>JAPDNY010000010.1:76706554-78058837 GCA_029375565.1 Gekko gecko
GCCACCCTGCCACTTCTGGTCAGTTTCACTCCCCCCCAATCAGCTCCAATCATCTGTTAAACCTGTTAAACAGCTGATTGGAGGGGAGTGAAGCAGCAGGGCAATTTCCCTGGAAGAGCTGGTGAGGCCACAGAGGGTCAGGGTAAGGAGCGTGATGTGATGGGGGTCTGGGTGGTCTGCCATCCTCCCAGGGTGGGACAGGGCTCATCCCTGGTGAGGCTCTGCCATCCAGTTTCCCACCATGGCTATGGGCCTGTGTGCACCCCACAATGGATCCTGTACTTCTTTACAAACTGAACTTCAGATAGATTTCCTGTACATTGAACAACATCTCAAAAAACAGCTTTCCCCCTCATTTCTATTTTACAAGAACCATTTTTCCCCTTTCTCTGAGTTATTGGAAGACTTCTGCACTTTTATACACAAAGCTTTAAAAAAGCAGAATGGCTTTCAGTAACGTCTCACTTTTATGCAATCTACTCTTTAGTGTCTTCCTAAATCTTTGTCGCCTTTCACACTGAAATAATGTTCCAACATCTAATTTTTAAAAGTTTTGCTTTTGTGGCTGAATGATTCATGGATACTTCGGTGTCGATATTGAGCACATCGTTAATACAGCATATTTTTCGGTGACATACAAACAACCAGTTGGCAGTCTCTTAAAAATAGTTCTCATATATTTTCCATTTTCTTTTATTAGTCCTTCAAAAACTATAAGCAAACAGAATTAATCAGAATGGGAAAACATTTCCAAACATACAGATATATAGCCTGCTAACCTAGAGCTGCTTATTATGGATCCTGAGATTATTGTAAAAGTTCACAGGTTTACATTGCACAGACTTGTGACCTAGGGCAGTCCACATGGGTCAGACAGGACAAAGAATAGACAAACTTAAACAATAGTCCAGAGGAAATAATATTGAGGAGAAGGTTCAAAGCACAGATAGTTCCTAGGGATATGTCCTGTTCTGGTATACTGGATAGCAAAATATGGAGGGGACTAATTGTCAGTGACAGATAACCAGTAGGGGCAGCAGAACCTTAACTTGTTCCCTGGGAAGGCAGATCCCCAAAGGTCCAAAGTCCTACCTAGTCCAAGCATAGCCTGATAACTATTAGGGCCCTACCCCTCATGTTTGCCTTTTAAAAGGTTGGCATTCTGGCTTGGAGCTGGCATTGAAGTGCCATCGAAAGATCTTGGATTACACCTTCTGCTTTCTCTAATAGCGGATCTCCAAAAGAATAGAGACTTTTAAGTTGTGAGGAAGCATTATCTACTTCACAATGTATCCCCCCCAAAACCATTTAGCCTTGAAGAAACTGAACTGATAGTACTAACCAAAGGTTTTTAGAAGATCTCAGTTACTTTACTCACCAGTTAACATAATATTTGTAACATCTGAACTGCTAAATAGCTCTGTTCTAAGGCACAGGTGTATTTGGTAGGTATACTATCTCACATTAAGTGCATGTACTCTCAGCATGACAGCATAACAGAAATCTCTCTTCATAAGTTATACAAGGAATAACAGTGGCCTGTTACTGGGCATATACTCCCTGCATTTATAGAACATATGAAAAATGTGACTATTATGGGTCACAAAAATTAGTACCAAGAACTGGTAATTGCTCTGGGACAGGGGCCCCTCATTTGCAAAACAGTGTGGAAAAGGGGACCTAAATCAAAAACTTCTGCCAAGTTTGTCTCTCTAAAGGGAGACCACTTGATACTTGTTCCCTGGCATGCCCTTGACTTAGTTTTAGTCACAAGGTCTGAAAGGGCTAATCACAGATAACACAGATGTACTTGGTGTAAAGTCAAGAGAGAACTCTCACAGGACCAATATATTCTGTGATTCTTCCTGGTCTAGCAGAATCAGAGATGCTGGAATAATGGTTCTCTCAAGGTAAAATATTTCAGGAGCAGCTAATATACACCTTTGGAAAAAAAACACCTTGATAAAGTTGCAAAAGAAACAACTAGGGCTGCACATTTATCTGGAAGTAGGTCCCACTGGAACTTACTTCTGAGTAAACATGCTTAGAATTGCAGTGTTAGAGCTTTTCAAAAGATTCATCTTGAGACTAGAAGTCCTGTTCTGTTCAAATGTTTTTGGCTAACTGTCTCTTGTTTGGAGCTGAATTCTGACAAAGTATTTTCAGACATCAGTTTTGTCAACATCCAAATTTCCTTGGCAATCAAAGAATGTGTTCAAACATTAGGGAACATCAGATTTATATGGTAGTGGAGTGAACTTTTTGGCATATATTTTGAATTTTAGCATATATAAAAAAATCACACAGGGGCTAGTGTTATATACTTCTAATGCCCTCTATTAGCTTTTACTAGCATTTTTAAAGGATAGCTAGGTCACCTACCCCATCAAACAGGAAGATACAAAAGGCCATACAAAATATGAGTGGCCATAGGTTATAAAATATCTGACCATGAAAGGAATTTCTCCCTTCTCATGTTCTCTTGTTTTGCTCTCTTCTGTGGACTCATGCTGGCTGGCATAAAGTATTACCTGGGACTCCATTTTGACCACCCATAGCCACACAATGGGAAGAAACACAAACCTGTTCCTTTAAATATATCTATTAGAGACATGTCTAATCAGAGCAAGATGGGTTGCAGATTGTTATTTTATTCTCCATCGTTTGATCAGTCCTGCTTCCCATAAGTAATCCCCATAAGTAATCTGGACTGTGTTCATGATTCTTTTATTGAAGCTTTGTAAATTGTAGAAGTCTGATCCCTGTATTCTAACAATACCATGTCCTGTTCTCAACCATGTTACCAAAGGAGGGGGCAAGTTGACTCCTTCATCCCCAAGGTTGCAAAAACATGTCTGCTCATTCCTGCTGGAGCTCAGCAGGATAAGGCAGCAACAGAGTAAAGAAATGGAGCTGGCACATGGCTCCAGAGACATAGAGGGCTACAGTTCCACCCCTTCAGCTAGATATAATCTACCAATCAACTGGGTTGTGGCGGTGACAAAAAAGGTTCATCTGGGAGTAAAGTAGTAACATTACTAAGTGATTACTTGGGGCAGCCTAGGAACTTCTATACTCCCAAGAGTCCCGACACGGAAGGAACCTGGTGCTTTGTGAGGACCAGGGTCACCCTTCCACAATTCCAATATTTCAACAGGCATTGAACTAGAAATATATATCAGTGCCATACAGATATACAGCAGTCCAGGACCCCCATATTGATATGTTTTTGTGGACCCTCATCCCTTCTCTCCTCCCTCATCAATGTCTGACATGCATTTGTTACTGACATAGATTACACAGTCTTTTTAAAGCACAGGGATTTGTGGCCTTGATGAACAGTCTGAAACACTGGCACAGGGATCAGTGCTTTCCCTTCAAGGTCACACAGATTTAATATACAAATATGGGAATTGGTATATAAATCCTAACTCAAAATCCACATAAATATCATAAGAAATATATTTGCAAAAAATCAAATGCCAGTCCTGTCCTGCTATCAGCCTTGGTCTCCTTATTATGGATTATTATTGCAGGGAAATCTTAAATTTGTATTCCCAGTGGCCTGAATCTTTCTTGGCTAAGTTTTAATAATGAATAGAACTGAATGAGTGGAATTCTTTAAAATCCTTCCTGAAAATATACAGTGAAAAGATAGATGTGTATTGTGCATCACTTTTATTTCAAGTGGCTCTCTTTCTGGCTGTGAATGTTTCTTAGATTTTCTCCATGTTTGTTTTGCATGCCTGTTCTTCTTTCTAACTCCTTCCTGCCTGAGATTCTTGTTTCTCATCAAGATGGCAAATGACTGAAAAGGAGGAAAGTGCCTATAGTCAGGCAATGGCAAAAGTTCAGGCTGATGACTCAGAGCTCAGTGGGTGAGCATTTCATATACCATCACTGCTCTGTGACAATTGATACACTGGCTCAGGGATGAATTGCACTTTTTTTTTTATCATTGCCGGGCAATGAAGAGTTTTGTTTCAATGATTTTCTGCCACTATATGAGAGTAATAGGGTCTGTGACCGCTAGTTCAATAGTAGAATAAGGGTTTCCTCAATAAGTTTCCAGCAACAGAGAGTAGGTACCACATTGCTCTCATTTCACATTTTGAAAGATGAACCTTCAGGGTTCATGGAAGCCTAAAGCAACAAGCTTCTGCAGATTGTGAGGGTCATTTCTCCCATAAAACACTTCAGCTTCATCATGGAATCATACCACATGAATGACCTACCTGGGTGAAGAATAGATCAGGTTGAGTGATCTGTAATAGAGACAATACTGAACACTATTTGCACTTACCACGATGGCAGATAGATAGTTATTTGAGATGGGTGTGGAAATGAAGGGGAGAATGGTTAGAACCTTAATATAAGACCATGGAATCAAATTTCAGTCTTTTTATTTCATTTTAAATAGCATAGGGCATATAGTTTTGACATGCCTTTCACAGCAGCAAGCAAACAAAACCCTGCAGTACCAGGTATTGCAAGTGCTCATTTTACCTCAGCCCATTCTCCAGCCTATCTATGGACAATTCCGTCAATTAATGGTGACTCTTGCAAGGGGCTGTTTCAAGCAGATGAGAAGCAGAGATGGTTTGTCATTACCTTCCTCTGCAGAATCTTTCATGGTAGTCTCCCATACAAGTATGCATCTAAGCTTCCAAGATCTGATGAGATTGGGCTATACCATGCCACCTTCCCTAGATAGATAGATAGATAGATAGATAGATAGATAGATAGATAGATAGATAGATAGATAGATAGATAGATAGATAGATAGATAGATAGATAGATAGATAGATAGATAGATAGATAGATAGATAGATAGATAGATAGATAGATAGATAGATGATAGATAGATGATAGACAGACAGACAGCCAGACAGACAGCTATAGACACATTCACACCCACACACATACACTGTATAGTCAAGGCTTTCAAGCTGGTTTACAGAAGGCATCAAGGAATCTAAAGAGCATTGAACAAGACTAAATATATACTAGGAGAAAGGCCTGTTGTGGAAAGGAGTGCAACAAGCTCTAGGAAGAGGGCCTGGGTGAGTGTGGGGTCCTGCAGCAGTTGCCGGTGCCCCCTGCCTCATATCCCACCCACACACACACACACCCAGCAGGATCTTGTCCCCGAGAGGCTGGTGGTAGGCCACGGGGAAGTGAAATCGGGATGGGGGGTGGTGGGATGTGTTTTTGAGATGTAGGCGGGTGGGCTAGGAGGGGGCAGGGGGCTCTGGGAGGCTTCTCTTGGTAGCCCACTTTGGCAGGTAGGCAGGAGAAGCAATGGGAAGGCTTTTAAATGCCTCCCTGCTCCCTCCTGGGCCCTTCCTGGCTCTTGGGCCAGGAGGGGGAGGGGGAAGCCTCAGCCTTCTTAGTGTTGGGCCAGCAGAGTGTCCTTCCCGCTTGTTGTCTCATACCACACTGAGGCAGCAATGCTGGCGGCTGCTTCTGTGGTGGGCAGGATTGCAGCAACGCAGGCACTGGATTGGCACACTGTGGCAGTGACAGTTCAGGGAGCCAAAGGCTGTGGGAGTGTGTGGAACAGTGAGGCAAAAGGGACACAAAAACTCTTTTATATATGAGAGATTATCACAGTTCTCAAAAAAATAACAATGTCATTAACACAGATTTAAAAAAAACACCACCACCAATGTCATATGTCTCAATAACTGTTAGCTGAATATTGCTTTGAATACAGCTGAATACTCCCTGACATTGTAGCCTTCTCGCTCCTGCTCCCCTGAAAGGGACTTGTGGCAGCTAAAAGCATATAAAATACACCAATAAAAATGATACAAAGATATGGTAAATGATCTTCAAAATATAAAATGGTTAAAATCTGTCTCCATTAAAATATATCCACTATCAACCAGGGTAGGATGCATGGATGGTGAAGACACCACTGAAGTATATCAGCCACCTGGTGGATCACAATCAACCAAATACTGCCTGAAAAAGAGCAGCCTTGGATGCCCTGCGGAACCTAGGGAGGTCCTGCAAGGCACACATCTCTTCAGGCAGCTGGTTCCACAGGATGGGAGCCACTACTGAGAAGGCCTTCACCCTTGTTGACACAAAGAGGGCAGTTCATGGACCAGGGACCTTCAATAAATTCTGAGATGAAGATTGGAGAAGACAGGGAGGATCATGCAGGGAGAGGTGGTCCCGAAGGTACAAGTGTCCCGGGCCATTTAGAGCTTTAAAGGTAAGTACCAATGCTTTGAATTGGCTCCAGAAACTAATTGGGAGCCAGTGCAGCTGCTGTAGGGTAGGAGTTATATGCACTGATCAGAACACTCCTGTCAGCAAACTCTGCATTCTGGATTACTTGCAGTTTCTGAAGCATCTTCAAAGGTAGCCCTGCATACAGTGCATTACAGTAGACCATTCTCGAGGTGACTGTTAAGTGAATTACCGTGGCAAGGCCCTTCCAAGACAGGTAGGGAGCCAGTTGGTAGGCCCAGCGTAGATGATAAAATGCAGTTTTTGTCACCAAGGACACACGTTTGTCCATGCAGAGCAAAGAATCAAGCCTGTACAGGATTTTTCTTCTCCCTCACCCCAGGCCAGGAATGAGAGATACCAAAATCCCGCAAGCTGCCAGCATGTACAGGATTTCTCATCTCATCCCAGTCCAGTGATGAGAGTCAAAATCCCATAAGCTTCAGGAACACTTAAACAAGCCCAGAGAATGTCTGCACACCCTCCAGGGATTACCAGTAGTTCTGCCACCAGGACCTCTGGACAACAGGTTCCCACCAGCTCAGGAGCAGTCTGGTTTCTGGGAATTAACACCTTACCAGCTCTATATCAGGGCTGCAAACAAGTAATTAACACAGTGGTAGCTGCATCACCAGAGTCAGCCTAGGCACAAGATTAAGCCTTAGAGTCAAGTTGCAACATAGGAAACACATCCAGATAATATTGGCTATATATATTATCTTTTATTCAGTGCAAAAGCATGCATATATAATGAGATGAGCAAAAGGTAAATCAAAACAAATAATGCTTATAGCCTAGACATAGAGGTATTCCATAATTACCAGCTTTCAGATGATTCAATGTGCAAAGAGTCCCAAAAGTCTCACTGGGGAATCTTGAATGGGAATTCCGTGATGCTGTTGGCAACCAAGTCCAGCTTAGCTGCCTGTTAGTCAAAGTCCATGGCAAACAAGTAAGTAACCAGTCCCAAAAGGAACTCTCTGTTTCCAACATGGAACAAAACAAGAAAAACCCACAAAGAGCTACTTCTCCCAAGAAGGCACTTTTCCCATAGGGTTCTCACAATTAAACCCTCCTCTCCGTCACCACCAGATAGGGTTCTCACAATTAAACCCTCCTCTCCGTCACCACTGGATATGGCCATTTATCCAATCGTGAGGGATTGAGGGGGCGTGTCTAAATCTCCAGTTACTAGCTATTGCCTACGTGAGCCACAGCAGGTCAGAGAATGCTTTGATGTGTTAATATATTGGGCCTAGCTATACCCATGTGTGAGAAGGCGCCTGAATGTCTCCTTGCTCTAGTAAAAGGTGTCACAGTGTCTTGTATATGGATATGAAGCTTGCCATCTTGCAGGTCATCTGCTCAGGTGACAAAAGTTGCATGGACATGTTACCAGAGAGAATTCAGGAAAGACTTTTCCTATACAAAGCCATACTCCCAAAATCCTGACAAATTCTACTGTTGAAAGACAGACCCCATCAATAGTTGGCAGAGGTGGCCACCCCAGTGGTCCAGACATCCCCTGCCACATAATCTCTGTTTTAGATAGATTTAGCTTCAATCAACTCTCATCTAGCCATTCCTCCACTTCATCCAGGCAGGAGGCCAAGACCAGAATTCTGGCAACCAGTCACCCCTTAAATAAGAAGTAGAGCTGGGTGTCATCTGCATATTGATGGCATCCCACTCCAAACCTCATGACAATCTCTGCCAGAGGGTGCATACAGATATTAAATTACATTGGGAAGAGAATCAACCCCTGTGGAACTGCACAGATCAGAGTCCACAGTGATGACCTCTTTCTACCCATGATTACTCTCTGAGACTGACCCTGGAGGAATGAGGAGAACCAGTCATACCCGTCACACCTAATGAGGCTAGGTGGTTGACCAGGACCAAATGGTTTACTGTGTCAAAGACAACAGACAGATCCAACAGAATTAATAGCGCCATTCCACCTGCATCAGAGTGTAATTGGAGTTTGTCAAGCAGAGCAACCAGAGCTGTCTCTGTCCTGAACCCCAGCCAGAAACCAGATTGGAAGGGATCTAGGGAAGATGTCTTACCCAGGAATTCATAGAGGTGTTCAGCCATTGTTTGCTCAATCACCTTTCCCAGAAATGGAAGATTAGATACCGGGTGGTAATTGGCTAGGTCCCTCTCATCTAACTATGACTTTTTTAGGAGGGGTGTCACCACTGCCTCCTTGAGGGACTAGGGAAAGAGCCCTGGGAGAGTGAGAGGTTTATAATCTCTCCCAAGGCTCCTTCTACCACTTCACTGGAGGCTTTCACCAACTAGGAAGGGCAGCGATCCAAGGAGCAGGTAGTAAGCCACACAGCTAATAGGACCCTGCCAATATCTGCCTGGGAGAATGGGTTGAAGGAGTCCAAAAATTGACCCGATTGTGCACACAGGGCCTCAAGATTCCTACCGACTCCAAATCTGGCAGCCAAGACTGGGCAAAGGAGTGAGACTTTGTCTGAAAAGAACATCGCAAAATGTCACAGCTAATAGCCACATTTTCATCTACTTTTGGAGCCACCAAAGGGGTGGTCAGTTTGTGGTGCTTCATCACAAGTTTGTCACCAGCATCACTCTGGCCATCTAAACCCCCTTTTTACCATCCTTAGTTCATTTGTATACTGGGAGCCAAGGTAGGATAAGGGTGAAGAGGGTGCTGGGGAGCAACTCGGTCAATAGTCTCCCAAAGGCCCAGGTTCCATGCATCAGTGAGTTTATCAAGAGAGCTGCTGGCAGATTATTCCAGAGGATAGATGCTGCTATGGAGAAGGCCCTATTTCATTCAGCCCTTTACCTCTTGGGGGTAGGGCTGCTGGGTTGACTTTAATTGGTGCCAAGTCTCATATGGATAACTGTTCTACTGCAGACTGACATGGCTATCCTCTGAAACTATGTGATCAGACAAGTAGCCTATCAACAATAAATCCACCTATTCTAGGATAGCTGAATTCCCTACCAAAATCTCTCCATCTTGTCTGTCTTCAATGAACTCAGGCCACCTCTAAAATATTATTACTGCAATATGACTGCAATATTACTACTGTGAAGCCAGTACTAGATTTGTCAGCCAGAATTATGAGACCAAAGAAGACCAATCACATAAGCAGAGAGGGAATTAGGAGTCAACTAACCATCCAAGTGACACAAGTAATTTTGCATTTAAAGTCCATTCGTTATGAAACTTTACGTAAAGATCACTGGAATATTAAAGTTTGGCGTATGTGAAATTGCTGCCCCACAAACTGCAAATACTTTGCAAAGCAGGAGAGGAGAGAAGCAATGACCTTTGCAGTTAAAAATCATGAATACATTTTAGAAAGGTAATGGCATGTCTATCTATCACTGAAACAGGAGGCAGAACATGGGGACAAATTAATGAGTATTTGTAAATCTGGTAACAGATTCTCAAGGACAGCTCATGTTACTACACACTGCTTGAATATGAATGGTGGAAGTTTAAACAGAACAGCCAGTGAAGTAATGCCAAAATTACTGTGGCATTTATGGGAATATATAATTAAGTAGGAAGAGATTTTATGACTAACAGTGTTGTGAACAGTACGTTGTTCCAGTTGCTATTTACATATTTATTGGGATCATTAATGACATAATTCAAGCCTTTGCACTTGCACAGAAGTGATTTACAAGGGAGAACTTGTAGCTAATAAAAGGGGAAGTTTTCAGAACTAAGCCTATTCTTAATTTTCAATTGATATATGGATTTGTCCCACCCACCTGCCAATAATTTTCATTCAGAAGAAGTAATCTTGTGATGCAATATTCAGCATGTTTATTGAAAAACTAAATCCTCTTAATAGAGTTAGTCCCAAGTAATCATACACAAAGGTGCAGCTGTAGATGTACATCTGCTAGTTTACTGGGATATTTATTTATTTAAACCATTTCTATGCCATCTTTCCACCTAATTCAGAGTCCCCAAGGAGGCAAACATTAAAATAAAGCATTTAAACATTTGAGACGTTAAAAGCATTCAAAACACACAGACAACATATTTAAAATAATTAAACAAAACAATATGCACATATAAAAATATACATAAAAACACACAAACAGGGAGAAGGGCTAATAAGAGTTTGTGACAGAATGCCAAACAAAACAAAAAAGTCTTCACTGGCTGGAAGAAGACAATGATAGATGGAGATAGACAGATCTCCCAAGGAAGTGCCAAAGTTAAGGTGCCATGACCAAGAAGGCCTTTTCCTGGGTTGCCACCCATCTAATCTCAGCTGGTGGAGGAACCTGAAGCAAGGCTTCCAAAGATGACCATAGTGGTTGGTAGGTTTATAAGGGAATCTAATCCAGTTCATAAGGGAACAGGCACTGACCCCAACCTATATAGGGTGTTAAATGTCAATGCCAGCACTTTGAATTGAGTCCAGAAGCAAATTGGGAACCAGTGTAGATGGAATGGGATGATACGGTTCCTATGACCCACTTCAATCAGCATTCTGTACCTACTGTAGTTTCCAGACAGTCTTCAAGGGCAGCCCCACATAGGGCACACTGCAGTAATCTAATGTAGATGTTACCAGGACATGCACTACAGTGGCAAGATTTTTCCTGTCTATGAATGGCCACAGCTGGCTCACCAGCTGAAAATCCTGCTTTAAATCACTTTCTGCTTTAACCTTCATCAGTAGTTGTTTCAAGTCTTCACTGTTTTCAGTCAGTAATGTGGTGTCATGTGTGTATCTCAAACTGTTAATGTACCTTCCATCAATTTTCATTACACCTTCATCTAAATCTAATCCAGTTTCCCTTATGATATATTCTAAATATAGATTGAAGAGATAGGGAGATAAAGTACATCCTTGTCTGACACCTTTGCCAATTGGAAACAATTCTGTTTCTCCATATTCTTTCCTAACAATAGCCTCTTGTCCAGAGTATAGGCTGTACATCAAAACAATCAGATGTTGTGGCACACCCATTTCTTTTAGAAATGACCAGAACTTTTACTGAAGCACATGATCAAAAACTTTGCTGTTATCTATGAAACAATAGATATGCAATATGATTTCTAGTGACTCTACCTTTGCCGAATCCAGCTTGAATATCTGACATTTCTATGAAACATCATCTGATTTTCTTCTGGAATTATCTTGTATGCTCCAGTAACCAACATAAATTGTGCAATATGATTTCTAGTGACTCTTCCTTTGCTGAATCCAGCTTGAATATCTGACATTTCTTGTTCCATATATGGTAACAGACTTTGTTGTAAGATTTTTAATATCACTTTACTCGCATGAAATCAGTACAATGTTCTGATACTTACTGCAGTCTTTGATGACTGCTTTCTTTGGAATTGGATTGTAGATTGAGTATTTCCAGTCTGTGAGCCATTGCTTACATTCGATATTTGCTGGCCATTGCTTACTTTCCAGATTTGTTGTGCTTTAAATTTCTCTTATTCTTCCTTTTTTGTTCTGCTTTTCTATTACTTTACAGTGGTTATTATAATACTTCTCTTTGTCTCCACTGCCAGTTGTGGGAACACTGCATTTAGACTTATGATTCTATGACACATTTTTTTTTTTTTGCTTCTCATCTGTCTTAAGCAATTAATAGTTCCATCAGTCATCCATTGAGATTCTTTATTTTTATTTTGGCGACAGAAATAGTCTTTGTGCATTTTTGTTGATATCTGTAGTTTCAACCCATAGTTCTTCTGGTTGACATTCACTAGAACCTAGTAATGCAAATCTGTTCATTACACAGTCTTTAAACTCTTCAGGAATGTTGTTTAAATTGTATTTTGGCACTATAAATATTTTGGTGTTTTTCTTCGGCTTTATTCTATTTTTTTTTTAATATTAACAATTCATAGTCTGTACCAGGCCTCAGTTTGAGCAGCTCTGCCAGTAAGAAGCCCAGGGGGTGGGCACATAAGCCCTGCCCACTGCTCCCAGCCCTGCCCACTACTCTCAGTCTGGCCACACGGAGAAAGCAGTAGGCAGGTAAGTTCCCTGCGGAGCCCTCCTGTCACCTGCCAAGGTGTCCCCACCGCCCTCTACAGGCCCTGTGCCAGAGTGCAGGGCCTGTCGGAAGGTGATCGAAGCCCCCCCTACCACCTTCTACAGGCCCTGTGCTCAAGTGCAGTGCCTGTAGGAAGGCAATCAGAGCGCCCCCCCACCTTTCTCTGCTTGCCCGCCCTCCAGAGTGCCCCCACCTTTCTCTGCTTGCCCACAGAGGCAGATGGACAGAGAAAGCCCTGTGGAGTGCCCCCCTGCCTTCCTCTGCTCACCCGCCAAGGCAGACGGCCAGAGAAAGCCCTGCAGAGTGCCCCCCGCCTTTCTTTGTTCCCCTGCCAAGGCAGACGGGCAGAGAAAGCCCTGTGGAGCACCGCCCCCCCCCATCTTTCTCTGCTCGCCAGCCGAGGCAGACAGGCAAAGAAAGCCCTCCAGAGCACCCCCCACACACCTTTCTCTGCTCGCCCACCAAGGCAGATGGGCAGAGAAAGCCCTCTGGAGCGCCCAGCACCCACCTTAAAGGTGCCACTGGACATAAACTTAATTCTGGTAATGGTGGAAATTTCAAAGCTTCCCAAGCCATTCTTGGGGGTGGGGGGGCAGAAGTAGCATGTAAGCATGAAATAAGCCATGTACATGGGTGTCATAAGTAGATGTTTGTTGTGATGCCTGACTACAGTCCTTGCCCTCAGCCAGAGTTGTTTGGTTGAAACAGTCAGAATGTACTTTATACTTTAAGAATCATTAAGAAAAAACACTCATTAAGAATGAAAAAAATCCACCAAGTGCACATTTTGCTATCACTGCAGAATATATGCGGTATTAATAGTAATATTAACAGTAATAGTATTAACAGTAATTAACAGTATATTAATAGTATTAACAGTAATTAACAGTATATTAATAGTATTAACAGTAATTAACAGTATATTAACAGTAATAGTAAAAATAGTAATATTAATAGTGATAGTAACAGTGTTCCGTGCACCTTGGTGTTTAGTCATGCCGGCCACATGACCACGGAAATGTCTTCAGACAGCACTGGCTCTTCGGCTTTGAAATGGAGATGAGCACCGCAACCCTAGAGTCGGATTCGACTGGCTTTCGAGCAAGGGAACCTTTACCTTAACCTTTACCTAATAGTAATATATAGCATTTATCAGTATTCAGTTATTGTTGTTGTTGTTGGTATTGCTTCTATAAGAACATAAGACCAGTTGTTCACCTAGTCCAGCAACCTGTTTCATATAGTGGCCAACCAGTTACCCTGGAGGGCCAACAAACAGGAAATAGAAGCCAAGTTGAAATTCATAAGAGCATAAGAGAAGCCAATGTTGGATCAGGCCAGTGGCCCATCCAGTCCAACACTCTGTCACACAGTGGCCAAAAATACCAGGTGCCATCAGGTGGTCCAGCAGTGGGGCCAGGGGAACTCCAGGTTGCATCTGAAAGTTGCCATCCTTCACTTCAGCTAAGGATGGATATATTTTTGATGATGTAAAATCCTTCTTGTTCAGGCAAGAGGTTTGGGTAGAGGTCAGATGTGAGAGGAGAGCGAAGGATGGTGCACATTCAAAGGAAGTGAAGGTGCATGTTCCAGTCCTAGTTATGAGAATATCTAGTGAAAGATTTGCTTGCTCTTTAACTATGAAGGTATTAGTTTAGAGCTAAAAGCTGCTCAAAGGTTAAAGCTACAATGCAGGGAATGAAGCATATCGCTGCTAAAAGAATTTTTGTGTAGCAGATTAATTCTCCAATGACCTTGGTCAGCCAATTCATAAAGTTCATGGGTTCCTCAAATCTTGGGCTTTGTTTATATGCTTTATTTATTTGCTTACTTAATTCATTCCCCACCTTTCTCCTCAGTGGGGACTCAAAGAGGCTTACACTATTGTCCTCACCTCCATTTTATCCTCACAACAATCCTGTGAGGTAGGCTAGGCTGTGTGTGATGGGCTCAAAGTCACTCAGCCCGCTTCCATGGCAGACCATGGATTTGGACTCTAACCACAATGCCACGTTAGCTTTCAAATATGCTGAGAAGCAGAAAATGGTTCCATTCTGGTTAAAGACCTCAGGAAAGGAGAAGACCCTTTTCTGCTTAAGAGTCTGGAGAGCTGCTGTCCGGGAGGGCAGAGAATCCTTACATGTGTACATGTGCTAGCTGTACCTGGAATCCTCTCTGCTCAGGATGCCAGCCTCCAGATGGGACCTGGGGATTCTGTGGAATTACAACTCATCTCCAGACTACAGAGATAATTTCCTCTGGAGAAAATGGATACTTTGGAGGGTGGAATCTGTGGCATGGTACCTCACTGAGGTCCCTGTCCTCCCCACGCTCCAAAACCCAAATCTCCAGGAGTTTCCCAACCTGGATCTGGCTACCACACCCCTTGCTGGTGGCCTGAAGGACCTGGCATGCCTACTCTCTGCCCATGAAAATTATACAAATTAGAAATTGAGTGACCTGAAAATGTTACATTTGGGAGATAAGTTGGAACTACTGATCACATATCCTATCTGAGCTTCCCTCTCAAGCTCTCCAAATATCCTCCACTTATTTCTTCACTTTTATTTATTTATTTAAAACATTTCTATGCTGCCATTCCAGCACCTTAAATTGGGCCCAGAAGCAAATTGGGAGTCAGTGTAGACTGAACAGAACTGGAGTGATATGGTTTCTTGGACCCACTCCAGGCAAAATTCTGGCCACAGCATTCTTTCCATCCCCTGGTTTGTGAAAACTCCCCTTTCATTCCTTCAGACTACCTTCTCTACTTTCAAACTGTTAATTGTTAGCAAAGTAGTAAATTGTGGCAGTAGTGGGGCAAGCAAAATAGGAGCTGATAGAGGAAAATGCAGCTATAACACCTGCAAGAACTTTCTATTGTCTGGCTTGATGAATTGCAAGTTGCGCATGCCCAGACCTCTTGCAAAACCAGCACTAAGTTCCTCCTCAAGACCTGCTTCTTTAGCAAAGTGTCAGCCCTAACTGACTGGAGAAGGCCTTTGCATCTATGGTGGCTGCCTTGTCCAAATTGTGTAACTATAACCATACAGCAGATGCTCCTCCTTCAGAAAGTTTGAATTCCTCATATTTGGTGTAACATCTGGCAAGTGTTCCTTCATGCTACAAGCACCTAATGGACAGATGCATTGGCTCTGCTGGTTTAGGAAGGAGGATTAGTGCTTTGTGCTTTTGAAGTTTTTCTCCAGGTAGGTTCACCAACTCTGAGTTGGGAAATACCTGGAGATTTTTGGGGTGGAGCCTGAGCGGTGGGTGTTGCCTTCTGACACTTCCAGTGATGTCAGGGAGTGTGGCATATGCAAATAAGTTATGCTAATGAGTTATGCTAGTGAGCTCCTGCAGCTCTTCTTCTACAAAATGACCCCTGGTCTCTACTACAATAATTCCTTGGTCTTGTTTTTAGCAGAGAGATAGAGCTTCCCCATTTTCTGCTTCCAGTTATGTTATCTATTTGATTTCTGCATTGGTAATCCGGTGATGTCCACATATGTCTGGTGGTTGCCTGAAACATGTGTTTGCAATGAATAAATCATTCTATTAGAATTCTATGAGCTGCCCTCCTGCTTAATTTTATGCTCCTATCTTGAAACTTGTGACAATATTTGATTGTACTTTGTTTCCTACTTTTTTGTTCCAGTCATCTATGATTATCAGCACATTCTGTTTAGGTGTGTGATCAATTTCTTCCTGGACACTTGCACAAAAGCTTTCATTTTTATCCTCATCAGCATCTGTAGTTGGGGCATAAACCTGAATGATTGCAGTAGCACCTCCATTTTGCCATAATTAAGTTTCAGACGATTAGAACTTACCCATCCCAAAACTGCCTCCAGTCTGCCTCAGGATATGTCCAAAGACATCCTAGAAGCAGCCTGAGCAAAGGAACATGCACCGCACGTGTGCTTGGAGCTCCCAGGGTGCTCGTCTTGCTGCTTCTTCTAAGGGTGACTGGAGCAGCCTGGGTAATTGTGCATGAGGGCAGGGCTCTCACTCGTGACAGATGAACATGGATGCTGCATGCGTGCGCACTTGCGCGAGCCTGCCTCTGCATTTGGGATGACTGAGCCAGAGCCGGGGAAGCAGGGAGCTGGCAGTGACTGCTATGAGGGTGACTTTTTGGTGAGGAGTGGGGAGGGGGTGGGGTGGCAGGCCAGTGTGGGTGTTCTTCTCATGTGGTGCCCCTAACCCCACCTTATGGAAGAGCTGGCCCTGGCTGTAAATTATCTTGTAAGCAAAGGATTGATCCAACTGTGGGGCTACACTGCAGCAGGAAAGACATCACATGACTCATTGCTCCCCAGTGTTAAAGAACCATGTTCGAGGAAACTAGCTTGCCAGGGAAATATTTGCTCCTCTTGACCTTTGCTTAGTTATCTATCAGTTAGTTTACATCACCTTCAGTTAACTACCATAAAAAGTAGAGGGGATAATAGAAAATATATCTTAGCCCTGACCCCTTTATCATGTCAGAATTTGCTCAGATGAGACAGCAGAAAAACTTGGCTGATAGTAAAAGATGGAACAAGCCATGTACTGTTCCAACAATACAAAGCTTGGCTTGAACTAATATGCAAGTATAAATTCCCGTGTAGTTGATGTAGATTTTCTTAATCAGATTGTAAAGGGAAACAAATTCACGATGCCAAAAATACCTCCAGGTTTAAAGCATCAAATGAAAAAATATAATGAGTAGGTTTAAAATGCAGCAATCATAATTAAGTATGCATTTCAAGTTCCAGGATATAAGACAAAACAAAACAAAAGAGAAAACAGAAAACCTTTTTTCAGCATTGGCAGATTTCAGGAAATCATCACTTTTTCTAAATTTAAAATGTGCTGGCTTAAGCTGTTGCTATAATATTCAGCTTAAAAGTGCCATCCCTAGTAAGTCCAGGCTTCAGACAAACAGGCCACACATAAACCCACAACTGGGTGTGTTTCACAAGTGACCTCATGAAAGATAAAGTATTTGCAATTTTGTAGTGACTTGATTGCAGAACCATCACAAAAATTATGTTCTGTTGGTCAGTGCAGTAGCCAATGCCAGCACATAATCTGAGAGTTCTACATCTTTCAAGGCTGGTCTTTGGCCAAATGGTGCTCCAAGTGAGAAGTTTCCACATGTAACTTTCTTCTTCTCTTTAAGCACGTGGGTTGTGGCCATTGTGTGACACAGAGTGTTGAACTATATGGACCACTGGCCTGATCCAGCATGGCTTCTCCTGTGTTCTCTTCTTATGTAGGAGGTGTTCCCTCGACAGGCAATATCTAAGACAAGCATCAAGACTGTAGGTTGCTCTGAAATTCAACCCCAGGCCCTAATGGTTCTTTAAACTTGCCAAGGGTTCTGGGCCATAGTTCTTTGGTTCTACACTCTACTTGTTCCATGTTGCACTGGGCATTTTGCGGCATACATTTTTGTTGCAGTTGTTTGCTTTTATGGGTTTTGTACCATTTTTATGTCATATGCCATTTATATGGACTCCAGCATTTATATGGAATAATGTCAAAATAACATTTAAATACAATGTTTTTGTGGTAAAATTTCAATATGAATAAGAAACAGAAAATGGCATACAAAGACCTGGAGTCTTTGATTCACACATGGGAGAAACAAAACTGAAATAAGAATTTATTTGGTCATTCTGTAAGATTTGGTTGCCTCCCTAATAGTTATGTGTTGAGAGAGTTTGGATCAGTGATTCAAGGCCACTTGGGATGTTCTTGTTCAAAGGGTAATTCTAACAAATTCCTGTGTTGCTGTGTTAATTTCCACTGCTTTGCCCATCACAGTCCTTAAGATATCAAACAATGAGTAACTGTCAAAACTGGAAGATAATTAGTATTTATCAGATCCATCTATGAAGCCTTTCAAGTGCAAAGCTAGTGTTTCAGGAGAATGATGACACAAGACTATTCTCAGCATGCAAATTTTGAATTAGGCAAAAGGATCTATTCTACATTGACCAGTGTTGCATCATGTATAATTCCTGATTTTATGGAGAAACTATGTGAGCATGTATTTAATTTGGGGCGAGTTGCAACAGGATTTTACATATGGCTTTTAGGAAGGATTTCTTAGTGAAATCTTGGCTCATATGTCTTGTCATGGGCAGCTGCAGTGATTAATAGTTGCTCAATAGAATTCAGTACACTGGGATGCATATTTGAGAGGCAATAGCATGTGGCCTTAATTGGCATCTAAACAAAACACATGCGGAGGGGAGGGAAGTAAAACAGACCATGATAGAAAGTCATTTTTCACCCCTGCTGAAATATACAAAAGCAGGGTTAAAACTCAAAATCTCCTGCATTGAAACATGGCTTCTGTGTGAAATCATGGCGAAGAATGGTTTGCACTGTAAATTTAAAAAGAAAAATATGGTCGTCTGGTGAAATAAGCAGCTAGGATGTCCCCTTTCAGGTATACCTGTTTATTTTATGTTCTCTGACTCTGAAATGAAGTTGTAGTTTTATTATTGTGATAACAAATGTCTGCAGAGTTTTCCTGGGGGGTGGAGCGGTTTTCTGGGCCATAAACAAAAATCCCAAATGGCTAACTAAGGGAGGGGAACCATGGAGTCTCTCTCCTTGCAAAGACTGGTAATGCTGAAAGATCCACATCACCTTTTGCCCTGCCAATTTTCCACTTCTACTTTTTAAAAAATTATCACACAATACCTTAAGTTTATTTCAAGTTTCAAATTTTCTGCTGCTTCTCACAAAAGCTTTGTCAGTAATCTGTGAGGGAGGTAACTAAGGCTGTCAACTTATCTCACAAATCCAGGAGAAAAGGACCACATCAGAAGATAAGTTTAAACAGTACACACTTTTCAGACAATCATTGTCATGTCAGATTGTCTACACCCTTTTATTTCTGCTTCATATGCCATTGCACTGTGAGGCTCCATTATAATAAAGCACTTGCGGTTCCATGTCTTATTTGGGAGGAAGAGGCTTGGCCAATCTTACACTGCCCCATTCAAATTGACCACTCACACAACATTTTTCTTTGGAAATTAGGTGGATAAAATTGGCCACAACTTTATCGGTTACAGCTGTAATAGGCATTAGCACAGCATGGGTCCAGCGGATCTGCTCTATCGGCTGACCCGTCTGCCAGGCGAGGTCCCCGTTACCCAGCCAGTTGGCATGGGTAGAGATTGTGGGATGGCAGGTTGCTGGGGTTTACATGGACGCCTGTTCCTTCATGAACTCTCCTGCCATCTGGCAGTGAGAGCAATCGCTGTTAGTCCTTGTGTTTGCTTGTTCCCTTCAGCCCTCATGCCAAGACCCTTAAAGTGGTCCCCACCACCGGAAAATTGGCACGCAGACCAATTTCCGCAAATGGATTTGGCCCCATGCTGTTACCTCCAATAGTTGTGATAAAAAGCTCTCTATATAACAGTAAAAGACTAACAACAAATTATAACTGCAAACTAACAACAAACAATCTAACAATGACCCACAAACCCTCTATGTCAGTAACCACCCCGCTATACCCATACCCAAAGCCCACATGAAACAGGGAGGGCTGGGTGGGCAAACAGCTGTCTGTTCTCCATCGGTCAGGTGGGGATGGTGGGTGGCCTGCTCCACTTCTTAAAGGCTCCCCCTCCTGACCGCCCTACTGCATGGCCATTGGCCCAGGGAAGGAGGTGAGGCACCTACTTTCCCGCGATTTGCCCCCCCCCAGCATCGGGCTAGCCCTCCCTCGCCCAGCCCTGCAAATTGCGGGCCTTACCTACCCGGGCCCTTTCTGCTTGCAGTTCCATGTCTTATTTGGGTCAGTCTTACACTGCCCCATTCAATTTGACCACTCACACAACATTTTTCTTTGGAAATTAGGTGGATAAAATTGGCCACAACTTTATTCATTACAGCTGTAATAGGCATTGGCACAGCATGGGTCCACCGGATCTGCTCCATCGGCTGACCTGTCTACCAGGTGAGGTCAGCATTACCCAGCCAGTCGGCATGGGTAGAGACTGTGGGATGGCAGGTTGCTGGGGTTCACATGAATGCTTGCCTCTTCGTGAACTCCCCTGCCATCTGGCAGTGAGGGCAATTGCTATTAGTCCTTGCGTTTGCTTGCTCCCTTCAGCCCTCACACCAAGACCCTTGAAATGGTCCCCACCTCCAGAAAATTGGCACGCAGGCCAATTTCCGCAAATGGATCCGGCCCCATGCTGTTATCACCACAAGGGCAGGATGAACCCCATGGTTCTGCCCCCGCCAATGCCCTTACAGCTGTAGTCAATAGAGTAGGGAATGACGGACACCATGTAGTCATATGTCTATACCCCAAGTAGAGAGATGCACTCTGTACACCTGGAACAAGGCCTCCATTCTGTGGGAGACGTCTGGGTGTCAGATCCAAACACCACCTGCGGACTCGACAGCCCTGCACACTCTGCCAGACACCTTGCTACATCCACCTTTTTGGGATGAGCTGCTCCTCGCCATGACCTCCATTCCAGCCACTCTGCCCAGAAGAAGACCTTGCTGGGCAAATCCTTGCACAAGGAGGCCAGGTCAGCCAACAGCCAAGGGCTGCCCCAGGTTGCTCTGTCAAATCATTTTCCCCAAGCTGCAGCACCAGCACATCAGGTACTTGGTGCCAGGCTCCAACTTGTTCCAGCCATGGCAATAAAGATCTCCATCGCATGCCCCGCTGAGCCAACCATGTGATGTGGTTCCAGCCCCAAGTCCTTGCCCCAACCCAAGGAAGCATACAAACCTGTCCAATGAATGATGCTGTGCCCAAAAATCCACACTGTCCTGTGTGTGTGCCCTGGAACTGATGAGTCAGAGATAACCTCAATAGCCACCCTCCAGTTGCGGCCGAATATAGGCCTTGAAGACCTGAGAGTGCCACCACCCTATGGCCCTTATGCTCGCCTCAGGCATCCTGAGGCCTGCAGCTAAGGTTGCGGCTCTGATCCTGAAGGAGTGGGGCCCAAATTCCTTGCAGAACAATCCCAAAGCCCAAGTCATAAGAACATAAGAACATAAGAACATAAGAACATAAGAGAAGCCAGTGTTGAATCAGGCCAATGGCCCATCTAGTCCAACACTCTGTCACACAGTGGCCAAAAATACCAGGTGCCATCAGGAAGTCCAGCAGTGGGACCTGGACACTAGAAGCCCTCCCACAGCTGCCCCCCACCAGCACCAAGAATAGAGTGCATCACCTGCCCCAGACTGAGAGTTCCTATCTATAGGTAAAGGTAAAGGTTCCCTTGCTCGAAAGCCAGTCGAATCCAACTCTAGGGTTGCGGTGCTCATCTCCGTTTCAAAGCCGAAGAGCCAGCGCTGTCCGAAGACGTTTCCATGGTCATGTGGCCGGCATGACTAAACACCAAGGTGCACAGAACGCTGTTACCTTCCCACCGAAGTGGTACCTATTTATCTACTTGCAATTTCTTGCTTTCGAACTGCTAGGTTGGCAGGAGCTGGAACTAGAGACGGGAGCTCACCCCGTCATGCGGCACTCTCGGGTCTCAAACTGCTGAACTACTGACCTTCCACAGCCTGCAGTTCAGCGTCTTAACCACTTGAGCCACCGCAGCTCCTTTCCTATCTATACCTTGTGGCTAATAGCCACTGATGGACTTCTGCTCCATATATTTATCTAATTCCCTCTTGAAACTGTCCATGCTTATAGCTGCCACCACCTCTTGTGGCAGTGAATTCCATATGTTAATCACTCTTTGGGTGAAGAAGTACTTCCTTTTATCTGTTCTAACCCAACTGCTCAGCAATTTCATGGAGTGAGAAAGGGAGAAAAGTACTTCTTTCTCAAACTGCTCTATCCCATGCATAATCTTATAAACCTCGATCATGTCACCTCTCAGCTGTCGTTTCTCCAAGCTAAAGAGCCCCAACTGTTTTAACCTTTCTTCATAGGGAAAGTGTTCCAACCCTTTTATCATTCTAGTTGCCCTTCTCTGCACTTTTTCCAATGCTAAAATATCCTTTTTGAAGTGTGATGACCAGAACTGTACACAGTATTCCAAATGAGGTGGCACCAATGATTTATACAGGGGCATTATGACACTGGCTGATTTGTTTTCAATTCCCTTTCTAATAATCCCCAGCATAGTGTTGGCCTTCTTTATTGCAGTTACACACTGTCTAGACATTTTCATTGAGTTATCTACTACGACTCCAAGATCTCTCTCTTGGTCAGTCTCTGCCAGTTCAGACCCCATCAACGTGTATTTATATTTAGGATTTTAGGCTCCAATGTGCATCACTTTGCACTTGGCCACATTGAAGCCCATTTGCCATGTTGACGCCCACTCACCCATCCTCAACAGATCCCTTTGGAGTGCCTCACACTCCTCCCTGGTTTTCACCACCCTGAACAACTTTGTGTCATCTGCAAATTTAGCCACTTCACTGCTTACTCCCAATTCCAAATCATTAATAAACAAGTTAAAAAGCATCGGACCAAGTACTGATCCCTGTGGTACCCCACTGCTTACCATCGTCCACTGAGAAAGTTTCCCATTTATACTCACTCTCTGTTTCCTATTTATAAGCCAGTTTTTGATCCATAAGAGGACTTGTCCTTTTATCCCATGACTATTGAGCTTACTTATGAGCCTTTGATGAGGAACTGCATTAAAAGCTTTCTGGAAGTCAAGGTAAACAACATCTATTGGGTCCCCCTTGTCCACATGTTTGTTCACTCCCTCAAAAAACAATAACGGGTTAGTGAGACAAGATCTTCCCTTATAGAACCCATGCTGAGTCTGCCTCAATAGTTTTTGTTTATCAATGTGCCTACTAATTCTTTCCTTAATAAGTTTCCACCAACTTACCCGATATCGATGTTAGACTGACTGGCCTGTAATTTCCCGGTTCTCCCCTGGAGCCCTTTTTAAAGATGGGAGTGACGTTAGCTACCTTCCAGTCCTCAGGAATGGAGGCAGATTTTAAAGAAAGATTACATATTAATGTAAGGAGTCCAACTGGATACCCAGATAAGCCAACTTCATCGATGGACCCTCAGTCGTTGTTGTCCCCAGGACCGATGCAAAAGAAATCATCCAAATAATGAGTGATCCCCGAAGTGCCAATCCGTGACTTTGCCACCCACTCAAGGAAGGTGCTAAAAGCCTCAAAGGCTGTACAGGCCACCGCACAGCCCATGGGCATGGCCTTGTCAATGTACCAAGCCCCACAAAATTTGAAACCCAGCAAGCAAAAGTCATCTGGGCGGACTGGAAGCAGCCAGAAGGCTGACTGAATATCACACTTGGCCATTAGCGTCCCCTGGGCACAAGCTCTGACAAGGCCAACCACATGATCAAGTGAGGCATACCGGACTGAGCAAAGCTCAGGAGGGATCATATCATTCACCGAAGAGCCCTTCGGATATGAAAGATGGTGTATCAGGCAATACTCGCCCAGTGTCTTCTTAGGCACTACACCCAAGGGGGATACCCTCAGATTCCTTAAAGGAGGAGTGCTAAATGGGTCTGCGATGCGCCCAGCAGACAGCTCCTTCTGGAGCTTCCAGGCAACCACATCAGGCATCTCCCTGGCTGACTTCAGGTTGTCTGAATCAGTCACAATGCACGGGCCATTGAAAGGGATGGGAAAGCCCCTGGTGAACCCCTTGAAAATATACTGGGTGGCCTCCCTGGAAGGGTATGCCGCCAGAAGCAGTCCCAAGGCAGACACCCGCACCGGGGTGACTGCCAAGGACCAGAAACCCCGCAAGGCGCTAGTGTCTGGAAGAGGAAGTGGCTGTGGTGCCTGAAGACCCTCCTCCCCCTTTGTTGGTGGCACTGCCAGTGGAGGGCTTGCTGCCCCGAAAGGCCTGGTGGACACTCGCTGATCATGTACAGTACACCCGACCATGCCCCCCTCCTCACATCTTGCAACTGTGGCTGAATTTACACCGTGCACTCCAGCAGCGCCCCTGGTTATATTCCCAGCAAACCCCACATGAACGATCCCTCCATGCCAACCACCAATCAGTTTTGACCTCTCCTTTACTTTTAATGCACAGGCCAAACTCCAGGAGCCAGACTTTGTCCTGAAGCAAGTCCCACCAGGCACTGTCATCGTGTGAATCCAGCTTACGGCAGGTCTCATCACAATCAATTGCTGGACCCTCCCTGGCCAAAACTCTGGCTTTGACCACGTTGCTCATGTGGTTAAGGAGATGCCAACCCCTTTCTGGTTATGCCATTGTCACAACTCCTGTGTATACCAAGTAACCAGAGACCTGGTTGAGGAAGGTCCTCACCACTTCCTCATTCTTGTCCTTCCTCTCTTTCCTGCCCAATTTTGGAGTGCGGTCCTCATCCCCCCATTTCTTTTGTAAGGTAAAAACATCAATGTAATACCTATCCAGAATGCTATCCCGCACTTCATCCGACAAGTGAAGCCCTGGAGGGTTCTCCCCATTAGAGTATGTGGACAATATGGACGATGGATTAGACACATCCACATCATCCCAGACTGCCCTGGGATCCCTGGTGGCCTGAGCAGTCAACACCCTATGGTGTATTGCCCAAGCCGGCAACCCCAGTTCATGGGCTGCCACTGCCCAATAATCACTGAGGGGCAGCCTGTCGTCCCCTTCAGATGAGGCCTCACCTGATGAGTCCTCACTCTCAGTCTCTTCCCAGGGGCATGATGAGAATCCTGAGCCACCCCGCTCCTGTCCTCTGGCTTTAGGGCATGCAATATGACATGAAGACCAGTGACTAGCTGAGATTGTGGAGGACCCCCCACAGCGGCAAACCCCTGGTTCATCTGGTGACCTACGTGCTCACCATCCCTAGTGGGATGGGGCCTGAGGCATCTCTGTCGCCCTGGCCCACTTGGCCAGCTTGTCACTGCTCATTGTGCCCACCTTCTCCAAAAGTGGATCAAAGGCCTGTTTAAGTCCACGCACAGCGCTGATGAGCTCTGCCACACTATCCACATCTCCCAGGCTGTACGGCACTGCCTTCCTCTTCACCGAGTGAGCAGACCCCTTCCCCAAGGGAACAGCCTCTTCTTCCATCAGCGTCTCGACTGCTGCTGGCTTGGCTCATTTCTTGGGTGCTGGCCATCATGGTGCCCCAGCAACCGGGCCCAGTTGACATGTGCTGTGCAACAGGGGCTTCTTACCTACTCAGAGACATTAAAGGAACACAACAAGATGAAAAAACACCCCCCTATCCCCTGTACACATGCTCATGCACCCCACCACTAGGCAGGCTGTGGGGGGGAGTTGAAATCAAGGCAGAGCCCAACAGAGGTTGAGCACCATTGATATCACCGCTCACATTGATGGACCCCAGCCTCCCGTGGATGTCTCCCTCTGAGTCCCACCCCAGGCTGGACCCATTTAGCTTCTGAGATCTGACAAGAGCATGCCCTGGGACACCAACAAGGCTAACAGTGACCTACAGAAATCTGCCTAACCTTGTCCTAACTACCAGCTGTCTGACTACCTAAATGGAAATGCTGGCCCTGCGTAACTACCTATGAAGTCTCACCCTAATCTTGCCTACCTATTTCGTGATGTAGTATTTATTTATATGTCCTGGCCATAGGGAAATGTGCCACGAACAATGCACTCTTGGAGTACCCTGCTGCAGTCTTCTGGTAGCTGCCCTTCAGGCAGGCCATGGCAGCTGGTGGCCTTCCTCAAGTCAGCAGCAGCAGCCCCACCCACGTCAAATGGGACTTGCTCCTCACCGCCAAGGTGGCAGATGTCCACCCCCTCACAACCCACCAGCATATGAGAAGCAAAAGACCTCCTGCGGGCTGCTTGCCTCCACTTGAGGGCAGAAGGCTGCTGCACAGGTGTTGAAGATGGGGGCAAAAGGCCACTGATAAGCCGGTACTCTGCACTCAGTGGCAGTGGCAGCAGAAGGCCGTGGCTGACTGTCACTAGGCCAGGAAGCAGTGGGGTGTGAAAGCCATGCTGTGCAGCCATAGCCAGTAGGGCCCCAATGAGCAGTCTAAGGTTCAGGCAGGGAAAGAGGCATGGCAGTGGCAGAAAGGCCGCGTCTGGCTGCTGGAGGCCTACAGAAGAACATGCCTGCCTGCTGCCGTCCAGTAAGAGGTGAGGTGCGGCGGGGGTGATAGCAGAGGGCCAGCCTAGTGGCTGGGCCCCATGCATGGCCAGAACATCCATCAGAGGAGAAGGTGTAGTGGAGGCAGCGGGAGAAGGCCACAACTGACCGCCTGGGGGAATGCAGGAGGCTGCAGCCACCCGCCAGCAGCATACTGGGTCAAGAGGCAGGGAGGGGTGGCGGCAGCAGGCCATGGGCAGGCGCCGTAGCTGGCCAGGCCCTGGGGAGAGGTGTGGCGGCACAAGGCCAGCTGGGCCAGTGCGCAGCCTGAGGTTCAGGTGGGTGAAGCGGCATGGTGGCACCCGGCAGTGGCAGAAGGCCATGCCTGACCACCAGGATCCTGCAGGAGGCAACGGCCACCCACCAGTGGCATGCCAGGCCAAGAGGCAGGGAGGGGCAGCGGGGGCAGTGGCAGCAGGCCATGGCTATCCATCGTAGCTGGCTGGGCCCTGGGGGGGAGGTGCGGTGGCGGCACAAGGCCAGCCGGCCTGGTGTGCGGCCTGAGGATCAGGAAACTGGGCCACATACCTGCTCCCACTGAACCGTTCCCAAACAGCTGTCTGTGACTGCCCTGCTGCATGGCCATTGGCCCAGGGAAAGAGGGGAGGCATGTATTTTCCCGCCATTCAGCCGCCCTCCCAGCATCGGGCTAGACTCTTCCTCCCTCGCCCAGCCCCACAAATGGTGGGCCTCACCTACCCGGGTCCTTTCTGCTTAACACTTACCAGGTGGCAGTGAGGAAGGACACAAAGATTTCTGAAGTACTTTGGGTCCCATTTCTGAACTGCCTATCCTGGAATCCCAGTTGGAAGCCACTAAGAGAGCAGCCTCTACTTCCACAGTGGAAACAGGCCTGGTTTTGATATTTGGTGGTCCCCAAGCATAACCTAAAGGAATGAAAAATAGCTACAGCAATTGTGCAAACTGTAGAGAGCATGTGTATGAGCTAGGAGTAAACTAGTTTTGGTCTTCTTTGGACTTTCCTGTCACCCACAGATGTATTTTAGCTTTGCAAAGTGAGATTACAAGCTTAGTATCTCTTAACAGTTCTAGGATAACTGATCTATGTTAAATGATTCTAGATATGCACTGTTGCTGAATAATTTGAAGGTACAGCATTCAATGTTCCCTCTAAGCTGTGGAGTCTTGTGAGCAAAAATTCTACTTTGTGAGCCTATGGTGGTAAAGTTGTGAGTAAGCAAATCAGCCACAGCATAAGTCAGTTTGTTCTGGAGCCATCCTTCCTGAGCAAAGAGGCTAAAAAACTGTGAGCTAGCTCACACGAACTCAGCTTAGAGGGAACACTGACAGCATTCCTTGCAAGTGCCATGTGGTTGGTGATTTATTGAAAATTGGTCAGTGGTTCCATATTCTGCCATGTTAACAGCAGATCTTCCCTTTGACCCACTGTAATTTCCATATGCCTCTATTCGTTCCCTGATGAGTAACAGGCATACTGACAGAACAAAATTCTATCTATAGTATCTGCATTGTTTGCATTTGTCTTTCTGATTCAATAAAGTATTTCATACTACATATAAAAAGGTTATTTCTTATTTGGCTTGAAAACCTGAAAATTCCAAAGTGTGAATTAGTCAGGAAGCAGAGGTTCAAAGCTGAATAATAACACCACCACTTAATTGCCCCCCTAAGCTGGGAGGGGGGAGCCCAAGCAAAGGGGGGGGGAAGCAGGTTTGTAAATTACTATGACTTCTGAATTGTGTACCAAGTAATTAATTTGATGGTATTGTTGCTCAAAATATGCCAGATACCCAAAAACTATTACTTTGGATTGTCATTGCTACAGCCACTTGAACACAGACAGTGCATTCTGGGAACAAACATTTCATAGGAGTGGTCTAGTAGTATAATACTTCCTTTGAAAATATTTTGAAAATCGCAAGTTGGCCTTCAAATGTGCCATTTGAGAGCATGTTTTTACATGCACTACAGGTTTTATTTCCATTCCTCTCGCTCAATCCTTTACTTTTGCTTCTTACTCTCTTCCATTTCCCTTAATATCTCTTGAATCTACTGATATTTTTTGTATTTACCATTCATTTTTTACAGTGCTTAGGGTACATTTAGTCTAGGGTATCTTTTGTTGTAGGAGAGTTTATTAGAGCCTTCTTTTTCCTCCCCTCTTCTCAGTGTGCATATAGATATTGCCCCCCTCCCCCAATTTGGAATAAAGAATCACACATCAGGATATTGGGGAAACTATGGGCCACTTTATTTAACATTTAACCACTTTTAAACAGCAAGGGCAAAACTAACCTGTGGTACAGCCAAGGCCAGGGGTCATTCCTGACATCTCCCCATCCATATAATGGGTGAGCCGCCCTGTCCCAGGCTCCAGCCTATTGAGTTGAAGCTGCAACTGAAAAATGGGCAGGAACAGAGCCAGCCATTGTAAAGTCCAGCTCTGCCCCCCACCAAAAACCTGGATGCCACTAAGCAGCGTCTGACCCTTCCTCCTTCAAGGGAGGCAAAGGCAGCCAAATGGCCAGCAGCCTGGTGGGGCCGGATTGTGCTAGGGCATCACAGTTATTGGGCGGGCTTTGCATGCACCCCGTATTCCCATTCTGCTTTCCCCTCAGCCTGGTAGACAATTCTCAAGCTTTGAGTGTGTTCATTCAAAAGGAAAGGATGGACTGCACAATGACATCATGATTACCATGTGAGCATGAAGGGGAATTAGAGCTGGAAGTTTGCTATGATTCTTCCACACATGCCTGCGTTGAGATGACTCACAAATGAAGCTTGTAAGTGTGATAGAAGTTCTAAATGTAACTATTAACCTTGATTTATTTTAAAATGACATTTCATTTGTGCTACTGAAAGCTGCATTAGGTAGTGCTAAATGTTACTATCCTAGTGTGCATTTCTACATTGGCGGCACACCCCTGATACACTTGTGATTTCACATACTCGAAGCATGTCACAACTTATAACTGTTCTTCTTGTCACTGCCTGTCCCAGTTGCTTTTCCTGAAACCACACCAATACCTGTTCCACTTACTATCATGTTAATAAATATTGTAAGGCTTGATCTCCTTGGTATTTCTGTTGAGTGACAGGACTTGAAATCAGTTATTCTCTTAATTTTATATTCATGTGCAGAAACAAAACTAACAATGCAATCCTAGGGAGAGTTACATTCTTCTAAGCCCTTTTACTTCAATGGATTTAGAAGGGTGTAATTCTGCTTTGGATGGTACTGTCTGCAAATGACTGCTAGGAAGTGCTTTTACCCAGCTAGAAACTGTTTCTGCACCTTTAACTGAGGCAGATAGTTTCATAAATGGAAATGGAATACTGTGGAATGCAACCATATACCAGAGGCATGTGAGAAAGAGCTGCATAAAGAACATACAATATACTGTCTGTTGGAAGATTAATTATTTGATTCTTTTCTCATTATAAGTGTAGACTGACTTCCCCTTTGGGGGGGGGGGAATCCTTTACACATATGCTGGAGTCTTGTTTTGTATCTCAGTGAAAATGTCTGCTCGCTGTGTTGCAATGCACTATGCCAGGGATGATTAGGGAATGGATTGAAAATAAAATATTCAGTATTGTAATTCCCTTGTATTGTACTTCCCAGGTGAAGACATGTCTGGAAGATTATGTACAATTCTGGTCCCAACACCTAAAAATATTTCATAGAATTAAAAAGTATTGAAAAGTATCACAAAGACACTAGATCAAATTTTGCATGGGGTAGATAAAAGGAGTGTGTGTGTATGTGTGTGTATTCTCCCTCTTCCATAATCCTAGACCGCAGGGGCACTCCATACATTCAACAGGCAAAAGATTCCAGACAGAAAAGAACCCCCCACACAAAATAATTATTTTCACAACACCTAATTAACTTGTAGAACTAACTGCCATAGGACTTAGGGGCTTTAAATGGCAATTAAAACAAGTTCAAGGAGCGTAGGTTCATCAGTGGCTATTAACCTTGATGGCTTCATGGAACCAGCAACAGTATACCTCTGAATATGAGTTGCTGAGGATCAATAACAAGAGAAGATTTCTGTTTTTGTATCATATCCTACAGCAGCCAAATAGCCCAGACTAGCCTGAGCTCATGAGAGCTTGGAAGCCAAGCAGGGTCAGCCATGGTTAGGACTTGAATGGGAGACTACCAAGGAAGACCTAGTTTGCTATGCAGAGGACAGCAATGGCAAACCACCTGTGCCGATCTCTGGCCTTGAAAACCTCACGAGGGTTAACTTGAGTTGCTTGCAACTTGATGGTGGCTGCTGCTGCTGCTACTTCTGCTTCTTCTTCTTCTTCTTCTTCTTCTTCTTCTTCTTCTTCTTCTTCTTATTATTATTATTATTATTATTATTATTATTATTATTATTATTATTATTATTATTATTCCTGCTTGCAGTCCTTTCATGGCATCTGTTTGGTCACTGTGGGAAATAAAAGGATGCTAGACTAGTTGTTCCTTTGGATCCATCAGGACTGTCTTATCCAAGAATGAACACCCTTCTCTTGGTGGTTTTGGAGGGTAGATAAAGTACCCAGGGCTTTTTTGGTAGAAAGAGCCCAGCAGGAACTCATTAGCATAATAGGTCACACCCAACAGCAGAAACTCATTCACATATTAGGCCACACACCCCATGTTACCAGAAGTGTGGTCATCCAGCCACAACTACCTTTTGCTTCTTATTCTGTTTACCTTGTTTGTTATCAAGACCCAGGGCTTTTCTGGTAGCAGGAACTCATTTGCATGTTAGGCCACATACCCCAAATGTAGCCAATCCTAATGAGTTTCAGCTGTTGGGTGTGGCCTGTTATGCTAACGAGTTCCTGCTGGGCATGGCCAACTCAGGAGCCAGCTGGAAGTCCATTCCTGTGCATTCCTGCCCAAAAATAGCCCTGAAAGTACCACACGTTAACAGAACATGCAGATGTTCATATGATAAAACTGAAACCACTGAACACATGATTATAGAGTGTCCCATTTTTAATAAGCTGAGGGTTAGCTTAATCACCCCTCTACTTAAAAAATATGGAATTGCCTTATATGAAAGCTCAGGTGACATGGCTACTATTGGGTACAGATGATTCCATTACCATTTCTATGGCAAAATATATAGGGGCAATAACTAAACACCAGGGAAATAACATTAAGTAAGGTTTTTCCTGTCTTAATTTCTGCTTACGGCAATAGCTGTATGAGCAGTTCTAGGTAGATAAGACTGCCTTATGTTTTCTTTCTAAACAGAAATGCATATTGGAGGCCCCCAATCTCCCCTTTTTCCAGTGCTTCTATAAAAAATCACCTTTCCCTTACTCAGCTCTGTTTGTCCACAGGGGAAAAAATACGAGTACTTTAAACATACTTTTCAAAAAGCAGCTGGGAGAGTCAATCACAAATCTCCTGAATAACATGTAGTTCAATTCTAAGTCAAAGCCTCCAAGAGAGGCAGAAATCCAGAAACAATTAAATTATTTCATTATCCAAAGACAGGACATTGAAAAGTTCCAAGCATCCTCGTAAGAACTTAACTGCATTATTAAATAATGTGAACAGATAATGTGAACAGAAGATGCCTAACAATTTGTGGGTTTTTAAGGTAGATGTCCTCTGAAGAAGAATGTTATGGTCAAATCATATTCTCCCCGGTGGGTCACAAATTGTGCACTTCTTGTTTAAATGCTCACACTTGATATATATATACAATCAACATGTAAAACATTATTTTTTTACTACTTCATGATAATACAGTCATCAGTGAGGGTGATGTGTTCCCCTTTAAAAGTGACAGAACTTCCATCTTTGTTAGGGTTGCTAGGTCCCCCCCACCACAAGTGGGGATGGGGGGTAGGGTTGCCAGATCCAGGTTGGAAAACTTCTGGAGATTTGGGACTGGAGCCTGGGGAGGACAGAGATCTCAGTGAGGTACAAGGCCAAAGAGTCCAAAGCATCCATTTTTTCCAAGGGAACTGATCTCTGCAGTCTGGAGATGAGCTATAATTCTAGGTGATCCCCAGGTCCCACCTAGAGGCTGGCATCCCTAGTTCTTCTGCTTACCTATGTACAAACACATAAACTGAATTACTTATAACAATAGTGATTCAATGATGTGAAATTGCTGAGCTGGAGATAAATATAGTTATTTTGATTAACAATAGCAAGTGGTGTTCATCATGATGGATGAAATAACACACATGGTTGGGAGAGGACTTGCCCTATTTGCTGTCCTTCCCACCTGCTGTACAAGGTAGTGTCACCACTCAAGTTCTACCCTTTTTCTTATTTACCTGCAGCTTGAGGCACAAATAGGGCTCTGTGCTTCATGTGTGGGATGTGTGCTGTTTCTAGCTTTCACCCCACTTTTCTCCTGCCTGCTATCCAACCTAGCCCAGTCTGGCGTCATTAGCCTTTGCATGAAAAAAGCAGCCAGGCATGAAGGTGGGAATCTTTGAACACAGTCTGAACTCTTTAAAGATAAAGATCTTTATTTACTGTAACACAAACGGTGGCCACCAGAGCACAAGGACATAGGAAAAGTATAACACAGCACTACAGGTTATAAGAAAGAAAACATAGGAGGCTAATCTTTGCCCCCACAATCGGAATGAAGAGACGGACACCAATATGGATTTAACAAGGGCCACTTTATTAATTATTTATAATCAAACAACTGGCGAGGGGCTGCTAAAATGTACTGAGGAATATGACAGGTGTCAAACTCCTGACCACCTTCATCACCTTCTGGGCGATGCACCTTCCCCAATCTTGAGCCACCCAATGTGGCTCTCGACCAACGGTTTGGCATGTTTCAGAGAACCCCTGGCCCACCACCCCAGAAGCCGCAAAGGCCTGCTAAGATAGGCTGGGCCAGATTGTTCTAAGGAAGATCACCCCTTCCCGGCCTTGAGCCGCAAAGGCCCGAAAGCCGTTCATGGAGGACCCTTTAATTCCTTTATAACAATGCCCAGGTGCTCACCGATTTCAACTTCCTGATCGCGCTACCCCGCCTAACCACAAAGTGACCATTCTATTTAGCAAAAAGGCGGCCCCCCAAAGCCAATTTCCAAACACCACCATCTTCAGTGCAAGGTAGGCAAAAACACCCTTACTTCTGAAGCCAAATTGAAAAGGGTGAAAAATTCCTACCTGGCCCCATTAAAAAAGGCAACCGGTTGAAACCTGCACTAAAACAGGGTGGGAGGGTGGGCTGAGCACGCCAAGGAACTGTGTGGGGCAGAGGGCAGGAGCCGAGCCTGAATAGGCTGGCTCCGCCCCTGCCAGGCGTCCTTTCATCTTCCTGCCTCACGAGGAGGCAAATCAGCCCCCTCCCGCCAGCGCAGGCTCGGCGGGAGTTGGGGCTCGCATTGCCCCCACAATCGGAATGAAGAGACGGACACCAATATGGATTTAACAAGGGCCACTTTATTAATTATTTATAATCAAACAACTGGCGAGGGGCTGCTAAAATGTACTGAGGAATATGACAGGTGTCAAACTCCTGACCACCTTCATCACCTTCTGGGCGATGCACCTTCCCCAATCTTGAGCCACCCAATGTGGCTCTCGACCAACGGTTTGGCATGTTTCAGAGAACCCCTGGCCCACCACCCCAGAAGCCGCAAAGGCCTGCTAAGATAGGCTGGGCCAGATTGTTCTAAGGAAGATCACCCCTTCCCGGCCTTGAGCCGCAAAGGCCCGAAAGCCGTTCATGGAGGACCCTTTAATTCCTTTATAACAATGCCCAGGTGCTCACCGATTTCAACTTCCTGATCGCGCTACCCCGCCATAGCAAAGGCCAAGCCTCTGCTTAGGCCTTCGCCCCCACCAAGCGATCCAGTGCCAACAGCACCCCTCGCCTCAAATCTGCCAGAAATATAGCGTTGCCCTTGTTAAGGAGGTGCACCTTGTCTTCCCTATACAGGTCCATTAACCCGACCCGTATATCAGGGTGCAACAAGAAGAGGTCCAAACCTCCTTCCATGGCAATTTAACGCTGCCAAGTGGCGCCTAATCTCATCCAGCACAAGGACCTAGAAACCCCCAGGCTATGCCACACCTGGCACAGCGCTAATGCAGACAAGACCAGCTGCACCCTAGGCAACTGGCTGCCTTAACATCTAGCAGAGACCCCAAAATTGTGCCAATTGGCAGTGCAGAATAGCCACAAGACTATCCACACTCTGGGCCACCTTACTCTTATCATTGCAAGGTCAGCCTCTGCCTGTAAGCCAGGGCCAATACCCTTACTGATGATGCAGCACAGCCACCAGACCATGTGCACTCCAGGCCATCAATGCCATGGTGAGGTTGCCCCCAGGCAGCCGGTCCGCTTGTAGCACCAGGGCCTCGCCCTTCATAACGATGCAGCATAGCCACCAGACCATGTGCACTCTGGGCCACCAGCCCATCACGATGAGGCTGCACCCCAGGCAACCAGTTCACTTGTGAAACCAGGGCCTCGCCCTGCATGGCAATGCAGCATAGCCACCAGACCATGTGCACTCCTGGCCACCTTGCTCCTATCATCACAAGGCAAGCTTCCACTTTATCCAAGGGCCTCGCCCTTCATGATGATGCACCATAGCCACCAGACCATGTGCCTTCCAGGCCACCTTGCTCCTATCATCACAAGGCAAGCCTCCACTTAACACAAGGGCCTTGCCCTTCATGTCGATGCAGCATGGCCACCAGACCACGTGCACGCCAGGCCACCTTGCTCCTGTCATCACAAAGCACGCCTCCACTTTATCACAAGGGCCTTGCCCTTCATGCTGATGCACCATAGCCACCAGACCATGTGCCTTCCAGGCCACCTTGCTCCTATCATCACAAGGCAAGCCTCCACTTAACACAAGGGCCTTGCCCTTCATGTCGATGCAGTATGGCCACCAGACCACGTGCACGCCAGGCCACCTTGCTCCTATCATCACAAGGCAAGCCTCCAATTATACAAGGGCCTTGCCCTTCATGTTGATGCAGCATGGCCCAGACCACGTGCACGCCAGGCCACCTTGCTCCTATCATCACAAGGCAAGCCTCCAATTATACAAGGGCCTTGCCCTTCATGTTGATGCAGCATGGCCGCCAGACCACGTGCACGCCAGGCCACAGGCCCCTCCGATGAGGTTGCACCCCAGGCAACTGGTCCAATTGTGGTACCAAGGCCTCGCCCTTCATGATGATGCAGCATGGCCACCAGACCATGTGCATGCCAGGCCACCTTGCTCTTATCATCGCAAGGCCAGTCTCCACTTTATCACAAGGGCCTCGCCCTTCATGATGATGCAGCATGGCCACCAGACCACGTGCACGCCAGGCCACCTTGCTCCTATCATCACAAGGCCAGCTTCCGCTTAATCACAAGGGCCTTGTCCTTCACGGCGAAGCAAAATAGCTGGCCAGACTATCCGCACTCTGGGCCATCGTGCTCTTATCTTCCAAAGGTCTGCTGCAGCCTGTAACATAAGGGCCTTCCTGGCCAGGGAGTCCTCTTGGCCCAGTGGGAGGCCCAAAGGACCATGCTGTGGCCATAGACGTTGATTCCTCATCTTGCCCTGCAGCCAGCAGCACCTGAAGGACAAACTTCATTAATAACTTAAAACATTGCAATTCCAGTCTCTGAATGCTAGGCAAAAACCCACCATAGCTCATAATCCACAGCACCTCCCCACAAAAGGAGTGCAATGACTGGAAAATGTCCTGACCTAACAAGGGCCCACTGACACTACCACTCGGGCAAGGGAATACGTAGCCCCGGGCAACTGTAGTGGAAGCAGCACTGAGCCAAGAGAATGAGTTCCAAACTTCACGCCCAAGAAATGTCAAACTTGCCCAAAGCCCAGGCCTACTGCCGCAACCTGGTGCCTGGTCATCAGACATCCATCTGCATGCCAAAGCAGTAACCATCTTCATAACGGGAAGTGCAGAAACACCCAGTTTGCCAAATGACCCGTTTCCCACAGCCAGGGAAATGGGTTGCCTCCAGACCTTTAGAGCTTCCGTTTCGCAAGCCAACATAGAATGCAGTAGACTATGTTTGCATTGCACAGTCATTGCATTGCAAGGCACTGCCCAATAATCATAAGGCTCATGTTCACCCTAATCAAGGAATTACATAATGATATTCCTGGGTAGCAAAGGCATTTACATAGCAATGCTTAATTTTGCTCAGTCATTGCGATTTGCAAGGCACTGCCCAACATCAAAGGGCTGTTGTCAACACTGATCAATTGAATTGACTTATGATATTCCTGGGTGCACATGAAGCCCACCCCTTTTAAAGGGGGGTTAATTGTCCAGTGCCATTGTTTACCTCCATGCCATGAAAAAACCACAGCTATGCAACTCCACATATTCAGTCTCTAAAAGACAGACAAGACTTAAGTCTGTGGATTGTTTGGCAATCCTGCACCCTGAAGGATAGGAACTTGAGGCCAAGAATTATCATGTCCAAGGTCTATACCAGAAGAGAGCGTCTCAGATTCAATTCCAAATCCACTGGATTGGCAGACAGTGGAAACATTCTCTCAGCCATGGAATTCCCTGAAGGACTTTATGCAGGCATACAATATTTATAACTCAAAAGACTGCCCCTATAAGGCATTCTGGAACACTTCTTGGTATATAATCTTTCCTGGTTCTACTAACCACTGAGATCCATCATAACAAGAAGTTAGTGGCTTTTGAAACATAAGTGCCAATCATCAGTATTGTCACTGTAAAATTGTTATATTAATTAATTTGTTTGTGTGTCTGTTTTGAAAAAACAACCTATCCTGATGATTGCACAGTGCCTATAATTTCCTATAAAAACTGTGTTCCTATCCTAAAAACCAAGGACGAGCGCACAATAAAGTGCACTGGCCCCTGTACAAACAGGTGTATACCTACCTGCAGGCTATATGTTCATTCACCGTAATGGGAACCTATGTTCAGGGAACCCTGCTACCATATATACATGAGTAAACTGGATTGCCAGGCCAGAAAATAGTTCAATCCTGGCCAAGTGCTTGGGCAGAACAGCCCCCACAGAACCACCGGAAGCCACATGCCTCATTACTGTTGCTGTGGCAGCGCCACTGTATCCCAGCCAGCACCATCCACAACCCACCAAGACCAAAACCACTCTGGCAGGCTGTGGCTACTCACTGGACCTCCCCTTACAGACAAATGCGCTATTAAAAAATGTGAAGTAAGTTCATGAGGACCGACCGATGACATGCAACGACGTGCTGGCTGTCAAATCCCAAATCACAGCATCAAATTGTAAGTTACACTGTATTCCTGCCAGAACAAAAAACAGAAACACAAATGACATATTGCAATGGTCATGTCAAATCCTAACACATGACAAAAACTAAGCTAATCCACAAACTCAGAATGCACGCACGTGCTGCTGACAAAGATTCCTTCGCAGAAGGAAACCTTTAAGGTTCCGCCGTTTTCCGTCCAGATTGTACGTGTCTCACTCTAAAACTGCTGCACCAGAAATACCTCTATATTGCCTTAGGGCCCAATATTGTGATTGGAAGATGGCAATTAATACTGTCTTTCGCTGAATAACACGATGCAAAATGCTATTTTGAATAAAGATCCTGATCTACAGTCTCAAAAATAAATAAGCCCATCTGCAATAAGTAGTTAAACCATTTTGATATTTTGGAAGGAATAACCCCTTCGATAGCACTGTATCTATTCGAGCTTGCTAAAAGGAGTATAGCCTACTCAGAATGGCAAAAAGCTCAGCAGGTCCCAGGCGGAGCTCTTTCATACCACCCACTACCCTTTGGTAGGGGCTGCTGACCTGCTGCAAAAACCTGGCCAGCCGCTTAGGAGCAGACCACTTACCATTTAAGGCACCCAAGCTTTTATTTGAAGCCAGCTGTTCTTAATGGAACTGGTCTCCAGAGGCAGATGCCTAAAATGCTTGCATCCCCTTTCTTAATTAAAGTTTATAAGATCATGAATGGGACAGCAAGTTGAAAAGAAGTAATTTCTCCCTTTCTATCAATACTAAAACTCATGGACACACCCTGACTTGCTGAGCAATCGTATTAGAACATATAAAAGGAAGTACTTCTTCACCCAAAGAATGATTAACACATGGAATTCACTGGCACTGGAGGTGGTGCAGCCCCAAGCATGGAGAACTTCAAGAGGGAATTAGATAAGCATATGGAGCAGAAGTCCATCAGTGGCTACCAGCCACAAGGCACAGCTAGGAACTCTCAGTCTGGGCAAGTGATGCGCTATATTCTTGGTGCTTGGGAGGGCAAAAGTAGAAGGGCTTCTATTATCCCAGCACCACTGGTGAACCTCCTGATGGCACCCGGCCTCCTTGACCACATGTGATGGAGTGCTGAACTAGATGAGCCCCAGGCCTGATCCAACTCTGGCCCCTCCCATGCTTTTATGTAGCTTAAGATGGCCGCCGCTCCTCACTGCCCCAAAAAGGCTACAAGAGGAGAAGCCTAAAATGGCCCCTGTGTACTTTGCCCTAAAATGGCCACCAATGTTAACACCCTACTATGGCTGCAGCTTCTCCATCTAAAATGGCTACTGAACCCCCGGCCTCCACTGCATAACATAGGCACCTAAGAGAGAAAAGGCCAGAAAATAGGGCGGGTGATAAAAACTGCAGGGGTGAGGCAGCCTAACCCTGCTACCACACACTACCCAAAGCGGGGGGGGAGAACCTGAGGCTTCCCCCAGAGAACTAGGCCCCTATGCTAGGATTAAGCTCCCCCCTTAACAGAAGTGCTCATCCAGGCCGAGCAGAGCAGCGCCTCCATCAAGAAGCCACCGCCGTGCTCCTAGTACTGCCTGAATACACTCCCCACCAGATCTTCCTGTGGCCGCCTCCGCGGCCCGCGCCTCCAAACCGCCGCGGCCCGCGGCCCGCGCTTCCACGACGCCGCCCGCGGCCCGCGCCTTCACGCCGCCGCCGCCGCCCGCGCCTTCACGCCGCCGCCGCCGCCGCCGGCGCCTTCATGCCGGCGACGGCTCAGCGCACCTCTCCAGGCCGCCGTTGCTGCGGTCCACCTCCCCAGGCTGCCGGCGGCTCGGCCCGCCTTTCCAGGCCGCAGGCGACTCGGCCCGCCTGTCTCGGCAGCCGCCGCAGCCCGTGCTTCCCGGCCGCTGCCGCAGGCCCGACCCTTCTGGCCGCTGCAAACGCGGCCAGAAGCCTAAAAGGCCCCAGCTCCCCAGCAACAGATCGTGCTCAGAGCTCCTGCTGGCTCTGAGCACGCCAAGGAACTGTGTGGGGCAGAGGGCAGGAGCCGAGCCTGAATAGGCTGGCTCCGCCCCTGCCAGGCGTCCTTTCATCTTCCTGCCTCACGAGGAGGCAAATCAGCCCCTCCCGCCAGCGCAGGCTCGGCGGGAGTTGGGGCTCGTAAAGTTTTACAGCCACTGTGACAGGAAAAGAATTCTTCCTTTAGTCATATCATAAAGTACATGGAAAGCTACATATGTGCAATAAAACAGTGAAAACTCGTAAAGGTACACACAGATCCTTAATAGATCAAGTTTCAGGCCTGTGTATTAGGTCAAAAAGTCACTGCAAAGTGAACAGAGAAAATATTACAATGATATTTGTAATAATTAACATAGGGTTGTAAGCATGCACACAGCTACATAATAATTAGTTCTGCACATAAGAGGTAATTAGGTCATTCTCCCTGAAACTATGTGCAATATCAGACAATATAAAGCAAGAGAGAACACACACAGTGTTAGGTGTGACCATGAGAAATACTTGCAGTATGAAAGAGACAAGTCATCTATCTTACCTTTGATCCATTTACTCTTGCTTATAAACAAAGTTTTAGGAAAAAGTAATTGCTCAATAAGCTCTTCACTGTTTCTTCTTGATGTACTAACATTCCTGAGAAATTTCAAATGGCATGTTAAGGCGAATATATCTGTTGCCACCCATAAAATAATTATTTCCTATCCAGGTTTTTAATCTAAATGAGAAGCATTTGCTTTGTACAATGAATGCCTTTATCTGAATCTGAAAAATGTTACCTGAAATAATTTGATACTAATATTATTTTAAGTATCTGCTTAATTAAAGTAAAAGTGGAAGAGCGGAGGAGGGGAATGCTTTTGGATTTTGACTCTGGCTTTTGTCTAGAAAGTTGGGATTTTTTTGGGTGTGTATCTCAAAACTTGCTATTTTAAAATTAAATTAAAAGTTGTTGACTTGGGGATTTAAAGGCATCAACCCAGATCAAGGAAGGGTGTGATCTTAGAAGAGGACTTGCATGGACAGATCCCTGATCAAGTTCAGGTACAAAAGGTACTGCTTCATGTTATCCAAATTGATCCTGATGTCAGGCCTGTCACATGACATGCATTCCTTGGTAGAACCCAGGGACCATCCAGGCAAGTGCATACACAGGTCATAGCTTAACAGTCACATTTAGGAGGAAGAGATGCAGCACTTACACAAGCAAACTTTATTACCCTATCAAGAGTCAGAGCCAAAAGTTGAAATGCCAGAGAAGCAAAATGAGACAATATTGTAATATGACAAGAAGCATATAATATATCAATAAAGCTGTTTATATTTGAACAAATGCCTATTTGGGGCAGATATGGGTAGAGAATACCAGCTAGCCACTGAGCAGACCTGTCTAGAACCAAAAGTTTGAGAAACTGAGCCTGGGGAGAAAGGATAAAAATGGGGTGAAAAAAATCATACATAGCTTGTCCTGAAGAGAAGGGTCTGGAACTGTTGGGTAGTTAGTGTTGGAAAATAATACAAGTACATTGCAATTTACTAGAAAAGGTTCCTGTGATATTTGATGAAAAACTAGGAATAGGGCCCTTGACAGGCTTGGATCCAGATTTCAGAAACTTTCATTCCATTGGTGGTACTTGGACTGTTCTCTGATTGGGGCAGTATCAAGATCTGGGTCCCCATTGGCATGGGGAGCCCAAACTCAGTCTGACATAGGATAATTTAAACTTTGTATTGTGAAGAGAGTGCTAGACAATGTATTGATGTGTCAGGAGACACATTTGATTACCAGTATTTGAGTTATGAGGGAAGGCACACATGACTCATTGTTCAAAAACAAGAACAAAATCCATGTAATACCCTTCATGAGGACCAACCAAATTGACACAGAATGTTGTGTTGCCAACAACATCATGGGATAAGACTGTAGCCCTGCCAAGGAAACTTGTATTGTAGGAAATAAGTTGAGCATTAAGATTATTGTTCCGCAAACTTGGGTCGTTGTTTTAAGGCCAAGGGAGTGGAGGGCTCTGGAAGATATGATGGAGTACTTGATGAATGGACTCTGTCCGGGGGTGAAGGTCCCAACCCCAACCCCACACTCACAAACTTTGAAGGAAGCCAGATGGTTATTAACAGAAAACAACCAGTGAACAGTGTCTCGCAGCTCAAAGTGGCCTCACTGGCATCTCCCAGGCTTGCATCTGGATTACAGGAGTGACTTTACTCAGGAGGAGGAGAGGTAGCCCACAGCAACAGGAAAACAGTGGACAGGAGCTCAGGTGGAAAAGGGGGATTAGAAACAGATATGTTAGCCTTACCCAACACTGGCTGCGTTCAGACGGCCAGTCAATCGCGCCATGAGCCCTCCTAAAATTTTATCCCGTTTTTTTAATCCAGCCTAGCATGACCAGACGCCCCCCCATGAAATAGCCTCACCGCGCGTTGTTCCCGCCGTGATTTGTCTACACGGCATCCACCGAGGATTTTTTTAAAAAAAGTTTTGTACATTCGCATAGGCAAGGCTGCGCCTCCTTGGAGAACTGAGGCGATCGCGGAGGGTTTTCAGCAAAGTCCCGGTCCTCCCCCTTGCCATTGCCATCATGATCAATGGAGGGACTATTTTGCAAGTTAGAACAGTCCTTCCCCCCTCCATCTCCCATCGCGGTAACATCTTGTCCCTAAAAGAAATAAGCATGAATATTACATTCCTCGTAGCGCTTATCGCTGAATGCATTTCCTCGTTAAAGCGCATATGGGGTTTCAATTTTTAAAAAATTGCGCCCCCGTCGGCTCGCATTGCGCATTAGCATTGCGCGCTAATGGAGTGACCAGACGGAAGAAAGTCTGCAGTTGTTGCGCGGGTAAGCGAAAACCCTACATTGAAACTGCTACTTTTTAAATCAGGATTGGAGGCGCAGCAGAATGGGATGCCTATGGGACCGGAATATTTCCCAGATGTTTCTGTCTGGTCGTGCATTTTTGATCCACAAGGGAGTCGTTCCTATGGCAGATCAAAAGATCCGTCTGAACACACCCACTGAGGGTAAGGCTAGGGGTGGGTCCAAGGAGAGAGTGAGAGCAGCCCATTGGGAGAAAGAGTTCGCTGTCAGACAGCTTTTTATGGGAGAGGAAAGGAATTGGATGGCTCAGTGCGGCCTCGCCCCAAAGGGGAAGAGTTAAGCAGGAAGCTCAAGGCTGGCCAGGAAGGAAGGGCAGAGGAGAGACCTAGAGGGCTAGAGAGAGCAACAGGGAACCCGAGAGCAGGAGAGAGGGACTAGGGTGTCTGCCAAGCCTCCTCCCCCATCATCTGAGGCCACTGCCAAGCTCATAGGATAAAAATTGTGCCATAGAGGACTCTGCTGCACTCAACAGGCAGCCTGCGGACCCAGGACCTGACAGGCCATTAGCTGCTTCCTCCCAAGAAAGTATTCCTCCCTGTGTCTGAGTCCCCATCTGTTGTGTATTAATATGAACTAAAATGGTCAGGCCAGCACTAGCAAGACCATGCAGTCTAGCGCACCTTTGGGTGTTAAAACAATAGCCACTGTGGATCCTAAGATGGATCAATAGAGTTGCCTGGATCCTAGAGTTAACCTACGGGGAACTCTTATACTGTAAATAGCCAATCACAGGGAGTGGGGAGGGGTGTTGGGTGTTGTGTGCTGCATGGATAAAAGCCAGCTTTGGGACTGGCTAGTTTTCTTGAGTTATGAGCTGAAAATAAACTATGAGCTGAATTCAAGCATCTGAACCCAGTACTTTATACTAGCGATGAAGGTGGGATCCCAGTGAGCGAGCCTGACTCCGACCTCGACTCGAGCACTGCACTGCCCCTGCCTCTATGCCAGCGAGTCCTCACAGCCCTCCACGAAACACACTCTGGGATAGTAAGGATGAAGGCTCTGGCCCACAGCTACGTCTGGTGGTCCAGCATGGACAGTGAGATAGAGAACCGGGTTAAGCATTGCCAGACTTGCCAGGAGTCCAGACCTGATCTCCCCCCTGGGCCCCAGTGGGGCAGTGGGAAGCCTCCAGGAAACCCTGGGCCTGGCTACACCTAGACTTTGCCGAACCTTTCCAGGGCCAGCTCTTCTTCATCTTAGTGGACTCCTTCACGAAGTGGCTGGAGGTGGTACCAGTTCCATCTACCTCATCCCAAGCCGCCATCCACCATGTGGAAAATCTTCAGTACACACAGAATCCCCAACTCCCTCGTGACGGACAATGAGACATCTTTCACATCAGCAGAATTCCAAGATTTCATAAGTTACTATGACATCCCACTATATCTGCTCGGCCCCTTTCCACCCGGCCACCAATGGCCAGGCAGAGAGAATGGGAAGGATGGCCAAAGAGTCACTATGCAGAACAGTGCAGGCTGAGTGGGACTACCGGCTGGCCGCCTTCCTATTCAACAACAGAATAACTCCCCACACTACCACAGGCTGCAGCCCCGCAGAACTCCTAATGGGTTGACAGCTAACCACCTGTTTGGACAGGCTGCACTCTGACAGGGCCCCAGAGCAAAGCTCAGGCCAGGAGAGCCAAGGGGCCCACTGCAGACTCTTCCCAGGGTATCTGGTGTATGCCTGCAACTTCGCCAGGGGACCGGCATGGGTCCCAGCCAAGATCCTCAGGGTGACTGGACTAGTCTACTATGTGGTGTCCACAGAGGACAGCCAGAGGCTTTTCTGGCACCTCGACCAGCTCCGCAGACTCCTCTTACCAGCAGAACTGGATTCAGCTAGCCAGGACAACAGCAAGGATGACCAGCCATGCCCGGAGGAGATGGAGCAGGTGATCCCCGATGGTGTCTGGCAGGAGCAGCCAGCGCACTTCACCGAAGTGCCAGTGCCAGCCACAACAGACACAGACACCCACTGCAACACAGACACCCCAGCACAGGCAACCACCCAGGACCCTGAAGGAAGTCCCTCTCCGGTCACCATAGCAGATCCAGCAGCCCCCCAAATGGAACCACGCCTCTCAAACTGAGAATGGCACAGGCCAATGTATCTAAGATACTATGTATGTTAGAGGGTTCTGAACTATGGGGGAGGACTGTTGTGTATTAATACAAACTAAAATGGCCACGCCAGTGCTAGCGAGACTATGTGGTTTAGCACATCTTCGAGTGTTAAAACAATAGGGTTGCCCGGATCCTAGAGTTAACCTACAGGGAACTCTTATACTGTAAATAGCCAGTCAAGGGGAATGGGTGTGTGTTGGGTGTTGTGTGCTGCACAGATAAAAGCTGGCTTTGGGACCGGCTAGTTTGTCTTGAGTTATGAGCTGAAATCACGCATCTGAACCCAGTACTTTATACCATCTTTGATATTAAACTGGATATTTCACCCAAGCGTCTGGCATTCCAAAGCAAGAGGATCTTAGGTTATGCAAATACAGGGATCTCCAGGGAGAGTAGTCCAAAAGGTAACATTTGGATGGGAGAAAAAGAGAGGTGCCTGAGTTTCAAATGAGATGATTCTGAAGCAACGTGGAAGGACTGATTTTCAGCACAAACTCAGTGCCACAGTCAATGGGGTGCAAGTGACACCACTATAGGAGGCGATGGTAACTTTCTCAAGAATGCGCCTCCAGATTTTCTTTTCATGTGAGAAGAAGGCTCAGAAAATTCTATAGGTGGTCTGTACCATCCACAATTTTGGCAGGATATGTACCCTCACACACAGAAGTGACAATCTCTGGATGGGAACCATGAACACAAGCATACTTCTCCCCCCCCCCAGTACTTCATTATCATGGAGATAGTTTTACCAATTCATTTGTTCCCTGTTGAGAACATTAGCTTTACATAATTTCATCAAAATGCAACATCTAAGGTCACCAAAGGCAAATATAACAAATGGTTTATACTCAAGTACAGGATTAGACATGCTCATATTTTATTCGGAAACACTGTAGGCAATGAGCATTTAAAAAGTCAGTCAAATTATTTCTACTATTAAAAATTATAATGATTAAAATCTATGCTCACTTTAACAAAAGCAAAAAACAACAACAACAAAATACTCCTGGTTCAAGGAACACTATTTTTATACATAGGACAGCAGGCCTCTATATTATTAAGCATATAAAGAATCTTTAGATTAAAGGTTAGAGTCAATTTAACATAAGTAATATAATTAATGTCAGGTCTAGTTTAAGTTGTCTCACTGGTTGTGCAATTAAATACTGAGGTTTTCTGTTGTAATAGGTTACATTTATATATAGGAAGGACAAAGTTTAAGCTAATGACAGGGCATTGTGGTGGGTTCAACTAAGCTTTCCACAGCTGAGAAAGAGAGGAGGTGGTGTTTTTTGATTACCAAAAAGGCTATCCTGCATGTATCCTGCATGGACAAAAGCTGTAGAGAGGAGAATTAGATGAGACTGTCCAAAGCAGCTAGCTGAATCCAACCCCAGAATGTTTGTATAGTTAGACAAAATAAAGTTTACTTCAAGAGACTGTGCTTTCTTCAGTTATAATGATCTATTTTTTCTAATCAAGGCTTAATAATCTTATCACTCTGAGCAATTGTTAGCTTTGTTTCTGCCTGAATAGACTTTCCTTTCTGTCGACTGCTTGAAAACATTGCTTCATCTACATTGTATAAAGATATCTGAGGATTTGGGATGTGTATTGCAATCTCTCTTTAAGTCACAAAAGATTCATTCATGAAATGTTCAGTGCTATGTATAGGTTTTACCTGGCTTAAACTGACTATAAGGTCCAGAATATCAATTATGCTTTGGGAAATAAAGAATTTCCCATTTCATGAACATCACTTCTTTATTAAATACATAACTGTATCAAGAATGCTTCAAGCAGGGGAAGCCTTTTACAAAAGAACACATTATCAAACCATTTCTTCTATTCAGAAAATAGCATTATTTCAAACTATTTTTGTAAATCTGTAAATGTGTATATTAATCATAATATTTCAATAAGCATATAATTAATATGTTCATTTATGAAAGACAGTTGAAAAGCCACCTATCTCAGCACAGGAATTGTTACCTGTGGCTGTACAATTAAAAGTAATTGTTCAGTTATGCTAAAGTAATGTTAATTTTAGTGGTGCTGCTTCAAAGTAGTGGGCATAAATACCAGCTATACTGACTTTCTGTTACAACTTAAGTTAAAGAATGGCTTACTGTTTTGGTCAAGGCCAAAGAGTTGTGCTCATCTCCTCTTTAGATATCATGGGGCCAGCTCATGTATGTTCGATTCTGAAAGTACAGCACAAGTGATGGAGCAGCTGTTTGGATTAGCTGGGATCAGCATGACAACTGGCACAGCTCCTGTATGGCCTTGTCAAATATATTGCATTAGCGTGTCTGAAACACACACAAAAATCCTCCATCTGGAAGCACCCTTGAAGGTCACTTTCAAACCTGTATACAAGACAGTATTGTGCCAGCTTTCATGAGTTTTGATTATTTATTCAGAAGATACATTTTGGGAAGGGTTGAGGAAGGGCTCAGAGGGCCTAGCAAAATACCCCTCCTATACTTTTCATGCTTTCACATATTCTATATGCCTCTTCATGGCCTCTGTTTCTCTGGTCTGCTGTTGTGGGGGGGGGGCATTTTCAATCTATATAATCCATGCTCATGGGGGAATCCCACAGTGGACTATAATGGCGTTACTATGCCACATTTCCAAACAGGGTTAGCTATATAATGATGTCACTGGTAACAAATAAAGCTCTCTGAATGTCACTGCATTTCTAGGGGAGGCTGAGAGATGGAAAGAGGGTATGTACCTCCATTATATTTTATATTTTTACTGGCCAGTGTATGTGAGTGATTTTTGCACCAAACTGTTAGATCGTCAGAATTTAATTAATGTTAGGATAAATTAGGCTTGTTGAGTTTATCTAGGATGACTACTACTACAGGGAGAACTGCTACAGAGATCCTATATTCCCACCTACCAAACAGTCTATTAGTGGTCTGTGGCTTAGCGAAGACCATTAGTGGTGATGGTTGGCCAAGGGATACCAGTGCTCCTGGGAAGGGAAAGTATAGCGGTGGGACTAGGCATAAATGCAAGGGAAGGGGACTGAGAAACAGAAAGGCTTGGTCCCCTTCCAGCCTATGCCCCATCCCAAAGGTAGCTGGCAGTGGGGCTCGGACTAATAACCCCTCTCCAACATTTGTGCTGTGTAACACCAGGTCCATAAACAATAAGACCATGGTGTGCATGACCGAGACCTGGGTATGAGATGGGGAGACTGTAGCTCTCTCCCAGTTAGCTCCTCCTGGGTTCTCAGTCCTTCACCAATCACAGACCAAGGGATGGGGGGGAAGAGTGGCTCTGTTAATTTGGGAGGCTTATTCCTTCAGGGTGCTCCCTCCATGGGCATCGAATGTGCTGGCCTGGTGTGGGAGGCTGGGAAGAGTTTGGTGATTTGGCTGGTGTACTGACCGCCTAACACACTGGCTGATAGCTTGCGGTCCCTGATGGAGGCCATATCAGGCTGGGCGTTGGAACACCTTGGACTGATAGTCCTGGGTGATTTCAATGTCCATGCTGATGATGTGACCTCCACTCAGGCAATGGATCTGGTGTCATCCATGGCAGCACTGGGACTCTCCCAATATGTAATGACCCCCACTCACTGAGCCAGGGACACGCTTGATTTGATCTTCACGCCGGGGATAACGGTGGACCGGGTTACTGCTTTGGCAGTCCCAGGGTCAGACCACCATGCCCTGGGGGCCCATCTGAATGTGCCGTAAGCTGCAAGCATATTTTAGCTCACCTACGGAGCCAGATGGACCCAATGCAGCTTTAGATAGCTCTGCGGTATCACATGCAGCCTTGGTCCATGCCCGTCTTGGCTCATTAAAGCCGGCCACGAAGGGCTTCGAGGTGCCCTAAGGGAAATTATCAACAAGTGCCTCTTACAGGGACTATTCCTGGGGGCGCTCAAGGAAGCAATGGTCTGTCCTCTCCTAAAAAAAACCCCATCTCTAGACCTGGCCGAATTGGTGAACTACTGGTCAGCCTCCAACTTGCCCTATTTGGGCAAGTTAATCAACAGGGCGGTAGTGTTACAGTTACAGGGCTTCATGGATGATGCTTCCACATTAGATCCCTTCCAGTCTGGCTTTCGCCCAGGTCACGGGACGGAGACGGCACTGGTTGCTCTTACTGATGACCTCCAGAGGCATCTGGATCGGGGCAGTTTGGCAGTACTGTTGTTGTTGGACCTGTTGGCTGTGTTCAACGTGGTCAACCATCAGTTACTGATCCACTGCCTCGCTGACATGGGAATTCAGGGGCTTGCCCTGCAATGGCTTGCTTCCTTTCTCCAAGGTCAGGGACAAAGGGTGGCACTAGGGAAACAGCAGTCCATGAGGCACCTGCTGAAATGCAGAGTGCCCCAAGGAGCAGTGCTGCCCCTGATGCTGTTCAACATCTATATGCACCCCCTTGCCCAGATTATCCGGAGGTATGGGCTAGGGTACCACCAGTACGCTGATGACACCCAGCTCTCTCTGATGTTGGGTGGCCAGTCAGACTCCAGACAAGAAGATCTGGACCAGGCACTACAAGCCATGGCTGATTGGCTTAGGCTGAGCTGGCTGAAGCTGAATCCGATGAAGATGGAGGTCCTGTGCATGAGTCGGAGCAGTCTGGGAGGAGGGGCCCTACTCCTGATCTTCAGTGGGGTGCCATTGGTGCCAGCACTGGAGGTTAGGAACTTGGGAGTGCTCCTGGATCCCTCCTTAACAATGGAGGCCCAGGTGGCAGCCACTGCCAAGTTGGCCTTTTACCATCTTCGGCTGATTAGGCAGTTGGTTCCCTTCCTCAACCACGACAACCTAGCTATGGTGCTCCATACAACGGTCACCTCGAGACTAGACTACTGTAACACTCACTACATGGGGCTGCCCCTGTTGCAAATTCAGAAGCTGCAGCTAGTGCAGAATGCCATGGCCAGGCTTTTGATGGGTCTTCCCAAATGGGAGCACATCCAGCCTGTGCTGAAGATGCTGCACTGGCTGCTGATAGCATACCGAATTCGCTTCAAGGTGCTGGTTCTTACCTTTAAAGCCCTATATGGCCAGGGTCTTACATACCTGAGGGACTGCCTTTCCCCATATATACCCCAGAGAGCACTGAGGTTGGGGTCTCAGAACCGACTGACCCTTCTGGGTCCCAAGGATGCCAGGCTCGTCACCACTAGGAACAGGGCTTTCTCAGTGGTGCCTCCATACTGGTGGAATTAGCTCCTGGAGGAGATCAGGGCCCTGAAGGATCTTATGCAGTTCTGCAGGCCTGCAAGATGGAGCTCTTCCATCAGGATTTCAACTAGGAGCTGCTTCCCCCACTATTACCAAGGGCCGGCCCTAGTTTTAACATCTGGCCTCCACCACTGTGCTCAGGAAAACCATTGAGTGGCAAACAGTTTGGCTGTAAGGTATTTCCAGAATGCCATCTTATGTACCCAATATATCAGCACTAGCACTTTATTACTTTACATTTTTATTGTATTTGAAATTTTAAATTGATTTTATGTGAATTTAATGGTCATTTATAGACCAGTTATGTAAGCCGCCCTGAGCTTTCTTGCGGGGAGGGCGGGGTATAAATTGAATTAATACAATAAATAAATAATATAGGTGACCAGGCAACACTCCCTATCTTGTTATACTTCACCAGTGATTTGCAGCCCATTCCACATGGCAAGACTTTCACCTTCTGTGTTCTGTTGCCATATGATCTCTGTGCACTGTGGTAAATTATGCATTGGTAAACCAAAACAGTTATTGTTATTTATTACTCAGACCACTATTTCATCAAATGCACATAGACACTAGGGGTGTGTGCTCAGTATAAGTTGAGCCAAAAAAACTCAACCCAATAAATCCGTCATCTGTATTTATTGTGTATTTTCTCAGCTGATCACTGAGGGGGCTAGCAATTCAGCTATATGAAAATGGCCACCCTGAAAAATTGAAAAAAATATTTGGGATTTTTAGGGCTGCTGGAGAGCCACAGTTACTGGGCATTTAAAGGGCTCTCAGCCACTTTAAATGTCTTTGGAGTGAACTCTCAGTGAACTTCGGAGTTCACTCCGTTGGTGGCTTGGAGAAGGCATTTAAAGGGACCACATCCCTTTAAGCACCTTTCTTCCCCTCTATTGGAAGCCTTCTTCTGGAACTCATAGAATTGGACCCTGTGGTCCAATCTTTGTGTGTGTCTGTGCCTCTACCTCAAAAAAACAGCCCCCTCTGAACCCCAGGTACCCTTAGATTGATTCTCCATTATAGCCCATGGGAACCATTGACTATTACGGTCCCCATAGGGTATAATAGAACTGAAAAAATTCAGCAATCCCAAATATTTCCAAAATCCCAATACCACACTAATATTGGGATTTGTAAATATTGGGAAATATCAATTTTGGGGGGTTTAAAATGCTGATTTTTTTTGTGTGCATACCCTAGTAGACACCCAAATCTTATCATCCATCTATCAATGCTGAACCAACTCTGATACATCATGCTGTGCTCTTGCCAAATCTATTTTTGTCCTGCTTTGCAGTCTTTCCATTCCCACAACTGAGAAATACATAAATCTTAAGCTGAAAATTTTGAATGCAATCTCAGTTACTAACTATGAATTGTGAAAGTTAGTTTCAGAAAACACTGGGAGCAGCAATCCTTGTTTCGGTTAGTGCTTCTACTTTCCAAAGTATTACAGTCAGATCTTCCTGTACAGAGTTAAGTATACCTCATTGTAATAATCTGCTTAGATGAGAACCAAGACATTGATATTGTCTAATTCTGAAGTGCTAGCACCTGTAAGGATAACAAAATCCATTCAGTGAGGCCAGCCACAATAATAAAGAAAAGGGTTCTGAGAATCTAGGTGGAGCAGGTTAAACTCTTTTCAGTGTCACTAATTGTACGAAGAGAATTAAACAAATGATTACATGTTGCCAAATGAAATTAGTGAGATTTGCAAAGGTTTAACTCTGATGGTTGGATGTCCAGTAAAGATAAAATAGGAGTAATATGTATTGCAGCTGTTTGGCACTTAACACCTTAACTGTGTTTATTAATAACTTGTTGTTGCCACAGATTATACTGCTAAGAAGAGCACTAGAAGTTATGAGGAAATTCTAAGCCACAGTAATGCCGCTGTCTTTGCATTACCATAGTTTCTATGCCTTCATAGCTCATTCAAATTCACTCAAGTCAATCTATTTCTACAATTGCTCAAAAATTCTAGAACCTGTCAGATATTTGAAAAGGAAAGATCTGAGTTCTCTCAAAGTTGATACTAGTATGCTAGTTCTTAGAGGAGAGCATGATAGAGAGAATCCAAGAGTTTTCTGAAGGTATTGCTTCCACATAGCACTTGCATCCTACACAGGTGTTATCAAAACTTTGAATGAAAGTGTGTGGAAGGGTGGTAAGGTGATGTGTTTTCAGTATGTGTTTATAAATAGAAAACGGTTTTAGCTGAGAACTTGAATTCAAAGTGGTGATCAACCTGAATAAAGGGGGAGTTGTTTGTGAGATGAAAGTTCATGCTTGTATTTATATCAGTCCCCCATCCAGCATGCCTTTTGGTGACTGACCCCTTAACTTCAGAGTATCAAAATAGTTGTGAGATGTTTAGAGGTTGTTTGCGAGATTTTTTTCTACTCCAGATTTTTTTCTACTCTCTTTAGTGCCTTAGAATACAAATTAAATGCTAGTTTCAACATTTACAAACATGGAGAAAAAAACAAAGGAAGACAAAAAAATAGCCATTTTGTTGCTTTATCTGCAAGACACCAGCTTTCTTCTAAGTTCCCAGAGGTTGTTTTGAATTCTATCCAAGGCTAAATCAAAATGGCCTTTTTGTACATACTTTCACCCATTACAAAAGTACTCCTGACTGGCAATCTTTGGGACACCTGAACTTGGGTTTAAATATTTGTGGGGTTTCCCTATTGCTGAAGTGACCACTTCCTTTCTTGCCAACATAGCATGGTTGCCTCAACAATAGGAAGTGCATCCCAACGTATTATGAAGAAAAACTGCTTTATTTGCCCCATTTACATTGTTTTTAGTGGGAATATGTGGTATGACATGAAGTAATCAATGGCAGGTGCACTAATTATTTAAATAACAAACTTTTGTGTAGGAAAGCGCCTGTCGCTTTAGCAGCCGCAGAACAGACATTAGAAGGCAAAACTTATTTATATGATGATTGAGATAGGCTAATGAGGAAGAACTTCACCTGCTATTCTGTACCTGTTACACATCAAAAAGGCACAACTCACCAGGAGGGGAAAAAATGCAACTCTGCTAACATTGGAGAACTTTTCATATATCATATTACAATGAAGGTAATGATTAACCTTTGCTAAAGGCTGTGCTAAACTGAGTGGAAATACAGTAAAGATGGGATATTCAGAGATTTGGAAAAGAAAAGGAAAACCAGGTAGCAGAATGGGAGACAATGGGTTGGATACAGCATAAAACTTCAACTTGTGCGAGAGCCCTTGCAAATAGAAATATACACACACAAAGACCATGGTAGCAGCTTGCACTGTCACACTTCTCGTATCCCCACTTGCACTTCCACATGCAGAAAGTTTTATGCAACCAACTTCTTGGCACTATAATATTTTGGAAGGAAAGCACTAGATGTTGCACAAGAACTTGACAAACAGAACTGCATTAAGTATGTTCCTGCTTGTGCACCGTTGGATCCAAGCCATTCCCTGTTTTTTTCCATTATTTTCTTATTCACGCACATTTTGCAGAAGCATCTTGCAGATGAGACTTCAAATACTGAAAGAAAATCGTACCCACGGACTGGAAGGAACTGCAATAGTACTTGTATTCTGAATAAAGAATGCCACTTTCCTTTAGTAGCCTTAAACCAGAAAGAATTAAAGACTGATCAGAAAGCAAGAAGTTACATTGTTCTCCTCTCTCAACACCCCTGTAAAATAGATTAGGCTGAAAGTGTATGATTGACCAAAGGTCACCCAGCAAGCTTCCATGGCAGACCAGGGATTTGAACCTGGGACTCCCAGATCTAGTCTGACACTCCAACATCATGCTGTCTGTCCTCTAGATCAGGCAAATGGTTGTCATTTTCAACACAACAACAAATGGATATTTGCCATATAATATCTTGATTAAATGGTAAATCTCATATTAGGCAGAAAGCTGTTTTTAATAAAGTGTACCTACAAATGAGTTTTAAATAACTTTTGTAAGTAAACACTTTGCAATATTAATATAAACTATGCCTTACAGAACCTTTGAAGTACTTTCTCTACAGGAAACATATGTATTCTTCAGGGCACATTTTTATGTTAAGGGAAGAGTAATTAAGTAGTAATTAACTCAAATCATAAATTATGATGACAAATAGTGGAGAGGGTTAATAAAAAATAATGAAAGCTGTTCAATTTATATTTTTGGTTATTTGGATGCTTCGCTTTCTCCCTCTCAGAATGCATAAAATTCATGAAAATGCTATAAATCTAGTAAAACAACCTCTCCTCCCAAATAAATCCTAGAGCAATTCACACTTATTAAAAATATAAACTATTTATGGATAAAGTGAATAAGGTTTTCTGCTTTCACTCAGAGAGCAGGTATAGTTTTATCATTCATAGGGTCAAACAAGATGGAATTGAGAGATCCATGGCTAGCAATCCAAAGGATTTTTTTTCTTTGTAAAGAGCAGCCTTCATATCGGGATTGGGATTGAAGTGTAGGGGAGAGAGAGTAGCCTCAGCTGGATATATAATACCGTAGAGACCACTGTCCCAAGCAGCCATTTTCTCTGAGGGAACTGATCAGTTATAATTTCAGGAGGTCTTCGGGCCCCACCTGGAGGTTGCCAACCACAGTTAACAGCCCTCTTTCCATACTGCACTTCCAATTGAAATCAGACTGCTTATAAAAAGAAGAAAAAAGTGATTGGGAGATCTGATTCCAAACATGGAATTTACAGTTGTCATATCTAGATTGAGTAGCCACTTGTCTCCAATTTAGTCAATTTTATTAACAAAGAACCATCCTTGGTTACAGAAAATATGAGATAATTTGCTTAATTATAGCTATGAGATGCTTATAATCTGCAACAATTCTCCCCCCCCCAAAGTGTCTCTGATGAAAGCTTGTCAGAACTGTTTCATCAGTCAAACCACAAGATGGTGGACTGATAAGCACGTGTTGCTTAGTTTTCTCACTTTCTGTACTAAGGTGATCCCCAGCTGCTGATGCAGTTTCAAAGATGGGGCAATCCATCATCCTGTTTCAGTGCCACTTCTAGCATTCTGTGATTTGTGATTACATATAACATTTGATATCTTGGGTAGCCAACATCTGTAGTATTATGAATGGATAAATATCAAAATGTGCTACATCAAAGGAACTCAGTGATAGCTAATTTCAAGCCAAACCAAATGTCCGTATAATATTGCATGAAATACATATTTTAATCACTTTCCATAAAACTCTGGTGTTAAATTGCTCTATATTTCTGCATATTTCTATTTATATCTCCTCTTCCTTCAAGTAGTATATATGCACAGAATATACATGGACTTAGAGCCTAATTAAGTTAATGAAAGTATCTTTGCCACTTCCATGAATGGCTTCAAGAAGAAGACACTGTTAGAGATTGTCTTCCTCTGTTCTTTTGTAAATTCTTATGCAAACATAGCAAGCATGGGTGATTTCTGCTCCTTTACATGCAGTCTAATGTGCTGCAACTCAAGCCATTTGTTAACCACTTCCACCCTAAGGAGTAGTTTTCTAGGGGCACAGGGAAGTGGGTAGAGATTCTATGAATATGCTCCATTTGAAGCAGTTAGGATCCAAACACTATCCATTCACCAGGGTATATTGGTTAGACATCAAATTGCAGTGGATAGATGTTGGAAAACTTACATGGAAAAGATGGATGTTGCACATTCTAGTCACTTTCATAGAATTCTCATTTTAAATTGTGGAACTCAAGTTCAAATGGGTATGTTTAGGTATAAACTGAAAGCACAAAACAGCCTATGGGGGGGGGGGATAAAAGGAATGTAATTTTAGATGTAAGTAAATTGTTAGGCCAGAATCCTGCCCATAATTTGAGAATAAACCCTGCTGAAGACTGCGACATTCACTCTGAGTAAATGTGTGTAGGATCATGACACCAGTCTGCATCCTCAAGGTGAACTGTTACCTTTTGATCATACTGTATATTTTTAGTGATGGTCTTACTGTACAACAGATTATATAAGGCTTATCAGCAACTGGAAAGCTTAGACCTTAATAGCACAAGGACACTGGAATATAACACATCTGCACTTTCAAATTGCACCAGCATTTAAAACGATTTGGACATGATCTTCATGGCTAAGTTTTCAGCAAAAAGAATTATAAAAATAAATCTGTGTATCAAGCACAAAACTCAATTTGGTGTGTGGATAAAAGGGCAAAAAGAGGAAGATATCGATGAGAAGATTGTTGTGATACTTCCAACGTTTATGTACTGAAGTTACTATGGTGACATGGTTCTTGAAGCTCACGTTCCTGAAACTCCTCATTACCTCACACAATGCATAATTCAGGTGACACAATAGAACTCAAAAAGAGCTGATCTAGTGTTCCTGCACTTCAAATATAAGAACATGAGTTATTGAGCTAGTAATATCAATGGGATTTAATCCAGTTTAGGATCAAACTTTTTGTGACACAGAAAATCTGTCATCAGGGTCTTCTGCAGTTTTTTAAAGAGTTATAAGCAGCCTTGGAAGTGGGGAGAAATTCAGCTTGTGGCCATGGTACTAGGTTGTTTTGTTGTTCCTGTTTTTCCTATTAAGTCACAGGCAATTTATGGAGACCTTGTGGAGGTTTCAAGGCAAAAGATGTTCAGGGGTGGTTTGCATTGTCTGACCCTATGTAAAACACTGGTATTCCTTGGTGGTCTCCCATCCAAATATATTTATTTATTTATTTATTATTTAGATTTGTATCCCACCTTGCCTGGCAAGCTGGTTCAAGGTGGCGCACAACAAACAATTAATATAAAACAATAGATACAATAAATTAATTAAAACAGCATACAATACTAAAACACAGTGTAAATACAAATGATGGCGATCTTCAGCAGACAGTGCATTGCTGGTATAACCAGTGGCATATCAAGGGCCATAGATGTTCTGATGACTCAATTCCATGGTGGTGCAATTCCCCGGTGGCAGCCCCCTAATTGAAAGCCCAGTGGAAGAGCTCTGTTTTACAGGCCCTGCCTAAGCCTGACCCTGCTTAGTTTCAAAGACGTGATGAGATCAGAATAGAATGGGTTATCTAGGTCAGTGCACTAGGATACTAGGTATGAGGGTACAGTTGGTATTTAACTCTTTCCTCATGTTGTTTTTATTTACTATTTCCAGAACTGCCATTTAACCACAGATGAAAATGCTAATGCTATACCTATAAGCTTACTTCTGTTGGACAAAACGACAACAGGAAGACAACTGTTGGGAGAACTGCAAAGAGAAAGGATGGATCTCATTCTCCATCATTAGTTACCTGATTTGAATTTCTCTGCCTTGCAGAGCCATGGAAACCATGGAAGATCTCCCATGGATCTCCTAAGTCAGGTCTGTTTTGTCATAGTCTTAAGTATGCTCTGATCTACACAAAGAGGGCTTTCTGTGTGAGGAGATCATTAATTTTCTTCAGCAGGTCTATCTGCATTCACAAAGGACTATCAAGTTTTTTTCTATTGAAATTAACGGGGAAGCTGTTTGAGATGGGAATAAATGTAAGAATACAAAGAAACTTTTAGGTCTATGATAGATCGTTGGATCATGGCAAATTTTGCTTTGAAATCTCTAGCGATTTTCACTGGTTGTCATGTTGCTGGATTGCAATCAGTAGCGATTTTCACTGGTTGTCATGTTGCTGGATTGCAATCAGTCATCATGATCCAGTGACTTCTTATACATTGATTCCCTATAGGTATGGGACATGCAATGCAAACATTTCCACTGTAATAAACAATGAGTGAGTTCATTTATGTTAGAGTACCATGTGTATTTCTTTGGACATGTGTAACTTTGGATCAAGTGCATTGTGTCTCACATCTGAGAAACTGATCCTGCAATCCTAAACAGAGACCACTGAAGTCAATGGCCTTAGAAGACGGTAACTCTGATTAGGATTCCACTATAAGAGTCACAGAAAACAATGTAATTATGCCAGTTTATGACTGCTTAATAAACTTATCAGAAATCATTACAGCAGGGGCTTGGGAGGCTACAACATTTGGTGCTGCTGTGAGAGCAGAGCCTGCAGCTAACAGCTTTCTCTGGACCCGTCAGCAGATATCATTGCTGCCAGTTTTTTTCCCAAACAATGACATATGTGGTTCCTTTGTTCTAGTCCAGGCAACATCCCAAAGGTTGCTAATCCATGACTAGAGGGAGAAGCACTTGGCAGTAATTTTTGCACTGTCTGATTTTACTGCAGTGCTCATATGTTCAGATGCACAACATTTCTGAGAAGTAACGGATTTAAGCATCTGTACGTTAAAGCAGAATGATGCAGTTCTCAGTCCATGTCAGTAGCCAATGTTTGGTTTAAATGACACTTCAAAGCCTTTACAAAAATTAACATAAGTAAAAAGCAAATGCAATTTCCATAAGGAACTGAAGATCGGCTGTGAGGCATTCGGAAGCTATTTCACAGATAAAGTCTTGTCACTCCGCCATGACCTCCCTGCCACAGTTGAGACAGTAACAGAACTCAAGGCTCCATGCATGTCTTCTGGTCCCATTCTGCATTATTTCAGTCCACTCAATCTAGAGGAGGTTGACAAGTTACTCGCACTTGTTTGCCCGACCACGTGCAGCCTTGATCCGTGCCCATCGAGGCTGGTTAAAGCCAGTCATGATGGACTACGAGGTGCACTAAGGGAGATTATCAACCAGTCCCTCCTTGAGGGTATGCGCTAAAGGAGGCAGTGGTCCACCCTCTCTTATAAAAACCATCCCTGGATCTGGCTGAATTAGCTAACTATCAGTCGGTATCCAATTTGCCCTATTTGGGCAAATTGATTGAGAGGGCGGTGGTGACTCAGCTGCAGGGTTCCTTGGATGATACCTCCATATTAGATCCCTTCCACTCCAGTTTCTGACCAGGCCACAGGACAGAGATAGCCCTGGTCACCCTCACAGATGACCTCCGGAGACATTTGGATCGAAGCAGCATGGCAGTGTTGTTGTTGTTAGACCTGTTGGTGGCATTCGACATGGTTGACCACTAACTACTGACCCACTGCCTCATCAATGCTGGGATTCAAGGGTTTGCCTTGCAGTGGCTCTCCTCATTCCTGTAGGGTTGGGGACAAAGGGGAGTACTGGGGGAACAGCTGTCCCGAAGGCACCCACTAGGCTGTGGAGTGCCACAAGGGGCGGTACTTTCCCCAATGCTATTTAACATCTACATGCACCCCCTTGCCCAGATTGCCCAGAGGCATGGGCTGGGTTGTCACCAGTATGTGGATGACACCCAGCTCTATCTGTTGCTGGGTGGCCAGTCAGACTCTAGTCCGGGAGATCTGGACCTGGCATTGAAAGCTGTGGCTGGTTGGCTTAGACTGAGCCGATTGAAATTGAATCCAATGAAGACGAAGGTCCTTTGCCTAAGTCGGAGTGGACCAAGGTTAGGAATCCCACTCCTGACCTTCAATGGGGCACCGTTGGTGCCAGCAGCAGAGGTTAGGAGTTTGGAAGTGCTCCTGGATGCCTCCTTGACGATGGAGACCCAGGTAGCAGACAGTGAAAAATCGGCCTTTTACCATCTACGGCTGATTAGGCAGTTGGTTCCATTCCTTGAATGCAACGACCTGGCTACAGTGATCCATGCAATGGTCACCTCGAGATTAGATTACTGCAATGCCCTCTACATGGGGCTGTCCTTGTCCCAGATCTGGAAGCCGCAGCTGGTGCAGAATGCAGCGGCGAGGCTGTTTCTGTGTCTTCCTGTGCAGGAACACATCCAGCCCACCTTAAAAGCACTGCACTGGCTGCCAATAGCATACTGGATTCGGTTCAAGGTAAGAACATAAGAGAAGCCAATGTTGAATCAGGCCAATGGCCCATCTAGCCCAACACTCTGTCACACAGCGGCCAGAATATACCAGGTGCCATCAGGAGGTCCATCAGTGGGGCCAAGACACTAGAAGCCCTCCCACTGCTGTCCCCCCATCACCTGCCCCAGACTGAGAATTCCTATCTATACCTTGTGGCTAATAGCCACTGACGGACTTCTGCTCCATATGTTTATCTAATTCCCCCTTGAAACTGTCCATGCTTGTATCTGTCACCACCTCCTGTGGCAGTGAATTCCATGAGTTAATCACTCTTTGGGTGAAGAAGTACTTCCTTTTATCTGTTCTAACCCAACTGCTCAGCAATTTCATTGAGTGCCCATGAGTTCTTGTACTGTGAGAAAGGGAGAAAAGTATTTCTTTCTCTTTTTTTAAAAAAAGAAAATTTATTAACAGGATATAGTAGCATGTTACATATTCGGCAACCAATTCATAACATATCCTTTTCTGAAAAAAGAAAATCTCCTCCCCCTCCCCTGGCTTCCAACAATGCTCCACCCCCATTAACATTTCTAACAATATTCTCTTACATTCAATTCATTTTCAATATTCAGTTCATAATTTTCAATATTTTCCTTTTCTATCTATATATCTAATTCCCAAGTGGCCCCCTGTGTGCGGATATCTAAATCCGCACATTGGGGGCACCTGGGGGGCAGGGAGATTTCCCTGCGCATGTGGGGCAGTCCCCACGTGTGCAGAAAAATCTAAAAAGTGTTTAAAAGTCTAGGGGGGATATCAGAATCCCCAAAAAGTAAGAGCGTTTCCTGCGCATGCGCAGGGAACGCTCTGGGAACTCTGCGGCGGCTGGCGGCTAAAAGCCGCTCAGTCCTCGCCACCGGAGCCGGGGGGGGGAGAGGAGAGAGCTGAAGGGGGGAGATCGGTGGGCCCGGCGGCTGGAAGCCGCTCGGGCCTCGCCTCTGGAGCCGGGGGGTGGGGGGAGGAGGAGGATCGCTGGGGGGGGGGAGATTGGTGGGCCCGGCGGCTGGAAGCCGCTCGGGCCCTCGCCTCCGGAGCCGGGGGGTGGGGGGAGGAGGGAGATCGCCGGGGGGTGGGGAGAGGAGGAGGATCACCGGGGGGGGGAGGAGATCGGCGGGCCCGGCGGCTGGAAGCCGCTCGGGCCTCGCCTCCGAAGCCAGGGGGTGGGGGGAAGGAGGAGGATCGCCAGAGCCGGGGGGGAGAATCTGCTGGGCCTTGCTGCTGCCGCCACCATTGCTGGGGGGAGGGAGGGGGAGGCTTGAGGGGCCGGCCAGCCTCGCTGCCCCTCTGCTGCTGCTGGGGAGGGGGAATCTCGGCGGGCCGGCTGGCCTTGCCGCTGCTGCCGCCGCCGCTGCTGGAGGGGGAGGGGGAAGCTTGGCGGCTGGAATACTCCCCCCCCGAGTATCGCGGGTCCCGCCTCTTCTTTTTTACTATTAGGTAATTTTTCTATTACAATCCCTTTTCTTACAACACCTCTATTATTAATAACTATCGAAACATAACAGTCTATTTTTCACATCCCAGTTAAGTTCTAAATAATCTTTAAAATCTTTCCAATCTGCTAAGAATTCTTCATCTTCTTTTCCATGCAGTTTTCTTGTCAATTTGTCCATTTCAATCATGAAAATCATTTTTTTTATCCATTCCCATTTGTCAGGTACCTGCTCCTGCTTTCAAAACTGAGCATAAGTCATTCTTAAAAGTATTTCTTTCTCAACCTGCTCTATCCCATGCATAATCTTATAAACCTCGATCATGTCATCCTTCAGCTGTCATTTCTCCAAGCTAAAGAGCCCCAAGCATTTTAACCTTTCTTCATTGGGAAAGTGTTCCAACCCTTTTATCATTCTAGTTGCCCTTCTCTGCACTTTTTCCAATGCTATGATATCCTTTTTGAGATGTGGCAACCAGAACTGTACACAGTATTCCAAATGAGGTGGCACCAATGATTTATACAGGGGCATTATGATACTGGCTGATTTGCTTTCAATTCCCTTCCTAACAATCCCCAGCATAGCGTTGGCCTTCTTTATTGCAGTTACACACTGTCTAGACATTTTCATTGAGTTATCTACTACGACTCCAAGATCTCTCTCTTGGTCAGTCTCTGCCAGTTCAGATCCCATCAACATGTATTTATATTTAGGATTTTTGGCTCCAATGTGCATCACTTTGCACTTGGCCACATTGAACCCCATTTGCCATGTTGACGCCCACTCACCCATCCTCGACAGATCCCTTTGGAGTGCCTCACAATCCTCCCTGGTTTTCACCACCCTGAACAACTTCATGTCGTCTGCAAATTTAGCCACTTCACTGCTTACTCCCAATTCCAAATCGTTAATAAACAAGTTAAAAAGCATCAGACCGAGTACTGATCCCTGTGGTACCCCACTGCTTACCATCCTCCACTGAGAAAGTTTCCCATTTATACTCACTCTCTGTTTCCTATTTATAAGTCTCTGCTTCTCCAGGTCAGCCACCTTGGCCTCAAGGGAGCAAACTCATTCCCTGAGAACTAGGAGCTCCTTGCACTGAGCACACACCCAAGACTTCTGACCAGTGGGCAGAAAGTCATACATGTGACACTCCATGCAAAACACTGGATAGCCCCCAACGCCCTGCTGGCATTCTGGCTGTATAATTGCTTTTAAAATAATATTTTTATATAATCCCCCTTTAAAAACCCTTTGTATTTAAATAAAAAACCCAAAAACATTCACCCCTCTAGCAGCTCTAACTCCTTGCTCCTTCTCAGAGCTCAGCTGGGTCAGCTTAAGCTATGCTGTGCTGGGCCAAAGCCAACTTGTACTGGCCCCAGTATGTATGGTGTGGGAGCTGGCAGAAATTCCACAAGACAACCAGGCAGAAGGTACCAGGTAAGCACTCACAGTACAGGTTCAAGCAGGAGAGTGGTCAAGAGGCAGTCCAAGGGTCAGGTATCTGGAAAGGAGAGTCATCAGTCAGTCCAAGAGTCGGGGGTCCAGAAGTTAAGTGATCCAGTGTTCAGGTTCAGAGCAACAGAGGTTCCGGTCAGCAAGTCAGGAGACAAGGAGGCTGGTGATGCAGCCGTGGTACACATTGTGTCTACAATGAGCAGCTTCCCCCTTCCTGGATTTATAGCTGACTCTCCATGAGCTGGTTAGCTGCTGCTAATTGTGGCACGCATCCCTGCCAGTTTGGTGTAGTGGTTAAGTGTGCGGACTCTAATCTGGGAGAACCGGGTTTGATTCCCCACTCCTTCACTTGCACCTGCTGATGTGTCCTTGGGTCAGTCACAAGCTCTGGCACAGCTGTTCCTGAAAGAGCAGTTTGTGTTAGAGTTCTCTCAGCCCCACCTACCTCACTGGGTGTCTGTTGTGGGGAGGGGAAGGGAAAGCAGTTTGTAAGCTGCTCTGAGACTCAAAAGTGCAGGGCGGGGTATAAATCCAATCTCTTCTTCTCTTCTTCTTCTTCTTCTTCATCTGGCAACAGGTGTCTGTGATCCATCAAACGCTCACTGTGACAGGCTCTGAGGTCTGATCTCCACTGATGGCTCTGGTGCTCAAGGAGTGTTGGAGAAACGCTGGGCCTGGCCTCCTCCCTTTCCTCTGTGTCTGATGCCGGTAACTTGCTTGCAGGAGGAGGGGTGGGGGAGAGATGCTCTGGGCATTCTTGATTTCCTGCAAACTGTAGCTGCTCAGATTATATACATATGTGAGGTATTCCAGTCATGAGGAATATGATGTGAGACTTCACCTTCCTCTCTCCTCACAATGCCTGCTCTGCTTTGCCAAATTTCACCTTGCAGTCTGCACTCCTCTGGTGCCTGTTAACTCTCCCAAACCTATCACTCATCCAAGAGAAAGTACCTAAAGGTTCTCCTGTTGCTGCCTGTTGCCTGCCCGCCCAGATGCCTTAGCTTCCAAATGCCCTTGCCTTGTCAGTCTGCCACTTCCTTTTAGAATCTTCCCTATCTGTTCTCCCATAGACCTTAATGTTAAACATGGATTGCCTTCCATTTCATTAAAGAGGGGCCCTATTCGATCTGTCTAAAACCAGGCAGTGTGGGTGTTCTAGGGGAGTACTACAGTATCACAAAGTTTTGTACAGTTAGCATGGGAAACGATGAAGGTATAAACCTGAGAAAAGGGGGAGGTCTTCCTTTGAAACCAATGGGAAATTATTATTAAAATGAAGCAACAGTAACAGAAGAAACAATAACAAAATTAAACAATATGAAACATATTGTCAATCACTAACAATCCCTTTTGAAATTAATAACAACAATGTGAAAGAAACAAAATGAAGTGCCATGCACAAGTCTATTCAAGTAGTTACATTTGCACTACTTATTTAAATATATGTCTTCCACAGGAATCGACAGAATTCTCTTTCAAAATACATTATAGCCTAAGGAAATATGGAATTTCTTTTAAAGCATGAATCTTAAACAACCTTCTGTGTATCTTATTTCCATGCTAGATGGGAAAATATTTAATGATTCAGGTCTAGAGATGGGCACGAACCTGGAAAAGGCAGTTCAGTTCATGGTTTGTGGCATACCTGGTTTGCGAACCATGAATCGTCACAAATTATTAGGTGTCAAATTAACCAGTTCAGTTTCTGAGGTTCATTACAAAGTAAAATGCTCTCCCCCACAGTGTCCTAGAGACACCAAGCATACAGGGGATCTCTGGCTGATTCTCCTCTACCTGTTTGGTAAGGGTTAGATTTATGAGGTCTATTTATTATACCTTGTGTCATTATACCTTGTTGAGTTTACCACAGCAAATTGACGCTGAGTGCCCAAGGCCAGGGCACCCACCCAGTGCCTCTTTCTAGAGCTTGTTGTATTTATTTCCACAGTGGGCCTTATTCCTAGTTTACAATAAGTATGCTTTACCTTTGATTGATTCAGCCCAAGATCTCCTGTCACTGGAAAAGCTCTTCTAAGTAACTCAGCGTTCCATTGCTTCTGAAATGCCAGTTCACAGGGTAGGAGCCACCACAGTGTGTGTGTGGGGAGGAACTCTGGACATAAGCTGTCTTAATTGGCTTATAAACTGGCACTGTAAGTAACCCTTGATCAGTGTAGTGGACAAATCCAAGGAGAGGGAAAACACTGAGCAGTACCATTTTAGCAGTATCATTCTAGCACAACCATAACAATATGTTAGTCTATTTCCTTATAAGTAAGTAAGGAATGTATTCCATGTGCTAGAATAATAAAAACTATTCTCTTTGGTCTACAACTACATTCAAACATATTCTACTTTTTATGGGGCAACCTAATGGTAACCTATTCACATCTAACTGAAAAAGAAACCACCATCCACCCCAAATTATGGAGGATAAAATTCCATTTGGTCATAAGTATTTCATTCTATCTTACTTTGTTCTTTTTTAAAAAATCAAGCTTATCTTCTAGACTGGTTTTGTACTTCATAGCCTACCTTCTATTATTTGCAATCAGGTGGCTTGGAACAAGATCAATAGCAAAGTGATCATGTTACATTGCAGATGACATAGTATATATGAAATAAAACATCCAAACTTGTGGATTTCTAGCCTGTGGTGAAATTATCACAATTTCTAGAGGCCAAAAGAGAGATGAACAGAGATTCTGTGACTTTAATAAAATAACAGCATTTTGTTCATTTAAAAAAAACACCAAATTTGAGGGCATATGCTTGTGTGTACATCACATTTGTTAGCATATGTGGGCCTGTATATACAGGCACATACAAACAATGGCTTGCATATGAATGATGGGACAAGCTTTTACAAAGGTTTTATGAGCCCCCATCTAAGATAGATTAATCTTTCATGAGTGATGATGTGTAAGCTGCTCAAGTGATTCATTAATTTTCATGGTAAAGAAAACCAGCATTTTCATAGGCAGATGGCACTGTTATTTTAGAAGAGAAAGCTAAAGTCAGAGACAACAGCGTGTGATCTATTATCTGCTGTGCATTCAAAACTACAGGGAAAGAAATATGGAGAATGTCAGCATCTGCAGCACCCAAAGTACACACCACTTATACCAAGTCAAAGTCTCAGAGAGACCACATTCTGTGTGTCTCTATGTTGCTCTATACAATCTTAACAGATCATGGAAAAGCAAATCCTCTTCAGGAAGTCAGAGGGGAAACAGAAAGAAACAGTTACTCATTCTGTGACATACATACTTAGGAAAACATATAGAACTGTTTTATCCTGAGTCAGAACACTGGTTCGTCTAACTTAATATTGCCACCTAGTCTGTCTGGCAGTGGTTTCCCAAGGTCTCAGGCTGAAAAGGTCTTTTAAATCACTTGCTACCCGATGCTTTAACTAAAGATGCCAGGGATTGACCTTCCATGAGCATAGCATGGGCCACCACTGAGCTACAACCTCTCCCAAGATACAGACTCCTCCTTAAAAAAGATGATACTCCATGTAACATACAGATTTCATTCTTGAAAAAGCAACAGGTCTTTCTCTAATATTCACCTCAATTAAGAAGAGACTAGCTTCAATAGTCATGTTAATTATACTCCTAAGGCACAATTTACCTTTTAGTTTTCCTGTGTGCAAGTCCTTTTGGAATAAATGTACTTTTTTGCAGTTCCTTTCAACGAGGCATCCACAAGAGAACTTCCTGGTGGATGGTTCTCTGAGGTACATCCTACATGTTATGAGGACTGTGTAGCTGCTGTTGACCTAAATTTCTTCCTTGGGGATCCCTGATAATGCAGAAAGAAGACACGAGACATGATGCCATGGCACTTAGATGCACTTCATCCAACAAGCAACAGCAAATGAAAAAGTGGCAAGGATAGGGGAAACTCTGAGCACAATAACATCATTATACATGTCTTCCTTAATTAAACATTACCTGAGAGATGTACTGAGCAGCTACAAGTCAGCAGCAGCCATGCATCCCTTGTAATGTGTAGTTTGGGTCTTACTGAATTTTTACTATGTCAGCACTTTATGACTCTCTCTGCAATACTCATTTTATTGAACTGTTGTGGCTATCTTGTTTAAAATAACGCTGTAAACTTTAATGTGTCTTCCTAGGTTTGTATACTCTTCTGTGCACTGAAGCACTTATAGTTTCATCACTGGTTCCTAAAGACTTAATGTGCACACCTCACTGGAGGGGGTATGAATCGTCTTGTTTTGAGTATAAGGGTTTTCCAAAGGAGAGTGTAGCTTGGCTAAGTGCATGCTGTAAGACAGATTACTGGCCATAAGATGTGAAGAAAATTATTGACATAAGCTACAGCTACAGTTGTGCTAAAAAAAAAAAGTAATGTAGGCAATTTGCTTGCATGTGGTCTAGATGGATGTCACATCAGCACTCACAGTTGACTAATATCTTCAGCATTCTAAGGTGCACCAAAAGAATTTGGAAAAAAAAATGGGCATTTTAAAAAAAGTGGAATATCAAGAAAAAAATGTCTCCACTCCAGGTGACCAAGGGACTCAGAATTTTGTCTTTTGACTTCCTCACAATCCTTTCTTGCTACTCACTGCTATAGGGAGCATAGAACAACACAAAACTGATATTCAGTGGTTTGGCTCTGGCCATTTTTTTTCAATGTCACCTAATTTCCCCCCTTCAAACACTACCCATTGTACATGCAGGTCCCATGATTCCCTGCATGGATTTTTGAGTGGTCAAAGGGGACCCCCCCTTCTCCTTTTTCCAACATCTGAAAAGCTGATTTAATCCAATCAAGTATATACTACATCTTTTGAAAACAGAGACTGTATACTCTCTAAAGTAGGTGTTGTGAATTTTTAGCACACTGGTATCAGTTGTAGGTATATAAATATGCATCCCAAATAATAATAATAATAATAATATTTTAAATTATTTCTGACAATATGAAAATATTTTCTTTCCACTGAAAAACTAACTCACGGAAAATTATGTGGGAAATACTAACTGAAAGCTGACACAAGTAGGAAGAGCTTTTCAAGACTGCACAAGACAGAACGCTTAACATCTCATAGTATTTGTCTGTTCTTTTGTCTATGATGAGAGGAAGTCAGATCAACTGAACAGTTCCATTTTCATATACAGGTTGGAACAAGCTATTTCTCAAGGCTGTCCTGAGAAAGATATGTGATTGAAGGAGCAGCTGGACAGCTAGACACATTTACCCAGCTACAAAGCAAACAGAGATCTATTCCAGGTAGACAGTCCAGGATGGGAAACAAATTGGTTTAGTAATCACAAGTAGCATATATGGGGCCAGTACCAGGTTTTGTGGGGCCATGGGCAGAAAGTGATCAGCCCCCCCCATGCCTGTGACAAGGCCCCTTTTCTTGCCCACCCACCTGTGTGCCCCCCCCCACCTGCCTGTGCATCCTTCCTCTGCCCACATGCAACTTCTCTTATCACCTGTGGTCATAACTGTCCATACTGCCTGCACACCCTTTCCCTAATGATGCTGGGTGGTGGCTGCAACTAGGACCTCCACTGCCATGGCCACCAGGAAGACTGATGCATTGAGCACCACCCACATGGCCTTATCCAGCAGTGCTAGGCAGAGGAGGCAAAGCACTCACAAGAAGGCAGTGGGAAAGAGCAAGTGCAGGCATCAGAGGAGATGCATAAGTAGGGAGTCAGCAGCAATGGGTCCCATCAGAAGCCCCGGTCCTGGCAGCTGTCTCACCTCAGGGTATGCTGACATGATCCCTGAGCATCTAATAGCAAGTCAGAGCCCTGCTGACAGGAAGCTGAAAAAATATAGGATCAAAGGTGAACCAGGACCAATCATATAGAAGTAGGTGGGGCAAAAGGATCAAAGCAAAACATGGCACTATGGTTATTAGAAATGGGTATGGTTGCCAACTGTGTGGAGAAAAATTTCCTGCCACTTTAATAGAGGCTTAATGGGATGTCACATACCTGCATGCCATGAAAAACTTCAGCTGTCCATTTCCACACACTAAGATTCTATTGAAGGGACAGGCCATTTTTCTCCAGGCCTGCTGGCAAACATAACAACACATAAAAGGATGAAAGAATGAGAGCAAGGGTGATTACCTTCTCTCCCATTTCATTGGTATATTTAAAACTTAAATGCTGTTTCTCTGGGTAGCAAGCAAACAGATTCCTGCATGCTAATGAAATCTATTCCAAAATATTAAAAACCCAGATGGAACTAGAAAGCAGACACTTCACTTTGCTGTGATAGCTTTAAAGTATTCACAGCACTTCCAAAATAAAAAGAAAGAAATAGGCCATAAATCATTGTGAGGATAAACCATCATCAATCCCTGTGCTGTATTTTAACATACAGCCTACTTACATAAAGGACAATAGAAAAGACTCTTCACTTGAATAGTTCATTTCTGTTAGTATTTACAGCCTGACTGACAGTGAATGAGTGTTCTGCTTTAATGTGGGCATGGTATATCTTTTCACAAGGGACCAGATTCAAACCAAACTTGCTAGTCATGCATATTTTGCTCTGTTTTAAAGAGAGAGCAATATTTGCTCTATGAATTGCCCTGAAATTCTCCCACTCTTGTTGGTGTCAACTCTTGGTGTCTTCAAGGGCATATAATAAAGAAATATTTCCACCCTTTGGGATTTTCTGCCTGAGAATTTAGATGTCAGAAAGTGTATGCAAGCACTTTGTTTTGTGAAAGGTGATGGAATAACAGGAACTGCTGTTTGCTTCTTGCTTTCCCAGGTCTTAAAGAGATGCACACAAGAGACTCTATTATGAAGGTCAATGCTCATCAATACTCCCAGAGAAGCAAGGGGATTGTCAAGATGAAGCCACAGAAAGATGAATTGTAGTGATCCATGGAGGTAAAAATAAGTGAAGCTTTAAAGTGTTCAACAGGGAGAAGTCATTGCTGGAGATAAACTGTTCCACCACAACGTGTTTTCTCCTGTTGATGCCCATATTAACCTGGAGTCTATGATGCCTGTTGAGATCTCCTAACAACAAAGGAGATGTTGTCTGCTCTACAAACTTATCAAACCAAGCCTTGCCTCAAGCATTATTCTGCAGCTAAGAGAAAGAAATGGAAGGGGAGAAACAGAAGAAGAGGGGAAGAAAGAAGGTGCACCCATTTTCTAAATAACTGGGTGTTATATACTGAGATAATTACATCAGCGCTAGTGAGGCCATGCGGTCGAGCGCACCTTTGGGTGCTAGAATAATAGAGGAATCAGATCCTAGGGCAGACCAATCAGAGTGTCCAGATCCTAGAATAGACCTATAATGGAATCCTCCACTGTAAATAGCCTATCACTGGTGTCGGGGAGTGTGTTGGGTGTGGGGTACTGCAGGATTATAAGTGGGGCTCAGACCTCGCTAGTTTGTCTTTCATTTTGTTTGCTAAATAAACTATGAGCTGATCACTACTCAACTCCTCTGAACTCAGTAAATTACACTGGCAACGAGGATGGGATCCCAATGAGCGAACCTGACTCTGACTCAAGTACCGCACCGCATACTGCTCCCCAGGACATCGTGCCTCACATCACTTTGAGAGTCATAGCTGCTGCTCCGGGAAACATCACGGCATTTGACTCCACTCACCCTGAGTTCTGGGAAGCATGAGCAGAGCAGCTCACGTACTTCATCCTCTATCAAGATGTTACTGATGCTGGTAAGAAAAAGGCTTTACTCCTGAGCACATGCGGCGTCTCCATGGTACAGCTGGTCCAGGGCCTCATCTCTCCCAAGAAGCTGGATGTGGTAATGTACGACGAGCTAATCAAAGCTCTGATTATTTCACACCAAAACCAACTAAGATAGCTAAGTGAATGGACTTTGTTGCACACTCCCAGAGGTACGGAGAAGCAGTTGCCATCTTCATGGCCGAACTCCAAAGGCTGGCCATCGACTGTGAGTTTCCAGTGGTCAAGGACGCCCTCCTCACCCAGTTCATTTGGGGCGTCTGGGACCCAAAGCTCTGTTGCAAACTCATCAGAACTGATGAGCTCATGTTGGCGAAGGCTCTCTGCCTGGCTGCAGCATTCAAGGAATTGCACCAGGATCACCAGTTGCCATCCATGCACCAGACTTCCACAGAGGTGGCCTCAGACACATTGGCCGAGGAGGACATGCTACAGGTATGCCGCCCGGCCCACAAAGATTCACAGCCAACCCCTCTATTACCAACACATAAGTGCCTTGTGCAAGCTGCAGAGATGCGCATGAACGCTGGACCTGCTGTTTCCATGACATGGTGTGCCAGACCTGCAGGAAACAAGGCCACATTGCCCATGCCTGCAAATCCTGAGGAAATCGACATCACCTGACCGTGCACCAGGAAACAGCGAAGCTGCACAACATCAACCATCATCAGGTACATTACTTGCCCCAGGACACCCCTGACAAAATAAAAGTGATTGTGATGATTAAGGGGACCCATTGCGAAATGGAGTTGGACACAGGCTCCTCCCTGTCCATCATCTCAGCAGAGACACCCCAAGGCCTCTGCCCGCAGGGTGGCCCGCCACTTGTAATCACCGGGCTCAGACTAAGGGACTTTCAAAAGAACTCAGTGGCCATTAAGGGGGTGGGTAAGTTCCAGGTGCAGTACAAGGACTTTAATGGACTGTTAGACCTGGTGGTGGTGGAGGGACGACTCACCAACCTCTTGGGACTATCATAGTTCATGGCCCTGGGGTTCACGGTGACCGGGGTGCACCATGTGTGAGCCACAGACTTTAACAGTGTGTGTGACGAGTTCCCGGCTGTGTTTGATGGAACACTTGGCCGATACACCGGCCCTCCAGTCACCCTCGCCCTTAACCCTGCAATGTGTCCCATCCGCATGAAGGCCAGGTGTGCTCCGTTTGTGCTGCAATCCAAGATAGACGTGGAGCTAGACCGCCTCGTGACCCAGGGGGTGCTGGAAAGGGACTCCCACATGCTGTGGGAAACCCCCATTGTCACACCCGTGAAGCCCAATGGGGATGTCAGGATTTGCACCGACTACAAGTGCACAATAAATAAAGCCCTGTCCCCATCATCAGCCACGTTTTGGCCTCCCTGGCAGAAGCCAAGGTCTTTGGGAAGTTGGACCTGGCCCAAGCATACCAACAACTCCCTGTGGATGATGCCACCACCAAGGCACAGACCATTGTAACCCATAGGGGTGCATTCCAGGTGCAGAGATTGCAGTTTGGGGTCGGCGTGGCCCCGGGGATCTTCCAAAACCTTATGGACTGTTTGCTTAAAGGTATCCCTGGAGTCCAGCCCTTATTTGATGATGTTCTGATCACAAAAATCAGCAAATACTGTGCTACAGACAATTACAAAATATCTCAAATAATTTGTATATATTTTTTCGTTTTTATATTTTTAAAAATTATTCACCATTATATTAATTATCATATAAACATTAATACATAGAAAGAATCATATATCAAAACATCTATCATCTCTTTGTATATCACAAAAGATATTGCACAACCCCTTTATTAATACCAGTCCTCCTTAATTGTACAAGTTTTAAGAGGGAGGACTCCTTTAAGTCTATTTTGAATAAGTGCTCATTCTTCCTCCAACAGAGGCCTAGATATCCTCCCTGAACTTCCTCAGGGAGTTCAACAGATATTTCCAAGCACAAGGTTGCCAAATACCAAAACATTTATCCAAATTTCACCAATGAATGCTGCAAGAAGTCTCTCTTAGTGATCTCAAAGCTTCCTCGAAAGTGAAAGGCACTTAGATGTTCTGATATATTATTCTTTCTATGTATTAATGTTTATATGATAATTAATGTAATGGTGAATAATTTGTAAAAATATAAAAATGAAAAATATATTAAAATTATTTGAGATATTTTGTAATCATCTGTAGCATGGTATTTATTAATTTTTGGTATTTCCTACTTACTGTGCATCCTATTTTGATATTCTGATCATGGCACCCACAGCTGAGGTCTTCGTGCAATGTCTGCACACCATCCTGCAATGCTTCAACACAGTAGGGCTGAAGGTAAAGCAAGAAAAGTGCCTCCTGGGAGTCCCACGGGTCAAGTTCCTGGGGTTTGCTGTTGACACGGAGGGCATCCATCCCATGCCCGACAAGGTCCATGCCATCGTGAATACACCTTTCCCCTCATCCAAAGCAGAACTGCAGGCTTTCCTGGGCCTGTTGAATTTTTATCATTTGTTCCTGCTGCAGAAGGTGGCCATTGCCGAGCCCCTGCACCACCTCCTAGACAAGCATGCCCCATGGAGCTGGGCCATAAGCACACCACCATGTTCCAGGCAGTCAAGGACCTCCTGACCTCCAGCGATGTCCTTGCTCACTTTGACGAGTCCTTCCCGGTCATCTTAGTGTGTGATGCCTCTCCTTACGGGGTTGGGGCTGTGCTGGGGCACCAACTGCCAGATGGTCATGAGGTTCCGATTGCCTACTATTCCCACACCTTGTCATCGGCGGAGCACAATTATGCTCAGATAGACAAACAGGCTTTAGCGATCGTGGCAGGGGTCCAAAAGTTTCATGACTATCTGTATGGTCAGCCTTTTACCATTGTGACGGACCACAAGCCTCTATTGAGTCTGTTGGCCCCAGACAGGCAAACTCCACAGATGCTGTCACCCAGAGTGCTCTGGTGGTCCATTTTCTTTGCCAAGTATGCCTATGCGCTTGTTCACTGGCCTGGTAAAGTGATGGGCCATGTGGATGATCTCAGCCACCTCCCACTGCTGTCCTCTGACCTGGCCCCAGCCCCCGAGCACCAGATCATGCTGCTGGAGGACCTCCCCGACCGGCCCATCCAGGTCACCAAAGTCTCCTGCCACACCACCTGTGACTGGGTCCTCTGCTGTGTTTTGGATTGGTTTGGGAGGGGGTGGCCTGCTGGCTGGCTGGACACAAAATTTCCCACATTCGTTTCCTGGCAGGATCAGCTATCGGCACACAAGAGCTGCCTATTATGGGGAAGCAGAGTGGTCGTGCCTGCCCCCCTGCACTGGTGGGTACTCACAGCACTGCACGAGACCCACCCGGGGATTGTGAGCATGAAGGCTTTAGCCTGTAGTTATGTGTGGAAGGTAGGAATGGACGGGGAGACAGAGGACTGTGTGAAGTGCTGCCAAACATGCAAAGAGTCTCAGCCAGAGCTGCCCAGGACCCCAGTGTGCCTGGCACAGCCCACTAACTGGAAAGGGCAGTGGAACCCCCCAATATGAGCCATGGGCCCTCAGTACCACAGATAGAGCCTCACCACTTGACTCACGAGCGAAGATGATTGGCTTGTCTTAGAGACTATGTAAGCTAGGGCCTCCGGACTATGGGGGGAGGGGTGTTATATATTGAGATAATTACATCAGCGCTAGCAAGGCCATGTGGTTGAGTGCACCTTTGGGTGCTAGAACAATAGAGGAATTGGATCCTAGGGCAAACCAATTGGAGTGCCCGGATCCTAGAACAGACCTATGATGGACTCCTCCACTGTAAATAGCCTATCACTGGTGTCGGGGAGTGTGTTGGATGTGGGGTACTGCAGGAAAATAAGCGGGGCTCGGAGCTCGCTAGTTTGTCTTTCATCTTGTTTGTTAAATAAACTATGAGCTGATCACTACTCAATGTCTCCAAACTCAGTACATTACACTGGGCCTGGTTGCATTGTATCTTATGGCAATTTAATGCAATAGCATGTAAAATGCTTCATGCCAGCAAAGTTCACACAGTTTTGCAGCAATTTGGTGTAGTGGTGAAGTGTGTGGTGAAGTGTGTGGACTCTAATCTGGAAGAACTGGGTTTGATTCCCCACTCCTCCACCTGCATCTGCTGGATGACCTTGGGCAAGCCATAGTTCTGGCACAGCTGTTCTTGAAAAAGAGTAGTTTCTGTCAGAGCTCTCTCAGCCTCACCTACCTCACAGGGTGTCTATTGTGAGGAGGGGAAGGGAAAGGAGTTTGTAAGCCACTCTGAGGCTCCTTTGGGTAGTGAAGGGCGGGGTATAAATCCAATCTCTTCTCTTCTTGTTCTTCAATTTAACTAATTACAATACATTCTGTTTTTCAGGTTGTATAGTTGCTGTATCATCAGCACAAGGACATATGAGTGAATTCAGCTGAAAAACGAGGTTAATGTTTGGTGATTTCTCTCTCTCTCTGAATCTGTCATAGAGGGTTGTAGTAAATAAGTAACCTCTGGCACTGGAATGCCTCACAGTGCTATCCTAAGAATGCTTTCATGGGTCTATGCCCCACTGAATAGACATGAGTAGGATTCTGAATGTGGTCCCCACTGATCAGCTGAAGCCCTTTAAATCTGGCAGGAGGGGAGGGAGAGGGTTGGCCAGGCAGATGGTCACTCTTGGGGACGGGGCTTGGGGGCATCCCCACTCACCCCCAAAATGCCCACCAAATCCCCCCTCTGGAACGACAAGGGGATCTGACTACCTTAGTGTTAAGGCTGAGCTACACATCCGAGGTGTCTAGTTAAACAATCTTCTGGAAAGAATAGGAACTGAACAGTTATTGGCCCTGTTCATTTTGTGTCATAAATCTGTACTTTTCCTGCCCTATACTTTTCCTGCCCTGGGTAATGCTGCATTGATACCTTGTACAGGGACTGAGAGAGGACAAAGAATGATCTCCCCCTCATAAGCATCCTTCCTAAAAAGTTCTACTTTCAAACATTAATGTTGCAGGATGTTCAGCCAGGAAGAGGAATAAAGGCTAGATGCTTTCCTTCTGACTCTCAGCAGGAGATACCTATTTGTATAGGATGTCTGAAAACATATGTATAAGTTTATATTGTTAGTGTCCTGAAAATTCAGCCCTGTATATCAATGGCTGGGATAGTTTTCTGTTTGAGCATTCATGGTTCAATAGGTATAACATCTCCGTATCTTAATGCCATAAAACAGATCCCAACTTTAGGGTCCTAAGGTTGCCTGAATGGATGGATTAAAAAAAAAAGACAGAAATGCAAAATGCAATTGATAGAATTTATTTTAAAACGTACAGACACTTGCTGATATAACATTGACTTTAGCTCAGAGAGGTAATTGCAAACAGCAGGAAAAAGTCTCACAAATAAACTTCAGCTCTAGATTTGATTTAGAATGTGCTAATAAATGTGAACATAGTGGATGCCATTAAAGAAAATAATCAGGAAGGATTTCTAAAAATACGAGCTTCTGTAAAGCAATTTCCTGCAGGGTACATAAAATCATAGTTTCTGAAGAGGCTATTTTCCAGGCATTTCTAGTTAGTTAATATGTAGTAACTAGCACAGACTTGTTTTCTGTTGTCAGACATTTGTCTTTAAAGCAGTGATTGCGTCTAAATATGCAATACTGCATGTATTTGAGGTGATTTAAAGGGGTGAATAGCTCATCACACCAGAAGCAAAGGAAACAATGTCTGATGAGAAGCTCAATTTCAGAATACTTGAAAGGACATGAAAAAGTTCTTCAGGACACAGTTGAAAGAAACTTCTGATCATGGCACATCAATTACTTTCTTCAAGTTTGAGCATTCCTATACTCATTAATGGCCCATTTATGGTACCCCAATGGGGGGACTGCTGGGGTATTCTGAATTTTTAAAAACACCTTGAATCAAGTTCTTGATTGTCAAAATTAAAGTAAGAAGAACGACAAAATCAATCAGGTAGTAAGCTTCCTTTGGTTTCAGCAGGAATCACATTTCTATGTATATATTTTCCACTCCCAACTAGGGTGAAATACCTCTAGCCCAGGGCCCCCAATGTGGTGTCCATGAGTGTCACAGCACCTGCCAACGCTTGTCCTGGTGCCCACCAAGTGTTTTCAGAAAGTGGGTGGAGCCAGGTGGGTCTTTTGCCCAGTACAGCTTCTGACAGGCCATTAGAGATCTGATTGGCTTTGCAGATTAAAAGGCATCCTATTTAACAGAGCTTCTGCCTGAAATGATTTGCTATTGGAGTTATATATCACCTTGCTCCCTGACATTTTGTGGTTGCATACGCCTTCTCCTGTAGCCATTTATGATTAGCTGCACCTCCTATGACAGCCATTTTGTGATTGTGCCCATCACCCTATGTCAGAATTCCAAAGGTGCTCACAGGCTGAAAAAGGTTGGGGAGCCCTGCTCTAGCAGAAAGGATCCTCTCTCCCATTTCAGGCATTTATGAGGAAGCATCTCCCATCCATAAGCAATTACAGTTAATCTCTTAAGGAATGGATATAGATAGCCTCCCCAAATTTTCAGAATCATTAGGCCTATGTTACTGGCTTTTCAAAGATAGTTAAATAAGTTTATTTTGGAGGGTGTTTTAATACTCCTCCTTGTCCTAGTTTTATGAAACTAGTGTTGTCCATATGTGCATAGCTTGGTTTCAATCATCTATGCCAGTAAAGCTTCTAGCTTTCAAAAGGAAAGCCAGTCCATGCAAAAATAGTCTTCAAATTTGTCCAGCCATTCTTGTCTATTTAGAGAGTATGTCTTTTTTCCAATTTCCAATGACAGGCAAAAACAATATGTGCTGCAGGGATTGCATACAATAGAAATTATCTGGTTTTCTTTGGGATTCTTCCTGCATAATTCAGTAGAAACAACTGTGGAGTAGGCAGAATTAAAATTCCAGTTCCATATGTTGAACAATCCAACATCATCTTCCACAAAGACTTTGCCCTGGGGAATTCTGTCACATGTAAATAATGAAAGACTGGCTTCACCACAGAACCAACAAGTTACCAAGTTGCGGAACAATTATATACTTTCAGCCAGTTTGGGGGGGAAGGTATTGGCAGTAAGTTCCACTGATCTTAACAATGTCTTTCCTGAAATCTGAAGAAGTTGACCCTTTTGAAAGTATAAATTTCCAAATTTAAGTTACACAGCATACGCTAAAGTTTTTCTCCATTTCACAACAAAGCTCTTCTCTTTATTACTAATATATACAAAAAAATCTGTGATTTTCTCAAATTCTGTAAGGTTTCTTGGAATATATCTTTTTTTTCTTATTTAGTCTGTTGAGAAGCTTTTTATTTGGTAGGGAAAAAAATAATTGTAATACCACTTGCGATCTAATCCTAGTTGTTGTTTCATGTGATGCACCTTTGCCATTCTAATGAGAATATACAATCTAGCTCCTCCTTCTATTTCCCATTTACAAAAAGCTTTAACTTAAATGTTTTCTTTAGTTGCTGTAGATTTTCCAGGTTGCATGGCCATGGTCTTGACCAAGACCACAGCCACACAACCCAGAAAATCTGCAGCAACTAATGAACTCCAGCCATGAAAGCCTTTGACAACATATTAAATGTTTTCATTCTGCTAGCTGAAGAAAGAGGTGAAATTCCTGGAACCAATTTAAATGCATATTTTGCCCAGATGTTCATCATAATATTAACAATGTAATTATCCTCCTTATAAAATCTCCTTTCTTTTTCTTTTTTATACATAACCAGACATCCAAGGGTATTGTTATAAAGGACCGTTCAATCAAATTAAAAGAAATATCAGCATAAGTGTAAATCATTTATAATACCGTGTAAGTCTAGCAGCATTATCGTAAAACTTTGCCCCCCCCCCCCAGTCAGAATAATGAGACAGACAACAGTTTGGAAGTAAACAAGGACCACTTTATTAATTATTTAGCATAACATTGTGGCAAGGAACCATCTAAGCAAGCACGGAACAGGCAAGGCAGGTGTCACTCCCTGACCAACCTCCTTGCCCTTTTCACGGGTGGGTCACCCAGCTCCAGTCTTGAGCCAGCAACCTGGCTTGTGACTGGCAGCCCAGCAAAACTGGTTGCCACCTAGGAGCGCCTACCCCTGAAGCCTTACGACTTGCAGAGAGGAGCCTTACCCTAAGAGGTTCCCAGAGGTGATCACTGTTCCCCATCCTGGACCTTAAAATCTGAAGACAGTTCCTGATGACCCCCTGTTCCCTAATGGGAAATTGCCGTAAGGTGCTCACCGGTTCTGGTTTCTTGCCCGCACAAACCTGCCAAGGGGCCAACCTATTTAGATGTCAACCACCACAACCAACTATTCAATCCACCACTCTAAGTTCAAGGTAGGCAAAAATACCTCCACCCTTTCAGCCAATCCTGGGTAGAGGCAAAAAAATCCCTACCTGGCCCCAATAGGTAGTCAGCAACAGCCTCCACTAAGAACAGGGTGGGAGGGTAGGTGAGCATGTGTTTTCAACTGTTTGGGCAGGAGCGGAGCCTGGCCATTTAACTGGGCCAGCTCTGCCCCCACCCATGTCTTGACACAGAGTGTCATGGTTTTGCTGCTGCCCCGGTCTCCTCTGGGGCAGCAAAACAGCCTCTGGTGTTCAGCGGTATCACCAGGAGGCCAGGAGCTCCATTATGTTTGGGAAGGATTTTTTTTTTGCCATCAAGTCACAGCTGACTTATGGTGACCTCATGGAATTTTCAAGTAAAGTGATGTTCAGAGGTAGTTTGTCATTGCCTGTCTTCACATTGTGACCATGGTATCCCTTGGTGCTCTCCCATCCAAATACTTACCAGTGCCAACCCTGCTTAGCTTCTGAGAGGCTTTTCTATGTAATATTATCAGGACATTCATAAAAAAGAAAATCAAATTTGGGAAGAATAGACATTTTAATTAAATTAATCCTATATAGAAATCTTATACAGAAATTTAGCTTGAACTATATTGATAACTTACACAACTTCTAATATTAAAGAACCAAAAATTCCCTTAAATAATTCTTTACCATCCTTGATTATATTAATATCTAAGTGTTTAGCTTTCCCTTTGCATGGAATTTGACTACAAAAAGAACTCACTTTAAATGCTGTCAGTTCAAGTGAAAACTTTCAGTCTTTTCAACATTTAATTAATACCCACAATCAGTCCATACTTGGTTACTGGGTTCCATAGTGTTTCATAGAATCATAGAATGTTAGACTTGGAAGGGACCTTGCAGGCCATCTAGTCCAACCCCCTGCACTCTGCAGGAACACAGCCGAAACCCCTACATACCTACAACATACCCAAAAGATGGTTGTCCAGTCTCCTCTGGAAAACGTCCAGCGAAGGAGCATCCACCACCTCCCGAGGCAGTCTGTTCCACTGCTCAACCACTCTTACAGTCAGGAAGTTTCTCCTGATATTAAGCCAGTAACGACTCCCTTGTAATTTCCACCCATGAGACCTAGTCTTGCAATCTGGAGCAAGAGAGAATAGATCCACTCCATCTTCTACATGACAGCCCTTCAAATACTTGAAGACTGCAATCATGTCTCCTCTAAACCTTCTCTTTCCCAGGCTAAACATACCCAACTCTCTCAGCCTTTCCTCATAAGACTTGGACTCCAACCCTCTCACCATCCTGGTCGCCCTCCTCTGGACCCACTCGAGTTTGTCAACATCCTTCTGAAAATGTGGTGCCCAAAACTGGACACAGTACTCCAGGTGGGGCCTGATCATAGCAGAATACAGCGGAACTACCACCTCCCGTGATCTGGACACAATGCTTCTGCTAATGCATCCTAAGATTGCATTAGCTTTCTTCACAGCCGTATCACACTGCAGGCTCATGTTTAGCTTGTGATCAACCATAACACCTAGATTCCTTTCACATGTGCTGCTGTCAAGCCAAGTCCCTCCCATTCTATATCTGTCCCTTTGATTTTTTGTACCTAAGTGTAGGACTTTGCACTTATCTCTATTGAAATTCATTTTATTTGTCTCAGTCCACTGTTCCAGCCTATCAAGATCCTTCTGAATCCTGACTCTGTCTTTTTCAGAATTAGCAATCCCACCCAGCTTCGTGTCATCTTTCCCTAGAGCTATTTAGGTACAGATAGGAAAATTACTATATCATCTGCATATACGTTCAGTTTATAGTGAAAATTATCTAGCTGAATGCCCACAATATGTTCTGTTGGTTTTATCATCAGTGCTAGAGGCTTGAAAAGCAAACAGCAGAGTAGATGGCAGCAACCCTGTCTTATTCCACATTTAATTTCTACTGGGTTAGTTATCATACCATTAATACCTTTGATCTAGCTTCTTCATGAATTAACTCTATACAACCTAGAAAATATTTACCAAATCCAAAATGTTTCAAACATATCCCATGCTCTACCCCACTGAAAGCTTTTTCAGGGTCAAGAAATACAAACATAGACAGAATTGGTATAATTTTAACATATTCAACTAAGTTTGGAACTTTTCTAATGTTTGAAATTAAATGATATGCAGAAATAAACATGTTTGATCAGAAGCTATACATTTAGCTCCCACCATATTTAATCTAGAGGCCAGAATCAGTGTTAAAATATTACAGTCAAAGCTAAGCAAACTAATTTGCTTATTACAGTCAAAGCTAAGCAAACTAAGAGGCCTTTCCCAGGTTTAAGAATCATAATAATCTTGCTTTCAGGCCATGATTGTGGAAAAAATTTTGACAGATGAATTTCATTGCAAGTTCTTAACAATGAAAGATTAATTAAATCAGACAGATGATGATGATGATATTCCAGTGTTAACCCAAATCATGGAGACTTGTTCTTTTTAAAAAAGCACTTAATAGCCCTATGGACCTCCTGAACGTGAGAATTTGAGTACATTTACTTTTGCTTAAAAATAGTCTTCTCCCTCTGTAGGTTTTATGTTTGGTACAGAGTAGTACAGAAGTCAATGAATTCAAATAAAATTTCTGGATTTTGTAAAGTCAACCTACCTTTCTTTTTAATTGCTGAAATACTTTGTTTAGTCCTCTTTATGTTAATCTTAGCAGCTAGTATTTTTCTAAGCTATTTCTATAATTAAAGTACTTTTGTTTTGTATATAACATATACCTCTGGATTTGTTCTAAACCCAATTCTATTTTTTTCCTTTTCTTTTTAAGTTCAGTTACAATCAGGGCCGGCCCCAGGTGTCTGGGCGCCCTAGGCAGGACAGCCTGGGGCGCCCACCCCACCGGGGATGCCAACCTCCCGGTGGGGCCTGGAGATGGCCCAGCGCCCGGGAGAGCCAAGGAAGGGGCGGGCTTAGAAAGCCCCCCCTTCCCTCCCAGGGGTGGCAGTGTGGCTCTCACGGGTGCCTCACAGCCGTGAGGCACATGGGAGAGCCGGGGAAGGGGCGGGCTTAGAATGCCCCCCTTCCCTCCCAGGGGTGGCGGCGTGGCTCTCCTGGGTGCCTCGCAGCCACGAGGCACCCAGGAGAGCTGGGGAAGGGGTGGGCTTAGAATGCCCCCCCCTTCCCTCCCAGGGGCGGCAGCGCAGCTCTTTATTGTATTTATTTTATTTATTTATTTAACTTTTGATTTCTATACCACTCTGAGTGGTTTACACAATTCCATCTATCTAGGGCCACAATTTTTATAGGGGGGGTGACATCCTATCAGCGCCCAGGCAGCAGGGCTTTTTTTGTCTCCATCTCGGCGGGCCTCAGGTGTCAGCATTCCATCCTCGATGTTCTGGGGCAGGTCTTTCTCTGGCTCAGCAGCTTCTTCCTGGCAGGTTTCGTCTCTGGTGCACAGCCTCGCATCGGCTGCAGCTCCGGCTATGTCCCTTTCGGCTCCGCCGTGCCCCGCCGATGCACCGCCTGTCCCTCCATGACTCCGCCCACTGCCGGATTAAGCTGCTCAGTGTTGCTTCCGTGTTGCTTCCACCACCGCTGCCATCATCACCACATCGCTGATGCCTCCACAGCACACCCCAAGGAGGGAGGGGTGCCCCCCGCCACCTACAGGCAGGTACCCATTTATCTACTCGCTATATATATATATATATATATATATATATATATATATATATATAATGCTTTCGAACCGCTGGGTGGGCGGGAGCTGGGACTATGGCCGGGAGCTCACCCCAGCTTTGGTGGGTCTCGAACAGCCATAGTGGCTGTTCCCTGATGTTACAGCAGGCGTGCTTTTACTGCCTGCGCCACCGCCTGCGCCATCGCCAGCCGTGAGGCACCCGGGAGAGCCAGGGAAGGGGTGGGCTTAGAACACCCCCCTTCCCTCCCAGGGGTGGTGGCACAGCTCTCCCGGGTGCCTTGCAGCTGCAAGGCACCTGGGAGAGCTGGGGAAGGGGTGGGCTTAGAATACCCCCCTTCCCTCCCAGGGGCGGCGGCGCAGCTCTCCCGGGTGCCTCGCAGCCGCAAGGCACCTGGGAGAGCCGGGGAAGGGGCAAGCTTAGAATGCCTCCCCTTCCCTCCCAGGGGCAGTGGCACAGCTCTCCCGGGTGCCTTGCAGCCGTGAGGCACCCGGGAGAGCCGGGGAAGGGGCAGGCCTAGTGGGCGAGCTGGCCCTGGTTACAATTGAATCAAAATTAGAGGCTTTATGTCTGTGTTCTATTTTTTAAACATTTTCCAAACAAGAAAGATCCTTTCTTCCTTCCTTCCTTCCTTCCTCCATCCCTCCCCTCCTTCCTTTCCCTCCCTTACTCCTTCCCTCCCTCCCTTCTGCACAATACTGCCCAGCCCAATCCCTACCCTAGTCATAATGGCTAATTAATACAGTTATTTATGTTATTAGGTTTTAGTCTCTATCTTTATGATTTCATGATTGTAATTATATTGTACAAAGTGTAAGTCACATTGAATCATTTATCAAAGTAACTTGTACACTATTTCATAGAAAAGCCCTCTTGAATAAATCAGTTTTGCATAGTTTGTGGAAAGCAGGGTGAGAGGCAGACCTGGCCTCTTCTGGCTGGTCATTCCATAAGTTGGGAGCCACAATGGGGAAAGCACATATACAAGCAATTGTTGATTTTTCCCATTTGCAGGTTGGCACCTCTAGAAGCTCAGATGAGTGAAGTTGTCATGGCACAGCATGAGGCAGAGGTGGTCCTGCATATACGAGGGACCAAAGGCATGAAGGGCTTTGTATGTGATAACCAGTATCTTAAATTGTGCCCGGTAACTAATGAGTGATTGCATAATAATAAGTATGGGAATAATAAGTATGGTCAGGGGTCTTTTCATAGAAAAACAGCTGTAGGAGCTCATTAGCATATGGTATGCTAATGAGCTATTAGGCTATTAGCATATGCCATGCCCCCTGACATCACCAGAAGTGATGTCAGAAGGGGAAGCAAAAGGGGGGGAGGCATCTTCAAAAGCCTCCCCTTCCCTTCCCCAGCTGGCCTGGGTGGGGGAGCTAAGAGAGAAGGGGTTTAAAGTTTAAACTCCTTCTCACTAGAGTTGGGCCACAGAAGGAGGAAAGAGGGAAGGAAAGAGAGAGAGTAGAGAGAAGGATAGAAGGAAGGAAAGAGGAAAAGAAAGAGAAGGAAAAAAGGAGGGAAAGAAAGAGAGGGAAGAAGGAGGGAAACAGGGAAAGGAGGAAAAAAGAGAAGAGAAGAAGGTGGGAAAGAAAGAAAGAGAGAAGAGAAGGAGGGAAAGAGGAAAAGAAGAGAAGGAAAGGAGGGAATGAAAGAAATTTGGCAGCAATTCTGCCTCATTATATCCTATGGGCCATTGAAGTCAATGGTGAAAACATAGGGTATATTCTGGGGGCTGGAGGGGAGGAGGTTTGAGGGAGAAGCTCCAAACTCCCAGGGTAGCTTATGGAACCTCTCCCCAAGATACCCACCAAGTTTCAAGAACATTGGATTAGAAGGTCCAATTCTATGGGCCCCCAAAGAGGTTGCCCCCATTCCCTCCATTGTTCTCTATGGCGGGAAAAAAGTAACAGTATGCAGCATGGAAAACTGCATTTTTAGTGGCAATTACATCGGCCAGGAGGGTCAGCGAACTGATGGCACTACACCATGATCCTCCATACCTGGTCTTCCTGCTGAATGGAGTGTGCCTGGTGCTGGACGTTTCCTTTCTACCAAAAATAGTCTCTGAATTTCATTTGAATTCCAAAATCTTCCTACCTGATTACTTTCCATCCCATGAAGGGGACAAACAATGTCTTCTTCATACCCTCAACGTGAAGCAGGCACTCCTCTTCTACCTAAACCAGACGTGGTCTACTAAAAAGGACAACACTCTATTTCTCTCTTACACCACCACTTTATTGGGGTCGAGGATTTTGGATCAGTGCCTATCCAAGTGGCTTGTTGGGACAATAAAGTTATGCTACCGGTTATGTTACCTGTCCCCTCCCTGTATGCTTGAAGGTGCATTCCACCTGATCGATGGTGACCTCTACAGCTTTCCTGAAGGGTGCATCACTGTCCTCTATCTGTTGAGCTGCCACGTGGTCCACGCCAACCATGTTCATTAGACATTACACACTAGATGTTCCTGCACAACATAAGGTCGATCTGGATCATCTGGTCCTGTTCTCCGTGGTGCACTGAGTCTGACAGCGCCCACCTTCAGATGAGCCACTGCTTTTCAATCTCCCTTAGGTGTGATGCACAGAGACCACAAAGAAGATAAACAGGTTGCTTACCTGTAACTGATGATCTTCGAGTGGTCATCTGTGCAGTCACACCACCCTCCTGTCTTTCCCCACTGCTGTCATCCACAGTTGTTTATTTTACATTGCTTTGGTTGATGGCAGTCAGAAGGAATTGGCGGGATGTCCGTGCTCCACCCCCCAGGGCATGTACAGTAGGGGTTCCCCCGCAGACTCAGGGTGGAGGCGCGAAAATCCCGTTGTGAGCTTTGTAAAACATTGATAAGATCAGTGCAGGCGCACTAGATTCCTTAGGCGTGACTGCACAGATGACCACTTGAAGATCATCAGTTACAGGTAAGCAACCTTTTTTTTTCAATAGAACCCTTTGAATCCAATCCATGAGGAATGAATTGAAACAGTTCAGTGCACATCCCCTGATACCTACTTCTGTCTCCCAAGTTTCTCAACAAGATAGCATGATGTACTATATCAAAGGCTGCAGATTATAAGTGTAGTCAAACTATTTCAAAACTTCATGTTAATGGTAGATTAAAAAAACCCTTTTCTTTTTTCTGTGTTTGAAACCTGTTGCCGATATGTAGAAATGTTTGGTTTAAATGTGTCTATTCTTTTCAGTGTAACCTAGAATTCCTCCCCTAGGTAATGATGGATAATTGTAGGTGTGTTAAATTTTGCTGGAAACAACTTCCTTCTTTACCAGGCCCTCTTCAGGTATAAATGAGCTATCCCTCCAACTCACCAAATGGATGTTTCCTTCACAGATTGTTAATTAGGCTTACTCCCTGTGAATGATTGTTTATATCTCATGGCTAATTCATTGTTATAGGTGGGAAAAAACCCACACAAGCTCTTACTAGTTATGTAAAATGATTGATTGTGCTGGTCGTTGACTGTAACAATAAATTTGATTGATTACTCTTACTAGCCAATCCAAATGGTAAGACTGCAAGTCACTTGAAACATATATATTCTTGTTGTTTGTCAAGTTTAAAAAATTAGATCAAAGTTAGGAATTAGTTTTTGTTAGGGATGGGCATGAACTCAGAAAAATGGAGGCTCATGGGAGTTTGTGATTCAGGGTTTTCATGAACCCCCAACCACAAACTTCAACAAACTTCTCCATTCCATGAACCGGTTCATGGTTTGGGAAGTTCATGGGGCTGCAGCCCCTTTCAGAAGTGAGCTCTGAAGGCATTTAAATGCCATCGGAGCCCACCACCCAGGACCTGACTGTCCTCTGAAGGCAAATGCCTTCATAGCTTAGTCAGGTCCCAAGTGGTGGGCGCCGACAGCGTCAGAGCTCACTTCCAACTGGGTCGCTGATCAGTTGGGTTCACAAACCATGAACTGGCTGGTTCATGCTCGAACTGTGGTTCATTTAGGGGTTCATGGCCATCCCTAGTTTTTATGTAAGAGTTTAGAGTTCCTTAGGAAGACAGCCAACATGGCTGAGTTTCTATTTCTTCCCCAAATTCAAGAAGCCACATGACTTAGGACACTGAATGCAGAAGAATTTGTGAATAAGTTTTGAACTCTACCTGGATATCCATCTAGCATCAGGCACCACAGTAATGACTGAATTGTTCTGTTATCTTTTTTTTTGGTCATTTTAGAAACATTTCTGCTCTCTACTGTTTTGAAAAGCCATATGCATTTCTGAATTTTCTTTTAAGTAAATGTATTTTATTTATATATTAAACCATGCCTTTTCTCTTTATCTACTTCTGCTATGATTTTGTTACAGTTACCAGATTGTTTGCTTCTCAATATTGGGGATTTTGTTACTCTTTTATGAAAGTATTATATCTGGTAGCCTAGAATATTCAGATGCTACAATTTTTTTTTGTATCCTCAACCTCCTATTTAAAAGTGAAGGAGGTGGAAAGTGATTGATCTTTAAAGGTTTTTGGTTGAGAAACAGGAGGGAGCTCCTATCTGGGAGTTCACAAATCTGTTGCAATAAAGTACATTCTCCCAGACTCTGCTTCTCCATCACACTATTATTCAAGGTGATTCAGAAGTCACTGTCAGTTAGAGAAGGTTAACCGTCTCCCACACCACCAGTTCATGCACCTTTTTGCCCTACTTAGTCTATGTGTTGCAATAAGTAATTGTACACCCTGCTCAGGATTTTATCCCCCCCCCATTTATAAACTTCAAGGATACTGTTATACTGAGAACACCAGTTTCATTAATGATAATAATCGAGAATGTTTCAAATATGGTGAGGATAGCAAGTCTGTCTTTTGAGTAAAAACAATTGTAAGACTAGGAATAAAGCCCGTTGTGGAAATAAATAAAATGAGCTCTAGAAAGAGGCTCTGGGAGAGTGCCCTGGCCTTGGGTACTCAGTGTCAATTTGTTGTGATGACCTCAGCAGGGTATAATGACACAGAGTCCACCATTTTCTCCAGAGGAATTGGTCTCTGCTACCTGAAGAGCAGCAGCAGAAGAAGAGATTGGATTTATACCCTGACCTTCACTACCCAAAGGAGTCTCAGAGTGGATTACAAACTCCTTTCCCTTCCCCTCCCCACAACAGATACCCTGTGAGGTAGGCGGGGCTGAGAGAGCTTTGACAGAAACTGCTCTTTTTCAAGAACAGCTGTGCCAGAACTGTGGCTTGCCCAAGGTCATCCAGCAACTGCAAGTGGAGGAGTGGGGAATCAAACCTGGCTCCACCTCTCAAATCTCTAGGAATTTCCCAGTCTAGAGTTGGCAACTTTATCTCCTTCCCAGCCAAGCATCAACCTGCAATTATCTGCCCCTCTGATTTCAGCTTTCCATCTCCTCCCCTTCCCTCATGGAGAGCAGTTGTAATTATGAGGGATCTCCAGTCCTCACCTGGAGATTGGCAACAATGGTTCCCCAGAAGGAAATTGCTGTTTTGGAGGGTGGTGTCTATGGTATTGTACTCTCTCCAGGCTCCACCCCTCAAGTCTCCAGGAATTTCCCAACCTGAAGTTGGTAACGCTATCTCATTCCCAGCCAAGCATCAACCCAGCCAAGCCATTATCTGTCCCTCACTCTTCAGCTTTCCTCTCTCCCCCCCCCACCTGCAGCCTCTATCATGCTCTGAAGCCCTGACTGCTACATCACATTGGCTGTTATAGGGAGGCCATCTCAGCAGGATATAAGGACACAGAGTCCACCATTTTCTTCAGGGGAACCGATCTCTGCCATCTGGAGAGCAATTGTAATTCTGAGTGATCTCCAGCCTTCATCTGGAGATTGGCAACAATGGTTCCCCAGGAGGAAAAGTACAGTTTTTCTCTGCAATGGGGACCAAAGCAGCTTACATCATTCTCTTCTCCTCCTCTGCCCCTTTTGACTTGCAAGAGAGAGCCGTTTTCACAGTTTATTCTGACAGGAAAGTGGCCAAGCTGGCAATGGGCGGGAGTTATGCTGAAAGTCTGTAACTGGTCAAAAATCATGGCTCCCACAGCAAGAACCTGGGTCTGGCAGACCCTGCTCTGAAGCGCTAATTGTTATGCCTAGTGTAGCCAACCTCCAGATGGAGCCTGAAGATTGCTGGGTATCACAACTGAACTCCAGACAACAGATCTCTTCCCACCCCCACCCCCTGGAGGAAAAAAAACTGCTTTGGGGGATGAGCTCTATTGCATTCTGTTCAGCTGAGGCCTCTCCTCTCCCCAAACTCTGGCTTCCTTAGACTGGCTTCCTTGACACAGAATATCTAGGAATTTCCCAACCTGGAGCTGGCAACCCTAGTCAGGACTGGCCTCCTCACAAAGGCTTGGAAAGGCTTCCTTTGTCTTTTTACTGACAGAACCAAGCTTGGTTGCCTACCAACAGCCACTGAGGGAAAAGTTAGTCCCACATAGGAGGCAAGCAGGAGAAGTGTCTTCATCAGGAGAGACAGCCATTTGCCAGTTACTCTGACAGGAAACAGTGGCTGAAGTGGGAGTGGGTGGGGAAGAGGAGCAGACCCAGCACCCAGCCAATGGCACATGAGTACTCTTGAGTGGCGGCTGATGAGCCAATGACTGATGGAGCACATTGCATAGCCAATGGGAGAGCTGGAAACAGCCAATCCGCTAAGAGGGTTATTATATAGAAATGATTAACAGCCCCTTGTATCCTTATTCCAAACCTACAGAAATCAACAGAAGTCTTTCCACAGGAAATTATATCGTGGCCTTGCTGCATGCATTATGTAAATACAGTTACTCTATTTTTTCACATCATTTCAGCAGATAGGAGGACATGCAAATCAGATTGTTAAAAGCATTTTCTTTCTATTTTTAACCAATGATCACCAACTTGCAGCATAGTGTAGATGCTTGATTTTTTTCCCTGTGGGAACATGTTAATTCATGTTCCTTGTTCTTTTTTATCATTACTCTTACATTCTGGAAATCATTAAATCTAACTGACAATCTTTCATGGAAAACTGACATCAGTTCTAATTATGTGCTCACTCTAGATGGAGAAATTTCTTCATGTAATTGGTTCTTTCAAAAATTGTCATTATATTGTTGACTCTTGTTTATCGAGCTTCCTCTTTTCCTCTGAATTAATACTGCCATGCCTGAAGGATGATGGATTTAGGTGGAAACTGGAATTTTATTTGTCCCTATGAGGTGAATTCTTACAACCTCATTATTGCATTGTTAATCTCCTTGAGTCTAATGATATAAGGTGGGATAGGAATGATTTTTATATATAACAAAAAGGATATTTGTGTATGTTTGTGACAGGCTGAACTCATCAGAAAATAGGAATAGAATTTTCAAAATTGGCCAGCTTCAGGATCATCATGGGAGCTGTAGTGGCAAAAATGAAAGTAAACCAAAGATCATGGCCCAGACTATTTGCAATTATTTTCAACTGAAGCAATAATTTACTCAAGAACCATTCATTCAATATCCAAACTACCATTCAATATGTCAACTGCTAATCAACCAACTTGTAATAAAAGCAGAGGAACAGCAGAAGCTAAAATTTTACAAAAGTGTAGACTCATAGTATGGGATACGTTTACTATGTATTACAAGGATATGTGAGACACTGCAGGACATGTGAAGAAATAACTAATGGGAGGAGTCACTGAGGGAGGGAGTTTGACTTTTGAAGCTCATACCCTGAAAATCTTGTGTGTCTAATGTGCTATTGGACTTGAATCGAGCCATTTTACTGCAGACCAACACAGTTACCCTCTAAAATTATCTTCATGAATTAGCTAGGGACTTCTGAAGGCAAAAAAAAGTCCTGTTCTTCCACAACGAACTATAGCTGATGAGCTGTAGGCCTGCATCAAATTGTCATACCTTTGATATAGGGCCCAAAAATGCTGCTTGAGGTAAAATACAATTTTACAGTCTGCTAATATTCATATAATGTATTTGTGTCAGATATAGAAATTACAATTACAATAGTAGAAGTTGGTTTGTTATTGTATATTTACAGTGATATCATTGTTTAGAGTGACACTATTTCAGAGTTATAAATTATTTTGGATATTCACATGTTGTAATTGGATGGTTCTTAGTTTATACACGGGAGCTGCGGTGGCTCAAGTGGTTAAGATGCTGAACTGCAGGCTGTGGAAGGTCAGTAGTTCAGCAGTTCAAGACCCGTGAGTGCCGCATGACGGGGTGAGCTCCCGTCTCTAGTTCCAGCTCCTGCCAACCTAACAGTTCGAAAGCAAGAAATTGCAAGTAGATAAATAGGGACCACTTCGGTGGGAAGGTAACAGCGTTCCGTGCGCCTTGGTGTTTAGTCATGCCGGCCACATGACCATGGAAACGTCTTCGGACAGCGCTGGCTCTTCGGCTTTGAAACGGAGATGAGCACCGCAACCCTAGAGTCGGATTCGACTGGCTTTCGAGCAAGGGAACCTTTACCTTTACCTTTACCTAGTTTATACACAGTTTTGGTTTTCCTTACTACATCCTTCTTACTGTGTATCTCCAGTTTTTTGTTTTGTCACTCAATGTTCTTGGCATTTTAATGGATACCTTTTATCAGTTGAAAATACCTGACAGACAACTGTTCAGTGAAATATTGGCATAATGCACAGAGAGACACAAATAATAGGTAACTGTCCCATGTAGCCCTCTTCATACTCATTTCCCCTCCTCAACATTTCCCTGTTATCCACAAATCCTACATTCAAATGAAATTGTCCATGAGGTATGGTTCTTTGAAGGGAGCATGGGCTCTGTCTAGGTCCCATTATTGTATGTTATTCTCTCAAGTATGACTGTCTAGAAAGATTGATAGTAATATATTTTCTAGAGTTGCCAAATCGAATTAGAAAACTGAGAAACTTAGAAGTTCAATCAGCCCCCAGCAATCCAATAAGATCTGAATATCCCCAACAGCAGCTGTTGGCTGGTTGATTATGTGATGCTGAATCTTGCCAATTGAACCAACAAAGTCTATTCAAAATATTGCTGGCTTTAAATTCCAAATACATTTTTAGTGTGTAAGTGTGGCATGCTTGACTCCAGAGAAAAAGGGTATTGTTCACAGGAGTTTAATTTCTGAATGTTATTTGCAAGAATCCCAGCCTCACTAGAGTTATGCTGGCCTTAATGTTGAGGAGCATCTACACAGTTCTTTATTCTCTGCTCTTGCAACTACAGTCTTGAACATCAACAGTTCAGCAACAAAATAACAAAGAACAATGATAATGTTAACAACAAATACAACTATAACAACTAGAGCACCAAGATGTCCAGATCTGACTATCTATTAGATTTGATTACAGGGGGGGTGAAATATACTGAGTTCTGAGGCATAGCATAGTGATCAGCTCATAGTTTATTTAATATCAGTAGTTCAAGACATGACAGTGGGCTAGGAGGCCTGCTTATATCCCAGTAACATGCCACACCCCACACCTGTGATAGGTTTATTTACAGTGGACCCTATTCCCCATAGGTTCCCACTTGGATCCTGACTGACTGATAGGTTCGTTCTCGGATCCGAGCTACTTATTGTTGAAGGATGTGAAGCTTTGCTCCTTCACCTGCCCATGTGTGCGGTCCTCAGTTAGTACACAACAGGGAGAGATTGGCAACTGCCAGAGTGGTGATCGCTCCCAGCCAAAAGACTCTGTAACTTACAATGGGCTGGGAGACAAACCAGATCCTGTAAAAAGGGAGAAACAAATGTGGTTCTATACTTATGAAATTTTGGACAATCTAATAAACAATGGAGCAAGGTATGTGGACTCTCTGGCTGCGGTCACACACACTAAATAATCCACTTTCAATCCACTTTCAATGCATTTTTGAATTGGATTTTGCCAGTTCACACAGTAAAAATCCAGTTGGAAAGTGCATTGAAAGTGGATTGAAAATGGATTATTTGGTGTGTGTGACCGCAGCCTCTGTGTCACAGCTGCAAAGTATCAACTAATGGAATCCTTCCAAAATGGCCAGAAGGTTCTGCTGTTGGGATTGAATTAAAATGAGCCAACATAAATGTTCACTGGTATTTAGGAACCATCAGGTAGATGAGATACACTGGGCTAGATTTTGGATATGCCAGTCCCAAGTAGTGAGGAGAACAAACTCTATGGGCCTGGATTCTGGCACTGAACTAGTCTAAAACATAAAGGCATCTCAAAAGCAAGTTTCTAATACAGGTCAGACTGGGCCAATCAATATCATTAAGTGAAATCCCCAGCCAAGTGAGGTGGGAGGTTACCAATTTCTGCCAGGTTGTTTTAAAGGCATCCATCTTCAGGGGTTTTTTTTTAAAAAGCCCACCCATTCCTGAGGAGACAAAAGTTAGCTTGAGACAAAATCTGAAAGCAGAGGCCTAGGCCCTTGCCTCTAGGAAGCTCACACCTAATTCAGCTCTCAATATGGTTTGAGTTGAAAATGCTCCATTGTCTGAAACAGGGCTGAAAAAAACTTAAACAGGAGTATTCGGGTTGTTTCTGCCTTAATTTCTCCAAATTTACCTGCAAATAATGGAATCTTTAAACCATTTTATTCTGCTCAGAAGGAGTAAGGGGACTAAAAGAGGAGAAAAGGTTGGCTTCAGTCACACCCAGTGCCGCTTCACCTGAGCCCTCATGGATTTCCAAATTGGGATCAAGGGGCACCAGGAGCAGTTAGGCACACTCTGCTTGGAGACCCTGTGACATGTCCCTGAGGTCTCTGTTCAATCATGCCTTCCTCAGTTGGGGTGAAATTGTTATCAGATTTTCTCCTAAGCCTTCTAGCTTCAAGCCTTGAATTATTACTTAAAATTGATAACTCTGGGGAGTTCTCACACTTGACCATAGGATCTTAGAAAAACCTTGTTACTACTACACCAAAAATCCTAAGTCTTTCCCCTTCTGTCTGAAAGGGAAATGGTATTCTAGGTGAGTGAAAAGAAAGTAAAACCCACATCTACACACTTATCTCTAGAGTATTCTGTTTCAGATCCTATGAAAGTACCGTTTTTGGCAGGCTTCACACTCTCATGCACATGCACTCAACCTATTAAAAATAAGGAGTGCAATACCAACACAACAATGATTGTATCCCCCCCCCCCCCAGGGAATTGCGGGACTATGTTGCAATGACTAAACTGTGGCAGAAGTACACTTTGAATTATTCATTTGGATAAGTTCTTAATGATACACTTTGCAAAAACAGCCCAGGAAATATGACAACTAAGTTTCACTTAGTAATGCATATGTGTATATTACAGCTTTCAGTAAGAAGCAATAATTTTTCCTTCTTTCCTACCGTATGATTAGATGTTGGTAAATAAATTAAGGGTGAGTGTTATAAAGCAATGCTAGAGACAATTTAAACCATTGTAAAGCTGTACAGATAAGAACAAATTATTCTGCCTTCTACCAAGTCCAATTATTGCTTCATCTTGCTCAAAATTTCTGTTCTGATGGACAACAGCTTTGCAGAATCTCATGCAGGGAAGGATCTTTCAGAACACCTATTACCTGAGTTCTTTTAATTGGCAACAGCTAAGCCATGGTCCCTCCCCATTGGGGTAATTCATTAGGCAATACTGAACTGCATTTATTATTATTATTATTATTATTATTATTATTATTATTATTATTATTATTATTATTATTATTATTATTATTATTATTATTGTTGTTGTTGTTGTTGTTGTTGTTGTTGTTGTTCCTATCTCAGCTTGCTCTGGGCGATGCACAAGGCTTAATTCCATAAAATATGCAAAAACATTAAAATTCAGGGTATAACTTAATAAAAAATTACAAGACAGAATAAAAATCCAAGATGGCAATTTTCCTGTATTATTTGTCCCAATTCCAGACTACTGTGTTGCCAGAGGCACTGCCTTTTACTCTTGAGTAGCCCCAAAACAGGGATGCCCTGCTTTCTAACCTGAACCAAAGTCCCCAAAAGCCAAGCACTCTCAATTTGAACCACAGAGTCAGGGTGCAAGTGCTCTGCAAAAGGGATTTCATATTCAGATGACAGGCAACCTCAGAGCAAGTCTCCAGTCTTCCCTCTCCACCCAGCAGAGATTATGCTTATGGAATAACAATAAGCTCCAGAGGTAAAGTCTTTAGAAGCCACCTGGCACTCTCCAGTACCTCACCCAGCCCTTTTGTGTCCTATGTGTAAATTCTTTGTCTTTCCTGCTCTGTTCCTCAAGAATACTGGGATAAACCAATCAATCATTCAAATGTTTAGCAATCCTTCCTGATGCTAATCAGGGACATCTCCCACCTTTTGTCTACCCTGGCCAGGACCATTAGTAAGTCAGATAATCCATTTAACCAGCTACCCAACACCTGGCTTCTATTGTTAAATCCAGACCCTGCCTCTCTGGAAGTTCAATGGTCATACCTAAGGTCTGCCCCTACTGGCATCACACACCCCTGGGAATCATCATTGGTCCAGGTAATCTATTGTTCTCACCTGAGACCAGCCCCCAGGGCCGCCCATTGGTCTGCATTCTTTGCCAGTGCCTATATCCCAGCACGCACATGGCCTTAGACCATGTGTTTTCTGCCATGGTCCAAAATGGCAGGCCACTCCTGAACTCTCAGAGTTTAGGCCAGAATCCATGGACCTCTGCACATCTGGACAGGTTGTATCACCCCTCTATAAGCCATCAATCACCTCTGTTTCCTTACTTCTATATTGTGTGAATATTGTTTGTATGCTTGAGAATATTTAGTAAAGAAATAATTATTTTAGCTACCCAGTTTCTGTGTCTGTTCCTGAGTTCTTGGGAATGCTAACTCTGGTATACACAGGTCAGATCCTATAGATAAGCCAATTGCATATTAATAATTATAATTCCACATCTTTATTAAATAATAGAGCAATTTGGCTAACAACTGGCCCCTTTTCTAGGCAGGGAAAGGGAGCTCAATGCAGGAAAGCAGGAGAGGAAGGGGGGAAAGGAAGGATGCCAGCCAATGAGGTAACCATTGCTGCCTACAACTGGAAGCCTGGTGGAACATCTCTAACTTATAGGCCCTGCAGAATTGTATAAAATCCCTCAAGGTCCTGATGTCATTTGGCAGAAAGTTCCACCAGGTCGAGGCCAAGATTGAAAAGGCCCCGGCTAAGGACAGCTGGATATGCTTAGGGCCAGGGATCACCAGCAAGTTGTTATTCGAAGAGTGCAAGGCTCTCCCAGGGACATCTCAGAGAAGATGGTCTTGCAGATATGTTGGTCCCAGGCCACTCAAGGCCTTAAAAGTCAGTACCAAAACCTTGAACCTGACTTGGTACTCCACTGGAAGCCAGTGTAGCTGGTGCAGCACTGGTAGTATATGTGCCATATGCGACGTTCCCATCAGGACTTGTGCTACTGCATTCTAGATCAGCTGGATTTTCTGGGTAAGTTTCAAGGGTAGGCCAGCATAGAGTGAGTTACAGTAATCTAATCTGGAGGTGACCGTTGCATGGATTTCCACGGCTAAATCAGGGTGTGACAGAAAATGGGCCAGTTACTGGGCTTGTCAAAGATTAAAAAATTGCAGCCTGGTAACATGCATGACTTGGGCATCCAAAGGAGGCATCCAAAGTTATGCCCAAACTCTTGACAGATGGTGCCAGTATCAATGGTGCCCCCAAGATTTGGAAGCCTGGACTGGGAGGAGGAGGAGGAGATTGGATTTATACCCCGCCCTTCACTACCCAAAGGAGCTTCAGAGCAGCTTACAATCTCCTTTCCCTTCCCCTCCCCACAACAGACACCCTGTGAAGTAGGTGGGACTGAGAGAGCTCTTTTGAGAACTACTCATGAGAAAACAGCTCTGCAAGAACATGTGACTGACCCAAAGTCACATCAGCAGCTGCATATGGAGGAGTGGAGAATCAAACCCAGGGCTCCCAGATTAGAGTCCATGCTCCTAACCACTACACCAAACTGGCTCTCAAGTAATTTCTTTATACAAAAAAGCGGGAAACATTTAAGTTTCACCTTGAATGTTTCTATTCACTTGAACTCTGAGAAGACCTGAAAAGAAAATGGAGAATGACAATGTGCGTTCTTTGAACCAGTCATTTAGCTCACTTTAATAGGTAATAAATGCATCCTTTACATCTCCAAATACCAAGCATCTGTGCTTTTCATTTGAAAGTGATATTTGGTGCCCAGAGCTTAACTCCATAATTCACTTAGTCCAATGAAAGTAACATTATGAACATTTCAGGGACAAAAAAGACTTCTAGCTAGTTATATACTAAAGCTGCACTGCTTTCTACAAAGACAGTGGCATTTAAATTCCCTTTTATATTCTGTAATATTTCTAAGCACAGTTGCTCTTCTGTGCTGCGGCACTCTGCCAATTTTCATAAAATAAAAGCTTTAGTGTGGATGCTTCTGCGGGTCAAAAGTTTTTTTTAAAAAAACTGGATTTTCCTTTCAAAGTGTTGCTTTCTTAAGGCTGGCATTCATTTTTGCATCCTAAAGAATAATACAAATCACCTGTTCGGTTCAATGTAATAGTCAGCTTTGATACCTCTTGTTCCCATCTACTGCATTAATAAGATGCAGATGTTACCTTTAGCATTTTAAACTTTGTTTCTGCTTGTGAGGGGGAAAAAAGAGTTTCCGGCAGCATCACTCACTGAAACCCATAGAGGTTTTTCCTCTCATTATCCTTTGTTTGAGAAACCATCATCTTTCCAGTGGTGAATAACTGGACCTTGCTATTATGAAGCCAATCAGTGCAGCTTATTAATCAATTTGAGTGACTTGCTGGGAAACAGCATCTTTCTCCCCATGTTCTGTGCTTAGTTCACAACACTCCCAGATCCCCTTGGTGAGTCCAAAGAGCAAGCTGTAGAATCCTTATGCAAAGGTAGAACGGCATGCCCAAGTCATAGTAAATTATATCCTAATGCCTTTGTAATGAATCCCAAATTTGCAAAAACACAAACCACCCACTGTTTGCAATGCTCCGTAGTGATTGAATTGGCTAGCTAGGGATGCATCTCATTTGAGGAATGCATTGAATAATATAGCCTTGATTTTATGAAGCCTTCTTGAGAAAAATGGCAAAAGAGAATGCAATTAATCAAGAGCAAGATTTTAAGACTTGATGGATTGAGTGGCAGCAGTTTTAAATGTAAAAGGCAGGCTCATTTTCAAGATGCTGCTAATTGTAAATCACATCCTGAGATGTTTTGTTGGAAGTGTGACTGCAGTTGGGTATCATTGTTGTTTTCAATTTTGCACTTTCAATAGAAGAAAAACTATACAACGCTTTTTCACATTTTATTTTTACTCCTGTATTTACTATAATATCTTTGATTTTTTTGTTGTTATTTGAATGCCCTGGAAATGAGCCATTGAGTGGTTAGCCACTAGCAAGTGTAAAATCAAATGTTCTTAATGTCTATTACAATTTTTCACATGAAGATGTAGATACAGAATGATTACTCTAAAGGCTTCTTAAGAATTCCTGCTACTCCAGAAAAGAGATGAGCAGCTCTAATCTTCCCTGCAGTCCTCTGTTGAAGTGAATGGGTTTAACTAGTGTTGTACTTGGAATATAAGGTACAATTCTATTATGTTTGCATAGGTCTGATTTAGACATAGTTGAACCAAATTATATAGTGCTGTAATTTGATTCAGTAAGTTCTGAGCATGTGCCAACATACTGAATGCCAGCTACTTACAAAGTAATGGTGATTTTAAGATGTGAATCACTTTCCCTTTATGATCCTTGGACACTATGGTCACCATTTCCCCAGGAACCCCTGCCAGCACTCCCCTTGTCCCTTACCAGGACTCATTGGGGAGGATAAAGGGAAATGGAGGAATGAAATGGCATCCCACAATGCTGTGACATCACTTTCATCTGTGTAACTGGAATTGACATCACCACATTGCAGCATGTCCTAGGATTCACATGAAAGCCAATCATGAGTCCTAGAGCATCCCCTGACATGGTGATATCACTTCTGGTTATAGCTAGAAGTGACATCACAGTGTCACAAGATTCTATTAAGTTACATCCTGCCCCTGCCAACCCTCAGGGACATATTTAATCCAAACAAGCCAGGAAATCATGAGTATACACCAAGAAAGGCTACCCAAGCCAGTTACAATGTTGATATCTGAAAGTGTTGTCACAAAACAAACTGAAATACTACTCATTTTAAATTGAAAGTAAATTATCATTCATCATATGGGTGCTCAGTCTGAAAGAAAATGGCCATTGTGGATGACAAAAAAAGCTCAACTCTTGCAGATGTTACTTGTTAGAACAAGATAATTCCTAGTTCAATACTTCTATGCATTCTATCAGCCCTTGCTTTTATTGTGAAGCAGTAGCTGTTGCCACATTTAATATCCAAGCAATCCCTAAGCATCAATATTTCCCTACGAAACCTCAAGTACCAAAAAAGTCCTAAATAGGTAAGTTACATTTTGCATTGCTGATGGTAAGGTTTGATATCATTGCACTGACTCTTGAAAAAAATGAAATTTTAATGGTTTATTTGCTACTTTTAATTTTGATAGTGAGCTATGTTAATATTGTTGAATACTTCTGCTAAAATGGCACAAAAAGTATGAGACCAGAAATTTGAGAGATCAGAAATCCATAGACCGCTAGTACTATGCTCTTAATTTGTTTTTCTATCAAATTCTCCTTGTGCCATTATGCAGGGAGACATTAGATTGAAAACATCAATGAGCTCATTAGAATTTAACATGCTGTTTTATATCAAGTGTCTTTAAAAAAAAGAAGATAATCCATCCTTCACAAGCAGCAAATGGAGCACCAGGATATAAATCCTGGGAAACCTGGCAAGCCTTTGGCTTCAAAGTGGGTCTGCAAATTGGACTGCCCAGACTTTGACTTTGAAGAAAGCACAGAAAAATTTCTCAGGTTTTCTTTTTTGCTATTGCAAAGTTCCACTGTGTGCTTTTAATCTATGTCTATAGATGGGGATCTATGCGTCCCAAAGCAGTTTGTGCTTTGTACTTCTAACATGACAAACAGTTGCGTTCTTTGCACCAGATCTAGACAATGCTGCCAATCACCTTCTAATCATCTTCAACGCCGTGTTTTAGGCTTCATGAAATACCAGTCACAGACAATTACCTTGCAGATATTTGAAGACCTCAGACAGTAGACCAGAATTTTCAAACCTCTGTCATTCCTGTTGATGTTAGTGGAATTACTTGGTGCTCAATGCTTTTGAAAATGAAGCCATCGAGGCTGGAAAACTGATCTTCAGCTTCTATGATGCTTCTCTAGTTGAAAAGGAATAGTGATGCTTGAAGAAAGTTTTTCTATAACTAATCCTAACAATGGTGTTTGATTTTGTTTAACGAGACAAAATAATCGAATTACTGAGGAAAGTTCTGGATGAGAAGTTGGCAGTATATTAAGGTTACTAAAAAGTTTTTTTTTCAGAACAAAGTACGTCCATTAGTGCCTACTATATATCATCACCACATTTCAGAATCCAGTGAGCTGTGTAGTTTCCTTTCTTTCAGAGATCTTCAAGACCGTGATTGAATTATTGTATTATTATGAAGTTGAAAAACAAATTAGCTGCCAAAAAACAAAATAAAAAGCCTACCATCCTAATTTGCCTGAAGATTCAGAACATTCACCTGCTCAACTTCCACCCAAAGTGGAGAAATGAGGAATGGAGTAAGTAGTAATGGATAGGGAAAGTAAAGTCAAAATTAGAATTTTGGGGAAAGATATGCCTGCAGAGTTGAGACCAATTCATACTTTCCACTCCCTGAGAGAAACTGGACCTCCACCAGAAATTGACTTATGAGGATAGACATGCATCCAACTTCCAAGCTGTGACTCTTATGTTACCAGTGACACTTTCTCCTCTATTGATCTCCCTTTTTTTACCTCAAGATTTCTCATATTCTATACAACATATAGATTCTAGATTGAACCAAATGTTTAGCTATTTAACTGTGACTAGTCGCTACTCAGAGGAAGGCAATGGCAAACCACATCTGCTCATCTCTTGCCTTGAAAGCCCATGATATGGTTGCCATAAGTCAATAGTGACTAGATGGCTCACTTTACCTTATTTATCTGTGAAGTAAGTGGAAAATTGTTTATGAAGAACAATTGCTTAATAGGTGCGAAAGCTAGGATTGTACTCCAACTATACCAGGGTCAGAACCCTTTTAACTGCACAGATGACAGACAGGAAATGTCTTTTTGTGAAGTTTATTAAGAAAATAACCCTAAGCCATTCAGCTAATCAATGATATATCACACACACGCACCCACACACACACCAGCTAGGAAATAAAAGAGCTGTGGTGATTTTAAGGAGATCAGTGACAAAAGAGGGTGAAGCGTTGAGGATGGGGTTATAGCTACCTTCCAAAGGGAAGAGTCCACGATGAAGAGAAGCAGACTGCTTGGCTAGCAAGCACATCTGAGAAGACCCCCAAAGAAATGGGGGATCCAGCCAGTATGCCTCCCAGGAGACTGAACCAAATATGGCTGGGTTTGAAGTCCCAATATAGGAGAATTGTGCCTTCAGGGCAATGGGCACACTGGGGAAATGGTCTGTGATGGACCAGGATGACTGGTAATGGCTCTAGAGAGGTTTTGGACAAAAGAAGTCCAGTTTGGGGAAGGGAAGCCTTTGTTAGCAAGTCATTGAGCAGTTGCAGAGTCTTGGCTCCATTAATGGCTGGGCTATCAAGAGACCAATAAAGATAACAGGTTGTGACCAGGGTGGTACCAGTATCGACTTCCGAAGTCTGGGGGTGTGATGCAGTTACATAGACTTTTTCTGATGGCAGCTACTTGCAGCTGATTGTGTCAGAGAGATGGTCCTGAGCATGTATCTGGGCTAGTTGGCACTGCACAAAGAGGGGGCTATATTTGCCCTATGCCAGCTTTGGACCTAATCTGGCTGGGGTACCATTCTTCACGTGGCAAGCAGGGGCTTGGGGTAACATACCCACCTGAAACTATGTTCCTAGAGAAGCCCATAGATATTGCTGTGATAGGCATTGCACTGGGTAAGAGCATGATAGCAATATGAGTTAGGTGTACTGCTTTCAGTCCTCCTCACTCCCAAAGCAGCCCAGGCCTGGGCAATTCTATATTCTTAGTAACCCTTCCCCAGCTTTTGGCAACCTTGATGGTTTGCTATTGAAAATTGTCATATTGTGTGTGTGTTTCTTCTTTTTCTGGCCATATTCAAATTTCACTCAGTCTTAAGCCCTTGATTCCTGTAAAACTGTCTGATTTTGGCTGTTGTTTTCCTCACAGCTTGAAATTGGAGAGGCATATATGAAGTGAATGCTTCCCTGCCAATCCAACAGACTAACATAGTTAGAAAGTTTCGATGTTATTCCCTTTCCAGTGATGTGGATCTAGCAAAACTCTCACCAGGACTGGTTCTTGTTTCAGATCTTTTTTTTTTTTTTGTAAATACAATTTATTATTGGATATATCACATGTTCATACAATTTAAACAAACCAATACATATCCATTTTCTTTCTCCCTCTCCCCAAACAAGGCTTCCCGCACTGCTCCAACCCCTTGATATTTCTTTATACAATTACATTTACTACTAAACATATTTCTTTACTAATGGTAACAATTCAAAGATCTGAGTCTCTTTCCACTTCTCATCAATAACTGTCAAAACAAATCAAACCACGTTTACGTCCCAATTCTTCAACAAGTATTCTTGAAAGTCTTTCCAGTCTCCAAAAAGGTTTCGTCTTCTTCGTTGTTTAATTTTCTTGTTAATTTGTCCATTTCTGCCATAAACAACGTCTTTTAATCCATTCCCATGTTTCAGGTACTTTATCTTGTTTCCAACATTGAGCAAAGTCAGTCTAGCTGCTGTAATCAAGTACCACTGTTGTAATCAAGTACCATTGTTTCAGATTTCTTGAAAGATTCCATATGGGCTGAGTTAGTGTGTGCTAGCTCACAGGTTTTTAGCCTCCGGCTCACACATTTTTGCCTTAGCTCAGGAAGGATGACTCCAGAGCAAACTAATTTATGCTATGGGCTAGGAATGGACTTTCCCTGTGTGATTGTGCCAGCGTGTTCCCATGGCGTTGGGATGGTCTGATTGGGCCATCCCGACTCCATGCTGTTGTTCCCCTCCCCCATTTCAGTATACTCATCATCACACACTGCATAGGGAGCCAAACTGCTTGCTTACAACTTTAATGCCAGTAGCTCACAAGACTCCACAGTTTAGAGGGAGCATTGCATATGGGTACAGTTGTTTTATCTCCATCTTGCAAAGGAGACTGCTGTCTGACGGGGAAGGTATGGAGGATTAGAGCTACAGCGAAGAGAAAAGTTGAAGATAAAGACCTACCAAGTGGGTCATATCTACCTTGACAGAAATACAAGCAATGGGTGTTATATTGATAAATGAGACCTTCTAAGGGTCATAGCCTTTACTGAGTTTTAAATGCTGAGTTGATTCAGTTATATTTTTTGGGGAAATATTGCCTCAAACAATAGGAAGTGATACAATAGCATTCATTAGAGCTGCTAAATAAAAACATAGAGAATATAACTGCCTGATTAGAATGCAGAAAGTAGAGCTCCGCAAAGGGAAAATCCAGAAACAATAAAAGGAATGTGCTTCTAATTCCATTGATATAGATTTGAGTTTTTCATTGCAGAATGTGAGGTCAAAGAACATTTTATGTACACAGACTAGCTAATACCTGGGTGAATGGTAGGAAATGAAACATTCAAATAATCCTACCATCGGGATAACATTTCAGAAGAGTTATGAGTCATTTGTATTCTCTAGCTACACATCTCCAAGGTGGGCAGGGCAATGGAAATCAATCTAAGGAATCTGTTTTTACATCTGCATATGTACCACAACACAGATCACACAGTAAGCAAATCCATCTATGGAAAGAGCCTACAATAAATAAATATCCAGGCAATTTAGTTGCATTCTAGGAGTTCTTCATTTACTTTCTGGTCCTACACCTGAATCTATATTAACTCATGTAAACTTATTTCTATGATCCCACATTTTTACATAATGGTTGTAATCAATCAGATTTTATTGGCCATAATAGATTATATATCCTGTCACCATTTAAACCCTCTCAAGCAAGGAGATGAAGTAGCAATAATAAAAAAACATTATCCCTTATTAGAAAAGAAGGGCTGTGCCACATTAATGGTTGTTAATGAATAGTTTTACAAGGTAATATTTGGTTGCTTCAAATTATGTATACTGAAGATTAGAGTTAGGAGATAAAGTTTAGCATGGAGTATCTAGATATTTAAAGCTCTAGGGAATGGTGTGCAGTCCGGGGGGGGGGGAGGAAACCAGGGAGTCTCTGAGCCTGTCTTATTGAACTCTGAACTTATTTTCAGTTCCCAGACAATAATCATATTGAGGCATCATCAGTCTCCGTATTGGTCTCCTTTTCCCATAGCTTTTGCTTCCTTGACTTTTAAAGTTTATGCTGAGCCAAAAAAAAAAATGTTTTCCCAAAGCCTCAGGGCGAAATATATTATGAAAGTTTCACTGACCATTGGGAAACAATGGTTTTCATCCCTAAATATTTCTCCCCCAACCCCCAAAAGGACTGTATCGTGATCCATGCCTAATGGTTATATTCCATTTGTGAGAGGCTTAATTTCCCACAGTGGCTTGAAATGGCCTCTTCGTTACTCCATTTAAAGGCATGGGAATTTACATATACTTGTGACAGCTTCTGTTGAGGACTTCATATTTCTGAGATGTTAGAATCTTGTGGCTTCTGAGCACTCAGCTGTGTTCAGGGCCCAAGCATAATTTCTTGGGATCCAGTATAAGGCAGGAATGTGACACTCATCCACCTAAAATCTAATCTCTCACACAAAAATCTCATGACAACCATGAATGGAAAAATTCTGAAATGATATTAATAGATCAACAACACAGCCCTCTGCAGAACTGTCTAAATCCTAAACTGGATGGGATTAAGCTTTCTTTGGAAGAACAAGTTTAAGAGCTTGGGGGTGCTCTTGGATCCAACAGGCCAGTGCTTTTGCTGATATTGCTTTCTTTCAGTTGCACCTTGTTCCCAAGCTGGCCTTGATTTAGATTCTGCATACCTATCCATACTGATCCATGCTACTGTAACCTCCAGATTGGACGATTGCAACATGCTTTAAGTGAGGCTACCTTTGAAGAGGACTCAAAAGTTTCAGCTGGATAAAAAATGATGTGAGACTCCTGTCAAGATCAGTCACTCAGCACATATAAATTGTACTGGTTACCTATTTCCTCCTGGCCCAATTCAAGTTGCTTGTCATTGCCTTCCAAGCTCTTTATGGGCTACGGCCTTCAGACTTATCAAACCACAGCTCTTGGTATACTCCTATGCACAAGTTGCATTCCTTAGGTCCTGGTCACACGAGCGGGATACTGCACCGCTGAAGGGAGGCAAATTAGAGCCAGAGAAAAAGATGCATGGTAGCATAGCCAGACGGGTCCCCGAGATGCCACGCAGACACCGATAGCCGGCGATCACATGGCGATGTTGAAACACATCAAAGGGTTTTGGTTTCGCATTCTTGCGCATGTACAATCTTACATTTCTTCGCATACTGTGAGGCTTGGAAAAACATCCGGTGTGACGGGATGCATGTGCGTGCCGGATGCGCTGGATTAACTTCAGTTCCGCGATCCGACACTCATCTGCAACCTGCGTTTTCTGGTTGCTACTACCCTTTTGCTGGTACTTTTTAAATCTACTTCTTCAGGCCAATGGTATGGGTTGGTGATGGGTGTGCTACACTTCCCAGTTGTTGCCATATGATCACACCCATTTGATGCACCCTCAACCCGTCCGTTTCATGGGGCAAATCCTCCCATTTGACCGGGGCCTTAGAAAACCTTCTCCTTGTAGTTTTATATAAGAACTGTCCATACAGCAACAGCTAGGTTGTGGGTCGTCTCTGTGCTAGGTCCAGGTCCTCTGGACTGGGCAGAGAATGGATACAGAGGGTACTTTCACTGGTTACTTTTAGAAAAGTGTGCAAGACATTCAGGTGGTGGAGTGAGAGAAGAGAACAGGCCTGGATAAGGCCCTGATCCCAGCTTGCCCTGGCCCCACCCTCCAAAGGAGGAAGAGGCAGGCACCTACTAATTAATCCAAAAACTTATCAGCTTTGCGTATCTTAATGTGAATTGTTTAAATATTTCTTGTTTTTATGTAGTTTTAATTTTTTTGTTTTTAATATGTGCATGTGCTTTGGGAATTTTTAAAAATATAGGATAATGGTGCACAAGTCTTGTATTCAGAATAATTTTAAAAAATGAATTGTGAACGTCAACATGAGGCACAGCTGGAAAAGCTTGAAACAGTTAAGGGGTGAATCAGGCAGTGAGTACTTATAAATATTATGGGCCATAGAGAGATTGCTTGCCACAAGGAGGCTATTTGTGTAGCAACTGTACTAGGTGCTCCACCCCTCAGAACTGCTTTGGACATGCTGTACAAAAAAGTACTACAAATGTAATGTGCTTCTGTTTTAGAATGTCTGAAACTTTGGCTGCTTTTTGCATGTAGAAACAGCATATATATCCCTAATTCCTTTGACTTTCTGTCCCCAGTTAGAATGAATGAAGACCTGAACCCTGTTCACAAATTATAGTCCTCTAAGGTCCTCTGACTGGAACACCACATGTACAGTTTGGGGCAGCATGATATGAATTGGGGCTACAAGCTTTAACTCTGTTCTTCCCACACCCCATGCTTTAAGTCCTAGTTGGAAAAAGGGGGAAATCAATACCCATATTGTGCCTCTTTTCCTCCCACCCCCACCGGGGCTTAAATCAACTCGAATGGGATTTTGGATCAATGTTGCCATGTGTGCTCTATACACATGCACAGAACTGTGGCAGATTGCCACTGGGTGGTTCTTGAGCTGCTAAATGATCTATGATAAAGTGACAGAACTTCTAACCAACTTGGAGCATATCCTGAAAAAACAGTTTCACTGAAGAGATAAAAATACATCCAGACAGTAAAAATTATATCACACACACAAAAAATAGCACCAAATACTAACTAGAATCTCCAGAATGAGATGTAGCTTTTCCAAATGTCCCCCCTCCTGGGCAGCATATATCTCTTAAGGAAATGGGAGTCACGGCAGTAGAGGTAAATTGGGATGGGGAAGGCGGAGACTGATTCTTACTGATCTAGGTAATATTCTAGACCAAGAATCTAAATGTATGGGTAGCCAATATTCACCAGGTTACCCTGGAATTGAACCAACCAGAAAAGCTGGAACCAGTCACAGGTTGCTTCCTGGGGTCACAGGCAAGGACCGAGCAAGCAAGTCCAGCTGAAGGTTCAGAGAAACCATGAGAAAAAGCATAAGAAACATGTGAACAGGAATGGAGGGCATCTGTGGTAACATATGGGGTGGTCAGAAGATCTGAAACTGAATAAAATACACAGGACCCAAATTTACTGCATTTAAGAGGAGAAAGAAAATCCGGAGGAGCTCAGAGCGAAGTTCCCTGATCAGATAGAGATATGGCAAAGGATGCTTCTGTTTTGTGAGAAATTCTCCAATAAACAAAATGTAGGGAAGTTTCATGGTGTGGAGGAGCTGTGTTAGAAACAGTATTGGTTAAGCAACTATACAGTGTTATGTAAAGTCTTGATTAAATAACCATAAAGTGCAGTACAAAAAGTAGACATCAGCTGTTTGGTATTGACTCAGCATGGGTGGAGAAAACCTTATTTGCTAAAATACTGAAAGATCAAGAAAACATTGGGGGAAACATCAAGACAGCAAGAGTCTTTTTACCAAGAATCACTTTCATTAATTTTTAAGACATCTTGAATAAAAGTCTAAAAGACCAAGTGTGTAAGTGGATCCATATTTCTCAGGGATTGCCAGTATCTGGCTGTTCTTAACCAGAGCCAGGGCCTTCTTGGCCCTGGCTCCAACTTGTTGGAACTCTCTGCCAAATAACATCAGGGCCCTATGGGACCTGTTACAGTTCTGCAGGGCCTATAAGGCAGACATGTTCTGCCAAGCATATGGTTGAAAACAGCAATGGGACTTTAACAGCAAATTAGCCAACTGAATACCTCTAACCTTCCTCCCACAACAGTGGGGTGCAATTTGATAATATGATGCCATATAGGTCTATACTCTGTTTATTAATTGTTTGTTTGTTTTTTTAAAAAAAACCCTTTGTATTTATTTGTATGGATAAAATGATGAATTGTTTTTATCTTTCTGTTTTAATCCTTCTGTTGTGCACTGGAAGATAAACCCATCCTTCCACAGCTATTGGCCCCAGTCTAGATCCCTCTCCAGCTGCTTATTTGGCCCAAATTGTACATTCCAGTCATTGAATTCAGACATTGTAGTCTGAACCTTCATTGTGACTTACATGGAAGGCTAGCCTGTGGCTCAGTGCTCTGCTACTGCATAAGTTCCCAGGTTCAGTCTCTACTATCTCCAGTGACAAGACTTCCTGGGTTACAAAAGACGTTGGCCTGCCTGAGATCATAAAGATCTACTATGTCATCGTAAATGGCACAGAACTAGGTGGACCATTCCATTCTCCCATTCAATTGCACCCAGTGAATGTATGATACTTTTAATGCATTTACTAGTTTCCTTTCTGGATAGCTAGGGAAAAGGAATTGGCTTGTCTTAAAAATCCAGTTTCAAATAATTACAAAATCTTCCACAACTGTGGACTTTCAAATCAGCATGTTGAGTGGTTTGCTGTATAATGATTTTCTTACAGGAATTTCTTTCACGGTATGGCTTCTAATCCATAAGTGGCATTCTAGTGCTTAAACTTTTCTTATTTTTTTTACTGATGAAAATGGTTGTCATCTCAGTGTTCATAGGTTGAAAGTCTTTCACATTTTTCTGTACTCTCATTCAGCAGCATTTTTTTTAAAAAAAACCCTCTAGATTGTAACAAGAAAAAATGGCATAGACTTCACACTTTTGGGTCTGCTACTGTGTAGCCGGTAGCTGGTTTGAGAAACATGCTGTGTTTCTATTGCTCTTCCCGTGTCTTTTGCCATTAGTGTCTTAGAAAAATTTCTCCAGCACAAGAAGCTGTAATTGCTGCTACTTGGTAACCACCTGAGAAAATTACCTTTACTATTAAAAGTGAATGGATGAAAAAGGTTCAGCTCATCCTGCCTCTACAAAAACATATATCAAGCAGAGACAGAGCATTAAGGTGAACAGGGGAGCTATGAATGGGGTTGCACAGGGCATTTAGATATCTTTGTGCTTGTCAAGATTTTTCTGGGGAGAAAAAGTTCTTCCTTTAGAAATGATAAAATTTAATCTGGCTAAAACATATGGATTTTTTTTCAACACAAAAAGGGAAATGTTATTAAAAGAAGAGATGAGGGGATTAACCATTAGTTATACATCTGTGTCTAACATACTCACTAGCCCCTGCTGTTGCAAAACTATTTGAGAACATGTCTCTGTGTGACTCCTCACAGCTCAGAACATGGCAGCTTTTCTCTTTTCACATGACCCAGAACAGCAGCCAAGTTACTAGTTGTAGGGAAACTCAAATATTGCTCATAACCCATAAGGGCAACATGCTTTAGACTACAGAAGTTTTTGGCTGTGTGCGGGAAAGTTGCCAAACTACAGTTCTCTTCAGAACTTACAGTGAGCACATGTACAATGTATGTACAGGGTATACTTGATTCCCTCCCCCCATTATATGTGTGTTGGGTAATTCTCATGTTGCATTGAATGCATGCACAGCTGAACATGTGGTAAAACTCTCCTAAAAAGGAGAGAATTTTATTCTTTTTATAAGAAAAGGGTAGGGTAGACAGATGGAGAAAGAAAAAGATGGAGTGAAGTTTTTTTTCTGTTAAAAAGGGTTAGTTTTAGTTAGTAATCAGTACCAATTTTGGCATCTATCATGGTTAGAAGATCTTCTTTTTATCTTTGCAAAGTCCAAAATCACTCTGTTAATACAGTTAGTAAAGTCCATTGGGGTTAGTAATTAAACAGCTCCTTATAGATGTTACACGAACAGTCCTCAAGGTGTCTTCTTTTAAGTCTCTTCCAATTATGGATTGAGTCCTTTTTAGCCTTGATGCCTTCCATTCCATCACCTCCTTCCCCTGGGCTGCTGTCTTCTTCACTGCTTATCCCAATTTTGAGTGCTGTGTCTTCCTCCATGCTGGCGTGTCTCTTCAGAAGCGTTTGCATTTTAAGGATGTAGTCCATCTTCTTTCTTTTCTCTTTTTCCTTGTACTTATGGCCTTCAAATTTCCAGGGCTCCATAGATGAGATTAGATCTCTGATATGCTGCCTGCTATGCTCGACCTCCCCTTCTACTGGCAGAGTATTTTCTTTTATAAAAGCGGAGTAGGCTTTGAGAGCCATGTCCACTTCTTCTTTTAATTCTTTCGCTTCACTGCCAGTTAGGGGTGCCAAGACATTCGTCAAGGTAGATCCGAGATCTTCTTTCTCTTCTTCTTTTACGCCCTGAAAACTTAGAATTAAATTCGATTTCTGTTCAATTTCCACCATCTTCCTTGTTGTTTCTGATATCCGTTTCTGTTGACTGATGAGAACACTTTGACAGCAAGCTCGGGGGGGGGGGCTACCCGGACCGGAAGTCCCTCCCCTCTTCTCTTCTGGTTTCTGCAGGACTTTTTCCATTGTCGACATTTTGTTTCTTTGTTTACTTTTACAAAGTTCGTGCCGCATCCCCCAGGAAGCTAATAGGGTCGTAATCTTCCGTACAACCCCAACGGTACTTTCACCAACACTTTTTTCTCTCTTCCCCCTTCGCGCTCCCTTTGTAGATCTTGCTTCTCAAAAGGGGTGGGGACTCCTCCCTCCTCCCATACGCTTATACGCTTGCGGGGGGATTCCAATTTACTCTTCGAAATAGATCTTCAACTCACGGTTCGATGCCACTTCTTCTTTTTATGTTAAATCATAGCGCTGTCTTCACTCCTGGAAGTCGGTGGCGCTGCTAAGTCCCATTACAGGCACGACGCAGCGGGGTCGATTGGGGTGGGGAGAAAGCCTCAATTTCCCGGCTGTCTGCTGGCAAAGAGGCTACTCCCCAAGCGCCCCCGGTTCGGAGCCTTTGCCTAAGGCTCACTAGGGTCTTTCGCACATGCGAAGACCCCCCCTATCTGCGCGTGGGCTAGCCGCCTCCGGGAGCGTCCCGAGACGCGGCCGCCATTCGCAACGCCGAAACCGAAACACACAGCTGAACATGTGATTGAAACCCCACATTTGTCCAGGTACTGGTTCCCAGGTTCATTTGCAAAATGACCATACTTGGGCTCTTTTTTTTACAAACAAATGTACTCTCATACACACAGGATGCACATTTGTTCACTGTAACTTGTGAACAGGGCTCAAGTGAAAGCAGTGTGGCATGTGGGTGGTTGATAGTGGCTGAGACAAAAACACAGTCTGAATTGCACTTGTACCATTTATAAATGTTTGAACACCGATGGTGAATCCTTTAATTGAACAAAACATAGGCCACATCCACACATAGTGTATAACTCTGCTACTGCTGCATTAGGAGCTGCGGTGGCTCAAGTGGTTAAGATGCTGAACTGCAGGCTGTGGAAGGTCAGTAGTTCAGCAGTTCGAGACCCGGGTGCTGCATGACGGAGTGAGCTCCCATCTCTAGTTCCAGCTCCTGCTAACCTAGCAGTTCGAAAGCAAGAAATTGCAAGTAGATAAATAGGTACCACTTTGGTGGGAAGGTAACAGCGTTCCGTGCACCTTGGTGTTTAGTCATGCCGGCCACATGACCACGGAAACGTCTTCGGACAGCGCTGGCTCTTTGGCTTTGAAACGGAGATGAGCACCGCAACCCTAGAGTCGGATTCAACTGGCTTTCGAGCAAGGGAACCTTTACTGCTGCATTATTGCAATAATTGCAACTAGGTTTTCCTTTGTGAACAAGACAAACTATTGCAAATGACTGCTATAGTGCAACAATAGTTCCATATCCAACAACAGGAATGTTTAGCCATAATCATTGGTTATTTGTTGAAAATCAAACTGCTGTCAAAAAACCCAGATATTTGAGCTGGCATAAAGGTTGACAACTTAACATGTGAATCCTGCAATATGAAAAATGTTAAATGTCCTATTTTTGGCTCCCAGCTATAGTAGGAATGTGTGTGGTAACTTCCCAAACCTCTTACTTTCCATTATCTTACAGCTTTCTTAATTACTCTGTGGGAAGTCTAGTATTTCCTGCCTGGATATGCAAGATGATCTGGTTGCCACACAACGACAGTGCTGACAAACCTCACGCAGATGGCTGGGAAAAGGGGCACCTCATGCTTTATGCAGGCCATTAGTAAGGAAAAAAATCATTTAAGACTTTATAAATCTTGACTGAGAGCAATTAATTTCAATGGTAGCAAACCCATGCAAGCTTTGATATGAAATCTTTTCTCAAAATGGTAACTTCTTTGTAAAAATACACTTATTAGCAAATGTTATGTTTACTAAGATTCCTGCACTGAAATTAGAAATCTGTGAGAAATGGTGTATGTTACTGCTGTGTGCCTACAGAGAGGTCTGTAAAAAAATTCTGAAATTTCTTGAAATGGAACAATGGAATATTCATAATTAGGGGTGTGCATTCAGCATAAACTGCATAAAAGAATACCCCCAAAATACCTTATCAGTAATTTCTGGGTATTACAAAGGATCTGATTTGGCTACTGGTATAGCTGAGCCCAAATATTAGCCGATTTTTTCAGCTTTTATTCAGGTTAACTATAGCAAGGAGAGGATCAGCTGGGGCGGTGGGAGCGGAGAGTTCTTCACCATCTCAGCTGGTGGGCTCCTTAAGCCAGGTCTGTGTGCTATGGGGAGAGACCTCCACACTGCATGCACTGGTTTTTGGGGTTTTTTTGCACACCCCTATTCATAATGCATCAGTGTCCTCTCTAAAACCAGGCACATTAACATAGCTCTAGATTAGGAAGCATTTCGGTGAGAATTTTAGAAGCATCCCTGTTTAGTCCCAGAAGGCAAGCAGTTTAATAATGGTTCCATAAGAAATATGCCAATTCTTTTAATATCTTGTATAATCAATGACACCGGTCAATGTTATGTCACCTGACAGCAGACGACGACAGTCATTTATTTTACACATAACCATCATTTTACAGATTTAAATTTTTGGGATGAAAGGGAAGTATTTTGAAGTCAGCTTGAAATTTTCTCATTCATCCCACCAAAAAGATGTAATAATTATTCAACAGTTGACACAGTTGGACTTCCAGTTTAAGCGTTTCACTTCTTGGCTGCACCACATTTTGTTCTGATGGGGGGGAGCCGATATTCAGATGACAGGAAGGGTCCAAGATCATCCCGAACCCTCCTAGGGTCTCTGTAGGAGACCCTCAGCCTGGGTAGCTGAGGAGAGCCTCAGCCTGGGGAGCTGAGGGGAGTCTCTTCCAAGGTGACAGCCAAGGAACTGAGGCTCACTTTTTTCCCTGAAAGGTCCCGTTGCCATAGAGCCAACTGCCGAAAAAGCAGACATGGTCAAAAGTTTTGAAATGCTTCTAAAAAGACTTCCCAGGCTTCAAAGTGTGGGTTAAGCAATGCTCAGGTGATTTAAAGTGACTACAAGAACCTTGGTAGCAATTAGAAGCACCTAAGTGCAAAGCAGCAGGGGAGGGGAAAACTCAAGACTTCACCCCCCCACTTAAAGCGAGGCGGTTTTAAAGTGTGAATAAAGAACTTTGAGTCAAGCTAAATGCATCAGATTACTAACAAAATCAAAAGCTGGATAAGAACATTAAACGGATTAAATTCAGCTAACTTTTACTTTGTTTTGGGAAACTTACTTCTTGTTGATATTATGGCTGGGAGAGGGCGGAAGGCAGGATTGGGGGGGGAAAGTCGGCCAGAAATAGCCTACCAATGACTTCCTCCCAGAACCAGGAAGTAGCAGCAGATGTGTCTGCACTGTTGGCGAATGCACTGTGCCTCCTAATGGAACAGATGACTAATCTCAATGCCAAAATGGACAATCTTCAAAAACAATTGACTCAAATAGACAAAAGAACCTCTGTAACTGAAAAGATGTTAAAAAAGATGGAAAAACAGACAGAGAGTATCAACAAAAGAGTGGATGAAGCAGAGAAAGAAAGAACCTCCAACAAAGTACAGCTCTAGCTGGAAAGATCATGTACATTCTATGCTTCCAGGGAGTCCCTGAGGAAAAGAACGAAGACAAGAAGAAGAAGAAGAAGAAGAAGAAGAAGAAGAGGAGGAGGAGGAGGAGGAGGAGGAGGAGGAGGAGTTTGGATTTATACCCCGCCCTTCACTGCCAAAGGCGTCTCAGAGCGGCTTACAAACTCCTTTCCCTTCCCCTCCCCACAACAGACACCCTGTGAGGTAGGTGGGGCTGAGAGAACTCTAACACAAACTGTCCTTGAGAGAACAGCTGTGCCAGTGCTTGTGACTGACCCAAGGTCACATCAGTAGGTGCAAGTGGAGGAGTGGGGAATCAAACCGGTTCTCCCAGATAAGAGTCCACGCACTTAACCACTACACCAAACTGGCTCATCTAGCAGAGGCTCTTGCTCCATTAATGGATTACAAACAGGAAGATTTATTGAAGGAGATGGACTGGGCTTACAGGACTTATCCGGACTTTATTAAAAAAAAAAACTTCCAGGAAAAATATGCATGAAATTCATGAGAAGGTCTACCAGAGATCTGGTGCTGAAATCTACACAGGGGAAACCTTTAAAAATCAAGAATGAAGAGATAAAAATCTTGAAGGATATCCCCTTTGAAATCTGGAAGCGGAGGAGGCTCTACAGGAAACTGACTCTCCATCTACAGAAAAAAGGAGTGCCCTACAGATGGTTATTCCTGGAAGGACTGAGTTTTAAATATGAAGATAAAAAATTTAATATCGATACTGTTCCTAAGGCAAAAAAGTTTGTGGACCAATACTTCAATTGAGCACAGCGCAAGAAAGACAAGAAACCAAAAACTGATGAGGAGGAAGAAGAAGAACATGAAGAATCCTACTCACAGGATTCATCAAGCACTAGTTCTAAACTTTACAGTTCTCCAGACACTTCGGAATCAGAGAAAGGAACAGCCGCTCCCAAACCCTAAGAAACGCAAGAAGAAAACACTCTAAAACCAAGATAATGGTTGATAATGCAGTTTTTAATTAATCAACTAACTAATGTTTTCTTTTTTTTTTACCAATCTTTGTTAAAATTTTATAAGCAGCAACAATTTTTTGTACTACTAGGTGACAAGGATGTATATCTATGTAACCAGATCGTGTCACCTCGTTAGTTGATCCTTCCCTATACCCATTAGTATGTTTAGCGGTAGGGTCTTAGTTTTCCTTCCCCATTCCAGTAGTTGATGGTGTATTAGTTGCCCTCTCCCATCTCCCATAGAATTTAGAGGTAGGAAATTAGTATCCCTTCCCTGAACCCCATAGTATAGATATTAGAAAATGCAATAAAAAATCCCCTTCAGGGGGCCTTAAAAAAACAACAACAACAGTTGACACAATTTATTCAAAGATCTAACAATTAATTGGGAAAACTCTAAATGACCATTAAATAATCAGTGATATTGAGAAAAATCTAAAGCGGATAACCTTTTTAAACACCACTTTATAAGGAGATCACTATTTATGACGTGGATGAGATATAAGAGGGTTTTTTTTAAAACAAGACCTTTGTGGATTGTTCTAGCAGAAGTAATTAAACCACTTTCAAGGCACAAAGGGAAAGACTGGTTATCCTACAGAGACATTTTTGAAGATTGAGGGGAGTAGTTTCGCGATGAGAGCTAGAGAAGAACTGGAATTTGAATATGATTGGTTAAATTATAGGCAGATTTATGATCTATTTAAGACTGATAAAATGAGGTATGGTTTCAGGAAAGAAAATAATGAAATTGAAATGGTGTGGGTAGAAAAAGGTAAAAAAATGATTTCTAGAATTTATAAGATTTTTTTAAAATGGTATACACAAGATGAGACTGTAAAAGAACAAATGGTGAAATGGGCTATAAACATAAATAGAGATATAGAAATGTCATCATGGGAATGTTTGTGGAAAAAATCAATTAAAATTTCAACATGTGTCAATGTGAAGGAAAATTGTTATAAAATGATGTATAGATGGTATATGACGCCCAAAAAAATTGCTAACATGAATGAGAACATGTTTAACAAATGTTGGAAGTGTAAGAAAAAAGAGGGCTCGTTTTACCATATGTGGTGGACATGCGAAAAAGTGTCAGTTTTTTGGACTGAGATCCATAATGAAATTCAGAAAATCCTGAAATGTACTTTGAAAAAAGAGCCAGAAATGTTACTTTCAGGGCTCAAATTTGAAGAAGTTAAAGTGACAAAGAGAACATTGTTATGGTATTTAATTACAACTGCAAGAATGACTTATGCTCAATTTTGGAAGCAGGAGCAGATACCTGAAAAATGGGAATGGATAAGGAAAATGATTTTCATGACAGAAATAGACAAATTGACAAGAAAACTTAATGGAAAAGAAGACGAAGAATTTTTAGCAGACTGGAAAAACTTTAAAGACCATCTAGAACTTAATTGGGATGTGAAAAATAGATTGCTTTGCTTTGACAATTATTAAGAATAGAAGTGTAGTAAGAAAATGGATTGTATTAGAAATGTTACCTAATAGTGCGAAATAGAAAAGGAAAATATTGAAAATGAAGATTCAAATATTGAATAAGAATTGAATGTAAGAGAATATTGATAGAAATATTAATGGGGGTGGAGCATCACTGGAAGCCAGGGGAGGGGGCGATAGAAAATTGTAGAAAAGGATATGTTAAGAATTGGTTATCAACTATGGAACATATTATTATATCCTGTTAATAAAAATTTCTTTAAAAATAATAATAATCAGTGATATTTTAATATACAGCCAAACTCAAAGAAAAGAACTTACTGATGGAAGAATCTGGAATCAACAGTCATGTGAGCATTAACCTTCTGTAGAAACTCTGTTAATCAAAGAGGCTGTTTGTACTAAGGACTTGCAGAATATAGCTACATAATCATCTGGTCTCTCAGTGTTTATCAGTTACATCTCAGAAATACTCTCATCTTTTCTGAAGATCTCACGTATCCTCAACTTGTATCAACCTTCCAGTTTCATCATATTTCATTTCATGGAAGCAAGGTGTTACTTCATGACAGAGCTGAACAAAATTATTATTTGTATTATACCTGAACAATTAATCAAATTCTGTTTATCTTGAGGTTCAACCTGGAATGAGTGTACCATTAGATTGTTCTCTTTCCCTTTTTTTAAGTTATGTTTTATTAAATTTTTCCAATACTGTTACAACAGTATTCAGCAATAAATAGCAATACAAAAACTATTTCAACACTAGATAACATTCAATGAGGGTACAGAAAAGAAGATCACAGGTTTTCATTAGCCAGGTCAGATAACTAAAATCAAGAAGTTCAATACAAACAGGAAATTATGCTAACTTTAAGGCTATTTTGGATTGTAATATAATCAAATACAGTACAATGCAATCAAAAGACCAGTAAATTTCTATAGGCTGGGTTGTTTGGAATTGTTTTGCTATTTTCTAAATAATTGATCATAGGAAACCATACTGCCTGGAACCACTTTTGATATTTTTCTGACAGCAAAGCCAAGAAGTTATATGAAGTATGCCCATAGATGAAGCAATCCCAGATTCTTTTTTCCCAATCTGTTAATGTAGGGACAATTTTTTGCTTCCATTTTTGTGCAATCGTTATTTTTGCTAACATCAATAAGGTAGAAATTAATGTTTCTGTACTTTTGTTACTTACAGATGCACGGCACGTCTCCAAGAGGATGGAGTCAAGTTCGCAAGGTAAGTTTACATTAGTTCTCTTTCCTATGACCATTGTTAAAGAGAGTGTAAAGAAGGGGAAACAATTGCAAATTGTAATTGCAAATTGTTTTCATAGGTTTCTTAATCTGAAACTTGCAACATTAAGATTTCCAGGGCTTTTTTCTCAGGGAATGCGCCAGAACAGAGTTTTGGAACCATGAGCGCTCATGCACCCATACACACATAGGCATCCAGCTGATTTACCAGGAAAAAGCCGTTTACAGCCGCGCCTCCTCCCAGTATGCTCCCGCATCAGTCCGATCTGTGTGACCAGGAAACCCCGGAAAAGTTTGTTCCGGGGCTTATTTTGCCATGACTGGCTCCCGCTGCAAATTGCCAGTCTGTCCTCAGCCATTGTCTGTGAAATTAACTCACAGAGATAGTCCCATGGCATTTCTTTAAAGTTATGGTTAAGAAAAGATCTAACTCATCACTTCACTCAATTAAGCCAATAAAAATAATATTTTTTTGTCACCTGAACTGTGCATATGTCACATTGATTAAAGGATGTTAAGGAATAACTCAAGCTACACAAGATCAACCAGTAAAAATATTCTGTGTAACACTGACACATGGGTTTGGTTTATGTTCATGCTTGATTTTTTTTCCTTTTTAATGCAGTTTTATTGAAGAAAGAATTCCATAGCTTACAACACTGCCAAAATCAATTAATAATAATACAAACTAAACTTCACATGCTTGCTTTTATCTTCATGTCATCTTCTTTGGCGTCCTTCTTCTTTCTTCTCCCATAATTATTATTAAATATTTTTTTTATAAAATTCCTAGCAATCTTAGCTCATTATATTTACTTACAATATATTAACCAATTAATCTTGAGCTAGAATATAATCATAATGATTATCAGTCCTCGGGGGCCTGAAGGGACTGGAGGGTCAAACCCTCCTACCGGGCACTGTTGGTCTTGGGGGGAACATACCCAGACACTCACCTACAATTTCACCACTCATTAGCATAAAACACTTTCCTCTATATTGCCCATCACTCTATATTTATATTGAGTCCACTCTCTCTTCAATATCTTCATGGTCTACAGAAGTACAGACCCATGTCGTTTTAGCTGACATGAGAGGCGAGCATGCCTTCCTTTTGCCCTTTCTGTTTTCTTAAGGTTCAGAAGGTGAAATATTTAAAGCAGCCAACATTGTTGCACCTGAGACAGAGTCATAAGCCACATAAGAAATTGAGCCCTGTTGGACGCATAGCCTGCCCGTGCGGAGCCACCGATACTTTATTCCTAGATCCCTTAATTTGGCCGTGGTGCTTTTAAGGTCTCTTCTAATCTTTAAAAATTCAGGGGGGAGGTCTGGAAAGACTTGAATCTATGTTCATGCTTGATAGCAAGGCCCAGCAGATCTTTAAATTACCAGTCTTCTTGATCAGGTAGTTGATGTAGTGGCTTTTCTAGTCCACTTAATCTTATTTGGTAGTCTAATAGTACAGTCCTAAATGTAACTCTGCTGAGGTTTTTGCTGCAAATGTCATGGTATTATTGGTTTTGCTCTAACAGACTGACACAGTTTCCTTTCCGAAACTAGGCTTTTGTTGTACTAAACTACTCAGCAGAGTCTCTTCTTCCTTTCACACATAGTGTTTCCTCACAAGTATTCAAGACAGATGAGTGTATCCCTAGCAGAGTGTCAACAGGATAGCAGAAGACAGTAAAGTATCATTGGTATATTACTTTTGAAACAAAGCACTGAAGGGGAGAAAACAGGTAACTGGCTATAAAACACAGACTTTCAAAAAGTAGTTTTCAAATAAACAGGAATTTTCCCTAATGGAACAGAATTGCAAATGTTTCACTCTTAATGTGCATAGCAGACAGGATGAGGTTCTCAGCTGCAGTAAATGGGCATGAAGGTATGGCCATTTATACCAGCTGCCCGTAATAAAATTGCTCTGTCAAATAATTTACCACCAAGATAACAAAACAACAACCTAGATCCCCGATTCCCTCCTATTACAGGTACATTTCACTGGGTCATCTGAGGATTCTCTCATTTTATGATGGTGACAGAAAGCCATACTGTTAAACACAGTCTTTTGGCAGCTGATCCATAAAAAGTCTTATTCCTTTGATGTCAATGGAAAGACTTCGACATACACCACTGATTTTGCCAAGTAATGTTTCAGTAATGTTTGCAAGAAGGTGTGGCTGTGAGAAGTGCTCAGAGCTATTAGTAGCTGCTGGTGCTTATCCAAAAAATTCCCATGCAATAAGATCACATTTACCACCCGCAGCTCTTCAACCTCTGTGCCAGCACCCAACTAACTCATGATAAATGAAGTCTAATTCCTTCCATTCATAATGTTAATATCTTTACTGTAGAGTCCTTACATTATAATAGGCCTCCTGAGAGTCTGGAGTGGGTTCCCCCCTCCTTTTTTAAGATTATGAAGCTGTGAGCAGGGATTTGTTCATTTTATTTTTGAATGGTACCTAATATATTTGAGGAACTTCTATAAATAAAAAATCATTCAAGATTCATCTGGTAAATGCTGCTTGTAGGTATAGCAGAACAATGGCTGGTTGTGATTGTTGTTGATGTTGTTTCACGCAACAAATATTACTATGACTAGTGAATATTGGTCTGGTCCCAGTTCTCTGTACAGGTTGGCCATCCTGTGTAGATGGTTTACAGTTTATACTTGGAGAGGAGACCTAATCTGGGATAAATGGTTGGGGATTAACAATGAGGATGGAGTAGGAAGGGGTCAGAGAGTAGTGAAGGAGCAGGTGAAAAGTGTCTCACCAAAAGTTTAATTGACAAAGAATTTAAAGGAAGAAGCCATGCCTGGAAGAAAGAGTTCCAAGTGCAGAGAATGTCTTTGTAGAAAGGATTCTCCTTTAAACCCATGATTCACTTGGGCTGACTTTTCTGTCAATGTGGTATTTGTTACACCTTATTCTAAAAATTAAAATAGATAGGATAGAATACAGAGAATTACTTCTCAAAGGACACAGAAACAGTCTGTCAGTGTATTTTAGATAGTATATGATGATGACTGGAATTTTAAGACAGAGTAATATACATAGATCCAAAACAACTATTTATTCATCAAGATGTATAGCCAAGCTAGTCTGTCTGTAGCAGTAGAAAATGGCAAGTATGCAGTAGCACCTTAAAGACTAACAACATTTGTGGCAGGGTGTGAGCTGTCATGAGCCACTGCTCACTTCTTCAGGTGCCTTCAGTATCTGAAGAAGTGAGCAGTGACTCACGAAAGCTCATGCCCTATCACAAATGTTGTTAGTCTTTAAGGTGCTACTGATCTCTTGCTCTTTTCTCCAAATATTTATAGATAAGCTGACCTGACTTCAGGTATTCTCTTTCTTAGACCTTGTTCACTCATGGTAATTTTGGGAAACAGTGACTGTGCAGTCCTCTGAGGACTTTTCATTTGTGAATGAGCTTCCAAAGATATAAACAACAGACTTGACATTAATCTCACCCACAGTATTGTTTTTTCCAGTGGATTCAGTTCACACATTCAGCTGGCAGTCCTTGGTATAATGCATTAGTGAACCAGGCCTCAACTTCTGAAGCTCACAAGCAGTTGCCAAAAGAAACTGCCAAACTTATCGTACAAAATAGGAAAAAGTCCTTCCAAAATTCACAATGACAGGAACCTTGTCAAATGACAGAAAATAGAAAAGGACAGAAAATACTTGCAAGTGCAAGTAATGATATTCATATTCATTCTGGCTTTAAATATTGAAATTCCACAGATGAGAATGGACTATCTGGGGAAAAAAATATTGTACATGGCAAACTTTTAAATGGTTGTTCCTTCTCCATTGAATTTTACCTAACCCTTCCTCTCTATTTGTATCTTCTTTGTGATGTCTTCATCATTTTGATATGGAGGCCCAATTGGCTAGTGAAGGTTAGGAAGGGATAGGTAACTTTATGCACCCCCCCCCAGGCAAATGCATGCAATATTGTGCTTGGAAAAAATGATGGGATTTAGGTATGATGACTCTCACACTTGACAAACTTTTTATTTCATTAGGAATTCTACTTTCACAGGAAGTACCAGCATCTTTCTCTTCCCACATGCCTTCATTCAGATCCATTTTTCTATCAGGTCACTTGATAGATAAATTGGTCCACCAACTCTCTTGTTAATAAAAATGAAATGCTGTGGAAATGTCTAATATCACCATTAATAGTTTGTGCACTGTTAACAGAGCTTGGAGATGGTATAAAAAGTGATCCTTATATTGAAGGGCCAATTCGCACTTACAGTTATCAAAGAAAGAACATACAACATTGTGGCTAACATTTGAGAAAGGGCCTTCACAGATCCACCATGACATAAAGCATTTTCCCATTACACACAAAAAATAAAAGTTTTTCAGTGAGGCAGTCCACACATGCAGCTGTCAGTAACCAGATATGCCCTAATCGAACAAAGAGAACTTAAGTGATGTACATGGATGCATGAGCCTGTTATAGGTGTAAAAACAATACATTATTATGGTTATTTAAGACGAGTAGTTAAGGGTATACAGGACAATTCTACATAGAGTTAACCCAGTTTTATTTCAGTGGTTTTAGACTGGAGTGAATCTCCATAGGATGTGCACTATAAGACTGGACTTTCTGCCATACTTTCCCCAGTCATCTCATCCCCTGACAGCCACCACTTCCTTCCATGATACCAGAGGGCTTTTTGCCATCTTAAAAAAAGAAGTAGCCGTTACATTGCTATCATTGGAAAACATAAAGATAAAGCACTGACCAGTGTTGAAGAAGTCCTCCACAGGCACAGGGAACAAATTGCAAAAGGATTAAAGGAGTTAAATGGACCTGATATAGGCTTAAGAGGGAGATTCACCTATCCGCATGGCATGCAAGCCCACTTTGACTGTGGTCTTTCCAGAAAGATCATAGCAAAGCAGATTTAGGACAGACCACAGAAACACAGGGGGAAAGCTGGAAAGTGCATGAATGGATGACAATACTGTGCAGACATTACAAAATAGACTGGTCCAGTTTGGGAGCCAAGGAGTAGCTAATCAGCTACATGGAAGCAGCCATTGACAACCAGTCTATCTTCAAATGTTAATTGGGCTCTTATGTAGCTATTCAGTTGTTCAACACCATTGCATTCTCATCACATACTATTGGACTATAAATTGAGCTTATGTCTCATTTTCTGTGTCTCTGTTTCTTCATAATGTATTCATATTCTCCAAACGTTATCTGGGAGAGTTTATTTTTTTTTCAGATGATTTGTTAACTTTGTTTATCCAAATGGCACTGGTGATCACAAAGACTTTTAAAATAATGAGAATTCCATCTGTTCTACTGGTGTCTGTGTAATAAAAATGCATGAGGCTGAGCATCTCTACCACACATTTTGCTTTAGCCATTTAAATACAGAGGTCATTTTTAAAATACGTGCTAAACATTAGACCAATTAACATTGCCATTGAAATATTTTCCAGTCTTCTGTTCCTACATCCACAGATTTATGAGCAGAGAAAACTGCTGTGTATAAATTGCATGTATACATAATAGTTCCAAATTCTGCTACCTCATCAAGTATTATCAGATTACTCAAGCAAAGTTCAGCCAATAAATTCTTAATTTAGGTCCTGGGAGGCTTTGTTTTGTAACATGTTATTACTTATTTGCCTCCACAGAATTATGTTGTATAACTGGTAATGAAATTACCGTAAATCATTTCTTTCCACGTTACAGAGCGTGGCATTTCCATGTGAATTTGTAAATATTTCAGTCAGCATTCCACCTATATGTTGAAGTCATTTCTAGGTATCCATTGATGAAATACTCAACAGATGGCATTAAAGATGGTATCTCTGTATCACGAGTGGAATAGCGTAATGCACTAGCTGGGATTTATCATCTCTCAGCACACATTGAATGTTTATATTCTGAGAGAAGCCATAGCGACTGAAAAGAGAAAAAGGACATGAAGTAAATATTTTTCAAAATAAACCTGATGTACTGAAGATGCAAAGCATGCACATGCTGGTTTTTCTGGTCTATACAGATGTAATGGGATAGAGCAGTACAAGGAATGCTTCTTTTGGCAAGCCAACAATCGGAAAGACACAATTCTATGTGAACTGATACCATCACTGGATCTCAGCCAGCATGCTAAAAAGCACATAGGATTTGAAGGGCAGTTAATTCAAAATTGGCACTACAAACATCTTGACTGCATGAAAAGGGAAATGCAAGGCTGTTTAACAGATTGTACTTTCAGGACATTCATACTGATGCTACATTCATTTCTCCAACAGAATTTGCAGGTTCTCCTTGAGCCATACCCTTTAACCTTTTCAGACCTGGGGACCCACTTTTAATCCTAATCTGAGACACAGGACCCAGTTTTCATTTACTTTTTAGGGCTTTCTGCTTCTCTCTCTGACTTTCCAGTGTTTTTCTACATTGTAGACATATTGGCTGAGTTCAGACTGGCAGTTTGCCCCACTATAGCCACGTTTCAGCCACATTTTACAAGCAGATTAAAGGGGGCATTCACATAGGCACACCTGCCTGGCGTTCCCCACCTGTAGTCAACCTGTGCTGTTCTGCTTCACTCCCGCATTTTAAAGATTCCTGGTAAAAGCAGTAGCAAATCCCTGAGAGCCCGTTTATCCTGCTTCATTCTGCTTCCGGGAAGTGTGAACGCCAACCTGAAAAGCTGGGAGCAACCCACGTTACGCATAAGGCAGCAGCGATATGATTGGCTGTGCTCTGCTCTACCACCCAATGTGATGCTGGCACAACGGGATCCTCCCCAAATCAGCCAGATGCACTTATGCGCACATAGCCAAATTACCAGGGAAAAGCCATTTACAGCTGCACCTCCGGGCCAGCAGTCTGAACGCTCCCACATGCCTCCTCCCGGTATGTTCCCACATCAGTCGGCACAGTGTGACCGGGAAAACCCGGAACAGTTTGTTCCAGGCTTTGTTGCCATGGCTGGCTCCCACTTCAAACTGCCAGTCTGAACTCAGCCATTAATTTAACAGTCATCATCAGCAGGGGAAAATGGCGGAAGAAAACAGCAATGCACAATACCGCAATGTCACTTCTATTTAGGTACCTGGGAGTGACAATGCTGTGTTGTGTGACACTCTAGAATAATTTGGGAGGAGGGAACTCTGGAAACTGTAATTTGAAAGGTAAGCATCTATAACAGAGTATTATTAGCACTCTTGTAAACTGTAACTGTCAGAGTGTTGTTGTTGGCAAACTGTAGACAAAGTGTTGTAGACTTGATCTAAATGGTATAGTAAAGACATAGAAAAGGAGAATAAGGAAATCCCACTGAGTTCACTGGGGTTTATTTCCTTCTTAATTTTATGTTTCTTTAAATATGCTTTAACAGTATGCGGGTAGCCAGAGGTAAGTTTTGCTGGGGCAGGACGTGGTTGGTCTTGGCACTCCAGGTGGGGCCTGAAGTTCTCCCAGAATTACAAGAGCTCCCCATACTACAGAAGAAATCAGTTGCCTCTGGAGCTTTGGAGGGAGGATTCTATGGCACCACATCCCTGCTTCCCTCCCTTTCCTCCCCAAATTCTGTCATTCCCAGGCCCCAATTTCCCCAAGCTGGGGTTGGCAAGACCACTTGGCAGCCCTGTCTAGAATATGCACCTGCTGCTTGGATACTTTCTGAGCATTCTGGATTCCTTGAGCTGCTTTGGTACTCCAGACCCTCTTACAGCCAAACTAGATGTGATGGTGTCCTTCTACACAACATGGGGATGCCACCACAATTTAAAGCTTAAAATTAGTAATTTAAAAATGACTCAAGGGTTTGATCCTGATCAGGCTTGCAGCATGGTAGGATGAGGCTCTTTTATTTCTCTTGCATGCCTTTCCAAATGCTGAAATGGTTCCCCCTCCCATGGTCATTTTAGCACTTGAAATGGCATGGGGGAGAGGAAAAAATGAGACAGCCCCATCCCACTGTGCTGTGAGCCTGATAAGGATCGAGCCCTTGATGTTTTCTTAAATAGATATTATAATGGCAGTGGAGTCCATGTGTTGGACATAGACAGCCGATATACAGTTCCCTAATGGTTTCTGGTCTGACATTTCAGACAGAACTGTTTCAATGGTTCCCTACCGGAATATATTTTCACTTTCAGACAGAATCTCTTCGGTCCCATTAGGGAAGCATTTCTAAACCATTTTACCTGCAAACTGCTTCCAAGCGGTCTTCACTTTTCTATACCATTTCTGAAGCACTACAGGCTGCTGTGTAAAATGCCCTGTAGTGCTTCCTCCCGTGCCACTTTGTTTTCCCAACTTTTTTTGCCTGTGCGGGCAATCTCCGTCCTTTTTTTTTTTTTTAACGTTCGCTTTAGAGTGCTATAGCACTATAGTGCTATAACATAACACCAAAACAGTGCAATAGCGATCCCATTGGAATGCTTGGACTCTACTTGGATACATGAGATGGCTACATCTGCCACCTGGAAACAAGTACCTCATTGGATACAGGCTTCAAGCAGGAAATCAGGGCATCAATGATTGGTGACAGATGTTGCTAACCCTTCCATGCCCACTGTGAGTCACGGGAAGGTGATGGGTTGTCAGGTTGCCTGACCCAGCCTAATGTGCATCCATCCATGCCAAGAGGCAATTGGCTTTGGTTAGTGATATGTTGTACTTAGGGCCATGGAACAAGTCATACATAATCAGTTGGACATCCCTGACCTCTTCAGTCCTTCCTAGGGCAAGATTTTTCTATCCTTTTGAGCAATGCATTTTGTCTATGTCCTTTAGTCCACTTTCCTTTTTGTCTTATTCTATGTTCATCCCTCCCCCTTACTTCTCTCCTTCTATAGATGACTGCTTGTCCTTGTATCTAATAGACTTCTTGTGTTTTTTCTGTTGAGTGGGTTAGGTATGAGTGGGTAATATGGGATATCCCTAAGAATGGTTTCCAATAAGACTTATAAAAATCTTTATTCAATAATGGGATATAATGATGTCATGCTTTAATTTGTACCACAAATATAATGCCCTTTGAGGGTAAACTTGTAAATCCAACTATCCTCAAGCCATTCCCTCCCCCAGCTAATGCTAATTCATAATGCTAACTCAGACCCTCCTGAAGCAGGAGTTGCCAGAGTCCCTCTTGCAGCTTGAAGGGATCAAAGCAGCTGTGAAGTCTCTCCTGCCCTACACAGAGTGCCACTTCCAGAGGCTGGGTTGACTGCTGCAGGCCACCACCTTCCTGGATTTCATGTGGCAGAGCATGAGGCTGGCCAATGCCTCCTCGTAGGACGAGGACATGAGCATGTGACTGGGGCATGGGAAGCCAACTGAGAAGCTGTGGCCTACCCAGTGCTGTTTCCCACACACACACACTAGCTGCTCCCCCAGCTGTACATCTTGGCTGCCATTCTTGAGCACAGGTACTTCCTAAATATTTTTATAAATAAATATTTGGGGTATTTTTTTTAAAAAATGATGCTATAGAGCAACATGTGGATTTTGTGGATGTTATAAAGCAAAATGTGGATTTTATATGGATTTTATGGTACCTTGTACAGACTAATGTAAGCCACCCTGAGCCTGTTCGTGGGGAGGATGGGATACAAATGGAATTAATAAATTAATAAAAAATAAATATATCTGAATGCAAGTATATGTTTCCTATGAATTCCACTCTTTGTAGGCCTTATAATCCAGAAGCACAGAAGGGTTTGTTTTCCAAGCCCAGTTCTCATTTCTCATGGGCTTTCTAGGTGCCCTAGGCCCATTTTCTTTATTCTACAACAAAAAGAATAATCACAACTTTCTTTTCAATCTGCTACCTATTCTTACCTCCTGGGAACACAAGGTATGCCACTTTGGGTTCCATACTGGAAGAAGGCAGTATATCACTGTAATTAAGAAGCAATCTTTTATCATCTAACATGCTATGCTTTGATTACAATTGACAGCACCCTCTTCCATTTGATCTATTTAATTGGACCTGAAAATATGACCTACTGACTAACAATGAGCAACTTCAATACAGACAGATGTTTTTCTTCTGCTTGGTAGATTAGCAATTTATATGTTAAGCTTAGTATCCCTTTGAGAACTTCTCTGAGAACTTTGCCATTGCTTAATTTTTAGTGTAATTGTTTAATGAAGTTTGACTTTGAATAGTTCAGTTGCTTTGCAATAGATTTTTGAATGGATCATTAAGAGAATTAAGGCAGTGGTTTAAGCAAGTTACAATGCTGAAGCCAGCTAGGCAATATGGCTCCTGTTGTCAGTTTCTGCTATCACCACTCTGAGTTCATTGCAGTATCTAAACATTGCTTAACCCTTGCTGTGAATACCAAAGATGAAAATAATAGCTCAGAGTGGGAAATTAGCATGCTGAAACCAACAGATTAAATTGTTCTGTGCATTAAAAATAATACTAATTTAATGTGCTGTATTGTAAGATGTTATAATAAAACAAGGCCATTGTGCCTTTCCTCCCATATGAGCAGCTTGCAGAGTTGTCAGTACTGGAAGTAATACCATGACTAGTACCCTTTAGCTCCATCTCTATGAGACATTGCCGACCATGCTCAACATACTGCAAAATGAAGGCTCCTGTTTGCTCTAAAGGTTCATGGGTAAGGTTGTCAGCTGATGGCTGGCAACCGGCAGGAGACTGGAAAACAGACATGGAAAGATAGTGATGGCAGAATGTAATTCCCAGACTGATCTGATTCAGTGGAAACTCTCTTGTTTTACTATATAGTTTCAACTGAATTCCAGAGTGGTGTGACTTCACTTCAGGGGTTGGGTCAAAATGATGTCATTCTTTCTCACAATACTTTTCTTACAATGATCCTGAAGAACTGGGACTCCTGCAGGAACTTTCTGATCCCAAAATACTCTAAGTTCACATCTTTCCTATACCAACCATGGTTCCTCCCAGGAAACTGCAAAGAATTCACCAACACCTGGAGGCAAGCTAACACATCTCACCTTGTGGATATCTCCTCCCAGGAAGGCTTACTGCCAAAATTGATCCTGGATCAAAAACTCGGGCACACGATGCCTTGGTTTCTTTACCTCCAATTGGGCCACATGACACAACATCTCAATTTTCCACTCAACATGAAAACTCCTCTAACCCCATTTCAGAACCTCAGTAGATCTAAGGATAGTGGTTCTAAGGGTCTCATTTCAGTAGGGTCTTTTGGTGCCGGAGTGCGCCAGAGCGCTGCTCCAGCAGCCCAGGAGCCCGCACTAATGGTGGTGGCAAGCCCCACCCCTAGCTCCCTGCGCTGAAAGCGCTATGGCTCAGGGGAGGCCGGAGAGCCCTCACAGGAGTGCTGCAGCTTGGGGGACACCAGGAGAGCCCCACCGCCGCATCCCCCAGGCCCGCACAGGAGTGCTGCAGCTCGGGGGATGCTGGAGAGCCCCATCACTGCGTCCCCTGGGCCCACGCAGGAGCACTGTGGCTCGGGGGATGCTGGAGAGCCCTGCCACCGCATCCCCTGGGCTCACGCAGGAGCCCTGTGGCTCGGTGGAGGCCGGAGAGCCCCACCACCACATCCCCCGGGCCCGCGCAGGAGTGCTGCAGCTCGGGGGACACCAGGAGAGCCCTGCCGCTGCATCCCCCAGGCCTGTAAAGGAGCACTGCAGCTTGGGGGACACCAGGAGAGTGCTGCCGCCATGTCCCCCGGGCCCACGCAGGAGCGCTGCGGCTTCGGGGAGGCCGGAGAGCCCCGCCGCTGGTTCCCCTGGCCCCCGCTGAAGCGGTAAGTAAGGGATTCGTGGGGGTGGAGGAATGATGAGGGTGGTGGGAGAGCCTCCCTCCCTCCATCTCTTTGCCATCTTTCCCTCCTTTCCTTTTCTTTCCCTCCTTTTCTTTCTCTCTTTCCATTCTCTTCCTTTCTTCCTCTCTTTTCTTCCTTTCTTTCTCTCTTTCCCTTCCTTCCTCTCTTTTCCTTCTTTCCTTCTCTCTTTCATTCCCTCCTTTCCTTCTCTCCTTTTCCTCTTTCCCTCCTTCTTCCCTTCTCTCTCTCTCTCTCTCTCTCTCTTTCTTTCTTTCTTTCTTTCTTTCTTTCTTTCTTTCTTTCTTTCTTTCTTTCTTTCTTTCTTTCTTTCTTTCTTTCTTTCTTTCTTTCGTCTCTTCTCTTTTTCCTCCTTTCCCTGTTTCCCTCCTTCTTCCCTTCTCTCTCTTTATTTCCTTCTTCTTTCCTTCTCTTTCTTTCCCTCTTTCCTTCCTTCTTTCCTTCTCTCTACTCTCTCTCCAGCCTAGCACTCACATGTTCCTGCTGGTTAAACAAAGTCTGGAACTACTTCATTATGGAAAAAATTACAGATCGTTTACAACAGTCGAAAATATATCCCAAACTCTCCCACTTTGCAGAAAAATGGTTCCCATTTATGGAATTCAGAGTAAAATATGATCTCTAACCTCGCAACCCTGCATATCTCAAACTGATTTATCTTTAATCTACACTTCTTCTTGCAATGTCCAGTCGTGTTTTTGCATATGAACAATGAGATTAGTTCTATTGGTTTATTTGGTATTTTACACATACAACATGGAACCTATTTTCACATGTAATACCTAAACTAATTCCTAGCTTAAACAACTGTATTACTGTAAATTTATTGAATATGCATGTTATGGTATTTGTACTGAATTGATTTACTGAAAAGCTTTATTATATTGCTATTAAGCTCTGTTCTACTTTGAAAATTAATAAAAAATATTTTTTTTAAAAAAATGATATCATGCTGTCACTACAATGCTGATTATTATTATTTTTTATTATTAATAATGATGATAATGATGATGATGATAATAATTTCATTATTTTTACTGTCACTGGCCTACCAAGCCACTGTAGGAGGCAGTGGCTTGCAGAAGGAGGTGTATTGCCTGGGAGACCAGGCAAGCCTATACATGGGTATCTTGCCACACTCAATCTGCTATGTCAACTGAGACATTTACACCTATGCCAGGTGACAAAAATATGTTCTCCATTTTCAACATAACCTGTTTCTAATTAGATATTTATTTTGATTTTTTTAGCCTTACTGTCTTGAACCCTAAATCCCTATGTTGGTTTCCCTTCCCCTTTACAAACTGAATCTGTGATCCCCCTCTCTCTTTATGACATCTTCTGTTTCCCAACCATTTTTCTTATAAAATATATATATTCCTCAACATTTAGATCAAATTACGTAATATACATATAATGTGTGTGTGTGTGTGTATATATATATTAATTGCATATGTGTATGAAATCACACATAAATATTGTACACAAGACAAACGGATGTACAAAACCAACAGCAAACTTGGACAACCAATCTCATTGGGAAATTGTTTTAATTTTACCAGTCCCACCACTTCTAAGCAACCTTAGTATTTAGAAGGGGTAAGGGATCTGGTGGCACAGAAGGATTGCTAATGAAGGGACAAGTCTACAAGTGTCCTACTCAAATGTCCTCCTGACACCTGATCTTCTGTAGCTTTCTATATCCTCTAATCTTTGAGAACCATGGTAAAACCCTTCTCACCAAGAAGGGCTATACATTCTCTAGTTTATTTCTTATTTGGAATAGTAGATTGGAATACTGATTGTAATGTAACGTAATGAATAGTAGAATGTAATGTAAGTTGGAATGTATTTCTCTGGTCTGGTGACAGAGGAGACATAACGCTGCATAACCAATCACTCCACCTTAAAGTAAAGAATGCTGTTAATTACCTCCAGGCTTGAAAAGAGATGGATGGAGTCTAACAACAGGGCCTCAGTTAATTACTCTCAGCATTCCACAATTAAGAAGGATAGATTTACATATTAATCTCCAATTTTGATATATTTATTTGCTTTCCTCTGTTTTCCCTCAAAATTAAATCCCAAAAAAATGGTGACCATCTATGTATCTAATAGGCACCCTCTTTTTTCTGTGCAGATACTTATTTCCACCAACTGAAGGCTGACTCTCCCCCAACAGCTTTTCCTACATACTCGGGGGCCTTTCTGGGGTTGCAGAAAAATCCAAAAAGAAAAAAAACCCTTCAGGGACAGTTAAATCTCCCCCAATACCTTTTGAAATGGCCTCTGCAGGGATCTACTTCAGACATCAATGGTGAGACATTAGAACATTGGGGGGGGGAGGCTTCTAACTGGCTCTGTCAGTAAAAGGGAGGGGAGGGGAAGAGCTCTTTTTTGACCTATTTTGGTTTTTGAGGGAGGGACCCTTGGGGCCAGGCCTGACAAGGGTTGCCAGTGCCAGGCTGGGAAACTCCTAGAGATTCTGTGGTGGACTCTAAGGAGAGCTGGGTTTGGGGAAGGGAGAGGCCTCAGCTGGGTATAATGCCGCAGAGTTTACCTTCCAAAGCAGCCATTTTTTCCAGGGAGACAGATCGCTGCTGTCTAGAGTTCAGTTGTAATTCTGGGGAGGTCTCCAGGTCCCACTTGGAGGTTGGCAACCCTATGCCTGGTAGCAGTCTAGTGTTGCCAGGTCCCGCCCAGCCACCAGCAGACTTCATCTTCCAAAGCATCCATTTTATCCATGAGAAGTTATCTCTGTAGTATGGAGATGAGCAGTAATTCCAGGGGATGTATGCTAATTTTCCACTCACCCTCTACCAAATGTATGGACTGCTAACTTCCATTTCATTGTATCTGAAGAAGTGGGAGTACACACGAAAGCTTATACCTTGAATAAAACTTTGTTAATCTTAAAGGTGTTTTTGCTGTTGTTGTTATTATGGTAAAACAAGCAACTTCTTGTGGCTGGTAGGAAAAGAAGGGACAAATTTCTAGATGACCTGAACCCAAATTCACAGAGTTTGGACTTATCCATGCTGGGAAGTGGTTTGTTGACCCTGTAGAGTTTGTATTCCAACCTCTTCACTTCAAATTCAGCACCATTGCAGTACAATAGTATAACGAAGGTTTTGCAATAAATTAATTTAAAGGAGACCATAATATACCCATGCACACATAGCATGTAACATGCCCTCTGGGACTCACTACCATTTTTATTAGTGATGGGTAAGCATTTTCCTGGGCAAATTATAATATGATTGCCAATTATGAGGGGCATTGTTGAATACTATTTTTTTTTTAAAAAGCCAGTCTTCAAAATTATTCTGACTTGCATTGCAAATACTTTGTGTGTGTGTTTTGTTCTTGCACTACCACTTGGTAGCTATGGCTGATATGGGGAAGATACCAGTACAGAATAAAGCTGTGTTAACTGCTCTCTGTCTTCTACTTACCAAACCTAGGAGACATGTGGCTTCCTTATATGATCCACCCTCCATTACAAGGGGGACTAACACAAAAAACAGGTGCTTCACTCCTCCTATTGTTGTGGTTGGTTCACTTCTTTCTTTTTTCTCACTTGATACAACTGCAGCAGAAAACTGCATAGCATAGCTCTCCAGAATTGGTCGGTTTTAAAATGTATTTTATTTATTAGGTTTTTTTAATTGCTGATCACCCATTGTTGATCTCATGGTGACCTATAACATTAAAACCATATAATAAAGTAAAAACAACATAAAATATTAAATTATTAAAATATGTGGATAGCACCATACCACTATTAAAAACAAAACAAACACATGCATTACCCCTCAAAGGCCAACCTAAACCATTCAGCTGTGCATGTCCTGCAGAAACTAAACAAGTCTGGCAGGGCAAGGGTGTCATTCAAGAGTGCATTCCACAGGTTAGGCACCACAACTGAGAAGATCCTTCCCCTGATAACAGCTAGCTGAGCCATCCTGGGGCTACAAAAAATTTAGGTTACTAGGCAGAAAGCTGAAAGCCAGGATCTCAAAAGTAGCATTCACAGAATTACCACTAATCCCACATGCAGGGCCGGCAAGACAGGCACAGATTAGTGATACTCCAGTTGCTTTAAAATGATGCATGCCCTGCCTCTGACCTTGGGACATTTTGCCAGCAGCAATCCAGCAAGTCCTGCACATGTGTCAACAATAACTATTGGCTGGCTTCCTCATGTGATAATGAATGCTGTCAACTGAGCAAATGCAAAAGCATGACATAAACTCAAAATTCAGCACATTGAAAACTGCAAATGTACCAGTAGTTTGAGAGGGTATGAGCAATTGACTTGAGCAAAAAAACAACAGCAGCACTACAGGCAAGGAAAGTTTAATTGCTGAAAAAGGTATTTGCAAGGATTGTGGTATCACTTAAGAAAACATGGACTGGGAAACCAAACATGGCTGAACACAGAAAGAATATGTTCAGAAAGAGTTCCATGAAAATGAGAGAAATTCATAGCCAAGAAGTGTTAAAATTCACTTTGTGTGATGGCTCTCTATGATGTTCCCTGGACCAGGGGCTGGATCGACACCCAAATGTTTCCCCATTATCTAGTCTCTCCAATAGAAGGCAGACAAAGGCTGTGGTTTAGTGCACAGTTTGTCTGAATAACAGAGTCCAAGGTTTATCTGCCTGATTATAGCCTAGAGGTCCACCTATACCTTACTGCCTCTCCCTGTGTCTGCCTGTGCCTGTGCCCATGCTTCTGTACTTGTTGTATCTAGCTGTTGCACTCTAACCACAGGGTTAGGCACTGAGGTAGATAGGACCCAGGAAGATAAACTGTTGCTGTCTCTCCAGTACAAGAATACCACCTCCCTGGTCTATGGGAAGGCTTGGTCCCTTCTGTCTCCAAGGTTCCAGAAACCTGGCCAGCTGTCTGGCTTACTACCCAGCTAGCTCTGCCCAACCTTCCTCCTGCCACCCCACTTCCTGGTTCTCTTTGCCTACACATGAATAAGTTTCTACTCGCAAGAAGGTTTCTAATCCCAAATCTGCCTTTACCCCAGAGGAGGCTACTAGCTGTCTTTGACCCTGATCTTTAGATGCCCTTGGGGCCCTGTCCTGGCATTCCCTCCTCCTGGCAATTAAAGTACTTTTGGGGGGGGGTTGTTGTTCTTGGGTTCATCCATTGCACACCTCAGCCTAAAATACCATGGGTGTGACATTCTCTTAGACAAAATTATGGAGCTGTGTCTTTAAATGAATGAATATTTCCCACTCCTGCCACTAGAAGGGAGACTAGGATGCTCCAAGCCTATTAAAATCACTTAGTTTCTTATTAATTCTCCAACCAATATTGTCATTTCTCTTCCAATCTGTTATGCAGGTTTAATTACATTCACTCACACCTTTTAATAAAAACAAAATCTTCTGAGCAATCCCTTGTTATCAGGGTAGGTAGAATACCAAATTAATGGAGGTTAATAAAAATAATCCCCTAATGCCTGCGTCAAACCTTCACAGCCTTGAAGATGAAGAATTAATTGAAGGTTTGTTTGCTATAGATGAAGATAAACCTCATAAAAGACACAGTTTCATTTTTCTACCCCTGAATAAATTATTGGAAAGAGAACAAGTTGCATTAGGTATGATCAAGCTGAAGTTTAAACACTTTGATGCCCTATTGAGTTTAACAGGAGGAAGTGAGGTATGGGCCTAAATCTCATGTGCTGAAATACGTGAAACTTAATTGTTTGACTGGGCTGTATATATGGCTGCAAGCCTCTGAGCATTGATTAGAAAGTAAGTCCTAATACATAGAACTAAGTGGATGAGTGCAATCCCAAACAGTCCATTAAACTCCATGGGCTTTTATCCACTCACCCTCCCCATGGCAACATGGGACTAGCTGGTCCCGGGGGGGGGCAATCAGGAATGTCTGGGGGCTTCTATGATTGCCTTGTTAGGGAACTCTTTTTGATTGTGTCTATGGACTGGCTAGGTCATAGCTATGTTCTGGATGACTCTAGTTAGGTCTGATTCAGATATAGGCATGCACTTAAGAAACCCTAGGAATTTCCTATATCAGATCAGTTAACTCATAGCCAGAGTACACCTCAATAATGTTTTAGGGGGTTCATTATACTGGAGGTCCCTTCCAATTCTATGATTCTTGCTATTTTTTTATCTTACCAGAATCTGTTCAAAAAAAGTGATTACAAGTTTTTCATACATATGAATATCTTTTGGCCCTCAATGAACATTCCCATCTTTGAATGATATGTTCACTTCTGTGAAGCTGGATATTTTGTGATTCTCAGACTCTTCTGCACATGGACCTCAACAAACAATACCCATGGATCAATGCTCCCTCTAAGTGGGGAGTGTTGTGAGCAAAAATTCTACTTTGTGATTGTAAAGTTGTAAGTGAGTAGTTTGGCTGCTGCATAAATTTAGTTTGTTCTGGATCTAGCCTTCCTGAGCTGAGACAAAAATGTGTGAGTCAGATGCTAAAAAACAGTGAGCTAGTTCACACTAACTCAGCTTAGAGGGAACACTGCTGTTAATCTGTACAAGATCATATAAGTATACGTTGCATCTTGTCCCTCTCCAAGAGTATTCTGTTTTAGGTCTCTAGACTCTTTTTTTTTGCATACTTCACTGAGAGGCCAGGCTAGCTCTGTTTCTGTGCACAGAGATGTTCTAATTTTTTTTTGTCAAGCTCAGCAACTGTTCCCTTATATTTCTGGCTATATTCATAACAACTAGTTTGGCAAGAATAGGCAGGTTGCTCATGGTAGACCAGGTGAATTGGCAAGTGCCTTGAGCTTAGATGGAGGGTCATTCCAAAAGAGCCCATCATGCATTCCTATGGCACGGTGATTTTCAGCAGCATCAACCAAACACTTGGCACATTGGGTGAGGATGATAAAGCTTGACAGCCTTCAGCACAGGCATGTGCAGGTTAGAACAAATGAAATCAGCCATGAATTACTATGTTCGTAGCTGGAATGAATTTGCCCACATATTGAAAGGGCTACCTAGTGCAGCCAGCTCTAAAAGTAGAATAGTTATGACATGGATTATCCAATTAATATTAATAAATTAGTTAAACTTCAAGTATGGTTGTCCTGTGTCTTTATTTGTGGTGTGCTCCACAGACAAACCTTTATAAACTTTAAATCTGGCCATACAGGAAAGACACAGTTCATTGGGAATGTATGGCTGCTATTCAGTACCAGCCCCCCCCCCCCAGTAAAAATTATCATGAAGGTATCATTCTGATTCTGACTCAAAGAAATGAGAAGGTGGATAGCTTTGTTTTAGTACAAATATATCCCAGTACCAAGTTTGGTGGCGCTTTATTTATCCTTGAAATATCAGTGCTGTTCAGGATCAGATTTTCTTATGCATCTCTGCCAGATTTGCATACAAGCTATTATGAAACAACTTCTACTGCCTTCGGGCAAAGTCTTTGCATGTTGTGTTTCCAGCTAATAGTGGATTGTGTTGGTGGGTGTTTGTTGCCTTAATTGCAGTTTCCAATTTTCCAACTGAGTCCAGGTTTCTAGTGCAAACATTATCATGCCTGGAGCTTTGGAAGAAAAACTGAGAAAAATACAATACAAATGAAAGGCAGCTCATATTTAGTGAACATGTCTTCCTGGAAAGTCTATGCATGTTACAGCTCTGAATCACTGAGCAAGGATAGGGAAAATAAAGCAGAACAATATCAAGCTGGGTTTAGCATGGCTTGGGAGACAGCAATTTAAGATGCTGTTTTGTGTACTACCTTCCATGTACAGAGGAAAAGTGAAGTTGGCCTTTATGCATACAGTTTCCTTTGGCAAAAGATTATAGGAGATTTTGTAGTTTCTTTGTCATAATCTGCATATGCTGATGTACATACTGCTGGAGCAGGAAACTACAAAGCAAGAAGAAGTAGATCAAAAATATTGTATCTAGGACTTAATTTTCCTCTCAACACAACAATAACAGAATTCTGTTCCTGCCAGATATGATGAGTTTGGTATTCATATGTGAATACCTCTATACAAAATTCATTTTTATGGCAGTGTAGTAAATCTGAATCATAAAGTGCTGAGAACAAATTACCCACTCTGTATTAACAGCTGTCATGTGGAGTAATTTGAAATGATTTCCATAACACGTAAGGTTGAATATACCTATTTAAGAAGTAAAGGATGAATTTCAGAAAAGCAAAACTCTAGGATGTGAGTATGTGGAAATAAAATACCTTAAGTAGCCTGGGATATCAGAAATGGGCTCTTACAGATAAGATAGATGGTGGTGTTTTCTGAGATGGTGAGCAGTTTGGTGATGGGATGCTTGAGGGATGAGGCAGGGTTGAGAGAGCCTTTGAACTTAAGTGGCATGACAAAGAGTCCTCGGACAAATGGCTTGGGGAAACAGTACCCTTGGTTAATTTGTTTTATAGATACCCTACAGCATTCTTTCTTTCACTTCAGCAGAAAAAGCTTATGTTCCAACTGCTGAAGGTGAAGTTTACATGAGGCTTCCAGCTTTCTGCCACATACTCTTAAAATTCCTCTGAGTCCTGTATTTCACTTTTGCTAAAGCAACACAATGCCAAGGCAAGACAAAATTCTCATGGTATAGTGCAGTCTATATATCACCAGAACCCCCAGTTTATTTTTTACCTTTACCCCACTCAGCAATGGGCTGTCAGTGTCTATGCACCAATGCTCCCTCTAAGCTGTGGAGTCTTGTGAGCAAAAATTCTGCTTTGTGAGCTACTGGCATTAAAGTTCTGAGTGAGCCATTTGGCTACTGCATAAGTGAGTTTGCTCTGGAGCCATCCTTCCTGAGCTAAGGCAAAAATATGTGAGCTGGAGGCGAAAAAACTGTGAGCTAGCTCACACTGACTCAGCTTAGAGGGAACACTGCTATGCACTATTACAAAGCTAGAGACTTCTGCCAAGCAATAGCAGCAGCAGTGGTGGTAGCTGTGACTGTTCCAATTCTGTTGGTGAGATTAGTTCCAACTTCAGTCATGGGGGGGGGGTCATGGGTATTGAAAGCCCCTCACTTGAACCTGTGTTCTGCTGCTTCTGATGAACAGTGTAATTTATTTCCTAATTCATCTGACAAGGCTTAATGTCAAGAACCAACCAACCAATCAACCACTCCTATAATACAGATTCCTTCATCACACATGTGACTTTATAAGAGCATTTGGTAGAGACAGCTAGATTTATTTCTTTCCATTTTAATTTTTTATGTTCTTTGTTCATACATGACGAGACAGATGTGTATCTTTGCCTGTCACTCCCCTTCTTTCATGATGCTTGATTATTTACCGATCCTCCCCAAACTACTCATTTCTCCCCAAACTATTCATTTATTTTCTCTCTCTTTCTAATTCCTTATGTCAACTTTCTTCTTATTCCATAGTTCTTGCCCCTTTAGACATTGTCATTAACCTCAGATATGGAACTTTGTCAAAAACATTTTCCAGACTGGAAACAACTTTGTCATTTCATTAAAAAATGTGATACCGTGCTCTGAAACATTTCTTAGTTTAATTTTCAAGGTTATTGTATTGTTCTTCTGCAATTGCTTGGAACTTCAATGATATTTTTTCTATCATCCATAATTCCCTTACTCTGTTGAAGAGAATTGACTTTAGACAGGGTGAACCAGGATACTCACCCAATTTGTGCAAGGTTTTCTAACTTTGGTTTCAAGGATAGTCTTCTAAGGTTATCTAGGCAGATGTCAGGGACACAGAATCTTCTTCACACAGCTTTGTTAGGCCATGGTTTGGGGTTTTTTTGCGGGGGGGGGGAGTTTCCAGCTTGCTGTGACAAGCCTGACGGTGTGATAGCAACTCACCATTTAATTATCAGAACAATCTAGACAGCTTTTGTTTACCTTTTCAGGCCTTTTGCTTTTATTTTAGTCTGGAAATTTTTAAGTACACAGACATTCTGTGTACCTCCAGTCCCTCAAGTTACTTTGTTTTCTATTACTGAGCCCAAGAACATATAACTGGTACAATATAAGATAATCCATTTTCCTTTCTCCTTTTCCTATCTACATCCATGATTGCACAAAATAACCCTTACAAGAATCATGGTACCATATTGCAACAGTGGCTCATATATAAGATCAGTGATGGATTAGCATATTTTTTCTGTGTGTGGTCAAAAAGACTTATGTACACTAAATGTGTAACTATAGTGTAAATATGACCCACTTTCAAATCTCAGCCCAAATCCTCACTGAAATCTGAGCATAAGGAAGAAAGCATTTCTTCCAAAACCTTTTTCATTCCTAAGCGAAAGGATCCCCTAGTTTGGATTCACATCCAAATTCTAGGAATACCTTCAAATAACCCACAAAGTAGCTGTAGATTCTGGTAGTCTGCCAGAGAGTGATTCTTGTAAGTTTGTTTATCCTTTCATCCTGAGTAAGAGAGAGATGGATTCTCATAAGAGAGATGGAGTTCTCTTATATTGTACCAATGTTCTTGAGAGCAGGGCTCTTTTCGTAGCAGAAACTCCTTTGCATATTAGGCGACACACCCCTAATGTAGCCAATCCTCGTACAGAGTTCTTCTTACAGGGGCTACTGTAAGCTCTTGAAAGACTGGCTACATTAGGGGTGTGTCGCCTAATATGCGAAGGAGTTCTTGCTACAAAAAGAGGCCTGCTTGAGAGGATGTTACGCAACACAGAGTGAAGTGAGGGATTGGCAGAGCTGTTTTGGGGCAGGAATGCACAGGAACAGAGTTCCGGCTGGCTCCCGAGTTCACCACACCCAGCAGGAACTCATTAGCAGAATAGGCCACGCCCAACAGCAGAAACTCATTAGGATTAGTTACATTAGGAGTGTGTGGTCTAACATGCAAAGGAGTTCCTGCTGCAAAAAAAGTCCTGGGTTTTGACAACAAACAAAGTAAACAGAATAAGAAGCAAAAGGTGTGTGTGGCTGGATGACCACACTCCTGGTTACATGGGGTGTGGCCTAATATGCTAATGAGTTTCTGCTGTTGGGTGTGGCCTATTCTGCTAATGAGTTCCTGCTGGGCTTTTTCTACAAAGTGGAGCTCAGCTATAGAAGCTGGTAGTTTGGCAAAAAAAGTGTTGTATGATTCACCTCTGATACCTTAGTTTCAGAACGAATGTAACATTCCATGGTGTGACTAAACAGAAATTATTAAATGAACAAACGCCTGATTTTGATCACAAATATTATTACATTTATTTTTATCATTACTTTTAGCAAACTCAAAAACATACAAAGGTATGGATCCTGGCCCTTAATCATTGTTAAATCCCACTAAAATAAATGAAACCAATTTATTCATAGCTAACACTCAAATAGGTCCATGCCTTTCCTCCAAGAAGCTCAGGGTAGCATACATGGCTCTTCTTTTCTCCATTTTATCTACACAACAGAGCTGTGTGGCAGGTTAGGCTGAGAGAGTTAGTAGCCTAAGGTCACCAACTGAATTCTGTGGTAGAGTAGGGATTTGAACCTGGGCCTCCCCACTTCTAATTTGTTTTATGGGGCTTACTCCCCCAAGTAAGGATGCACAGGAATGCATCCTTAGTCTAAATTAATTTTAGCTACTGTGGGGTTTATATATATGCATTAATTTTTCATGAACACCTCTTCAAAAGGTTTCCTTATACTTTTTCAGTATTCCTTTAAGATTACATTTCATATGTGATCTCCTGTGCTGGAATGTTAAATTAAAAAGTATAGTCTGCTTCATCTCTTAAATAGCCTTATTTTTAGATCATGAATACCTTAGGAAAATAAACAATTTAAAGAGGAGTAAGAAAACAAATGAGAACATATATGAAGAGAAGCATCTTAAATTTAACAAAAGCTTTAAATTATGATGAAACTGTACATACTATTAAACAAAGGAAGTCAAATTTCTTCTCAATGTGTATTTATCTTTTTACAATTGTTTTTAATTGAATTTTGGGCAGGCCTAATTTGCTAAAAAACCTAGCAGTTTTGAACAGAATAATTTTGGTGGTAAATAGCTAGACTCATGCATAGTTAAAACTATTAAGATTAAACTTGCAACATACCTATGTATAGAAATGTTTTGAAAACATATCCATAAATGTGAGTTTCTGATGTTCCAGCCCCAAATCCTTTCCCAGCTGGTTTACTTTCTCTTCACTCTCCATTTCTTCCCTCTCCCAATCCTTTGGGACCCTTTCATCCATCTACTGCTTTACTGACACTTTTACCTCCCAATCCTTTGGGACCCTTTCATCCATCTACTGCCTTACTGACACTTTTACCTCAGTAGCTTCTTTCCTGCTTTTTTTAAATCCATCTGTATAGCAGTTATATTTTTATCTTCCCATGTTCCAAACAGTTTAAGCCATTATACATGTTTCTTCCTTCCCTTTTTTACCTCACAATAACCTGGCAAGGTGGGTTAATGTGAGAGATATTGTTTGGACCAGGGTCATGCTAGTAGTGGAATGGAACAAAAATATGAAAATGAGTTTTGCACATCCTAGTCTGACACTCTAATTACTGCACATCACTGGTTTTTAGTTCTGATGTGTTCAGCTGTGACCATGTTAACCAAGTGCCCATTTTTTTCCCTTCTGAACTTTGCCCTGCTTTCTCAAGTCTTATACTGTCACAAAGCTGTGTTTCTAGGTGACTGTTGTCATTACCCATTTTTTCACAGGACTGTTAGGTTTAAATGGCTGTGAGCCATTAAAACCATCTGTTTCACTCCCCCTTGCTTTGAAGCGAGGGAAGAGAAATGGACAGGTTAAATGTCTGCCAGCTGAACTGAACTCACCAGGTCAGTTCAGGTGGGGCCTTTTGGCTCAGTTCGGTTCAGGGTTTAGGGGCCACCACAAAGTGAACCAGATTTTTTAGGTTCATACACATCATTAGTAACCATTTGAACAAATTATTTGTGATGGATGTGAAATTCTAATTTTACTTCTTTTCCCCCTCCAAGAGATTTACTTTTGAATACTTTTCAGTAAGAATTTTTCAATGCAGCTAGAATGACTGGTGAATATAGATCACAGTGTGGTAAATAGGCCTTTCAGTACTTTAATTTCAGTATTCCTAGGCAACTTTCAGTACTTTAATAGTACACTCTTAAACAGCATCAAAACCTTATTAAAGTCAATGGGCTTAGAAGGATTTAACTCTGATTAGGAGTACATTGATAGTGACATAAATTTAGTACTGCCCAGAGAAAGCCCACTATAGATACATATTGAAACTGAATGAACAAATCTACTTACATTTAGAAGAAACTGCATTTTTAATTATTTTTGGGGGATAAAGAGGCAGTCTATTTTAAGTAAGTTTTTTGGGGGGATTAAAATAAATTTAGAAATGGCACTCATTTTGAACATGATTACTTTGCTGCATAAACTCATTCTTAAAAGCTCTCTGCTGAAGTCAGTTGACTTTTTTAAAGGCATCGACGTAAATTAAGTCTTACTACATCCTTAATGTCTCTAGAAATTAAGAAACCTCTTTACTTAATATGAGTTGAAACCCATTTGAATTGCCAATTATCACGATTGGGCAGGATAACCTCAGCCTAGCCTAAGAACCTCAGTTTTGTTCCACTTGATTCTCTACCCAGACAGCTCTCCAAAATGATTGATCGATTGCATTAAAAAGACTATCAGTGTTTCTGGGTGAGAGAGAAATAGAAGAGTATCATCTGCATACAAAAACAGTTCATATTCATGTCCACATATGGCAACTCCCTGAATGTCCAGGCGGTGCCCAATAGCACAAGCTAAGGAAGAATTCAGTCACCAGAAAAAATAATCAAGAGGGTAAATATAAATCTTGGTAAGTATACTGTTCTAAGCTGAAGGTACTTTAGCAGTCCATGTGATAGAATAATAGTAATGTCAGCTGTAAGCTTTTGAGAATTGTGACCTTTGTAAGTACTGCAGTGCTTCAAGCCTGTTGTATAAATTTTATCATGTATACAGCCTAGATTCTGGCAGTGATAGGAGAATAAAGCATGTCTGTAAAATCTCACAAGAAAATGAGAGAAGGTGGTGAGGACCTCTACGCTGGCAGTGGGGGGAAAGTTGGTCTACTTCCTTAGGATGGCAAACTTTTTCATGGCTTGGTGTGAATACACACACACACAATTGAGAAGCCTTAAGGACTTGCAGGAGGCATCTAATTCGCCTACACTATTTCTTCTTTCTTTTCCCCCCAGAACACCCATAGTCTCTCCCCTTCCTCTGCTTCCTTCTCTGCTTCCCACCAACAGCAAACCTATCTCTATCTGCCCCTCTATCTTCAGCTTTCCCGCTTCTGCCCAGCAGACCTAGGAAAACTATAACCCAGTCAGGCCTGTCACCATGGGGGGGCCTTGGGGTGGCACCCCATGAATATGCCCCATCCCCTCAGAAGGGAAGGGAGCCAGCAGGTGTGGCCTCGCCTTGTCTTCCTGCTTCCTCAGCTGACTGCTGTGAGGCAGGGCCCTGACTCTCTGTCCCTCCACTCCTGCTAGCTCCCTCTCATCCTGAGGGGGTTGGGCTGTGGCTGATGGGATGGGAGGGAGAGGTGGAACTCTAAAAAATGGGGAGGGGAAAAGGTTAAAAGGGCAGAGCTTTGCAGGAGGGAGGCATAGGTTTGGAAGGGCAAGGTTTGGGGAAGGAAGAGATTTCAGCCATAGAGTCCACACTCCAAAGCAGCAGTTTTCTCCAGGGGAACTCATACCTGTCATTTGGAGCGTAGTTGTAACTCCAGATGATCTCTGAACCCCACTTGGATGTTGGCAACCCTAGTTCCATGGAAGAAATGGCTGCTTTGGAGTCTACGGCATTACATCCTTCTGAAGACCCTCCCCTCTTCAAACCCCACCCTCTTCAGGCTTCACCCCCCAAATCTCTAGGTATTTCCTACACCTGGAGTTGGCAGCCCCATCTCCTTCTCACCCAACAGCCAGCATGTCTTAATCTGCCTCTCAGTCTTAAGCTTTTCCTTTTCCTCCAGCAGTGGCTGCCTAGGAAAACTATGACCTAGGTATATGGTGCTGGCCACTGGGCCAAGCCCACTTGCATGATTGTGGGGGGTGCCTCAGTTTCCCCTATATTTCTCTCCCTACATTAATTCCTCTTTCTCTCCTCCTGGCTACCCACATATCCTCACCACTCTCCCTGCCTCATTCTCTCCTTCTCAGCCTACCTTTTATTTGCCTCCCATCTACAGCTATATTTATTAATTTACTTTAGTTATACTCTACCTTTTCCCACAGCTGGGACTAAAGCAACTTACATTATTTTTCTCTCCTCCTTTTTATCTGCACAACAACCCTGTGAGGTAGGTTGGGCTGTGTGGCAGAATGTGCCTGCTCTGGCCTGCAGGCCCTGTTTCTGCCCTGCCCTCTTAGGGATTCCATCCCTGGAGGAGCTTTTCTTTCACTCTCAGGGTAGCCCACCACCACCACCTGATCGTTGTAAAGATTTACCCACTGGGAGGATCAGGACGTCCAGCTCCCCTTCTCAGTCCTGAGGCCTTGCCACTGTGTCTCCCACTGCCCAATGCCTGGCTAACATGGGGGCAGTTTAATGCCTTGGGTGCACTTGGATGAATTGCCACTTGCCAAACCCCCTGGAGCCCCTTGTAAAACAGCATGTCCGAAATGGTGGAGAAGGCCTATGTAGTACAGAGAACCACTCCCAACATCCAAAGTTTAAAGAACTTCTTGAAAAGAAAATGTTTAGAAACATGCTTTTAGCACAACACCAGATTTGAGCAAGGAAAACAAAAGAAACTGGTAAAAAATGCAAGTCCTCGATCCCTCTCACTATACATACCCTATCTGATGGTAAAATATAAAACATAAAACAGGATCTTTAGTTAGCTGTTATAGTTCTCCATAAAGTTTCCATAACCTTGAAGCTTGCTCCCAGTCTCCCAGATGACCACATGGCCAATGGTTACTAGCCAAGGTCATCACCCAGGCCTTTTAATTGGCTCACACAGTTCAGCTGTGAAACTGGTAAGGGAGGGGAGAGCATGTTCCTGTCCAGAATATTCCAGGGAGACAGCCCTCTGATTGGTTGGGGAGGTCAGGAAATTATGGCTGGCTTTTTCTGTAAAGAAAAACTATGGCCCAGCCTATCATGGGAGAGGGCATCACTTTCCTCCGCTTTCGTGCTGATTGAAAATATACATTGTATGCTTAGTTCTTTTTATTCATTTGATTGCCACTGTACTATATGTAATGCTTTAAAATCTTTTCTTGAATCTCTTCAATAAAGCCTTTCTCACTTTATGGTGTGTGTTACTGGGGAGTGACCAGAACCAAACCCAGATTAAGCTTTGTTATATTACTGCCCCAAGGCAGGATCAGTCTCAACACCCATCCATTCTCAGTTTTTCAACCCATTAAAAATTAATCAGAAAAAAAGTATTGTAATGTGTTGACTAGAAAGTTCCAGTGTAAATCTAGAATTAAGTTAGGCATACTCAGTGATCCTTGTGGGACAGAAGAACATATCTGTGCAATGTTGCATGTGTTGAATTGAGCCCTCAGCTACTATGCATGCAATGTTAGCAAGAAAAATAGGCCAAGTAGGAGTACATTTTGGTATGTAATATTGTACTTGTTTTTTTCCTGTCAAGTCACAGCTGACTTGTAGCAACTCCTTATTGGGGGTTTCAGTGCAAGAGATGTTCAGAGGTAGTTTGCCATTGCCTGCCTCTGCGAAGTGACCCTGGACTTCCTGGGTCTAACCAAGGCTGATCCTGCTTAGTTTCCAAGATCTGATGAGACCGAAAACTGGACAGCATGATTGAAAATGTAGTTGCCTGATAACTGGAACAACTGTGTTTTTATATGGCTTTTATAGGACAGGGTGTTGGCTTCCTATTTTTAAAGTAACAATTTTGTAAACCTTTCTAGTTTTCTGTTCTTCTTTTACTAAAAATATTTTCACATAGTTCTAAAGGCGTCTTCAGTGAATCATTTCTATTAATGGATTTCTAATTTTTCCATCCCATGTTTTAGAAAGGGGGATTTGTTTTCCTAACTATTCCCGTGGTACACTTTAGAGATCAATCAAGAAGAAAAATAACAATAGTCTAAAACAAAAGAGTTAAAGATAGAAAATATGAATTAAGTGTTAAAGGTCACCTTCCAGATACTTAGTCTAGATTTGTATTAAGACATTTGGAGAGCCTCTTCTTTTCTAGGTTTTTTAAAAATTGTATTCACTAATAGATTTTATTGGAATCATGTCCCCAGACTATATGAAATGAACCAATATAAAATATATTTAAAAAGCATGTTGCAAAAATATGCATGTTTCTATTAATTTGATGCATATGTTTGTAAAAACAAGCCTCTCCTCTTCAAAGTTAGCTTGACAACTAACAGATCAGCTCACTGGATCTACAGAATTAACAATGAGGAGTCCTGATGAATTTTTTGGAGTTACCCAAGTAACATATATCACCAACCCAACATTTTGTTAGTATGTTACTCTCTTCCTGGAGAACATACATCACTAACCCAATCAATTTCTTTCCAATCATTTGTATGTTGGCAATGTCCGTTTTTCACCTTTTGAGACTGTATTGTGTCTACTTATGTTTCTGAGACACATTCAGGCCTTTAATATTTCATGAAACATCTTAAGAAGAGCCTAACACCTATTGTGGTGAAGTAATTGGGTGTGTGTGTGCGTGAAGGGAGAGAGAAAGAGCTCTTCATACCCAACAAAATAAATTTGAAATGTTGTCTTAAGCACTTTCCCCATATATTGTCACTAAAAATATTTTTAATTTGTCCTTTTCTTTGGGACTTGAGTGCAGTGTGAAATAAAATGAAAAACAGTAACTCAAATTAGGACTGATAAATGTAAATTAGTTCAAAAACAAATCTACTGATTTTACCTGTAGTGAACTATGTAGTAAGAAAATGAAACAAACAGACTGTGGCCTACAGCTTACTACTCTACCTCCCAAATAACGAAGCATTAATAGAGCATTAGTTGGCAGTCAAGCTCCAAGAAACAATTAAAGAAAGGAAGATTTTGAAATGTGTGCTAAGAGATACTTGGTGAAATCTAACAAAATGCTGGTGACATTTTGGAAAGAAATAAAGTATTTTGGCTTTGCTTTTACTTTATTTGTATAGGCCTGTAGCTCAGTTGAAGAGAGAAACTGAAGAGCACTGCTGTTGATAATCTCCTGCCCCCCCCACTTTCGGTTTCGGCGGAGCGAATGGCGGCCACCTTTCGGGATGCTCCCAAAGGAGGCTAGCCCGCGCGTGGTTGGGGGGGTCTTCGCTTATGCGATTGACCTTAGGGAGCCTTAGGCAAAGGCTCCGAACCGGGGGCGCTTGGGGAGTAGCCTCTTTGCCGGCAGACAGCCGGGAAATTGAGGCTTTCTCCCCGCCCCAATCGGCCCCGCCGCGTAGTGTGTCCCGCATGGGACTTAGCAACGCCACCGATTTCCAGGAGTGAGGCAAAACAATATGAAATAATATAAAAAGAAGAACTGTCATCAAACCGTGAGTTGAAGGTCTGAATTAAAGCGCAAAACCGATTCCCCCGATAAGCGTGCAAGCGGAGGGAGGAGGGGCGGCTTCCCCCCCATCGAGAAGCGAGATCTATAAAAGGAAAGCTAATGAAAAAGGTCCCACTTAAACCGGAAAAGAAGGGAGGAGGGACTTCCGGTCTGGGCAACTTTCCTTCAGAGCCTGCTGTCAATCAACAGAAAGGCGAGCCACTGCACCCCCTGCTGGATCAAATGCAGAAAATCAATGAAACATTAATAAGCATGCAAGGTGTTCTCAACAGTCAACAGAAACAGTTAACAGAAACGTCTAAGAAGATGGAGAAGATTGCACAAAAATGTCTGGTCTCGATGGAAGATACCAGGAAAATAAAGAAAAGGGTCAACAAACTAGAAAAATACCAGGATGAACAAGAGAAAAGAATCTTAAAATTGCAGATGAAAAAATCGAATCTGACCCTTCGCTTCCAGGGCATTAAAGAGGAAGAGAAAGAAGATCTCAGATCGACACTAGCGCATGCCTTGGCACCTGTAACTGGCAGAGAAGAGCGAGATTTAAAAGAAGAGATGGATTTGGCCTACAGAGCCTATTCCACCTTTACAAAGAAAAATAATCTGCCAGCGGAGGTGGTTGTCAAGTTCACTAAGCAGCGTACGAGAGATCAGATTCTGCGTGCAGTTTCAGCGGTGCCCTTGAAGATTGGGGAGCAGACTGTAAGAACACTTAAAGATGTGCCTTATGAAATTCGAATGAAAAGGAAAGAATACAAAGGACTGACCACTTTTCTGCAAAGAAATCAGGTGATTTATAAATGGAGATTCCCTGAAGGACTGGAGTTTAAATTTAAGGATAAAAGAGAGAAGATTGACTCCATCTTCAAAGCACAAGAATTTCTGAAGAGACACGCCAGCATGGAGGAAGAGGCAGCACTTGCAACTTGGACAGAATCGAGTAGCGATGAAGACAGCGGCCCTGAGGATGGAGGTGCCGGAGCGGGAGCTGTGAAAGCCAAAGTGGGCCCATCATATAACCTAAGAGATACTAAGAAAAGACTGCCCAAGAAATAATTGTTCACGAAGCGTCGGAATGGAACCGATTAATCATTAACCCCAAAGGACATTACTAACCTTATTAACAGAGATTTTCTTTTTTTTTCTTTGAAATTTGTTAAACTTAAAAAAAAAAAAAAGACTCTTCAACCACGGTGGATGTCAAAAAGATATTCAAATTAACTAAAACTAACCCTCTTTAACAGAATACTCACATCTTTTTCTTAACCCATCTATATACCCTCCCTTTTTCTTATATGAAAAGAATAAATACCTCTCCTCTTTAGGAGAGTTTTATATATATATATATATAAAAAGATAATCTCCTGCCCCCAAACCTCAAAAGGAAATGTTCCACATTTCCCCCTGAGCTATTTAAACTGGATTTGTTATTTTGTTTAGACAAGTTGAAATTGCATATTTTTGCATATTTTTAACAAAGCAAAATGCAAATACAATTGCTTCTCTTGTCTCTTCTACTTTTAGATCTACAGACAAAAAATATATCCCTGCTGTGTTTATTTCTTTTTCCCAATCCAGTGGCATAGGTCAGGATCACTGAAAGGAACCCACTGTGCTGTTCAGTAAAAGTTCAGGTAATGACTCCAGTTGTGATTTTTAGAATAATGTAGGAAAATGTGTAGTTTGTCTTCTACAACCCTCCTGTAACTGATTAAATGATACTTTTACTTCTTGCTTTTGATTTTACATGCAGAGTTCATTACATGAGTACTTAAACTTATCACCCCTGTCCCATGACTCCTTGCTTATTTAGGCAGCATCTAAAATTACCGGTTCATGAATTCTGGGTAGTGTTTTAAGTAGCACTTTTATAGCTAACCTACATTCCATGGAGAATCATCATTGGATCCTCTCACCATGTTGTTGTTGTTGTTCAGTCACACAGTCAAGTCTGAGTCTTCGCGACCCCATGGACCACATCATGCCAGGCCCTCCTGTCTTCCGTCGTCCTCCAGAGTTTGCTTAATTTCATGTTCATTGTATTGATAACACTGTCCAACCATCTCATCCTTTGATGTCCCCTTCTTCTTTTACCTTCAATCTTTCCCACCATGTATTAACATTAAAACTCAGTTAAAGTGTTGTGTGTGAAGCAGTGGTGGTGGTAGATTGAATCAGGACCACAGTACTGAGGGAGGATTTTTTCATGACATTTGCCTAGTAAGAAACATCTCCTATTGTTTTTAATAGTGTGTTGTGTGTGTGCGGAGGAACAGAAGTTCAATCACTGTCGTAGCTGTACATAGTGAGAGCACAGCCAGCATTCTTGGACCTGCTCCCCATCTACACACATTGAATTCTACCTACATTTTTAATCTATACTTAGCAAGGATCAATGGTTCTTAGAATTCTTGGAAGTGGCGGTTGTTGAAGATCTCGCATGAGATAGCACTGGAGGAAATGGAGAAGTATATTTCCCCCCTGTCCTTTTGCTATTGCTGATGTCGGTTTGGTAGATAAATGTTGACCAGTGGCCACACAGGTAAACAGAACCTTTAGGAAACATGTTATTAGACCTAGGTAACACAAGACTATATTCCAAGATTATACTCCATTTATGATGGGATAGGGTTGAGGGAGAAGAGTATAATATGTTACTATTATACATTTGTATCAGCTAAAATTGAGAGATTACATGGGCTGCTTCGCATCCTGCTTAGAGGTGGCTACTCAGATGTGGAGGGTTTACCTTGGAATCTGAATCTTGTCCTTCATATAAATGTGGAAAAGACCTTCACCTATGTGCCCCATTTAAGGCTGGGTTTGAAGAGGCTTAGAACAGAAACTTTAAAAATAAATCATTTCAGAGGGTAGCCGTGTTAGTCTGCAGTAGAACACTTAGATGTGAATTCAGTCCAGGGATGCCAGCCTCCATCTGGGACCTGGGGATCCCCCAGAATTACAGCTCATCTCCTAAGTACAGAGATCAGTTCCCCTGGATAAAATGGCTGCTTTGGAGGGTGCTGGACTCTATGGCATTGTACCTCACTAAAGTCCCTCCCCTCCCCGGGGTCCATCCTCAAATCTCCAGGAGCTTCCCAACCTGGATCTGGCAGCCCTACACCCCATCACTCATCAGTTGCTGGGGGTGGGTGGGGGGTGGCAGCCTAGTCCAGTCTAAGGTGCTACTGGACTCAAATCTTAGAAAAAATCATTATAATATCTAGGGGAAAAAAATAAGTGAACTGTGATTAAAAAGAGAGAAGTGGGAAAGGGAAAGGCTTAACATTGTTTGAAAGCCATCTCTGTCTTTAATAGCTTCATTTCAACCATTCCATACCGCACCCCTGGCTCCTGTAAAACAGTTAAATATGTTTAGAGATTGCTGGATCTCTGCCAAAGTATTTGGCAACCATTAGAATTTTAAATGATATATTTGATGTGCCTTGGCAGTTGATAAGCTACAGTAATGGCTGTCTCGGATCCGATAGGGCTTTAGAATAAAGATAATTGATTTGTTTTTATAAAAATAAAAACAGGACTTTTTAAAACTTCTTGAGTGCTCCAGATATCCAATTAAGTCACTTATACTACCTTGTGGATGTGTACTCTATGACCTAATGATTCACTGAGGAATAGGGAATTTATACTGTTTACAAAGGAGCAGACACTCTGTCTGCAGCTTTGTACCAGCAAGAAGGGTAGAGCCGAGAATTAAGGGACAATCTGGGAATTTATCTCTCTGGTGCCATATAGTGCATCTATACCCTCCTGAAGGCAGGAAAATTATGGCATTAGCCCTTCACAACTCGGTTTGCTTTGTCCCATTGATTCATGAATGCTTTTAAGTTATCCTGCAGACTTAGAACTGAAAAATATATTTATTGGTTTAGCATAAAATAAAAGTAAGTCTTGTAGCCCCCCCTTTAAAACTGTCAATATAGTAAAATAACATCTCAGTTTTGATAGATCATAGCCAACTTGTTGATTAAAATAGCTGGTAAAGAATTTATGTAGTCAAGAGACTGCAAAGTGTTCCTTCTCTGAATTAAAAAAAGCACAAAACACACAGACATAGAAGCATTGTTCATTACAAGTGCTCCTCATCTTTCTGCATCTACTGTGCGTGTGATAGGTGTAGTAATTTTGCCTCAGCCTGTCCTGCTCAAGGCTGAGGTGCAGGACTCAGGGCAGGAGCCAGAACCAACAGAACCAATATCATAGATATTGTCCCAGCAAAGGCTGTGTCTGAACTGACACATTAAATACTACTGCCAGGAGGTGGGTATTCAGGCCTTCCCCTTCAGGACTAGATTGCTAGTGTTTAAAGATGTTGTGCCTGGTTATGGCAGTGAGTGCTGTGATAGGGCTGAGGTGGTTCAGGGCTCAGAGAGACCTGAGAGATCAGTTGGGGATTCAGGGGCCAAGTCTGAGTCTAAAGGCAAAGCTGTTTTGCAGAATGAAATTGTTAATTCAGACTCTTGGGGCTGCTTCTGCATATCAAAGAAGGTTCCTGAAGTTGTTCCAACTACTTCCTTCTGTGGTGATTATGTGCCCCTCCCCTTTGAGTCTTTGGCCTCTTTATCTGATGGATGGGGGTCTTTATACTGGTCTAATATACAGCCCCTCCCAGGTTTTTCTGTCTCCCCTGCAGCATCACAAATGCTTAGGAAGATCCCAAAACTATTGTTCTTATTGAAACGGAGGATTCTCCATCTTCCATACCAATGATTCCTCTGGAACCATATATTATAGTCAAGAAGATGTCTGTTAACCATATTCAGTCTGCTGACCAAACTCAAAGCTGATTAGCTCTGAAAATTCTTTCCTTGAATTTAGCTGGTTGGTCTGCTCGTCTCTCATCTTTTGAAGTACAAGAGTTTATTATGCCCATGATATCAGCTTGCTATGCTGGTCTTTGACCATATTAATAAATCTGAATCTGATATCAGCTTGCTTCAAGAAACTTGGTGTGTAGAATGCATTTATTTTTCTGGTTTTGTATCTTTTGTTAGTCCAGCTACCCCCATCTCTAAGGAAGGCAGACCTAAGGGTGGCCTTGCTTGTTTGATTTCTTCTTCTCTTAAATGTTATAGTTTAAAGTTGATCTTAGACTTAGATTATATTTGGCTATTAAATATGAATCCAAGAGCCATCATTTGATCTTGCTTACCACTTACATTTCTCCAGGGCTGTCCATTGGTGAATATTTTTCTTTATGGAAGGACATTGAGACTAGGATTCCATTTTACAAGATAATTCCAAAGCATTTCTTCTTCTAACTAGTGATATGAATGCCTGCATAGGATACAGCAATAGGTCAATTCTTTCTCTCCTGTATGGGGCTGAAGCTGATGACTTGGACTTCCTAATCCTGGATAGGACAACTAAAGACTCAAAAATAAACACCTGGGGAAAGATTTTTCCACTCAGCCCTCAAATTAGGATTTAATATCCTTGATGGCATTAAAGATCTAGGGGATCCAGGGAAATTTACAAGAATCAGTGAGAAGGGAGTCAGCATAGTTGATTATTGTTTGGCTTCCCCAAATCTTCTTCCTTACTGCTCTAGGTTCAGGGTGGGTGAACCAATGGCAGCAACCATCTACCACTTTACGGTAGACTGACAACTGGAGATAGATTTAACCTGTTCAGTCAGTGTCTTGAAGAGAGCCCTTTGGGATACTAATAAATCTAAGGAGGCCTCTAATATCTATTATTTCAATACATGCCAAATTCTTATATCCCAATTCATTAATGAGATTTCATCCGTTAAGCAATCAATGATACTGGTACAAATTTTCTATCCCTTTAAACGCTTGTTGGTCAAAAGATTGCCTCAACCAACATTCGGCTCCCAAACTGGTAATAAACCCTGGTTTAATATAGATTGTGGTTGTGTGCTCCAAGAAATCCACAGAATCTATAGAGCCGATAGGCATACTAACTCTAAGAGATTGTAGACTATCCTGATTGCCCAAAAGAGGCAGTTTAAATGCCTTATCTGGTATAAAAAACAAAGGCTATTAAAGGAAGGCTGGGAAAGGCTGATTACTGCTATTAATAACCATGATGCCAATATTTTTTGACCCTAGTCAACAAGGGCCGGGAGGTAACTTCTAAAATATGCTGCCACATCTCTCCCAGTAATTGGGAAAGCTATTTTGAAAATATTTTTGGCTCTGCCACCTTGCCCGCAAGTACCAGCATACATAATTTATTAGATAATCTCCCTCCCCAATAACAGAGAAAAATGGCCAGCCTGATTACAAACCTCAAAATAGGTAAGGCTCCCAGCCCTGACTTTATTGTCAACGGCCTCTTCAAGAGTAACGTCTCTGGTTGGAGCAAGATTTTAGCTCCCTTCTTCTCAAATATCTGTAAATCCGGCTCCATACCACAATCTTGGCTCAACTTGATAATTATTCCTATTCATAAAAAGCCAATTATTCTCTTCTGATCTGTTTGCTTTCTTGTTTAGGTAAACTATTTAGTTCTTACCTGCTTATAAAATTACAAACTGGGCTGTCAGACAATTAAGTCCTTATGCCGTATCAGATTGGTTTCAAAAGATGAGCTTCTATGATAGATCATTGTGTAGTTCTTGCCCATTTGGCTGAAAAATATACTAAACCATCTGGAGGTAAACTTTATGTGGCTTTTATTGATTTTAAAAGGGGCTTTGATTGTATCCCCCATGCTAGATTGTGGGGAAAATTAGCAATGACCTCTATGGACCATTGGCTTCTTTGGCTAAATCACAAATTATACCAAAACAATACTGCACAGGTAAGATGTGGAAATAATGGTCAATTGACCAAAGAGATCAAAATAAATGGAGGGATTCATCATGGCTGCCTTTTGGCTCCCTTTCTGTTTAACCACTATATAAATGACATTTATAGTCACCTTATTGGTGAACTTTTCCATCCACTTCACCCGTTCCAAAGACCTGTCTCAAATCTGTTCTATGCTGATGATGCAGTGCTGTTATCTCAGTCTCATGTTGGTTTAAGATGCTTATTGAATGCCTTTGCATTTTATTGCTCCCAAGAGTCTTTATATGTGAATTATCAAAAGGCTAAAATTGCTTTAATGCCATTTATCTTGGTCTATAAACGGCCACTCAATTGACTGGCTTCTGCTATCTCGGTGTCCTTTTTTCTTATAATTTGTCCTAGGAAAGTCATATTACTGCTGCTAAAAAGTTAGCATCAATACATTAATCAGTTCTCCTGAGATTCTTTCAGACCTCAGGAGGTAACTACGTACCTGCTGCCATCTGAGCTTTCCAGGCAAAGGTAGTTCCTTCATTATTATATGGTGTACCACTGACCATGGTGATGATCAATGATAAGTGTGACTCTTGTTTAACTTCCTTTCTACTTTCATTGTCCAATCTACTAATGTGTATCTCTGGCCCAGCCATCCATTTGGAATTCACTGAATCATCTATGGAGGCAAAAGCCTGGATAGCAACATTCCTCTTCAGACTTTTTAAAAAATATATTATTCTCTAGAGGGGTGTTACCTGCACCATCTTGTTAACAATAGCTTTCGAAGCTTATGGCTAAAATTGGTTGATGATAGGCTACAGAGGATAGGATTTTTGTCTGAGCTCTTTGATCAAATGGAATATCCCTCTGCATGTAAGCTGATTAAATCTAGCATACTACACTTCGATAAATGGAGCACTGTCATTAGAGCTTGAAGGGTACGTCCCCTATATTATTAGGGTCTTTCAACTCCAAAAACTCTACCTGCTTACTGTAAGCTTTTAACAGTTCCTAAGTATATAATAGTATTCTCTAAGGCAAGACTAAATGTCCTGCCACTAAGGAACTAGCAGGTAGGTTATTAGGGACTCCATTCTCTGAGCAACTTTGTGATTGCAGATCTGGGAATATAGACACCATCTGGCTTTCCCCCCCATTGATTACAACAAATACAATACTGCCTATGACAAGTGGATCACAATTTACATCCAAAGTCTTGCTGTAAAGCAAGAGATTATTGGCTGATTCTGACCCAAATGTGACTCTCGCAATGGCAAAAAAAAATTCTATGGCATTTAATTGTATTAACTTTTAATGTAAATCTTTTACTTATTATTCTGCACTTTTGTGTTTCCCTATGTTTGCCTGTATATTCCTATATTTTTTCCTCTGTTGGTCTATGAGCCTTAATAAAATAATGGAATGGGCACCTGCAGCTAGCCAGCAAGCAGGCACTAGAGATGCAACTCTATCCAGATGTGAGGGGGAATTTATTTTTCAAAGGAAACCCAACCTTTCCTATAGGAATCCTTTGTTGCTTCCCAACTCTCATAAGAGACACCAGTTATGTTTTTCTTCTGGGAGCTACCACCACCTCCTGTGTCATCAAATAGAGCTACATAGGAGTGCATGCTTAGGAATCAGTACAGTCTTTTCATTCCTTAATTTTATTTTAATGTATTTACTTTATATCACGCCTTTTTCCTCAATGAGGATCTAAAGCAGCTAACATTATTCTCTTCTCCTTCATTTTATCCTCACAACAACTCTCTCTGATAAATTAGATTGAGAATGTGTAACTGGATCAAGGTCAGTGAGCTTCCATGGCAAAGTAGGAAGTTGAACCTGGGTTTCCCAGATCATAAGCAAGTAAAAGATTTTGTTCACTATTCAACATCTCTTGAACACATACAGGCTACAAAATTAGCATGGGATTCTAAGTAGGGGTCATTTCCTAGAAAAAGAGGTGCAGGAGCTCATTTGCACAACTCATTTGCATATGCCACACCCCCTGACAAAGGGCAGGCATATTTAAAATGAGTTTGCAAATGAGTTTAAATCCACCCCGAGTCTCTCCACAAAAGCAGAGAGGCTCAGGGGGAAAGGAAGGCATGTCTGCCTCCCTGCCCCTCCCGTCTCCAGCCAACCCGCTGCTGGGGGCTGGCTGGAGATGGGAAGGGCAGGGAGGCAGTAATGTCTGGGTTCCCTGCCCAATCTTCTCCAGGTGCCCTGCAGATTGGCCAAGGAACCCAGGCATTTAAATCCCCTACTCCCTGAGTCTCTCCATGGCGGAGGGCAGGGTCTGGGCTCCTTACTGCTGGAGCACTGCTCTGGAGTGCTCCGGCAAAAAATGATCCCTGATTCTAAGTCATAAAAGTAAACAGAAAGATTTCTAACCTAACTTGAAATTACAGTAACCCAGCATTTTCTCCCCTCCCCCCATAATGTTTCTGGGTTCTGATACAGAGACCAGAAGGAGGAGGAGGAGTTCAAACAGGGTAGTTTTAATCTAAGATGCAACTCCAACAGGTTTATGCAAGCATTGTCAACCAGCTAAACTGGCTATTTGAACATGTAACTTTAAGGAAAATCTTCAGATTAACACACTAGAATAATATAAGGGAATATTTTGAAATTATATGTTCTATCACAGCACTCATATCCCTGGTTGAAGTGAATGAGCTTATGCATGGAGAATGCTCCCCAGCTGCCCTCACACACACACACAAAGAGAGAGCAGCTCCTATTCACTTTCTCCTCCCCAAGTCTGTTGGAAGTTCTAGGCCAATCTGGGCTGTGTAATCCTAGTTCCCAGAGTCTTTTTTCCCTTCCTTCCTTCCTTTCTTCCTGACTGACTGACTGCCAGAATCTATTAACCAATGGGCTTATGCTGCCTACATCAGAGGAATTCATTATTTTCACCCCAGGTTGTGGAAACATATTGATCTGGGACCTGATGAAATCTTCCCAGCCTAGCTGTCTCCATCCCACTGGTTCGTCACTATAAGTGTCAGCACTTCCTAAAATGAAACATTTTATTTCCCTGCTCTCATCCACAATAGGTAGTGATATCACTGATGCTAATAGCTCAAGCAGAAATACTGAGGGTTTTTTTTTTAATCTACATTTTTGAATTAGTACACAAAATGATGGTGGTGGGGAAACAAATCAATGTGCTCCAGGTAAAGTAATACCATTAAACATGTTTCTGACCAAATAGTGGCGGGGTGGTTTTGCACCCATCCTCCTCACAGAATTGGAGTCACCAGATACTAGAGGTGGCACAAGAAGAAAGTCTGCCTTATGTGATGCAGCCAACAAAAGGCCCGAGAACAAAAGACTGTTCCATCATTGTCTGGCACACTCATTTGCTGCAGAGCTCTCCATCCTTCCCACCCCAACAATATGGGATCAACTGGTCACTTTGGGGCCCAGCAAGAATTTGTTTAGATCCTTATGTTATTGGCCAGGATAAAGTACATAAGAAGATAAGAGAAGCCCATCCATTCCAACATTGTCACACAGTGGCCAAAAATACAAGGTACCAAGTAACTTGTGTGTGTGGTTGGGTTTATAAATAAGCCTGAACCTCAGGGGTTGGAGAATATTTGTGCAGATTAAGTGTTCATTGCTTAATGTGGGGAACACAAAATCCAGCCACTGATGACTGCACAGTCTCAGATGGCTGGTGGAGATTAATCCCTCAGTGCTGTGTATCAGCACTTGAACCTTTACACTGCACAGTGCAGAAGGATGGGCTTAATGGCCAACACTTCTCTGCACAAATTGAATTGATCCTGGAGTCTCTTAGGGAGTCTGCACAATGTGAGGTGTGGGTTTAATGCACAATTATTAACAAACCCTAATCTAACCCAAGTATTTTGTATGGTATTTTCATTTCAGAAAATGGGGACAATATCTTCTATAGTTTTAATCTGAATCTTTTTCAATTTTTAAAAGATTATTTATTTAAATGTTCCTGTTTGGAAACAAGTTTGAAAATACAAATTAGTCATCTAAAAGGCTAAGGAAACAATTGGTGAATTTCATCTGAGGATACAGGCATTGGAAACTCGGAAACTGCACCATTACTATGTCAATGGCCTGTACCACCAGCATAATCCCTGTGCTAGTAGGTCATTATTAATGCGAGGAGAAATTCTACACTGAGTTGGGCTTTAGTAGGGAAGGAGTTCAGTCCTAAAAGAAATCAACCCTGACTGTTCCCTGGAAGGCCAGATCCTGAAATTGAAACTCAAATACTTTGGCCACCAAATGTGAAGGGAGCACTCACTGGAGAAGACCTTGATGCTGGGAAAGATTGAAGGTCAAAGAACAAGGGGATGGCAAAGGATGAGATGGTTAGACAGTGTCATCGATGCAACAAACATGAAATTGAGCAAACTTCAGAGGACAGCGGAAGACAGGAGGGCCTGGTGTGATCTGGTCCATGGGGTCACGAAGAGTCGGACTCGACTGTGCGACTGAACAACAACAACAAGGGAAGAAGTTGAGAGCCTGATTTTGCTCAGGGGTTAGTCCTGTTCCCAATTATAACATAATCTTGTGGCAGCAAAATTAAAGTAAAATGAGGGAACTATATACTTCCTTAATGAACATCTCTTTTTAATCAAAGAAATTGACGGTCTCTCTCAAAGAGGGGAACAGAGTATAATAAGTATGAATGGAGGGATCTTCTTGTCTGTAAATCACCAAAGGGTAGCCACATCCTGGAGAAAATGATGGAAAAAACAACTGCTTCTAGTCCAATTTTCGGGCTATCCACATCCTTAAATAAAAACTGAGACCAGTTGAATGCCCAGATTGTACTGTTCTACAGCTCCACATAGGACCCTTATCCTATATGGCTAAGATGTCTGAGGATGGGGAGGATAGGGTATGTAAGAGATTGGGAGCTAGGGTATCCATCAAGGTTTCTTCATAAGTAGCACTCTTAAAACACAAACCTACAGGAGCAGACAGATGATCCACATGTTGCTCTGTAGAGCAAGAGGCCTACAACTCTCTGTAGCAAACCACAAAGCCAAATAATGCAAGCAGAAACAAGAGAAATATAACAATACAGACTTTCACTTCTACCACATTCCTGTTGATATCTTATGTTTGCATAACCTCCAGATGGAACAGAAATTCATCCTGTAAGATCTAGTCAGTTCATGGATTGTATTATTTGAATGCATGTTTAAGAATCACATGATTCAACAGTTTATTATGCAAAGCACCCCCACAACCACACACCCACACACACACCACTTTTTGCACCTAGAAAATGAAGTGTCAGAAGTGCCATTCATAAGTTACAGTGAACACATGCAATCTATATATTGTGTATAACTGACCTTCTATTATACCTGTGCTGCATAATTCTCATGTTACATTCAATACATTCTGTACATAATTTTCATGTTAGATTCAACATATGATTGAAACCCCACAATTATTCAGGTACTGATCCTCACTTTCATTTATAAAGTGAATGTACTTTGTCTCTTTCGTACAAACAGGTGTACACATGTACATGCTGGTTGTATACTCATTCACTGAAACATGTTAACTAGGCTAGAGGGAGGGGTTCTTACCTTTTAACCTAGCCCTTACTATTTTATGTGTAAGCATAGTTTGTATGGGGGAGAAGCACACAATCTCTACCTGTACTCTGAAGTTTTTGCCACATGATCTGGAATACTACTACTCCATGATCTGGGGTAAATCCAGATACAAGATGCATTTATATCCCATCAAGTCACCTTTTAAAATACATGAAATTCAGGGTCTCATTCATTACAGGTTGCTACTTTTGAGATATTAAAGGACATGCAGAGGATTTTACAAGTCCATATGACTCAGAATTGGTCAAGATTATGTATACCTTAAAAAAAAAATAACTCAAATATTCCTGAGTAGCATTTAAAGTCACCCTCATTTTATGAGGAATGGTATATGCCACAATAAAGCAACAAAATAACTGGTTACAGACGATCTGTAATAACTTTGTGGATGCCTTGGATTTATTTTTGAAGATACTAATGAGCAAGTGCCATCCCTTTTAAAAACACATGTATTGAGGAGATGATTCCATATTTGCAGGCTTATGCAACTTATAGGAAAGAACCATCTAGTCAGCAAATGAAGAGCAAAATTGAAAATGTCAAAGTTGTGGAGTATAGTACAATAATTACTGAAGTACATCAGGTGTTATTAGAATTTTGATAGCTCCCTCTTTGACAACCATGGTAATAAGAACAGAAAAAAGTACAAAATTAATTTATTTTATGACAAAAATAGCAATGAGATGAGACCATTCCTGGGTAGGGTAGTTGAAAGAGCAGTAGCTGAGCAGCTCAAAGTGTTCTTGGATGACTCCTCTATCCTGGATCCATTTCAGTCTGGCTTCCGCCTGAGCCACAAAGTGGAGACTGCGCTAGTCACCTTCATGGATGACCTCTGACCGCATCTGGATCGAGGCAGGTTGGCACTGCTGCTATTGCTCAGTCTAATGTCAGCATTCAACACAGTCAATTATGATCTTCTAACCCACTGCCTCACTGATGTGGGGATATGGGGAACTGCCTTTGCAATGACTGTCCTCCTTCCTCCATGGTTAGGGACAGAGGGTGGTGCTTGGGGAGATGATTTTGTCACATTACTCTATATGGAGTCCTGCAAGGGGCAATCCTCTCTCCAACCTTATTTAACATCAATATATGCCCATTGCCCAGTTAATCTGGGGGTTTAGCTGGGTTGTCACCAGTATGTATCTGCTGATGTATCTGCTGCTACTAGTTGTATCCGCTGATGGATGGATGAACAGACTCTACACCGGATGTTTTGGCTAGGGCTTTGGAGGCTGTGGCTGATTGGTTACAACAGAGTTGGTTGAAACTTAATCTAGCTAAGACAGATGTCCTGTTCGTGGGGAGTTGGGTTTGGGAATCCCTTAGCCCTTGGTGGGGCATCATTGACACTAATTGTAAGGAGTTTGGGAGTGATCCTGGATTCCTCCCTTTCAATGGAGGCCCAGATCACTCATGTTGCCAGATCAGCCTTCTATCATCTTCAGCTGGTCAGAAAACTGGTCCCCTACCTTTCTTCCCAGGACTTGGTGATGGTGAGCCATGCAATGGTCACTTCCAGGCTTGACTACTGCAACTCTCTCTATGTGGGCCTACCCTTGAACCTGATCCAGAAGCTTCAGCTGGTACAAAATGCAGCAGCATACCTGTGTGGGCACACATTCAGCTAATGCTGCACCAGCTGCATTGGTTGCCAGTTGAAAACTGAGTCAGGTTCAAGGTTATGGTATTAACCTTTAAGGCTATGCAGCCCTGGACCAGCATAGGTGTGGGACCATCTCTCCTGGTATGTGCTCAAGAGAGGCTTGCACTCTTCCAACCAGCACCCATCTAGTGGTCCCCAGCTTGAAAGACGTCTGCCGTGTCTCAACCAGGGTCAAGGCTTATTCATCCCTGGCTCTGGCCTAGTGGAACATGCTCCCAGTTGAGATCAGGGCCCTGCAGAATTTATTGCAATTCTGCAGGGCTTGTAAAATAAAAGAGCTGTTCCTCCAGGACTTCGGCTGAGGTGGCAGTGTCATATAACAGTGGCCTCCCCTTTTTAAGCTGCTCCTTGGTAGTATTCATATCAACTGGCATGGGGAGTAGCTGACTTATATCATTGGAGGGATCCACCATCCCTACCTGGCAGCACAAATTGAAGGAGTCAAACTGCTGAGTCGCCATAATTTATTTTAAATTATTTATTTAAATTTTAACCCTGTCTGTATTAATTCTTAATGCTGATAATCTTTTATGGAATTGTTCTATTGTTTTTATTTACTGGTGTAAAGCGCTCTGAGCTTACTTGCAGTGTAGAGCAGGGTAGAAGCCACAAAAATGATAGTATACCAATCGTATTCTTCAAGTTGTCATCTCTTGTTGGAGTTCTTTAGTAATTTTAATGATATAATTAAATAAGTAGTTGGACCTCTATGTTTCTAAGAACAGTAAGTTACATTTACTGATCAGTTTACCAGCTTAAATCCTATGCATTTCAATGAGACCAAATTGGATTAACACCAAGTACATTCTGTCAACTGGATTGTGGATTGTTTTATTAGTCACAGAAACAGAAGCTCAATGTGATCACCACTGTGAAAAGTAGAATTTAATCCTGATTTTTAAAATGTCGATTGCAGTAGAATTCAGCTCCTTCCCAGCCGTGGAGCCCTGGTGGTAATTGCTGGCAGGGCCTGTTTTGCCTTCTCCGGAAGGAGGAAGAGGCAGGGGCGGCTGATGCCTAGCATCACAGCATTGCAGTGGAGGGATGGAGTTGGCAAGGGTTTAAGCACAGATTCATCCCCACACTTCCTCTTTTGCCTGTGTGCTTGGCAGAGGAATGGAGCACCAAAGGACCATGGTATGTACAGACCGCAGCCTATGCTGCAGTGGCAGAGGCCTCCTCAGGGGTGGAAGCTTGGACAGGGTTGTGGCCTATGTGGCTGCAGACTTCTTGAATACAGGGGTTTCCTGATCAGGCCAGGGGACAAATTGGGCCCATGTTTCTTGGGGATTTGTCCAGGGGGCTGGGATGCAGTGATAAGGGAGACAGGCAGAGGATTCAGGCCAATTACTTGGCCTGGGTGGCAGCATTCAGTGGCCACTGCAGGCTTTTGGTGCAATGGTTAAGTGCACAGACTCTAATCTGGGAGAACCGGGTTTGATTCCCCACTCCTCCACTTGCACCTGCTGGATGACCTTGGGCAAGCCATAGTTCTAGCACAGCTGTTCTTGAAAAAGAGCAGTTTCTGTCAGAGCTCTCTCAGCCCCACCAACCTCACATGGTGTCTGTTGTGGGGAGGGAAAAGGAAAGGAGTTTGTAAGCTGCTCTGAGACTCCTTTGGGAAGTGAAGGGTGGGGTATAAATCCAACCTCTACTCTCTTTTCTTCCCTGGGAGTGAGGTTCCTGTAGACCGTGGTGTCAAACATTTGGCCCGTGGGCCGGGTTGTTATGTCTTGAAGATGAATCCATCATATTCTTTTACATGTTAAGCTTCAGGCATAAAGAGGATTGTAATCTGTCGCATTCCTATTGGCTGGTTTCTATGAAACCTCTGTAAATAACCAATTACAATGTAAATATGTATCTTGGATGGAACAGACCTCATTGGTCTTTATCCTGAGATTATGACTGGATGTAAACTTATTTATGGGTGTGGTTTTGACAGCCCAGACGATTTAAAAAGGGAGCTGCGCTCCACTGTTCCGTGTGTGTGTTGTTGAGTTGAGTTTGCTGTTACAATAAAGCTGAAATCACTTTGCTGAAATCCAATCGTGTTGAGTTGCATACTTAACAATTGGCAACAAGGATGGAATACTGATAGCAGGTAGGCAGCCCCGCTGAACTGACGCAGGAATGGCAGGCAAGACCACACACCTGGCCGAGCCGGCTGAAGCCCCACTCGCAGTAGTGGCCGCACCGACAGTCAAGATGGCCGTCAATCCTGCGTTCAAGACATTCAATCCGGCAGCGAAGGACTGGGACTCTTACCTGGCGTGGTTTGAGTTCCACCTCCAAGCGAACCAAATCACCGATGAGGCGCGAAAGAAGGCATCTCTCCTGAGCTCCTGCGGAAAGGCTGTTTTCGACATTGCCCGGTCCCTAGTTGCTCCCACGGAGCTCAGTGCAGCTATGTGGGCTGACATCACGGCCAAACTCAAGGGTCATTTCTCGCTGCAACCATCGAAGATCGCATGTCGGCACACTTTTTACAAGCGTTCAGGGGCCTGCAGAATCCATTGCCGAGTACATCATGGCCTTGTGGAAGACAGCCCAGCCCTGCAGTTTCACCGACCTGGAGGAGGCCCTCCTTGACTGTCTTGTATGTGGCCCACAGGACGAATGCCTCCAGCAGTGCCTGTTTGCCCGCACAGAGCTGACATACGCTGTGGCCTACGCAGAGGCTGTTGCTGCCAAGGCTGCCGAAAGGTCAACACGAGGGGTCTGGCAGCGCCAGGTCCTGAGTATGAAGGAGCCGTCAGTTCATCGGCAATCCTCCAGCGAGTCGGATGGAGAACCAGATGATATCTGCAGGACGCGTGAGGTATGCCCATCACAGACTCAACCGAAAACTGCAGCGCCGCGTTCCTGTGCCAGTTGTGGAGGCAAACACAAGCGAGACCTCTGTTGGGCGAGAGAGCTGATTTGTCATTCCTGTGGTAAGCAGAGACATGTGGCCCGTGTCTGCTGAGTAGCCAAGAAGTCTCCACCGTCTACGCCACATGCAAAGCCTAGGGTTCATGATCGGAACAGCAACAAGGCACCCAATTGTCACCAAACCGACGCCTCCTGCTGCCCCTCAACAGTACTGGCTACCAGTGACAAGCCCAGCCAGAAGATCCATGTCATGCTTCACCTGGACGGTGTTCCTTGCACCATGGAGGTGGACTCCGGATCATCCGTCACGGTCATCTCAACGCAGACATGGCAGCGTTTGTTCCTGCAAAGGAGCCGTCGCCGTTTGTCTCCAGTCTTGACCTTCCTGACCGACTTCCAAGGCAGGCATATCCCCTTGGCGGGAAAGGCAAATTTCCTTGTAGAATTCAAAGATCAGAGAGTCGAGTTATCCCTCCTGGTTGTGGAGGGTGAGAGAGTCAGTCTGTTGGGCCTTGATTGGTTCGAGGCTCTGGGCATTGCTATTACTGGTGTTAACCAAATATGCCAAATTAAAAGGGACTCTTTGTATAGCAAGTTTCCTGAAGTGTTTGGTGAGGGTTTGGGCCAGTACACTGGTCCCCCGGTGACCTTTGATTTAGACCCATCAGTTCGGCCCATAGGCTTAAGTATCATAAGGCGTCACTCGCTTTAAAAGAAAAAATTGAGGCTGAGTTGGACAAACTAGTTAACCAAGGAATTCTTGAGCCTGTTCCTTATGGTAAATGGGAGACCCCCATTGTAATACCTGTGAAATCCGACTGCTCTATCCAAATCTGCGCTGATTATAAATGTACTGTAAATCAGGCTCTGCAACAACACTCCTACCCAGTGCCTGTGATCAGTCATGTGTTGGCATCACTGGGGGGAGGAAAGGTATTCGCAAAACTTGATCTGGTGCAGGCTTACCAGCAGCTGCCTGTGGACAATGCAGCTGCTGAAGCGCAAACTATTGTGAGCCACAAAGGGGCATTCAAGGTAAAGCATCTTCAGTTTGGGGTAAACGTCGCCCCTGGTATTTTCCAAAGCTTAATGGAGGGGTTCCTGCGAGGGCTATCTGGTGTCGTACCATATTTTGATGACGTGTTAATAGCTGGTACAGATGAATCTGAATTGATGGCTTGGTTACGAGCAGTGTTGGGTCACTTCAAAGAAGCTGGTTTGCGAGTGAAACGCTCGAAATGTTTTGTTGGTGTAAGCCAGGTTGAGTTTCTGGGGTTCCTCATAAATGCTAATGGGGTCCACCCCATGCCTGACAAGGTCTCTGCCATCAAGAACGCACCCCTGCCTAAGTCAAAAAAAGAGCTGCAGTCATTCTTAGGCATTTTAAACTTTTACCATTTGTTTTTACCACACAAGGCGTCTGTGGCAGAACCTCTGCATGCCCTGTTGCACAAAATGTTAAGTGGGAATGGGGGAGAGGCAAAGGTGGGCCTTCTCAGCAGTCAAGGAGTTGTTGTTGTCATGTGCTATGCTCACCCACTTTGACGAATCAAAAGTGCTCGTGCTAGCCGCCGATGCATCCCCTTACGGGTTGGGCACTGTACTGAGCCACGTGATGCCTGACGGTTTGGAGGCACCAATTGCTTTTTATTCGCAGTCCCTGATGGCCGTGGAAAAGAACTATGCACAGATCGATAAGGAGGGCCTCGCCCTGATTGCAGGGATTAAAAAATTCCATGACTTTGTTTATGGGCGAAGGTTCCTCTTTGTTACCGATCACAAGCCTCTGCTGGGCATCTTCTCACCGGACTGTCAAACCCCGAACATTCTCTTGCCTCAGATGTTGCAGTGGGCAGTTTTTCTTTCTGCCTATGACTATGACTTAGAGCACAGGCCGGGGAAGGCTATTGGGCATGCTGACGCCCTCAGCCGCTGCCCTGCACCAACGATGGACACTGACAGTGGCCAGGACTGTGATGTTCTGGCAACAGATGAACTGCCAGAGGCACTGGTCACCTCCCTGGACATTGCTGCTGCGTCGGCAAAGGACCCTGTTCTAGCCCATGTCTTTAATTGGGCATGGAGGGGGTGGCCAGTGGGAAAAAACAGAGCTAGAGTTCAAACCATATGTAATGTGCCAAAATGAACTGTCTGTGTCTAAGGGGTGTTTCCTTTGGGGGAGTCGGGTGGTGATTCCCACCAAATTTAGAGAACATGTTTTGGAGGCTTTACATGCTGGCCACCCAGGCATGGTTCATATGAAGGCTCTCGCTAGGGGGTATGGCTGGTGGCCTAAGCTCGATGACGACATTGAGGCATGGGTAAAAAGGTGTATGCCCTGCCAGCAGTCTTGCCCAGAACCACCTCAGGCTCCCATTCAACCCTGAGAGAAGACCCGGAGGCCTTGGTCATGCCTCCACATAGACTTTGCCGGGCCTTTTCAAGGCCAGACTCCTTATTGTCATTGATGCATTCTCCAAATGGCTGGAGGTTGTCCATATGCATTCAACGGGCGCTGCTGCTCCATGAGGAAGCTCTTTGCCACCCATGGACTCCCGGATGTAGTGGTCTCGGACAATGGGCCACAATTCGTGTTCGCAGAGTTTGACCCCTGTTCCATCCTGCCTCTAACGGGCGAGCAGAGAGGATGTTACAGTCAGCCAAGGAGTCGCTTAAGCACCTGATGTGTGGGGACTGGGGACAGAAGATCACCTCATACCTCCTGAGGCAGTATATCACGCCCTGCTTTGCCACAGGGAGGAGCCCTGTGGAGCTGCTTATGGGCAGAAAGCTGTCTTCGTTACTAGACAGGCTCCATCCGGACTTAGACCAGTCCAAGCAGCGGTCTGAAGCCCAGGCACAGGGGAGAGTGTTTGTTTGTGGGGACAAGGTATTTGCCAACAATTACATGGAGGGACAGCGTTGGCTACTGGCCGTAGTTGTGAAGGTCTCGGGTTCGAGAATGTATGTGGTTCGGCTTCCCATCGGATGGGACATACGCTGTCACATAGACCAGCTCAGGGAACGGTGGGCAGACTCAAGCCTAGAGTCAGAGCCTGAACCTGAGCTGGTCCCCATCGAGCAGGAGCAGCCTCCCAAAGAGGAGGTGAGTGCTGCCGATCCCAAAAGGGAAAAGGAGTCTGGGCAGACCCACAACTCCTGAACCCGAGACCGCTGTCCTTGTTCCCCCTGTCTCTCCTGCGAGAGAGGCTGCCAGGGTCCCCAACAACAGTAACGCTCCACCACCTCAGGAGCAGAGACCGCTGCGCCGGTCACAGAGAAGCCACTGTGCCCCCTCCTATTTGAAAGACTACCTCTGGTAGAAAGGTAATGCTCCATCTTAGGGGGGAGGAGTTGTTATGTCCTGAAGCTGAATCCATCCTATTCTTTTGCATGTTAAGCTTCAGGCATAAAGAGGATTGTAATCTTTATCCTGAGTTTATGATTGGATGTTAACTTATTTATGGGTGTGGCTTTGACAGCCTGGATGATTTAAAAAGGGAGCTGCACTCCACTGTTCTCTGTTAGGATGCCTTCTCATGTTCTTGACCAGCACATGAAGCAACATATGTACAAAAGGTTGCAATGCCCAGCCATTTCAAGTTTTCCCGAGTCCTAGGCTAGGAACAGTGAGCATGAGATTTCTGTAATAACTGTCAATAAATCAAAAGTAGGTTTGAAGCTTAGAAATGCACACCTGAACAGCATACTCAAGATTGCTACAGCACAGAAATTTTAATGCAATAATTTAGAGCAGAGGTATCAGAGTCTGTTAAACAGACGAAGTATTGCAAGATTGCTAGTGTTTTAAGCATGTTTCTTTGTGTTTGTCTGTGTCCTTTATATCTCTGCTACCTGGTATTACATTTTATGACACACATGGCCCAGCCCAACAAGGTCTCATTTATGTCAGATCTGGCCATCATAACAAATGTGTTTGACACCCCTGCTGTAGACTAAGCAGAGGGTCTGGAGAAGCAGTGTTGGGCCCAGTGAGGCTTCAGTGGATTGGGGTAGGCCTGATGCTCTGTTGGTGGGCCAGTACAGGGGCTTGGCCACAGGGCATTGATCTGTAGGTGGGTCCCAGGTTATATTAGCCTCAGGCCCCTTCGGCCTGGGATTAAAGTAGTGGCAAGGGTGCTCAAAGGGTAAGCAGCCCACATCAAGAGCAGCCCTGAAATGGATGGTACCTGTTTTTTCCTTGGATGAGGAGGAGGATGGCCAAGGCAGACAAGCCATCCTTGATAGGTTGGAGGTGCTTGAGTAGCATGTGGGTAGACCTTTGGCTCCTGCCAAGGTGGTGTGTGTGGGGAGGCAAACTAGGCAAACTGCCAACAGGAAATTTCAAGCAGAGGTATAAGTGCATTTGTCTGCTTTGGAGGGCAGATGTGTGAAGTCATCAGGGATTGAGAGAATGGCTGTAGACACAACAAGGGCCAGGTATGGAGGAGGCAACATGAAGGCAGCAGCCAGATGTGGTTCCAGAGGCTTCAGAAGAGGTGCCTGCAGTGGAGGAGGGTAAGCAAGACTGGACACAATTTGGTGAGCCTGCATGGACTTCCAGTTGTTGGGTTCTGCATTTGAGGGGCAGTTTTATATGGACAGGGCTCTGCCTATGGGAATCTCCATTTCATGCATGACATTTGAGCATTTTAGTTCCTTTCTGGAGTGGGTCCTAAATTACCGGATAGGGTTGGTTGATATAGCCCACTATCTGGGTGATTTCTTTTTTGGGGTCCATAGGGCATTGGGCAGTGTCTAAGGATGATGACACAAAGTTTAGTTATGCTGCTTCATTTGAGAGCCAGTTTGATTTAGTGGTTAGAAGTGCAGACTCTAATCTGGGAGAACCGGGTTTGATTCCCCACTCCTCCACATGCAGCTGCTGGTGTGACCTTGGGTCTATCATAAGTTCTTTCAGAGCTGTTCTCTCACAAGCAGTTCTTGAAAGAGCTCTCTCAGCTCCACCTACCTCACAGGTTGTCTGTTGTGTGGAGGGAAAGGGAAAGGAGACTGTAAACTGCTCTGAGAATCCTTTGGGTAGTGAAGGGCAGGGTATAAATCCAACCTCCTCCTCCTCCATATTTCCTTGCTGCTTTCCCCCAGAACATAAAACAGTACCCAACACTATTCATAGCAGCAATACGAACACAATTAAAAATCCTGATAACAGTAACATACCACTTAACCCACAGTTTAAAAACAGGCTTATGCCACTGTCAAAAGGTTGGCAGTGAAAGGACTCTTCTTATTTGCTCCAGCAGATTCTTCCACAGAAGTGATGCTGCCACTGAAAAGGCACAGGCTCAGCCACAGAAGGATAAAATCCAGAGTGAAGAGGAAAACAGAGGAGCAAAACTGCAAACCAAAAAACAGACAAACATAAGTGCCACATGAGGTTATAATGTCATTTATAGCAGATATTCAGTTACTGTTGTTAGACTCAAGTCTGAGCCTTGCTAAGGCCATAGTTCTGAAACTTGCACCTCAAAACAAATACGATCTGTTAAGTATGCCACTCAACAACAGGATTTCAGCAAAAGTGATTTCAGCTTTATTTGTAACAGCAAACACCAACTCAGGAACACACCACAAACAAGTGGAGCACACTCCAGATGATTCAGGAATATCCCTGACAAAATCAACTTCCCTGGAAACCTAATAAATACTTAATCAGGCAGGATGGCTCATCTTCCAATTCATCACCTGTCCCCCACTAAAGCAACATGCCCCTTTTGGCTCATCAAGCCATTAGGTATCTCGTAAGGCTCTCTGCCCATTCATATCTAATAGCCAGGAGAAAGCTTATAAGAATTGGTTTACCCTTCCCAAACCTTCTTCTACCTGAGGCTAGGGATGGGCACAAAATGGGGTAATGCAGTTTGGTTTGTGGCTGAACCATGAACTGAACCACAAACCAAACTGGGAGTTTCATTCACAAACCAAACTGGTTTGTGGCTCATGGCCCTGCAAACCCTGTTGAAAGGAACTGCAGTTCCTTTAAATGCGGTTTGCAGAAAGCCCAAAAAACAGCTGAGCAGTGGGGGCCACTTGCTCCCTGCCTCTCTGTAGTTTTGGGCTGTGTCCTGCAGTCCCTTTAAAGTTTAAAGGGGCTACACAAAAATGTGAAAAATAGCTGTGCAACAGGGACGCACTTTGTAGTTCCTTTACAGGGCATGCAGCTGTGTGGCGAGGGGTGCCTCCCCACTGCACAGCTGTTTTTCACATTGTCTTCTGCAGTCCCTTTAAACTTTAAAGGGACTACAGAAGACAGCTGAGCAGCAGGGAGTACCTCTCTACTGAGCCTCCCTTGTGGCTCAGCTGTTTTTGCAGCTTTTACAGGCGTTTAAACAGACCCAGAATCCCTTGAAACCCCTGCTTTGTGCTCTGTCCACAAACTGCTCTAAAGTTTTGTGGAAGTTCATGATAGTAGACCCATCATGAACTTCTGTTCCCAAACCACGAACAGGGCAAAATTAATTATGAATTTTGCTTTGTGGTTCAGTTCAAGCCCATCCCTACCTAAGAAAACAGGATCTCTTCTTCAGGACAGGCACAGTATGTCTTAACTTCTTCTTCTTCAGGACAGGCACAGTATGTCTTAACTTCCATTTTTTTACAAACTTTCTCTCTGCATCCTTGCTCTTTCCCAATGCTAACTTCAATCTTACCTGATCTCCAATCAGCTGAGGCTACTGCCCACTGGTTTCCCACAGCCTTCCTCTCAACTTCCCTTTCTTGTTTCTGCTCCCATACACACCTCCTTCCTCTGTGTGTGTGTTAAGTGCTATTAAGTCACTCCCAACTTAAGGTTAACCTATGAATTAACATTCTCCAAAACATCCTATCATTAACAGCCTTGCTCAAGTCTTACAAACTGAGGGCCATCAATCCACCTCATGTTGGGTCTTCCTCTTTTCCTGCTGTCTTCAATGCTTCCTAGTGTTATTGTCTTTTCCAGGGACTCTTGTCTTCTCATAATATGACCAAAGACAACAGCCTCAGTTTAGTCATTTTAGCTTCCAGGGAGAGTTCAGGCTTAATTTGGTCTAGAACCCCCTTATTTTTCCTTTTGGCACTCCACAGTATCTGTAAAACTCTTCTCCAACACCACATTTCAGATGTATCTACTTTCATCCTGTCAGTTTTTTCCACTGTCCAACTTTCACAAACATACCTAGTAATGGGGAATACTATAGTATGAATTAATTTGATGTTGGTCACCAGCAACACATCCCTACACTTAACAATCTTTTCTAGTTCCTTCATGGTTGCCCTCCCCAATCTTAATCTCCTTCTGGTTTCTTGGTTGCAGTCTCCCTTCTGGTCTTAAAGTTGCCACTGGACTCAAACTTTGTTCTACAGTTTCAGACCAACATGGCTGTCTTTTTCGTTGATGATGAAGTCAAGGAATAGACAATCTTGAACAATTTCAGTTTCTTCATTGTCAGCCTTGAAGTTGTGTAATTTCCCAGTATTTATTACTTTTGTCTTCTTCTTTGGCACTTTCTGCTTTAACCTTCAGCAGTCATCATTTCAAGTATAGACCCTACATTTTGGCATCCCTGCTGGGATACTTGTATCTGTTTCTGGGTGGTTCACGTCTTGGACTACTGAATTGGAAGGAACATATTATCTTGGTTAAAACAAATGCAGTTGGACTTTTTTTGGTTTCTACAAGTACATTGCTATTGAATTTTACCATTGAATTGACTAGTTTTGCTGCTAGTATTTTACTTTTCTTTTCTCTTTTATATATTGGTTAAGACAATAAAGTTTATGCTTAAGCATCTGCCTCTTCCTTCTGTTCTCTGGAAGCATATGGTGCTTGGCCTGGAGCTGTTCTTTTCTTCTCTGGAACAATATCCCCTTTCTTCCAGTTTTCCATTGTATTCTAGGACTTTCTGCTCCTCAATTGTGAATGTAGGACCTAATGAATTTGTTGTTTAGGTGAGATTTGAACCAGGAAACTCAGTTAGGTACCATGACAGGAAATCTACAGAACAGGTGAGAACTTCATGCCTCTTGGTATTAACTTGTGAAGAGGTGGCTCTGTTCTACAGTAGTTGTAAGTTTTTGACTTAAGAGGAAAGAAGGTCTATAGAGTTCATTTTTTATACTTGAAAAATTATCATTTAAATAAATACAACAGAAGATGTGAGAATATATCAGAACTTTAATGAAAAACCATGTAGAGCTTCATCTTATCTATTAACTTTCTATTTTCCCTGCAGAAATTGTTTCTGTCAATATTTTATTATGATAGGGGATGAATGAGGGAAAGAAGTGAAGTCTAATCTAAGCAGATGTTGTCATAAACTGCACATAGCAATTGAGACTACTGAAAGAAATCAGGAAAGAGAATTTCCCCCCATATCGATATTTATGCTAGAAGTAGTAAAATAATTCATTAGAAATAAGTAAAAACTACAACAATAAGATGCAAAACAGTTGGGGAATAAATAAGGAACTGAAAATATATTGTAGACATTGTTTAGGACAATAAATCCCATTGGAGCTTAAACAATCAATGCATTCATATCTAACAACAGACAATAGAAATCGGCATATTATTATAGTCCATGAATCGATTGTCTTGTCTTCTGAGGTATTACAAGGTTGATTCATTCTGACAGGGATAAAGGAATGTCTTTCAAGCTGTTTCTTGGTTACTGATAGATCAAATAAGTTACAGCATGTTTCTTGTCAAAGTTTGGGATGAAAATACTAAACTGTTGTAGTTGCATGTGAGGCTACATTTGGCTTGGTAAGCAAAAAAGAAAAATGTAGCTCAGTAGCTATCACTCTTCTTTGATTAAAGATTCAAAGCTAAGATGCAAAATTTTTGTGTAACTTCTTGCCAGCAATGTTTTGTATTCCAGTTTTATAAAATGGAGACATATACCAAAAAGGGGCCTGCCTTTTCTTACTTAAAATTGTCCTGTAAATTTGAGTAGAAGGATTTTCAGGGCTTAATTGTGTAAACGTCAACTGAGTACACAATGAAAAAGTCCGCTTGTTCACTTTGTCCAGTGGTGGTGATAGGGTACAAACTAATGATAAGGTATTCTTCCATTAAATGTCACAAATATTAAGATCAGTTTATCAATGACAAATTATCCAAGGCTGAGTAATTTTCTTTCCTAAATCTTTTCAAGGAACAGTTGAGCAACAACTTGTCAGAGTGCTATAAGTATCTTACACCTTAAAGATGGGTTATAGACTCCATTAGCAGTGCAGTCCTATATAGTTATATCCATCTAATCTGATTGTCCTCAACAGATTTAAAAGGGTGTGACTCTGTTTAGGATTGCACTGAATGTCCCCCCTCCAACTCTGATGACAACATGGACAAACATTCTGGCATATTTTAATTTTTCATCAGTCATACCCATATGAACACATGAAACTGCCTTATACTGAATCAGACTCTTGGTCCATCAAAGTCAGTACTGTCTACTCTAGGGATGGGCACGAACTGGCTCATGAACTAAAGTTTTTGATAAATTTTGGGTGGTTTGTGAACTGAAGTTCATGGCAGATCAGCTGGCATGAACTTTCTGTGAACTTTCAAGCAGTTTGTGGATGTTCATGCTGGGCACTCTGTGCATTACCCTGGTTTTGCTGGCCTTGCAAAAATGCCCCCCCCTTCAGTTTCTACTGCAGAGATTCTCAGGTTTGACCTTAGTCCTGTTGGGTTTGCACTGTCACAGTGGCACTGGTTCTGCTGGGCTTGCGAAGCTGCCCCCCACCTTCAGTTTCTACTGCAGAGATTCTCTGGGACTTCAATTCTGTTCTGCTGGGCTTCTATGGCCTTTGCTTCCCCTCTCCATTTTAAACAATGGGGAATGGGGCACCTTAACTGAGGGGGGTATAACCTGGACCCCATACATCCAATCTTTACCAAACTTGGAGGGTAGGTAGAGAACAGTCAGCTAGTTATCCCCTGTGAGTTTGATATCTCTAGCATACTGGGGGCCATTCTACAGCATCACAAACCAAACTGGTTCATTTAGCTCTTAAGAGTCTGTGACGGTTCGTGGCTTATGAACTGGGCATGCCATGAATCATGAACTGAAATCCCAGTTCATGCCTATATCTAGTCTACTCAGAATGGCAGCAGCTCACCAGGATCTCAGGCAGAGGTCTTTCTCATCAGTTACTGCCTTGTTCTTTTTTAAAACTGGAGACACTAGGGATTGAATATACGGCCTACTGCATGCAGAGCAGATGCTGTGCCACTGAGCCACAGCCCCTCTTCATATGGATCAGTGTTTCTATAGATATGCTGGATAGGATTAGTTCTTCCATGTAGTTATATTTCTGGGGCTACTCAGAATGGAGCAATTGACTAGCTTTTGAGTCATCATAGATTTCACCAATCCTAAACAAACGTATTCCAGATGAAGATCATTTACTTTAATGGAGCTTCATTTTGAGTCTGTGGTCAGATAATTGCCCTTTAAAGGGAATAAAAGAGAAAAAAGTGGAATCATTTACTGGAATGAGGCTGTCTAGTGTAGATTGTAAAATGCATTACATTACCATAGAGGCTCCTGCAAACTGTAGAGTAAGGATTATACTGGAACATACTCAGATAACTCAAACAAACAATCTACATAATGGTGTACTGGAGATCTCCATAACCACCCCACATTTCTATCTTCAACAAAGTTATACAAAACCAAGGTCTGTGATTTAATCAATCAGTCAGTTGATTCAAGACAAGACAAAATCCTTCTTTGATCTAAACATGGTAAATAATTTGACAATGATCATGGAAGCAAATGAAACAATATTATCTTACACTTCAGACCTGTACTGATAAATTATTAAGATTTAAAACCAGAATCTTTTTTCCAATATCATTTAAATAACTCTTAAATTAGTAGAATGTTGTCTCCCTTCATTGCTATCCTTCCCTACAATAAGGATTTCCCCAGTAAATCCACAGTGTGATATAATATGACACTGTTTTCTAGCCAATCCTTTTCCTGCTACAAAAAAATTCTAGTAAGGGATAAAAGTAGCTATAGATTTTTGAATGCCTGACTGTTGTATCATTCATATGTTTGAACAAAGCAACCATACACTCAGTGCTGATGTTTCATCAGATATTTTGATCCATTATAAACTAATTTATACAAGGTGGGATGAGATTACAAGGAATACTGATTGTTTCAGGCAATTACATTGATTGACAAAAGGGACTTAGGCCATCCTGGTATAGTGTTGCAAAGCAGATATGCAGTAAGGAGAAAAGGGAAAACATTTTAAACCAAATAGAATGCACAAAAATGATGTTTTGCTGCAGGCTTTTAAAGTCTTTTGTTTATTATTATAAGGTTTTCAGCATTAAAATGGTTTCTGTTCTAGTCTTTGTTCATGACTGGAATATCTTGAAAGTACTCCATGATTTTAAGGACTGAATGCTTTTTTAGATTCATAGCCCTCTTGTGGGAATGGAGACTAATGTCCCAGCCAGCAAAGGATTTTCTATTCTTTATAGACAAAGAATTCTACCCATGCAAAAGATTGCAAACACAGAATGACCATGCAAGAACTCCATAGCTGCATCACAGCATACATGAGGCAGTATAATAGATAAATGTGAGAGCTGGAAAGCTCCTATTTCAGCTATTACTATTGCCATGATCTCTCAAAGTATGACAGTATCTCTCAACCTTGATTTTTCCACCTGTGATTTGGGGATACTAATACTGGTCTGCCTTATAGAGCTACTGTGAAGGCTAGTGCATGTGAGATAGTACACACAAACACTTTTAACACTAGTAATAACCAGGGCTATTTTGGGGCAGGAACTCACAGGAATGGAGTTCCGGCTGGCTCCTGAGTTGGCCATGTCCAGCAGAAACTCATTAGCATAATAGGCCACATCCAAAAGCAGAAACTCATTCAGATTGGCTACATTAGGGGTGTGTGGCCTAACATGCAAAGGAATTCCTGCTACAAAAAAGCCCTGGGTTTTGACAACAAACAAGGTAAACAGAATAAGAAGCAAAAGGTGGGTGTGGCTGGATGACCACGCGTCTGGTAAAATGAGAGTGTGGCCTAATATGCTAATGAGCGGTGCTGTCAGGGGTATGCCCTAATATGCTAATGAGTTTCTGCTGTTGGGTGTGGCCTATTAAGCTAATGAGTTCCTGCTGGGCTTTTTCTACAAAAAAAGCCCTGGTAATAATAATTTTTGTTGTTGTCTAAGGATTACTTAAATCAGTATGTCAATACAGTATAAACATAACTAAAACTTCAATGTAAACAGCTTGGTCCATGATTTCCTAGAAATGTACTCTGAGGAAGATGGCTGTGATAAATGGGCTTATATGTACTTTGGTGTATGTTTTTCATTGACATTGGTGATGATGTCAGACATTTTGCTATTTTACAATGTTCTCTTTGAGTAAATGCTACTTTTAAATGGGCAAATCAGGACTTTAACAGTTTTGATGACTGTATTTATAAATCATAAGAGCCAAGGCATATGAAGATTTGTGATTTCTTCAGTCCTTGGCTATTACACTGTCAAAACACAAGGCCTGAATAAGAGAAAAGTCAGAATTCCCCAGTCTACTACAGAATAGCACAGCCTTATGACTTGACACTGTATATATTTGCTGCCACTGCAGATATTTCAGTGTGAAACTGCTGTAAAATTAATGACCCACATTTGTGACACAATAAAAGACACAAGATTATTTTGTAGCTAGCTGTGTAATTAGTTGTAAAGCTTTGAATACGAGTTTCACAACCAGTGCACACAGAACTAGTTTAATACTGTTATCATGATTCACTGGGATTTCTGAGGAATCTTTCTTTGTTATTACCACAACTGGATTTCCTGCCTCATTAAACTTCTCCAAATATCCATGGGCCCAGTCTGGATCAGAACTGCTGCGCTGGGTGAAGGGGTGTAAACAGGGCTTCTTTTGTGACAGTATTCACCAGTACTGAGTACTACCACCTTTTGGGGGGCTTTCCCAAGTCTTGAGGGGGAAATTGGTGGAAATCAGTGCAACCTTGTATATGAATACTGGACCTCCCCCCCCCAAAAAAAAGTACTTTATGAAGTGTAGTGAAATGTGATCTTCTACTAGGCTCAAGTAAAAAGGGAGGTGTCAGTAGTCCTAAGAGTAGACGGAAACAGAAGCAACATGCAATAAAGGAACTCAAAGGTGAAAGCTGTTCTCTTTTATTTTTATAATAATCAGTTATTCTTTAAAAGTCATGGAGTCTCTAGCATTAACTCCCTGTCCTTTCCTCAAGGAAAATCAGCTCCTTGGCTGTACTAATTGTTCCAGCAGAAAAACTGTACATTTCCTGTAAGAAAACACCTTTGGAATCCTAAAACTGTCAGGTCTCCTGGCTGATCTTAAAGACATAAGAGAAGCCAATGTTGGATCAGGCCAATGGCCCATCCAGTCCAACACTCTGTCACACAGTGGCCAAAAATACCAGGTTCCATCAGGAGGTCCACCAATGGAGCCAGGACACTAGAAGCTCTCCCACTGTTGACCTTCCCAAGCTCCAAGAATACAGAGCATCACTTGCCCCAGAATCCCTATCTATACCTTGTGGCTAATAGCCACTGATGGACCTCTGTTCCATATGTTTATCTAATTCCCTCTTGAAGCCGTCCATGCTTGTAGCTGCCACCACCTCCTGTGGCAGTGAATTCCATGTGTTAATCACTCTTTGGGTGAAGAAGTACTTCCTTTTATCCATTCTAATCAGATCGCTCAGCAATTTCATGGAGTGCCCTCGAGTTCTTGTATTGTGAGAAAGGGAGAAAAGTACCTCTTTCTCTACCTGCTCTATCCCATGCATAATCTCATAAACCTCGATCATGTCACCCCTCAACTATCATTTCTCCAAGCTAAAGAGCCCCGAGCGCTTTGATCTTTCTTCATAGGGAAAGTGTTTCAACCCTTTTATCATTGTAGTTGCCCTTCTCTGCACTTTTTCCAAAGCTATAATATCCTTTTTAAAGTGTGGTGACCAGAACTGTACACAGTATTCCAAATGAGGTCACATCATTGATTTATATAGGGGCATTATGATATTGGCTGATCTGTTTTCAATACCTTTCCTAATAATCCCCAGCATAGCATTGGCCATACACATTGACCCCATCAATGTGTATTTATAGTTAGGATTTTTGGCTCCAATGTGCATCAACTTGAACTTGGCCACACTGAACCCCACTTACCATGTTGATGCCCACTCGCCCATCCTCTACAGATCCCTCTGGAGTGCCTCACAATACTCCCTGGTTTTCACCACCCTGAACAACTTCGTATCAGCCGCAGATTTAGCCACTTCACTGCTTACTCAAAATCATTAATGAACAAGTTAAAAAGCATCAGACCAAGTACCGATCCCTGCGGTACCCCACTGCTTACCACCTTCCTCTGATAAAATTGGCCATTTATACTCACTCTCTGTTTCGTATTAATTAGCCAGTTTTTGATCCACAAAAGGTCTTGTCCTTTTTCCCCATGATTTTTGAGCTTACTTAGGAGCCTTTGATGAGGAACTTTATCAAAAGATTTCTGGAAGTCAAGGTAAACAATATCTATTGGGTCCCCCTTGTCCACATGTTTGTTCAACCCCTCAAAGAACACTAACAGGTTAGTGAGACAAGATCTTCCCTTACAGAACCCATGCTGAGTCTGCCTCAATAGTTTTTGTTCATCAATGTGCTTACTAATTCTTTACTTAATAACGGTTTCCACCAACTTACCCGGTATCGATGTCAGACTGACTGGCCTGTAATTTCCTGGTTCTCCTCTGGAACCCTTTTTAAAGATGGGAGTGCCATTAGCTACCTTCCAGTCCTCAGGAATGGAGGCAGATTTTAATGAAAGATTACATATCTTTGCCAGGAGATCCACAAGTTCAAATTTGAGTTCTTTCAGAACTCTCAGATCCAGGCCTGGTGATTTATCAGTTTTTAAGTTGTCTGTTAGTAGTAGGACCTCCTCTCTTGTCACCTCAATCTGACTCAGGTCTTTCAACACCCCTCCGAAATCAGCAGTTCTGGAGTGGGTAAGCACTTCTCATCTTCCACAGTGAAGACAGAGGCAAAAAAATGCATTGAGCTTCTCAGCCATTTCCCTATCATCCTTCACTACTCCTTTTACCCCTTGGTCAGTCTTTTTGGCCAGTTCTCTATTTATACAAATGTTGAACTCAATAACATTATGGTCACTGTTCCCAAGCGGTGCAATCACTTTTACATTTCTCACTAGGTCTTGGGTGTTACTTAGGACCAAATCCAAATCTGTTTGTCAGCATAATATTTTGTTCACAAGTTGACAAGCTGACAAAGCCAACATAAATTATAAGGAGTCATGAGATACCTTAATGGCTAAGAAAATACATATTACATGGAATAAGTGTTATGGTGTCCTGAGACTCTCTGTTATTTGGCTGCAATACCCCTCTAGAATTTATCATTGTGGCAATTTAGCCTAGACTTCCAGGCACTGGCTCACTTGTCACTCATATTAATCCCAATAAAATAGGTAGAATTGAGTTTTGATTGATCAATTAAAATACAGAGAAGTTTAAAACAATGAGATATTACGGATCCTATTTCCCCATCTACATACATTTCAAGACCACAGAAAAGTTAGAGAAAATATTCTATTCAGTTTTCTTTTGTGATCAGAAAGGTTCAGTATATGCCTGGCCGTTTAAACTGATGTAGAGAAGGAACACATGTAGCTACAGAAACATCTGACAGATGGGAAGTGCTTGAGGGATCTAAGGTCAGAGGATAACCTATTCGTCATACACAAGCAATGAAAGGAAATAAATAGCTAACACTTTACTATAGCATACCCATGGAATGAATTATATAGGTCACTGGGTTTGGATACTATTCAAATATTCAAACAATATTGTACAATAATTAAGAACAACAAGGAGGCTAGAACATGAACAAAGCATCATGTTTCAGCACAGTTTCCTTACTCTAACCATGGAATATACATTAACTGTGAAACAAAGCAAATGAAAAATGCAGGTCACGTTATATGGCTTTCAACGTGTGATCAACATTAAAGGATCATGAAACTGCAACAAATACAAAAGGATTATAACAGAGGAATTATTTTTTTAAAGAAATAATATGGAATAACATCATGAGCATTTGAATGCCAATATAGCTGATTTGCAATATTTGCCAGACCTTAACTCAGATACCTTGGCTGTAGATCAACAAGTCATGATGAACATATTTACAGGAAAATGTAACAAAACAGTGAGTCACATTCCTTTTTTTCTGTCAAAGGAACATTTTACGTAATAATTCATTCTCAAAGACAGAGTGCATTACTAATGTAAAAGGATTACTGAAAGCTTCCTCTTCAGTTTTAGAGAGATTCATCACTAAACCTACCATGTGGAAAGTTTGCAATCTAAAACCCAAGAAAAATAATGAAAAATAAATCCTAAAATTTAGAACATTAAAACACTGGCATACATTCAGCCATGCAGTTCCAAAGACCGAGTGGCACATCACTGGGGGGCAGCCAATTGCCCTCCCACTACAGATCTCCACTTTGCTCCTGATACTTTCTAGTGAACAAGAACAGGAGGGGAAGCAAGACAGTCCTGATTGACTTCATTTTAAATATTGACTCCAGCAGCTTGCCAACTATCTGTGATAGCAGGAGTTAGAGTTGGAGAAGCACTTTTGAAATGCACAGAGTCAAAGTCCATTGCCATCCTGAAGTCAACCTTCTCTCATCAGGGCCAATTCCAGATTTTGTTGGGCCCTGGGCAGAGATTACCCTGGGAGCCTTCCCTGATGGACAAGTGTGCATGTGGGACGATATGCCCCATTCCCTCCTCTCCCACCTGCTATGCAAGGATGTTGCCACCACCCAAGCTCTGCTTTTTCCCTTGCAACCATGGCTTGGGGTGCTGGTAGGAGCTCTGTGTATGTGTGTGGGATATGTGTACTCCTAGTTCCCACTCCACTCTCACCTGTTTGCTAGCCAGGAGGTTCTAGCCTATGCATCATAGAAATGGCCAGTAATAAAGCTGAGACTCTTTGAAAAGAGTCTGGGCTTTTACAAGAAAAGATCACTATATACTAGGGATGAGCACAAATCAATAAGTGAACACGAGTTCATGCACAAACCAGGGGTTTGGGAGAACGTGTCTCCCACAATCCACCACATGAACCTCCATGTGTTGTATGGAGGTTTGTGAGGTTTGTGAGAGTGTATGTGTGAGCTTCAAAGGCATTTAAACATTTTTGGAGCTTACTTCCGGGTCCCGTGGCCCAACCAGAATTGAGCTCCAAATGCATTTAAATGCCATTGGAGCCCACCACTGGCCCATGGCCCTACCTGAGTGAGTTCTGAAGACATTTAAATGCCTTTGGAATTTACTTCTGGGTTGGGCTACCTGACTGGAAATGAGCTTTAGAGCCCACCTCCAGATCAGGCCAGCCTGACAGAGCTCCAGGACTGAGCTTCGAAGGCCTATAAAGGCTTTCATAGCACACTCTTGGAGCTGAGTTGGGCTGGCCCAACCTGGAGGTGGGCTCCAAAGACATTTAAGTGTGTGGACTCTAATCTGGGAGAACTGGGTTTGATTCCCCACTCCTCCACTTGTACCTGCTGGATGACCTTGGGCAAGCCATAGTTCTGGCACAGCTGTTCTTGAAAAAGAGCAGTTTCTGTCAGAGCTTTCTCAGCCCCACCTACCTCACAGGGTGTCTGTTGTGGGAAGGGGAAGAGAAAGGAGTTTGTAAGCCGCTCTGAGACTCCTTTGGGTAGTGAAGGGTGGGGTATAAATCCAATCTCTTCTTCTTCTTAAATGCCTTCAGGGGTCACTTTCAGTGGGATCACAGCTCAAGTGAGCTCCAAAGGTATTTAAATGCCTTTGGAGCCCACTTCCAGGTCATGCCACAGCCACACCCCAACTGGAAGTGAGCTCCAAAGGCATTTAAATGCCTTCAGAGCTCACTTCTAGGTGGGGCTGCAGCCCCACAAACTTCTTGAAGCACAAACCAGTTCATGCAATGGAGAAGTTCATGGAAGTTCGGGGTTCGTGAAAACCATGAACCATGAATCTCCATAAAACTCAATTTTTCTAGTTCATGCCCACTCCTATTATATACTATAATACCATTTTAGACTCCAAAGCACAAATACATAGGGAAAAGTATATCACAGCACTGCAGGACTATAGAAGAACTAAGGAAATAGATCACTGGGGTTACCTTGGTATCTACTCTTAGAATTTAAACAAGCCTATGAGAACAATGAAAATAGAGACCTATCAAGGCAGGTACCACTCTATCCACCCCCCTCCCAATACTGGTTTGAGAGCTCCTGACAGGATTTCCAAAGCTTTTAACCCTTCCTGATCTAGCTGAATGGATTTCCCTTTGCCTTGTGGTAATGTGTGGAGTGCAAGCCCAGGTAGTCACTTTATACCCTTTTCTCCAACAAATTCTCCAACAAATGTTTATGGCCCTACTCAGATCATCCACATAACCATCCACTTTGCCCTTCCCTGGCAATTGGCAAAATACTTATTGCTATGTAGAAAACTCTTATCAGCCAGTAATTTAAGACATTCATAGCCCCTATCCCAGAGAAATATTTTTTTCCCTCTGAAATTGGAGTCTCCTGGGTGTAGATCAAGTCAACTTGGACTCCCCTGTGAAAACATGCTCTCCCCTGCTTGTGCCTTCCCCCACCCACAAGGCTCTCTTCCACCATCTACCCTTTCATCCTTATCTGTGTTCTTAAGCACTCTGAATGACACAGCAGCATACCTAACCTATCTGGTGCCCAGGGTGGATAATTTTTAACACCCCTCCTCTATTTATTTATTTTTTGCTGTCAAGTCACAGCTGACTTCTGGCAACCCCATAGGGTTTTCAAAGCAAGAGACATTCAGAGGTGGTTTGCCATTGCCTGCCTTTGCATCGGCCTTGCTTAGCTTCTGAGATCTGATCAAATCAAGCTGGGCTGGGGCTATTCAGGTCATCATGACCTCTCCACCTCTGGATCCACCTTTCTCTCTCTCTTTTTGGCAAGGGGCAGTCCACCATTATGGGTGAGAGTATCAATAATACCAGAATTGCTCTGATTAAAATGAATATTCTTCCTAGATGGATATTTCTATTTCAGACAATCTCTATTCTGCAAAATCATTTTTTTAAAGATTTAGATCAAGTAGTTTTAAAATTTATTTGGCAAGAAAAACAACCTAGAATAAGATTGAAGGCACTACAGGATCTGAAAGAAAAAGGAGGCTTTGGATTTTCAACCTGGACATTGTATTATAAAGCGGCAGCACTAGCTTGGATTATGAAGTGGATTATGTTAGATAAAAGAATACTGAAATTAGAAGGCCATCTTATGATGGGATGGCATGCATTCTTATGGTACGGAAAGGCCTCTTCTCATAAGTATTTTAAACAACATTGGCTATGTGCTTCATTGTTAAAAATCTGGGAAGGCATACATAAGCAATTTTTTACAAGGAACTCAAAACTGATTGCTCCCCTAGAGGCATTTACATTACCAAATATTTATGATGAAGACAAGCCAAGAAGATATCTGGACATTTTAGATTCTTAGAACGAGCTGATACTGCTGGAAGACCTATCGTGAGGGCAAAAAGAATCTAGATATTCAAAAGATAAGAAAGATTGGCTTTCATGCAAACTTGATTGAGATGGAGAAGGTATTGACTGCCCTGGACCAGAAATTCATAAAAAGAGCCTACACAGTGTTACTTAATGAGATGATGCTAGAGGAGACAGTTAAAGGAAATATGATTCAATGGGCCCAGAATATGGGCCATAATATAGACTTAGAGCAATGGGAGCAATTGTGGAAGAAAAATATAAAAATTATAAAGGCTATAACCTATAAAGAGAATTTGTATAAAATGTTTTACAGATGGTATGTAACACCAGAAAGGTTGTCAAAATATGATAGTAAATGCTCAAATAAGTGTTGGAAATGTGAAAATAAGGCGGGCTCATTCTTTCATATGTGGTGGGGTTGTGAAATAAGCAAAAAATATTAGATATGGATTCACCAGGTGATTCAAAAGGTATTAGGTATGGCTATACCATTTACGCCGGAGGTAATGTTATTGAGCATTTTGCCAAAGGACTTTAATAGGGATGACCGTTATCTTATTGTATACTTAACTACAGCGGCAAGAACCTTATATGCCAAATATTGGAAGACCACTCAGACCTCTACGAAGCAAGAATATATATACAAGGTTTTAGAAGCAGCGGAGATGGATAAGCTGACATTATTGATGAAAGGACTTCCCAATTCCACATTCCAGAACACTTGAGCATGGTTTTATAACTGGTACAGTAATTCTGGATAGGCCGAGATAGTTAAGGACATTTATAAGGTGAAATATGAACGTGTACCCAACAAGAGGGAAGTGAAAGGATAAGAGATACACTCACTCTTTGTAAAGCCAATATTTACTGTATTTTTGAGGCACAAACTAGATGCTAAATAAGAGTATGTACTACCCCCATTTGTGTTTTATGTTGTGGGTGTTGTTAGTTTTGTATTGTCACATTATATGTTAAAAACTTAATAAAATCTTATCCTTTGGGACAGTTAAAAAAATAATATTGCCAAAAGCACTTTGACAAAAATCTATCTAAAAAGAGGATATCAAAAACCTACCATAAAGATCAACAGAAGGGAAGGCACTTAAAGTACTAATATAAATGCTTGACATTCTGAGGGAACAGTAAGGACAGATAAATAATGAGGGGTTTTTCCCACTGGAATAATTCCATGTGTGAATGGGGCACAAAACCACCTTCCTCTACTCCAGGTTGAAATAACATTGAACTCAGTTATTAGGTATGTCAATATTTTCCTGAGGTCCAAAAGTTTTGAGGAGCTGATATCTTCAAGAGTGACTCATAGTTGCAACAACTTATCATCTAGTGTCCTGAACCGGGAGTTATAAGCTGAATCATGGCTCAAGAGATATTGGAGATCATCTGTTGGAGCAGCATACTGAATTTTAGCTCTAAAATTTATAGAGCCACACAAGTGCTTCAACCGATTTCATGCCTAGCTCTAGCCTGATTGCTGAAGTGGCAATACATGACAGAAGGACCCCTATCCAGTATAGAAAAAAGAAATCAAGATTATCCACTGATTCATTAACTGCCATGATCCAAATTGGGACACCATAGAGGAACAGTGCAAGGGCTTGAGCTTTAAAAACCTATAGTGCTGCTGGAAAGTATTGAGTGTCCCCATACAGTAGAAACAAATGATCACGTTTATCACTCCTACAACTTTTAAATGAGCTTTGTGCTTGTATCTGTTCCAATTTAGATTAAAGGGGAACCAAGCACCCAGATACTTGTAGATTTTTGCCTCCTCAATTTTATGATTATTTAGTATCCAAGGAGTGTTGGTATTAGAAGGAGTCTTTCTAAAGACCAAGACCTTGGATTTAGAATAATCTACCTCTAAGGACTGGGGATCACAATAAAGCAAGAAGATTTTCATTAGTTCAATTCATTTCAGTTAGATTTATTGCATATGGCCAATGGTCATTACAAATGCAATGCAATGCAATGCAATGCAATAAAAGTTATAAAATACAGAATAGGATCTGCATTAAAACACAGAAAATAAAAATATATGTGTGCATGAAACTGATTACAAGCTTAAAGTAATACAAGATAAAATAATACAGGATAAAAAGGCAGCAAAACATACAAAAGGACCTTATATACCTTAACATAGCCCTGGCTATTTAGCAAGAGAAGAATTAATCAACTTAATTTGGATTTTCTTTGCTGCTAGGGCAAAGAATGCAACCTTGTACAAATACTCTGGCTCCACTTCTGCAAGTAAAGTTATAAAATTTCTAGATGTGGAGCAGGGGCCCAGTTTATCTAAGATTGTGCCAAGAAACTTCAGTCATCCCATCTTTCCCATCCTTACCCTTAGATAGATAAATTACCTCTTCTCCTTGTTTACTTGAATTTTGCTTCTTATTCACTTGGTAGATGTCACTATTCCCTTTGTTTCTAAATTCCCACTTCCCTTACTCCCTTTGCTGTTCTTATTCTGCTTTACCAGGATATCTTTTATAAATTTTGATAATATATCAAATTTCTCAAATATTTTCCTTAAGATATTAGATATTAAGAGCATCTGCCAGCACTTCCATATCTCAGTAAACCTCAAAGTGAAGGTTATTGAGTTACCCAACAGCCTTCCCTACACAATGGAGTTACTACTGGAGTTTAAAGAATTTTTTATAATTTTGGTGAATATCTGTTCCACACTAGCTATATATCTAATTCCAAAGTGGCCCCCTGCATGTGGATATCTAAATCCACACATCGGGGGCACTTGGGGGGCAGGGAGATTTTCCTGCACACATGGGGCAGTCCCCAGGTGTGCAGAAAAATCTAAAAAGTTGAAAAAGTATATGGGGATATTTAAATCCCCAAAAAAGTAAAAGAGCATTCCCTGCGCATGCGCAGGTAAAGCTCTGCGAACTGCCTCGCTGTCGTCGCTGCCACCGATGCCACCACAAGGGATGGGAGGGTGGGAGAAGGCTTGGGGGGCCAGTTGGCCTTGCTGCTGCCGCGGTGGAAAGGGGAAGGAAGGGTGAAGCTTGGTGGACCAGCTGGCCTCACCTCCGCCGCTGCTGCTGGGGAGAGAGGAAGGGGGAGGCTTGGCGGGCCGGCTGGCCTCCCTGCCACCACACGGCTGCTGCTTGGGAGGGAAGGAGGGTAAAGCTTGGCGGGCCAGCTGGCCTCGCTGCCACCACTCCTACTGCTGCTGGGAAGGGGGAAGCTTGGTGGGCTGACCAGCCTCGCTGCTGCTGCTGGGGAAGGGGAAACTTGGTGATCGGCCAGCCTTGCCGCTGCCACCACTGCAGCTGGGGGAGAGGGAGGGGGAAGCTTGGTGGGCTGGAATACTCCCCCCCACGAGTATTGCGAGTCCTGCCGCTTGTATGTCCATAAATCCAAGATCTCCCAGTGTTGGACCCAGTTAGAGGACTAGTTTGAGTGTTTGGCCAGGATTCATCCTGTAACCACAGTACTTTTGGCTGGACACAGAAGTTTCAACTGACTTTAATGCTAGAGTTGGGAAGACAAATTAAGACCTGTTTAAATTTTTTTTTTTTTTTTAAAGTTATACAACTCAGATGGACATCCCAATTATGAATTATAGACAATCCAAAACCAAGAAAATTAATGGATCTGGCAGATATTTTGCATCCTTATTATTAAAGAATGACCAGGTAATACTAAATGGATGCACTCAGTATAATGGAAAAGAAGATTTTACTTGTATAAACCATATAGGGGCAAGTGCAGTAGATCATTTTGTTGCTTCTGCTGACTTATTCAAAAGAGTTGAATCCCTGGAAGTAAAGGATTATTTTGGGGGGTGATCACTTTCCAGGACAATTACTATTATGCTTAGATATATGTTGCCTCTCTAGCTCTAGCCCAGACATATAACACCTTAAGATCATTGAGGTGGTGTGAAGCCATCAAAGAGAAAGTGAAAGTACAAATGGATTTGATTAAAACTAGAAATATAATTAATAATTTTAGGGGGAAATAGGTAGTTAATTTTTTTGGGGGGGCTATTTAAAATAAATACAATTTCCATTTATAAAGAGGAGGCTGTGATAAACCCAAACACTTATCCTGCATTTTTACAGCACTACTGATGTACTGGGAAGACAAAGTTGACAAATTCCTCAACTCCAGCCATCATACAATCCTGCTGATGTCATTGTTCCTGCATCTTTGGAGTGGATATAACATTTCCCTTAAAATTGTTCAGACCACAGAACAGTAAATTGCCATCTGGACACAGAAGTTTCAACTGAATACTTAGTAGTTGCTTCCTTGCTGAATTTTGAAAGAAGGGTTTCAAGGGAGATCAGTATTTACGGGAGAAAAATATTCTAAATGCCAAGAACACAGAGTGGAAGAAGTTATGACAAAAATATAAGTAGCTCCACTAAAATCAACTGTGAGAATGTATTTGTCTTTCAAAGGGAGAGGAAAACAATTAGATGATGCATTCATGGAGTAGCTGATTAAAAGCTCTTCAAAAGCCTGAAGTGGTGTAAAGTTTTAAATTCATTGATTAAATTTGCATCTCTTAATTTAGAAAATAATCATCCACATGATCTGCAGAATCTCTTGCCACTTTGTGGATTGATTTGAGGTGTGTCTAATATAGTGATTTAAGTGGGTGTTTCCCATATTAGATTTTTAAATACTCAGCTGTATTGGATTTTAATGATCCATAATTCTTAGTGAGGTACAAATAAAATTCCATCCTATAGAAAAAGAAATGAAATGTGAGATACTTGGCCTTATTTTACTCTAGGAATATGTTAAAGCAAAACTGTGTTGAGAAGTTTCATGTTGTTTTTACTTAGGATCAATTTGTAGAAAGCTAAAATGCAAAGGCCATCATGCACAGGAACAAGATTTTAGTTAGGAAAAAGAGGAGACAATAGAGACTTGGTACTGTTCTTACAGCAAAATAACACACCATACAGATGGATAATACCCGAAGGGCTTATCTTCAACTTCAATGGAAAAAAAGAAAAGATTGACTCTGTTTTTAAAGTGAAAAGGTTCTTAGAGTAACAACAGAAAGTGACAGAGGGATCTGAGACAGTGGAGGATAATAAAGACACAGAAGCTGAAGAAAAGAAAGAGGAGGAAAGTTCTGACAACACCTTGACCAGCTAAGCAGAATTGTCTGACTTGGAAGCAGAATTAGGGGCTGCTGCCTCTAAAACTCTAAAAATTAAACTGGATTTTGTCAAAAAGAAGTTTAGAAGAAAGAAAAAGCAAAATAGATTAATTTTTGATAGCCTGATGTTTATCTTTAATACATAACCTTAAAGGTAAGATGTACACACTACAGTGGAATAATAATGTGATTGCTTTATACTTTTTTACAACTAATATTCGCTTTTTACTATGAGTGCAAAAGGGAAGTATCAATTTTTTTTAAAAATAATTGTATTATGATCCTTGCTACTCTTTCTTTTCATTCGTATCCATTCCCCTGACCCTGTAGGTTTGTAGTTTAGAAAAAAAAAAGACGAGTTTATGTACCAATCTTTCCCCATTGTGTATATAACTTTTAATAAATGCATAAAGTTGCCTTATACCAAGTCAAAATGTTGATATATTGAATCCAGTATTTTCTACTCCAGGGGTTCCCAACATTGTTGAAACTGTGGGGACTTTTGGAATTTTGAGAACAATAGTAGGCACCACAAAAAAATGGCTTCATGGGGAAGGAGGTGGAACCAGTCACAAAATGTTAGCCAAGTATGGTCCTATGACAGATGTAGCTGTTTCTAAATAGATGTTCCCTATAGACACAAATGTGGTGTCTCCTGCTGAAGCACCTCTTAATCCAGTGAAATGATGGAAAGCCAGGATAGTTAATTGCTTTAGGGAAGAAATAACTAGGCACCAGGAAACATGTTAGTGGATACCACAATAATCATAGACACCATACTTGGGTCATTGGTCTACCCTGAGAAGCTATAACTTTCCAGTAAAAGGCAGGAGTCTTTTCCAACTGTAAAATCTGAGTTACATAAGAGAACATAAGAGAAGCCAATGTTGAATCAGGCCAATGGCCCATCTAGTCCAACACTCTGTCACACAGCGGCCAAAATATACCAGGTGCCATCAGGAGGTCCAGCAGTGGGGCCAGGGCACCAGAAGCCCTCCCACTGCTGCCCCCTCCAGCACCAAGAATAGAGTGCATCACCTGCCCCAGACTGAGAGTTCTCATTCTATACCCTGTGGCTAATAGCCACTGGTGGACTTCTGCTCCATATGTTTATCTAATTTCCTCTTGAAACTGTCCATGCTTGCAGCTGCCACGACCTCCTGTGGCAGTGAATTCCATATGTTAATCACTCTTTGGGTGAAGAAGTATTTCCTTTTATCTGTTCTAACCCGACTGCTCAGCAATTTCATAGAGTGCCCACGAGTTCTTGTATTGTGAGAAAGGGAGAAAAGTACTTCTTTCTCAACCTGCTCAATCCCATTCATAATCTTATAAACCTCGATCATGTCACCCCTCAGCCGTCGTTTCTCCAAGCTAAAGAGCCCCAAGCATTTTAACCTTTCTTCATAGGGAAGGTGTTCCAACCCTTTTATCATTCTAGTTGCCCTTCTCTGCACTTTTTCCAATGCTATAATATCCTTTTTGAGATGTGGTGACCAGAACTGTACACAGTATTCCAAATGAGGTCGCACCAATGATTTATACAGGGGCATGATGATACTGGCTGATTTGTTATCAATTCCCTTCCTAATAATCCCCAGCATAGCGTTGGCCTTCTTTATTGCAGCTACACATTGTGTAGACATTTTCAGCGAGTTATCCACTACGAATCCAAGATCTCTCTCTTGGTCAGTCTCTGCCAGATCAGACCCCATCAACGTGTATTTATATTTAGGATTTTTGGCTCCAATGTGCATCACTTTGCACTTGGCCACATTGAACCCCATTTGCCACGTTGACGCCCACTCACCCATCCTCAACAGATCCCTTTGGAGTGCCTCACAATCCTCCCTGGTTTTCACCACCCTGAACAACTTCGTGTCATCTGCAAATTTAGCCACATCACTGCTTACTCCCAATTCCAAATCGTTAATAAACAAGTTAAAAAGCATGGGACCGAGTACTGATCCCTGTGGTACCCCACTGCTTACCACCCTCCACTGAGAAAGTTTCCCATTTATACTCACTCTCTGTTTCCTATTTATAAGCCAGTTTTTGATCCACAAGAGGACTTGTCCTTTTATCCCATGACTATTGAGCTTACTTAGGAGCCTTTGATGAGGAACTGTATCAAAAGCTTTCCGGAAGTCAAGGTAAATAATATCTATTGGGTCCCCCTTGTCCACATGTTTGTTCACTCCCTCAAAAAACACTAACAGGTTAGTGAGACAAGATCTTCCCTTACAGAACCCATGCTGAGTCTGCCTCAATAGTTTTTGTTCATCAATGTGCCTACTAATTCTTTCCTTAATAACAGTTTCCACCAACTTACCCGGTATCGATGTCAGACTGACTGGCCTGTAATTTCCTGGATCTCCCCTGGAGCCCTTTTTAAAGATGGGAGTGACATTAGCTACCTTCCAGTCATCAGGAATGGAGGCAGATTTTAAAGAAAGATTACATATTTTTGTCAGGAGATCCACAAGTTCACATTTGAGTTCTTTCAGAACTCTCTGATGAATGCCATCCGGGCCTGGTGATTTATTAGTTTTTAAATTGTCCATCAGTCGGAGGACTTCCTCTCTTGTCACCGCAATCTGATTCAGGTCTTTCAAACCCCCTCCCGAAATCAGTGCTTCTGGAGTGGGCAAACACTTCTCCTCTTCCACAGTGAAGACAGAGGCAAAAAATGCATTCAGCTTCTCAGCCATTTCCCTATCATCCTTCACTACTCCTTTTACCCCTTGGTCATCCAAGGGCCCCACTGCCTCCCTGGCTGGCTTCCTACTTCTAATGTATTTGAAGAAAGTTTTATTGTTGGTCTTTATGTTTTTTGCGATATGCTCCTCATATTCCCTTTTTGCTTGCCTGATCACAGACTTGCATTTTATTTGCCATAGTCTGTGTTCCCTTTATCAACCTCACTAAGACTAGCTTTCCACCGCTTAAAGGAATCCTTCTTACCTTTTACAGCTTCCATTACTTTATTTGTTAACCATGCAGGCTTTTTTCTATACCTATTTGTACCTTTCCTAACCTGCGGTATATATTTTTTCTGAGCTTCTAGGATTGTCTTTTTAAATAGTCTCCAAGCTTCCCCAATGGTTTTGACCTTCTCCACTCTTCCTTTCAATTTCTTCCTCACATGTCCCCTCATACCAGAGAAGTTACCCCTTTTAAAGTTAAAAGTGGTTGCGTCAGTCTTTTTGGGCAACTCCCTATCTGTACAAATGTTAAACTCAATGACATTATGGTCACTGTTTCCAAGTGGTGCAATCACTTTTACATCTCTCACCAGGTCTTGGGTGTTACTTAGGACCAAATCCAGGATCGCCTCTCCCCTGGTAGGATCTGTGACCATCTGTTCCACAGCACAGTCATTGAGAGTGTCTAAGAACGCAATCTCTTTTTCCCGACTAGAACTCATATTGACCCAATCAATGTGTGGGTAGTTAAAGTCGCCTATTACAACACAGTTATTTCGTCTAGCCGCTATCTTTAATTCATTCATCATTTTATAATCCTCCTCTATCTTTTGATCTGGTGGGCGATAACAAACTCCCACTGTTAAGCCTCCTTTTGGACCCACTATTTCAACCCATAGCATTTCCAGAAGGGAATCCAATTCTCTTACCCTCTCAATCTTACTGGACGGTATACCCTCTCTGACATACAGAGCCACCCCACCTCCAACCCTTTCTCCCCTATCCTTCCGATATAATTTATAACCAGGAATCACCGTATCCCACTGATTTTCCTCATCCCACCAAGTTTCTGAAATACCCACAATGTCTATTTCCCCCCAACACCAAGCATTCCAACTCCCCGATTTTACCTCGGAGACTTCTAGCATTTGTGTATAAACACTTATAGTTTCCCACGTTTGTTAAGCCCACAGCCTTCCTCTTGCTGCCTCGAGACCTTGCCAGGCAGTTCCTATCATTAGCCACAGTCTCAGTGGACAATTGTAATCCATTTCCTTGTACAAAAGTAATAGCTACCCCTTCATCTCTTTGAGATGAGCCATCCCGAACCAGAGACTTTTCATCTCCTGTCGGCTTTCCCCCATTATTCAGTTTAAAAACTGCTCTGCCACCTTTTTGATTTTGAGCGCCAGCAGCCTGGTTCCTTCTCGGGACAAGTGGAGACCGTCCCTTTTGTACAGCTCCCTCTTGTCCCAAAAAGCATCCCAGTGCCTAACAAACTTGAACCCTTCCCCCTACACCACCGTCTCATCCACGCATTGAGACTCCTGATCTGTGCCTGTCTCTCCGGCCCTGCGCGTGGAACAGGTAGCACTTCCGAGAAGGCTACCTTGGAGGTCCTGGCCTTGAGTTTCCTGCCCAGCAGCCTAAATTTCTCCTCCAGGACCTCACGACTGCATTTCCCCACATCGTTGGTGCCGACGTGCGCCACGACCACTGGCTCCTCCCCAGCACTATCTACCAGCCTATCTAAAACACGCGTAATGTCCGCTACCTTCGCACCAGGCAGGCAAGTCACCATACGGTCAGTACGCGGGTTCGCCACCCAGCTGTCTACCTGCCTAAGGATCAAATCACCAACTACCAAGAGCCCCCTCCCACCCTTCCCAGGGACGGTTCCTTGGTACGAAAGGATACCCGTTCACCAGCTGAAGAAGAGGTCCCTTCTGAGGGCACATTCCCCTTATCCTCAGCATGGTGCCCCTTTTCCCCTTGACCCTCATGCTCCCTGGCAGCAGCCGGGCTGCCAGATCCAGAGTGGGACATATCTAACAAGTCCCCGAGAGTCTTCCCCGTGCACCTAACTGACTGTCCCTGCTTCTCCAGGTCAGCCACCTTGGCCTCAAGGGAGCAAACTCGCTCCCTGAGAACCAGGAGCTCCTTGCACCGAGCACACACCCAAGACTTCTGACCAGTGGGCAGATAGTCATACATGTGACACTCCATGCAAAACACTGGATAGCCCCCAACCCCCTGCTGGCATTCTGGCTTCATAATTGTTTTTAAACAAATACTTTTCTATAACCCCCCTTTTAAAACCCTTTGTATTTATATGGCTCCTGTTGTAGGAGTCTACTTACCTTACCTAAAGCACCTCAGCTGAAAGTAAATAAATAAAAATACCACTCACCCCTCTGGCAGCTCAAACACCTTGCTCCTTCTCAGAGCTCAGCTGGGTCAGCTCCAGAGTTCCAGCAGATTAAACATGCAAAACATGTACTATACAACTTTGCTATGACCTAAAGTTTAATTAAAAAAATAAGGCTGTTGTGTTACATTTGTCTACAAGAAAGTCCTACTATCACCATCTAGACCCCATGAAAAAAGAAGCCTAACTAAACACTGAGACTGTGCTTTTCATTAAAACGAGAGAGGATGTGTGACCCTGAAATTTTATATGGACTTACATTTCTATAAACATCATGGAAATTAGAAGGACTAGAATGTTTTGCCCCCCCAGTCAGAATAACGAAACAGACAACAGTTTGGAAGTAAACAAGGGCCACTTTATTAACTATTTAACATAACATTGTGGCAGGTGTGACTCCCCTGACCTACCTCCTTGCCTTTTTCTCGGGCAGGTCACCCAGCTCTGGTTTTGAGCCATTGGTCTGGCTCATGACCGGCAGCCCAGCAAACTGGTCGCCACCTAGGAGCGCCTACCCCTGAAGCCTGACAACTTGCAGAGAGGAGCATACCCTAAGAGGTTCCCAGAGGAGGTGATCACCATTTTCCACCCTGGACCTGAAAATCCAAAGGCAGTTCCTGATGACCCCTGTTCCCTAATGGGGAAAATGCCATAAGGTGCTCACCAGTTCCGGTTTCTTGCCCGCACCAACCTGCCACAGCAAAGAACAAGCTTCTGCTTCCGTCTTTGCTTCCACTAAAAGACCAAGGCTGAGCTAATCCCTTGCCGCAAGTCCTGCAAAAATAACCCATTGCCCTTGTCAGATAGGTGCACCCCATCAGCCCTATACCTGTATGTCGGGGTGTGGCAAAAAGTGCCCTAAACCACCCTCCGTGGCCTTCCTCATTTGCCTGTTAGCCTTACGCCTGGCATGGTCAATGCAGTGGGGGTTCCCAAAGTTATGCCACACCTGGTGAGGCAGAATAGCCGACCAGACTATCTGCACACTGGGCCACCTTGCCCTTATCCTCACATGGTCCACTGTGGCCATGTCATTACCCCCCAGGTGCACCACCAACATGTGTGGAGGAAGCCCCCTCCTGTCTTCGAATAACAAGGGAAGGAGCGCAGGCCATCTCATGCCCTGTTGGCATGTGCTTAGGGAGTGCCGGCAAGATGACAGCTAGTCTAAGAGATCAAGACAATCTAAGTGACAACTCAGAGTCATATGATGGACTGATTGCATCAGCCTGCTGGATATGTCACAGTGACTCAGCATCTTCACTGTGATTGGTTCTATGAACTATATAGTCTGAGCTGTACTACCAGACAGTGCCCTTGTGTGGTAACTGATTGCCTGGTGGAACATTTTGTTGGATAGAACTTTGTATGCTCTGCTGCTAAAGACTGTAAATATTGTAAATAAATTGTAAATATCTCTGCACTAAGCTGGTGTGCGCGGGACATCCTTATTTAAACCACCGACATGCCCCTCCTTCCCAACCATTCAATGACAGTCCACTTGCTAAGGCCCAGCTGAGTACCTATGGGCATCCTCCTGGCCCACTGAGCAGCCCAAAAGACCATGCTGTGGCCGCAGACGGTGACTCGTCTTGCCCCGCGGCCTGCAGCACCTGTAAAAGGAACCCTATTAATAATTGAAACATAACCTTATAATTTTCAATCCTGCATGTAACCCCTGTGACTTCCAATGACCTATCTGCTGAATCTCGCTATTGGAATATCCCATGGCTGCCGCTGTTGAAGCTGCTCCAATTCGGAAGGAGTGGGTTCCAAAACAGAACCTGCCCAATCCCAATTGGACCAACTCTTTCTGGGTCAGGGCCCAGAATTGAAACTTGGTGAGGGGAGTGTCATCCACATGATGAAATAAAAGGCCTACACCCTCACCCCGCATGGCTAAATACTGGCATAGAGACCACACTGGGCATAGCTCCACCTCTGAACACCGGCCCAGCTCAATGACAGAACCCCTGCCAAGCTGATCAGTCTTTGACCGCCGAAGTGTGATCCGAACTTTAACATCCAGCATGTGGAAATCACGCCAGTCCAGTGCTAGGTCAGATACATCCTGGTGATCCTCAGTGCCCCCCCAAAAGCAACTAGTGCCGCTGTGTGGAACAATGCGGCCTCGTAGCCATCCTTGCAGAGTGTGTGCCACTGTGCCTTGAGCCCCATCAACACTGTTGGGGTCAACAGCTCCCTAGAGTCTACCACCTTGCCATCCTCCCTTGACCAGCCCTCGAGCATCTTCCCAATGCGGAAGTCGCCCATCTTTTCCTCAAACCCCAATGCTTTGCTGGCATAGGCGAGAGCTGACAGCTTGCCCTTAATGGAATGCACTGACAGGCTCTGACACACAAAACTGCATCAGCTGGGCCACCGGTATGGGCCAAATTAGCCTCAGGTCAGCTTCTTTCCTAAAGGCCAAAAACTGCTTACCCGCCCGCTAATATGCTGTCCAAGTGGAAGGGGTGAGAGCTAAACTTATCACCCAATTGGCCACAGCCCGCCAATCTGCCACACCTCTGCTGGCACCTGAATTGGGAATTGGTTGGCTTCTGGAGCCAGCTGGCGGAATCTCTCCATCTGTTTCTGGTAGAAAGCGTCAGCAACCCCGTTACTGACCCCTGGGATGTGCCTGGCTCTGAACAAAAGGTCCATAACCCTAGGAGACCTGGATGTCAATGAGTTTATCACGTGTACTGTGGACAGATTGTCACACCAGAAGTGGACAGTATGGTTCACAAGCTCTGCAGACCAAATTCACTCTGCTATGACAGTTGGAAAAAATTCCATGAAGGTGAGGTCCTTGACCCACCCTGCCTGGAACTATTCCTCTGGCTAGTCCTTAGCACACCAATGCCCATGGAAATAGACTCCAAAGCCAGCTGAGCCAGCAGCGTCAGATGTGACCTGCAGTTCAGCTTCAACTAAAAGGTCATCTTGCCAAAAGGAGACACCATTGTATGACTCTAAAAATTCTTTCCACACAAGGAGGTCATTCCATATCCCCTTGAACACCCTGATCCTATGGTGCGAGAGATGGAGACCCTTCATAGACTCACATAGCCTCCTAACAAACGCCCTGCCAGGCGCCACAACTTTGCATGCAACTCGAGCAAGGTAATCTTTCCCCTCACCCTGGCCGAGTCAATCCTGGCCTGCAGCGCATGCAATTTGTCCCCTGGTAATCTACACAGCTGCCTCACTGTATCAATCTCTATCCCCAGAAGACCAAGTTTGTGGTAGGACCCTCTGTTTTTTCCTGAGCGAGAGGAACCCCAAGCTCCTCTGCCAGGCCCATGAAGCTTTTCAGTAAAAATTCACATTGCCCAGTATCCTTCCCTCCCACCAACAGGAAGACTGGGGAAAAAGTTGACAATGCCAATGTTCAGCCTGTTTAATATTCCATGATTGTAACAAATATCATAGACTATAAAGGTAAATGCCACAGAAAGGAAGTAAGATTTTGAGCTGGGTTGTACTGAATAGCAAAGGGTTGCTGTACTTATTCCCTTCCACCAAATTGGGCCCAGTGACTCCATTCTGCTTTCTTATGTAGATAAACTTCATCAAATATACAAATACTACCTCCCATGGAAACACAACCAGTGGAGAAAAGCATAGTGTAATGGAGTTATTGGACTCAACTTGGCAGAAGAGCAATTTGCCTCAGGCACCCCCCCTACCACAATGCAGACACAAGACAACAGCTTGGGTTTAACTAGTTTATTTAAATAAGCTGATCTATGTAATAGTATTCAATATACTAACTGCTCTAGGCAGCCTGATGATGGCTGCCTTTATTGGACAGATCCATTCTGACTCCAGACTTGGACAGTGTCTTCTTGCCTTTGCCTTCTTGCCATCGCCTGCACACAATGTGCTAAGAGATGTCCAGGCTTTTAATTTTTTAGCTATGGATGGGGAAGGAAGCTATAAGAATGTAACTAACAATATATTTATGTAGGCTGCAATCCCATGCACACACCCATATGAATGGGCTTCAGTTGGATTTACCACCACAGGGAATATTGCATTGTTGGCAGAGTACAGTAGAAGAAAAGAAGAAGAGATTGGATTTATACCCTGCCCTTCACTTGGAGTCTGAGAGCAGCTTACAAATCCCTTTCCTTTTCCCTTCCCCACCCCTCAACAAACATCCAGTAGTTTTGAAATTGCATAAGTATAAAACAACACTAGACAGTTACAATCTTCATCCATTATGATAATCTTAAAAATTCGTTTGCTATTGATGAATTCTGTCTGACAAAGGTACAGGATCAAGACACAAGTAACAATAGGTTAGTGAATAAGATAAGGAATGCATTTTCTGGAAATTGTCATTAGCAATTTGCTGTGGGATAGGAAGGGTAAGAAGACTTTAGTGAAAATCAAATATTCTCTTTGCTTTTCAACTCGTTTAGCAACATGAAGCACTGGTGAGAGAAACAGACTTTTTTTTTCCCCAGGGAAGGAAAAAGTTCAAAAATCTTTAAGACTGCCACACAATACAGTTTGTAAAGAGATGAATTCTTTCCTTTAAGAGATCTTACACTTCACATCTGAAAGCTGGGATAAAATGCAATAACTATCATGCCAGAGCATTGACATATTTAGTGATGTTATATTGGCATCATGATCCGACTCAGGATGTCAGCCTGACTCAGTTGGCTGTATTAATGCAACTTCACTAGCAATTGTTCCCATGCAAAATGTAAATAAAATCTTGCCATATAATATGTTAATAAGGCAGAATGCATGTGCAACCAGAAGACAGGAGTACCCTAGACATATGCAGATGTAAATGCAAGTCGCTTTCCAATTTGAGATCACACTGGAGTAGCCCAAGCATCAGGAAGAAAGCTGTCCTTCCACCACCTCTCACTCCTACACTAACTCATCTGCTTTAAGGTCTACAGTACACCTCACTTAAAGGAATCCCCCAAATCTGAGCACTGGATTCTACAATGGTGACAGACTCCACCCACCAAAGCAGCCATTTCCTCCAGGGAAACTGAGTTATTTTTTAAAAAAAAATTATTTATGCATTTTCCAACATATACACCACAAGGCACATGCCAATGAAAAAAAGAAACAACATAAACTGAGTTCTGTCATCCAGAGACTAGTTGTAATAGTAGATCTCCAGGCCCCACCTAGACTGACAAATGCATTTGGCCTCTATGAAGCTGCCTTAAAACTTTGGTCAATTCAGCTCAGTATAATCTGCACTGACTGTTTCCCACGTCTCAGGGAAGGCTTTTTCAGGTGTTTGGGGATGGGTAATGCCATCTGATTACCAGCTGCATCTTTTAGGCAGACATTTTATGCCTATAGAAGTTTGCAAATCACATGAGAAACACTTTCTCATGTCACAAATACAGTATATGGGGCATTTTCGAAAATGGTGCCGTATTTCAGTGCAGAAGTTTACCAGGAGGCCAGCAAGACATGCAATAACATCTTCAGTATCCGCAATCCCTCCCCCTCAATTTGGTTTACTACAAAATATTCTCCATGTCACTTGTAAGTCAAAAAGAGATCAAATTGTTTGTTAAAAATCTCATTACCTGGGAAAAATGGGGCTTTCCCTACCCTCAGCTAAATTCATGCCCTATATACAGTTTTGTTATCTGTTAACAACACCATTGTGACCTACCATTGAGCTATGGCCCCTGTATTTGACCTGGGATGAGGATTAGAATTTGAACCAATGGCTGCAAAGAAGAGATGTATTTCAAGCTGTGATGTGAAGAAAAAAGAGAGAGGTAGGAAAAGTACTGTTAGGACCATGCAATATTTATTGCTATTTAATCATTGTTACAGCAGATTATAAATAAACTTGCATTATTTCAGTTAGTATATACCTGTAAATTAAAGCATTATTTCCATATTGCAGATCTTGGGTCAGTCACAGTTCTCTCACAGCTGTTCTCTCAAGAGCAGTTCTCAAAAGAGCTCTCTCAGCCCCACCTACCTCACAGGGTGTCTGTTGTGGGGAGGGGAAGGGAAAGGAGATAGTAAGCAGCTCTGAGACTCTGAGTGAAGGGTGGGATATAAATCCAATTTCCTCCTCTTCCTCTCTAGATGGGATGCTGAAATGTAGTCGCTTGCCTAAGGGTCAAAATACACATTATGGCTGCAGTCACACATACTTTCAATCCACATTCAATGGACTTTCCAACTGAATTTTACTGTGTGAACTGGAAAGCACATTGAAAGTGGATTGAAGGTGGACTATTTAATATGTGACAAAATTGGGCTATGGGTGCCTGACCTGACTCTCAGTCACATGTTCACATGGGAACTAGCCTTTAAAAATTGCTCCATAGCTCCATGTGGATTCAAACACTGTGAGGGGGAAGTGGGGTCTACAGGCTTCCCTCCTGTGCCATTTTCACCAGTGAAAATGGCTGCATGGGGGCCTGCTTACCCCTTCTTCAGGTTTCACAAGTATGTGGAGCTCAAGGAAGGGGCAAACATGCCTGCCTGCAGCCATTTCTGCTGGTGAAAATAACACAGGAGGGAAGCCTGAACCCTCCTTTCCCCTCACTTTGTTAGGAGTTTCACGGACTGACAGATTTTTAGCGGTACTAACCTTGTGTAAATGTGTGACTGAGAGCTGAGTCAGGCACCTGTGACCTGGTAAATGTGACATGTAACATGCATTTTGGCCCTGACATGACATGGTATATTAATGGGACCTGGAAGCAAGAGGACCCTTAGTGAAGGCAGAGTCATAGCACTGCAAATGCTTTCTTTTTCTTCCCACCTCCACCCTTGCCCCGGCTTTCCAACTAGTACTGCATTAGTTGTGCAGACTAAGTACAGACTACTGAAGCTACAGCATAAATGTCTGTGGAACACAGACACTGAGATTCAGAAACAAAATTTCCAAAATGGGAGGTATAATCATGAAGAAAATTATGTCGCAAATAATGCAAGGGAACAAGATTTCAATATAAGAAAATAGCACCTATGTTTCATTAGTAGAAAGTCTGCATTAAATCCAAAGTCAACCTGTATAAAAGTATTTGATTTTTTTTAAAAAAAAACACAAACCTAAAGTATATAAGAAACTTAATCCCTGTGAATTGGTTGTGTGCTTTCTTGCATACCAAAATATGGTTCAATTAGCTTCCACCTAAATAAATAAATTCTAGAGAGTAGAATAAGTTTATTGCATATGGCCATAGGCCTTTATAATCCATTTGTGATAAAATCAGAATTGTACAAACATAAAATGTACAGATTTAAAAATTATTCATCTCTAAACTCTAACAGTTTCAATTGGTCAGTTGTTTATGCATTGTCTTACCAGATTTGCTCTGATCTTCTTTGCTGCCAGAACAAAAAGTGCCATCATATTAGATATAAAAGGTCAGTGTCTGATAGCATATAAGCTAATTTATTGGAGTCATACAAGAAATAAACACTAGATAAAATGTTGGTAAGAATTTTTTTCCTGTAGGCTCCAGGTATAGAGGGCAATTTAAAACATAATTGGGAAGTTTCTCTATTGAACTTCCACAGATACATATACGTTGATCCAGAGGGGTTTTTTGGGGGGTAGTGTCCGGCAAGCATCTCAGTGGGCAGGGTATGAAAGTGTAATGATAAGAATTCCACTCTGAGACTGTAGGTTGAAATTTCAGTTAGATAAGATACTCTAAAGCAATCTTTTTAAATAATTTTGTACCATGGGACAAACTTTGAATGACTGATTGAAAAACTGTCAACTCGGGCATCCTCTCTCTATATCATTTCCCCATAAATTGACAATATTCCCTGAGGGCTGAATCAGATAATCTAGAAAGGTATATCTAGATAGAATATCATTAAAGACAACTAGATGGGTCTTGTCCCTGCTTTGCAACAACTGAAAACTAAGTTTACTAAGTTTATTCATTATTTCCCCCCATGATTTGAGAATTGCTAGGTGGGCACATGCCCTAACCAGAGGAAAGCCAAGTTCTGCATGTAACAAGGCCACTGATGTCCCTCTTGCTAGGGCTAAAATGCATCTCATAAAAAGATTTTGGGTTATGTCCAAATTACTGAAAATTGACTCTTTCCATCCCCATATCACAATTCCGTACAATAAGTGGGCAATAACGGCTGACAATTTGGTGGGTTTAAACCAATATAATTTATTTTTATTTTTAGGTTGTTTACAATCTATTTTCCCTCCAATTGGGGACCCAAGGCAGCTTACAGTATCATTCTCCCATCCTGCATTTCATCGTCACAACAACCCTGTGAGGTAGATTGGGCTGAGAGAGAGCGACTGGTCCAAGGTCACCCAGAAAGCCTCCATCATAGAATATAATCAGGTGTGTATTTAACATTTTCCAGATTTAAAACAGTGTATCACGGAAGTACAAAAGGGACATAAGAAAGTGTTGACTGAGAACTGTAATGGCAGAAGAATAAGTTCCTAAATAAACGGAGAGCTAGGCTAAGCAGAACAGGAAACATCAGTGGTCTGTACCTAAGCAATTTCATGATAATAAGATTAACAGAATACATTTAAAATGCCAGCAGCTAGGTGGTAGTCATATACAACATATTTTCAGATATATCCTTTTTTAGATTTTTAAAGAGGAAAAGAACACAAACAATTGTCAAGAGAATAGTATTTTAATAGTCTACCATGAAATCATAGGATCATAATACTGGTTTTTTCAAAGTGAGGATAAATAAAGGTTTTCATAGAAAAGATGTATTATATTCAGCAATATTTTCAGTTTTCATTTCAAAGCTGGCAAGAACAAGTCAGTGCTGTGTAGTGGTTATGAAGTTACAGTGCCATCCTATGAGCACCTTTTTTCCCTGAGAATAAGCTCTTTTGAATAGAACTGAGTAGGATTTTGAGTAAACCTGTTTAGGATTACTTTCTAGTGGGAATAGGGAATTTCAAATGCCAGAAGCTCTCTGGAGAAAGGCAGAAGCATATAACCAGCTCCCAGTTCTTTGGAGGAAGAAGAGAATAAAAATATGAAAGATAAATGGTTCTAGTTACAGAATTCACAATTGTCCTGTTATTATCAACATTTTTCATTTTTCTGTAACCCTTTTTGCCCTCTTAATCTTCAAAACCAGAAATCATCAGTTCATTTCTTTGAGTTTCACACAGAAAGTCAAGAAAGGATTTCCAGTTTGCTATAAATGTGGATAGTGTCTTCTCTGTAATCAGAACCGTAAGTCTGGCCATCTCTGCTAACTCCATTGTCTTCACAATCTACTCCTCTATTGTAGGTAGTATTAGACACTTCCATTTTTGAGCATGTAAAAGTATTGTAACCATTGTCATATATAGAAACAAAGTACCATGACATTTTTCTAGCTGTCTATCCATTATACCCAGCAGAAAAGCCTCTGGTTTAAATTTGTAAATTAGCCTTCAAGATTTTCTGTATTAGCAAATGAATTTGTATCCATTTTTTTTGTCTTTATTACAAGTCTGCCAAAGATGGTAAAATGTCCCTTCATGCTATTCATATTTCCAACACTTATTCAAAATATTTTTATACATTTTAGCTATTTTTTTTCTAGAGACATATACCAATGATACATCGTTTTATAGAAATTCTCATTGACATTAGAACTCAAAGTAAATTTAAGACTCTTCAATAACATATCCTTCCATTGTTCCATCTGTATATTATATCCAACATTTTTAGCCAATTTTATCATGGAATCTTTTACTTGCTCTTCTTTTGTCTCAAATTTTAGCAATAACATGCTCATCATTTGTACATAATTCTCCAGGGGTGTGGTGATGCTGAGCAAGATGGAGGTCGCCTCATCTCTCAGTTCTGCCTCCCTCCCCTCTGCCTCCGCTCACTTACAACTTTAAAAAATCTTACTCAGTTCCCCAATATGGGCAGAAATAACAGGACGACTTCTGGCACTTCCAAAAACCCAATCAAGTTCTCCCGGGCTTTTTTCTCCCCCCATAAGGCATGATCTGAACAGAGAAAGCTTGGCGCTGAAAAAACAGGTATGGCAGACGATTCCTCTCTCTCCACCTACTTGACACAGCTCTACCTAGAGACTTACCTAAACTTCTTGAGAATATGGAGAGATGTCTGACTGAACAACTCCAAATATCACTGCAACTGGTAAGAGATCAACTGAATGAAATTCAAGCTGCCCTCTCCCAAACTTCCAAAATGGCAGAGTCTGCACTTAATATGACTATGACACTTGTAGAAGATGTCCGGGAATTGCAAGCCCGTGAAGCAGACACCAGAGATAGATTGCTAGCTATGGAATCCCAAGTTAGGCAGCTCAATGTGAAATCATTTGTACCTAATTCTGTTTCAAATTTATTCTTGTTTTGTTCAAAGCCCCCAAGTTTTTTTTTTCTATTTTAAACCTTTCTAACAATTGTGCATAAAAGAACTAGTGACATGTATAGCCTTTGGCTATCAAGTTTTCTCTTGACTTCATTTTACAATCTCCTTGTGAAAAGTCTAGTGTATCCCATTAAATTAACCACTTTTGTTTAGTTAGCATCTCACAGCTATAAAATGCTTCCTGTGTTGAGAGCCATAAAAGTGTTTTCTGGTACAGACTGGATTATATTTATTCCACGCTCTCAGAATTGCATTTCTGATATAATGATTTTTAAAATCTACATTATGTTTAACTTTGTCATACCACAAATACACATGCCACCCAAATCTCAGATCATGTCCTTCCAAACTCCAAGAGCTTTTTGTCTCTCAAAAACAACCGCTCTTTCATCTACAGTAAACAATTTAAACAACAAACAGCAAAAAACAGGTAAACCCAGTCCTTCACTATCCTTTGTCTCTTGTAGTACGTTATATTTAATTCTTGGTTTTTCCCCCTGCTTAGAATTATCCATTTGCAATATGAGCTTAGAACTATCCTTTTGCAATTGCTTAAAAGGTACGTCAGTTTTCAAAACCTGTATTGTCTGGAACAAAAAACATCATTCTAGGCAGAACATTCATTTTAATCACAGATATCCTCCCCAACAGAGAAAGTTGCAATTTATCCCATCTTGACATATCATTTTAACTTTTGTCATAATTATGTTGAAATAACATACAATTCATGTTTGTCAACATAATACCCAAATATTGTACCTTCTTTTCAACCTTAAAACCTGCTTTTTTAAATCAATTCTATTTAGTCATCTGTTTACATATTTTTCATTAACAATTTGCTGATTAATTTAAAAACCTGCTAATGCACCAAATTCTGTCAGCTTAGCCATCAATTATTCAATACCCTTTAGGGGTTCCTCCAAAATTAAGACCAGGTCATCTGCAAAGGCTCTTAACTTATACATCTCTTTTTAAATCTTAACTCCCCCAATCCTCTCATCATGTCTTATATCGCTATTCAGTATTTCAAGAACCATGATAAACAAAAGGGGAGACAGTGGGCAGCCTTGTCTTGTTCCTTTTTGAATCTCACAAGGTTTAGTTAAATCTCCATTAGCAATTATTTTAGTTCTCCGTAAAGAACTAAAATACATTGATTTCACCCATTTTATGAATGTCTCACCAAATCTTCCAAAACCTTGAAAATAAAAGTCAAGTTTAAATAGTCAAAAGCTTTCTCAGCATCTAGGAAGATCAAAACTGCTTGTTTTTCATTGTTTTCCCAAATATTCCATAATATCTAATACAGTTTTAACATTATCGTTCAACTGTCTCTTGGATAAAAAGCCACACTGATCTCCTTGAATAAAATCTTGCAGAATTAACTTTAATCTTTCCACTAAAATTGTAGTAAACAACTAACAGTCATTATTCAATAATGAGATTGATTTATAATTTCTTGTCATAGTTAAATCTTGTCCCTCTTTGAGTATCAAAATTGGCTTCTTTCCAAGTCTCTGGCATCTGTCAGAGCTTTCTCAGATCCCTACCTCACAGGGTGTCTGTTGTGGGGAGGGTAAGGGAAATTTCAATAAATTGATAGTTTTGAGGGTGGGTTGCACTAGGCATCTGCCTGGTCTGCCTTTAGACAGATCCATCTTGGCTCCAAGCTTGGCTGGCACTTCCATTGGCCTTGCTTATCAACACTCACCCAGCTGTATGTGCAGAGAGGTGCCCAGCTTCATTCATGTCCCCTGATGTAACCCAAGACTCTTATCTGATTCGAAAGATGCTGCTCACTACCAAAGACACTCCTTCACAGTGCAGCCAGCTGCAAGGCATATGAAAGCCTGCTCCAGCCACCCCCTCCCATCATGCCAGATGTCTCAGGGTGCTGATTAACCCTACTTATAATGAGCAACCCACCCTATTCCTGCCAACTCACTGTAGCTGTTATGTATTAAGATGGCCACGGCTGAGCCAGCCAGGCCATGCGGTCATACAGACCTGCAGATGCTTGGAGAAATGACGGCTGAGGGGTGACATGATCGAGGTTTATAAGATTATGAATGGGATTGAGCAGGCTGAGAAAGAAGTACTTTTCTCCCTTTCTCATAATACAAGAACTCGTGGGCACTCCATGAAATTGCTGAGCAGTCGGGTTAGAACAGATAAAAGGAAATACTTCTTCACCCAAAGAGTGATTAACATATGGAATTCACTGCCACAGGAGGTGGTGGCAACTGCAAGCATGGACAGTTTCAAGAGGGAATTAGATAAACATATGGAGCAGAAGTCCATCAGTGGCTATTAGCCACAGGGTATAGATGGGAACTCTCAGTCTGGGGCAGGTGATGCACTCTATTTTTGGTGCTGGAGGGGGCAGCAGTGGGAGGGCTTCTGGTGCCCTGGCCCCACTGCTGGACCTCCTGATGGCTCCTGGTATATTTTGGCCACTGTGTGACAGAGTGTTGGACTAGAGGGGCCATTGGCCTGATTCAACATTGGCTTCTCTTATGTTCTTATGTTCAGATCTTCTGTCATGACCCCAGGGGTTGCCACCTTCCGCTGCCACCACCCTAGATTTACAGTCCCTTGAGAAGGCCCAGGGTACCCTCTCAAGCCCATCCCAAAAATGCCCCTTTTACAGCCGAGAAAACACAGGTGTGATGACCAGACAGAGTACTTAACAATGGTTTATTAAGAACAATACTGGGGCAAGGCAAATAAGGCAAGGTGCTCTAAAAAGGTATAACAGTATTGAAAGGCAAAAAGAACACAGAGCTAACACAGCTACCTATTGTTCCTTAACTGGTACTACTTAAGGCCTATCTTCTTACTAGGCCTCACTACCTGTACAGTCACTCTGACTAGTGAGGGACCTTCTCCTCTCAGACCAGCTCTTCTCCCTCAGTGACTCTGTGAGAGGGAAAACTGCAGAGAGACAGCAAGATCCATTTCCTCACAACACAGAGAGCTTAGCATAGTCCCCTTCAATTCATTCCTGTGTGAAGAAAGACACCATTTTCCACAGCCTACAGCTTAAGACACACCTCCACAAGAATGCAACAGTCTCCTCCCAGAATCCCTGCACTCCCATTGGCTAAAAACCATCCCCAAGCATCGTGGGGATTGTAGGCTGTCTGCTTTCTACTGCCAGACAGGCCCCTCCTATAGTTTAGGCCTCTAGGCCCTGTCTCTGTCCTGCACAGATCATGACACGCCCCCACCATACCAAATCATGGGGTCCAGCCATCAGAAACCCCATTGATGAGGGCTGCATAACCATGATCTGTGCTAGTTCTGCACTTTGCACATAAACAAACACATATACAAGGAATAAAACAATAAAACAACATTAGGATCAACATTAACAAGAATACAACATCAGAGGGAATTTCACATTACCGAGATTCTGCCGGATTGAAGCCGTTTCTGATTTGTCTTGAAGTAAACCGGTACAGGGCTGCCATTTCACACATGGCTTTCCCTGACCGGAAAAGAGCCGAATCAAAAGCGGTTTGGCAATTCAGACTGCACCGCTTTGTTTTCCCACCATTTCCCGCCATGCCTTTTTTTAAAAAAATGTTCGCTTTAGAGCGCTATAGCACTATAGTGCTATAAAACAACACTGCAGGCATTCTAATGGGGTTGCTATGATGCTATTCTGCTATAGCGCTATACCGCTATAGCGCAATAGTGCTCTAAAGCGAACATTCAAAAAAAAAAAAAAAGCCGGAGATCGCCCGCGCGGGCGAAAAAAGGCGGGAAAAAAGCGTATCGGATCCGGGAGAAGAACCTGACAACTACTTGGAAGCGGTTGACAGGTAAAACGCTTCAGCCCCGTTTCCTGAATGGGACAGAAGCGATTCTGTGTGAAATTACAAATATATTCCAGTAGGGAACCGGTTCTAAAATGGTTCTGTCTGAAATGCCAGACCAGAAACCGTTTGGGAACCGTTCCTCTTCCGGATTATATCATCTGTCTGAAATTCCCCCAGGTTAATGCATTGCAGGTCCTCCTGTGTCAAAACTCTTCTCTAATGTCTCATCATCAATAGTAGTGAGGCTTCCGCTGGGAGTAAGTTTTGAATTGGACCCTAACCACGCCGTTGAGTTCAGTGGTTTTGGACATTCGGCTTCGGTGTTGCCTTCAGATGTATGCCTGGCTACTACGTCCTGTAACGCCTTCAGTGCTCTTTGTCTCAAATAGTCTGAATTTAGCATCTGAAGTTCCTGAAGAAGCTCAATTAGAAACTGAGGGCAAGATTCATTTTGAGAATGACTCCAGCCCAGCACCCAGCATTGATCCACGGGAGGACACCGTGCCCCACATCGCTCCTTTGCAGCACCGCACCGTGCCCCGCTCCTCCGATCATTGCTCGCCACAATGAGTCATGGCTGCAGTTCTGGGAAACATCGAAGTCTTTGACCCCACACACTCTGAGTTCTGGGAAGCATCGGTGAAGCAACTGACAAACTACCTCACCTCCCAAGAAATTACTGATGCTGGTAAGAAACGGGCCTAACTCCTAAGCACGTGTGGGGTAGCCACCATTTGCCTGGCCAAGGGACTTCTGGGTCCTGCTAAATTGACCAACAAAATGTACAAGGACATCCTCAAGGCCCTAAATGAGTATTTCACACTGATACCCACAAAAAATGGCGAGGCATATCGACTTATGAGCACGTATGCAAAAGTCCAGGGAAAGGGCCACAGTCTACAAGGCCGAGCTATGCCAGCTAGCCATAGAGTGCGAGTTCCAAGAGGTCAAAGAAGTCATCGTAATGCAGTTCACCTGTGGGGGTCTGCAATCCCAAACTGTGCAGGAAACTCATGGGGACTGCGGACCTCAAGTTGGAGAAGGCCCTTCAGGTCACCATGGCATACGAGAGATCACATCGAGACTGACAGCCATCCTCCACAATGCACCAGGTATTTCCAGTAGCAGCATCAACCTCCTCAGATGAGGAAGAGGTGCTCCAAGTCCGTTGGCCCACTTGCTGCAACCATCACCCGGCACAATCTGCAGCCTCATCCAGTGCACCAACAACCTGCGTAAGCTGTGGAGAATCGCATGAACGGAGGTCCTGCCATTTCCGAGATGCTGTCTGCCACTCCTGTGGAAAGCAAGGCCACATCACCCATGCCTGCTGCTCCAAAGGAAACCAACACTGTGCCACCATGCACCAGGAAACAGCGGAACTCCACAGCACCTCAGTACATCGCAACCAGATACATTTCTTGCCCCAGGGGTCCACCAATAAGATTAAAGTGACTGTCTTAATAGAGGGCACCCCATGCATAAGGGAACTGGATACTGGGTCCTCCCTCCTGATAATCTCCAAGGAGACCCTCCACACACTCTGCCCTACAGGGGGACTCCTGCTGGAAGACACAGGCCTCATGCTGAGGGACTTCCATTAAAGGGGTGGGCCAGTTCTGCATAAAATACAAAGCATTCGAAGGCCCATTGGAACTGGTCGTGGTAAAGGGACATCTCATCAGCTTACTGGGGTTAGCTTGCTTCGATGCCTTGGGTCTGGCTGTCACTGTAATTCAAAATGTGCATTCAGGGAACTTCAGTACGGTGTGTGACGGCCATTTTTGATGGATTGCTTGGCTGTTACACGGGTTCTCTGGTGGCCCTGACCCTAGACCCTGTGATATGCCTGCTCCATCTGAAAGCGAGGCTGTCCCCATTCGCCCTCTATCCCAAAATTGAAGATGAACTCAACCATCTAGTCAGCCAGGGGGTACTGGAGCCGGTACCCCATGCAAAGTGGGAGACCCCAATCATCACCCCATTCAAACCCAATGGGGATGTCAGAATTCATGCAACAATGTCCTCCAGGACCACGTATCCTGTTCCTGTGGTCAGCCATGTCCTGGCATCCCTGGCTGGTGCAAAGATTTTTGGAAACTGGACTTGGCTCAAGCCTATCAATAGCTGCCAGTAGATGACGCTAACGCTGAGGTCCAGACCATCGTGACACACTGGGGGGCATTTAAAGTCAGGTGTCTGTAGTTTGGGGTCAGTGTAACTCCAGGGATTTTCCAGAATCTAATGGACTGTTTGCTTAAAGGAATCCCCAGAATACAGCTGTTCTTTGACAATGTTCTGATTGTGGTGCCGTCGCCCGAAGCTTTCTCAGAACTTCTGTGAGCCGTCCTTCAGTGCTTCAATGCAGCAGGACTGAAAGTAAAAAGAGAGAAATGTCTGCTCCCCCGACCACAACCTGGGCTCAGTAACACAGGAGGCACCCCACAGCTTCTTCCCTGAGGACCTGGTGTACACCAGGAATTACGTGAGGGGTAAACCTTGGATTCCAGCCTGGGTGGTAAGGGTGACGGGACCTCTCTCCTATGAGGTCTCGACTGAAGATGGCCAGCTCCTCTGGAGGTACGTAGACCAACTATGCCATCGCCTGCTGCCCTTAGATGATCAAAAGGCCTGGGATGCCAAGGGTAGTGAGGCAGAGGCGGACCTAGAGGTGCAAGTGGTAGGGCCAGCAGAATTTGACATGGCCACAGGTCCTGCTCCAGGTCCTGCTCCCAAGTCTAACACCAGACCTGCCCCAACCACCGGGAATATGCCTACTGTCATTACCAAACCACACGCAGGGCCATCTGCGGTTCCCCACTGTTCAACTAAAGAATGGCAGCGCCCAGAGTACTTGTGGGACTATGTGTGCTAGTACTTTGGAACTATGGGGGGAGAGGTGTTATGTATTAAGGTGGCCATGGCTGAGCCAGCCAGGCAGACCATGTGGTCATACAGACCTGCAGACCTGCAGACCTTCGGTCCTGGAACAATAGCCACCTCGGATCCTAGCAGAGACCAATAGGGTTGCCTGGATCCTAAGCAGACCTATAGTAACCAGGGCCATGTAAATAGAAACTATCATGGGAATTGGGGGGGGTGTTGGCTGTGAGTGTGGACACGCATATAAACCGGCCTCAAACCAGCTAGATCATCTTCGATTTTGATGTAACTAAATAAACTTGAGCTGATTTCAATAAGCTGAGCCTTGGAACGCAGTACTTTACAGTAGCCTAACCAATTTACACATAGGCCTGTTTAATAAGGAGAAAACCTCTGTTCACCTGGACAACATGGAACAGGGTGGTGGGGAAGAGGGAGAATCTCTTTTAGCCAATCAGGCCAAAAAAAAAAAATCAATCCTGCTCAACCTTAGATATAGCAACCAGTTAATCCCGTGCTGCCCACAGCGAGGGTTGGTGGGTCAGTCACAGCAAATGCAGCAGGTGAGAGGGTGCAGATGAATAAAGCAATTTGCTACCTCTCCTGATTGACCAAGCAGATTTGCCATGACAAATAGAGCCTCATGCCACATCTGAAGTTAGTTGATCCACAGCATGATGTGCTGTTAATATCCCTAAACCTCTCCAAAAAAAGATATTTGGATTCTTACTGGTTTAGAGAGGAAATTAGAGATACTGGAGTAGCATATTTGGGGTGATCCAGAAATGGCTGAGACAAGGAATACGGAGACACCTCTGGGACTGTCATTTATGTTTTTGTAAGACATCCAGTCTTTCTGGAGGAGGCAGGAACAACCATGTCACTGCACTAGTTTTCTGCTATAGAAAGGAGATCAATGGGCTGGGGTGGGAAGTTAATCAAATATGCCCTATGAAGGATTCCAAACACATGCAATTAAAAAAAAAAAATCCTGAGAGTTCTCAGCCAGTCTGATTTTATGAAAAAAAGATTCTTTCCTTCCTACCAGCTTAGAGCCAGTTTGGTGTAGTGCGAGCCAGTTTGGTGTAGTGGTTAAGTGTGTGGACTCTAATCTAGGAGGATCGGATTTGATTCCCTACTCCTCCACTTGCAGCTACTGGATGACCTTGGGCAAGCCATAGTTCTGTCAGAGGTGTTCTTGAAAAGAGCAGTTTCTGTCAGAGCTCTCTCAGCCCCACCTACTTCACAGAGTCTCTGTTGTTGTGGGGTGGGGAAGGGAAAGGAGTTTGCAAGCCACTCTTGAGACTCCAAATGGAGGGCAGGGTATAAATCCATTCTCCTCCTCCTCCTCTTCTTAGCAAACAGCTAAACCAATACTTACTCATTCACAATTCTAGAAACAGACATTTGGAACTTTGGCTTATGCACAGAAAATGATTTCAGGAAACACAGCAGGAGTCGAGTTACAGCTTTTGAGTCTCAAAGCCCAGCCTTCTCTGAAGGTTGGAATAATTTGATAAACTGCCAGACATTTAGCAGCTTTTTCCCAAAGTGAACCTCTCTAAACAAGCTGTTTTTTCTTTCTTTCTTCTTCTCCTCCTCCTTTTTTTAAAGCAGATTTTCAAAGATACAAGTAAATCCTGTGGGCACCTGGCAATTGATTTCTCTCTCTTTCTCTTTTTTAAATGTTTTATTGTTTCAAGATCAAGAGTCATTTTCAAATAAAGTTGTTAGCAACACAAAATGCTGCCTATGAACAAGAAAGTGCAGGGGATCAGTTTCTGACAGCTTTGTAATGCTTGAAATAAGACAAGAAAATAAGCCCTCCCAGGTTGCACAGATAAACCTGCATCCTTTAATTATATTTTTACCCTTTGCCTCTATGAATGTGTGTTTTCAAAGTAATAATAAATATTTCCAAGGTCTTTTTCTGGAGCTTTTATCCTCAATAACACCCATACAGTATTGTGTCAGATTATTATTTCAAAGGTGCTCAAAAATTTTAAAAAAGAGAAAAAAAGATTGATTTAACATAGTCCTAGCAGCATACTAGCAGCAATCTCAGAGAGGGCAAAGAACTGGTGTTCCTTTTTTTGTGGGGAGTTCCAAGCAAGAGATTCTGGTTTTCTTGATGCCAAATGCATCAAGTTCTCTTAAGTTGCATCTATTTTGAGCAGACAGACAGAATATTTTGTATAGGTTAAGCAGATTTCTCATTAACAATTCAATCCAGGTTCCGGCAACTCGAGCATACTGCTGTCTCTGCTCAAATGAGATTCATCATATCTGCAAGTTCAAAGATAGGCATTGCAGAAAGGTGCTACCATCAGCCCATTCTGGTAGAGGAACAGTGATTAAAATTATTTTCAACCTGTTATGCCCTGATTCTATTTAGTCTGGGAACAAAGTTGTCATAATTCTGAACATGCTTACATCCAAATGTAGTTCAGAGTGCAATCCTATGCATATTTACTTATGAATAAATCCCACCAAAATCAGTGAGCATTACTTCTGAGTGAGCACTACTAGATACGTTGCATAGTGGATTATAAAACCTGTGGGGGGGATCTTATTCTGCAGCAGGAGAAAGATGGTTTTTTTTGGAAATGCAGATATCAAATCTGGAGAATTAGTTGCATATTTCACTGGATTGTAGTCACACTTTGGGCCAAGGAAAGCTAAAATAGAAATGGTTGATGAGAACGTTCACAAAACAATTGTTCCCTGTTATCCCCCCCTTCTATTCATAGATGAAGGATTAGTGGCAGCTTCTAAAGGTCATCACTAAACATTCATTTGCTACATCCAAACAGGAAGGGTCATATGCATGAATCCTGAATAAGCTTTTTATAACAAAAGATTATCAGGCTCCTCTTATGATAGGAGACAAACAAACACAAGCCTTTGCACAATTGAGCCAGATTGCTACATTCATAAATATTGAAATCTCTTCGGTCACGGGAAAGCAGAGCCTCTTCCGAGAAACCAGTCGTGTCACTCCCTTGATGATGTACAGCAGACTGCCCACAAAGAGGCACTCCTGGATCTAAAGATCCTTCCTGCATTGTACATTCTGGCTTCAGTTCTGACACAGACACAAATTTGAATGGCAAAGTGACAAGCAGGCAGGGCAGCTGTAAGTTACAAAAATGTTGGGCTATCACAAGTGAATATATGGAAAGCAGCTGCCCAATTTTTAAAAGCTCTGGAGTCAAAGTGTGCCTCAGCTACTGCCACCCTACTTCTAAATCAACTGAACATGAATAATGTAAATAAGAAAAATGTTGCACAGCTATGTTGATTCAGGGATGCTTTATATGCTCATTAGCTAATACATATTATAACTGAACTCCTGGAGAAGTCCATGTGACAGCCCCATGAATGCCAAATGAATGTATGATGATTAATAGTGTTTCTATGAATATCAAATGATTTTTTAATGACTGAACACTTAACATTTTACTGTTGATTCTTATGGAATGCAGAGGCTCTTGAGAGGTAAATCAGAAATGACAATAAGAATAGCAGCTTAAATTTAGATGTGGCCATCCTTATCTGGAGAAAGGTTGTGGAACCAATGAGACTTTCTAATTTCATTTTGTAATTATAGTGTATAGCTAGAACTAAAAGGAATCCCACAACATTTCAGTGCTTATGTTCCAATGAAAGACTAATGTTATCATTTTTTAAAAAGTTGGCTTTTTTCCCCCTTCAAGCAGGGTGTGTGTTTCATGCATGATTCATTTTAATACCTCATTGTGTTCTACTTGATGTGTACACTATCTACTTATTTCTCATATACATGCCCGAGATAATCTATGTATCTAATTCTCAACACTCCCCTCTGTGTACTTATTTGCACAAACAGAGGGCACACTCCCCCCAACAATTTTTTGCAGACACAGGGACTTCATGGATCTGCAGAAAAATCCAAAAAGTTAAAAAAACATATTGGGGAGGGTTGAATCCCCCCCATACCTTTTGAAATGGCCACCACAGGGATCTACTTCAGGCCCCACTGCATTGATAGTGAGTGATAGCCAGAGAGAGATTATGAGTGGAGAAGAGGGCAGGATGCAAAAGCAGAACTGGAGCTAGAATTAGGGAGGATTCCTCCTGCAGTATGAATGGCTAAATAGCAGGGGGTTAAGGTTAAAAAGCAAGGGGAGGGGCAGGACACTTTCCAGGCCTATTTTGGAGCCAGGCCTGGGACATGGAGCTGGCAACCCTAAGAGGAACTGATATCTGTATTTAGGCAATCTGTTGTGATTTCTGGAGAGCAGCTGCTGCCACTTCTGCTGTGGGGGGGAGGAAGTAGATGGGAGGCCAGGAGAGTGACAAGGGCAGAAAGAGTAATGAGGTGGGGGAAGAAAGGAAGTGGCAGTCATAAAGAGGTGTGTCTGTGGGAGAGAGAGAGAGAGAGAGAGAGAGAGAGAGAGAGAGAGAGAGAGAGAGAGAAGGACTGACATAAAGGAGAAAGAGTATGAGAGAAGTAGGGAAGAGGGAAGAAATAGAGGTGGGAGAGGGAAGCAGCAGCTCCTGCAAGTTTCTTGTGGATCCCCACCTGTTTTTTCTATTGCCCTATAATAGTTTACCTGATTTGGTGACCTAGCTCCAAGTACTCTCTTAGTTAGTTCATAGAATCATAGAATCACAGAGTTGGAAGGGGCCATACAGACCATCTAGTCCAATCCCCTGCTTGGTGCAGAATCAATCTAGACATCCCTGGGAAGCTTTTGTCCAGCCACTGCTTAAAGACTGCCAGTGACACAGAATATAATGATGAACGGGTAATTTGTTTCCAGTATCATGTAAAAGACAATTCCCATTCTGATGCAACTTTCCTTATTGCTTCTCTGTGTAGTACAAGCATGCTTGAGATCACAATCCTCAGGAATAATTCTAATAAAGTTTGTGGAAATTTTATACTGCTTGCTCTGGAATTATTTTAGGGCTGATTCACACATGATATGATTACTAAATAATGAATTTCTTCTATGTAAAGTTTAGGGATAATGTCAGGTAGTGTATGAAGCCATAGTTAGTATGGCTGTAGCCTTTCACTGATTTTCTTTTCTGGCTACATGCCAGGAAATGTAGCAGCCCCAATTACCAAACAAGATTGGCCACAACCCTGCTCCTATGAATGTTTAGTCTTTAAGTTCAATATATGATGACTATTTTACACATGAAAATTACCTCTTGGTGTCTGAGTTATCAGGCATCAACTAAATGTGTGTGGATTCACACTAAAGTAAGTAATTCTTATCAGGAACAGTACAAAACAAAGGTCTTGTGTAATCATACAAAGTGTGGGTTAGGGTATGCATTCAGTATTGCCAAACGCAATACTAAACATCCAAATGCTTGTCCCGGTCAGCAACTCTGGTACCAAATGGTCGCATAGCAGCAGGACCATCGGGGTGGAGGAGTGCCTCAATTCCCCAGCATCGCGCTGGCGAAGAGGCCACCCCTCAAAAGCCCCATGGCTAGGAGCCATTCCCAAAAGGCTCCAGGGGGGAGCGGACGATCACCCCCCATCCAAACTTCCAGCGCGCAGATCATGCCCCCGGATCAACCGGGAGGCATGTCTGCTAGCGAGTTGCCATAGACCAGAAGCCTCAATGGGTAAAAATCTTTTGACCTAAGGACCATATGCATTTCTGCCCCCTTCAGCCCATCAATTGTATTTGTATAATAACTAACTTGGTTGCATAAGCCTTTTAAGCCTGATACTTAGACTATTTTTTTTACCGCAGTAAGTTTTAGCTATGTGTACACCCTAATAAACATTTTGTATTTTTGTATAATATAGTTTGTGGTAGGAAAAGTGCCTGCCCACCCTGCACTACTGAGTGTTCTGCAGGGCTTCTTCTGCTGTGCCCTTGCTTCTGCCAACTTTTTTTTTAGAAACCCTGCTGGGATTCTCTGATGTGACATTGGTGGTACTGTGTGTTTTGTGGGTTTGCTTTAACTGCTGCCACACTGGATTGTGCTGCTGGGAGCTATTGCACTGGTTGCTGCTTGTCCTGTGGCTAACCCTCCTCCCCCTTGTTCCAGATTGATGCTGATTTGTTTGTGTTTGACCTCAGCCCTGTTGAGAGCTGGCATTTACCATGATGACACTGGGTTCAGCTGCTGCGGGTGACACTAGTAGGTTGGTGCAGGGTTGTGCCTGTCACTAGTAGGTTGGCTGGATTTTGCGGTTGGGCACTAGTACATGCAATGCACTGGTTCTTCTGTCCTTGCAGAAATGCCCCCTCCCCCGGTTGTAATTCAGAGATGTTCAGATTTGACCTTAGTCCTGTGGGCTGGCAGCAGCACTGCCACAGTGGCACTGGTTCTGCTGGGCACATTGCACTGGTTCTGCTGCTGGCCTTGAAATCATGCCCCCTCCCCACACTTCACAGCAACAGTGATGGTTTAGCATCATCCAGGTGAGAGGATTTGGATAGTTACTATCATGAGATGCAGTCATAAGATTCAAATTTATGATTATTAAAAGGCAATGAAAGTGGAAAGTAATGATAAAACTATGATAAAAGTAATGATTGTATGTAAATATTCTTCAATGGCCAATTTTTTATTGCACAAAAAGATTAAGGGGGGGGAGGAAGTGAATAGTTTAACCTTTATAATGAATTCTGAACATGCCCCCACAGTGGGAATTTAATACATACAGAGAGAGAGAGAGAGAGAGAGAGAGAGAGAGAGAGAGAGAGAGAGAGAGAGAGAGAGTGGGATAGGCAAAGAGGAAATCGTGGCAGGGAAGTGAGTGGATGATTCGGAGATGGTGGGTGAGGAAGATGATGTGAAAGAAGGAAAAAAAGCTGGACCAAACAGGATAGGATTTCCCCACTCCCATGAGGTGTCTGTGCCCCCCCCCCCCCGTCTACTATCATGCCTTACAGTCAGTAGTCGGATAGATTTTGTTCTTTGATCATACCATAGGTTTGAGGATATATTTTGAATTACTAGATAGGATTGCATTTTTTATTAAGGGCAAACCTTTAATAGCTTGGGCAATAGGGAAAGGTCAGGAGTAAGCAGAGTATAAAAATTCTCCATGAACTTTAATATTCTTTAACAGCTAATTTTAATAAAATCAATAGGGTTCAAAGGGTATGTCCTAGCCTTTGGATATTTCCAGTGAAAGATTTCACTTTCTCCCTTTGATTAGTAGACCTCCCTCTTCATACAGTATCACAAACCTACCTCACAGGGTGTCTGTTGTGGGGAGTGGAAGGGAAAGGAGTTTGTAAGCCGCTCTGAGACTTCTTTGGGTAGTGAAGGGCAAGGTATAAAATCCAGTCTCCTCCTCCTTCTTCTTTTATGAAACTCTGTTCAGTTTCTAAAATAGTTTGCTATGCAGCAGAAAAGGGAAGGGACACTTTTGAGAACATATTTCCAACCCTCTCATGACTATGCAGATTTTATTGTGTAGATTATGCCAATGCCAATGTTTTTATAACTACATCTCATGGCAAAATGAAAAGTAAAATTGTGGAAATAATTAAATTGCTATTTAATATTGAAATCTCTTCTTAAAATATAGTTGTAATTCAATGTCAAAAGAAGCATTTCAAGGTTTTGTTAGAGACACTGAAGCCACAAAAGTAGAGCAACGATAACAAATAAATGAAGAACATGGTTCCTGCTACAGAATGGATCAAAAGAATTTTATAAATTGGCTTGCAATCCCATAAAGATATTAGGTAAGATCCAAGGTACTGTTAACAGTGTCCTAGAGACAAAATGGATCTTTCCCACTTCACCTCCTTCTGCTGTAGATGCTTAACCCTCAAAATGCTGCTCCTGGGGAACAGCGATGGGCCACAAGTAAAGGTGGAGTCAGTGAAAAGAATTCTCTCTTCTTCTACCAATGGAAGTATCTTCTGTCAGCAGAGGATGACCTTCGGATCCAACACATCATGAGTAAAGAAGGAAGGAAGAAAACTGACTAGCTATTGCAGCTAACCATTTGTAAGAACACAGCCATCGAGAGCTACACAGATTTTCTGCCGACAGTTCCACAATTGTTCAAGAAATTCACCACCAGCATATTACATTCCTGCTTAGATGCAGGGATGGGCATGAAATGGCTCACAAACTAAATTTCATGATGAATTTTGGCCAGTTCGTGGTTTGTGAAGTTCATGGTAGGTCAACCCGCATGAACTTTCCACAAACTTTCACGTGGTTCATGGCAGCTTGTGGCAGTTCATGAACAGATACATTTCCAGACAGTCTCCACTGAATCTAAAAGTTTATTAAACTTCAAAGCAACAGAGGGAGGGTGGAACTTGGAGGACATGTAGACAAGCATTGGGAGAGGTTGCCTGTGACACTGATGTCTCTAGCTTGCACAGGATCTGTTCTATACACTCCTGAACCTGTGCTCATCAAAATAACCACTTGTCATTTCCCCAGAAAGCACTTCCTGGTGCCACCTTCTTTTTTTGGGGGGGCTTAACTCAGACCCTGTAAATCCAATCCTCACTGAACTTAAAGGGCAGGTAGAGGAGAGTTAGCTGGAGATCCCCTGTGAGTTTGGCGTGTCTAACTTGAACAGGATCTGTTCTATGCACTTGTGAAGCTCCCGAACCTTTCAAAATGACTCCCTGTCATTTCCCCAGAAAGCACCTTTCTGGGAACACCTCATGCACCGCACCACTCCAGGAGATTATGGCTGCCGCTCCTGGATCTTTCAATGTATTCGATGCCACCACAGAGGACTGGTAGTCCTACATGGGCCAGTTTGACTTCTTCCTAGAATCCTCTGGCATCCCAATGGCCAAAATGAAGCATGCTACATTCTTCCGCATAAGTGGCCATCTGACATACAAGATCACCCACTTGCTCCTTGCTCCGGCAGAGATCAAGGACACAGACTACCAGGTGATCATTGACTGACTCAAGGAATAGTTCTCCCCGAAGTGGTTGGTCATCATGGCCCGCCATGCGTTTCACTCGTGGAACCAGACTGCCACCAAATCCATATCAGAGTTTGCCATGGCACTACATCACATCGCCCAGCACTGCAAGTTCCCTGCCCTCAAGGATTCCATATGGGACTGACTGGTCTGCAGTCACTGGGATGAGAGGATCCAATGAAAGATCCTCAGAAAAGGGGATCCCAACTTCAAAGAATCCCTGGAGATGGCCCTAGCCATGGAAGCTGCTGAGCAGTTCACTGCATTGGTCCAAGGTGGTAAAGGCCCCCAGTCGTCTCATGGGACACCATCTTGGCAAGGGCCTACCAAGACCAACCACCACATGGCCAGCTCTGGGGACGAGGAAGAAGAGTGTAAAGTACTGGGTTTCGGGCCTCATGACTCGGACGACGACATAAGAGAAGACGCGTTTATTCGTACTTCACACAAGACAAGAACACACAGTAACGGCCGGAGGCCAACTATATACAGTTAGGGGGGGACGGCCCCATATTCCTATTGGCGGGTTTGAATCGCCCGCCAATGCTGCCATTGGTTCTCTACTGGCGAGCTCAGGAACCTAGTCCCTATTGTTCTCAGAGAGCGAAGCTTGGCTGTATTTCGCCAGCTCTGCCTTCTGATCCCAGGACACAACACCCCTCCCCCATAGTTCGTCTCCTATCAGGTGACGTAGTCTTTTAAGTATGCCGGTGACCTCCGTTCCCTTAGTGATCATCGGGGGGCCGGTACCGGACTGGCGGGGCCCCCATCGGGTGGTCCTCCCGCACAAGGAGCTTGGATCTCCGGTAGTAGCTGTGGTGGTGACGGTGGCGGCTGTAACGGCGGCGGCAGCGGTTCAGTCGTCTCTGGGACCCCCTCCGGACTCCGTGGTCTTTCAGGCACTGGCTCCGCTGGTGGTGCCTGCAGCCGATCGGATGCTGGGGCGGCCGCGGCGTTTCCCGGTAACGGGGCCTGGATCCCTGTGTCGGGGTCTTGCCGCCTCCGGAGCTGGTCCACGTGTTTACGGAGGACCCTGTCCCCATCTGCTAGGACCTCGTATGACACTGGCCTGGTAGGTTTTAGGATGCGCCCGGCCAACCACTGAGGCCCCACCCCGTAATTCCGGAAGTAGGTTCCCCCGGGAGGAAGTTTCGGGGCACCTCCCGGGTTTCGACCAGCTTTCCCTCTGGGGCTTGGTCCGGGTGGAGCCTGTCTAACAAAGTCGTGGGGCGGCGGCCCATCAATAGTTCTGCGGGGCAATGCCCGGAGATGGGGTTTGGGGTGGTGCGGTGTGTTAGGAGGAAGTGGGCCAGCCGGAACGCCCAATCCCCCTCCGTTATGCGGCTCAGGGCTTCTTTGGCGGTGCGTACCGTTCTCTCCGCCTGTCCATTTGTTGCCGGGTGGAAGGGCGCTGATCGTATGTGCCTGATTAGGTTCCTTGCGAGGAACGCTTGAAACTCAGCAGATGTGAACGCTGCCCCGTTGTCCGACACGATTGTGTCTGGCAACCCATGCGTAGCGAATATTTTCCGCAGGGCCCTTATTGCCGCTTTGGCAGAGGTGGTAGACACTGGGCTTATTTCCACCCACTTCGAGTAGGAGTCTACCGTCACCATGAACTGGAGCCCCTGAAACGGCCCGGCAAAATCTACGTGTAGGCGTGACCACGGCTTGTGGGTAGACTCCCAGCTTTGGGTTGGCGCTCTCGGGGGATTGGGGTGGACTTCCTGACACCGTGTGCACCCTCGGACCCAGGTTTCAATTTCTGCGTCCATTCCGGGCCACCACACGTAGCTCCTTGCCAGAGCTTTCATTCGTACAATGCCAGGGTGGGCCTCGTGCAGTGTTTCTAGAACCCCTTGTCTCATGGGCCCCGGAATGACCACCCTGTCCCCCCATAGTAAGCACCCCTTCAAGGCGGATAACTCTTCCCTCCTGGCTTTGTATGCCGTGAACTCTGGCCCTGTCTGTTCCGCTGGCCATCCCCTCACCACCCAGTTTAGGACCCGGGAGAGAATGGGATCTCGGGACGTGCGGGCGGCCACGTCTGCAGCCTGAAGGGGGGTTGGGCAGCTCCTCCATTAACAGTACTGCAGGAGCTGGGGCTGGATCTTCCCCTGTTTGCGGCAGCGGCAGGCGGCTCAAGGCGTCGGCATGACCCAGCGCCTTGCCCGGCCGATGCTTCAACCGGTACTGGTAGCCCGCTAAAAACAAGGACCAGCGCAACACTCGGGGCGACAGTACCTGCGGCGTTTGCTTGTTCGCCGCGAACAGTCCCAGGAGCGGCTTATGATCGGTTACGAGCGTGAAGGGCCGCCCGTACACAAAGTTGTGAAACTTTTTAACCCCCGCCACCAGTGCCAAGCCCTCCCGGTCGATTTGTGCATAGTTCCGCTCCGCGGGGGACAGCGTGCGGGAGTAGTAAGCCACTGGGACTTCTCTCCCATCTGGTAGCTTGTGGGCCAAGACCGCCCCGACCCCATACAGCGATGCGTCACATGCAAGTATCACCGGGAGCTTTTCGTCAAAGTGGGCGAGTACAGCATTCGAGATCAAAATTGTCTTAACCCCCCGGAACGCCGCCTCCTCCCTCGCTCCCCATGCCCAAGGTGTCGCCTTGTCCAGAAGTCTGTATAGGGGTTCCGCCACGGCGGCTTTGTGCGGGAGAAAGGCGTGGTAAAAGTTCAGGAGGCCTAAGAATGCCTGGAGCTCCACCTTGGACTTCGGGGCGGGGGCCTCCACGATTGCCTTCACCTTGTCCCTCGCCGGATGCAGGCCTGTTGCGTCAACCCGGTACCCCAAGAACTCCACCTCCGGCACCCCGAGGAGGCACTTTTCCCGCTTCACTTTCAGCCCCGCAGCTTGGAAGCGTCCCAGTACAGTTCGGAGGCGGGCGGCGAAGCTTTCAGGGGTGGTCGCGGCGATGAAGACGTCATCGAAGAACGGCGTCACTCCAGGGATCCCTTTTAACAAATCGTCCATGAGATTTTGGAATATCCCTGGGGCCACACTGACCCCGAACTGCAGCTGCTTCACCCTGAAGGCCCCCCGGTGGGTCACTATGGTTTGCGCCTTGGCAGTGGCCTCATCCACCGGGAGTTGCTGGTACGCCTGCGCGAGATCCAGCTTTCCAAATATGCGCGCCCCCGCCAGTGTGGCTAAGACGTGGCTGACCACGGGTACGGGGTATGCGTGCGCCTGAAGTGCCTGGTTAATGGTGCACTTATAATCTGCGCAGATGCGGATTTCCCCGTTTGGCTTAATGGGTGTCACAATCGGGGTCTCCCATCGAGCGTTCGGGACGGGCTCTAGGACTCCCTGGGCCACTAACCGGTCCAGTTCGGCCTCTATTTTAGGGCGGAGGGCCAGGGGCACAGTGCGGAAGCGCCGTCGGATGGGCGTCACTGTGGGGTCTAAGTGGAGCGACACCGGGGGCCCTTTATAACACCCCAGTTTCCCGTCAAAGACCTCGGGGAATTCCTTGCACACCGCCCCCCAGTTACGCATCCCGCACTTATTCACTCCCCCAATCGTGATGCCTAGGGCCCCGAACCACGCCCGCCCCAGGAGACTCACGAGATTTCCCTCCACCACCACCAAGTCCAAGTTCCCCTCAAAGTCCCGGTATTGCACTCGGAAAGTGCCGACTCCCCGGATGGGGACAGGGTTCCTTTGAAAGTCCACCAAGCTTAGTGGCGATGGGCATAGCGGGGGTCCCCTGACGGGCAAAGACTTTTTAAAGTGTCCAGGGAAATGATGGATGCCGCCGATCCCGAGTCCACTTCCATGCAACAGGGGACCCCTCGATCCGCACGGTTACTTGGATCTTCGGGGTGGAGGAGAGATTGGGGTTGGGGAGGCGAAGTACCTGTAGCGGTTGATCGGTGAGATGGTACAGCTCGGCGACCTCTTCCGTCGTCTCGTAGGCGGTGGACGGTGCGCGGTGCGGTGGGACCGACGATCTCGAATTCCGGGGGCCCTTGGACCGGCAGACCCGTGCGAGGTGTCCCTGCTTCCTGCACCCCTGACAGACAGCATCCCGGAACTTGCAGGATTTCCTTCCGTGGCCTTCCCCGCAGCTGGCACAGACGGTCCGGTTGCCGGAAGGCTTGGCTGGCTCCCTGTTGGCCTGCTGGAACGGCGCCGGCCGGCGGTGTTGGGGTCTGAGGGCGAAGACCTCTTCGGCATCTGAGTTCCCGGGGCTGGGACTCCTCCCGACCATATGGGCGGCCGCGGCCGGGCGTTCCCCTTCAGCGGCCTCGTGGGCTGTTGCGGCGTCGATGGCCTCGTCCAGGGAGAGCCTCCGGTAGCCAATCAACTTGCGCCGCAGCTTGGAGTCCGCCAGGCCCCACACGAACTGCGTCAGCAAGTTGTCTTCCACCTTCGGGAACCCGCAGTCCACCGCGAGCGCCCTCAGCGCGGCCAGGAAGGTGGCAACGGGTTCCCCTTGGGCCTGGACTCGCCTCTGGAACTCCATCCTCTTGGCCAGGAAGGTCGGCCGGGGGCTGAAGTACGCGTTGAGGACGTCCAGGATCTCCCCAAACGAGCTTTCCAAGGCCGTGCGGGGCACCAAGAGGCTCTTGGCGAGGCGGACGGTTTGGGTGCCGCACGCGTTCAGCAGGAGCGATCGTTTCTTGTCTGGGTGGCGGATCTCGTTGAGCTCCAAATAACTGATGAGCTGGTCGACCCATGCGTCCCAGGTTTCTGGCTGCGACGGATCGAAGCGCTCGAGTGTTACATGAGAGGCGGCCATGGCTCTGTCTGGGAAGGCGTGTGCCGGGGCGAGCGGTGCGGTGCTGCTCTCGGGGTCAGCGATGCGATGCTCGGCGAGCGGTACGGTGCTGCTCTCGGGGTCAGAGATGCGATGCTCGGCGGTGTCCTTTTCGTCGCTCATGGAGTCACGGAAGGCGTTGAAATCCCACCCTCGTCGCCACTGTAATGTACTGGGTTTCGGGCCTCATGACTCGGACAACGACATAAGAGAAGACGCGTTTATTCGTACTTCACACAAGACAAGAACACACAGTAACGGCCGGAGGCCAACTATATACAGTTAGGGGGGGACGGCCCCATATTCCTATTGGCGGGTTTGAATTGCCCGCCAATGCTGCCATTGGTTCTCTACTGGCGAGCTCAGGAACCTAGTTCCTATTGTTCTCAGAGAGCGAAGCTTGGCTGTATTTCGCCAGCTCTGCCTTCTGATCCCAGGACACAACAAAGAGGTCCTACAAATCCCTCACCACACACACCAATGCTCACTGACGGCACCACAATGACCGTCAACATCGTACCACACTGGTGACCCAACCACCTCTCCCATGTGCGCCAGCTGTGTGGATCAACATGAGCTGAAATCCTGCCGGTTCTGAGGCACCACATGCCAAAGCTGCGGAAAGGTCGGCTATGATTATTATTATCACCTGATCATGTCGGGCCAAGGGAAACTGGAGGCATCCAGTGACAACCACCAACCCTATGAACTCCACCGAACTCAACACCACGTTCGTTCAGCAGCACTAGGTACTGCACTTACCCCAGGGTTCCCCCAACAAAATTACAGTGACTGTCTTAACTGAGGGATGCCGCTGCTCAATGGAGCTAGATACCAGGTCCTCCCTTTCAATCATTTCATTTAAAAGACTATGCCCAAACGGGGGTCCCCCCTTGTAGCCAGTCGGGTTTACACTACGGAACTTTTCCAAGAACAAAGTGCCCATATTGAGGAAGGGAAAGTTCATGGTTCAGTACCGCAACTTCTAAGGTCTACTGGACTTGCTTGTGGTTAAAGGGAAGCTCACAAGCCTCATTGGACTGGCATAGTTTGAGCCGCTAGGAATCAAAGTGACCAGAGTGAACCACATGAATCAAAAAACCTTTCAGGGTGTATGCAACAAATTCCCCACAGTTTTCGACAGGACACTTGGATGTTACACCAGGCCACCAGTCACGCTACAGCTCAACCCAGGCATATGGCCCATACAGCTGAAGGCCAGGCAGGTCCCCGTCACCATCAAGCCAAAGATAGATGCAGAGTTGGAGAAGCTAGTGTCCCAAGGAGTCCTAGAACCCGTGCCCCATGCCTTATGGGAGACCCCCATCGTGACCCTGGTGAAGCCCAATGAGGATGTCCACATCTGCATGGATTATAACTGTACAATTAACAAGGCTCTGAAGGACCATGCATACCCAATTCTAGGGGTTAGCTATATCCTGGCTTCCCTGGCAGGCGCCAAAGTTTTCATAAAGCTAGATTTGGCCCAAGCATACCAACAGCTCCTCGTAGATGATGCGACAGCAGAGGCATAAACGATTGTGATACATAGAGGGGTGTTCCGGGTGCGGCAGCTACAGTCCAGGGTCAGTGTGGCCCTGGGAATTTTCCAAAACCTAATGGATTCTCTCCTAAAAGGAATTCCTGGGGTTCATCCCTTCTTTGCTGATGTTTTGATTGCCGCACCCATGGAAGAGGACTTCGCCACCTGTCTGCACACCATCTTGCAGAGATTCCAAGCTGCTGGCCTGAAGGTAAAGAGGGAGAAATTCCTCCTGGGGGTTCCACATGTGGAGTTCCTGGGCTTTTCCGTCAACATGTAGGGCATCCATCCTGCCCCTGACAAGGTCCAAGCCATTGTTAACGCCTCCGCCCCTACGTCCAAGCTGGAGCTCCAGGCTTTCTTGGGCTTACTGAACTTTTATCAATCCTTCTTGCCCCACAAAACAGCAGTTGTGGAGCCCCTGCACCAGCTTCTCAACAAATGGGCTCCCTGGGTCTGGGGTCAAAAGCAAGCCACTGCGTTCCAGACAGTGAAAGAGATTCTCACTTCAAATTCCATCCTGGCCCACTTTGATGAATCATTGCTGGTCATCCTCATTAGCGATGCTTCCCTCTATGGGGTTGGGGAAGTCCTCAGCCACCTGCTTCCTGATGGCAGAGAGGTCCCAGTGGCCTACTACTCCCACACCTTGTCCCCGGCCAAGTGGAATTACACCTAGATAGATAAAGAAGCCTTGGTGATCGTGGCGGGCATAAAAAAGTTCCACGATTACCTCTACAGGCAGGCTTTCATCATAGCAACTGACCACAAGCCACTGCTGGGCCTGCTGGGCCCGGATCGGCAGACGCTGCAAATGTTGTCACCTCGAGTGTTGTGCTGGTCGATCTTCCTCTCTGGCTACACCTACACACTCATCTACCACCTGGGAAAGGTGATGGGCCATGCAGATGCCCTTAGCCATTTGCTGCTTCCATCCTGCGATCCGGACCCCTCCCCGGCACACCAAATCCTGATGCTCAAAGACTTACTGGACCATCCACTCCAGGTGGTAGACATGGCCCGACGCACTGCCAGGGACTGCATCCTCTCCCGGGTTTTGGACTGGGTGGGAAGGAACTGGCCCACCGGTCAGACAGACCCAGAATTTCCTCCTGCAGGGAAGAACTTTCCACACACAAGGGGTGTCTGTTGTGGAGAAGCTGGGTAGTAGTTCCAGGCCCACTGTGCCAGCAAGTACTCGTGGCGCTGCATGAGATGCACCCCAGGATCATGCACATGAAGGCGTTAGCCCACAGTTACATTTGGTGGCCTGGCTTAGATGCAGAGATTGAGGACTGTGTTAGATGTTGCTGGGCCTGCCAAGAAACCCGACCGGAGCCTCCTAGGGCCCCTGTGCAACACTGGGAATCCACCAACAAACCCTGGCCCCACTTACATCTAGATTTCACGGGACCCTTCCAAAGACTTTTCTTCATTTTGGTGGTAATGCTGGTCACTTCCACCACTTCCAAGGCAGCCATTCAGGCACTCCACCAAATCATAAGCACCCACGGCCTCCCAGACACCATCGTCACAGATATTGGGATGGCCTTTACCTCCAGTGAGTTTCAAGAACTCCTTGACCGCTACAGTTTGGTGTAGTGGTTAAGTGTGCAGACTCTAATCTGGGAGAACCAGGTTTTATTCCCCACTCCTCCACTTGTACCTGCTGATGTGACCTTGGGTCAGTCACAAGCTCTGGCACAGCTGTTCCTGTAAGAGCAGTTTGTGTTAGAGTTCACTCAGCCCTACCTACCTCACAGGGTGTCTGTTGTGGGGAGGGGAAGGGAAAGGAGTTTGTAAGCTGCTCTGAGACTCCAAGTGAAGGGCAAGATATAAATCCAATCTCTTCACAAAGGACTACCTCTGGCAGATCATCGATGAAGACTGGGATCACCGGCTGGTGCCCCTCCTATTTGGCCACTGTACAACCCCCAGCACTGTGACCAGCCACAGCCCCGCAGAGCTCCTTATGGGTCACTGCCTAACCACCCATCTGGACCGGATGCTCCTGGATCAAGCCCCAGAGGAGCACCCCCAGTCAGTAAGCCAAGAAGAACCCTGCGGCTTCTTCCCAGGCAATCCCATCTATGCACAGAATTTCTCCAGCAGGTCAGCTTGGATTCCAGCCAGGGTGGTGAGAGCCATCAGGCCAGTGTCCTATGAGGCATCAATGGAGGATGGGCGCAACCTGAAAAGGCACATCGATCAACTCCACCGCCGGACCCTGCCAGCAGAGCCAGACTGGTGGCAGTTGATCATGGACAAGCCAGACAAAGAACTACCAGGACCTCCATCGCACGAGGCCAGGAAAGAACCAGCCGAGGCTGGGTGCATGCCCAGCAGACCATCGAGAGAGGCACCAGGACAGCCCGCCCCCAACCATGCAGAGTCCTCACAGATTCCAGAGGAAACTGAAACCAGTGTGGGTCCTGGGATGCCACAGCCAGCTCTGTGACGCTCCACCAGGGAACAGCATGCACCAACTTATTTAAGGGACTTTGTGTGCTGAGTATATTTGGACTTAGGGGGGAGGGGTGTGATGTGTTGAGCTTGAGATCCATAACAAAAACAGGCTAGGATCCTAGAGGAATGCTGGAATCCTAATATAGCCCAACAGCGTTATCTGGAAAGGTAACCTGGTGTAAATAGCCTATCATGGGGAGTGGGGTGTGTTTGGGTGTGACTTTCTTTGGGCATAAAACCTGGCTTCAGCCAGGGGTCCTCATCTTTTTTCCTCACTGCTAAATCACTTAATAAACTATGAGCTGATCATGTACGCATCTGAACCCAGTACATTTCAAATCCCCCGTGAGTTTGATGTCTCCAGCACGCTGGGGGTGTTTACTCTACTGAATCATGAACCTCATTAACTGAACAGTTCATTAAGTCCCTAAAGAGTTTGTGACAGTTTGTGGTTTGTGAACAGGGCATGCTATGAAACAAACTGTATTTTCCCAGTTCGTGCCCATCCCTACTTAGATGTGGATAAGTCAAATAAATGTCTAACACTAATTACAGAATCAAAAAGTTTGATGTTTATTGAAGCCTTCCTTCCATTCCTTTTCACCTTTTCTCATTCTGCCGCCCAGAGAGAAGACTTATCCACACATTGACTCACAGCATGGGTAGCACAAGTGGGCATGAGTGTACTCAGGGCTTTTTTTGTAGAAAAAGCCCAGCAGGAACTTATTAGCATAATAAGCCACACCTAACAGCAGAAACTCATTAGCATATTAGGCCACACCCCCATGTTACCAGAATTGTGGTCACCCAGCCACACCCACCTTTTGCTTCTTATTCTGTTTACCTTGTTTGTTGTTAAAACCGAGGGCTTTTTTCATAGCAGGAACTGCTTTGCATGTTAGGCCACACAACCCTAGTGTAGCCAATCCTAATGCATTTCTGCTGTTGAGTGTGGCCTATTATGCTAATGAGTTCCTGCTGGGTGTGACCAACTCAGGAGCCAGCCAGAACTCTGTTCCTGTGCGTTCCTGCCCAAAAATAGCCCTGAGTGTGCTGGCATCATTCCCAGCTCTGCACAATTGCCAAGTCATCTGCACAGTGCAGACATGTGGAAGAAGGGCCCACATTCCTGCTTCCTCCCCGTGATCTGCAACATTTGGAAAACAGCGTTGCTGATCATGTGGAAGGAGGATGTGTGCATGCACTTCTTCCATGTGTTTGCACCATGCAGACAATTCAATAATCACACAGTCAGCACATTTTTGTCCACTCACTTTCTCAATGCAGTATTTCAACATGCATGTGGTCTGTGTGAAAAGGCTTTGTGTTATTAATGTGCATGTCTGCATTGATAAAACACAACAAAAAAGAAACATGGGTGTTATTTTCCATAGGACTGTGTCAGGATTCTTATTTGTTTAGGTAATTATTGATGTGCACATGTACTTTTGATACAATAATGTGTACAACTATGTAAAGACTCCTCCCTCCCTCCCTTCCTTTGTGCCTGCAGTGTTTTATAAATGCCTATTTGAATGTTAGCACAAAACTCAGAAATAAAAAGAAAAGAAAGCAATGGAAGATTGTAATGAATCAGTTCCAGTCTAGAAAGAAGACAAGGTAATTTGGAACTCCAAAATATGATCAATACAAATGCAAACAATGTTGAGAGCATCTGTAGTTAAATCTTAATCCAAAAAGCTAATGATATTTTGGTGTATGATTGGCTCAGAAGAACTGGATCATACCACCTAAGATCAAGCTGGTATGTAATATGAGACTTAGCAAAAAGAAAAATGATGATAATAAATGGAAATTATTTGTAGAGTATTGGAATTTAAGATATGATCCAAATGTAAATTTAAACAAATATTTTAAGTCTGTTGTGATACACAAAACTATTTCTTTCCCTATCCTTAATGCAACAAAATTAAGTTCTGAATATTTATCTAATATGACAAAAGTCTTCCTTACACAGTTATGCTATATGTTAAATATCCAAACAGATGTTCCTTATTGTGGTAACATAAAATAGAAGTTATTAATACATACTGCTGAGAACCACCCAGCAGCTGCCATCTGTTCCACACTCTTACTTAGAAGTGGTCTTCAATTTCCCAGTGTAATGTTTGTTTTCACCAAGTATCGAACCTTGATAAACTCCTTCTACATGCAGCTGAAGTACATGCCTCTTCTTCAGCATGCTCATTTAAGGAATTCCCAGTGAAGACCTCTTTATAAGTTAGTCATCACAGGATTGCAGCCTAAATTTGTGAGACAATCAACTAAAAATGGATGTGTGACTAGCTAAGGGTTTTGTGCTAAACCTTCAGTTTAATCACTAGCACTGTTCAATCATGAAGATCTAAATGTATAAACTATCTATAGCCCTTCCTTATACTGTGGCTTTACTTTTCCAACTTCCAACTGATTCCCAGGTGCAGTCAAAAAACATCTATACTTTTAATTTCCCTAAAAGTGGGATGCCATCTTGTTTGATGACATTGCAGAGGCACAGAAACTAATTGACATTACATCCTAAGCAACTGGTTCATTCTAGGTAGTTATTTGCATAGCAATGGGCAAAATTCTATGCTTGACTATGCAGGTAGTCCTAAAATCTGAAAATGCTTAGTGGCTATTTATGAATACTTGATTGGACTCTCACAAAATGCATGCATCTGTACATGAACACAGGTGCCCATTTCCTACCTGCTCTTTTCTAAGCCATTGCCAAACCTTATTTTTGAGGAAGGGGAGAATAACCAACCTCAAGGAATATCTTATTTATCAAAGGAAATTACTGTTTCCAGCCATCTCCAGTATGGTTTCCTTCTGGATTCATTGTCATTCTAGTTTCCTCAGCTTCCCGAAGTCAATCAGAAAATTAAGAACACTACATTTCCCATCAACCACAGCACTAAGTCATGTTTGGAAAATGAAGGAAGAGTAATTTCCAGGAGATATAGACTTGTTGGGTATTTCAGGTCTCTTGTAGCCAGTCACTCCCTCGCTTCAAAACATCAAGGGATTTTGCAAGCCAGTTAACAAATTCAGACTTGACATCTATTATAATTGCAGTATTCATTCCTAATCTTGTATGGTAGTAATACTGCTGATTGAGAACATACTACAGCAAATAGATTGTTAAATATATATACTATCACTAGTTATTTAAGGTGGGCAGCTAAATTGACAAGTCTCTGTTTTGTATTTCCTCATAGCTCAAGGAATATATAAAAAAGTACATGTCTCACTAACTACATAAACTCCTCAGTGTATCCATGATTGATGATTACTTGCTTAGTATTGTAATATAATTCAAAGCAATATATTTCATGAACCTGTTTGTAATACCTCCTAGCAGCACCATCACAGTAGAATGATCATATTCATATGAGAATATGCATTGAGGGGCAAAATTTATAATTTATCAGAAATCTCTACTTTAACCCACCTCAATTTTCCTCAGCAGATCAGTTCTGGAGCATATGGTAATCTTAGCCATGAAAAGCATAATAAACTTCAATGTGGCATTTTTAATTACTTCCATTTTTTGTGCTCAGGTGCTAATTATATATACCAACAACTATGCCAACCCACTGCATCTGAGTAAAAATAGGCTGATGTTCATATGAAATGTAATTATAGGGTGAGCTAACTAGTTTGTGTTATGAACAAAACTAGAAGGCCAACTGAAGAATGGAGAAAAAAGTTACCTGAAAAGGCTGTGGATTGTAGTACGTTACATTTGGTCTGGATTTGTATATGGATACCAAATTTTTGCTCCTTCTATCAATTCTTCCCTAGCATACAGGGCACTAACTTGTTAGTGTTCTTTGAGGGGGTGAACAAACATGTGGACAAGGGGGACCCAATAGATGTTGTTTGCCTTGACTTTCAGAAAACTCTTGATAATGTGCCTCATCAAAGGCTCCTAAGTAAGCTCAGTTATGGGATAAAAGGACAAGTCCTCTTGTGGATCAAAAACTGGCTAGTAGGAAACAGAGAGTGAGTATAAATGAGCAGTTTTCACAGTGGACGGTGGTAAGCAGTGGGGTACCACAGGGCTCAGTACTGGGTCCTATGCTTTTTAACTTGTTCATTAATGATTTGGAGTTGGGAGCAGTGTTCTCTCTAAGCTGAGTTAGTGTGAGCTAATTCACAATTTTTTAGCCTCCAGCTTACACATTTTTGTCTTAGCTCAGGAAGGAGGCACCAGAGCGAAATAATATATGCAATAGCCAAATCGCTTGCTCACAACTTTAATGCCAGTAGCTCACAAAGTAGAATTTTTGCTCACAAGACTCCACAGCTTAGAGGGAGCGTTGGTTGGGAGTAAGCAGTGACATGGCTAAATTTGTGGATTACACTAAATTGTTCAGGGTGGTAAGAACCAGGGAGGTTTGTGAGGCACTCCAAAGGGATCTGTCAAGGATTGGCGAGCATGCATCAATGTGGCAAATGAGGTTCAATGTGCCCAAGTGCAAAGTGATGCACATTAGGGCCAAAAATCCTAACTATAAATGCACGTTGATGGGCCCGAACTGGCAAAGACTGACCAAGAGAGAGATCTTGGAGTTACAGTAGATAACTCACTGAAAATGTTGAGACAGTGTGCGACTGCAATAAAAAAAGCCAACACTATGCTAGGGATTATTAGGAAGGGAATTGAAAACAAATCAGCTGGTATCATAACACCCCTGTATAAATTGATGGTGCAACTTCATTTGGAATACTGTGTGCAATTCTGGTCACCATATCTCAGAAAGGATATTATAGCATTGGAAAAAATGCAGAAAAGGGCAACTAGAATGATAAAAGGATTGGAACACTTTCCTTATGAAGAAAGGTTAAAGTGCTTTGTGATCTTTAGCTTGGAGAAATGACGACTGAGGTTTACAAGCAGGTAGATCGAGGTTTACAAGCAGGTAGAGAAAGAAATACTTTTCTCACAATACAAGAACTTGTGAGCACTCAATGAAATTGCTGAGCAATCAGATTAGAATGGATAAAAGGAAGTACTTCTTCACCCAAAGAGTGATTAACACATGGAAGTGGTTACAAGCATGGGCAGCTTCAAGGGGAAATTGGATAAACATATGGAACAGAGGTCCATCAGTGGCTATTAGCCACAAGGCATAGATGGGAACTCTTGGTCTGGGACAAGTGATGCTCTGCATTCTTGGTGTTTGGGGGGGGCAACAGTGGGAGGTCTTCTGGTGTCCTGGCCCCACTGGTGGACTTGCTGATGGCACCTGGTATTTTTGCCCACTGTGTGACAGAGTGTTGGAGTGGATGGGCCATTGGCCGGTTCCAATATTGGCTTCTCTTGTGTTCTTATGTTTTTATATACATTCACACAAAAACACAAAAAATAGACAATAAAGCAAATATTTACAAAAATCTCAATATTTGCATATTTGCAGTTTATCAGTACAAAAAATGTGTGTTTACATGCATACACCAGAAGTAAGAGAAGACACAAGTAAAATAACCAAACGATTCAAACAACCTGCAATAGAGAAAACATGTTAACACCTAAATTAGGCTCCCTGTTAGCCAGCAAGGAGCTTATTGCTCTCTTATGAACTATGAACTGTGCATAATGTATGTAAAAGGACTAACACCCTGGGGGTAGTTCTGCTTAGGTTTAAATGACAGCTTTCCCAACTTTTTGTCCTGTTTGGGCAATCTACCTATTCTCTGAGACTCAGGCAGTGGTCACACAAGCAGTTCACACCAATATTGTCACAGTACCTTTGCAGATGTAAAGAGCATGATCAGACAACATCTGCCTTTTGTGCCCCAGTTGTTGGCTCCCAGGTCTGGAATGTCCTGAAAGTGGATTTTTCTTACACTGGGGAAAGTCCACTCTTTACCAGCGCTTCCACCCTGCATTTCCTGATGTCTAAACGCCCTGTTGTGAAGTCAAGGGGTTTGAGAAGTTTGAACCTTCCCTTCTGTTTTCACCCCCTTGTTTGTTTGTTTTTTTTTAAATCAGATATCTTGTGCGCATAATCACCCCTGGTGTTGTCAGTCACTGTGGCCAAGTAGTCATTCTGGATCAGGAATACCTGGGGGAGTTGTTTTCAAGCGATAAATCCCTCCCCAGCCCCTTTCTCCTGTTTCTGAATCAGAGTTGCTGTTTGAAAGCATCCCATGGATGACACAAGGGCAAATGCACTGAAGTCAATGGGACTACTCTCATGTAAATCTGCACCCCCATGTATTCCAAGGAAGGAGGCTGAGAGTGGCCAGAGTACTTGGCAGAGGGATTGTAGAGCTGTCAAAAAGGAGCTGGAGCTTCAGTAACACACTTATGTGCATGGATGAAAGACAAAAAAAAAAAAGGATGCTGCAACAATCTGAACAATTGACCATGGGGTGAGTACATGGTAAAGCCAGTTCAGGGTGGGATGTCTGATCAAAACTTCCCGCAACTATTTAAACCACCACAAACAGAGGCGATGCCAGATCACACCAAGCCTCCAGTGTGACTGCAGCACCAGACTGGTTATAAAAACTGCTTAATGCTCATCACAATAATGGTTCACTATCAAAGGAGACTTTTCCAAGTCACATCTTCTCCAAGCTTTGTGTGGGGAAGTCAGTGAGGCCACACACTAGCATCTGTCCCAGCACTGCTGACCCAACAGTCCTGATCTTGAAGTTCTCACCAAGGTAACCGAACCTTGCCTTCCCTTTAACTCAAATTGTCCTGGCCTGTTGTGAATAAATAAGTACATTAAAGTAGCTGATTAAACAACAACATCCTAAATCCTGCAATACAGAAAAGATAAAAAAGCCATTGATCACTTCAACCAGTTTGGGCTTGGTCTGTTAGTGACTAACACTGCAAAATGGAAGGAAGGCTAATTACATAAAAGGCCTGGTGACATTTTGACATAGCCAGACATAGGCTTTTTATAAGCTAACCAAATACCTGCTTCCCAAGGGTGAGCCTCCTTTGGTTGGTGACCAGAACACACTTGCTTCATTTCCATGTGCTTGTTAACCTGCTCAGAGAACTCCCAAGAGGTTAGTGAGGTGGATCTTCCCTTTGCAGAATCCATGCTGATTTTCCTTCAGCAATCTTTGTTCCTTGATGGCTTAATAACAGTTTCTGGTTATTTATTATAATGTTATCTGCCCACATTCCACTGATGCTGATGGGGGAAGACTTCTTTTGAAGTTTATTACAATGTTGTTCATAAATGAGGATGGGTAAAGTGTGTCTGCTACTGGATTCCATGCAGTGAGGTGGACAGTGTACTGAATTTTATCATGGGAGACCAGGATTAAAATCACTGATCAGTTGCTCATCTTGCTGACTGGTCTTTGGCAAATATCAGCATAGCTTAACTTAACCTGCATCACATGTTTTAGTATATATGTTACTGTAAATCATAATCTTTTCTTTCTGTTTTTAGATTGACTTTGTATTGTGATACAAACAACAACAAGAAATTGTCAAGATATCTGCAGGCAACTTGGAAATTAGAGTTGTCATCTCATAGCCTTACTACTGAATATGCACATTTAAGAGTTTACTACATGTGATTCTGAGATTCTGTAACTGGAACTCCAGACATGTTATTTGACCTCCCCCACAGAAAAAAAAAAATCTGTGAAAGGAAGGGAACTGGGTTGGGGCCATAGTACTCCCCAAGCTATTTCCCAATCCAAAATGCTCTTCCATGGCTGCTTTGAACCTTAGTAAGGAGGTAAAAAAGTAGCCATGTTGTTGCTCTCTCTTCTCTCACCCTGCTTTCTAGAAGAAAAAGAAGAGTTGAATTTACACCCTGCCCTTCACTTGGAGTTTCAGAGCGGCTTACAATCACCTTCCTTTCCTCCCCACAACAGACACCCTTTGAGGTAGGTGGGGCTCTGAGAGAACTGCTCTTGAGAGAACAGTTCTGAGAGAACTGTGACTGACCTAAGGTCACCCAGCTGGCTGCATGTGGAAGAATGGAGAATCAAACCTGGTTCTCCAGATTAGAGTGTGCTGCTCTTAACCATTACATCAAACTGGCTCTCATATCTAGTATCATGTCTAGAATGTCAAACACATAACTACAATGCCATGTTTGGTCCTCAGTCTCCTAATGCAACAGGAAACAAGGCAGCCATGGCCTTTTCCATCAATTCTAACCACATTCTATCATCTGTCCCTCTCATATCTTGAGTTCTGCTTAGTGTAGAGGTTAGGAAGGCAATTGTTAACAAGGTTAGTGGAGTCTCTAATCTTGTATATAAAAAGTGTTTTATAACCCAGAGTGTTCATTACTTGAAGTAAATTTAAAGTAATTGCTTCCCACCATGTTCTATTGTGTTCCTGAACATAGATGATAGGGTGGCAACCCTAATGTGGAGAGAAATGTAGTCAACATGGCCATAACTGGAATATTCCATAAGTTTGTTGCCAAGGGACTTCTGTCCTTTCCCAGTCAATAAAGTTCACAGACAAACCTTTTTAGCTCTATGTAATCTACATTATGCATAAAACACAGCATAGATATACCCACTCCTTCTGTAAACAAGAACAATGGGGATCAGCGTCTTCTGAAACTGCCAAGTGAAAACACAAAAGACTTGCCTGTTGTTTCCTGCAGAAATGATATACTTGCCTTTGACTGACAGGGCACCCAGCACAAAGAATGGTTTCTGATTGATTCATAGTTATATAAAACATGCGGACAAGAAACAAAAGTATATTTCAGTGGTAACAACATGGTTGTAAAAGGACAGCTGCAGAACAAGGAAAACGGAGACGTTCCTATCCTGGGGATACGGTCATCTGCAGAATGCATAATGTGAGGTAATTTAATTTAAAACACATTTTCAATTCTATGCTAATAAGAAGTGCTGCTATTTTCATGACTGAAATAAAAGAAAAATCAGTTAGGGTTGAGCAAATATTCTGCCATGAATTATTTATTGGACAGCTTTTGCCTCTCTGCGTACTGGTGGGATATCCATAAGCAAATTGTAATTTCCTCAAATTTCTCTGTTGTTTAAAGTTATTCCATCAATTTTCCCTCATTTTAGTAAACTCTATGTGGAGTGACTGTAATCTATTCCTTGCAGTGCCACTTACTTATTAATCAATATTCCAGCTGTGTGGGTCACTGTGACAGTATGGCAATCACACAATACTAGAGCCAGAGAAGTCACATCATACCTTTTCCTTCTTCTTTGTAAGCAAAAAGGCAGATTAATTTCCCAGCCTATTACAAAGGTTTGAAAACAAGAAGGCATTCAGAAATATTCTGCTAAAGTTACTGGATGGCCTAGGCTAGCCCAATCTTGTCATATCTCAGAAGTTAAGCAAGGTTGGCCCTGGTTAATACTTGGATGGACAACTGCCAAGAAATTCCAGTGTTGCTACACATAGGTAGGGAATGACAGGCCACCTTTGCTGGTTTATTTCCTTGAAAAATCTGAGGGGTTTGATTTGATGGCACTTTCCATCACCGAAGTTACTGGATCCCACACTCAGGTCTGGAACAAAGGGATGTTCTGCAACCAGCATTGTTGAGTAAGCCATCACATGTCCTTCAGGAGAACATATATAATTTTTTTATTAGAATGGCTATGCTGTTACAGTAGCACCCTGTCCAGCTTCTTTGGTGACCAGAATGACTTGGGCTCCTGGAACTTTGTATCCTAGTCATTTCCTCTCAGCAGTCCTTTATGCAACTGCAGGTTTTCCAGATACTGAAAATATGAATGATGTGAAAAGAAGCGGAAACGAACCCCCACCTCTGATGTCTATACATTTATGTGAAGGTATGTACAGGTTGGATGCATCTCAGTATCTCAGTGAATGATTTGGAATGCTGAATAATTAGGGTTTATAATTGCAAGGAGAAATTTTTATACATAGTTACACATGTAGGACCTTTACCCACCTTCAAGTGAGCATCTGTGTGTTGGGGGTGGAGTTTTCAATTTGAAGAAGTTGATTTTTATACCCTGCTCTTCTTTACCTTAAGGAGTCTCAAAGCAGCTTACAATTACATTTCCTTCCTCTTCCCATAATAGGCACTTGTGAGTTAGTTGGGGCTGAGAGAGTTCTGAGAGAATTGTGAGTGGCCCAAGGTCAATCAGCAGGCTTAATGTGGAGGAGTGGGGAATCAAAACCCAGTTCTCCAGATTAGAGTCCACCATTTTGAACCACTATAACATACTGGCTCCCAACTACAGTGCTGCTGTCAGGCTCAATAGCAAGTAGATCCAAGCATTCTTTAAGTAAAGAAAAGCTTTATTGGAATACAATGCTGTAACCCACAGTAATACGGTTATTGTCAGGAATGGTGGCACAAGCTGCTCAGGCATTCTTATAGTATGATGCAAAAGCGGGACTGGCAAATGAACTTTTAGTGCACGCGTGGGAAACTCCCAGCGGGAGATTACTTGATGATCGGGAGAACGAGTTGCCTCACCCCTCGGTCTCACAGGACTGGAAAATTCCCTTAAACAAAGAATACTCCATAGCCTCCTTCCAAGGCCGCCGTGATAAGCCAGAGTGGCTGAAATCATTCTCCCACGTTGCAGCTGGCAATGCTACGCAAGCACACAAGCAAAAGACAAGATAGTAGACACAGCAGAGCACAATGAACTCAGTGTAAAAATAACCCAAGCCTCAAGTCTCTGACAGCTGCTCCCTCATTTTCCATGAGTTCAGTCTCCATATAATGTTGTGAGAAAAGGGCTACATAGATGATATGTTCAGAACTGACTGGTATGTGTTATCAAGGGCAGAACCTTGAGCTAAGTCCCCCTCTTTGATTCATTATCTAGAAGTCATAATTAAGTACTACATGTTATTCCCATTCAAAAGCTCCCTAACTGATTATGCCTGGCCATTCCTAGATGGTGGAGTGTGTGTGTGTGGGGGGGTGGACTCTAGCAGTTTCTTCTGTATATTTCAATGACTTAAACATTTTCTTTCTGTGTTAAAATTATGGTCAGTTTTGGTGCTGCATAAAAAGCTGCCCCTAATAATCATGTATGTTTTTGTGTGAAATTGTCACCACATATAAAGTCCCTTTTACCACCTAGTTTTGCTAATGGAGAAAAGGTTAAAAGGCCTTTGTTTATTCACAGAATGAATAAAAAAACAAAGAAAAAGATAATATGCCTCATGAGGAAAACACATTAGCATTGGTACCATTGGATATTTCATTTTCCCTGTAAGACTTAGAAAGTTTGACAGAAGCACAATATTTTTTTTTAAAAAATGGATGAAGTTCCTGACCTTCTGTGTCAAAAATCCTAATAGGAATTGGACCTATCCAATCTCAGAGAAAATGTGTAGCTCACAGATTAGAAATAGAAGAACTACTTGGTGCTAGTGACCCTTTGATAGAATTCAGTACCATTTATAATACTAAACTCAATGCCATATAAAACCATTACACACATTCTCAGTTGTCCATTGTAAAGGCATTTGTTTTGAATTAGCAATAATCACCTAAGTTTATTTCCTTTTGTGGCACATTTATTTATAGAAAATATACCTTTCTGTTCAATACATTCAGCATTTATGTCATTCTGTACATAGGGCTTTACTGGTATTGTTCTTTGGTTTATTACTTAAAGAACTATTTAGAGAAAGAATGGATTGGAAGCAGTGCTCCCTCTAAGCTATGGAGTCTTGTGAGCAAAAATTCTACTTTGTGAGATACTGGCATTAAAGTTATGAGTGAGCGATTTGACTACTGCATAAATTTGTTTGCTCTGGAGCCATCCTTCCTGAGCTAAGACAAAAATGTGTGAGCCAGAGGCTAGAAAACTAAGCTGGCTCACACTAACTCAGCTTAGTGGTAACACTGATTGGAAGAGGGAAGCATAAATATAATTAGATGCCTTCTGTGACTAAGCAGACAGTTTGATTTGTGAATTATGAAGTAGATTCTATATCTAGATTTTCACTTGGTGTTATCTGGTATGGGACTCTCAGTTTAAAGTAGCTGAAATCTCAGGAGTATATTGCTTACAAATTACACGAGACAAAAAAGTGTGTAATTCTAAGGCCTCATTTTTCAGAGTAAACCTCAGGATTGGCATCCATAATCTCTCCCTCCATGATCAGCTAAACTCTCATGGCGATTTATTCTCACTCCCTTACTCTCCCTCGAACCTACAGGAACCTGCCCTTTGGAAACATTTTAAGTCTTCATCAGACCAGTGTTGTGTTTGTTTGTTTGCAGGGGGTCATTTTATTTTAGTTAACTTGCAAAGCTGTATTTTTCTGCATACCTCAAGAGTGTCCCAAGTACATGTAAAATTGAACCATGTCTTGTAGGCAGCCTGATTTTGTGGCTTTCATCATCCACATAGGGGGCTACCAATTTACTGTTAAAATAGTGATTCTATAGACAAATGAAGAGGACCTAAAGAGCCTCTTGCTCAGGTGAAAGAGGAGAGCACAAAAGTGGGCTTGAAGCTCAACATAAAAAAAACCTAAGATCATAGCATCCGGCCCCATCACTCCTTGGCAAATCGAAGGGGAAGTCATAGAAATAGTGACAGACTTCACGTTCCTGGGATCCCAGATCACTGCAGATGGTGACTGCAGCCATGAAATTAAAAGACGCCTGCTCCTTGGGAGGAAAGCGATGGCAAACCTAAACAGCATGATAAAAAGCAGAGACATCACCCTGCCAACAAAAGTCTGCATGGTCAAAGCAATGGTATTCCCCGTAGTAATGTATGGCTGCGAGAGTTGGACTATAAGGAAGGCTGAGCGCCGAAGAATAGATTCTTTTGAACTGTGGTGCTAGAGAAGACTTTTGAGAGTCCCTTGGACTGCAAGGAGATCAAATCAGTCAATCCTAAAAGAAATCAACCCTGACTGTTCCCTGGAAGGCCAGATCCTGAAGTTGAAGCTCAAATACTTTGGCCACCAAATGAGAAGGGAGCACTCACTGGAGTAGACCCTGATGCTGGGAAAGATTGAAGGTCAAAGAAGAAGGGGACGGCAAAGGATGAGATGGTTAGACAGTGTCATCGATGCAATGAACATGACATTGAGCAAACTTCAGCGGACAGCGGAAGACAGGAGGGCCTGGCGTAAGCTGGTCCATGGGGTCACAAAGAGTCGGACTCGACTGTTCAGCTGAACAACAACAATAGACAAATGAGCAGTATGGGAGAGCACTGGGGCAGAAATTTCACAGACACTTAAGGGGAGCACATATCCAACTTTCATCATATGAAAACAGGTGTATTGCTCAGCATGTGTGGATGGCTCTATAGGTAAAGCCGTTTGGTGTGGTCTGGTAGAAATGGCAGAATCAACACAATACAGACTCAAATGTCCCACAAACACAAGGCACGAACCAAAACTACAAGCAGGAGAAAAGCTCCAAATGACAAAAACAATGAGACAAGGCAAATACATGTAATACACATAGGCTTCTACTACATTATGTTTATACTTTTAGAGGACATTGATCCCATGTTTTACCTGAAGTTTTACCCATTTTTCCATTTAATAAAATCAACCCACCCATGCCAAATAGGATTTTGTTTACAAGTCTTTGACCCCTTTATATCAACTGCCCCCACTTATTCAAACAGTGGGAAGCTTCAGAGTATAGTCTTTCTCCTCCTCAGTGGGGACAGGAGGGAAGTGACCTCAGCAGGGTTTAATAACTCAGAGTCCACCCTGCAAAGCAGCTATTTGTTCCAGGGGAGCTGATCTCTGCCATCTGGAGAGCAGTTTTAATTCTGAGTGATCTCCAGCCCTCACCTGGAGAATGGCAGCAATGGTTCCCAGGATGAAAAATACAGTCTCCACAGTGGAGACCAAAGCAGCTTACATCATTCTTCTCTCCCCCTTTTGATCTGCACAACATCATGGTCAAGTAGGTTAGGATGAAAGTCTGTGACTGGTCCAAAATCACTCACTCAACTTCCACAGCAAGAACCTGGGTCTGTCAGACCCTGCTCTGAAGCACTAACTACAATGCCTAGGGTAGCCAACCTCCAGGTGAAGCCTGAAGATTGCTGGGTATCACAGCTGAGCTCCAGACAACAGAACTCTCTCCCACTGGAGAAAATAACTGCTTTGGAGAGTGGACTCTATGGGCTTCTATTCAGCTGAGGCCTCTCCCCTCCCCAAACTCTGGCTTCCATAGACTCCACCACAGAATATCCAGGAATTTCCCAACCTGGAGCTGGCAACCCTAGTCAGGACTGGCCCCAATGAGTTCCCTACAAAAGCCTGGAAAGGGCCTCCTGCCTTTGCGTTTTTACTGACTGAACCAAACTTGGCTGCCTACCAACAGCCACTTTGTCAGGAGAGACAGCCATTTTGGCAATTTATTCTGTCAGGGAAGAGTGTCCAGGCTGGCAGTGGGTGGGGGAGAGGAGCAGACCCAGCACCCAGCCAATGGCACATGAGTCCTCTTTTTTAATATATAATTTTTATTGGAATTTTAAATAAACCATGAACAATAGCCAATGGGAGAGCTGGAAAGTGCCAATACCTAAGGCAATTATATATATAGGATGCAGAAGTAGTGCGTAGTTAGTAGTGGTGCTACCCCACATCAAATCCTAAAGAAGAAATATCCTTGCACTTCCAGGATGCCTCAACCAATACATTAAAGTCTGCCTCTCCCTATTAATGTTCAGAACTCAAACCCTACTCTTGCCCTCACTCCCACAACTGTTACTCACTCTCAGCTGAGAGGAGCCACTTCCTCCAGGTTTTGGTGGATACTTCAAAGAACCAGCAAGAGATCATTTCCTAAAAAGTAATTTCCTAAAAAGTTGTGGGAGATTATGTGAGGTGTGCTCTAGGTTTTGGCTTTAGTTGTTGCAGGTGTGTATAATGCATGCAAAACTAAAGAAAAAAATCTGTGCAGCTGTTGCTTTAAAATTAGCTGGAATGTAAATATAGAACACAATTTTGGAAGAAAATCATACATCAAATATTCCATATTAAGGGCTTAAAGCCTACTTTTTCTTTCAGAAGTGGTTCTTCTGGACGTCTGGTCAGTCCCCCTATAAAGAAAAACACAGAAAGAATTACACTGTTGGCCATTGCTCATCTTTTAATAACTTCTCATTGGATAGATAAACAACTCCCAAAAATAAAATAAAAAATGGTATAACTGTATACAGGAACTTATAATGGCCAGGATAATGGATGGAGTGACCAGAAACCCAGAGGATGACTATGTCATGACTTTTGTGGAAACTTGGTATCCTGTTATTTCCTTTCTTAAGGAACAAGAGATCCTTCCTAAAAATTCACAGCATGCTAAAATTATTTATTTTAAAGTTCTTTGGTGATGTGATTTATTTTGTAATTTTTTTTTGGTTTGGTATGGTAATTCCTGGATACATTATTGTCTTTTCTTCTTGAACTTTTGGAAGTGTGGTTATGTAATGTATGGTCCTTTTTTGCTTATGGTAATGTATGGTTCTTAGTGTTTGTTTATTTTTTATAAATAAAAAGTTTTTAAAAATTGTCCAGAGGCAAGTAGCAACCACTTAAATTTGGTTGTATATATTTGAAGCCAAGGCTTTAGAAAAAAAATTATTAAAATAAAATTAATTGGAGAGTAGAGATTTCCCTGGATCAGGACTTTGAAAAAAAAGAAAGTGTGGAAAATGAAATAAACTGGTGATAGATTCTATTTTTTTTTCAACAGACAAGCCATGATACAGCAGGCTGCCTTCTCTCCTCCCTATCAAATTGAAGTGAATTTTTCTTGCCCTAGTTCTTAAACTGGTAATCTTCAACACCATCAACATTTCAAATCTTTTCAAACCCCTTAATTTACAATTTCTATTTTTGAATGGTTGCTTAACCCAGTAGCCAATGTAGCTCTTGTTTCTACCATTGCATGTTTTAAACTGTTTTTTGCTTTCTGCTTTCTTATCTTACCATATTAATTTGCCAAAGTCAGTTGGTGCTAAGGAGATACCACTTCCATGGACATCAGGAGAAGTATTCTGAGTTAGCAGGCATTAAGAGTTCAGCTCCTCAGCCTTCCTAAGCTTTTCTTCTCAGTTTCCCCTTATATTCACCAGAGAGCAAGAGGAATACACAGTAAGAGAACTGCAGTTTCTTAAGGTGGATTTACTGTAGATGACAACATAATGGCACTAGAGAGAACAACTCAGAAAACTTTGTTAAAGTTCTTAACACAACTGGATCAGCCTTAGCCATTCCTTACGCAAGAATCATAGGCTAGCATTTTTAGTTCTTTGTATGGCAAGCCCATTTTCAACTAAACTTGCATTCATATGTTGTTGGATTTAATATTCTATTTGTGTTTTTCATTCACTTCTTCTATTACATGCACCTTCACCAGCATTACTACTAATGACTTTCTCTCCTTTTCATCAATAAAAAGATGTGCTCCACAGTGACAGTCAGATCATCTGCTAGAAACCAATTCAAGGTTGATAAGACAATACAAAAGAAAAAGGAAATTTATTCCAGACCAGTGCCTGCCACAGCTGTTCACGGTGTAGGGGAATAAAGATTTCCTTCTGCCTCCTATTTTAGAAAGATAAAGTATCTTTTTCACTTGTTTGAACTAAGACAGCCATATTACCATAAGCCATAACTAGTTCATTCCTCTATAATAGCTATACCAAAATGCATGAAAAACTGAGACAGAGGATAATGCAAGGGGTTTGAAAGGCAGAATGAAATAGAGTCACTGATAAGTGAGCTTATCCTTCAACAATTGATTTCATGGCCATGCTTGTCCACTATGAATATCATTCTCCATCTCAACCACAGAACAAGACATTAATTTACAATAGAAGCATTTGATGTGAATAGCTTTGGCAAAAATCACACTGTACTGACATTCAGGATCACAGTGATAATGGCTCTTCTGTTCCTTGGGATACCTACACATTCCTGAATTTTCCTCTGAATATTCTTCACATGTATGAGATTTTACAAGCTCTTGATCAATGGCTCTTTGGCAAAGAACAATGGGCTCAATTCTGAAAAAAATAAATTAGATTTATGCCCTGCTCTAGCTAAGACGATAATAGTGTAAGTATAAGAACACTTTATTCTAGGGTTACCAGCCACAAGGTGGGACATAGAGTTCTCATGGAATTACCACAGATCTCTAAACTACAGAGATCCATTCTCCCGGAGAAAATGGCTGATTCAGAAGGTGAACTCTAATACCACTCCCCAAACTCTTATTTCCCCAGCCACCCCCCCCCCCAAATCTCCAGACATTTCCCAAGCTGAAACTGGCAACTGTACTGTCCTAGGAATAAGTCCCATTGAATAGACATAAACAGGATTCTGAGTAGACCTGCTGGGTAGGGATGAACAGCTCAGTGCAGGGGGAGAGTATTTTTCAAATCCAGGTATCAGGGATAAAAAATGGTATTCCTAGTTTCAGATGCTAGTTCAGTGGTTTTTGGATCCAGGTTTTTTTTTTGGAAGGGGGGGCTGATATCTTTTGGCTCTATTATTCTCTACAGAGATCCTGGGTGTGATCATTCATCTCCAAGGGGCTAGTCCTCGGTTGCTCAAGCCTATCATCAATAGTCTTTTTCTACATTGGTGAAAGAGCCCTGAAGGAGTTAATTAAATCTATCTCAAAGCACATGTAGATGGGGAATGCCCCACCTTAGGTGCCAAATGGGTGGCAGGTTCATCCCAACTAATGAGATCACACCCTGAAGGTTTGATTGGGCCACTGGGTCCAGTCTTAAACTTAGCTTCAGTTTTGGCCCTTAAGGGACCCTGATCTAAAAAAGAGAGTAATGTAGAATGTAGTTTAAAACTCTGGAAGGGAAAATACCCCCAGAGATTAGAGAGTTCTTCTGTTGCATAATCAGCATTGGAATAAATGGGCCATCAAAGGGTAACAGTAATCTTCTTGCCCTAAAAGAGCTGTATAGGGTTTCAACTGACTTCAGGGCAATAGATGAGTCTTTGATATTTAGATGGGCCTTTAAATACTATGCCAGATTTGAAGTTCCAGAAGGGGGTCCTACCATCCAATAAAACATTCAGACAAATCTGATGGGACTGTAGCACCAATTGGCTAATATTTACCACACCAAGCCAGTATTGTAGTCACTGTTCAGCAGAAAAGCAGAAAGGGGGCAGGATGGTATTAATGGCTTTCCTGTTAAGGAATTACTGCAGTTAAACTTTGTCACTACATCAATAAGATGATCCAATTTAGTGAGGATGGAGTTCAACTGGCTAAAGATAGTGCTCACTCACCTAGCTGTCAGGCAACAAAACTCAGCAGTCACATTGATCCCCTCCTTCTCTGCCCCATAAACATCTGAGACTGGCCTACTCTCTAGGCGCAGTGCAGTGATATCACGAACAGTATCAGCCAAAGGTGTCTCTGATTCAGGGGCTACATCCAGAACAGAAAAGCTGTTAGAACTATTGAGAATCAGTTCTATTTTCCTCAATCGATTCTCTTGGTCACTTATGTGCCCCATGGCTCCTCCTCCCAGTAAAAAAGAAAGTCCAGAATAGTTCTAGGCAAGCTGGGCAGAGGTGAATCAGTTTACTATTATTCAAGAATTTAACTCTCAAAGCAGACAGCAAATTTCAATCACTCTCAAGATCTTCACAAAAAAATTTGACCACACTCCAAATCCTTTCAGCACTCTTCAAAAATTTTTATTTAACTTATTTATTTAACTTTCGATTTCTATACCGCTCTGACTCCAAGGGGTCTTTGAGCGGTTTACACAGGATTATGATTCCTAATCTAGGGCCACAATTCATAGGGGGATGGCATCCTACCAGTACCCAGGCAGCAGGGTCTTCTAGTTCTTTTGTCCTTATTCCGGTGGGCCTCAGACGTCAGCACTCCATCCATGATGTTCTGGGGCAGGTTCTTTCCGGCTCAGCAGCTTTCTTCCTGGAAGGCCTCTTCTTCGGTGTACGACCTCGCATCGACTGCAGTTTCCAGCTGTGTCCCTTTGGCTCCGCCGCACTGCACTGACGCGCCACTCGTCGTTCCGCAACTCCACCCTCCTTCTGGACTCGGCCGCCCAGTGCTGCCTCCACGCCGCCTCTGCTGCTGTCGCCATCCCCACCGGATCGCCGATGCAGTACTTCAAACAACTTTAAACAGTAGATGATGTCACACTGATAGATGACCCAGCACTATTTGCTAATGTACATTTGGAAGAAAAAGCAGAAGGGTCTCCCCTCTGTCATCGCTGAATATACCCAGAGGAGTGAAATTCCTCTGAACTGTGCCAGATATCCAAGTCCAGAACTCAGGGAGAAGTAAAGGGGGAGCTGGTGTGCATCAGGTGGACCAGAAAACTTTAGTACCGCAACACAAGTTTTGTTTTCTTGTTTTCACCCCATCTCAGCTTCCAACGATCACACAAGCTTGTTGTTGATTGTAGTATTCTCACTAGGGCAGGAACCTGCAGAGAAACAACAGAAAACAGGTCAAGGAGTGGTATTCTACCTGCAGTACCTGAGAAATAAATCATAGGAATGCTATGCCCAGAGCAAATGCTCAGAGATCAGAAGAACTAATTTTATAATTGTTCTCGGAGTCCATGAATAGTTTCTCAATTGCCTGAAGATTTCAGTCTATGAAGATATGTAGCCACTGAAGAGTGGGAGGCTGAGTCAGGAAACCTTTGGAACTTTACAGATTAGGAAAGACTGTAATTCTCTCCCTGAAGGCTTCAAGCTTCCAGCCAGCTGTACTTTATCAAAATTTGGTGCTCAGAGTACAGTAAATTTCTTAAAACCACAATATAGGCAGGAGCATCATGGCCGTGTGTCTACTCAGGATGCCATCTTCGCTCCTCCTCCAAAATCTCCCTGATATCCAGATCTGAAAAATACTGATTGTTTTTTAGCTGTATACCCCTGCTCAGGCTTACACTGAATGAAAGGCATTCAGAAGATATTTGGACCGAAAGTAGATTGATTCAGGACATTACAGATTACTGGTAAGAAGTGGTACACTCCATTTTCTGCTTCAAGCCCTCCAAAAGAGACAGAAATTTGTTACTTTCACTTCAAAAGCTATTTTGATGACATTCAGGACAATAAATGTACCGAATGGAAGAAGCAGCTCAATCAGAACTGCGCATTTTACCTTGAAGTATGTGAGTTCATTTTGGTGTTCCATTGTACACGCAACATATATATGTACAGAGCAGCACAAGAAGATTAAGGAGTAGTTTTAAGTATGCCAGTCCATCCCAGAATTAAGTATGCTGCTCTTGTTCCCAACTTCATGCATTCAGTGTTAATGAAGCATGGGTATCAAAGACCACATACACATGAACTGTATGCATCTATGTTCTATGCCCATGATTATGAACAATTTTTTTTCAATTGTTCCTAATTAAATCTATAGAACTTATGTAAGGAGGTAACTTATGTAAGCGGGTAACTCACAGTGCCATCTTAGAGTGACAACCCATTAAGTCCCCTGAAGTCAGTAGGTTTAGAAAGGTATAACTCTACTTAGGATGGCATTGTCAAAGAACAGGTTGTTATTAATGTGTGTTTAACATGTGTTGTGATATACAGGAGAGGTGAGATGGCAAGTACGCTCAGTCCCACTTCCACTCTACATGTGTTGCCTTGTTTACACATGTTTAATTGTATGGGGCTCATGTATTAAGTTCTCTGTGTAGGCAATTTTTGTGTGATAAAGAACCCTGAAAAAGCAAAGTTTTCAATGTATGGATGTATGCTTGTATTCATGAAGAACCTCACAGTGTATAATTCAAGGACACAGTTAAAAAAAAAATCGGGGGTATAGCTTACCACCCTTATCTTTTTTTTTTTTTTAATAGGTTTATTTTTTGAATTTTCTACATATTACACAATATCTTTTGTCTCCTTACTTTACTTAACTCAATAAGTTCCCCCTCCCTCCCTCTACCCCTTGTTTGTTGATCTTTTATTCACAGCCACGGGCACAAAGTCTGAATCTTCCACCGAATGTCCTGTCTTCCTTCCACTGTTATCCACTTTAGATAGATATCTTCCACCTCGCTTTAATTTCTTCGGCTTTATCCTCCCATGTGGTCTTCTGGCGCAATTTCTCAATGATGTCCGACTGCACAAAATCAAACAAATAAGTGTGCCAGGTATCTATTGTCCATTTGCTCTTATCTTTCCAGCCCAGAGCTATCACTGCCTTGCCTGCTAACACCATAGCTTTGAGTATAGCCTGGGTTTCCTTATTGACTGCCTTATTTCCTAATATACCCATTAACATTAGTTTAAAGTCTACATTCAATGAAATTCTACATATTTTCTTTATAATTTGTATTATTTTTGACCAAAAGACTCTCACCTCTGGACATTCCCACCACATATGAGAGAACCAGCCCTTAAATTGTTTACAGTGCCAACACATAGAACTCGATCCCGGAAACATGTTTGCTATCTGCGCTGGTGTTTTATACCACTTTGTGAAAAATTTATGTTCCAATTCATTAAATTTAATAATTTTGGTTTCTTCTATTCCCTTCATTATTCTATTTGCATCGTTTTCCGATATCTGGCCTTCCTTCTTACACCATGTTTTCTGTAAATAAAGTATTGCCCTATCTTTATTGGATAACATTTTCTTGTAAATATATCCTGCTAATCCTTGTTTAAATTTTTGCATCCTATTATGTATTTCTTCAATTGGTTCTTCTGTCCAAATATTTCCTTTTTCATTAACTTCCTTAATCATTCTATAAAGGCCTGTAATTTTTAACCAATATTGCTTGCCTATCTCCTCGATTAATTCCTGTGCTGGTTTTAGAGTGCCTCCTCTAAATAAGTCTCTTAGCCTATAATATCCCTTTGATCTCAGGAGTTCGCACCATTTATTTTCTTCTGTTTCGTTATAGAGGGACTTTAGTGGTGCCCATTTTGAGGTTCTTTTAAGCCATGAGGGCAGCTTACCACCCTTATCTTGCTCCCACCCATACATCATATTTGTGTGTTATTCATTCCCTCTAGAATATCATACAACAAGTGCTACCATTACACATTCTTAGCTAACTTTTGTTCACAGGATAATTATGAAGATGAGTGAAGAAGGACCATGCATATTTTAATAAACATCCATACATTAAATTATTAATAAATGAATAAATAAATAGTGTTCTTCAAATAGAATGTCCTATAAATGGCAATATTACAATTTGCCAGTGGGAACCCATATAAGCAGACACCATACTTCCTGTATCGTATCAGAGAGATGACACACTATTTACAACTGTATCCATAACATTTTTTTTGAAGTTCTGATATGTGTGATGCATATGCCCACCACAGAGTCTAGATAAGATTCCAAAGAAAAACATTCATTTTTCTCTGTTCCTGTCAGCTAGACAATGGTTTCTTTTACACGTGTCAGGACACAGTTTCCACAATGCCCTATTTCTAGATATAGCAAAGGTTGGAAAAGAGAAAACTCTTTTTCTAGTCATCTTTCTAAAACTGCTTTAATTTCATCTTCCCACAGTACACTCAACACCACAGAATGGGTTTGGCCAGCCACTCCAAAACGACTTTTCAAATGAAAAGTGCTACCCAAAGAGATCCCTGGGGCTGTATATACACAACATTTCCTGACAAGAGTTATACTGTAGTTATACAGAATAACAGTAGTTATACACAAGTGATATTGATTCCTGGCCAGAAACTTTACAAGACCAAACATAGAAGCAATTCTTTTTTTAGCCATAATAAATTATATACTGTATGGGAAAGTCTTTCCAACAGCATACCAGCAATGATAAGGCAAGGGAATTGGCAGCTGGTCCTTTCACAAGAAGAATTATTATTTTATTATTATATTATTGAATAACTACGGTTCTTTCACTGGTGGTATTATGCCTGTAATGTAGTTCTTTTACTACAGGAAGCACCAAATATATTTTTTTACTACTGATTGAAAGAAGAAGAAGAAGAAGAAGAAGAAGAAGAAGAAGAAGAAGAAGAAGAGGAGGAGGAGGAGATTGGATTTATACCCCGCCCTTCACTGCCCAAAGGCGTCTCAGAGCGGCTTGCAAACTCCTTTCCCTCCCCACAACAGACATCCTGTGAGGTAGGTGGGGCTGAGAGAACTTCTGGCAGAAACTGACCTTGAGAGAACAGCTGTGCCAGAGCTTGTGACTGACCCAAGGTCACATCAGCAGGTGCAAGTGGAGAAGTGGGGAATCAAGCCCGGTTCTCCCAGATAAGAGTCCGCGCACTTAACCACTACACCAAACTTAATGCTTAGGTAAGTGAACAAAACAGCAGGAGGTGGGTGTCTTTTCTTCATGTTATGTATATAGATAGCAGGTTAAGGAAAGCTCAGACTTAAGAACATAAGAAGAGCCCTACTGGATCAGACTAATGGTCCACCTAGTAAGGTAGACTGTAAATAAAACCAATAAAGAAAGAAATAGTCCAGGATCCTCTCACACAGTGGCCAAGCAGTTACTATGGAGGCCCAAGAAAAGGGCACAGAGGCCAAGGCCTTCTTCTAATGCTGCCTCCTAGCACTAGTATTTAGCGGTTTTCTGCCTCACAGTGTGGAAGTTCCCTTTAGTCACTACAGCAAGTAGCCACTGATTAACCCATCCTTCATGAATTTATCATATCCCCCTTTAAAGCTATTTATGCTTGTGACTGGGGTGGGTGAGTTTCCCATTAGAGCTTCTGGCCCAGGCTTTCTGTTCCCCACAACAGAATCAATACACCCAAAAAGGGGGACTGTGGTACAGAAAACAAAGACAAAAATCGTGTCCAAAAACATAAGTACCTGAATAAAATATATTTAACTATTAAACTCAGTATAACCTTGTGTTGCCATACTGTCAAACTGGAGGGTAGCTGCCAACCTTGTGAAGAAGTCTGTGCTGGAGACTCTATGAATAGATATTATAGGCATTGGTTCCCAATATGGATACACTCTGATCCTTCTCGTTGTGAAGAAGATTGCATGATCAAAACAAGCAATAATCCAGAGGCTTGTAGCTGTCAGCATTGCAATGAATCTCTTTTTTCCCCAGGAAGTCTGTAGTCATTGGTCAGCGAAGTACATAGGATTCACAGAGAACATGGACATTTAAGGGTGGTTACACTCTTGAAAGGAGCTGTGGTGGCTCAAGTGGTTAAGACACTGAACTGCAGGCTGTGGAAGGTCAGTTGTTCAGCAGTTCAAGACCCATGAGTGCCGCATGACGGGTGAGCTCCTGTCTCTAGTTCCAGCTCCTGCCAACCTAGCAGTTCAAAAGCAAGAAATTGCAAGTAGATAAATAGGTACCACTTCAGTGGGAAGGTAACAGCGTTCCATGCGCCTTGGTGTTTAGTCATGCCGGCCACATGACCATGGAAACGTCTTCGGACAGCGCTGGCTCTTCGGCTTTGAAACGGAGTTGAGCACCGCAACCCTAGAGTCGGATTCGACTGGCTTTCGAGCAAGGGAACCTTTACCTTTACTTACACTCTTGAAAATGAATGCATAAATAAGTTTGTATGTATCTTGGAATATCCTGTCCTATTAAATAAAAGGGTAGTGGTCTGGCAAGATTCTATGCTTGGAAAAATCAGTTCACTCTGGTATGTCGCTCAGAATCTGTCCCTATCCACTAGCTGCATTGCCTGAGTTCTCTCCCACCCACAGCAGCCTAGGCCACTCTTCTCTGATTGGGCCAGCATTTCAAGCTCATTTGCATACGGAAGCTGATTGGACTTCACTCCATTTCTCACCTCAAACTCCCCCCCACTGCAAGACAGTTGGAATTGTCTGTTGTTTATGCAACCTATTGTATTCTGAGGTGAAATATGTCCTCACTCACAACACTTCCCCTTCAAAAGAAACAAACCCAATAACACAACCATGCCACACCACAAAAAAGACAGGTCACACCACATTCAGAATACCAAAAGGCAAAAAAAGCTCTGGTACTAATTCTGGCAGGGGACACTGTGAGTGTAGAAAATGATTTATCGACACAGTGGAAAGTCTTTAGGAATTGTTTGGTGCATTTACCATGGGGCACCGACCCAGAGCCTCTGGCATTTTCTCACTCTGCTGGCATCAAAACCAATTGAAGGCAAAATAGAGATATGGAGACTTTTCCATCCTCCTTTGCATCAATTTGTCTTTGTTGGCAATGGCAACCCTAGGCCTGGTTGCTTGCTCCTGTTCAACAGAAGCATCCCTATGGAAACTGCCTGGGTAATTTTGGACCAGCCGGAGACTTTCTGCCTAACCTGCCTTACAGGGTTGCTGTACAGATCACAAAGCCGAAAAGAATGAAGTAAACTGCTTTGCTCCCTGCTAATGAGAAAGACAGAATTTTGCCTAGGAAGAGGCTGCTGAGAGGGGATGAGATAAAGTTGCCAACTATAGGTATGGAAATTCCTGGAGATTTGAGGAGTGGAGCCCAGAGAGGGTGAGGTTTGAGGAGGGGTGGGACCTCCGACAGGTACAGTGCCATAGACTCCATCCTCCAAACCAGCCATTTTCTCCTGGGGAACTATTGTTGCCAATCTTGGCCCAGTGGCCATCAAACCATTCTCTTCCACCCCCTGCTGTGCAGCTGTCTTTCCCCTAGGGTTGCCAATCTCCAGGTGGGACCTGGAGATCTCCTGTTGTTACAATTGATCTCCAGATGACCGAGATCAGTTCCCCTGGAGAAAATGGCTGCTTTGGAGGGTAGACCCTATGGCATTATACCCTGCTGAGTCCTTCCACCCCCCACAATGCTGCCCTCCACAGGATCCACCCCCCAAATCTCCAGGTATTTCCCTACTTAGAGCTGACAACCCTACTTTCCCCATAGTGCCTGTTGGAAGGCAACCAAGCTTGGTCCTGTCACCTGTTTTGGCCTTTGAGAGAAAATTCATTGGGGCCAGTCCTGATAGGGTTGCCAACTCCAGATGGGAAATTCCTGGAGATTTGAGGGATGGAGCCTGAAGAGGGTGAGGTTTCAGGAGGGGTGGGACTTCAGACAGGTACAATGCCATAGACTGCACCCATCGAGCCAGCCATTCCATCCTGGGGAACCATTGTTGCCAATCTCCAGGTGGGGGCTGGAGATCAATCAGAATTACAACTGCTCTCCAGGAGGAAGAGGGGAGGAGATGGAAAGCTGAAGTCAGGGGGCAGATAACGGTAGGTTGACAATTGGCTGGGAGAGAGATAGGGTTGCCAACTCCAGGTTGGGAAATTTCTGGAGATTTGAGAGATAGAGCCTGGAGATGGTGAGGTTTGAGGAGGGGTGGGGTCTCAGGCAGGTACAATGCCATAGACTCCACCCTCCAAACCAGCCAGTCCCTCATGGGGAACCATTGTTGCCAATCTCCAGATGAGGGTTGGAGACCACTCAGAATTACAACTGCTCTGCAGGAGAGAGGGCAGAAGTCAGCTGAAGTCAGAGGAGCAGATAACAGTAGGTTGATGGTTAGCTGGGAAGGAGATGGGGTTGCCAACTCCAGGTTGGCAAATTCCTGGGGATTTGAGGGGTGGAACCTGGAGAGGTTGGGATTTGAGGAGGGGTTGGACCTCAGGCAGGTAGAATGCCATAGACTCCACCCTCCAAACCAGCCCTTTCCTCTTGGGTAACAATTGTTGCCAATCTCCAGGTGAGGGCTGGAGATCACTCAAAACTACAACTGCTCTTCAGGTAGCAGAGATCAGTTCCTCTGGAGAAAATGGTGGTCTCTATCATTATACCCTGCTGTGGTCGCCACAGCAAATTCACACTGTGTGCCCAAAGCCAGGGCACTCTCCCAGAGCCTCTTTCTAGAGCCCATTGTATTTAATTCCACAACGGGCCTTACTCCTAGAATTTACATAATGCAGTGTGCAAATAATACAATAAAAAGTTACCTGTGCCTAAATTTAATTGAAATAAATGTGTCTAATTTCAATGAAATCAATGGGCCACAGGCACAAAAAACCATACAACCTTATCTAGCCAACTGTGGACACTATAAATAGATAATGATAATTCTGTTCTGTAAGTATTTGAAAGAAGTGCCCAGTCCCAGTCTCTGGGCCTGATTGCTACATGATATTAGTGAGGCAGAAGTATGTACAACAATGGGACTTTGCACCCACATTTAAACTGGGTGGCTCTATGTGCATGCAAAGCAGAGATATATAGGCCGAGCAGGCACTGCAGTGGCATGCTAAAAGGAGTGCAAATATCTGTTTTGCACATGGAATAGCCCCATTTAAATGAGATGCTGTGGAAGTGCAATGTAGCTCAACTGAGTTATTTTGCCTCATGGGTGATCAAATTTAAATCAGACCTCACTGATTACCAGCACCATCAGAGGTGAACATGTGATGGAAGATTTAAGTGTGAAAATTTGGCCATGCACAGATTGTGTGAAATTATTTTACAGACTTTATCTCATTCAGTGCCATAACAGTTACCTGAAGTAGCTCCTAAATGTCCCCATGTTACTGACTGAGAGTCGTGGCAATACAATGCAACCTCTGCAGAATAGACTTTAGTTATGAACCAAAGCATTCATCCTGTTCAAGTATAACACAGCACAAAGACTGCCAGTGTTATAATATATATCACTTTCCTCTACACAAAAAGAACTGGTTGCTGTACTTCAGTCAAAAAATGTTCTGTGAGATTTAAAAGGATGCTTGACAATACTACCCCACAGATATGCTAGATTAGAAAAAAACCCTCAAGACAACATATTTACAGATTGATGTACTTCCAAATTAAGGCGTAAAAATCTATTGTGTTCTGAAATCAATGAAGAATCTGATCCCACTGCTCCTCTACTTCCTCAAGTCCTCCTGAAGTAAAATAATAGCGCTTGAGTTGGCAAGGCACTTTGAGGACTGAGCCAAGGAGCACATTGATCTGCTAGCTAAGCACCTAAAAATAAACATTAAAGTCAATTGCAGGCTTGCTCGTCTCACTGAATAGATAGAACATTTTTTTAAAAAAACCCTAGAATCAAAATAAAATAAATTGCTTATGTTACAAAGTGTAAATTGATTCTAAGCATCTTGTGTATTATCACCCAATTGGGAAAATAGTCACTTGAATTTACTGCTCATGTCTATTAAAAAGAAGACAGCCCAGGTAGCTGTGTGTTTAACCACGGAAATTTCAAGCAAAGGTTGCAGTCCTAAACTCTTTAGAACTTGCACTGGCCCTATCATGAGGCAAGATCAAGCAGATCCCTTAGACAGTATATTTTGGGTACACTTAAAGTAAAGGCTGTTGTTTCATTTACTATAGAATTTTTAACTGGATCAGCAGAGGGGTTCCTTTAGATTTTTCCATACAGGCATCTGGGATCAGTTCTGGTTAGCTAGTTAAAGTTACTTAAGATCAGGTTAAAAAAAAAGAGAGAGAAGAATGGATTAAGGGTTTGTTTCTCTGAGCCACAAACATTTTACCAAAAAAATTATCAGTCACAGTATATTGTCACATTGTACTTGAAAGTTTAGTTTTAACATTGAGTTCTAATATATTGTCAGTCAGAACAGATGAAACAAATAAAACACTGCCTGTTTTCTACTAACTTTCTTGTTGTTCTCTTAGTGTCTCTTTTCTTGGTGAATATACTCATTTAACTTAAAGAACTTTTATTTATTTATAAATTAAATTTCTAGACTGCTCTCCCCTGTAAGACAGGCATCAGGGTGATGTACAACAATTTAAAATAAAACATTTATAAATTAATCAACAATTAAAAGCAATTAAGATACAACAATTAACATTACCAGATGGTGCTAAAAACTTCAAATTATGCCACTGCCCCGTGTGTGTGTGTGTGTGTAAAAGAAACAGTGCCAGGCAAGATGGAAACCATCGCTGTCCTCAACATCTCTGCCTTACAAGCCCTGCAGGGCATGAATGTTATTCAGCAGAGAGTTCCACCATGTTGGAGCCAGGACCAAAAAGGCCCTGGCTCTGGTTGAGGACAGCCAGATGTATTTTGGGCTGGGGATCACCAGTAAATTCTTTTCTGCGGAGCACAGTGCTCTTTAGGGGGGTATACCACGAGAGCAAGTCCCAAAGATATGTGGGTCCCAGACCATTTAGGGCCTTAAAGATCAATACCAAAACCTTGAACTTGATCTGGTACTCCACCTGCAGCCAGTGCAGCTGGTGCAGCACTGGTTGTATATGTGCCATTCATGGGGTTTTGCCACAATAAACATCAGATGATAAAACCTCTGGTTAGAATGTTCCATGTCTCCATGTACTATGGGAGGGATTAGAATTCTTAACCCATAATGAAATGTTAGATCTGGTGTAAGGTAAGATCATTTTCATTTGGTGATGTTAGAGATCAGTTTAGGAGCACGAATTCTAATCTGGGAGAACCGGGTTTGATTCCCCATTCCTCCACATGCAGCTGCTGGTATGACCTTGGGTCAGTCATAAATTCTTTCAGAGCTGTTCTTGCAAGGACAGTTCTTGAGAAAGCTCTCTTAGCCTCACCTACCCCACAGGGTGTTTGTTGTGGGGAGGGGAAGGGAAAGGAAATTGTAAGCCACTCTGAGACTCCTTCAGGTAGTGAAGGGTGGAATATACATCCAGTCTCTTCTTTATATATATACTAGGAATAAGGCCCGTTGTGGAAATAAATACAACGGGCTCTAGAAAGAGGCTCTGGGAGAGTGCCCCGACTTTGGGCACTCAGTGACAATTTGCTGTGGCAATCTCAGCAGGGTATAATGACAGAGTCCACCATTTTCTCCAGAGGAACTGATCTTTGCTACCTGAAGAGCTGTAGTAATTTTGAGTGATCTCCAGCCCATCCCCAAGATTGGTAACAGTGGTTCCCCAGGAGGGAGTGGCTGGTTTGGAGGGTGGAGTCTATGGCATTGTACCTGTCTGAGGTCCCACCCCACCTCAACACTCACCTTCTCCAGGTTCGACCCCTCAGATCTCCAGGAATTTCACAACCTGGAGTTGACAACCCTATCTCCCTCCCAGCCAACCATCAACCTACCTTTAGTTTTCCATCTCCTCCCCCATCTCTCCTACAGAGCAGTTGTAATTTTGAGTGATCTCCAGCCACCACCTGGAGATTGGCAGCAATGGTTCCCCATCAGGGAATGGCTGGATTGAAGGGTGGAGTCTATGACATCGTACCTGTCTGAGGTGCCACCCCTCCTCAAACCTCACCCTCTCCAGGCTCCATCCTTCAAATCTCCAGGAATCGCCCACCTGGAGTTGGCAACCTGATCAGGACTGGGCCCAATGAGTTTTCTCCCAAAGGCCAACATAGATGTGGAAAGGACCTTTTACTGACAGAGGAGAAAGTACAGGTGCCAACTCTGATTAGGGAAATACCTGGAGATTTGGGGGGTGGATCCTGTGGAGGGCAGCATTTGGGGTGTTTGTGGAAGGACTCAGCAGGGTATAATGCCATAGAGTCTACCCTCCAAAGCAACCATTTTCTCCCAGGGAACTGATCTCTGTCATCTGGAGGTCAATTGTAACAGTGGGAGATCTCCAGGTCCCCCCTGGAGATTGGCAGCCCTAGGGGAAAGTCAGCCACACAGCGGGGAGTTGAAGAAAATGGTCTGATGGTTGCTGGCCCACCTCGTTAGCCAGCCAGCCATGCTGAAGCTAAGCAGGAGAAAGAGCCTTTTCCCATTTATTCTGACCGGAAAGTGGCCATTGGGGAGGGGGTTATGGGCGGGGAAGGGGTTTATGCTGAAAGTTTTTTTTACTCACAGAATCAAGCTTGTCTGCCTACCAACAGCCACTGAGGGGACAGTCCCTCACAGGAATCAAGAGAACTGTCTTCCTCAGGAGAGAGAGCTGTCTGCCAGGGGGAGTGGGTGGGGAAGAGGAGCAGACCCAGTACCCGGCCAATGGCACGCGAATACTCTTGAGTGGCGGCTGATGGGCCAATGGCTGAGGGAGAGCATTTTACAGCCAATGGGAGCACATGGAATCTTGCGAAACCAAAAGATAATTATTTATAAGGAGAGATATAGTCCCCTCACCATAAAATCAACACCCAGGCCAAACCACTGGACCTAGAGACACCAAATTCGGGGAGAGCTCTCCTACTGTGGCGTAGGTGCTTGCTAAGAAGGAATTTTTAGAAATTCGACCTCTAAGTGGGTCAAAACTGGTAAAATGTGCTCTCCCATTGATTCCTATGCAGCTGCCAGGCAGCTGCCTCCCTGCACCCCCCATTCTCTGATTGGTCAGCTGCAGAGCTCAGTGTTTTGAGGTTAAAAAAAAACAACCAATAGTTACAGCTGACTGCAGAGAGCTAATGATAGTTGAGGAAATCAGGAGTGGCCAACCACCTGTGAGGTGAAACAAAGCTGCTGGCCCAGCCTCTCTGATGGTTTCTAACACACTCCCCCCACCTTCTACACCAAACAGGCAGTTGTCTGTCTGGTGCAGCCCCACATCCAGCGTGGCTTCTAATACTCCTCCCCCCCTCCCCCTCCTACCTTGGACAGGCAGCTGCCTGTCAGGTATAGGAGAGGAGGTGGGATGGCTTCCAACACACTCCCCCCACCTCTGAAACCTAACAGGCAGTTGTCTGTCAGGTGCAGCCCCATCTCCACCATGGCTTCCAATACTTCTCCCCCTCCCCCTCCTACACTGGATAGGAAGCTGCCTGTCAGATATAGGAAAAGAGGTGGGATGGCTTCCAACAAATTCCCCCCACCTCCTACACCTAACAAGTGGTTGTCTGTCAGGTGCAGCCCCACCTCCACTGTGGCTTCTAATACTCCCCCCTCCTCCTCCTACGCTGGACAGACACCTGCCTGTCAGGTGTAGGAGAGGAGGTGAGATGGTTTCCAACACACTCCCCCCACCTCCTTACAGGCGGTTGTTTGTCAGGTGCAGCCCCACCTCCACAGTGGCTTCTAATACTCCCCCCTCCCCCTCCTACACTGGACAGGCAGCTGCCTGTCAGGTGTAGGAGAGGACGTGGGATGACTTCCAACACATTCCCCCCACTTCCTATACCTAACAGGTGGTTGTCTGTCAGGTGCAGCAGCGGTTGCAGGATGCTTAAAGCCACAAGGGAGCCTGCCCCAGCCTTAGTAATCCTGCCAGCCCCACCTCCACCGTGGCTTCTAATACTCCTCCCCCCTCCCCCTCCTACACTGGATAGGCAGCTGCCTGTCAGTTGTAGGAGAGGAGGTGGGATGCTTACAGCCACTCAGGAGGTTTGCTCAGCAGGACTGCCTTAGCCCTGCTGCTGCCTCAGCCTCCCTGATGCCTTTAAATACAATCCCCCTCAACACCAGACAGGACGGTGTCTGTCAGGTGTAGGAGCATGACCAGGGTACTTTAATCTAACAGGGACACCACCCCAGCAGGATCACCTTAGTGATGCGGCTGGCCCAGCCTCTCTGATGGCTTCCAACACACTCCCCCACCTTCTACACCTAACAGGTGGTTGTCTGTCAGGTGCAGCAGTGGTTGCAGGGTACTTAAAGCCACGAGGGAGCCTGCCCCAGCAGTAACGCCTTAGTGATCTTGCTAGCCCTGCCTCCACAGTGGCTTCTAATACTCCTCCTCCCTCCCCGTCCTAGGTGGGGTGCTTACAGCTGCCAGGGAGGTTTGCTCAGCAGGATTGCCTTAGCACTGCTGCTGGCCCAGCCTCCTTGATGCCTTTAAATACAATCCCCCCCGACACCAGACAGGCCGGTGTCTGTCAGGTGTAGGAGCAGGGCCAGGGTATGAATATTTATGGGGAAATAGTAAAGGACATTTCTAGGAGCCATTTTGATGCGTGCCTCATTCATGAACCTGAAGAAATGTCCACCACATCACCACTCCCTCATACCAACTCCCCCTCACACCTCTCATCTCTTATTGCTCCCAAGAAAGCTCCAGGCAAACATCGAGCCAGATAACCAACACTACAAGGAGGAGGCAACTTGGGAATGTGGCAAAGACATTTGCACATAGTACTCCTGCAATGCACTGAGCTGCACAGACCAAGTACCAGCAAGATCACCCTGAGGTGCTCAGAACAACACAGTCTCCATATGAACAAAACAATCCAGGAACACAAGTAGAGAGGCCATCACTTTCGTGGAAGGTAGCAGGAGTTGACTTAACAGACGACTGCTTCTTAAATGGACAGTTCTATGTGGCCTGTTCCAGGATGAGCTCATCAAGCAGCTTGGTGATCCTACCACCTGAGGGCAGAACCACCAATGTGGTCTAGAGAGAGGTCCTTCAGTAGAGAAAAAAAGTACACGTTTCACTCCATTTCTTACACTACAATCTTCTCCATTAGAATTCCTACAAGTGTCACATTTCAAATTTCACATCATCAGTATTATAACTGGATTTATGGAACTTAAGTACCGCAGTGAAGCACGGGTATCAGGCTAGTATCCTATAAATGATTTCCTTCAGGGAAGGGCTGTGGCTCAGTGGTACACAATCAGATTGCTATGCAGAAGGCCCACCTAAAAAGGTTCAGCTGGTATGCAGTGTGAAAGATCTGTACCTGAGACCCTGGAGATTCACTGCCAGACTGAGTAAACAATACTGTCATTGACAATCCAATGGTCAAATTCAATATAAGGCACCTCCATATGACATGTATTCAATAAGTATGCTTTTTGTGTGGTTGTTGTGAGCCAGCCACCTAACTCCTCCTCTGAGGATGAGTAATTGGAAGAGTAAGGCCCTATACTGGTGGAATGCCCACCTGAACAACGGTATTTAGAGGCAGAGACAGCAAAAGATGTATCAGGCAACAAGAGTTGCTCGTTCTGGCAGAAGATGAAAGAAATGGGACAAAGGTCAGACTGCCCCTCACCACCTGAATCTCCTGAACCAACTGAGTGCAGGAGACATCAGGTACATTTGACAGCTTGGGAGAGATGGAGCACTCGGCTAATTGCACAACAGTGATCAGCAATAATTTCTAACACAGTTATTACAGGAGCCAGGATCACAAGTCAATGAAGAAATAACACCTATGCTTTGGAAATGAGTCAGCTCATTAGGCTAATCAAAGGGAGACACTGACCAGGGGTTGGCATGGAAGCAATTTCACTTGCCACCCTCTGTGAACTATTCATTCAGCGAACAGACTCCTGCTTTGCTTTGTTGCCTTGAAATCCTGTTCTACTAACCCGTGTTTGTTTTTTAGTTAGGAACCCAGACCTTGCCTGTTGCTTTGAACCCCAAGCTGTGATCCTCAATTTCTGCCTTCCTTGTTTCCCCAGACTTGTGGAGAGAACCCTTGGCTTTCTGACTCGATGTTGGTTTTTGACCTTGCTCTTATCTCTTGCCCTGAATTGTTGTGTTTGCATTTGTGCATCCCGGAACTCCTGGATAGAGTAAAAAGCACCAGGCTCTGCCCTGAATGTGATATTTGTTTGTTGATTTGACTGTGTGGTACATCCTGGTTTGTCCCATCCTCTGTTCGTGTGTGCTCTTTGGTTGCAACCTGGAGTATGGATATTCTACCTCTGTGTAATAATAAATAAAATAAACTAGAGGTTACTTCTAGCTGCTTCTGGATTTACACTGCTCCGATTGGCTATTTAGGTTCCTGTTTCTCTTTAGAGGAATTTCTTTTATGGAACTGATTGAGGCATGGGTGTCACTGGACCAGCCCCCCTGTTTTAAATAAGGCAGGACTCACCATCAGTAAGCTGAGTTAGTGCCCACAGTTGGGAAGGTAAGGATTGCTTATAAACAGATGTCATTTCCAAATCTTGTTGGTCTACATGGCTACCACTTGAAACAGAGAGAGAGAGAGAGAGAGAGAGAGAGAGAGAGAGAGAGAGAGAGAGAGAGAGAGAGAGAGAGAGAGTGTTTCTCATGGGGCTACTGTTTGAGACACAGTCCAAAGCTGCTTCAGTATGCAGGTGCCACCCAGTGTTTTGGATCCTGGCAATCGACTTCAAAATGTTCAGGTTCCCTGGATGATTTGTTTTATCCATTTAACTGTTAACATTGCTTCATTACTATGCCTCATTTACTTTAGTTTGTTTTATTACTTTATTCTATCTGGGCTTCCCAAAACATGATACGGAAAAATCAACTTGTAAAAGCCCAGGAGTTTTAAAATTCATCACTCATCCAATTAAGCAATGTGCCCTGTAGCATGTGTTATGTTAAACAAACAATCATAAGTTTCACACCATCCAATGAACACATTCATTGCTTCATTTCATGTAACAACATTTGATGGAATCATGATTTATGACATGATGATTTCATTTCAGCAGTTATTGATTTTATGATAAATTTCATTACAGCATGATTACATTTTGCTTGAATCTTACATTAGACATCAATATTTATAGCCACAAAATTAAAAAGAAATAAATCTTCACAAAATTTGTCTAATGTGAAGTTACCAATAAATAATGTCAATTTGGTATGGAATAAAAGTCAGTCATTTCAGCTCTTCTGCTGTTGGTTGCCATATATCATATTACATCTGAAGTTTTGGTGATGATATAGACCATGATTATTTCATACAATGGTTGGAACGAAAAAGTGGAAATGGGTGTAGTGGCACTTGTGGAAGTCATTTGTTGTTAGTGGTGAGCCACAGTTCTTCCATCTGTACCCAAGATGGCCTGTAGGCCAGACATGAAGAAGTTCCTGCCACTGGATATGTTTTCGCCTAAAAACATGACACCCCCCCCTTAATGTTTATTTATCTCTTATTATTGCACTTCAGGAGCAGGTTGTTTTCATGTTCATACTGATCCTCCTGATAACAGAATGTGGGGCATACCTGTATCAGACACTCACCCCACCACACAGCTTATCAGTTGGCCTTGGGATGTATTATTCCCTTCCAAGGTCAGTTTGTGGGAAAATATGCAAACACACATGTAGGTGAAAATCATGTATTCCTAAACAGTATACAAGTCCCTGGGAATGACCCCAATAGTGAACCTTGGCACAGGCTGGCCTGTAGAGCAGTGCTGTGCATATTGGCAAGTTATAGGAGTCCTCTCACTGTCATTCATAGGGTTCTCAATCGGCGGAAGGGGCGTAAGCACATATTCTCTGCTTTATGACTTATTTATTTCCTTTCTGTGAATTATTAGAGAGATTTCAATAAAACTGGCTGTTTTGCTTTATCACTTATGCATTTATTACCTCTGAATCCCTTAGTGAAAAGAACACTTGACATGGTTGATTTAAAAAATCCCCTTCCGAGGCTGAGTTGATCCCTTGTAGGAAAAAAAAAATACAGGCATAGTATGTGTAGCTTAATGGTTTTAATACATCTAGAATGCCAGTGGTCCATATAGTTCAGCATCCTGATTTACATAGACTAATTAACAGGGCATAGAAGCCAAGGTCTTCCCGCAGTGTTGCCTTCTAGCACTGGTGTTTAGATATTTACTACCTCTGAATGTTGATGTTCCCTTTATTTGATGCTGAACTTTTTATTGGAGAAATGGCATTTGAGAACAGCTAACCCACCTCTATCCTATCACTTGCATGTGAAAGGAAGGGAGCCTTTACATTATTTCTGGTGTTCTGTATATTCTGAGATAAGGTTCTTCAGCTTTTTTGTTCTTGGTGCACATTTATTCTTTTTTAAAAATATTTTAATTTACACGCATAAAACAAATGCCAACAACAAAACATAACAAAACAAAACCATCTGATAACATATCCAATATAAAAGATGATATTGTCATGTTATGGTGATGTCCCAAACAAAACAAAATATATAAGCCAATACAAGAAAAATCATGACTAGATAAAAAGGAAGAAAGAAAAGAGGACTGGGGGTGCTTCCATCTAAGTTGGCTGAGATTTTACATAATTTTCATTGATTCTGTTTCTGAGAAATAGTATCCTCTAATATAACTATTCAATGCCTTATTCAAATTTTCAGGTAAGAGTCTCCATTTATTAAAGTAAATTATTTAATGAGCTATAGTCTGGAAATTCCATTAAATAAATTATAAAACTATTCCAAATTATCTTAAAATCATCTTTCTTCCCCCCCCCAATTAATCTAATCTTATTTGTTATTTTTTCCAAGTGCCTCTATATTCCTTAATTTACTGTGCCACCTATCCAAGGAAATCCTTTAACAGTCTTCCAACATTGAGCAATAAGCAGCCTAGCTGTGACTAAAAGAAAACTGATATTTTTCAATGAAAATTCTCAATTTAACAAAAACACTTAAGTTGAGCAGGGCTCGTTCAGTAGTAGTTTTTATTTGTTCCTGGGTTATTTTAGCAATCCCTGTAAATATTGATTTCCAAAAAAAAAATTGCTACAGCTGAACAAGACTACCACATATGAATAAATGTCCCTAGTTCACCGCAATCTCTCCAATAATATTTACTGTTTATTTTCATTAAGTGGGCTAGCCTAACTGAAGAGAAATATCATCTTTGGAAAACCTTTAATGCTTGTTTTTGCAAACCTCTTGAGATTTATTTGAAAGGAAAGTGCTGGAATGTTTGTTCCCAGTCCTTATCATTAAATTAAGTATCTCTCTATATAATAATTGTTTTGGACTGGCAAAGTTCCATGCACTCCCTCAGCCATTGGCCCGTCAGCTGCAACTCAAGAGTACTCATGTGCCATTGTCTGGGTGCTGGGTCTGCTCCTCTTCCCCACCCACTCCTCCTTCAGCCACTGTGCCCTGTCAGAATTACTGGCAAATGGCTTTCTCTTTTGACAAAGATGCTTCTCCTGCTTGCCTCCCATGCGGGACTAACTATTCCCTCAGTGGCTGTTGGTAGGCATCACAAAATGGCAGTTACCTGTGTTTGTAAGATATCTGTGGTTCTTTGTTTAAAATGTTCCCCCATAAAGTTTAATTGAGCTGTAGTTCCAGAAAGGGGCCTGCAGGGGTATCATTCACTGGGTTGAATGGGGCTTCCTCATCTGCTGGCCTACAGTTCCCAGCTGCCCCAAGGCCAAAAAGTGTGGGAAAACAGGGACTATCCCAAGGCAGTCTTCGTCCCTGGGAGGCAGCAGAAATTCAGCTACTCCACAGTCAGCTGGACTGTGGAATGAATGGAAGTTTCCCTACCCACAACCTGCAGAGGTAGAAAGTATTGTGTCTAGGGAAAGAGGATTGCATTTAACCCCTGTTGATTTATGCCCTCTTGGTTCATAGTGTGTGTTTACTCCTCCAGTGTGTGTGTGCTCCATAACTGTGTAAATAGTTAAATAAATTCTTTAATTTGGGCTAATAATCTGTGTTGTGCTTTGACCACATAGTCTCCCCTACTCTGCACAATACCAAAGGGAGGGGGTAGCCCAGGGAAGCAAGGAAAGGCTAGACCCTAGGGTTGCCAACTTTCCAGGGATCCACCAAAGATTGGGGATTCCATCTCCAAATAGGGAGATTCAGCCAGAGGGGTCTCACTGTCCCTCTAAAAAGGCAGTGACAATTCTGTGAGTGGTGGGAGTGAACATAAGGAGTGAGACAAGGGTGGGAGGCAAACAGCTGAGTGGTAAACTGGAGCCCGTTTTGCCACGGTAGGCAACCAAGCTTGGTTCAGACAAAGGAAGGAAACCCTTTGCAGGCCTTTGAGAGAAACTCATTGAGGCCAGTCCTGACTAGGGTTGCCAGCTCCAGGTAGGGAGATTCCTGGCGATTTTCTAGAAGAGTCTATAGAAGCCAGAGTTTGGGAGGGGAGAGGCCTCAGCTGAATAGAATGCCATACAGCCCATCTTCCAAAGCAGTTATTTTCTCCAGGGGGGAGAGATCTGTTGTCTGGAGTTCAGTTGTGATACTAGGTGATCTTCAGGCTCCACCTGGAGGTTGGCTACCCTAGGCATCACAGTCAGTGCTTCAGAGCAGGGTCTGCTAGATCCAGGTTCTTGCTGTAGAAGATGAGTGGTGATTTTGGACCAGTCACAGACTTTCAGCCTAATCTACCTCACAGGGTTGTTGTGCAAGTCAAAAGGGGGAGAGGAGAATGATGTAAGCTGCTTTGGTCCACATTGCAGAGAAATATGACTTTTCCTTCTGGGAAACCATTGTTGCCAATCTCCAAGTGCTCTCCAGATGGCAGAGATGACTTCCCCTGGAGAAAATGGTTGACTCTGTGGCAGTCAGGGCTCCAGAGCACAGAAAATGGTGGATTTTGTGGCAGTCAAGGCTTCAGAGCATGGAAGAGGCTGCAGGTGTGTGTGGGAGAAAATAGAAAGCTGAAGAGAGAGTGGGAAATAAAGGTAGGTTGATGATTGGCTGGGAAGGAGATAGGGTTGCTAACTCCAGGTATGAAATTCCTGGATATTTGAGGGATGGAGCCTGGAGAGGGTGAGGTTTGAGGAGGGCTGGGACCTCAGACAGGTACAATGCCATAGACTCCACCCTCCAAACCAACCATTTCCTCCCAACCAGCCATTCCCTCCTGGGGAACCATTGTTCCCAATCTCAGGAGAGGTGTGGAAATCACTCAGAATTACAACTGATCTCCAGGAGGGAGAGGGGAGGAGATGCAAAGCTGAAATCAGAGGGGCAGATAATGGCAAGTTGATGCTTGGCTGGGAAGGAGATAGGGTTGCCAACTCCAGGTCAGGAAATTCATGGAGATTTGAGGGGTGGAGCCTGGAGAGGCTGAGGTTTGAGAAGGGCTGGGACCTCAGACAGGTACAATGCCATACACTCCACCCTCCAAACCAACCATTTCCTCCTGGGTAACAATTTTTGCCAATCTCCAGGTGAGGACTGGAGATCACTGAATATTACAACTGCTCTTCAGGTAGCAGAGATCAGTTCTTCTGGAGAAAATGGTGGACTCTGTGTCATTATACCCTGCTGAGGTCACCACAGCACATTGACACTGAGTGCCCATGGCCTTGGCACTCTCCCAGAGCCTCTTTCTAGAGCTCGTTGTATTTATTTCCACTACGGGCCTTATTCCTAGTTCAGTTATATTTCACAATTCTTTTTAATCATCTGCACCTGAAAAGTACTTGAGACTGACGAGTCCATAGAGTGAAATCAGCTCATACTTTTATTTAAGATCAGGAACAAGACAATTTTGGCAGGCTTGCAGGCCGGCTTATATTCAGTGAAAACCCATACCCCAAAACACAACCATACACCTTTATAGGCTATTTACAGTGGCCAAAAGTTCCACAGGCTCTCGGCTGGGAGCCTAGCCCTCCGATTGGTGCGGACTAGGATCTGCTTAGTCCATTGTTCATTGGAGCAAAGCTCCTAGGTTAGCAGGACCATGTGGAGCCCTCTGGGTGCCATGCAGTTAGGAGTGAGTACATTCCACCCCGCCTTGGTCCAAAGATACCCACACACATAGTCCTTGAGATACGCTGGTGTCTTATGCTCTTGTGTGGAACATTGGACCCCGGTCTCAGCCGGGACCGGGGTTGGCACTGCAGCCCTTGGCAGGATGCTGGCTGGTGACTGTGGGGTGATTTCAGGCTGGGTGGTGTCACTGGGTGCCTCATCTGTCCCCAGCAGCGGGCAGTCACTGGATAGGCTGGGGGCCGTGTCTCAGGGAGCTGAGTTCGTAGCCAGCAGCTCGGCTGCCTCGAAGGTGTCAGGTACCTCTGCATCTTCCAGACCCAGCTCTGTGGCATCATGGATGGTGATGTGGCTCTCCAGGGTTTCCAGCCAGGTCTCCCATTGGGTAGGTTGGGAGATGTCGAAGGCTGGGAGGCTCTCGGATGTGGCAGCCATCTTATGGGTTCCAAATGGAGGCTCAGGAGCAGTGGTGTCAGAACAAGGAGTGGTGTGGGCTGCTCTCGGGGTCAGTGGTACGATGCTCAGGTCTAGGAATGGTGCAGTGAGTGGCAACTGGAGATGCTGGCTTGCGGTGATCTTGGCGCTGGGCTTGATGCGATGCTCAATGCATGGTCTCTGTTCATGGAAGGTAGAATCCAACCTTCGTCGCCAGTGAAAAGTACTTGAGACTGACGAGTCCATAGAGTGAAATCAGCTCATACTTTTATTTAAGATCAGGAACAAGACAACTTTAGCCGGCTCGCAGGCCAGCTTATATTCAGTGAAAATCCACACCCCAAAACACACCCATATACCTTCATAGGCTACTTACAGTGGCCGAGAGTTCCATAGGCTCTTGTCTGGGAGCCTAGCCCTCTGGTTCGGGCTAGGATCCGCTTAGTCCATTGTTGGTTAGAGTGAAGCTCCTAGGTTAGTGTTGGAGCCCTCTGGGTGCCACGCAGTCGGGACTGAGTATATTACAGCACCCGAGTTTGTCCCTGATTTAATAACATCCTATATATTTTAGTAATTAATTTCCCCTCTTCCTTATCTATATAGCGAACTAATTCTTCAAATTCAGTTAATGGTCTTTTTATTTGATCTTTAATTTTCTTCTTTTGGAGAAAACTTAAAATCTGATGTTTTAACAGCCATTTAGTCCCTTCAGGAAAACTTCCTTCAATCCAGAGTTGCCTATTATTATTTAAGAGCATAACATTTGCACCCATGTTATTCTGACACATTTGCACCCGTGTTATTCTGACACACACACCCCAAGCTACAACAATACTTTCAAACTTGATTCAAAGCAAAATTTACAATATGGAATAAAAATACATGAATGGCTGAAAGCACAGAAGAATAGTAAAGGTAAAGGTTTCCCTTGCTCGAAAGCTAGTCAAAGCAATTTCTAGGGGGTGGTGCTCATCTCCATTTCCAAGCTGAAGAGCCAGCCCTGTCCGAAGACATTTCCATGGTCATGTGGCCAGCATGACTAAATGCCAAGGTGCACAGAATGCTGTTACCTTCCCACTGAAGTGGTGCCTATTTATCTACTTGTAATTTCTTGATTTTGAACTGCTAGGATGGCAGGAGCTGGGGCCAGAGACGGGAGTTCAATCCATCACGCAGCACTAGGGTCTTGAACTGCTCAGCTACAGACCTTCCAGCCTGCAGCTCAGTGTCTTAACCTCTGAGCCACTGCAGCCCTATAGAAGAATAAGGGGCATCAATTATTTATTTTTATTTATTTATTTTTGCATTTATATCCCGCTCATCTCATAAGGGGCTCAGGGTGGGTTACATCGATTTCAATGGCTACGATAAAATTTAAAATACAATTTAAAACACATTATAGGCATATAAGCAATAGTCATAGCTTACTGTGAGGAGGTTCCAGCCCAGTTAAAATAGATAAATGTGGCCGGTTATCAGTGGGTGGGTGACAGCAACCGGGGGGGGGGGCTTGTATGGATGCCTGCCACCTCAGCCAAAGGCCTGGTGGAACAGCTTCCTCTTGCAGGCCCTGCGGAATTGAATGAGATCCTTCGGAGCCCTGATTTTTTTTTTTTTTGAAACAAAAATTTTATTGGGATGCATTCAACATTGTTAAACATCATTACCAATACAATTTAAAAAGATTTTCATCCCATCCCCCACCCCCCAATAGGCTTCCAACACTGCTAATAACAAAAAAGAAAAAGTGAAAAGGTAATCAAGTTTAGACTTATAACAATCGACAAACCAGGTAACCCAATTTCAAATACATAAAAGCCTGACTTTTACAAACATAATTTCCAATAAAGGTACAGTACAATCAAATGTTCATTTCATTTCTCATTCAGTTTCAATACAAATCAAGATTGTACATTTTCCCTTTCATTCTATATTCAGTTTCCATATACAATTTCAGGCCTTCCCAGTCTTTTAAATATTGTTCTGCCATTTGTCCATTTAGTTTTTTCGTCATTTTGTCCATTTCGGCTAAAAACAGCAGTTTTCTTAACTAATCATGTATATCTGGCACCTTCTCCGCTTTCCATTGTTGAGCAAAAGCCATTCTCGCCGATGTAATCATATACCATAATAGTGTCCTTTTTCATGTGGAATTTTTTCCATTGTCAAACCTAAGAGAAGAAGTTCTGGACTTTTCCTAATAGGAATTTTTAATATTTTCTGCATCTCACAATGTACATTTGACCAGTATACCTTTGCTTTATCGCATGACCACCACATATGGTAAAAAGAACCCTCTATTTTTTTACATTTCCAACACTTATTACTCAAGTTCTTATCCATACTAATGTTAGCAATCTTTTTTGGTGTCATATACCACCTGTACATCATCTTATAACAATTTTCTTTTACATTGACACAGGTTGACATTTTAAAAGCTTTTTCCCACAAAAATTCCCATGTTTCCATAGAAATTTCTTTGTTCATACTTATGGCCCATTTTATCATTTGCTCTTTAACAGTTTCATCCAAAGTATATACAGTCAACAAGGTTTTATAAATCTTTGATATCATTTTTCACTCTTTTTTCAACCATATATCTTCAAACTCATCGTTCTTAGCTCTAAAACCAACCTCTTTACAGTCTTTTTTGTAAATATCCCGTATTTGACAATATTGTAACCATCCATACTCAAATTCTAATTCATTATTTGGTTTTAAAACATATTTTTTTTCCCTTCCTTTTGAAGCAACTCTTGATATTTCAACCAATCATTACCTTTATATTCTGAAAAAGGGAGCATGTTCCACCAGGTAGGGGCCACGGTAGAAAAAGCCCTGGCTGAGACTAAGCAGATATCCCTTGGGCCAGGGACTACCAGGGGATGTTGACTGTCCAAGTTTAAGGCTCATCGGGGTATATATGGGAAGAGGTGGCCCCTTAGAAATGTTGCTCCCAGGCCATATAAGGTTTTAAATGTTATTACCAACACCTTGAAGTGGATCCGGTACTCAGCTGGTAACCAGTGCAGCTGGTGAAGGACATGCCAAACATGAGCCCGCACAGGTGTTGATGTCAGCAGGCATGCCAACGCATTTTGCACCAGCTGTAACTTCCAGATCAGCCTCAACAGTAAGCCTGCATAGAGTGAGTTGCAGTAATCAAGGCTGGAAGTGACCATTGCATAGGTCATTGTAGCTATATCCTGGGGGGAAAGATAGGGCTTCAGTAGCCTGATCTGCCTAAGATGGAAAAATGCAGATTTGGCAACTGCAGCAACCTGGGTCTCTGTGGAAAGAGAGGTATCCAGTGTCACTCCCAGACTTCTCACTGACTGGGCTGGCACCAAAGGTACTCCTTCCAGTGTGGGAAGCCTGGTGCCCACATCCATACCCCCATGACCCAGGTACAAGACCTCCATCTTCTATGGAGTTAACTTCAATCGACTGTCACAACCATCCAGTCATGGCACCAAAGCCTCAGCCAAGTTTCCAGGAATGGAAGATGGATGGTTGTCCATTAACAGATAGAGCTGGGTGTCATCAGCATACTGATAATAACCCATTCCATAACTCTGGACTAACTGGGTGAGGGAGCGTATATAGATGTTAAATAACATTGGCAAGAGGATAGCCCCCTGCAGAACTCCACATTCTAGAGGGTACTACAGGGAGACCCTCTCTCCCAGCACCAACCTCTGTCCCTGCCCATGGAGAAAGGAGGAAAATCATTTCAAGGCAGTCCCCTGAACTCCTATGTCAGTGAGGTGGTGGGTCAAGAGATCATAACCATGTCAAATGCTGTTAGTCAAGCATATCAGTCTGTTTTTCACACCATTCCATATTGGCTCCCCACCATATGATGTTTAAACATCTGGTGCTCCAGTCATATGTGTTCTTTGGCTCTATGTCTTACACACCTTTTCTTTATAGAAAAAGATGGCACGGGCATTAGGAACTTGGTGTGCCTGTTCACAAGAACAGGCAACAGGCTTTATCACAGTGAAGATTTTTTAAAAAGAAAAAAAGCCACAGTGTTGAAAGACAACTAAAGTTTATATGAGCAGGCCCTGAAATAATTTATTCCAAAATAGATAGCTTGCCACATGCTGTATTATGAGATTTTCATAGAATTGGAATAGATCTTTTGGTTTTGTGGTACAGATCTCTAAATGGCATTTCCCTTGATACCTTTTAGTATCATACTTCCCTTGATACCTTTGAGCTGTTACTTGGCTTCACCAACATGCAGTAGTGAAGATACAGACATAATCCGTAGTTAGAGCATGACTGGAAAACAGAGGAGAAGATGTCTCTAGTCAATCTGGAATATGCTTGTACAAAGACCAGCCCTTTAAATTAGGACATGTTTCCCAGAAAAAAGGAGAGGGCATAAAATATTAGAGCACTTGAAAAGTCTACATTGGACAATCTTTGTTCAGAGAATACTCTTTCATCTACTTTAGGCCAGACTCCTAAGATACAGTAAATTAGATGTATGATAGCACCAAGCTAATTAGGAATTCTTGCAAAGATGCCATAATTATGCTGGGGAAGGTGGGCTTGGGTGTCCCCAGGTGGATCTAGCAAATTGGCAGACAAGGCCGCATGCATCAAATTCCAACATGCAAAGATATTGTGAAATTACCCCTTGAATAATTAGACTGATTTCCAATTTCTACTGGCCCCTGGAGATGTACAATTTCCCAGAGCAAGGGTTTCTACTTGCATTTTTCTCCATATCAACAAAATAATACAGACATTTTGACTTCTGTCCTTTACTTAGAAGGAAACATGATAGAAGGGTTTTTTTTTTGTTTTTTTTTTAAATTATGCATGGTGTAGAGAAAATAGATTGAAAGAATTGGTTCTCCATCCTTCCAAATTACTAAAATTCAGGGCACCCACTGAATTTGGGAACAAAAAATATAATCTTCACACAATGAATAATTAAATTATGGAACATAAAATGACAGGTTGTGATGACAGCCACTAGATAAAATGGCTTTAAAAGGGGCTTGGACAAATTCAGGGCTGAATGGGACCTCCATATTCAGAGGTGACATAGCACTGAATCCCTGTTTCTAGCCTCTGTATTTCTGTTGTGGGTCTTCTCAGGCATCTGATCAGATACTGTGGCAAATATGATGATAGTATACATGAAACATTGGTTTGATCCCACTAACGACTTTCTTATGTTGTGTTAAGAAGCTCAATTTGTTCACTGTGATCTGAGAATGAAGTCATGTTCTTCAGTTTGTGATTTCTGTTTCTGTTCCTATTTGGTATTTCCATCACAGGTTTTGACTCTCCCTCAAAGCTTGCTCACAAAAAAGAAGCAATCCAATCAATAGAAAAGGATAATCTTATCAACAAATGCCTAGGTTGGTATTTGGTCATCTCTAAATCCACTTCTGGATTCAGAGCTGCTCATCTATTTAGCTAATCAGTTTATAGTTTGGTGAATTTATATAATCTTTTTAAAAAGTAGAATGGTAATGCTTTCTGTATCTTTCATTTTATTATTCATTCTTACAGATGTGCTATCTCAGAATCTGAGACAAAAGCACAAGGAATGTAAAATTCATTTTCAGTGGTTGAATTTCATCTAACTGGATCTTAATTTTACCAAAAGGGGGTGCATTTATAAGAGCAAATAACTATAGAAGAATTATAAGAATGTGTAACCTTGTATTTTGTTGTCCAAAAATTAGATCTATAGACTTAGATATAAATTCAAACTAGATGTGTGACATGGGGACATCTATAAATGCATCAGCTGCTGAGAGGAGTGGATACATAAGGGCTTAGTCATGCAGGAGGGGTAGGGAGTTGAACCATTTTACCCTGTTACCCAAATCTGTCCTTGTGTCAGGGCAGGTACATGAAGAGAGACCTCTACATGTATGAATTCATAACACTGATCCATGGTAGGGATTGCTTGAGTCTAGTGTCTCTGCAGCTCCCAGTTTGGTACAATGATTCTCCCAGGGAAAAATAGACACTTAATGAGCACCTGGATTTGTCTGTAAGGAAATAAGAAAAGTAGTGATATTATTTGCATTTGGTGTAGAATGAGGATTCATGATAGCAGTGGGTCAAAATTCAGGATCTGGCAGTGCGTTGGTGGAATTTGAGTTGTACTGTGATTGGTGTAACTTTAGAATCCAAGACCCCTCTGGTGTGAGAGCCTGTATTCAAGCACTCATAGGGCAGTTCAAACTTTCTGTTGTAGAAGGGTGCCAGAGAAATGTATGTAAGTGATGTAATAGGGAAGAGAGATGTAACCAGTTGCAGGTGATACAGTTAACTTGGGTGACAGGCATGACTCAGACAATGGTCAGGAAATGTGTTGATGGCCCATCTTGAACTCTCAATTGAATTACCAGAGAAGTCTACATTGTGAGGAAGATTCTAAGAGTGTCAGTTATTGTCCTATAAACTTGGGTTATTACTCAGGGTGATGGTGAGGGGCTTTGGAGGGACACCCAAAAGATCCTTGAATTATATGCCCCTTGTATTCTCAGGCAACCAACCTACTTTTTTATGATAGCAGATGGAGAAATAAAAGCCTTAATCAAGATACCCTGCTTTGATATCAAAAGGATGAATTCACCTGTACCTTTGACTTTGGAAGACCAGGAGTTACTAAGCTACAAAAGAGATTCTTGGGCTGCAAACAAGACACAATTCTTGGGGGGGTGTTGTTTTTCCAACTTCAATCCCTTCCCGGGAACAGTTATTTCTAATGGTGAAAGGAAACATACAGGGACACATGTGTTTATGACAGGTCAGTATTTCTTTAGCTGTTAACACTTTGTTAGCAGTTACCAGCTGATTTCCCACAAGCGCTGCTCCACGCTCACCCTTCCCTTTTCCTCTGATTGTTAAGTATGACACTTAAAGGCAGCTTTCCAACAAGTGATTCAACAGCTCAGGACAGATCAGAACAGACAACACAACGTAGAGCAACAGGCTCTTATTTAAATAGTGTGGGCTAGCATAGCCACGCCCACATTCATGGTAACAACCAATAGCATTCCAGAGATAAAGTCCAATCAGTTTCCTTCCCTCCAGCACAATCCTTGTCTCCTGATTGGCCTGCTACGCAGAGTAGCCAATCAGGTATTGCCATTCTGGATACCAGCCTGTCAATGGGATTTACATCAAGCTGAGGACATAACATCCCTCCACACTATGAATGGACTATCTCTGAACAGATGTAGTCATTCAGATAAGCCTGTCGCTGCCTAGACCATTGAGACCGACACAGGGTCTCTGTCGGGAGTGTCTGCTCCTCACTATTAGTCTGAGGACTACTGTTTGCCTGTTCAGGCATGTGGGATTCTGTCCCTTGTCTGGTTGGAGCTACCTCCCTAGCTGTGGTGACCTGAGGAATTTCACCCACCTCTACCTCTAGAGGCACTGGTCTGGCGGTTTGACTTTCTGCTGCTCGGTCAGGGATGGACCATCACTGGGATAGCTGGTCGATGTGGCGCCTAAGTCCTCATCTGTCGTCTGTCTGCACCATATAAGATAGTAATCCAGCTACTTCTATGACAACACCCAGAAGCCAAAGGTGTCCCTCCCCATAGTTCTGGGCGAACACCAAGTCCCTTGTTTTAAAGGACCGGGGAGTTTCCCTGTCCTCCCTCTGGGGCAGTCGATCTGTGGTGAGATCGGGATGGAGTCTGTCAAGGAGGGTGGTGAGGCGGCAACCCATTAACAACTCTGCAGGATTCCTCCCTGTGGCAGAGTGTGGTGTTATATGTTGGTATAAGAGGAACGATGCCACCTTTTGACTCCAGTCCCCCTGAGTCATTCTCTCCAGAGCCTCCTTTGTTGTTCGAACCATTCTCTCTGCCTGCCCATTTGTTGCAGGATGGAATGGCGCAGATGTAATGTGCTTTATTACATTGTCCTGCATGAACTTTGCAAACTCTGCAGACACAAATTGAGGCCCGTTATCAGAAACCAGAGTGTCTGGCAACCCATATGTAGCAAACAGTTTTTGCTTTTACAACTGCCATGGTCATCATTTTGCTCATGAGGAGCACTTCAAGCCATTTTAAATAGGCATCAACAACAATCAGGAATATCTGCCCGTGAAAACGGCCAGCAAAGTTTACATGGATTCTGGACCAGGGTCTGTGTGGGTTTTCCCAAGGGTGTAGAGGTGCGTGGGGGGAATCTAGTCTGGACAGTTGGCACTCATTGCAAACCCTGACCCACTCCTCAATGTCGTGGTCCATCCGGGGTCACCAGACATAGCTCTGGGCCAGAGCTTTCATTTTTACTACGCCCAGATGACCCTTGTGCAGCACCTCCAAGACCCTTTCCCGTAAGGGAAGAGGCACTACCACCCTGCTCCCCCACAACAGACAGCTTTTATGTACCAACAGCTCTTTTTGACACATGCAATAAGTTTGAAATTCTGGCGGCAAACAACCCATTGGCCACCCCCTCCATACCCAGTTAAGCACCCGGGCAATTGTGGAGTCCTTTGCAGATTTAGTGGCAATGTCCAAGGCATGGACTGGCAGCTGTGACAGTTCTTCCAGGGCCATTATCTCATAGGCAGGAGCAGGGTCCAGAGCAGGTCCTGGAATGGGACACCGGCTTAAAGGGTCCGCATGTCCCATTGCCTTGCTGGTGCAGTGTTCAATTTCAAAATCATAAGCTGCCAGGAAAACCATCCATCGCAGCATTCAAAGTGAGAGGACTGGAGGCATTTGGCAACCCGGTGCAAAGAGGCCCAGCAAAGGTTTATGGTCGGTGACCATTACAAACTTCCATCCGTATAAAAAATGATGGAATTTTTTTAACACCAGTAACCAACGCAAGTCCTTCCTTATCAATTTGCGCATAATTCCTCTCAGTGCCCATCAGTGTCCTTGAGTAATAAGCTATTGGCACTTCCCACCCATCCACCATTTTGTGGCTGAGGACTGTGCCAATTCCAAACGGGGAGGCATCTGCAGCCAGGATTAGTGGCTTCCCTTCATCATAATGCATTAACACAGAATTAGACACTAACAAGTCTTTTATTCCCTTAAACGCTTCATCATGCCGCAGCCCCCAGGTCCACTGTGTCCCTTTTTCAAGAAGTTTGTGCAGTGGTTCTGCCACCGACGCCTTGTAGGGCAAGAAGGCATGGTAGAAATTTAAAATGCTCAAGAAGGACTGCAGCTCTTTTTTTGTTTGGGGCTCATTGGATGGCAGCAACCTTGCTCTTTGTGGGGTGGACATCCTGTTCATCGATTTAAAAGCCCAGAAATTCGACCTGGGAAACTCCGAACTGACATTTTTGCTTTTTAACCTTTAAGCCTGCTGCTTGGAAATGGCCCAGCACACCCCTAAGACTCTCTGCCAGTTCTTCCTCTGTGGCAACCACAACCAGCACATTGTCAAAATAAGGCACCACTCCGGCAGATCCCTCAGCAATCCCTCCATCAAACTCTGAAAGATACCAGGAGCTACATTGACCCCAAATTGTAAACAACTGACCCAGAATGCTCCTCGATGGGTCACAATCGTCTGTGCCTTGGCTGCCTTGTGGTCCACAGGCAACTGCTGGTATGCCTGTGTGAGGTCGAGTTTGCAAACAGTCGCCCCCCCCTTTAGCAAAGCCAATATGTGGCTTATAATGGGAATGGGGTAAGAGTGCTGTTGTAAAGCTTTGTTTAAAGTACATTTATAGTCAGCACATATCTTGACTGAACCATTTGGTTTGATGGGTGTTACAATGGTTGTTTCCCACTTCACATAAGGCACAGGCTCTAAAACTCCCTGAGCTACCAACTTATCTATTTCGGCCTCAATTTTTGGTTTGAGGGCAAGCGGAACAGTTCTGTACTGCAACCTGATGGGCGCTACAGAGGGGTCTAGCTCAAACATGACTGGCGGACCCATATACTTTCCCAGGGTTCTGTCAAACACTTTGGGGAACTCCGCATATAAAGAACTCCATTTATTTCCACCAATGTGTTCGATCCCAGACACAGCAATTCCCAGAGCCTCAAATCAGTCTAACCCAAGCAGACTGGCCCTCCGCCCCTCAGTCACCTGGAGACCTAAGGTCCCCTTAAACCTTTTAAATTGTACCTCAAAAGTAGCTTCCCCAGCCACTGGTATGCACCGCCCGTGGAAATCTGAGAGATGCACCCCACTGGGTGCTAACCGGCGGCAGCTCCTACGAGGAAACAAACACTAGAACGTCTCCATGGAGATGATGGTCAACGCCGATCCTGAGTCGACCTCCATCTCACAGGGCACTCTGTCCAGCAGCACGGTGACATGGATCTTCTTCTTGGTGTGATTTTGGGTGCTCAGGAACAGTTGTAGGGCCGGAACGGCTGGTGATCACATTGCACTCCATTTGCCTCCATGCTCTGATGTCTCGCTCCTTCCTCAACAGTACTGGGGACGACTGAGGTGACTTCCTGGGACCTGTTGCCTTGTAGACTCTGGCCAAATGGCCCCGCTTGTTGCAGTTTCAGCACCATAGGTCACGTGCCCAGCACTGGTCCCGCTTGTGATTGCCGCCACAACCTGCGCTTAACTGCTGAGGTGTTCCTTTCCACTGTGGCTTCACTCTCCACATCTGATGGACGTCATCGCCCTCAGCCTTGGAATCGCTGGTTGACTCATGATGAACCACCTTCTCGACCTGTGGTTGTGATGGCACGGTGACTTGCCGAACCTCCTGGGTGGACCATTTGGTGGCTTCAGCAGCTATAGCCTCTGCATAGGCTGTTGCGTAGGTGAGCTCAGCTTTGGTGAACAGTCGCTGTTGCAGACGCTTGTCTCTTAGGCCCCACATCAACCAGTCCCACAAGGCCATCTCTAGGTCAGAGAACCCACACGTGCAGGCAGCTTTCCTCAGCTCAGTGACAAATTCCACAATTGATTCTCCGACCTTCTGGTCCCATTTATAGAATGCATGGTGGCACCAAATTTCTGACGGACTAGGCGCATAGTGATTTTTCAGCTTTACCTTCAGATCTGCCAATGACACCATCAGGATGTTTGTCGGCACGACCAGGGACCTTGCCAGGTCAAATACAGCTCGGCCGCAGGAGCTCAGCAGGACCACTGATTTCATGGCCTCATCCTCGATTTGGTTTGCCCTTAGATGACACTCGAACTGTGTTATGTACGATTCCCAGTCCTCCAGGCCTGGTTTGAACTTGGCACTGGCTGCCATCCCTCTTGCCAGTTCTGCTGGTGGGTTGGCAGGGTGCTGTTCTGTTGGTGGTGGAGCCGCAACTGGTTCTGCTTCATCTGCCATTGTGTCGGTATTCAGTGGGGCTGCTTACCCACTAGATCCCATCCTTGACACCACTGATAAGTATGACACTTAAAAGCAGCTTTCCAACAAGTGATTCAGTTTTAATGGTAGTGATTCAACAGCTCAGAACAGATCAGAACAGACAACACAACATAGAGCAACAGGCTCTTATTTAAACAGTGCAGGCTAGCATAGCCACGCCCACATTCATGTTAACAACCAATGACATTCCAGAGATAAAGTCCAATCAGTTTGCTTCCCTCCAGCACAATCCTTGTCTTCTGATTGGCCTGCTATGCAGAGTAGCCAATCAGGTATTGCCATTCTGGATACCAGCCTGTCAATGGGATTTACATCAAGCTGAGGGCATAACACCAATGGTATGTGTCAATTTCACACAAGCTGCTGCGCGGCCACATTTTGCCTCGCAGTGTCATGCGATTTTCCCTGCGTCTACTCAATCCTGTTTTTTGAGGATTGAGTAGATGTGGGAAAAAATCACACGAAGCTGTGGGGCAAAATGCAGCGGGGCAAAATGCAGCTGCGCAGCAGCTTGTGTGAAACTGACATGTACCATTGGGGCAAAAGGGAAGGCGAGCGCAGAGCAGCACTTGTGGGAAATTGGCCAACATTTAATTCTGTGTTTTCAGAAAGACAGAGAGTGATTAAAAATGGGATACATTGCCAGATGATGTAGTGATGGCCACAGGAATAAACAGCTTTAAAGGGGGATTAGATAAATTCATGGAGGATAGGTCTATCAGTGGCTGTGGTGGCCATGGTGACTTAGAGGAATCTCCACATTCAGAGGCACTAAACCTCTGAATCCCAGAGCCAAAAGGTGACATCAGGGGAAGTTCTTGGCCTCTATGCCCTGTTGTTGGCCCTCCAGAGGAACTGGTTGGCCACTATGTGAGACACAATGCTGGACAAGATCAACCACTGGCCTGATCCAGGAGGGCTCTTCTTATGTCCTTATGTTCTTAATGTTCTCCTGCTGATGTTTCAGACATTTAACAAACCTTTTAAATGCCTGGCTCCAGTAAAGCAGTTAAACATTTATGTACAGCTTCCACCATCCCTGCTGCTTCTTGATACAGCAGCCAGTTTTAGTAAAGGGCTCAGAAAAAAAAATGTCATTCGGAGGTTACTCTTTCCCCTGTCTATTCAAATGTATGTGTCCGTATAATCTCTTCCACTTGAGTACCCAAGAGCAACAGGGTGAAGCAGAATTTCTTAGATGCAGGTTATCTTCACAGATATTTTTAAGGAATCAAAAGCTGTATTTTTTTTTTTGTAAAAAAACTCCACAACTGCTAAGATACTGTTATTTCTGGGAGCTTAATAGTTCACTGAAGAGCTGCCACATGCTGCTGCAATGGAGAGGGTTATGGCTTGCCTACTGCCATTTATCACATTATTTACCTTTCAGTGCTTGTCTGTCACAGACGTGCATTTGTGCTTTTAATATCACGTCTTTGAATAGACTGTACTGATGTGATACGGATACAAGAAGTACAAAGGATGCATTCCTGCTTCAGGGTTTATAATCCCAACGGATATCTTTGGAGCAAACCAGCTGGAGACAATTTAATGCAGTGCATGCATACTGATCACAAAACCAAGCCATACCAAGAATACATTCAGGAACATAAAGGGATTGATCACTTTAAGTCAAAGGAAGCCAACTCCAGTGGCTCCCATTTCTGACTTGATTTGTGCATGGTCTGTATTGGCACCAGCTTCCAAGGACTGTTTATTATGTTAACCTTGACTCTAAGAACCACTCTGTATCCAAATATGTATTAAAGTGTAGTTTCAGAGATGCTCTGGTTGGGGCAAGAATTTTGAAGCATTTCTTTTTAAAGATGTGCATATTGTATCACCTACTTTTTATTTCTGTTGAAATCATCAAAAGACACAAAGGTAATTCTTGGAGTTGGACCTAGGAATCCATTCCAAAAAAAGTGGTGCTTTCTCCCAGAGAAATACCTTTTTGTTGCAACTGAAGACTGCTTACACTGGAGAAATGTACTATTGTCATTAGTACAATGGATCTGCAGGATCCAGCCCTATGTGTTTCAGCCAGGAAAGGCCCCAAGCTTTCTATAAGCATAATGAAGATCAGTCCTTTTTTTTTTTTCAGAGGACCATTCAGTGCAGGTCTCACTTCATCTGCTAATCCAGCAGCCTAGATTTCCTCTCTGATTCACATTTTTCTGCTTATCTTGTTTTGTTCCTAATTTCCTTACAGCTCTTTTTCTGTTTTGTTTGTTTATTTTTCAGAGCTGTACAAAGTTAGAAGCAGGCATGTTTCCTAGTTAAACACAACACAATGACACGGTCTGTAGATGCTAATAAACCTTATTGGTATTTGTGCTAAGATATGCACAAACAAACCCCAGTGTTCTCTGAATAAAATTCTACATTTCATGGCATTTTGCATCTCTTGCTTGGTGATCCAAACCAATATTCCGTATACCAATTGCTCTGAGAAAGCACATTTCAAATATTTCCAAACAACATATGGTTGTTTAGGGACAAGTTTTGGATGCAAATGTAAAACATGGTCTAGAAATAAGCTGCCATCTCATGTTCATGTATGTTACAGTTATTACCATGTGACGTAAGCATATACAATTATGCCTTAGTTTTAACAAGATGGTTGTCAAATGGAGATTTTAAAAATGCACTAGTCGAAAGCAACATTATTGTTTAACTTTAGGAGTAGAAAAAAGACTTTAATGGAAAAATATTAGAAATCCGAAACTGTGGATTCTGTATTAAAAAGCTTTTCTATAATAAAGCCTGTTTGATGAAAATATCCTGTATAGACTTAGTGCTCCTAGATTCCCTTCCCCAATTCTCACTTTAATAAACAGTTTTTATTGCTGATTTATGAGAAACGCTTGATTCATGCATGAGAAAGAAACTCCTCATGCCCAAATCTCTAATATATTGCTTTCTGCACAATACAAGTGTCTCTTCCTTTATTTATTTATTTCTAAATCAAAGAGATAATAAAACCACACCAACTAGCTCTGAGGCCAACCATAGTTGGATTTATTTCTCTCAAGTGAAAAAAAAATATATAATTCTCTACTTGACATATTTTGCAGTCTCTGTATCTAGTTCTCCCCAGTTGGGTCTTGTTTTACTTCTATATCCTTTCAGCCAAGGGATGTGTGTTCATAGAAATTCATTGTTCAGCAAAATACAGCAAGGTCAACCCAAGATATTCCACAAGTTCTCCTGTTCTTGATTCACTTGAGTTCCACTGAGTTAATTCAAATGGAAGAACACCATCTGGTGGATAATCGTACCAGAAACCTTTAAACCAGAAAACACATTTCAATAACACTGAGGAATCAAAATTAATGGTCAGAGACCAATGAACTGGAGCTGTCTATAGGACACCATCATTGACAGTGACTCAAATCATGTCAGCTAATTGACAAAATGCCTCCTTGAAAACATAGAACATTATCCGGATTCCATTGTACTCCTGACAAAATTGTTAATCACTAGAAAGTATAGGGCTGCCAACCTCCAAGTAGTGTCTGGAGATCTCCTAGGATCACAACTGATCTCCAGGTGACAGAGACCAGCTCACCTAGAGAAAATGGCTGCTTTGAAAGATGGAATCTATGGCATTATACCCCATTGCAGTTCCTCTCCTCCTCCTCAAACCCTGCCCTCCTCAAATACCACCCCCAAATCTCCAGGTATTTACCAATCCAGAGCTGGCAACCCTAAGAAGATAGCAGTCTAGTCTTATCAGACATCAGCTCTTAGAGTAAACAGAACATGTCTCTGCAGTAGTTTGATGGACAACTGTGCCATCCCATGGCAAGCAATATTGCTAGGGATTCAGTTCACATTCCATTCACCAGGGGCAATCAGACCGTCAATTAATCAACACGCAATTTGGCTGTTTGCAATCTGTTTGTGGCTATTCACAGGTATAGGCTATTTGCCAGCATCAGAACCTGACTGGCAGCTGATGAGGGATCAGCTAGGAGCCAGCTTCTGATCTCCTGGACGGGGGATTTTGCTGTGTACCCCACAAAGCCTCCTCTTGGATGCACATCTTAAAATGGTGAGAGAGTTTGTGTGTGTCAGCAAAGCTGAGAACAACACCATAAGGTTCAGTCAAAAGGCTGAACTCCTAGCAGAGTCATGGCAGAACGGTCACAGCTGAAACACCAGACTAAGATGCAACCATCTCCTTCAGGGATCAGTAGCCATATCAGCAGAAGAGAACAGACAGGTCCAATGGTGATGGGGACAGAGGAGTTCTTGAAGGGTAGCACTGTCAGATTATTTATCTTAGACAACAGCATTGACACTTCAGCTAACCCTGATTAGTACTGCACAGAAGAATGACGGTTCTTATCTCATACCATGAAAACCCAATGATGAGACAATCCAACACACACACAACACACACACAAACACACACACAAACACACACACAAACACACACACACACGGTCTTAGAGATATAACATCATCTGCTATGGAGGTGTGACAGAGCAGCACCAAGCACAGTACCAACAGTCCCCCTCCCCTGGAATCTGCCACAAAGGTACGTGGAGCTGCTTGATCTCCCAGTTGAAGATCCCCAGCATCTCATAATCATGACCATTTCAATCTATAAATCCTGAATATGGGAACAGCTGTAAAACTCCTCATTATTGTTGCCCAGTAAAAAGAAAAGAGGGTGTATGGAACAGAACAGGATGTCTTACAATGTGTTTGCAGAGAAGCTTTGTAATGATACAAAGCTTAGTGGGAAATATTTGCTTGAGTGTATCTATGATCAGCTGTGTTGCTGAAACTTCCATTGTACTGTAGCAGCAGTTGATAAAACCTGTTCGGTACCTTCTACTGTGAAGTAACTCTTAGGATAGGTATGCTAGTTATTCTGGAATCAACAATCTGGAGATGTCAAAAATAAAGACTTTACAAGAACAGCCCTAGGTGAAGCACTTGAGACAGCAGCTGTAACATTTCTGTTTTTCTCAAACTGTTTGCTTATAAAAGGCTCTCCACTGGCAGTTAATGCCTCATGGGGATTTCTGTGTTTGTTTAACACCACACTGTTGTATTGACAGCAAAGCTCCATTATAAACACTGTACCTGAATGTAAGTGGACTTCCTTGAACTATAGCATGTACAATTACCTGGTAGGGTAATTCTAAGACTTTAGGGATTTACAAGAATAGGAAAAGTCAACAATAGGTGTTAGTTCCAAAAAGTATATCCTAAAAAGTACTTTCTGCTTGATACAGGTCTGTATATAATGACTGAAGATGTCCTTTCAAGTAATATATACAGAAGAGTGATAGTATATGTTCTACATGTTCATTTGTTCTGGATTTCATTACAATCAGTTCACGAAATTACAGGGGGGGCGGGGCGGAATGAAGCCAGTATGACAGGTGCCATTGAATTAAAAGTGTGTGCAAGGCTTTCTGGGCATGGACCTTGGCTAAAATGGGGTGGATGTTAATCATACTACAGAGCTCAGTTCCCCTGGAGATAAACAATGCTTTGGAAAGTGGAAGGGGGGGCATTGTACCCCACTGAAGTCCCTCCTCCCCAGGATCTATCCCCAAATCTCCAGGATTGTCCCTGCCTGGAGCTGGCAACCCTATTTTTTTCCTGCTTCAGACACGGTTGACACAAGAGTAGATGTAGTGAAGTCAATAGGGCTACTCTCATGTAAATCTGCATATAGTGATGTTTACACTTTCCCTATGTAAAGAAAAGAGGCAGATCAAATGAGACTGACAGTCCAGGCATCTCAATGGTGCTGCTGAAGCACTGAGTGAGAGATTGGTTCAGTGCTTTAGTGATCACATTTAGAACATTAAAAAAAAAAAACCCCTCAGAGAAAGATACCATGGCAGCAAAAAAGGGTGGTGGTGGGGGGAGCGGCAGTGTTTGAAATGGCCATAGCACTTCAGAGACGGTTCATTAATGGAAGGAAATTTGCTGTGTGAAACCCCCATCCCTGTGTCGCTTTTACTTGGAACTGAGTCAATGATGGATAACATCCGGTTTAGACTGGCATTGTCAAACAGGCCCAAGTCTCAACAGGTGTTTTCTGCGAGTCTTTTTTACCCTCAGCAATCTTTGTATATGCTGTAATTTAATCCATCAGGACAACATGCCATATATTATGGATCCATACAACCATGTCAGGTGGGTATGGCTGCTTCCAAGCCTGTGCCAACAGTTGTCTAGCTGCAACCAGCAGGTTTTTAAAAACATACTTCCTTTCCCTCTACTGATAAAATACTTAGCAGGGCTACCTTAGGTGAGCATGTTATTTTACAATTTAAAATACCATTTATCTCCCTAAATATGCTGGCCAATAATCTTGAGCTAATGGACAAGCCCACCATATGTGAGCCTTCGGGGAGGGCGGGATATAAATCCAAATAAATAAATAAAAATTAAATAAAGCACCTGCTTCTTTATTACATCTCCAGCATAATTTAGAAGCACCTATCAACATTTTTGCAGACCTTTCGGGTGTCGGATACCATCTATACATGATTTTAAAGACATTTCCCCTTATATTAATGATACTTTGACCACATCCTTATGCAATTCTTGCCAGAGGTCTCCTGAAATAGTAATATGCAAGTCTTTTTCTCAACTGATCTTACAAAAAGTACTTCTGCCCATGGACAAGTCTGCTTGGCAGGCTATAAATATTTGCCACAATTTTCCTATGTGTTTCTAAATTATTTAAAATGTTCAAATGTATTTAAGGGATGTAGGACGTCCCTCTAATTTAATTTGGTCTGGATGAAACTCCTTATTTGAAGATATCGAAAGAATGGTTAAGGGTTTCACCAGCTTCAACCTGGAGTTCTTCAAAAGATTTAAGAGTTTTATATTTAGTAAAATCAACTATTCTTGCCATTTTTAATCTCTCATATACACCAAAATCAGTTACTTTAAAAGCCTCCTCAAATTCATCATGATGTAGCATTGGCAAGCATTGGGAGCTACCCAACTTTGGTTTCTTTTTACACTGATCCCATGCTTTAGTCAATACCATATGGATGTACATTGTGCCAGCATCAGTTCTTTGTCTGTTATTTTTCCAAATCCAAAGATCAAGGGGGCAAGAAAGACCATGTTGTTCTATCTCTCAAACTGCAACTGCCTTGTCTTTTGCAAACTAATTAGTTATAGCAGCAAGCCTTACAGAAAGAAGAGCAAGTGAGGGGTGGGCTATCCTAAAATAAGAGCTCTTGCAAGCCCAAGCTGTTGCTATTCCAACAAGCAGGAAACATGGTAGGGAATCCAAGAAGCCAGTGTGGATGAACAGAGAACTGTGTGATATGCTAAGGGAGGAAAAGGAAATGTTCAAGAAATGGAGGCAAGGACATACCTCTAAAGAAGAGTATCTGCAGGGTGCTAAGCCCTGTAGGTCAGCCATCAGAGAGGCCAAAGCTCACAGTGAGCTAAAGCTGGCCAAGGAGGCTTGCTACAGCAAGAAACTCTTCTTCAGATATGTGAGGAGTAAATGCGAGATAAAAGAGGTGATGGGCCCACTGTTGGGTGAAAATGGAGAAACTCTAACAGGGGACAAAGAGAAAGCAGAAAGGTTCAATGTCTATTTTGCCTCAGTTTTTTCCCTGAAGAAGAGAACAAGCTCATCTAGAGATGGTAGTAGGCAAGGCACAGCATCCAGGTCACTGGTTGACATGGACAGAGAGGTAGTTAAGAAGCACCTGGCTGTATTGAATGAGTACAAATCTCCATGGCCAGATTGTATGCACCCAAGAGTACTTAAATAATTTTTTAGAAAGCTTGCAGGGCCTTTGTCCATATCTTCCAGACCTATTGGAGGATGGAAGTCATGCCACAAGATTGGAGGAGGGCAGATATCCCAATTTTCAAAAAAAGGAGGAGGGATGGCCCAGGAAACTACAGGCCATTCAGTCTGTCCCAGGGAGGATACTGGAGCAAATTTTAAAGGGATCAATCTGTGAGCATCTAAAGACAATTTGGTGATCTGGTGAAGTCAGCACGGATTTGTTCCCAACAAATCCTGCCAGACCAACCTCATTTCTTTCTTTGATCATGTGACAAGCTTACTGGATCGAAGGAATGTTGTCGATATTGTTTACCTAGATTTCAGTAAAGCTTTTGACAGGGCTTCCCATGATGTTCTGATGGGTAAACTAAAGGACTACAGACTGGACTCTAGGACAATTAGATGGATAGGGAACTGGTTGAAGAACTGCACTCAGAGAATAGTTGTCAATGGATTTCATCTGAATGGAGGGAGGTGTCCAGTGGGGTGCCACAGGGCTCAGTTCTGGGCCCATTACTTTTCAATATGTCTATAAATGATCTGGACGAGGGTGTATGTGGGGGGCTACTCACTAAATTTGCATATGACACTAAATTGGGAGGAGCAGCAAACACACCAAAAGATAGAGATAGAATTCAGTGAGATCTGAACATTCTGACTAGAAAAGAATTAATAACTAACCTTCTTGTGGCAATGAAGAGTGCAATTGCTTCTGTCTGGAAATCATCCTCAGCTCCTACCAGTTCTTGTTGGTTTGCTAAAGTATGGGACCACTTTATCATGGAAAAAATAACTCGTCATATCCAACAAATGGAAGTATATCCTAAAACATCAATTTTTTTAGAGAAGTGGTTCCCATTTTTTGGAATATATAGCACATTCCAATTGTCAGCCACACAATAGCACATACCTACACATACTGAATTCCTAACAACCAGGTCCTACGTACCACCAAGTCACATCACATTTGATTACTATTATGTCACTCATTGTTATGCTTGTGCACATGGTGCACTCTTAATACTCATCAACTTTAGCACTTGCAAACCAGGTAGATTGCTTCTACTTTCAGATTAACTGTTATAATGCATATGATTTATATTTTACTGTTGTTACTGTTGTCATACTTACACATGTCACACTCATTTTTGATCTCAAATGTTACTTGTTATAACCAGTTTATAATTGTACTAGCCGCAAAGCCCACTGCGTGTCCAGAAAACCAATAAAAATATTTTTTAAAAAATCTGAACATTCTGGAAAAGAGAGTGGATGTGAACAAGATGCAATTTAACAAGGATAAGTGCTGAGTTCTACAACTGGGTAACAAAAATGAGGAACACAATACTGGATGGGGGATACACTTATGAGTAGCAGTGTGTGTTAACAAAACCTTGGGGCAAGGGTGGACCAAAAGTTAAATGTGAACAGTCAGTGGGTTGCAGTGACAAAAAAGGCTAATGCAATCTTGGGGTTTATAAACAGAGGCATAACATCCAAATCAGAAGATGTCATAGTTGCACTGTACACTCCATTGATCAGGCCATACATGGAATATTGTGTGCAGTTCTAGAGGCCTTAGTTCAAAAAGGATGTAGACAGAATGGAGCTTGTGCAGAGGAGAACGATGAGGATGAGGATGGGATTGTTCAAGATCCTACAAGCTAGGCTTCAGCAGTATGTGGATAGAGAACTGCCAGAAGTACAAGCTGGGTTTCGAAAAGGTAGAGGAACTAGAGATCAAATTGCTAACATTCACTGGATTATGGAGAAAGCAAGGGAGTACCAGAAGAACATCTACTTCTGTTTCATTGACTACACTAAAGCCTTTGATTGTGTGGATCACAACAAACTGTGACAAGTCCTTAAAGAGATGGGAGTATCAGACCATCTCCCATGTCTCCTGAGAAACCTGTATAAGTGTCAAGAAGCATCAATTAGAACTGGATATGGAACAACTGATTGATTTAGCACAGGAAAAGGAGTACAACAAGAATATATATTGTCACCCTGCTTATTTAATTTATATTTAGAGTACATCATGAAAAATGCCGGCCTGGATGAATCATAAACTGGAATTAAGATTGCTGGGGAAAACATCAACAACCTCAGATAGGCAGATGATACCACTCTAATGGCAGAAAGTGAAGAGGACCTAAAGAGCCTCTTGCTCACCATGAAAGAGGAGAGTGCAAAAGTTGGCTAGAAACTCAACTTCAAAAAACCTAAGATCATGGCATCCAGCCCCATTGCTTCTTGGCAAATGGAAGGGGAAGTCATGGAAGCACTGACAGACTTCACATTCCTGGGATCCAAGATCACTGCAGACAATGACTGCAGCCATGAAATTAAAACACGCCTGCTCCTTGGGAGGAAAGCTGTGGCAAACCTAGACAGCATAATAAAAAGTAAAGACATCATCCTGCCAACAAAAGTCCATATGGTCAAAGCAATGGTATTCTCAGTAGTAATGTATAGCAGCAAAAGTTGGACCATAAGGAAGGCCGAGCACCGAAGACTAGATGCTTTCAAATTATGGTGCTGGAGAAGACTTTTGAGAGTCCCTTGGACTGCAAAGAGATCGCATCAGTCAATCCTAAAAAAAATGAACCCTGACTGTTCCCTGGAAGGTCAGATACTGAAACTGAAGCTCAAATACTTTAGCCACCAAATGAGAAGGGAACACTCACTGGAGAAGACTCTGATGCTGGGAAAGATTGAAGGTAAAAAGAAGAAGGGGACGGCAAAGGATGGGATAGTTAAGACAGTGTTATTGATGCAACAAACATGAAACTAAGCAAACTCTGGAGGGCAGTGGAAGACAGGAGGGCCTGGCGTGATTTATTTATTTATATTTATTTGATTTTTTGTCCGCCCTTCCCTGCACACAGGCTCAGGATGCATTACAACATGATTAAAAAACATAACATAATTAAACTATAATACAACATTAAGAACTATAAAATTATTAATTACAAAGTATAACTAAAAGATTCCTAAAATGTTTTATGGGGTCTGCTACGCAATTAAATTAAAGTCCTAAGGGGTTCTAATTGAGGGTAACCGTAGATGGAACAATGCAGAGTAATTGGGTGGGTGAGAAAGTCAGCATGGTGGTATAATGCAGGGCAGGGCAGGGCAGGGCAGGGGAGGCCAGTATAGATGAATTGCCACTGCCTCAACCATAGGCCTGGTGGAACATGGGGTCCATGTGGTCCATGGGGTTGCGAAGAGTCAGACTTGACTGTGTGACTGAACAAGAAGAAGTCTGGAGAAGAGAAGGTTGAGTCTATAATCCTAAAACAGTATCTTTCAATGGAGGATGCTGACAGACCACCATTATCTTAAGGTTTTTGAAGCACTTGGCTTTTAATTCTAGGCTTTCTATTTTCCCAGATAAATCTATTAAACATGTTGAATTTGAATTAAGACAGAACATTTTACTATCAATGGAAGTACTATGATTGTAAATAGGAATCTCAGTAGTATTTTCATCTTAATGAGAGCAATATGACCCAACCGAGATAGCTTGTAGTTTGACCAGTTCTTCAAGTCATATTAAGAATGCTGTGGTTGCCTAGCAACAGCCACTGAGAGAATCCATTTTTTAAAGCTACAGGCACTCCTTTTATCATTTCGGGCCTTTCTAAACCTCCCAATGTTTGTTTGTTTAGTTGTCATTTAAAAAAAACAAACACCAACCTGGCGCATTTTTCAGGTTTGTAGAAAGATCTGCCTTGCCCATTTATAGCTCCAGTTACCAGATTTAAGTATCCGAAGATTGGCTGGCTTTGATATTAGAATATAAGATATGGATCTGATTACTGTGAATGAACTTAACTGAATGAGAGACTACTGATAAGAACTTTGTGGGGGAAACCATACATTTGCTGCTGAAAAATAAACTGAAGTTTCATGGCATCTTAAAGAGTAACATTTCCTATTCTAATGTAAATTTTCAGGGATCAGAGCCCAATGGTATTTTGCACTGGATAATTGCTAGGAGATATTCCCCAAGTGACTCTGTTGAGACACCAATCAGAGCTTGTTAAAGAGGGCTGAATTTACCTGAAAGTAAGACATGGACGTGTGTATGTGTGAGAGAGAGAATAAATAGCAAGTCTGCATTTGGGACAGAAAAAGAGAGAAGCATACAGGAACAGCTGTGACTTTACTAAAACACCTCGGGGTGTTCAATTTCTTTCTCTGGGGATCTGATGAGGCATAGTGGATCTGCTACCTCTTTTCCTCCACCTTCACTGTACTTGTAAATTGATTAAAAAGTGAACATTACAAAAAAAATACCATAAGTATTAAGTGCTTTATTCCCCAGAGAAAACCATGCAGGTAGCAATATCCGCTGCTCAGTGGACTGAGGATTGTGCAACAGTGTGGTTTTGTTTTCCCTTTATTTCTTACTTTTAATATTTGCAATGTTGCTGATATGATCTCAATTGCTTTTTAATTTTAATTTGATTAATAGTGAATTTGAACTGATGGTATCATTAAATGACGTGGGAACAATAATAACAGGACACAGAAATGTTTTAAGTAATTAATAGATAAATCCAGTCAGCTTTTTTGTTCAATCTCATCTAATTTCCTTCCTTATATGGCTTTTGTCTAGGCAGGTCCTATGACCTCCAGCATGTTTGGTGGTTAAAGGAGATCTCCTCTCCCTTTTTTTGCCAGTGGAGAAACTGGTTGGATCCAACCCTCGACCTCCAATTGGTGACTGGCACTTCTTGAGAGCAGAGGAGAGTCAACCACTTCTGCCTGCTCTCCAAGATCAGGCTACTGCTGAAGACAGGCAATGGCAAACCACTTCCAAATGTCTCTTGCCTTGAAAACTCTACAGGGTTGACATAAGTCAACTGTGACTTGACAAAAAGTAAATAAATCCATCACACTTCTCCTGTTCTGAGTAGGTACTTGGAAGGGCTTTTGTTTTACATTTTGAAGCCCAAGAGCTGACCATCACAAACATCTACAAGGCGTTTTTGAGAGCTAGGAGTCTGCCTTTGTACTAACTTTTCTTAACTAACACTAGCCAAAGCATCACAAAATAGTGATTGCAAGCTTCACCAGAATGGATGTTAAGAAACACAGTACCCACCAAAGAAGGTGCCCCCAACCTCCATTATTTCCAAAGGACTAAAGTCAAACCAGATAATCTTGGCAGTAGAAACTGAAGGGGGCATTTTTGCACACCAGCAAAACCAGTGCAATGTACAGAACACCTGGCATAATATTAACAAAGGTTTTCTACATTCTACAAAGGTTTTAAATGCATTCTGTCACCAAGCAGGATAAGGATGAGAATATCTTGAGACCAAGAAGTGAAAATAAAGGGAGGGGGGAGAAGATTAGGTGAAGGGAGACAGAAATGAATGAGAAATGCATGGGAAAAAGGGAGGGATATTAAGAGAGAGGAAAGTTGTGTTATCTTGCTGCAACACCATAGCTACTGCTTGGTAAGATCTGGCTGAGCTGGGTGCAAGGAAAGGGAGAGAGAAAAGCGAGACTATTGGAGAAAAAAAGAAGCTTAGCCAATCCTAGAGGTTTGTGCTATGCTCAGACTTTCCTGTAGTCCTAGTGGCTGCAGTCAGAACTGCATTTTAAAAATAAAAGGGAAGATGTCTGGCTGGAGGCAGCAAGAGAACACTGGCTTCAAGGCCCCACTTCAAAGGCCTTCCTTAAGCTGCACCTGGGGTGGACCGTCCTCCCCTGCCCACTTGGCATGTCTCATATTTTCTGAGGCATACGACATGTCCTAAACTCATAAAGAGTAAAATTGTTCTCATAGGCAATGGTGGTGCTACCATTTGTATCGGTAAAGCAGGAGAAATCGGGGGGGAAGCTTGTGTATGCAGCATTCTGACTTTGCCAACAAACTCCAAGTTTCTTCAAATCAGTTTACAGAATATTACCTTTACTTTACGTACAATACATGTGCTTTGATAGCTGGTGCTTGTTTTTGTGAAGGAAGGCAAGACCGTTTATTTCTAAACCCATTTCCAAATGTAGTTCTCAAGCCTTTTCAGAGAACATTTCATTCAGTTCATTTTTGTTCCAAATTAGCATTTAATAGCTATGTCTGAGAAACCCATTCTGGCTGTGTACTTTTTACATTTTGTCTCTTTAGCTATCAGCATACAGTGTGATTTTAAAAATAAAGTCGCACATAAAACAAAATCTATTCCGACGGAATAAAGCAACTCACAAACATGCAGGGCAGTAGCCTAAATATTGTATCACCATACCATTCTTGTCTGTGCCATTTCTTCCTGCAAGATAAATACAGTAATAAAGTTGATCCCAGTCACATTTGTGGTTGAAAGAGCAACTCTGCAGTAGCTAATGGTGTTGTTGTCACAGTCATGAAAGATGCTATGGAAAAAATGATAATGAATCACCAGTAAGCCTGGACAGCCGTAGGACATATGGAGATCAGCCTGGCTAGGCCCACACTCGTCAATGGCTGTCATGAGGTTGCTCTCCTCCCTTTCTAGCCAGCCAGCCTGTATGTCTTAACTGGTTGGTGCCTGAATAGCCAGCCTCTCTGAAGGAATTCAAGCAGCAGCAAATGATGCTGGCAGCAGAATCACTGAAAGAAGAAAGAAACCATAGGATACACTGAGCATTAGGAAATAATTGTGATGAGTTTGAGTATTCATTTGGTGCAGAACTATTTTATTTGCATTATGATGCATTATTGATTGTAAGTGGCTTTGAGGTCCTCTCTGCACTTGGATCTCATCCCTGGTTTTATCAGAGTTCAACTTGTGACACAATACCTTGCATTTATCCCTGGTTATTACAGCATCCGTTTATCCTGGAACAAGTGTGGGGCGAAACTAGGATGACCTCAATGTAATGTGGAAACAAAAAATACTCTGACATAATTACAGGAATGAACTCGAGTTTAGTGTAGAATGTATGTTTGGGGACAGAGTTGAACCAGGATTTAAGGTCTAGTGTGGAAAGGACCTGAATAAAGCCTGGAAAAACAAATAAAAACTCCAAACTGATTTACGTACTAGTCTACATGTGAGCTTCAAGAATTGATCTAGGGACATATAAAGTCAGGGATATTATTTGACTAGGATTAATGAGCCAGAATGTTTGCAGATACATCCCAGAATGGCAGGGATACATTTTTATAACTGTGATACTGTGGATTACAGTGCTCTGCATTTGAGGAAACAGTGACCATTGTGTATAGCTGTTTACAGGCTTTCAAAGATACGAACCAGTTAATAACAAACTTCCAAAACACCCTCAGCTTTGGGTCCCCCACCTGGAAAGGAAGCCACAGACACCAAGACTGGATTAAATTAAGGTTTGTTTATTTAAAAGGCTGAACTTCAAAATGTAAATTATTTACCCTATTCATGTTAAGAGGATACCCCGTTCACCAGTGTTTGGGCATTCCCGTCCTGGCTCCATGACCACAGTACTACATAGCTACTGTTTACTTGTCCTTGAACACATGAAACTGTCTTGTATTGAATCAAACTCTTCATCCATCAAAGTCGGTATTGTCTATTCAGACTGGTAGCAGCTCTCCGGGGTCTCAGGTGGAGGTTTTTCACATTACCTACTGCCTGGTCCTTTTAACTGGAGATGCTGGGGTTTGAATCTGGAACCCTTTGCATGCAAAACAGAGGCTCTTCTACTGAGATACTGCTCTTCCTTGCCTGTACATCAAACTGTACAGAGTGATGCTTCCAGTGAAGACCATTCCCCTATGCCAGTCAACATAAAGATCCATGTGTTAACTTGCAGCACTGAGAGAGTTCTCTCCCCAGGCATTTGGATTGGACAATCCAAATTGTCTGGTTTGGTTACCTTTCCATATCTTAAGATACCTTAGGGTGCTTGTTGATTTAATTAACTTACCAATGAGCCTTCACTTAAGCTGCTCAAGAGGGGACTAGCTTGGCTAATTACCCCTCCCTTCATCTAATGAAAATGAAATTGCTCAAAGAAGAACACAATCCAGCTAAATGCCTGCTAAAGACAAGTGTACCACATCATCCTTGTACTGATGTGGAAGAGCTGCTTATGCCAGGGAAAAGCACCATAATTCTTCAATTGCCATAGCAAACTTCCAAAACATGCTCAGGCTTTACTGAGTTTCCCAGACAAGGGACAATTATAACTCAGGGTCTGTCACACATATTTCAATTACATTGTCATAACAATCATATATACTCAATCTATTACTTTTTTTTTCTAGAAATGCAGCAAAATGTTGATTTTTTAAAATGTCCATTTAAGTACTATTGGCTTTTTACAAAGTATTATTTTATGCAATTTCCATATTTCCACATTTGTGAATGTTTCAGTTTATCATATGAGATCTTCTGCTCTATAACATGTTACAAAATGGGTGGTCTTGGCTCTACATGAAAGAATTGAATGGGAATCTCGGTTTCCTGGTTGTCGGCCCTTGCGGCCGTTCGGCTGGGGGGCCGCTTTTGCCTCCCAGTGAGGAGAGGAGGCAGTTATGACATGGCATTTGCCACATCTGGGGGGTTGAGGGTGGAGCTGGAGGCTTTTTGTAAGCCAGCTCCTGGCTCCCGCCCTCATTCTTCACCTTTCGCTCAGTCGGGATGGAGCTATGCGAGCTCCATGTGGTGTGGCCTAAGGTGCTTAGAGGCGGAGTGCGGCTCGGTGGAGGTGCGGTTTGAGTGGCGGTGGGCTCATCGGGATCCGGGCAAGTGTCAAGGCGGTGATTCGGCGTGGCGCAGAGCACGTGGGGGCAGCTGGGTTGACTCGGCAGTGGTTCTGCAGTTGCGGCAGTGTCCTCGTCAGTCCCAGTGAAGCCAGTTTTCAGTGGCTACCTTTCCTGCTGGGCTTTCCTGGGGTTTGCCTGTGAGCCCAGGGGGCTGCGATGGTTTTTGGCAGTTTAGGGCCTGGTTGGTGAGGCCAGCCTGGGGTGCTGTGTGTGGTTGGGGCAGAGCTACTGGGGCTGGGCTTTTGGTTGAAGGGCTTCTGTAGGTGAGCCACCCCCCCACATTTCTGGGCTGCCTAAATTTTATTTCTAGAGGTTTTCCCTGCTTGTTTGGCTTAGGTCTGTTTGCTCCAGGCTGGGGTTCACAGAGAAGGTCTGAACTGTTGGGGATAAAAAAGGCTTTAGGCCATTTGTCTGTGCCTTGCTGGGCCACGCACCTGGGCTGCCTGGCAGTGGCTGTACCTTCCTTAGTGAACTTGGGGGCTGGTGGCCATTTTCATTGGTGCTGGTGGTCATTTTGGGTTTAGGAACCATTTTGTGTTCAGCAGCCATTTTGTGGGCTATCCATTTGTGAGCTAGGGTGGCCATTTTATACCTTCTTCAACCATCTTTTTCATGATGGCATTTAAGAAGGGCAGTGGATGATCTAAAGGGAAGCAACCTGCCCTTAAGGCCCCCCCGAAGACCCTGGCCCCCGCCCTCTCTTCCTTCGAGGACGAGGGCAGGGATGAGGTGCAGCAGGCTATTTTGGATCACCTGATGGCTGTGGAGCAGGCTTCTGGGCTGGCTACACCCTGTCCTCCCTTAATTCCAGGGCAGGTTGTGCGAAAGGAAACTCGCTCATCGTCTAACAAGTGGCTCCAGGCTGAAGTTTTAACTTGCCTATCTCTGGTTGAGGGTAGGATTTCAACAGGTGCCAGGAGTAACACTAGAGGTGCAGATCACCAGGGTGATTCAGAGGCTGGTCCTTCAGGAACTGGGCCTTCTCATGGGACAGATACGCCCAGTTTGCCTGCAGCTCTGGCGGACAACACGTTGGGTAAGTTAGCTGCTGATTCTCTGACTGGGGCCTCCTGGCTATGGGGGCCTTGTGAGGCTCCTCCCACTCCTGGTCCAGGTGTGGCTAATGCTTTCCACAATCAGGGTATGGGGCAACATTGGGGTTTGCAGCCCACACAGTTCCCCATGCAATGGCCCTACCGGGCATGGTATGGCCAGCTGCCTGCTGGACCTGGTCAGTGGTGGGGTTCCCCTTCTTCCAGGAGTGCATCTTATACAGCTACGCCAGCTTCTGAGCTACCTTTTGGGGATGTGGCTTTGTCTTTAGGTGATCATCTGTTGCCAGCCACCAGGGAGAAGATTTACAGGGGTGAATATGTGGATTTCTTTTCCCTCCTTTTCAGGGAGTTGGAAAAGAAAGATAAGAATGACCTGGAGGATAAGGACAAAGAAAAGCTTAGGAAGATGAGAGTTGATCGTACCTGGGCTAATTGGGTGGCTGTATTCTTGGTTTTTGCGGGTGTACTGGCAAAGGTGCAGCCGTGGTGGGCTGCATCTTTATTTCAGTACTTTGATATCATTTATAAAGGTTATACGGGTTTTACTGGACTGGCATGGCTCCAGTATGATGAGGAATTCTGTATGCAGGCAGCCAAGAACCCTTCCATATGGTGGGACCAGGTGCACCCTCACCTTTGGTTGCAGATTATGTCCCTGGCCCGCCCAAACATGGGTGACCGGTCGCACAGCGGACACATTGCGCAGCATCAGTCTGTATCTTCTAACACCCACAATGCAGCAGGGCAGGTGGTTCAACCCTGCCAGCTATGTTGGAAGTTTGGGTCGCAGGGGGTTTGTAGCAGGAAAGCCTGCCAATACTGACACGAGTGCCCCCTGTGCAATGGATCACACCCTTTCTCGGCCAGCTTCCGGGTAAAGCCCCAGAAAAGCCATAAGCAGTTCGAACCTGGGGGTTCCGGGGCTCCTGCTGGTAAAGGGACCCAGTCCCATAAAGCTGAAAGTGCTTGAGGGTTGGTTGCACAGATACCCATGGCGGAAAGATGGTATTTATCTGTTAAATGGTTTTTGGTTTGGATTTCGTATTCTCTGCCAGGGCCCTTGGGTCACTGTTATGGCGCCCAACTTGGCATCCATTAGGGGTTTGGAGCACGTAGTTCAGTCCAAGATTGAGAAGGAAAGGGCAGAAGGTAGAGTTCTAGGCCCTCTCCCCTCTCCTCCAGTAGTGAACCTGTGAGTTTCCCCATTGGACATCATCCCTAAAAAGGTCCATGGTGAATATCGGTTGATACACCATCTGTCTTAGCCACGCGGGGCATCTGTCAATGACACCATTCCAGAGTTTTTGTGCTCTGTATGGTACACCTCCTTTGATCAAGTGGTCAAGGTGGTGTGCCGCTGCGGGATAGGGGCTGAGATGGCCAAATGAGACATTAAATCAGCATTTAGGCTCCTTCCAATTCATCCCAGCGATTTTGAGTTGTTGGGGTTTTCCTTCGAAGGTCAGTTTTATATGGACCAGGCTTTGCCTATGGGCTGCTCCATTTCGTGTGCAGCCTTTGAGTGTTTCAGCACATTCTTGGAGTGGACCCTTTGGTGCCGCACAGGGATTTCCACAGTTGTTCATTATTTGGATGATTTTTTATTTGTAGCACCGTTGAGCTCTGGGAGATGTCAGGTAATCATGCAGAAATTTTTGGAATTGGGGTGTCCCCTTGGCTCATGAGAAGACTGAAGGTCTTTCTCAAGTTTTGACCTTTCTGGGCATTGAATTGGATACCCTGGCACAGGCCTCTCGGTTGCCTATGACCAAGGTGGCCGAGTTGCGTGCGAGGTTAGCCACTTTCATGGTATGTAGGAAGGTCACGCTGCATGAGTTTCAGCAGCTATTGGGGCACCTCAACTTTGCTTGCAAGGTGGTTGCCCCTGGGCATGCTTTCTTGCACACATTGTGTGATGCTCTGAAGGGCCTGCGACTACCACACCATAGGACCAGGGTTACCGCTGGTATAAGAGCCAACCTCAAAGTGTGGCTGGAGTTCCTTGACTCCTTTAATGGAGTCTCCTTCTGGAGGACTGAGCTGCAGTTGGAGGCCGGCTTGCAGTTTTGCTCTGATGCTGCTGGGTCGCTGGGTTTTGGTGTGTATTTTCAAGGGCATTGGTGCGCCGAGGAGTGGCCAGCAGACTGGGTGAGAGATGGTACTTCCAGGGACCTTACCTTTCTGGAATTTTTTCCCATTCTTGTGGAGGTTTGGTGTGGGGACACTTGTTAGCTAATCACACTGTGCATTTTTGGTGCGATAATTCGGCTGTTGTCCAGATTGTCAACTCCCTTACATCCAGATCACTTCGAGTCATGGACTTAGTGTGGGCATTCACGCTCCGCTATCTCCATCTCAATCTTTTGTTTCTTGCCAGACATGTACCTGGGATCGACAATGGGGTGGTTGACTCTCTCGCAAACAGATGGAGAGGTTTCGTCAGCTGGCTCCAGAAGCCGACCTGCATCCAGCGCACATGCCAAAGGAGCTGTGGCGGGTTGGAAAGCAGAGGTGAACAGAGCAATTGGACTGGCCATTGTGCCAGGAGCGAAGTGGGCATATGACTGTGTGGTGTGCCAGTTTTCCAATTTTAGGAATGAGATAGGCTGTATTCCAACCTGTGGCCAATCCCTGTGGACCATTTGTTACACTTCTGTGTAGTTATGCAAGGTAAGGGGTTGGTTATTAGCTTGATTAAGGGATTGCTCATGGCTATTGCATATGCTAGTAAGGCTCAGGGGCTTTCTGAAGCTACTGGCAACTTTAGGATTCGTAGGATGTTAGAGGGATGGTCATGGGAAGCTGGAGTCCACAATGATGACAGGCAGACTATCTCTCCAGTTGTGTTACGGGGCTTGCAGGCTGTTTGGAGGGACATCTGTTCGTCTGAATATGAGGCATGCCTCTTTCATGTGGCTTCATTGATAGCCTTTTTTGGTGCCTTCCACATAGGTGAGCTGGTAGTACAATCCAAGAAAGATGGGTCAGGTCATGCTTTTGAGGTGCATAATGTATGTTTGCAAGGGGATCAAGTTCATCTCACCTTGAGGCATTCTAAGACAGATCAGCGGAGGCGTGGCACAGTTATCACCATCAGTGTGTGTGCGGAGGAGTTGTGCCCAGTCTCTGCCTTGGCGGCTTACCTTGCTGTTAGAGGTTTGGGGGTTGGACTTTTGTTCCAGCACCAAGATGAAAGCCCTTTAACCAAGCGCCAATTTGGGTCTGTTACTTCTGTGGCCTTGGCTAGGTTAGGATTGGCAGGAGTTCATTTTTGCACCCATTTGTTTCGGATTGGGGCTGCATCCACAGCAGCTGCTATGGGATACCTGGCCAGGGATATACAGTGTGTGGACAGGTGGAGATCTTCGGCCTACAAGGCTTATGTTCACCCCATGACACGTCTGTGAATTGTGTTGTGCTGTTTTGGTTTTGTTCCAATTTTCATTGTTTTTCCATTGCAGGTCCTGCTGGCTGGCCGAAGCAGAAGAGGGTCCTCATATGTGGGCAAAGTTATGTTTTTTGGGTAGCACATTGAGCGAAGAGGTCACCCTAGGCTCACAATTATGGCTAAGCCAACAGGCCATGGTTGACTAGCTTGGGCGCCGTGGTTTGTGGTGGCCCGGCCTGTTACATTTGTTGTTTAATGAGGGGGTTGGTCCTCCTCCCCACATTTTGATGATCCATTTAGGGGGGAATGATTTGGGTTTTATCAAGGGTAAAGCCTTGATTCTTCAGGCCCAGTTTGATTTTCTTGTGATTAAGCAGTGATGGCCTGAAACCTTAATCCTCTGGTCCGCTATGGTTCCACGCTTCGTTTGGTGTGGGACCTGTAACCCGTTGGCCATCGATAAAGCTCACCGCAAGGCCAACCGGGAAATCTGGACACCTCTTGAAAAGGGCCTGGGCCATTATTTGCCTCACCCTAACATACATGCTGGTGTTACAAGCCTGTATAGGACTGATGGCGTGCATTTGTCGGAGGTTGGCAAGGACCTCTTTCTGGAGGATTTACAGCAAGGGCTTGGTGGTGCTTTAGGCATTCAGGTGGGCACAAAGGCCTAAGCTGAGGCTTGACCTTTCTTGTGGCAGGATTTCATTCCATATAGATTGTGGCACAGTGAGCACCGGCTATAACCCTTTGGGGCATAGGGGTCTTGCCAGTACAGTCCTTGGGCCATGTGACCTGGGGTGGGGAAAGCAGATCACATATGGCATTGCTGGGATTGCCTCTCTTTGAGCCTTGCAGCCCGGGGGTGGTTCCCTGGCAATTAGCCAGTTGCCAGGCTGACTAGACACAAGCCATATTTCCTTGGCTGTTGTCTGGGGCGGGGTGGCTCACCCTAGTTATCATGGCAAGGGAGGGGTCTTTGGCCCCCTGGCCTCAGCCATGCCACAACCTGTCCTGCCCTTGCCATTTGTCTTTGTGTTTAGTTCAATAAAGTGGCCCGTTAGTATCCCAACTGTTGTCTGTCTCCTTATTCCGGCTTGGGGGGCAAGTGCTGTGTATGTGTGTGTGTGTTTGTGTGTGTCAGTAAGTGCATTAGACAGAGAGTTCAGGACCCAGTTATTATGGAAAATTAAAATATCTTCTGTTAATTATTTATAAGATAAGATCTTTGTCCTGGAATTTTCCAAAGCCATTGAACGACATGTCAAATTCACATAAATTATTTCCTTTACATCAGCCCATCTTCCAGTGCTTGGGCTTTGTTTCGAGTGGAAAACTGGATATCTGTTTTGTCTCTCAGAAGCTGAGTACTTGCTGGAAAGCATGCCTGTTAATAACCTCCTAGTGCTTGAATCTCAGCAGGTTAAAAGTAGTGCAAGTCCACTGAAGCCCATTCCATGGAGCCACACTAATGAATATAAACCAAGGAGTCAGTACTTTGACTGCAACTTCATTTCTTTGACTGCATTATTCAATACATGAAAACCATGAAGAGATTTGCTAACTAGATACTTGTCATAGGACATGATGTAAAGAAGTATAGAACAGAACATTTGCCTGAAGACAGTTATATTTCCTGAGACTAAGGAGTCTCAGGACACTGCCTGAAGGCAAATCTTAATAGCCACTGCAATACCATGAGAGGCTGGATTCAGCTTCAGAATTAACTATGCCAGTCAATGTTTATGAACACTCTCATGTATTCATAATAAAATATGTAAAATGAGGTTTCTCCAAATTACTTACACTGAATCCATTTCTGCCTTCCAGACTAACTTTTGTCTTGCACACGAACAAGTTCTGATGTAGTCTACACATCAATGTGAGTAGGGCTCTTTTTGTAGAAAAAGCTCAGCAGGAACTCATTAGCACAATAGGCCACACCCAACAGCAGATACATTAGCCTATTAGGCCACACCCCTGACAGCACAGCTCATTAGCCTATTAGGCCACACCCCTGACAGCACAACTCATTAGCATATTAGGCCACAACCCATGTTACCAGACGTGTGGTCATCCAGCCACACCCACCTTTTGCTTTTTATTCTGTTTTGCTTGTTTTTTGTCAAAACAGTTTTGACAAAACTGATAAAAAACGTTGTAAACCAAAAACATGTAAACCAAAAACACTGGGACACACTTCAGCTTAGTACATAAAAGATCAGACAGATCATTTCACTCGTCGTCATTATTGGAAAAAGATGGTATATCTACAGCGTTTATGATCCCAGATACAGTTGCCAGCTCTGGGTTGGGAAATACCTGGAGATTTTGGGGGTGGAGCCTGGAAAGTGCAGTTTGGAGAGGGGAGGGACCTCAGTGTGGTATAATTCCATAAAGTCCACCCTCCAAATTAGCCACTTTCTCCAGGGGAACTGATCTTTTGATCTTTGTAGTCTGGAGATCAGTTGTAAAAGCAGGAATCAAGTTGAGGCAGAGGGCACAGAATATTCCAGTCCAGTTCAAATGCACAAACTACAAATTATTCACACACTCACACACACAGTGTTGACAGTGCTGCCCCCAATCCCTGACTCGCAGGCACACACACACACACACACACACACACACACACACACACACACACACACACAAAGTCTATCTGTTCTTGCAACTAGCTCTGATGAAGCTGGGATTGCATGCAAGAATTCAAAGAAGCAATTCCCCTTGGTTTTGCCAGAGTCTTTTTAAAAAGCAGGGTTGGGAAAAGTGGAGAGGACCTCAAGAACCCTTTCCCTTAAAACAAAAGCACATGTTGAAGCCTCCCCCCCATGTCACTATGGGACTGTAACCTGAGGGGGGCATGAATTTTGAAGGTCCAGAAGCTGTAGGAGTAAACAGGACTGCCAACTTCCAGGTGGGACCTGGAGATCTTCCAGAATTAAAACTGATTTCCAAGTGACAGAGATGAGTTCCCTTGGAGAAAAAGGATGCTTTAGAGGATGACTCTTAGGCATTATATCCCACTGAAGTCTCACCCCCTCCCCAAATCCCTCCCTCCAGAAGCTCTATTCCCAAAATCTCCAGGTGTCTCCAACCCAGTGTTAGCTGAAATGCTCTGATCAATAATTAATAGAGCACACAGAACAGTGTTTAATATTGGGATTCTTTGATCTGTGTATACGGAGGATGGGCTACCACGCTATTTCCCAATAAAGAGGCGAGGGACAGGAGTAAAATAAATCTTTTGTTTACTGTGCAGTAATATTCAACAGAACACACACAATCACACACACTGTCATGCAAAACACTAATAAAAACAGGAAGGAAATAAATAGCACATTCGCATGAGCAGGTATTGAAGCGATGAGGGGCAATATTTACCTCAGGGTCCGCAGCTCCAAATCTTCCAGTGGGTGGTTCAGGGAGGGAAGGAATATGGAAGAAAAGAATGGGGGAACACATGTACTAGATCTGCTAGAGACACATGCGCTGCTTCAGCTGCAGACTGAAGCCTTAAAGCGAGGTAAGGGCTTGGGTAGAGTAAGCTGGACGTAAGAGGTAATAGCAGGCTGAGAGAGAGGCCGTTGGTAGGAGGTAGGCAAGGCTGCCGTGCTCTGAGAATCATATGTGAGTGTTTTAAGGCTTCTCGAGCGGTGGGTGTGGGAGGCCAGGCGGCTTACACCTGGGGACACTCCCTGCTGGCTAGGGATTGGCTCTCTGGGTCAGTTTCAAATACTAGTGGCTACCTTGACTGTTGGACACCTGGGAGTGGGAAAAGAGGAAGCTGGAACAAAGGAGGATGACTCTTCAGTATCTGGGCAGATTCTCCATGAGGAACGTGTGAGTTGGCATGTGGGGAGGGGGTTAATTCCTTTATTGTGGAGACCGGGAGTCTGGGCTGTATGCAAGAGTCTTTTGTTTTAGTGTAAACCTGTGAGTGTAAAACATGACAAGCAGCAAGCAGGCTATGGAGCACCTTTGGAGTGAATTCAGCCAGCATCTCATCGTCCTTGGCTGGCCTCTGTGTCCTCACTGGGTTTTTCCCCGGTGGTGCTTATCATACAGTCTCTTGGCTGGCACACTATCAGGTTTATAACAGCATAAAAACAGTCCAGAAATAGCCCAATAAAGGCGGCTGGGCTAACACCAGAGCTGGCAGCCCTGGGAAGCCCTGGCAGTCCGTGGAAAGGCAGAGACCCAACCCACTGCCTCCAAGGACTAAGTATGGGGGGAGAGAAGGAGAGACCTCCAAAAAGAAAGGGGGAGCAAGGACAGCTGCTGGGGAAAGGAGAGGGGGTATTTAGCCAGATCGCACAAGACTGAGGATCACTTTATGTTCAGTATTTCACAGTTTACAGTTTGTTAAAAAAGTTATGACTGACATTGCACTCTGCCTCTGAAGGACTGAGAATTGCTCTGTACCTTTAGAGTTCACAAAAATAAAGGGATACAGTATAGAAAGTAGAAACTCATGCCTTTAAATGTTGAAGCCCAGTTCCAGCACAGCAACTGCCATGGTTTAAAGCCAGCAGCTGGCAAACAGGGCTGTTTTCACTGCTCTGACTGTGGGTCAGGAACGGCAAGGAAGATGAGAGAGGGGAGATGTGAGTGGCTGGCTGTGCAGGGACAGTGGAGGGGAAAATGACTGGAAATGGCAGGCCGGTGTGCCCAGAAGCAGAAGGACCCACAAGAGATGCTGAGAAAGCGCCGGACGCCCACAGGGGCAGCTGGCAAATGCTGTGACTTCTGCCCTAAGGTGGGGATGGCAGGGATTGTTAGAGGCTGAGAGGGCTCGAAGGCGGCCAGGGAGGGAAGGAGCTTCTTTAGTCGAGGGGGTCGATTTGGCTGAACTCTGAGATGGTGTATGGCTGTTTGTTTAGGGCCATGAGACCAGAGCTGGCGCAGAACAGCACGGGGGAAGAGGGGGTACCTATGCTGCCCAGTGGCAAGAGGCCCGACTGCCCACCCAGCCAGCCCTGACAGCAAACTGCTGCTGCTGATCTCAGTCTGCAGACTTAGGAGGGGAGAGATGCAGCCAAGTGGCCAGCAAGCAGTTCACCCACCAAATGAGGGCTGCTGGGAGCAGGTGGGGCTACGGAGGCAAGGTAGAGCAAGCAGCAGAGCCTGCTTCTCCTGCCAGTCGACATCTAGAGCATCACCTTCCCACCCTACCCTGCCCCGCCTGCACAAACACACACCCCGCCCACCTTCCCCAACAGTGCCGGCCATGGCAGACCATCGAGGGCTCGCTGTGAAGGGGAAGGAGGGCGCCCAAGGCCTTCCCACCCACCCAGCCTGCACACACACACACAGAGAAAGACACACACATGTGAGCCACACTACAGAGGGGAAGGAGGGCGCCCAGGGCCTTCCCACCCACCCACCCTAAGCATACACACACGCACACACAGACACGCACACATGGGCCATGCTGCGGAGGGGAAGGAGGGTGCCCAGGGCCTTCCCACCCAGCCAGCCCGCACACAGACCAGGGCCAGCCTGAGGTTTTCTTTGCGCCCTAGGCAGGGCTAACTTCGGGCACCCCCATGCACCCAATTACATGGTGGTTGCCAACCTCTAGGCAGGGCCAGGAGACAAGGAAGTCCCTGCCCTCTCTGCCGAGGTGGCCCCCTCCCTCCTCTGGACCAGCTTTTGGGCAGGGCTTGGCGATGCCTGGTGGCTACTGAGACCGGCCTGCCCCCTCCCGCCCCCCCCATGCTCTGCTCACCACGGCTGCTGTTGTCCTCTCCTCCTGATGGGCAGCTCTGAGGCTCCATCCCCATCCCCGGCCACCCCAGCACTGCAGCCTGACTCGCCCTGGGGAAAGGCCAGGAAGGGCTGTGCCCGGGGGTGGCTGAGCAGGGCGAGCATTCCTTCCTTCCTCTGCAGGGCAGCTGGCCTGCTCCTGGCCCAGAGAGGTGCCTCCTCAACACAGCTGCCCACAAAGTTTACCGTCCTGGTGGCGCTTCCCAGCAGGAGCAGCAGCGGGCGGAGCATTTCCCACTCTTGGAGGAGGGGGAGTACTCCTCCTCCTCCTTCTTGGGGGGGGCTCCTTCTCTGAAGAAGGCTGGAAATGACACCGGCCCTCCTCCCCACGTCACCTGTGCCCCCCCGAAAGTGCTGCCGCTGCCGGCCCCTGCAGCAGGCTGGCCGGGCAGAGGACCCTGCAGCACAGCAGCCCCTCCCCAGCTTTCCTCTCCCTCCCATCTGCCCGGGCTTTACAGGCAGGGAGCTGCTGATGTCTGCCAGCCTCCCTCCCACCATCAATGCCGCCATCGACTCCGCCAGCGGGCTGCAGTCACGAAGAGCGAGCCGGGGGGAGAGGGGTGTGTGTTGCCTGCAAAAACAGCTGCCAGGGAAGGGGGGGCAGGGCGGGAAGAAATTATCCGGGCGTGCCAGCTGCCTCCCCCCTCCTGTGCCCCGGCCGGGTGTTCTTTACTGGTGGCAGTGGCAGCAGCTGCTGCCCCTGCCTCCTCTCCCCCAGGTGAGCTGCGCTGCCACCTCCTGTGCCCCGGCCGGGCATTCTTTACTGGCAGTGTCTGGTGCCCAGTTAGGGGGGGGCTTTTCACGGGGGGGCAGGGCGCAGTTTGGTGCCCCTGAGGGCCGGCGCACCCTAGCGGGTGAGCCAGCACTGACACAGACACACAGACAGACACACGCGGACTGCATTGCAGAGGGGAAGGAGGGTACCCCGGGCCTTCCCACCAACCCACCCTTCACCCAGCCTGTGCACACACACACACGGGCTGCGCTGCGGAGGGGAAGAAGGGTGCCTGGGGCCTTCCCACCCACCCAGCCTGCACACAAACACAGACACACACACACACAGGCTGCGCTGTGGAGGGGAAGGAGGGCACCCAGGGCCTTCCCACCCAGCCTACACACAGACACACACACACACACAGGTTGTGCTGCGGAGGGGAAGGAGGGTGCCCAGGGCCTTCCCACCCAGCCAGCCTGCACGCACACACACACAGAGACAGACATACACACACAGGCCACGCTGCTGAGGGGAAGGAGTGTGCCCAGGGCCTTCCCACCCACCCAACCTGCACACACACACACACACACACACACACACACACACACACACGTGGGCTGCGCTGTGGAGGGGAATGAGAGCACCCAGGGCCTTCCCCACCTCCCCGAGAGCACCTATTAATTTACCGTGCTTGAGGAATAGGCCTGGAGTTCTTTTGGTGGGGAGGTACGGTGAAGCAGCAGCAGGTGGCAATGGGACAAGCACATGCTCTGGAGCTGGTTGCCACTTCTTCGACCAAGGGTGGGGTGGGGCGGAGCAAGACTTTTGGTGATGGAGGGGCGGGGCAAGGGGCATGCCTGGACACCAGCCAGAATGCTGTTCAGGGGCGTTCCGGCCCCAAAATAGCCCTGAATGTGAGTGCTCCAGCAAGTTAGATTCATCTGAATATTTGAAACAGCTTTACACCATGATTGCTTCCATACCGGGGAGAAAGGTGATGGAATACCCACACAACATTGTCCCCTAATCAACCAGGTTTGATACAATCTTTTTGGGACAGATTGCAATCAAACTTTTTTTTTTTTTTTTTTTGCCATGAGGACAGGAAGGTGGCATCTTTGTAGGTCCCACTCATATTGCCACTATTTTTCTTTTTTTTTTTTTGAAACAAAATTTTTATTGGGATATATTCAACATTTCCAATCACGTTACCAATACAGTTTCCAAAAGTAAGATCCCAATCCCCCACCCCCCAATAGGCTTCCAACACTGCTAATAACAAACAGAAAAAATTATAAGGCAATCAAGTTTAGACTTAAATACCTCGACAAACCAGGTAACACATTTAAATTATATATAACCTCTACAATTTCAGCATATTATGTATAACAGTACATACAGTTCAAAATTCATTTCACTTCTCATTCAATATCCGTACGTATCCAAATTATATATTTTCCCCTTCATTCTATATTCAGTTTCTAGATACAATTTCAATCCTTCCCAGTCTTTTAAGTACTGTTCTGCCATTTGTCCATTTAATTTCTTTGTCATTTTGTCCATTTCTGCTAAAAATAACAATTTTTTTCTCAACCAGTCATGTATATCTGGTACCTTCTCCATTTTCCAATGCTGAGCAAAGGCCATTCTCGCCGACGTAATCATGTACCATAACAGTGTCCTTTTCTCTTGTGGAATTTTTTCCATTGTCAAACCGAGGAGAAAAAGTTCAGGCTTTCTCTCAATTGGGGTTTTCAATATTTTCTGCATCACACAATGTATATTAGACCAGTATGCTTTCGCTTTATCACATGACCACCACATATAGTAAAAAGAACCCTCTACTTTTTTACATTTCCAACATTTATTACTCAAGTTCTTATCCATGCTAATATTAGCAGTCTTTTTTGGTGTCATATACCATCTATTTGCCACTATTTTTCTTCATGGCCGCTATTGTTCCCTGAAACCGGTAGGCTCTTGGATATAAGGGGAAAGGTGCACCCCTTTATTTCTGCCACTAAAAAGGCTAGAGGATTCCTTTTAAAAAAGAAAGGTGGGAATTAAAAAAAGCTAGAAGATTATGGCAATAATTTGTTATAAAGTTACTGAGCTCTAATGATCCAGCAATCGCCATTTTTTAAGCCCTCTGTTGTAGTAGGAGGGATGACGCATAGAATGCACAGGAGAAACTGCTGTATATATTTTCCATTGCCATTATCAATGCCTCTAATTTGCAGCATCAAGAGCTACACAAAGAATAACAACCCATATGGAAGCAGCCCAAGTTAAATTATCGGTCTTTATAGCTCAGCATGGTCTACTGTGGCTGGCAACTGTTCTTTCAGATCTCAGGCAGACAAACAGCTTCCCCAGCTCTTCTTCTCTGAAATATTTTAACTAGAAATGATGGAGACTGAACCTGGGCATTCTGCATGTATAGTATACATTCTACTATAGAGCTACAACCCTTGCTAAAGAGACCACAGTATGATCCTAAAAGTTAGCATCACTAAATTCAAAGGGATTTACTATAAAATCCAAGTTGCACAGTTTAGGATTACATGATTAATTACTCGTAAGTAAGTTAAGGATAGCTGTCTTCACGTTCCATGAATCAACCTACCTAGAATCAGGGGGAGCTTATTATAGCCTTCTTAGGGGAGGGGGAGGAATGTTGAGCCTGTAAACCTATGAAGTTGTGAAAGACCAATGTCATCTCAATGAGTTAGGCAGTATGCCACAATTTTTCCATTTGCGCCTGAGTTGCCTTCCATACCTGAAGTCTTGCAGACCCAAGCACTTATCTCTGCTTTGCACATAGGTCTACTTAATAAACTATGGAATATATCGTAGCAGGCTGGCTTAAGCTGAGTCGCCTGAAACTGAATCCGATGAAGACGGAGGTCCTGTGCCTGAATCGGAGCAGTACGAGGTTAGGGGTCCCTCTCCCGGCCTTCAGGGGGCGCCACTAGTGCCAGCGCCGAGGGTCAGGAGTTTGGGAGTGCTCCTGGATGCTTCCTTGTCAATGAAGTCCCAGGTAGCAGCCACTGCCAAAGCAGCCTTTTACCACCTTCGGCTGATCAGGCAGTTGGTCCCCTTCCTCGAACGCAATGACCTGGCATCAGTGATCCATGCGATGGTCACCTCGAGGCTGGATTACTGCAATGCTCTCTACGTGGGGCAACTCCGGAAGCTGCAGCTGGTGCAGAATGCAGCGGCCAGGCTGTTGATGGGACATCCCACTCGGGAGCACATCCAACCTGTGCTAAAGCAGTTGCACTGGCTGCCAATAGTGTTCCGGATATGCTTCAAGGTGCTGGTTTTGACCTTTAAAGCCCTATATGGTCTGGGGCCTGTCTACCTGAGGGACCACCTTTCCCTGCATGTTCCTCCAAGAGCACTGCGCTCAGGGACCCAAAATCGTCTGGTCCCCTCTGGCCTATGAGACGCAAGGCTAATGACAACAAAAACCAGGATGTTCTCCTTAGCTGCACCGAAGCTGTGGAATGAGCTCCCAGCGGAGATCCGGGCACTATGGAATTTACAACAATTCCGTAGAGCAGTAAAGACCGAGCTCTTCTGGCAAGCATTCTAATGGGCTGCCACACCAGCAGCGCTGCAATAAAACCAGTATAAGCACCTGATATGCTTAGTATACCGGCACCAGAACTTTATATAACATGCACACGGAACGCTGCCTTATCTTATTGCATCTTAATTGTATTTTAATATAATTTAGTATGTATGGTATTGTATTGTATTGTTTTTAGTTGGAGTAATATTGTATTTTAAACTGTATATCGGTTTTAACTGTTGTAAGCCGCCCTTAGCCGCCTCGGCGGGAGGGTGGGATAAAAGCCTAATAAATAATTTTTTAAAAAAATAAATCGTTTATAACTTATGCACCTAGTGTGGGTAAAAGGAGTAGTGGGAATATAGCACAATTATATTGGATGCTTGCCATATACCACAACTAATCAGTTGATCTTCAGAGAGTCTAGGATATACCACTCCTGTCTAGATCATTTATGTATTACAAGCCTTGGGAGTAGCCTTGAGATTGGGACTTCAATACAGACTAAAAATGAGATCCAGTTTGGTGTAGTGGTTAAGTGCACAGACTCTAATCTGGCAGAATCCAGTTTGATTCCCCACTCCTCCACTTGCAGCTGCTGGATGACCTTGGGCAAACCATAGCTCTGTCAGAGCTATCAGAGCTGCCAGAGCTATCCCTAAAAGGGCAGTTCTTGAAAGAGCTCTCTGAGACCCACCTACCTCACAGGGTGTCTGTTGTGGGGAGGGGAAGGGAAAGGAGTTTGTAAGCTACACCGAGTGAATGGCAGGGTATAAATCCAATCTCCTCCTCCTCCTCTTCTTCTAAAACCACAGAACAGTACTGTACAACTGGCCAGGTCCAAGGGGTCTGTCCATTGTTGTTCTTCTGGGGATCCCAACAGCTGAAGGGACATAACACATATTATTATCTTGCACTGATCCTTCTTTAAATGCAATTTTATTCTTCAGATTTACTAAAAATCTACTTTCCTTCTCCATTTGTGAGTTCATTGCCTTTGTATCCCTTAGAGGGAAAAACCATTGCCCCTTAGGCAATGCAACCTACGAGTAACACCTCAGAGTTTATGAATAAGAAGTGTGAGGCAAATAAGTGACTACCAAGGCTTTGTGCTATTCCAGAGTTTTTCATTAGGGAAGCCAAAAGACCAACTGAGATCAATAAATGGCACCACAGTGTTTGGCTCTAAATCACAGCCTTTACAGAGTTCAGTCATTTTTGCAAGAAATAGCTGGAGAACTACTACAGAGTCTTATGTATATGGCTCATCATCAGTCAAAGTATTGGGCTGATTCCTTTGGCCTGACCTACCACTGTCCTGGCTGCAACCCTATTGAAGTAACTTATGATCAAAGAAAACATCATTGTGCAAGAAGATGGCTTTCATTTCAGTTCCAATGCTAATATGCAAATTTTCCTATCCTTTCCCCTTCTCATTTTGCATAATATCGGTAGCTGTTCAATGTGTAACTGTCTTTGCTTAATGACAAACATTAAAATTATACAAACAGAATCCCCAGTCATTTTGCTCAGAAAATGACAGTAATCCTCCAGTACATGACCCAATCCCCCCCTTCTCCTGCTATTTTAATTGTTAATATCATTTCAGCATGCAGGAACAGTAATCTCTTCCTATGCTAAAGCAGTCAGACTAATTGAAAAGAAATACAAGTCATCTGGAGCACAACCGAAATATTTGGCTAGGATGCAATCTGTCATTATCTTTCCATTGCCAATTTTAAATAGGTATTAAAACAAATAGAGGGGCTGTCTTTTTGTTTCATCTGTGGCATCCCTTCTCTAATCCTCAAATGAAGATTCTCCCTGATACCCAAGAAAGCACTCAAGAGACGGCCTCAAGTGGCTCAGAAGCTGCTTCTAAAAATAGAGGAATACCTTCCCTATCGCAAATTAATCTCATTTGAAAATTATTTTCAAAATACAGTTTATGCAATGCAAATCTCTGCTCCTAAAATAACCTGTAGTTGCGGTTGTTATGCCCAGCCAAGAGATAAATTACTGCTCAGTGAGCTGTTTCAGAATGGCAACGTGAACTGAAGCTAGGATTAAGAGAACTGATGAAGCATAACATACCATGAAAGAAATAAAAACATTTTATAGGACATATGGGTATTATTGACAGGCTTCCACTGCCTTTTCAGATACAATGATTTCTCTCAGCAGGAGATCCTATTTGAAAAATGTCTCAGATGGAAAACAATGTGATGGCACATTTAAAAGTGCATTTGGATTCAAATATTTTACAATATGCAATGTTTTTTCTATTTAATTTGCAAAATGCACTTTCTTGGGTTGAGCATTCGCTTTCTCCAGAGATAGTCTTTCAGTCCAAGGGAATAAATCAGAGAAAATTAGAAGGGTAGGCATCATTGTTTTAGATTCAAAGCTGATGCAAAGGTAGACATGACACCATGGAATTCTTATTGTAGATCTATGTATTAAATCTGCTCTTTGGTTCCTTTGCCTGTTAGAAATTCCTTTCACTCATTTTTCATTTATAAACCTTAACTCTCTATAACATATATTAGTTTTTATTCATAAAGCACATTTCTTAGATCCTGAATGGAAGTGTCCAGGTTTATTTTCAAGGAAAAATGTATTTCATATGAATTGCAACTAATCAATAACGGTATTTTTTTAAAAAAATATATATTTTCACATTTATATCCACCCATCCTGTAAACGGGCTCAGGGCGGGTTACAACATTTCCATAAATACAATAAAATCTTAAAAACACATTATAAGCATATAAAATCAGTAGTCGTAGCTCGCCATAGGGAGAGTCCAGCCCACTGATGTTGGTGGGTATGACCGTTTATCAGTAGGTGGGAGACAGCAACCTTGGGGGGCCATGAGTGGACGCCCACTGCCTCAGCCAAAGACCTGGCAGAACAGCTCTGTCTTGCAGGCCCTATGGAATTGAATAAGATCCTGCAGGGCCCTGATCTCAGTAGGGAGCATGTTCCACCAGGTGGGGGCCAGGGTAGAAAAAGCTCTGGCCCTGATTTAATTATCACTGCATTTGTTAAGCCCTCCTTTATCATCTTTCCTATTAAGGTTGTCACAGTTATGGACAGGAATACAGTGAAAGAGTTGCTGGACTTTACTAAAAAGATCATGAAAGGTGACTGTAGGCCAGAGTCAGGGCTAGCCTGATCTCTCAGCTAAATACTCAGACATTTCAAATAGGGAATTCAGAAACCCAGAATAGCACAGCCATCTAGAGTGACAAAGAATAAAGAGGCTATGGAATAATGTAGCCTCTAAGAGAGCAGAAATAGTAGAACATATACTAATGGATATAATATGTACTGTGGCCATAAAAGGACAGTAATGAAGAAATAGTTTGAAGATGGGGCATTTTGATTGGGGACCAACAGATAAATTACATGCATGAAAAACTTGTAATCACTATTTTTGATCGTATTTGTCATGCTTAAAAGTAGCGAAATGAAAACCTATAAATATGGGAGCCTAAACTGTATCAGCTTCTTCTTGGAGGAGACTCTTTGTCTGCAAACTTGTTTATTTTTGGTAAGAGTTTTAATGGATTCAAGCAATTTCTCTCTTATCATTTAATTATGTATACTCTCTTATTCTTTAATTATATATGTAATTGGTAGGGATGTGCTTTGGGAAGAAAACGTTATAATTTTGAATATGATGTCAGGGAGGTCACTTTTACCACATATTCCTGATTCTCAGGCAGGACAGTGCTGTTTCAGGATTCAAATCCTTCCCCCACCCCAGGCTCTGGAATTTGGGGAACATTATTTTAAGTGGGGGTCTTGTACATTTGTTTTTAAAGATAATTTTCCCAAATCCACAAATAACACAGTCCTCCCTCCTACTCCTAATCCACAGACCCCTAAGGTTTCAAGCAGAATAGACAAAGGGGTTCAGTTTTACAGACCCCTGAAGTAGGTAACTTTTGGTGCACTTCTCTCCACTGAAGTCTGGCTATTTTTTATATATATATATATATATATATATAAAATTCTGGATGCATCCAGTTTCTTTAGATACTGTTAAAGTTACTGTGATATGATGATAGATAGATAGATAGATAGATAGATAGATAGATAGATAGATAGATAGATAGATAGATAGATAGATAGACAGACAGTCAGACAGACAGACAGACAGACAGACTTGTGCAGGGTGTGTTGTTTTTGTTTTTGTTTTTTAAAAAAGAGGTGTTGGAACTTTCAAGAGGGAAATGAAGTTTTAAATTTGTGTACTGAAAACTCATGAACTTTTAAACATTTTAAAAAGAATTTCATTGAAGAGGTTCTGGAACTCTGTTCCAATGCATTCCCCCAGAAAAAAAAGCCCTGGATGTGTGTGTATATTTACTTTTCTGCTAAAAACTCTGCATTCGCAATCATTCCATGTTGTGGTCTGTTGTCTCCATTCACAAAGTAAGGAAGGCTTTCTTTGCAGTAAACTAATATTTCTTTGCAGTAAACTAATATTTTTTTTAAGGTTGAAGTTTCTTTTTTTAAAAAATAGAGCCTTAAAAATTCCTTCTCTGGGCTTCTCCAATGCTGTTTGTCTGGGAGTGTGCTGGATTCCTTGCAATGATCCAATGAGAAAAGCTAAATGCTATTGCCTGAGAAATCAGGAGAAGCACAGAAAAAAAACAAGATGCCTACTGCTGACGAAGTAAGCACCTGAACACAAAAAACAACATGCATTTTTCAGGGTGGGATGTGTTTTGTAATGCCTAAGATTCCCAGATTTGTGTCTACCATTTCAGGAAGCATGGTAATGACCTGACACAGCAATTGCTGTGCATATTATTGGCTCAGGAATTTTAGGATGCACACCCCTAATTATCTGTATTATCATATTTTAAGTTAGTTATAGTTAAATATATATGTAATACTGATGTGTTTTTTTTAAAAAAAAGATAAAATGGAGGCAAAGATTCTTTAATAGGACTTACTTGAGTACTATACCTGCAATAAACGACCCAAAAAACTGTGTTGGGAGTACCTCTTAACCATTCCTCTTGCCAGAGGTACAATGATCTGTTACAAGAAAGCTAGCTAGACCCTAAGACCTCTTAAGAACACACAGAAAGCTGAATCAAGGCTGACCACAGTAATCCAGAATAGGTGACTCTTAGTTGCAGCAGATAATTCTGAAACAAGCACTAAGTCTTCTGGACTCTGGGTTTTAGTTTTTGGGTTTGTTTTGCAACCTTACTTCAGTCTTTCTGAGAGGCCTGACAATGTCCAAAACAACCTGTCATGCTCCCAATAACATCAATAAGAGTGTGCCAGGGGTTAGTTGGCTCAGGCCTTGCAGCTCCTTCCTAGCCCTTCCTATTATTTGGGTTAGTTATCGGACTAATCAGCTCCCTATCAGAGCTAAGTAAGGTTGCCAGTATCCAGGTAGGGCCTGGAGTTCTCCTAAAATTACAACTGATCTCTAGACTACAGAGATTAGATCCCCTGGAGAAAATGGCAACTTCAGAGACAGGCAGTTTTATGCTGTCTGCCTGTACTGTTTTATATCCTGCAATCTGCCTTGAGTCTCAGCAAGAAAGGTGGACTATAAACATAAATAAGTAAACAGTTAAGGATCTGTTGTGTAGAACAGTATGGACATTGGGGCCTAGTGTGTCTCACTGTTGTGTGGCTACTGCTGCTGAACAGCATTTTCACCTGTTTATCAGTGGAGCAGAAATGAACAACACTGGCTGTGTTCAGACGGCCAGTCAATCGCACCATGAGCCCTCCTAAAATTTTATCCCGATTTTTTTAATCCAGCCTAGCACGACCAGACGCCCCCCCCATGAAATAGCCTCACCGCGCGTTGTTCCCACCTTGATTTGTCTACACGGCATCCACCGAGGATTTTTTTAAAAAAAGTTTTGTACATTCGCATAGGCAAGGCTGCGCCTCCTTGGAGAACTGAGGCGATCGCGGGGGGGTTTCAGCAAAGTCCCGGTCCTCCCCCTTGCCATTGCCATCATGATCAATGGAGGGACTATTTTGCAAGTTAGAACAGTCCTTCCCCCCCTCCATCTCCCATCGCGGTAACATCTTGTCCCTAAAAGAAATAAGCATGAATATTACATTCCTCGTAGCGCTTATCGCTGAATGCGTTTCCTCGTTAAAGCGCACATGGGGTTTAAATTTTTTAAAAATCGTGCCCCTGTCGGCTCGGTCTGACGTCAGACCGAGCCGACGGGAGCATCGCGCACTAATGGAGTGACCAGACGGAAGAAAGTCTGCAGTTGTTGCGCGGGTAAGCGAAAACCCTACATTGAAACTGCTGCTTTTTAAATCAGGATTGGAGGCGCAGCAGAACGAGATGCCTATGGGACCAGAATATTTCCCAGATGTTTATGTCTGGTCGTGCATTTTTGATCCGCAAGGGAGTCGTTCCTATGGCAGATCAAAAGATCCGTCTGAACACACCCACTCACAGGATGTTTAGGATTCTAGGTAAATTTAGCATATGTTCTGCTACTATACTTGGCAATATTTCTAGACCAATATTTCAGGGTCCTGCCAATACAGCAACTTTTGAATTTAAACCATGGCTTCTTTTCTACATGAAATCACCCAGCCTAGCATTATCCAATCCTTTGCTAAATCCAAGGCAAACCAATAATCACGGGTAATATTTCTCCATATCATTCCATATACAGCTCCAAATGCTAATCTAGAGAGGTGATACCGCAGCAGGTAAGTGGCATGTAAAGAATGCTACCTGTTCATGGCCTTGAGGAGATTGCTTGGCAAGCTTAATCTCCAGGCTGCCTTGATTCTAACATCAGTATCTTGACATAATTACTCCAGATCTCCCTTTGACAAAAACAAGCCTCTCTTTCAAATGCTGTATGCCATATCACTTGCACACAATTTAAAGAAAAAACTATCTAAGGCTATTTGCCACAGAAACCACATAGAAGTCTCTTTTGCCACAACCACATGCTGTGTCCCAGCTTGCAGCCATTTATTGGCTCAGTCAAGTTCTCTACCATTTTGTTCGACAATGTCAGCTTTTATTCATCCTTAGGTTCCTTTGCTTTCAAACCGCCTTAAATGGAACTGAAGCCAGTACTGCATCTAAGTTTTCATTAAGACAGATATACAAGCAGCTCTGTTGTTATGTTACATTTACTATTGAATCAAATCGTGGCCTTGGTAGACTAGATACTTCTTTTAACATTAAATCCATATGCCAGAAGGAACTCTAAAGTGAATTTCCATTATCTGTTGAATTATAGGAAATTGCTTATAAAAACTGTGCTGAAACTGGACTGGCCTCAGTTCAAGGCTTATAGACTTGTATTTATTTATGATGTAGTGTATTGGCCCTCCCAGCCATACTAGGAAGTAGTAGATTTCAATCTCTTAGCAACTGAAGTTTTACCTTCTGCTCCCAGTTCACTTTGGTTGTTGCTAGCAGCCAGTTCAAATCAAAGTTTCCTCCTGATGCACCTTTGCGGTTACAGTGAAGTTACCTTACTCTTCCTATGTGGCCACTTGGCTTTGGTAACAAGTATGGATTCCTGACTCTCACAGAGAGATTTCTAGTGCACTAAAGAAAGCACAAGTCATAGGAGTTTGTCCTAAGCAATGTAGAAATAAATTGCCCTAGGCACCCCACAAATGATGACACAAGACAAGAGAATGTACTTTCAACTAGTTTTTATTTGTCTGTTGTTAAATAATTGTTTAACTTAATTAAATGCAAGGCTCCTTTTGTAGCAGGAACTCCTTTGCATATTAGGTGACAAACCCCTAATGTAGCCAATCCTCCAAGAGCTTACAGTAGCCCCTGTAAGAGAAGCTCTGTCAACTCTTGGACGATTGGCTACAATAGGGGTGTGTCGCCTAATATTCAAAGGAGTTCCTGCTACAAAAAGAGCCCTGATGAAATGTCTGCTCTATATCACTGCGTATTCCCTCCTGGCACCTGGTGGGGGATGGGGGGGAATTACCAGGAGTGCTCTGGTATTAGGGCAAAAACTCTATGGTAAAAATGACTTCTACCATAGAGTTTTTGCACAAGCACCAGAGTGTCACTGTGACATTGCTTTTTGTGATAATGTACACACCAGAAGTGACATTGTCACTTCACTGGTGACATAGCCTGGACCTCCCTCTCATTCCTGGTAAGTCCCCTCACCAGCCAGCTGATTAGGGGTGGGGTCTGATGGTAGGGGCCCCGCTGGAGGCAAACTTAGTTAGACATGTGCCTTCTCTGTTTTTAGACAGATCCACCCTGGTTCAAAACTTGGCTGGCACATCTGAGCCTTGCTCATCACTGCCTGCACAGCTGTATGTTCAGAGAGGTGCCCAACTTCATTTCTCTCCCCTGAGGTGCTTCAAGGCTCCTACTAGATTCAAAAGATACTGCTCAGCACCAAGGGTGCTCCTTCACAGCACACCCAGCCTCAGGACATGCCCCCATCATGCGAGATATCTCCAGGTGCTTGCCAATTAACCCTACCTATCCTGAGCAACATATCCTAACTAGCTGTGTTATAACTAGGCCTATTTAATTGAAAAGAGGGGTTCATATTTTGCCAATTTGGTTAAAAAAAGCCCCAAATTCCTGCTTGGTCCTACTATAGTAACCAGTTATTTCATGCTGCCTATAGGGAGGGTAGGTAGTTCAGCTGCAGCAAGATGCTGAAGGTGAGAGGGTGCAGCTGGGTGACCAATATCTGTGAACTGATTGCATCCCATGCCTCATTTGTAGTTAATGGAGCTGGGGGAAATTGATCCATAGCATGATCTGCTGTGGATGTCTCTTCAGATCAGTTCAGAATAGTGGAGAAAACTTGTGAGATATGACTACCTTGGGGCATGTGGACGGGACAAAGAATACTGTAGAACATTACGCACTAGGAAACACTGAATCAAAATCAGCTGCCAGAAAAACATTGGGGTAAAAGTTGTCTCAAAAGCTGGAAAGAAAAGGTCAGGGTGGGGGAATGAAGTGAAAACTAAAGGCAGAAAAATGCATGCAGAAATCAGTGGATAAATGGAAGCAGTATAGTGCTAGAATTCAGGGTATCCATGAGTGCCCAGCACCCTCCCCAATTAGCCCAGCACTCTCCTCAAACAACCCTGCCTCCCCCTTCCCCCTATCTGTGAAGCACTGGGTAGGCTTGCTGGGGGAGGGGAAGTGCATTTCAGCCTGCACTTGGCTTCCTGCCGGTGTGATTGTAATGCTTCTGGGCTTGGCTGCACCTCCAAAAGCCAGAGAGGAGCCAATGCAGGAGACAGGCTGGGGCTTGTTTTTAAATGCCAAGCAGGAGGAAAGAGGTGCCACTGCAGGTAAGAGCTGAGCTGCTTTGGGAGGTGCAAGATGGAGTTCCTTTCTTCATTCTCTCAGATTGCCTGCAAAGTTGGGGGAGGTAGGAAGGGGATGTGAGAAGAATAGCCCATTGGCACCAGGGGTTAAGGGGCTGCCCAGGGGGCCAGCTAGCCAACAGAACCAGATTGTGTCTGTAAAACCTCAAGGGGCTCTCCCAACTCCTTCAGCAACACTTGCCAGACATCTTGGATTTTTGGGGGGTAGGCTTTGATTCCATAGCAATGTACAGTGCTTCAGAGAGAATTCAACTCCCAGACACAAATCCTGACCTTTCTTTGTTATTTCTGAACTGCCTCAGGTGCTGCTCCACCCATTTTTACCTGTCAACTCTTACCTAGCCATGTAGTCAGCTCCACTGTACTTAACTGCCCTCTTGGCCCCCCCCAAAAAAAGTTTTTCTGGGTACGAGGTTGGCTAAAACCAAGAGGGGACATGTCAGAAATTTACCAGCAGATTTTGCCATACAAGGTTGCAAAGATTACCATTTTCCACTCTAAACTGACTGACTACAAGGATGATCAGATGCAAATACAATGTACCTGAGGCTGAAGTACCAAGTATTCTGTGGGACCTTGAAACTGTAGGTTGTTCAAGACTGTTGCACTAGCCTTTGTGGCCCAGACTGGTTTGAGACACTATGGCTGAGGACAGACTGGCAATTTGCAGCAGGAGCCAGTCGTGGCATAAAACCGGTCACACAGCTTGGACTGATGTGGGAGCATACCGGGAGGAGGCGCGTGGGAGCATTCAGACTGCTGGCCTGGAGGTGCGGCTGTAAACGGCTTTTTCCTGGTAAATCGGCTGGATGCCTATGTGTGTATGAGTGCATGAGCGCTCATGCGCCCATACACACATAGGCATCCAGCTGATTTGGGGAGGATCCCGCTGTGCCAGTAGAGTGGAGCACAGCCAATCATATCGCTGCTTCCTTATGCACAACGTGGGTTGCTCCTGGCTTTTCCGTGTAGTGTTCACACTGCTGGGAAGTGGACAAACGTGGCATAAAGGCACTTTTTGGGGATTTGCTACCACTTTTATGAGGTATCTATTAAACGCAGGAGCGAAGCAGAACAGCACGGGTTGCCTACGGTGGGGAATGCCAGGCAGATGTGCCTGTGTGAATGCCCCCTTTAATCCGCTTTTAAAATGTTGCTGAAACGTGGCTATAGTGGGGCAAATTGCCAGTCGGAACTCAGCCTATTAAACTCTCAAGCACCAACCAGGGTGTTAATTCATTATTCAGTTCATGGGATGGTGCTGTCTCAGTGGTACAGCATCTCTGACGGTGGTAATGATGGTGATAAAGTGGTAAAGTATATCAGTGTAAAGCATCTGATAGGCCTTGCACAACGAAGCTCTCGGGTTCCATCCTGGAATATTCAGTTAAAAAGGTGAAGTAGTATCTGATGCTAAAGTCCACAACTGGAGAGCCTGCAGAGCCAATGCCAGTCAGAGTAGACAAAATTAACCTTGATAGACCAATGATCTGACTCAGTTTTAAGCAGTAGAAAAGAGCAAGAGTCCAGTAGTACCTTAAAAACTAACAACATTTGTGGCAGTGTATGAGCTTTCGTGAGTCACTGCTCATTTCTTCAGATGAAATGCAAGTATATGGCAGCTTTGTGATGTGCACATATTCAACAACACTCTAGTAAAATTTATGACTGAATATAATTAAAATGAAACATGTCACATGGATAACCTAAATTATCTCTCTCACCATTATGGGGCTGTTGTAAAGCAAAATCATAAGGCTCTTTGATGGTAGAAATTATTCCTTAATATCAAAATTAAAATAATGCTTCAGAGCCACTACATATATCTCATGATACTTTTTTTCTTCAAAAAGCTCTAAGGTATACATACAGTAAAAAGTAAAGTTGGATAGTTTGGCAAATAGGCATTAGCAGTTCTTCAAGGCAAATAACAGTATTAGCAGTTCTTCAACGAAGGAAAGATCAAGCAGGCGTTGAAAGATGAAACAATAAAATAGTTTGGCAGATAGAATAGATAAAAGCATAACTTCAGTTATCACTGGGTGAAAACACAGTGGAGGTCGTGTGTGGTCTAACACTTGGAGAGGTAACAATGTTTGACATGGCTGGGACACATCACCAAGGAGGTAGAAAGGACTCTGACAGGCAGGCACTGAAATGAAACCCCATAAGGAAAAACGATTTAGCGGGCCTGCTGCCAGTTGGAAACTGCATTAGACAAGGGAAAGCCAGTCACTCTAGGGTCAAAGGAGAGGTGTTCTCAAGTGACCCAAAAAGAACCTCAATGTATCACATAAGGAGTCAGCTTTACAATAACACCTTTTTGCAGCAATTTCCCTTGTTTCTCCTTGGGGTAAAATTAGTTCAGATGTGAAATCTGAACACCAACACACATTAGCCACCTATAAATAAGTCTGACTTTTGCTCACAACAATTATCTTCCTCCATGGTCCTGCCTGCCACACATGAACTCCCAACCTTTTTCTTCTCCCCAGTCTCTTGTTTCAAAAGAAAAAATGGACATATTCACTTCAACAGTTATATGGTGAGAAGAGGTGAACAGGAAAGCTAAAATGGCAAAGATTTATTGTCAAAAACAATAAGTATCTATGGACTAAATTCCTTCCATCAGATCAAAGGGGAATGTAGTTCTTTAAGCTGACTAACGTTGTTTCTTTTGTGATGTTATTCCAAGGGGTGCAATACTGAAAATCAAAATTAATATACCATCTATGTACTTAATAAAGCAGGTGCATGCTGGCACCCAGAAATATGTGTGACTGGTTGGCAGAAATGTCATGATAATTCTCAAAGGTAGCACACCCTCCAAAGGTATCCACTCCTTTCTAGGGTGATATCCACTGGCACTGCTAATATAAGTTACCTTGTTTTTATCATTGCTGTATGTTTGCTTCGAAAGCTATACTCAGTATTCAGAGATGAAATAATTAAAACCAACTAATAAAGAACTATTTTAAGACAACTGTCAAACAATATGCTTAGAAGCCATGACCTGGATAGCCCAGGCAAGCCCGATCTCATCAGATCTCGGAAGCTAAGCAGGGCCAACCCTGGCAATTAACTGGAAGGGAGACCTCCAAGGAATATCAGGGTTTGGATGCAGAGGCAGGCAATCAAGCCACCTCTCTGAAACATCCAAACCCCACTAGGGGTTGCCAGAAGTCAATAGGCATGCAAGCGCGTGCACACACACACAGTGATGAACGTTATGGTTCAGTTATATATCTAAATAGATAGATAGATATAGATATAGATAAAATGCAAGCCACCCTAGGCCCCACATTGTGGGAGAGGGGTGGGATATAAATCTTAAAAAAAAAATGAATTAAAGGTGAACTATCACTCCTATAGGACTGGAGAGTTGTGAAGGGATACGTGGCTCCAGACACACAGAGAAAGAGCACCTTAGAGGAAAGAGCACTTTAGAGGATAGAGGAGGATTATAAATTGATGAATGAATTAAAGGTAGTGGGTAGACGAAATAACTGTGTCATATTAGGTGATTTTAACTACCCACAGATTGACTGGGTCAATATGTGTTCAAATCGGGAAAAAGAGGTTGTGTTTCTATTATTTATTTATTATTTTCCATTTATATCCCGCCTTGCTGAGAATTGGCTCAAGGCGGCTAACAACATTCAATCAATAAAACAATGCGTTAAAATACACTAAAATATACATAACATCCTAAAAACTGACAATACTAGACAACAGAACAAACTAATGGCGGCCTCAGTTTACCTTCCCCTCACCAGCGGCAATCTCCACATGATATTCATTGGACCATAGCATGTTTCGATGGTAACATTTAATCAGTGGCGGCCCCTAGTCAAAGGCCTGGTGGAAGAGCTCCGTTTTACAGGCCCTGTGGAACTGCAGAAGAGCCCTGATGCTCTCCGGGAGCTTATTCCATCAGTGTGGAGCCGCCACTGAAAAGGCCCTGGCTTTGGTAGCAGCCAACCTGGCTTCTCTCAGGCCAGGGAAAGCCAGGTGATTCTGGGTCCCTGACCTCAGTGCTCTCTGGGGCACATATGGGGAAAGGCGGTCCCTCAAGTAGGCAGGCCCCTGACCATATAGGGCTTTAAAGGTCAAAACCAGCACCTTGAAACAGATCTGGTAAGCTATTGGCAGCCAGTGCAGTGCCTTCAGTACAGGCTGGGTCTCGTACAGAGAGACCCATCAGCATCCTAGCTGCCTCATTCTGCACTAGCTGCAGCTTCTGGATCTCAGCTACGGGCAGCCCCATGTAGAGAGCATTGCAGTAGTTTAATCTTGAGGTGACCATAGCATGAATCACTGTAGCCAGGTCATTGCGTTTGAGGAAGGGAACCAACTGCCTGATCAGCTGCAGATGGAAAAAGGACACCTTGGCAGTGGCTGCTGCCTGGGCCTCCATTGTTAAGGAGGCATCCAGGAGCACTCCCAAACTCCTAACCCTCAGCGCTGGCATCAATGGCGCTCCATCAAAGGTCAGGAGTGGGATCCCTACCCCCAATCCGCTCTGACTCAGGCACAGGACCTCCATCTTCGTTGGATTCAATTTCAAAAGATAGACACTCTTAATGACTGTGCTATGGAACAGATGGTCACAGAACCTACCAGGGGAGAGGCAATCCTGGATTTGGTCCTAAGCAGGGGTCTTTTCGTAGAAGAACAGCTGCAGGAGCTCATTAGCATATGGTATGCTAATGAGCTATTAGGCTATTAGCATATGCCACGCCCCCTGACATCACCGGAAGTGATGTCAGAAGGGGAAGCAAAGGGGGGGAGAGCATCTTCAAAAGCCTCCCCTTCCCTTCCCCAGCTGGTCTGGGTGGGGGAGCTAAGAGAGAAGGGGTTTAAAGTTTACCCACCAAGTTATTTTTTTCCCACCATAGAGAACAATGGAGGGAATAGGGGCAACCTGTTTAGGGGCCCATAGAATTGGACCCCCTGTTCCAATGTTCTTGAAACTTGGTGGGTATCTTGGGGAGAGGCTCCATCAGCTATCCTGTGAGTTTCGAGCCTCTCCCTCAAACCCCCTCCCTTCCAGCCCCTAGAATATACCCTATGTTTTCACCATTGACTTCAATGGCCCATAGGATATAATGGAGCTGAAATTGACATTCGGCTGCCTGAAAGACTCTCCGGGAGGACGGCTGGGGGCGGGGCTTGGCTCCTGAGCTCCCGGAGCTGCGCTCCGGTGCGCTCCCCCCCGAAAAGACCCCTGGTCCTAAGTAACACCCAAGACCTGGTGAGAGATGTAAAAGTGATTGCACTGCTTGGGAACAGTGACCATAATGTTATTCAGTTTAACGTTTGTATAAATAGGGAGTTGCCCAAAAAGACTGACACAACCACTTTTAACTTTAAAAGGGGTAACTTCTCTGATATGAGGAGACATGCAAGGAGGAAACTGAAAGAGAAAGTAGAAGTAAAAGTAGAAAGAAAAGTAGAACGGGTCAAAACCATTGGGGAAGCTTGGAGACTCTTTAAAAATACAATCCTAGAAGCTCAGAAAAAAGATATACCACAGGTTAGGAAAAGCACAAATAGGTATAGAAAAAAGTCTGCATGGTTAACAAACAAAGTAATGGAAGTTGTAAAAGGTAAGAAGAATTCCTTTAAGCGGTGGAAAGCTAGTCTCAGTGAGGTTGATAAAAGGAAACACAGGCTGTGGCAAATAAATGCAAGTCTGTGATCAGGCAGGCAAAAAAGGAATATGAGGAGCATATCGCAAAAAACATAAAGACCAACAATAAAACTTTCTTCAAATACATTAGAAGCAGGAAACCAGCCAGGGAGGCAGTGGGGCCCTTGGATGACCGACAGGTAAAAGGAGTACTGAAAGATGATAGGGAAATGATAGGATGATAGGATGATGAGTGAGTGGGCGTCAACGTGGCAAATGGGGTTCAATGTGGCCAAGTGCAAAGTGATGCACATTGGAGCCAAAAATCCTAAATATAAATACACGTTGATGGGGTCTGAACTGGCAGAGACTGACCAAGAGAGAGATCTTGGAGTCATAGTAGATAACTCAATGAAAATGTCTAGACCGCAATAAAGAAGGCCAACGCTATGCTGGGGATTATTAGGAAGGGAATTGAAAACAAATCAGCCAGTATCATAATGCCCTGGTATAAATCAATGGTGCGGCCTCATTTGGAGTACAGTTCTGGTCACCACACCTCAAAAAGGATATTATAGCATTGGAAGAAGTGCAGAAAAGGGCAACTAGAATGATAAAAGGGCTGGAACACTTTCCCTATGAATAAAAGTTAAAACGCTTGGGGCTCTTTAGCTTGGAGAAACGATGGCTGAGGGGTGACACGATCGAGGTTTACAAGATTATGCAAGAGATAGAGCAGGCAGAGAAAGAAGTACTTTTTCCCCTTTCTCATAATACAAGAACTCGTGGGCACTCAATGAAATTGCTGAGCAGTTGGGTTAGAATGGATAAAAGTACTTCTTCACCCAAAGAGTGATTAGCACATGGAATTCACTGCCACAGGAGGTGGTGGTGGCTACAAGCATGGACAGCTTCAAGAAGGAATTAGATAAGCATATGGAGCAGAAGTCCTTCAATGGCTATTAGCCACAAGGTTTAGATAGCAACTCTCAAGCTGGGGCAAGTGATGCTCTGTATTTTTGGTGCTTTGGGGGGCAACAGTGGGAGGGCTTCTAGTGTCCTGGCCCCACTGCTGGACCTCCTGAGGGCACCTGGTATTTTTGGCCGCTGTGTGACAGAGTGTTGGATTAGATGGGCCATTGCCTGATCCAACATTGGCTTCTCTTATGTTCTTATGTTTGGGAAGAGGACTCTTCCTCCAATTATAGAACAAGAGAAAAGGCATCAAAAGAAAAGAAGGGGGACAGGGACAGATTCTTGGTCATAGAAGTAACTCAAAGGAGATAATGGATTCTAACCTCCCTCTGTTTATGGCAGTAGTTTCAACTTGTGAAAAAGAGGGGGGTTAATTTTCACTGATTTTTCCCTCTCACAGTAGCTCGCACTTTGACCACCATGTGTTCCTTGGTGTCAGTAACCCATGGAAGACATAATTTTAGAGACCGCAAAAGACTGCATCGAGAGGTAGAAAGTAGAAAATTTGCTGTTTGCAGTGCAGTTCCATCTGTGCTGTGCACAGGATCCAAGCCATGACTAGACCATTTTGTGATGAAAATCACACTGGTGGCATTACTTAAGTTCCTTGATTATGAACTGATCACTTTGGGATGGTGGGATGGTTGAAAAAGAGCCAGCTGAGACTAAATCCTGCTAAGATGGAGGTTCTGTGGCTGGGTAGAGGAGATTCAGATTTGGGGTGCCAAATCCTGGCTCTTGACAGTGTACCCCCTAATTTTGGCACCGGCTTTCAAGAGCCTGGGTGTGGTTCTTGATGCCTCCCTATCAACGGAGGCCCAGATCACAAATGTTGCCTGACAGGTATTTTTCCAGCTATACCTGGTCAGGTGACCTAGCCACAGTAATCCATGCAAACCATCTACAGATTAGACTACTGTTACTTGCTCCACACAGGACTGCCCTTGAGACTGACCCAGAAACCCCAACTGGTCCAGAATGCCACGGCATGGATCCTTACTGGATCCCGGCAAATGGCACATATTCAACCAGTGCTATGCCAGCTACACCTTTAAGGCCTTAACCATAGCTAGCACACTATGACCTGGCAACTGCATTTGTTCAGAACATTTCTTTGCATAGACAAAAGAAGACTTTATTCATAAGACATCCTGAATCCCATACATAGCTTGGTGTTCTTTAAATCACAATTTCCATACTCACACTATCCTCAGCTACAATAAACAACTGCCAATTCAAAGAAGTCAAAACTATCATTTCAAAGACGTCACAACTATTTTATGTGTGTATGTGTGCTATGTGCCATCAAGTAACTTCTGACTTACAGTGACTCTATGAAATGAGTGTCCTGTTGTTAATAGCCTTGCTCAAGTCTTGCAAACAGAAGGTGATGGCTTCCTTTATTGAGTCAATCCATCCCATGTTGGGTCTTCCTCTTTTAGCAATTACACGTATCATCATGGCTAGGCCATTGCTTAGCAAAGTGCAGTGTATAATGCTCTCATCTTCTACTCCAAGGTCTGTTGATAGGGATTAGAGTAAAGCTTATTCATGGGATTTTAAATATTTACCATGTATCTATTTGCACTGGCTCACTTAAAAGAGGTTAAACACTTGGCTAAATATCTGTGAATACTCTTAGTGGTTCATTAGAGGTCTACTTTAACAGTTAGCAAACAAGTGGAAGGAATTATCAGTCATTACACCTGAGGGAGGCAAAGCATACCAATAATTATCTTCAGTACTGGAAAGCAGGCTAATAATTCCAAGCTGTCATGTATGTACATTAATCTGAGAAAACAGCAGATATAGTAATACAGTTTTCTTTGTGTTTAGTTTTAGGTTGGCTGCATGCATATACACACAGGGCCAGACATAATTAGTTTAACCAGACAGTTATCTAGTCCACTATTAAGATTGGAAACGCCATAATGCATTCTGATATGCTGATAGATTCAAGTGGGTACCCATGTTGGTCAGAAGCAGCAGAACAAAGTTTGAGTCCAGTGGCACCTTTAAGACCAACGAAGTTCCCCCCTTCAATACAATGAAATGGAAATTACTAGTCCATGCATATAGGTAGAGGGTGAACAGTAAATAAGCATATAACATACCGAAGATGTTTCTTGCATTTCATTGTATCTGAAGAAGTGTGTCATTGGACTCAAACTTTGTTATGATACGCTGAGTTTAGGATATTCTTCTCATGCAGTATGCAGCTATAGCACATGTGCATACCACATCCTTTTCTGTACCAAAACATAGCAAAGGTGAGATACTGCTGTAAACTACATGCATGTACACTATTGCCAGTAAAACATGACAGGTTATGATTTTTCCCTTCCTCTTCAGTAATGACAAACACCAAGCAATTATACAAATTTATTTTCAAGTCTATCCATAAATAGGTTAGCTAATTCAGGTGCAAACATCTCCCTTGATGTAGTATCTTTGTACACCAATATTCCACAAGATGAAGCCTTGGATGTTTTATGGGAAGTATTAGATAAAAGAACGGGGCAACTCATCCCCCCTACATCATTCCTCTGCCACATTGCTGAACTATGCTTAAAGAATTTTTTTTTTTCAATTCCAGGAAGAATATTTCTGGCAAGTTTCAGGTACAGAATTGGGTTGTAAGTTTGCACCTGAATTAGCTAACCTATTTATGGATAGACTTGGGTGTGTGCTCAGTGCAAGGAGCTCCTGGTTCTCAGGGAGCGAGTTTGCTCCCTTGAGGCCAAGGTGGCTGACCTGGAGAAGCAGGGACAGTCAGTTAGGTGCACGGGGAAGACTCTCGGGGACTTGTTAGATATGTCCCACTCTGGATCTGGCAGCCCGGCTGCTGCCAGGGAGCATGAGGGTCAAGGGGAAAAGGGGCACCATGCTGAAGATAAGGCGAATGTGCCCTCAGAAGGGACCTCTTCTTCAGCTGGTGAACGGGTATCCTTTCATACCAAGGAACCGTCCCTGGGAAGGGTGGGAGGGGGGCTCTTGGTAGTTGGTGATTCGATCCTTAGGCAGGTAGACAGCTGGGTGGCGAACCCGCATACTGACCGTATGGTGACTTGCCTGCCTGGTGCGAAGGTAGCGGACATTACGCGTGTTTTAGATAGGCTGGTAGATAGTGCTGGGGAGGAGCCAGTGGTCGTGGTGCACGTCGGCACCAACGATGTGGGGAAATGCAGTCGTGAGGTCCTGGAGGAGAAATTTAGGCTGCTGGGCAGGAAACTCAAGGCCAGGACCTCCAAGGTAGCCTTCTTGGAAGTGCTACCTGTTCCACGCGCAGGGCCGGAGAGACAGGCACAGATCAGGAGTCTCAATGCGTGGATGAGACGGTGGTGTAGGGGGAAGGGTACAAGTTTGTTAGGCACTGGGATGCTTTTTGGGACAAGAGGGAGCTGTACAAAAGGGACGGTCTCCACTTGTCCCGAGAAGGAACCAGGCTGCTGGCGCTCAAAATCAAAAAGGTGGCAGAGCAGTTTTTAAACTGAATAATGGGGGAAAGCCGACAGGAGATGAAAAGTCTCTGGTTTGGGATGGCTCATCTCAAAGAGATGAAGGGGTAGCTATTACTTTTGTACAAGGAAATGGATTACAATTGTCCACTGAGACTGTGGCAAATGATAGGAACTGCCTGGCACGGTCTCGAGGCAGCAAGAGGAAGGCTGTGGGCTTAACAAACATGGGAAACTATAAGTGTTTATACACAAATGCTAGAAGTCTCTGAGGTAAAATCGGGGAGTTGGAATGCTTGGTGTTGGGAGGGGAAATAGACATTGTGGGTATTTCAGAAACTTGGTGGGATGAGGAAAATCAGTGGGATACGGTGATTCCTGGTTATAAATTATATCGGAAGGATAGGGGGGAAAGGGTTGGAGGTAGGGTGGCTCTGTATGTCAGAGAGGGTATACCGTCCAGTAAGATTGAGAGGGTAAGAGAATTGGATTCACTTCTGGAAATGCTATGGGTTGAAATAGTGGGTCCAAAAGGAGGCTTAACAGTGGGAGTTTGTTATCGCCCACCAGATCAAAATATAGAGGAGGATTATAAAATGATGAATGAATTAAAGATAGCGGCTAGACGAAATAACTGTGTTGTAATAGGCGACTTTAACTACCCACACATTGATTGGGTCAATATGAGTTCTAGTCGGGAAAAAGAGATTGCGTTCTTAGACACTCTCAATGACTGTGCTGTGGAACAGATGGTCACAGATCCTACCAGGGGAGAGGCGATCCTGGATTTGGTCCTAAGTAACACCTAAGACCTGGTGAGAGATGTAAAAGTGATTGCACCACTTGGAAACAGTGACCATAATGTCATTGAGTTTAACATTTGTACAGATAGGGAGTTGCCCAAAAAGACTGACACAACCACTTTTAACTTTAAAAGGGGTAACTTCTCTGGTATGAGGGGACATGTGAGGAAGAAATTGAAAGGAAGAGTGGAGAAGGTCAAAACCATTGGGGAAGCTTGGAGACTATTTAAAAAGACAATCCTAGAAGCTCAGAAAAAATATATACCGCAGGTTAGGAAAGGTACAAATAGGTATAGAAAAAAGCCTGCATGGTTAACAAATAAAGTAATGGAAGCTGTAAAAGGTAAGAAGGATTCCTTTAAGCGGTGGAAAGCTAGTCTTAGTGAGGTTGATAAAAGGGAACACAGACTATGGCAAATAAAATGCAAGTCTGTGATCAGGCAAGCAAAAAGGGAATATGAGGAGCATATCGCAAAAAACATAAAGGTCAACAATAAAACTTTCTTCAAATACATTAGAAGTAGGAAGCCAGCCAGGGAGGCAGTGGGGCCCTTGGATGACCAAGGGGTAAAAGGAGTAGTGAAGGATGATAGGGAAATGGCTGAGAAGCTGAATGCATTTTTTGCCTCTGTCTTCACTGTGGAAGAGGAGAAGTGTTTGCCCACTCCAGAAGCACCGATTTCGGGAGGGGGTTTGAAAGACCTGAATCAGATTGCGGTGACAAGAGAGGAAGTCCTCCGACTGATGGACAATTTAAAAACTAATAAATCACCAGGCCCGGATGGCATTCATCCGAGAGTTCTGAAAGAACTCAAATGTGAACTTGTGGATCTCCTGACAAAAATATGTAATCTTTCTTTAAAATCTGCCTCCATTCCTGAGGACTGGAAGGTAGCTAATGTCACTCCCATCTGTAAAAAGGGCTCCAGGGGAGATCCAGGAAATTACAGGCCAGTCAGTCTGACATCGATACCGGGTAAGTTGGTGGAAACTGTTATTAAGGAAAGAATTAGTAGGCACATTGATGAACAAAAACTATTGAGGCAGACTCAGCATGGGTTCTGTAAGGGAAGATCTTGTCTCACTAACCTGTTAGTGTTTTTTGAGGGAGTGAACAAACATGTGGACAAGGGGGACCCAATAGATATTATTTACCTTGACTTCCGGAAAGCTTTTGATACAGTTCCTCATCAAAGGCTCCTAAGTAAGCTCAATAGTCATGGGATAAAAGGACAAGTCCTCTTGTGGATCAAAAACTGGCTTATAAATAGGAAACAGAGAGTGAGTATAAATGGGAAACTTTCTCAGTGGAGGGTGGTAAGCAGTGGGGTACCACAGGGATCAGTACTCGGTCCCATGCTTTTTAACTTGTTTATTAACGATTTGGAATTGGGAGTAAGCAGTGATGTGGCTAAATTTGCAGATGACACAAAGTTGTTCAGGGTGGTGAAAACCAGGGAGGATTGTGAGGCAATCCAAAGGGATCTGTTGAGGATGGGTGAGTGGGCGTCAACGTGGCAAATGGGGTTCAATGTGGCCAAGTGCAAAGTGATGCACATTGGAGCCAAAAATCCTAAATATAAATACACGTTGATGGGGTCTGATCTGGCAGAGACGGACCAAGAGAGAGATCTTGGAGTCGTAGTGGATAACTCGCTGAAAATGTCTACACAATGTGTAGCTGCAATAAAGAAGGCCAACGCTATGCTGGGGATTATTAGGAAGGGAATTGATAACAAATCAGCCAGTATCATCATGCCCCTGTATAAATCATTGGTGCAACCTCATTTGGAATACTGTGTACAGTTCTGGTCACCACATCTCAAAAAGGATATTATAGCATTGGAAAAAGTGCAGAGAAGGGCAACTAGAATGATAAAAGGGGTGGAACACCTTCCCTATGAAGAAAGGTTAAAATGCTTGGGGCTCTTTAGCTTGGAGAAACGACGGCTGAGAGGTGACATGATCGAGGTTTATAAGATTATGAATGGGATTGAGCAGGTTGAGAAAGAAGTACTTTTCTCCCTTTCTCACAATACAAGAACTCGTGGGCACTCTATGAAATTGCTGAGCAGTCGGGTTAGAACAGATAAAAGGAAATACTTCTTCACCCAAAGAGTGATTAACATATGGAATTCACTGTCACAGGAGGTCGTGGCAGCTGCAAGCATGGTCAGTTTCAAGAGGAAATTAGATAAACATATGGAGCAGAAGTCCACCAGTGGCTATTAGCCACAGGGTATAGATGGGAATTCTCAGTCTGGGGCAGGTGATGCACTCTATTCTTGTTGCTGGAGGGGGCAGCAGTGGGAGGGCTTCTGGTGCCCTGGCCCCACTGTTGGACCTCCTGATGGCACCTGGTATATTTTGGCCGCTGTGTGACAGAGTGTTGGACTAGATGGGCCATTGGCCTGATTCAACATTGGCTTCTCTTATGTTCTTATGTTCTTAGACTTGAAAATAAATTTATTTTTCAACACAATAATCTCTACAAAAAGCATATCATTGTTTATAAAAGATTCCTGGACGATATCTTTATGATTTGGAATGGCACAATGGAATCTCTAACTGAATTTGGCCAATATATAAATCAGATACACAACACAATTAAATTTGAATTAACACATGATAAGTATAAAGTACATTTTTTAGATGTGGAAATAAGAAGAATAGGCAATAATATACAAACAGAAGTCTACAGAAAACCCACTGATGCTAACTCTTACTTAACTATTGATAGCTTTCACCCTGGACACATTAAAAGGAAATTTACCTTACTCCCAATTATTAAGACTGAGACGTAATTGCAGTGAGTACAGTGACTTTAAGAGGCAAGCAAATATTTTAATGGATCAACTTGCTATTCATCTAGAAACTTGAAAAGAGCTTTTTACAGAACATACAACACATCCAGAACATCTCTACTCACCCCTAGAACTCATGATCAGGGAGTAGACAGAATGGCCCAGGACAGACTGGCAATTTGCCGTGGGATGGGACCCGGGCTGACAACGACTCAATATCGGGGTAAATGGGATGTTCACACAGGCACATCTGCCTGGCGTCCCCCACCCGTAGCCTACCGGTGCTCTCGCGCTTCACTGCCGGATTAAAAAAACACCTGATAAAAGCCGGCGCAAAGCTTGAAAGCCTGCGTTCGTCGCGCGTTTCTCCGCTTCCGGGGAGTCTGAACGCGCAGCCGAAAAGCCGGGAGCAACCCGCGTTGGGCATGAGGCAGCAGCGGTGTGATTGGCTGCGCTCCGCTCCACTGCCCAATGCGGTGCCGGCGTTGCAGGGGGAAAAAATCGCCAAAATGCGCTTATGCGCATGAGCGCATGAGCGCTCAAGCGCTCATGCGCACATACGCCCACAGCCGAAATAATGGGGAAACAGCGAATATAGCGCGCCTCCGGCATGGCAGTCTGAACGCTCCCGCGCGCCTCCGTCCAGTATCTTCCGGCAGAGGCCCCCGCTGTGTGGACGGGAAAACCCGGTATCGTTTACTCCGGGTTTTTTTTGCCGCGACTGGATACCGGGGCAAATTGCCAGTCTGTCCTCGGCCAATGATTATACCTTTAACCTATAACAGCACATTTAAACCAGTACAGATGATTATTAACAAATATTGGCACCTTTTATCTAACATTCCTAGATGTCAGAATCCTCCCTTGTTCACAGCCAGAAGAGCTAAAAATCTCAGAGATGTATTAGTTAGAAGCAAGCTTCCTGAACTGAAAGACACCAGCTGCATGAGGTCAGTTACCTAGTGGGTTTTTTTGCATGTGGGGGTTGTTCTGTATGTAACTGTGCTGAGGCTAAGAAGTCCTTTCATAATACTGCCAGGACTGGAATGTTTTTTGTAAATGAATTCTGTAACTGCAATAGCAGGGGAGTAATATATTGCATTTTTTTGGTTACTGGTATCCCAGCTGAGTTATTCAAAGTCTTAAAAGAAGATGCTGTTAAAGTGCTGCATTCAATTTGCCAACAAATTTGGAAAACACAACAGTGGCCACAGGACTGGAAAAGGTCAGTAAACATTCCAATCCCAAAGAAGGGCAATGCCAAGGAATGTTCAAACTATCGCACAGTTGCACTCATTTCACACACTAGCAAGGTCATGCTAAAGATCCTACGAGCTAAGCTCCAACAGTACGTGGATAGAGAACTGCCAGAAATACAAGTTGGGTTTTGAAGAGGTAGAGGAACTAGAGATCAAATTGCCAACATTTGCTGGGTTATGGAGAAAGCAAGAGAGTACCAGAAAAATATCTACTTCTGCTTCATTGACTATGCTAAAGCCTTTGATTATGTGGATCACAATAAACTATGGCAGGTTCTTAAAGAGATGGGAGTACCAGACCACCTTGCATGTCTCCTGAGAAACCTGTATAAGGGTCAAGAAGCAACAGTTAGAACCGGATATGGAACAACTGACTGGTTTAGCATAAGAAAAGGAGTACGACAAGGATGTATATTATCACCTTGCTTATTTAATTTATATGCTGAGTACATCATGTGAAATGCTGGCCTGGATGAATCACAAGCTGGAGTTAAGATTGCTGGGGAAAAGATCAGTAACTTCACATATGCAGACAATACTACTCTGATGGCAGAAAGTGAAGTGGACCTAAGGAGCCTCTTGCTCAGGGTGAAAGAGGAGAGCGCAAAAGTGGGCTTGAAGCTCAACATCAAAAAAACTAAGATCATGGCATCCAGCCCCATCACTCCTTGGCAAATAGAAGGGGAAGTCGTAGACGTAGTGACAGACTTCACGTTCCTGGGATCCCAGATCACTGCAGATGGTGACTGCAGCCATGAAATTAAAAGACGCCACTCCTTGGGAGGAAAGCAATGGCCAACCTAAATAGCATGATAAAAAGCGGAGACATCATCCTGCCAACAAAAGTCCGCATGGTCAGAGCAATGGTATTCCCCGTAGTAATGCATGGCTGCGAGAGTTGGACTATAAGGAAGGCTGAGCACCGAAGAATAGATACTTTTGAACTATGGTGCTGGAGAAGACTCTCGAGAGTCCCTTGGACTGCAAGGAGATCAAATCAGTCAATCCTAAAAAAATCAACCCTGTCTGTTCCCTGGAAGGCCAGATCCTGAAGGTGAAGCTCAAATACTTTGGCCACCAAATGAGAAGGGAGCACTCACTGGCGAAGACCCTGATGCTGGGAAAGACTGAAGGTCAAAGAAGAAGGGGACGGCAAAGGATGAGATGGTTAGACAGCATCATCGATACAACGAACATGAAACTGAGCAAACTTCAGAGGACAGTGGACAGCAGAAGACAGCAGAAGACAGGAGGGCCTGGCGTGATGTGGTCCAAGGGGTCGCAAAGAGTTGGACTCAACTGTGCAACTGAACAGCAACAACAATATATTGCATTGAATGTCCATGTAAATTATTGTATTGGGGCAAACATCAAGACCTGTGAAAGTAAGAATTGGGGAACATAAGAGTTGCATCCGATAAAAGAAATGGAATGCGCCATTGGTCAGTCACTATCTTGACTTGGGACACACTGAAAAACAACTAAAATTTTGGATTATAGAAACAATTAAGACTACTAATCCAAACATGTCTAAAGTGCTCCAGAGAAGAGAATTATTTTGGATATACCATCTACAGACATTAACTCCCCAAGAACTGAATGAAGAAGTGGATTGGATTTGCTGCCTTTGAAATTATGCATATCTGTCATTCTGTAGCTGTTAATGCTGACCTTGTGGTTTCTCCCTCCTCTTCTTGGTTTTCCCTCTCTCTTTCCTCTTCACCCCCTCCCACCTTGTAATTCTTTCCTTGGCAAGCATTGTGCAATGCATATGGTTGATTGCATCATCCCTGGTTTCTACTATATAATGATATAACTTTAGCAGTTTGCAACTTGACTACTACCTTTGATGGAAGTGACACACATCCTGCATCATGGGGAGGGCGGGGTATAAATCCCATAATAAATAAATAAATAAATCCTGACTAATGGAATCTTTGACACCAGGTTTGTTGGCTATTTTTTAAAAAAAATTAGGCTAAAATTAATTTAAAATATATATTGCCCAGAAATTTCATTAATTGCATTTTGATTTTATTTCTATGTAGATTAATCTGAAAAATTGATACGGCTACTATTTAGGGCCTACTATTGATGGCCTACAATACAAACTTGTAGCAATTGCAAAAACATAAGGTAATCCCAGTATATAATTCTTATTAATGTTAATCAAATTTATTACTACATACAATTACTTTATATAATTTTCATGTAATAATCAGGCCTTTTTTCCCTTCCCCCTTTTTTTCCTTAATAATTTCAGACAACAACATCTGGTCATATATGTATATATACATATATAAATTTCTTGTCTGTACATTTCTGGATGTGTGTCATTGTAATATAAAGAATATTGACCATTGAGGAAGGCCCGAAGGGGCCGAAACACTTATGGTCCTTAGGTCAAAAGATTTTTACCCATCAATTGTATTTGTATAATAACTAACTTGGTTGTATAAGCCTTTTAAGCCTGATACTTAAACTATTTCTTTTAACCATAAGGAGAATTAAACCTATGTATAAGGCCATTCCACCAAGAGAGGAGCCATTTGCCTCAACAAAATGGAGGAAGTCACATCATGGCAGAATGGTTAAATAGGATCTGTCCCATACAGGTGAATGCACCGCATACATATATAGTATGGTTGGAACCACTATACATCAGCCAAACAAGATACAAGACCTGGCCAATGGGAGGCTCTCCCAGATACACTGAACTGTGTATACCATGAAAAGCAGGGGTCTTTTTTGGGGGGAGCCCACCGGAGCGCAGCTCCGGGAGCTCAGGAGCCAAACCCCGCCCCCATCCGGCGTCCCGGAGAGTCTTTCAGGCAGCCGAATGTCAATTTCAGCTCCATTATATCCTATGGGCCATTGAAGTCAATGGTGAAAACATAGGGTATATTCTGGGGGCTGGAGGGGAGGGTTTGAGGAGAGGCTCCAAACTCACAGGGTAGCTGCTGGAGCCTCTCCCCAAGATACCCACCAAGTTTCAAGAACATCGGATCAGGGGGTCCAATTCTATGGGCCCCCAAACAGGTTGCCCCTATTCCCTCCATTTTTCTCTATGGTGGGAAAAAAATAACTTTTTTCCCACCATAGAGAACAATGGAGGGAATAGGGGCAACCTGTTTGGGGGCCCATGGAATTGGACCCCCTGGTCCGATGTTCTTGAAACTTGGTGGGTATCTTGGGAAGAGGCTCCAGCAGCTACCCTGTGAGTTTGGAGCCTCTCCCTCAAACCCCCTCCCCTCCAGCCCCCAGAATATACCCTATGTTTTCACCATTGACTTCAATGGCCCATAGGATATAATGGGGCTGAATTGCCGCCAAATTTCTTTCATTCCCTCTTTTCCTTCTCTCTTTTTCCTCTTTCCCTCCTTCTTCTCTTCTCTCTTTCTTTCTTCCCCACCTTCTTCTCTTCTCTTTTTTCCTCCTTTCCCTGTTTCCCTCCCCTTTCCTTCTCTTTCTTTCCCTCTTTCCTCTTTCTGTGGCCCAACTCTCATGAGAAGGAGTTTAAACTTTAAACCCCTCTCTTAGCTCCCCCACCCAGACCAGCTGGGGAAGGGAAGGGGAGGCTTTTGAAGATACCTCCCCCACTTTTGCTTCCCCTTCTGACATCACATCCGGTGATGTCAGGAGGCGTGGCATATGCTAATAGCCTAATAGCTCATTAGCATACCATATGCTAATGAGCTCCTGCAGCTGTTTTTCTACGAAAAGACCCCTGCATGAAAAGTATGTTCCATCAAATGACCCTTAAGATACTATTCAAGGAGCCAGATGGTCTTACCTTATTCCACACAATGACCTAATTTATCAAACTTTAACTTAACACTTGTAGAGTTCTGTGGACTTTCTAGGTTCGCATAGCACTAAGCACTTGGAAGTTAGCACTTGCAGAAGAATATTGTTGCCTGATGTTCTCATAGTGTTAGTGACAAAGCCAAGTACCAATACTAACCATGGTATTGAGTTTTTACTTTGAGCCAGTGTGGTATAGTGATTAACAGTGACGTACTCTAATCTGGAGAACTGGGTTTGACTCCCTACTCCTGCACAAGAAGCCTGCTGGGTGACCTTGGGCCAGTCACAGTTCTCTCAGAACACTCTCAGTTCCACCTACTTCACAAGGTGACTGTTGTGGGGAGAGGAAGAAAGGTGATTTGTAAGCCACTTTGAGACTCCTTAGAGTAGAGAAAAGTGGGGTATAAAAACCAACTCTTCTTCTTACCTCATTTTCTATTTTTCTGTACCCAAAAAACTCAGAGCACTTGCACACCCTCCATTTTGTTCACAAAAGAACACTACAAGGTTGTTGTCGAAGGCTTTCACGGCCGGAGTTCGTTAGCTGCTGTAGATTTTCTGGATTGTCTAGCCGTGGTCGTGGCATTGTAGGACCTGACGTTTCACCAGTAGCTGTCACTGGCATCCTCAGAGGTATAACTGAGAAAGATGGAGTACTCTGTACACAGAGGGTACTCCATCTTTCTTTGTTATACCTCTGAGGATGACAGTCACAGCTACTGGCAAAATGTCAGGTCCTACAATGCCAAGACCATGGCCAGACAACCCAGAAGATCTACAGCAGCTAACTACAAGGTAGGTTAGACAAGTCATACTAGAAAACAAATTTTGAACCTGGTATAAATTAATTAAATTGGATTGTCTTAGGGCACAATATTGGTCCAAAATTTCCTCTTTAAAATTGCATTCAGCCTTTACATCCAGTCACTTTCAAACAATGCAGACAGCTAGGCTTGAAGGCCACTATACCCAAACACCAGCTGCTCAGCATCTCTGCATATGTGGAGGCCCAGATCCTGAAGACCTGTGCTATTATCTGTTGGTCTGTCCACTTTATTCAGTCCCAAGAAAGAGATTCTTGGGTCCAATCCTGGCCAATTTAGACCTCAGGACTGTGATGGGAAAAGTTATATTTTTACTTGCTGATGCAGAGCAAGAGGTTTCCTATAAGGTTGCACTTTTTTGCCTTAACAGCAAAGAAAATGCAAGCCAAGCTAGTGCCAGTACAGTCCAATTAAGAATTTAACTAGTATACAGCAGACATCTCTGAAAGGTTTTCTTTTTTTTTTTTTACAAAATAAGTTTTAAAATGTAATTTTATAGTGTCTTAATCTAATTTAACTGTACTGTATTTTAATTGTATATTAACGGCCATTGGCCCTATGCAATAAAAGTGAAATGATCAAGGTAGGTTAGGCTGTGAGACAGGTAAGCTACAAGACACAGTAGAGACTGGACTCCTACCTTCTAGACTGACACTTGAATAACTGCCTCACCAAAATGCCTCCATTAGCCATTTAAAAGGAGAATTATAATCTTTCTATCACGACCCCCCAAGCCAAAATTCAGACCATGACATACAAATCATGTTGTTTTGATTACCTGCCTAGTGATACAACAGCACATTCATGACCCTTTACTCCCTCAGAATTATCTGCATGACATGATGGCTGGTTATTGGCATGCAGCAACTGCCTTGTTAATGCAGCAGAATGCTCATCTCTATTCACAGGAGCTTGTATTAAAGACAATCTTTCATTTTTGAGTTTTCAAAAAAGATTAGTCACCCCAGTTAGCTCACTTTGGGCAAGCTGGGGCAGAGGGAATTTGGGATTTGTATATTGCACTGAATATGTGATTCTCAGGCATCACATACACTGAAGTTTTCTAACATAATAATAGATAAGACTTGAATATATTTTTCTCCACTGCATCTTATTTTTAGATCAATATCTTAAGTCTGTATTGGCATCAAATGAACCCCATAAGCTCCTATTAAACTGTGGTTTTAAACTCACTGGGGTGACAACTTTTGACATCAGCCAAAACCAGGAGAACTAAAATAGCAGGATCCCCTCCCCCCTGCACATTCTTTTATTCGAGTGTTCTTTATTGCTACCAAGGGCTAATATTAATAACATTTATCTAGCAATTTACATTTTTATTAACTAATTAATCTTCCCAGTACCATATTATGCAAATTAAATACTTACTTGCCATCCCTGTGTTCAGCCTTCCAGTTCATCATGCCACCAGTACACACAGCAAGGCCTTAGCTTACTTTCTTTGCTACATGATGCTGGCCACATTGTCAAGTGGCCTTTCAAAGGATGCTGAAAGTCAGTGAATTACAGCGAACAGGAATGTGAAAGCATCAACTTCCTGCTAGCAAGCCCAAGTATGTATATGAAGCTCTCCCACTCCTGTTCTAGTGAGCAGTGCCTCCCCAATTTCCTCCTATAAACAAGTGCCACAAGTGATCAAAGCAGTGGGAATCAGCTAGAATGCAGTCAGAGAAATATTCAGGACTAGGAATAAGGTCCGTTGTAGAAATAAATACAACAAGCTCTAGAAAGAGGGTCTGTGAGAGTGCCAAGGCCTTGGGCACCCAGCGTCAATGTGCTGTGGTGACCTCAACAGGGTATAACGACACCGAGTCCACCATTTTCTTCAGAGGAACTGATCTCTGCTAGAGATTGGCAACAAGTTACCCAGGAAGAAATGGCTGGTTTGGAGGGTGGAGTCTATGGCATTGTACCTGTCTGAGGTCCCACCCCTCCTCAAACCTCACCCTCTCCAGGCTCCACCTCACAAATCTCCATGAATTTCCCAACCTGAAGTTAGCAACCCTATCTCCTTCCCAGCCAAGCATCAACCTGCTATTATCTGCCCCTCTGATTTCAGCTTTGCATCTCCTCCCTGCTCCCTCCTGGAGATCAGTTGTAATTCTGAATTATTTCCACCCCTCTCCTGAGATTGGGAACAGTGGTTCCCCAGGAGGGAATGGCTGGTTGGGAAGGTGGAGTCTATGGCATGGTACCTGTCTGAGGTCCCACCCCTCCTCAAACCTCACCCTCTCCAAGTTTCATCCCTCAAATCTCCAGGAATTTCACACCTGGAGTTGGTAACCCTATCTCCTTCCCAGCCAATCATCAACCTACCTTTATTTCCCCCTCTCTCTTCAGCTTTCCATTTTCCCCACACACACACCTGCAGCCACTCCCGTGCTCTGAAGCCCTGACTGCCAGAGTCCACCATTTTCCGTACTCTGAAGCCCTGACTGCCACAGAGTCAACCATTTTCTCCAGGGGAACTGATCTCTGCCATCCGCAGAGCAGTTGTAATTCTGAGTGATCTCCAGCCCTCACTTGGAGATTGGCAACAATGGTTTCCCAGGAGGAAAAGTAGTCTTTCTCTGCAATGGGGACCAAAGCAGCTTACATCATTCTCCTCTCCCCCTTTTGTCTTGCACAACAACCCTGAAAGTCTGTGACCGGTCCAAAATCACCCACTCAGCTTCTACAGCAAGAACCTGGGTCTAGCAGAACCTGCTCTGAAGCACTGACTGCTACGCCTAGGGCAGCCAACCTCAAGGTGGAGCCTGAAGATCACCAGGTATCACAACTGAAGTCCAGACAACAGATCTCCCTCCCTGCCAGAGAAAATAACTGCTTTGGAAGGTGGGCTGTATGGCATTCTGTTCAGCTGAGGCCTCTCCCCTCTCCAAACCCTGGCTTCCATAGACTCTTCCAGAAAATCTCCAGGAATCTCCCTACCTGGAGCTGGCAATCCTAGTAAGTACTGCCCCCAATGTGTTCCTCTCAAAGGCCTGCAAAGAGTTTCCATCCTTTGTCTGAACCAAGCTTGGTTGCCTACTGTGGCGAAACGGGCTCCAGTTTACCACTCAGCTGCTTGCCTCCCACCCTCATCCCGTGTGTGTATTTCACTCCTTAAATTCTCTGCCATGACTCACTGAATCATCACTGCCTTTTTAGAGGGACAGTGAGACCCCTGTGGCCGAATCTCCATGTTTGGAGATGGAATCCCCTATCTTTGGGGGATCCCTGGAAAGTTGGCAACCCAAGGGTCTGGCCTTTCCTTGCCTCCTGGGGCTACCCCCTCCCTTTGTTATTGTGCAGAGTGGGGGAGACTATGTGGTCAGAGCACAGCACAGATTATTAGCCCAAATAAAATAATTTATCTAACCATTTACACAGTTATGGAGCACACACACACTGTAGGAGTAAGCACACACTATGAATCAGCAGGGCATAAACCCACAGGGTTAAACACCATCCTTTTCCCCTACATGCCGGCCTCTGGCTCTCTGCTCTAGCCTCTCTGTCTGGCCCAAGAGAGCAGGGAAACTTCCATTCATTCCCCAGTCCAGCTGACTGTGGAGTGGCTGAATTTCTGCTGCCTCCAAGGGTTCACCCATGTCTCTGGCTTGTGGCCTGGACAGCCTGGTCAGCACAGGCAGCAGGAGTCTTTCCTAACCTCCTGTAGGACGAAGATGGCCTACTCCCTGGATGGGCTGCAGTCTATATTGATGCTGCCCTGCATGTTGGGACAGTCCCTGTTTTCCCGCACTTTTCTGCCTTGGGGCAGCTGGGAAATGTAGTCCAGCAGATGAGGAAGGCCCACTCAACCCAGTAAGTGATACTCCTTCAGGCCCCTCTCTGGAACTACAGCTCAATTAAACCTTATGACGGAACATTTTAAACAAACAACCACAGACAGCAGCCCATGAGCCATCTTACAAACACAGGTATCTGCCATTTCGTTACACCTACCAACAGCCACTGAGTGCCCACACAGGAGGCAAGCAGGAGAAGCATCTTCATCAGGAGACAAAGCCATTTGCTAGGAATGACAGAGAAGAGTGGCTGAAGAGTGGGCGGGGAAAAGGAGCAGACCCAGCACCTGGCCAATGGCACGTGAGTACTCTTGAGTGGCGGCTAGCAGGCCAATGGCTGAGGGAGGGCATTTTACAGCCAATGGGAGCACATGGAATCTTGCTACCCAAGTCAGCTTTATATATAACTAGTGAGCGAAGCCCGTTGCGACCATAGACAATGGTCCCTAGACAGGAAGGAAGGGCGGGTGGAAGGAAAGGCAGAAGTGAGAAGTGGAGATAGAGAGAGAGAGTTAGAGGGGGGAGAGAGAGAGAGACGGAGTGGGGGCATTATGATAAGGGAAGGAGGGGAAAGAATGAAAGCAAGGAAGGAAGAAAGAAGGGTAGAAAGAGAGAGAGAGTGGCAGGAAGGAAGGAGAGAAAGGAGGGAAGAAGGGAAGAGAAAGAAGGGGGAACATAGTGTGAGAGGGAAAGCAGTGAGGGGAGAGAGAGAGGAAGGAAAAAGGGGGGAGAGGGGGGGCGCCTGAGCAAGCTTCTTGTGTCTGCCGGGATAGGCAGGAGGTGAGAGAAGCGAAGGGCGGTTGATCCTGGTAAAGGTTCTCCCGACCGCCCAGCTGGCGGGGGGTGGGAGAAGCCGCAAGGGGGGGAGGGTAGGGGCCAATCCAGGCTCGCAGTGGCTCCTGTGCCGGCAGCACCGGCAGCTCTCTACTGGATGGGTGGGCAGGGGGGGAGAGGGCTGAAGTCGGGCACTTGGTGGCTTGTCCAGCGCTGCTGCCAGCTGTCTAGTGAGTGGGAGTGTCAATGGTGGGCGTGTGGTGGCTCAGTCACTGCTGTGCCCTGCCAGGGCTCCCTGGAAGGGCTGCCTGTTCGGGTGGGGGCCAAAATCAGGCTGGCAGCGAGTGATGCAGGGTCGCTGCAGGTGGCATGGCCCTCCGTGGGCTCCCCCTTGCAGCAGGTGAAGGCGGCTGGGCTCGCGGCTCCATCTCTGGACATCGGCCCCCTCCCCCCGGCTGCACGAGGGAGCAGCGGAGCAAGGTGACCAGCTGTGCAGCACCCTGGGGCAGCAGGGCGAGGCAGCCAACCTCACCCGTCCTGTGATGAGTCAGTGGAGGGGCGATTGGCAAGAGAGGCAGGCCTCGTTCGCCCAGCGTGCCATGCAGTGGATGCGGTGGAGGTCCGAGGTGGGCGGTCCTCCCCCCAGCCACCCACCTGAGGGAGCAGTGGGCCAAGGTGCCCCCCTCCCCGAAGGAGGGCCGGTCAGGCGAGGCACAGTGCCGCCGGCTCCCCCCTCAGAGGGCCCCCCCAATGCAGGGCCTGCAGCTTGCCTGGCAGAGGCCATGCAAGCCATTGAAAGTGCTGCACGGTCCCCCCCTCACTGAAGCCAGCTGGGTCCAGCAGAGGGCCACTCCAGGCGAGGGAAGCATGGCACGGCCGCGTTCTCCGTCGCCAAGATCAGCCGGGCTGGCAGAGGCCTCCCTCCCCCCCCCCAAAGCAGGGGCCATAGTGTATCTTGCCGGCATGGGCAGCACAGGCCACCCCGGCTTGGCTGGGGCAAGAAAGAACAACCCGGCTACAGCGACAGCTCCCTGAAGACTGAGGTCACAACACTGGCTGGCAGGTCTGTGGGCGGGACTGATGGGACAGTGCAAGGCAAGGCAGCCAATGGATAAGGAGCCGGAGTGAGGGGCAGATGCACACATAGAATGTTGTGGGACCAAAACTCAAATATTATAAGGAGAGATAAGGAGAGATAAGTAGTAATGGACTGGGATATAAAAACACTCTGGAATAAACGAGAGTAAGCGACTCCAGTGTTGCTAATTGTAGCAACAATGATGACTGGTCATTGTTATTACTGCTGCAGCTAGTCCTAGCACCACAAGGCCACTTGCCTCAGCTTATTTCTGGCCTCTAATCACCCTAGAGGGGAAGCAGCCCACCAAGAGCTTTCCCAGTAAATTAAAGAGGCAGTTGTCAGGCACTTCAAAAAGGACAGCTAAACAACGGACTTCATGAGAAGTTAAAGTTTATTCAGCCGCAGTTCTAAAAGCGCATTAACGGTGCATTGTCAGGAATGAAAGACACAAAGAAACATTTACAGATATGCCCCACTAGCTAGCCCCCCTCCCCAAGCATTCTACCAATGAATACATAGCCCGCGCGCAGGAAAAGGTACGAGAGTTTGTTTGAGCCATAAAGGGGCCCAGCTGCCCATACCAGAGAAACCCGACCTGTATGACAGGGCCATTTGGTCAGATAGGAGATGGCCCAGGCTGATGAACACCCTGTTGCCCTGACAACCACCCCACTTCCCCCCTACATGCCTAAAAGGTTACAGATCATCTCGTCCTCCTTCCTCCCTCACCTCTTATGGCAGGATCACCTGACATTCTGCCCCTCTGATGATAAACCCCCGCCCCCTGGCTTCAATGGGTACAATTTGTGAAAAGCATGGACTAATTGGGGGGCCTGAACATTATCCGCCTTCACCCATTCCCTCTGTTCTGGCCCAAAATCCACCCACTCAGTCAGGTAATACAATCGGTTTCTAGCGATCTTCAAATCCAGAATTTGTGCAATCTCATAGTGCGGTTCCCCCCCACACCATCGGGGGGGGGGAGCAGGCCGTCTCGATCTACATTCGTTCTCCGCAGGTGATCGTTTTAATAATCTGAGATGAAATACAGGATGCAGAGCTCGCAGTGATTTAGGTAGTATCAGTTCAACAGTCACATTATTCAAAACATGTTTGATTTCAAAAGGACCAATGTACTTCCACCCCAGTTTCTTGGTGGGTTGCAGCCCTTTCAAGTTCTGCGTGGACAAATACACAAACTCCCCCAGCTTTGGGGTCCACGATTTGTCTTGTTTCTTGTCAGCCTGCTCCTTGTAAGCCGACTTGGCATCCTCCAGAGTTTGTGCAAGGAGCGGCCATGCCACCTGCAGTTTTTTACACCATTCCCCCACCTCCCCCTTTTGCAAGTTTGGTGAAGCCAAGAATGGGAGTGGCGGGGCTTCATAGCCATGCACAGCCATAAAAGGGGACATCCCCGTAGAAGCATGACACGTGTTATTGTAACAGAACTCCGCCAAGGGCAACAAAGATTGTTGGAAGTTAGTAAAACATCGCAAGTACTGTTCAAGGGTTTGATTCACCCGTTCCGTTTGCCCATCGGTTTCTGGGTGATACGCACTGCTCAATGCCCTTTCCACCCCTAACAGCGTCATCAACTCCCCCCAAAATTGGGAAACGAATTGCGACCCCCTGTCTGAGAGCACCTTTCCCAGGAGAGTATGGAGCCTTACGACGTGCACCAGGAAAGCCCTCGCCAATTTCTTAGCCGAGGGGATGGATTTGAAAGGAACAAAATGTGCCTGCTTGGAAAACGTGTCCACCACCACACATATTACGGTCTTTCCCCCACTTGGTGGCAGGTCAGTAATAAAATCCATCGATACAACCTCCCAGGGGCGGGGCGGGGTCGGCAGTGGTTGAAGGGGTCCCGGTGGCTTCCCCGGGCGATGTTTACTCATGAGACAAGTCTAGCAGGCTTGTGTGAATAACGACAAGTCTTTTTCATCCCCGGCCACCAAAACTGCCTCTGAAGCAATTGCAGCAATTTAACAAACCCAGTGTGCCCAGCAAGTTTAGAACCGTGCGCCCAACCCATGACCTCCCCTTGCAGGGAAAGTGGAACGAAAAGCTTCCTGTATTTCTGCCAGCAACCCTGTTCGTCGGACACCACCCCCTCCTCCTTGGCCAGGGAGGCACGGTCAGCCTCGGACAGTTCTGATGCGAACTTCAGCTCCCACGGAGAAGTGAGGGGGGCAGCGGCGGAGTTTTGGTGTCGCTCCGAGTCGTCACCCCCCCCCAATTGCGAGGGTGTGAAAACCGAATCTCGAACCACCTCCCTCTTGCTGTCATGTTGCGGGAGGCGTGACAGGGCGTCTGCTAGCAAGTTTGCCTTCCCTGGGAAGTGGTGCAGTGTGAAGTCAAATTTAGAAAAGAAATCAGCCCACCGCAGTTGTTTCGCGTTCAAGGACCGAGGCGAGCGCAGCAACTCGAGGTTTTTGTGGTTGGTCCAAACCTCGAATGGCACCCTCGCCCCCTCCAACCAGTGCCGCCAAGTGGAGAGAGCCAATTTTATAGATCCTGCTTCCTTCTCCCATATAGACCAGTTCCGTTCAGCGTCTGTAAACTTTTTGGACACATATGCGAGGGGGTGCAATTTCCCATCCTCCCCCTCCTGCAGAATGGCCCCGCCCATGGCGACATCCGAGGCGTCAACATGGATTACGAATTTTCTCACCTCGTCGGGGTGCGCCAACACAGGTTTGGATGTGAACAGCGCTTTTAACTGCTCAAATGCACGTTGGCAGTCAGCAGTCCAGTTCAGTTTGGCCCCCGGCCGTGTACTCTCCGGGCCTTTCCCCTTAGTCTTAAGGAGGTCTGTGAGGGGCAGGGCCACCTGCGCGAAATTCGACAGAAATGATCTGTAAAAATTGGCAAATCCGATGAACGCTTGGAGTTGCCGCCGCGTTTTGGGGGGCTCCCACCCCACCACATCTTGGACCTTTGCAGGGTCCATCTCAATGCCCTTCTGCGAGATCCGGTAGCCCAGGAACGAAATCTCTGACCGATGGAACTCACACTTAGATAGTTTGGCAAACAGTTTGTGTTTGTGCAACGTTTTGAGAACCTCCCTAACAAGTTGCACATGGGATTTCATATCGGGGGAGTACAGCAAGATGTCATCAAGGTAAATGAGGGCCCCTTTGAACAGATATTTGTGCAACACCTTGTTAATCAAATTCATAAATACCCCAGGGGCCCCTTGCAAACCAAATGGCATTACCAAGTATTTGAACTGCCCCAGGGGTGTGTTAAAGGCAGTCTTGTGTTCGTCTACCTCCCTGATGCGCACTCGGAAGTACGTATCCCATAAATCAAGCTTAGAGAACACCTTCCCCCCTGCCGCCGCTGCGAGCAGATCCTTAATCAATGGCAGCAGGTAAGCATTAGTTGCGGAGACAGCATTAAGGCCACGGTAGTCCGTGCACAAGCGGAGTCCACTGTCTTTCTTCTTCCGGAACAGGACGGGAGCGGCAAACAGCGAAGAGGCTGGCCGTATAAACCTCCGCTCCAAATTCTTATCTATGAACTTTCTGAGCTCCACTCTCTCAGCTGGGCTCATAGAGTATAGCTTCCCCTTTGGGAGTTTCTGATTGGGTAACAGCTCAATGGCACAGTCAGAATTGCGGTGTGGGGGTAGCTCATCCGCCTCCTCCTCCCCGAACACCGCAGACAAGTCCCAATACTCACGGGGAATCTGGTTGCAGTCCGTCTCAGCCACCCCCACCACCACAGGGCAGAGCTCAGGTTTCCGCGGACCCCAGTCGCCTTTCCAGGTATGGGTCTCGCACCGTGGGGAGATGAAGTTAACAATCCCAGCCTCCTATAATATGTGTGGGTCGTGATCAAAAACCCATGGGCTCCCCAAGACAAGTGGAAACCTTGTGGCAGAGGACACCATGAATGGCCGCGCCTCCCAATGTTTCCCCACTCCCATTCTTAAAGGAACAATCTCGTATTTACAGGGCTCTTTCATAGTGGAGCCATCCATTTGGGTAAAAACCAGCGGCTCTGCCAGTTTCATTACTTTGGCTCCCAGCCCAGTCACCAGGGAGGGATTAATGAGGTCTCTCCCACACCCTGAGTCTACTAACGCTCTCACCCTCACATGGGTCAGTAGAGTCACGGTCCATTAGAGTCACGGTCATGAAAAAGAGGGAAGAGGATTTGCTCACCGGATTTAGCGCCTGAGGGTCCGGGACCTGCCGTTCAGCGCTGTTTACAGCAGGTCCTTCTCGTTTCCTGCCTCCGCGGCGGTCTCTTCCTCCGACGACTCGGTTCCCTCTCCCCAGGTGGCGACTTGCAGGGCCCTTGCGCCCCTCTGCTTTCCCGGGGGTTTCGGTGTAGATGGCACAAACTTCTTTTTCGGCCCCTTTGCGGTGCTGGGCGGGGTGGATGACCCCGGGCAACTCGCGGCGAAATGGCCCGCTTCCCCACATTTTAGGCACAGCCCTTGCTTCAACCTGCTCTTGCGCGTCCCATCTTTTGGCCGCTGTGCAGGGTTCGTCTGCCAGCTTTTCAGAGGGGCGGCGGCGGATTGGGTCATCTTCCCCAAGGCTGCTGCATCATCCAATTTGATGGCTTTCAGTCGAGTCTCCGTTACCACCGCTTCTTTCATCCAGCTCGATAAGGTTTCCGGGTCCCGTCCTCGCATAATCGTGCGGCAGATCTCTGGGTCCAGGCCCAGGCGGTACTGCTCCGCTAGCACGTCATCGGGCCAACCTCGGATCTTGGCGACGTGTCTTCGGAACTCTGCCATATACTCCCAAATGGACCTAGTCCCTTGTCGAAAGGCCCGGAGGAACGCCTGGGCCGCCTTGTTCGCGTTGGTGTCTTCGAACTGGTCTTTCATCGCCCACATGAATGCATCCACATCTCTCAGCTCGCGCCTGTCTTCCTGGTGTAAAGCTACATACCAGTTGGCCGCCGCATCTTTCAGGCGGGAGGTGATGGCATCCACTATCTGTTCCTCGTCCGGGAACAAGTGGCCCCAGTTCACGATAAACTTCTCCACCCTTACCAGGAAGAAGGAGAACTTCTCGGGCGTACCGTCAAAGGTGGCATCCAGCAGCTCAGCTGGGTTAGGCAACATGGGCCCCCAACCCCTTGGCATCCCTGGCAGCCTCGGTGCCCCCATAGTTGGGGGCCCACGGGTTGGTTCGGAGGTGCCCCGGGCCACCCCGGCACACCTCCAGGCGGCAATCCCGCCGGTAGGAGCAGGGGTCTCTGTGCGGGGGCCCCCGATGGGTCTGGAGGTTGCCTCTTCTCCATTTCCTCTCGTATGCCATCCAAGATCATTTTCGGGATCCTAGACAAGGACTCGTCTATGAGGCGTAGGAGTCGATCCAGGCTGAGATCCTCACTCCATCTCCGGCTTCTCACGGTCCTTTCCGAGTCTCGGGTATCCGGGTAAGCTTCTTCGTCATCCTCCGCCATACTCAAGTGGCAGACCGGTCTCTTGACCCAACTCTCCCATACTGATGCTCGGGGAGTGAGGAGCCACATCTCGTGCATCTCTGTGAGCGGCTTCATCCAGTCCCGCTGCTTCCGCGGTCTGGTCATCGCCCCAGCATACGCTCCCCTGTACGGTTCTCTGTAGAGCCCTCCGAGGTCGTAGTTGGGTCCCCATGGCGCCGGGGCACTAGAGACCAGGACCACAGTTGTGGTTGCGGGCACAGTAGATGTCGGAACCTTCTCCTCTTCCGAGGTTGGGATCGGGGTGGTATCTCCCTCATCACTCATCTCTGGGAAAGAATGCGGTGTAGAACCGATCCTGATCAAAGATGATTCCTGACAATCTGTCAGGCACTTCAAAAAGGACAGCTAAACAACAGACTTCATGAGAAGTTAAAGTTTATTCAGCCGCAGTTCTAAAAGCGCATTAATGGTGCATTGTCAGGAATGAAAGACACAAAGAAACATTTACAGATATACCCCACTAGCTAGCCCCCCCCAAGCATTCTACCAATGACTACATAGCCCACGTGTGGGAAAAGGTGCGAGAGTTTGTTTGAGCCATAAAGGGGCCCAGCTGCCCATACCGGAGAAACCCGACCCATATGACAGGGCCATTTGGTCAGATAGGAGATGGCCCAGGCTGATGAACACCCTGTTGCCCTGGCAACCACCCCACTTCCCCCCTACATGCCTAAAAGGTTACAGATCATCTCGTCCTCCTTCCTCTCTCACCTCTTATGGCAGGATCACCTGACACAGTTCATCCCTAAAGACCAGTATGAAAGACCCTAAGGCAGAGCTTCTTTTAGAATGTATTCCATCATAATGACGGTACAGAAGCTTCACCACTGCAGGGTCAGCCAGCTGAGCTTCTCTTTTTAGGTCATGCCTCCCAAAAAGAGTGGGTGATTGCCTGGTAGACCTCTGTGACATGTTTGATTTGCAGAAAAAAATATCACTCAGAGTGTCTGATCTGGACTACATGTTGTCCGTAGAGTAGGTTTATGGGGTTTCTTTTTGCCGGGACACTGTTTCTGTTAGTGTGGGTTCTGTATCCATTGAACTATGTTCCAAATCTTTGCTCATCATGGATAATTCTGACTTTCTGGGACAGAATAGCCATCACCGATTAATGCCTCTATGACAACGAGGATACCCGAAGACCCTTCCTGAAGAAGCCTTCATTGGATTCAATCGTCCTTGGAAATTTCAGGCTAGTATCAAGGATTTATAGCAGGTTATGATAGGTCCATTTCAGGTTCTTAGATGAAATGGATTATTTTTTATGTGTTTCTCTGTATTTGGAGCAGATTTCAGGATCATATTGCCTCGGATGAACTTGACAGTCTTCACTGGAAGACAGATAGGGTAAGTGTGATCGCGTTTCTCCCCCTAGACCTTCTCATTTATATTTGATACCATTGACCACAAGATCCTTTTAGACTATCTAGCTGGTCTCAGAGCAGGAGGCACTGGTTTGCAGCAGTTTACCTCCTCTACCCCCTGTCATCAAGCAGATTATAAAAAGAGATGCAGGGAGACTTCTGCTATATATTGTTCTGTGGAGTGTTGTTCAATACCTATTTTATGCATTTGCCATTCTAGCTTTGTCATTTTTCCTTTCCTTACATCTCAATGAACAGTGTCTGAATCAATGCCCAGACTAAAAAATGGGCTGGATAAGGGCAAGTAGACCTAAGCTCAACCTAAATAACACTAAGATGTTGACAGAGAAGTTCCAGTTGAATGGGGAGGCATTTCTTAAATAGAGTGACCCCTATATAAAGGATCTGAGTCACAGATTAGGAGTGGTCCTAGACCTGACTCTGCTATCTGATGTTCAGATGACATCTGTAGTCAGAGGTACCTGGTATACTAACTGTATCCCTTCTTGGGTGAACAGGAACTTATTTTTTGTTAACTTCATTTATACTGCACCTTTCTCCACAGTGGGGACTTAAAGTGGCTTACATTGTTCTGCTCCTGCAAACCTGGTGAGGTAAGTTAGGCTGAGAATATATAACTGGCCCAAGGTCACCCAACAAGCACAGATTGAAGCCTACATCTCCAAGTTCCTAGTTTGGCACTCTAATCATTATGCCACACTGGCCACTTGGCCATGCTAATCATGGTTGGAATGCTGGAATGTGTCAGACTCTTGGACAAAGTTACTCTCAACAACATTTACTGAAGGTGATTTGTTTATTGAAGAATAAAGATGATCCAAACTAAGAACGTTGTTGAGTCAGAACTGAGATTCAGGCACAAAAAAATCCAAATTATATGTGGTTCAAACGTAGCCCTCTCCAATCACACTGACCATTCATTCCCGCCTAACCTGCATGGCTCTAATCCCCCCCACACCTGTAAATTTCCATTTGTTATTTCAGCTAAGGCAGCAAATAGAGACAGACCAAGGCCATCTGGCCGATATCCCTGGAAAAGGGAGGTATCTTCAGAAGTTGCAGGAGATGGAGATGCATTGCCCCACAATTAAGCCATTCTCACTCGTACACATTCACACTTCCCCCTCCCTTGGAATCTCCCCAAATTATATGTCAAACAAGACAGCGAGTGTGCCAGAATGCTATCAAAAGTACATAGAAAATGCATTGGTCCACAATATGGTGGCAAAATCTTATTAGCAACAACCATGGAGATCATACAATACCAGTTTTCAAGTAGCCTGTTACTTATCAGGCACAATCTGAAGTGCTTATTCTAACCCTTAAAGGCCAGAATTGCACAGACTGGGTATCTCCAACCATTCTGTCACTAGAGAGTCCCTGTTGTGATTGTCACATTCATCAGAAATTTGACCACTAGAATTCAGGCCATCTTAATAGTGCTCCTTATGGAACTACATTCCATAAGATGCATCTGACCAGCTCATTAAAGGTTTCCTAAAGAGGGCTTCCTTTCCACAAACAATTATTGCCAGCCACAGTTCTTATGATTCAGTTATATGACTCAGCTAGGACTGTTCCTCTTTGTTACTGTTACCTTGTGATATAAGTGATGGACTTTAAATGAAATTTTTACTGTATATTTATTCAATTTTCAATTTTATTACTGTAACTTACTTTGGATTGGCCTAAAATGTAGGATACAGGTATAATAAATAATATAAAAAGAATATTTTGTATGCATAGTTGCCATTGATTTATTTCATTTTTTTAAAAATCCTATTAGCAAATTCTCATTGCTTTAACAGAAGCAATCAGATCAAAAATTAAATGGCCTTGTATAGGATGAGGCAGTATGCTTTTTTTCATTCTGAGTGGAACTCTTTTCTTTTCCAGAAGAGAAATCATTTTTACAAATGACTAAACCAGAAGCTGCTCATCCTTTTCATAACTCATGGCTGAAAGAGTCTTCTATTTCTATTTCTGTATCTCTAAAGTAAAAGTATCATACCTGATCAAACTGATTTCAAAAGTGACTGAAATTATTTCAGTCAGTAATTTCTATGGCTAAATTCTGTGGAAGAATAGTTATATACCAATATTTCTGATGCATAAGAAACTATATTTTCCTATACAATTTCCCCCCTGTATCTTCATTGCTTTCATAGAATAGAAACAAACTTCTGACTAGGGATTCAAGAATCAGTAAATGTTTGGCTCAGGAGATTTTAATGTTCAAGGAGCTCTTTAATGCCACAAGAAGGCTTTTTAAAGCTCTGAGCTCTTATCTTAAAAATCTAAATTTGGATACTTCTTTTACACGTATATTTGTTTTTTATTCTTCTTTTTATAACATCTAATCTTTTAACCATTTTGTTTAAGTGTTTTTTCCCCTTTATGTTTCTTTATACGAAGTGTTAAATTCTTTCTACTTTCCAAGGGAATGAATGGGCTGGTATTATGCTCTATTGTTATGGTTTCTCTTTCTGCGGCACATAAGAAGAAAAAACATTAGTCTTTTGACATCAATTGGACTTATAATGATCTTTCCCCCCCTCTTATTATATAGCATATTTCCTTATTGTATATCCTTGCTGAATATTATTTCATATAAATGGTCTCTTCTCCTGACCATGTTTCCATGTCATTCTTCTCTCCTCTCTCTCAGAAATCAAGCCATTTTTGCTACAAACATTCAGTTCCTACTTTTTTTCAAATGCAGGCTGGTTCTATTCCCCTCCTCATTTATAAAGGAGGAGCACCAGATCTCTGAGAGTGTTAATTTAATATGTGTGTACACTGCTTCATAGATGATCTTATTTATCTGCTTTGGACCACAAAGTTCCCTTTAACAACTAAAGCTGTTATTTTATGCAAACTTACTTGAGAGTAAGCCACATTCAGGGTGATTTCCCACTAAAACTGCTGCGGGGTTGCGCCGCCGTTTGCCCCGAGATTTTTAGTCAATTTCACACCCGAAGCCGCGGGGCTGCATTTTGACCCGCGGCTTCGCCCGATTTCCCCCGCAGTTTCGTAATCCTGTTTTTTGAGGATTACGAAACTGCGGGGGAAATCGGGCGAAGCCGCGAGTCAAAATGCAGCCCCGCGGCTTCGGGTGTGAAATTGACTAAAAATCTCGGGGCAAACGGCGGCGCAACCCCGTGGCAGCTTTAGTGGGAAATCACCCTCAGTCTCTACATCTTCTGAAGTGGTCATTTCCTCAAAGGAACTGCTCTGTATAGTCTCTAAATGAGCTATAATTCCAGGACAACTCCAGGTCTCATCTGGAGGGTGGCAACCCTACAAGCAGGTATGGTGTATCTAATATTCCAAATATTAGGGGTTTACTTTATCACAAACAATATGACAGAAAACCCATTTGGTGAGTGAACTACAGATTTGTTGGGTTCAAGATTAATCAGACATCTCCAAAGAACAGCTAGGTTATTACAGTCCCCTAATACCAGGAAAAAAGGTACACACGTTTGGCTTAATTTCTACAACAATACAAAACCTTCCCTTTCCATAATACAGCATTCCTACCTGTTAAGTACGCAACTCAACACGATTGGATTTCAGCAAAAGTGATTTCAACTTTATTGTAACAGCAAACTTGGTTCAACAACACACACACAGAATAGTGGAGCGCAGCTCCCTTTTTAAATGATCCGGGCTGTCAAAGCCACACCCATAAATAAGTTAACATCCAAAAACAATGCTGGGATAAAGACCAATGAAGTCTGTTTCCTCCAGAAAGCTATGTACAGTTCTGATTGGATATTTACAGTTCTGATTGGATATTTTCATAGAAACCGACCAATGGGAATGCGACACTTACAATCCCGTCTTATGCCTGAAGCTTAACATGGGAATAGATATGACAGGTTCCAGCTTCAGGACAAAACACTACCTACTTCTGCCTTTCTTCATGAGCCCTCCATTTTATAGGCACAGGTTCCTTAGATAGCGGCTTACTTCAGGAGGGAAGTAGAATCACACTCACTTCCTAAGGCACACAACTCTGCTGCCCCTGAATACTTGTCACCAGGATAAGCATATGGCTTACTACTCCACCCCCCCCCCTAACCCATCTCTTCCATCTTGTTGTCCATAGTTCACCTCAGCTATGACAAACAACCCTTTTCTTTTCCCCACTTTGCTTTATTTCTGTTTGTTTTTACACCAAAATATTTTCTGCAAACCTATTTATCTGGCTAATCAGGGCCACCAACCATCAGAAGGAAAGACAGCAAAGCCATGACAATGCTGGGGAAAAAAATCTGCCTGCACGGTTCACAGAAACCAGATGGAAAAGGTTGCCTTTTCTCAAACGGATGATCCAAATAGATTAATTTCAATGTTCAATGTACTGTGAGATGCATAAATAAGGCAGCAAAGGCAAGTTCTGAGTATTTTACTATCTCACTATTGAGTGGGATAGATCACTCAATATATTTTTAAATTGCATTTGGTTTTTAGAAGTATAGGATTCCTGTTTTCACATGCAAGTCACAAGCCTCCATGGGAGCTAGATAACATTCTGTAAACACTTGCATGAAAATACATTTAATGCTGCAGAGAGAATTCACTGAGCTGACTAATTAGTTTTGCATTTAATATGAATTCAAACAAGAATCACTTTATGGTAACCACAGGGTGCATATACAACATCTACAGCTGCACTCATGAGAATGGATGGCTGTATTGCATTCCTTTTTACCTGAAGGAATTATCATGGCTATAGTTGTACTGACATTATCCCCATATATTTCAAAACAGGATTATATAGAAATTTACAAATTTATCTTTCTCAAGCAACAGGGGTCATGGCTTGTAACTTCCAAAGCACTTTTAGATGCTGATGCCTTACTGTCCTCCCTCCCTCTATTAAGCTAGTGACTATTAACTGTCTCACTTCATGGAAGGGTAAATTGAACAGAGACATGATGCTATAACTAGGACAAATCAACAATTGACCTGTTGATGGTACCATGTTGGTCTTTCAAACAGCTACTTTTTTGGTAGTACTAGCTAGCCAGCTAGCACTAGGGCAGTTGTTCTCAAACTATAAACCCATAAATGTGTCATGTTTCTCTTACAGGTGGGTCATGACCCTCCTAAACTGGGTAGGGAAATTCTGTGACCATTCTCTAAGTGGGCAGGAAAAAGAGAATTCAGGTGTTGGTCTGAAACAAGAGAACAAAGTTTGAGTCCACTGGCACCTTTAAGACCAACAAAGTTTAATTCTGGGTATAAGCTTTCGTGCGCATGCACACTTTTTCAGATACTGGTATCTGATGAATTATGCATGCACACAAAAGCTTATATCCAGAATTAAACATTGTTAGTCTTAAAGTACTGATGAAGCTTAGCTCCTGATCTGACAAGATTGGGCTATATCATGCTGCCTTCACTCCTGCGGGAAACAGTATGTGTTGGTTATATCAATTGTCTCCTGGACCATACTGTTGGTGGTTGGGCCTTACATACACCCAGAGGATTCTGACCTATTCCAGTGGCACTGGGACTGTGGAACTTTGACAGTGACTCTCAGAAGGCAGAATAAGTTTAGAAGAGGTCATGCTTAAGAAAGATTGGGAACTACTGCACTAGTATAAGAGCTTTTATGTGAGATAAAAGTATTTTGTTGTTGTAGAACTGAATTCCTTGTTTACCACTTGAATCAATGTTCATTAAAACTGAACTTTTGAAATGATAGAACAGCCTAAGACTCAATAGAATTTTTTTATATCGCTGTGGTGAACTATTAACAGTGTGTTGGGGAGGGGATGCATTTTTATCATGAACAAACCTCAAAAGTATTCTGTACTGTTTGTCATGATGCTTTATCATAAATTGTCTCCAAAGGTAATCTATTTGTGAGGTACAGTATTTTATATTTAGTTAGGCAATAAAAGCTCAAGTAGATATAAGGGAGCATAGTCTATATAAGTAAAATGGTATTTATTGTTATTTTTTGTGCAAAACTGAAGATGAAAAACAAGAGCAAATCATGGCAGCGGAGTTGCAAGTGCTACTGATCTGCTGTTGTAAAAATGCTTTGTTACACATGATCCCATCGATGCAATTATGACAGTAGAATAAGCTTCAGGAGAGAAACATTTGGGCTTCTCACTCAGCATTAGATGGCTTTGAAAATGAAAGTCCCCACTGCTGTAGTCCGTGCCTTGCCAGTGTGATACAGGTGCACACTCAATGCACGCATATATAAATGAAAATGGGATCTCAGACAACACAAAGGGCTCCAGCTTTTATTTGTCATTTGCAGTTTTCTCCCTTCACATTTGTTCATGTTGTGGTACAAACAGAATGTGATGGAAGCTTCATAGAGAGAATCTCAGAAACTTAGAGGAGAGCATGGGGCTGCCTCTACTGCCAAAGAAACAGTACCTATCCACTGGCTCTGTCATCATCAATCTCTCCATTGAGTAGGCAGCATCATTGGCTTGCAGTCTGTCTTTGAGCTGCCAGGGCTCGCACAAAATAGGCTGCCTTCCTATGTCCCCAATCAGCCCATAGATAAATAACCATGGCATGTGGTGAGGGTGAGGAAGGCTGAAGAAATCAGATGTAAACTATTTTGAAAGCACAATCCACTAGAAATATCACAATGGCAGAGTTATCATTATATTCCAAACAATGTCTTGAATAAGGGAAACCTTTGAATACGATCACAAAATTATGGAATGCTTGGGTGTTTCCTACCCATTTTATTTTTGTTGTTATTTTCGTCTTGATGGTTATATTCTGCTCTGTCTACCTTTGGGCTTAATTTGTACAATTTTAAATGTTAATTTAAGAAGTGGTGCATGCACCATGTTCGGGTCACATTTTCTCTCCTTTTACAAGCTACTGATTTCCACAAGTGCATATACACATTAATTTTAAAAAGATCGGTAGGCGGGTAGGCCAGGCTTCTACAACAGGACAACAGGCCCTACCGAAGCAGCCAAATGATGGGGCCTTGCCTCCTATTCTGAGTGGCCTAGCTCCTTTGGCAGCCACAAGTGCTGTTCCTATAATGGGGGCCCCGGTGCCTGTAGGCGCTGCTTCCACATTTGGCTCTACAATGCCATCTACATGGGTGGGTGCTGTTTCCACGCAAGTGGTGTCATCAGTGGCTTCTATCTCTTTGGCAACCACAGGTGCTGTTCTGCCTGTACCTTTGAATGCTTCCTTATATACCCTGGTGAACAGGGTTATTTTGGAAAGGTTGGCTGCCATTGAGCAAAGCTTGGGTGGGCCTTCTTCCACTGTATGTGGGGGTGGGCAACTGGCTATGTCACCCACTGAGGTTTTTCAAGCCCAAGTGTTAACTCATCTTTCTGCCATTGAAAGTACAGCTAGCCAAGCTGCGGTTCTTGGGGATGAAGAGATGTGGAGATGTACAAAGGTCAGACAGAGCAGGCGGTCGAAGAGCAACAAGTGGTACCTTATGGGGGTCCGTCGCAGGCAGCAGGTAAGCCTGTCCCCACACAAAAACTTGGTATCAATTGGCCATGGGGCCCATCTGGGTCAGCAGCCCCGGCGCCTGTATTAAGAACCTCATCTGGTCCTGCTGGTGTGCCGCCTCCATCATGGCCATGGGGTGCAGGGAATAGCCAGCCACCAGCTGGCTGGGTGCCTTCACCTAACACAGCACAGTGCTTGCAAGGTGGTGTGTGGCCAGGGTGGTTTTCTCCTTATCAGGGCGGGAGGACATATGAGATGGTACCAGCGAAGGAGTTGCCATCTGGTGACCTGGCAATGCCTTTAGGGGACCATCTTACAACAGCCACTAGAGATAAGATATTAAGGGGCAAGTATGTGGATGTCTTTTCCTTATTATATAGAGAGCTAGAAATGTATTTCTTGCAGATTTGAGGTGAAGGGTGCTGGCGGCACTGGACGGCTTGATGGGGGTGAAGGCCTAAGCAGAGGCTTGACCTTTGCTATAGTGGGGTAGCACGATCAGGGAGTTGAAAATAGTGAGCACCTGGGCATTTGTTACAAGGGAATTAAAGGGTCCTCCAAGAATGGTTTTCGGGCCTTTGTGGCTCAAGGCCAGGAAGGATTGATCTTCCTTAGAACAATCTGGCCCAGCCATCTTAGCAGGCCTTGCGGCTTCTGGAGTGGTGGGCCAGGGGTTCTTAATATGACAGGCCACTGGTCGAGAGCTACATTAGATGGCTTGAAATCGGGGAAGGTGCATCACCCAGGAGGAAGTGAAGGTGGTCAGGAGTTTGACACCTGTCATGTTTCTTCACGCAGTTTAGCAGCCCCTCGCCAGTTGTTTGATTATAAATAGTTAATAAAGTGGCCCTTGTTGAATCCATATTGGTGTCTGTCTCTTCATTCTGACTGTGGTGGCAATGTACAATTTTAAATATTAATTTAAGAAGTGGTGCATGCACCATGTTTGGGTCACATTTTCTCTCCTTTAATAAGCTACCGATTTCCACAAATGCATATATGCATTAATTTTAAAAAGATTGGTTACATCACAATTATACTGATCTTACCTGTACACCAATGAAATCACAGCATAATAACAAATGCTGACATGGTTATGAGTTGTACCACATGTATGTATCTTCATGGGGGCAATATGTCAAGGTCTGTGGTGTTGGTGTTCTTTTTTGCTTATCATCCAAAGGCAAGTCTATACAACCTGAGATTCAAGAGGCCAAACAAAGCCCACCAGCCATGCATTGCTTAACCATGACAGTCCCACTTGTTTTATATTCCAAGGTAATCAGTACAGTCATGTTGTTGATTCCCTAACAGACCCCACCACCACATGGCAGGAATGCAATTACAAAATCATATCACTAAACACTAGTAAGTTAGATTTGGTGAGATTTTTGTCAGTGTTGCTGCTTTCTAATGGAATTGTGCATGCACATTTTTTTTTTTTTTAGAGGTGGAGGCAGAGTGAAGACACCAATGATGAAAGTCGCATACCATGGAAAATCCTTTTTATTTTGTGGAGGGTGGAAAGCAGCTCCACTCCAACTCCACTACAAACAAGTTGTGTAGGAAAGGCAGCTATATGGAAGGGATGCAGCCAAGTCAAAGCAGTAACTTGTGATTTCATCACAGGGAAAATCAGCAGTAAGTCTAGTGTGTGGAAAAAAGTGCATTTTAGAATTTAAAGTACTGAAGGAGACAGCAAAAGGACTAAAAGGGTAATGCACTATGGTACAGGAATGGTATAATAGATATAGAAAGAACTACTTACATGACAATATAATACGTTAAAATCTACTCTTTCTTTTCAAATCACATCTACATACACATCAAAACCAAGGAAGTTATTAACAGCACTGGAGTCCAAAAGCTGCTTACTTCATTATAACCTCTGGCCTTGGGCATTCATGCTATCCTTTTCTTGTTAGCATAGGGTAATATCCTAGCCATCTGTATCACAGCATCCATGACCTCTTGGTCATCTAGTTAATAATTATGCACTCCAGGAAGCCTGAAAAGTAACTCACATTTGAAAAACTCTTCATCTTCAATATCATGGTGGTTATTAAAAAAATGGTAACATCAGTTTACACATAGTATTAGCTCTCCCGTTAATTGTCAAAAAATGCTGCCTTATTCCCTTGTATGATTGTGTCTTTATGACATCACATACCTCTCTATAAAACCAGTGTACTTTACTTTGCACAATTAACTCCCAAGTTTCCCTAAGGATGAATCAAAGTCAAAGAATGGCTGCTTAAGTTGGTAGTTCACCAGAAAACATTCTGCTGCTTAAAAGGATGTGGAGAGGTCTTTAGGAGAAAGAGGTGTCAGTAATCATGCTTACAAATTTAGGTGCAATCAATGAAACACAGTTTTTTTTTGGGGGGGGGAGGGTTTGGATGTACAGAAATAGAAATGAAAGAGTAACATCAAACTTCTACCTCAATTTAATCCATCAAACCTGCTACTTGAGTGAGACTGTCCCTGCTTTCAGCTGCAGCATCCCCCTCCCCCCAAGTGGAACAATGTGATGGGTGTGCAAAGCCAACATTTACCCTGTACATTTGACTGTGTTTGAGGCAAACAGTGGTCAATCAACTGAGCTCCTGGTGAATGCATTATTACGGATGAGTTCAGAACTAAGGCTCATCTAAAGTGAAAGTCTTCTCTTCAAGGTGATATGATCAACTCATTAAGTATTTTGTGTATATGCTCTGATGTAACTTTTCTTCATAATATTGGTTTGATAATCTTTTAATGGGTGAGCTTTATTGTTGTACACTGATGAAAGTCCCTATTAAAAATGCTGGCTTTGCTGAACTTCTGGGGAAATGGCAACCTGAATGGGGGCAATTTAAAGCTCCAGTAGTCTCACTGTGACAGAGAGAATTTACTCTATCCTTATATCTCCCCTATGGAGGAGACTCAACTGATAAATGAACCCAAGGAGAAGGGTCTATCATATTCGGACCTCTCCTGGATTCTGTTACCATCAAGGTCAGTGTAGAAGAAGGAGGCTTTTGCCAGCAAGGTCGATAGCCCATAGCTAGATGATTTTCAGTGGGGGAGCACTGGATGGATGAAGGGTGTGTGGGGGGGGAAAGAACGGAAGGAGGAGGAGCTGCTCTGCCAAGGCCACATGGCAGCTGCTACCATTGATAAGAAGAGGTAGAAACTGCACTTCTGCGTGTTGGGGCAAAAAAATGGTGGGGCAGGCTCTCAGATTTGGGAGGTTGGGAATTTGGGAGGGAGCATTGCCCCATGTGCCCACAGACCAAACAACTGGTTGTATTCTCTTCCTCTTTTTTCTGGGTAAAAAAATGTTTATTTAAAAGAGTTGGAGCCTGGCTCCCTTGTGACACAGTAAAAAAGATTGGCTGAGCTTGGCAGATTTGGAATACAGATGGCTTAACAGGAAGACATAAATCTCTACCATTTTGTTTACTATTTACTACATAAAAGCATTAAGAAGACTCAAACTCTTGGATTATTTTTTTCTTTTTAGACAATGGGAAGGGATCAGCATATCAGAAAGCAAAACACAGTTGCTAGGTAAGCTCCCATTCTTCATTTTTTAAAAATGACTCTCTCCTTGAGAAGTGTAATAATTCAATATAGACAATAAACTTTTAAGAGCCAAAAGTTAAATAATAATTTTTTTTCTTTTTCCCCATTGTATGGGTTTTCTTTCCCCTTTCCTTTTCCCCCTTAATATAATTTTAAATAATATTAAATATAAACTATTCCAGTTTTCTTTTTTGTTTCTTTTGTCTTTTTATCTTCATTTTTCTTTTCCCCCTCTTTTTGTTCTCTCCTCCTTCTCTACCCTTTCCTAACTCACCAATTTCCTTTCCCTTTATTATTTTTATGCCCCCCTTCTTGGTAAATTAAATTTCAATAGATGATTATGAAATGGATTAGAAAATATGCTCTTTTTTATCTACTGCATTCCTAAATAGATAATCTTATGTATAAAGATTTAAGATGATATCTCTTCAAATAGCTTGGTTATTTATGTAATTTTAAAATGATAGTTGTAAATTTTTATATAGAAAAGCTTATGGAAATAGTGTTTGGAAAATTTGTTTAACATTTTTAGAAACAGAAGGGTGGAAAGAATAATGGCAACTGGAACATGCCTGAAAGATAAAAGACAAAGAGATGAAATTGATAAAGACAAGAAAAATGAAAAATTGATAGAACAATTATCACAAATATTGGTGAATCGGGGGCGTGGCGACACCGAGGAGTATGGCTGTTGTTTAATCTGTGAGCTCCGTCTCTCCCCTCTCTGAAAGTGCTTATAAAGAACCAAATCAAGACATCAGACTGACAAGGAATGGGTAAGAACCATGGCCCTAAACCTCTATCCTCAAAAATATCTCCAAAATCTGCTCAAAACTTTTTTAATCTGAAAAATACTACAGTGGAATGGAGTAATTTTGGTGCTGGAACATCTAAAATGGCCACTGACCCGCCTCTCGCTAAAGCAATGACAGCCTCTTCTAACAGAATATATCTCCCACACTTATTCTATCAAATGGAAAAGAGACTCACTGATAATATTATGCTTTCCATTAAGCCCATCAGAGAACAGTTAACTGATATCCAAACAGCCTTGGTAAAGATGGCAATCACTGCTGACTTGGCCCTCAATATGAACTTGTTACTAAAGGATGATGTACGGCAGCTACAGTTTTTAGAAATGAACTTTAGGGAACGTATTCTCATCCTTGAGGCACAAATCAGACAGCTTAATGTGAAGTTTCAGGGGATCCCAGAGGGGAAGGAAGAGAATGTGGATTTAATTTGCTTTATGGCAACATGGCTGGCTTTTATATTTCAACTAGAAGACATAATAACATAAGAACATAAGAGAAGCCAATGTTGAATCAGGCCAATGGCCCATCTAGTCCAACACTCTGTCACACAGCAGCCAAAATATACCACGTGCCATCAGGAGGTCCAGCAGTGGGGCCAGGACACTAGAAGCCCTCCCACTGCTGCCCCCTCCAGCACCAAGAATAGAGTGCATCACCTGCCCCAGACTGAGAGTACCCATCTATACGTTGTGGCTAATAGCCACTGATGGACTTCTGCTCCACATGTTCATCTAATTCCCTCTTGAAACTGTCCATGCTTGTAGCTGCCACCACCACCTGTGGCAGTGAATTCCATATGTTAATCACTCTTTGGGTGAAGAAGTATTTCCTTTTATCCATTCTAACCCGACTGCTCAGCAATTTCATGGAGTGCCCACGAGTTCTTGTATTGTGAGAAAGGGAGAAAAGTACTTCTTTCTCAACCTGCTCTATCCCATGCATAGCCTTATAAACCTCGATCATGTCACCTCTCAGCCGTTGTTTCTCCAAGCTAAAGAGCCCCAAGTGTTTTAACCTTTCTTCATAGGGAAAGTGTTCCAACCCTTTTATTATTCTTGTTGCACTTCTCTGCATTTTTTCCAGTTCTATAATATCCTTTTTGAAGTGCGGTGATCAGAACTGTACACAGTATTCCAAATGAGGTTGCACCAATGATTTATACAGGGGCATTATGATACTGGCTGATTTGTATTCAATTCCCTTCCTAATAATCCCCAGCATAGTGTTGGCCTTCTTTATTGCAGCTACACACTGTCTAGACATTTTCATTGAGTTATGTACTACGACACCAAGATCTCTCTCTTGGTCCGTCTTTGCCAGTTCAGACCCCATCAACATGTATTTATATTTAGGATTTTTGGCTCCAATGTGCATCACTTTGCACTTGGCCACATTGACCCCCATTTGCCACATTGATGCCCACTCACCCATCCTCGACAGATCCCTTTGGAGTGCCTCACAATCCTCCCTGGTTTTCACCACCCTGAACAACTTTGTGTCATCTGCAAATTTAGCCACTTTACTGCTTACTCCCAATTCCAAATCATTAATAAACAAGTTAAAAAGCATTGGACCAAGTACTGATCCCTGTGGTATCCCACTGCTTACCACCCTTCACTAAGAAGTTTCCCATTTATACTCACTCTCTTTATTTATAAGCCAGTTTTTGATCCACAAGAGGACTTGTCCTTTTATCCCATGACTATTGAGCTTACTTAGGAGCCTTTGATGAGGAACTGTATCAAAAGCTTTCCGGAAGTCAAGGTAAATAATATCTATTGGGTCCCCTTGTCCACATGTTTGTTCACTCCCTCAAAAAACACTAACAGGTTAGTGAGACAAGATCTTCCCTTTACAGAACCCATGCTGAGTCTGCCTCAATAGTTTTTGTTCATCAATGTGCCTACTAATTCTTTCCTTAATAACAGTTTCCACCAACTTACTCGGTATCAGTCAGACTGACTGGCCTGTAATTTCCTGGATCTCCCCTGGAGCCCTTTTTACAGATGGGAGTGACATTAGCTACCTTCCAGTCCTCAGGAATGGAGGCAGATTTTAAAGAAAGATTACATATTTTTGTCAGGAGATCCACAAGTTCACACTTGAGTTCTTTCAGAACTCTCGGATGAATGCCATCCGGGCCTGGTGATTTATTAGTTTTTAAATTGTACATCAGTCGTAGGACTTCCTCTCTTGTCACCGCAATCTGAATCAGGTCTTTCAAACCCCCTCCTGAAATCAGTGCTTCTGGAGTGGGCAAGCACTTCTCTTCTTCCACAGTGAAGACAGAGGCAAAAAATGCATTCAGCTTCTCAGCCATTTCCCTATCATCCTTCACTACTCCTTTTACCCCTTGGTCATCCAAGGGCCCCACTGCCTCCCTGGCTGGCTTCCTACTTCTAATGTATTTGAAGAAAGTTTTTTGCGATATGCTCCTCATATTCCCTTTTTGCTTGCCTGATCACAGACTTGCATTTTATTTGCCATAGTCTGTGTTCCCTTTTATCAACCTCACTAAGACTAGCTTTCCACTGCTGAAAGGAATTCTTCTTACCTTTTACAGCTTCCATTACTTTATTTGTTAACCATGCAGGCTTTTTTCTATACCTATTTGTACCTTTCCTAACATGCAGTATATATTTTTTCTGAGCTTCTAGGATTGTATTTTTAAATAGTCTCCAAGCTTCCCCAATGATTTTGACCTTCTCCACTCTTCCTTTCAATTTCTTCCTCACATGTCCCCTCATACCAGGGGTAGCGCCAGCCATCTTAAAGGCATATTGCATAGGTAATGCAGCTAATCCAAAACGTTGGGGACTGAGAGACATTTTAGTTTAATTTGCTGATGGCAGAATGAAACAGCATATATTGGAAGAAGCAGCTGACAAAGGCTACCTTCTATACAAAGAATGCCATATTCAAGTCTACCCATCCTTGGAGACAACAACTTCCCACCTCCAGCAAGCAAATATTTGCTATAGGTGGTTGGCTTACAAGTAACACACCAGGGAGCCACTCTACAGGCAACTGCTGAGGACACAGGGATGGAACTCTTGGAAGCTCTGCAGATCTCAGAGCCGATGGACACTAGCAGACGCTCTGGGAAAAGGCGCCATAAATCACCGAGCTCTCCTGTTAGAAGCAGCAAAGTGTCCCTCCATGAATCTTCTACACAAATGGTTGCATCAGGCAACGTACCACTTCAAACAGGTGGAAAGCCCGTAGACACTGTAATTTAAGCTTTGATGTTCATGTTTCGCCTGTCACTGTTTTGATTGATATTTTATTATGAGAGGTTCTAATTAAATAGCTATAATTATCTAAGAGAGGGGAGGGGGGTCGTAGTTTAGCTTCCAGGAGTTGAAACCACTTTAGGATCCTTGCCCTTAAAGGAGCGGGGCGATTTTTCCAAAGCTGGTCGACAGTTAGCTTGCAAGCGCTTTAAGAACACAGCACATCTCTACGTTACTAGTGTAACATATCCTCAAGCAAGCTTTAAGAACGCAGCACAGCTCTACGTTACCAGCGTAACATACAGTCAAGCAAGCTTTAGGAACACAGCACAGCTCTACGTTACTAGTGTAACATACCCTCAAGCAAGCTTTAAGAACGCAGCGCAGCTATAAGTTGCCAGCATAACATACACTCAAGGAAGCTTTTTAAATTGCTTGTATCACTTCATTTAGATAAAAGTTAAACGGTTTTCACACTTTATTTATTTATTTTGAGATTTATACCCCGCCCTATCCGGTAGTACTCAGCATTTAATTCTCCACGTAAAGGGAAAAGAGAAGCAACACAGGAGGAGACGGAAATGCAGTTGTTTTTTTCTTGGTGTGTGTGTGTGTGTTTTGTCTTAATATAGTATTACACTTTTCAGACAGCACTTTTTGCTCCTCTGACAACGTCTTGAGACCACTGGTTTAAATCAATCTTTAAGATGATCACTAATCAATTGTCTTTCTCTGATTGTCTTTTAAAATCACATACAGCCTTAATTGTTTTTACTTAATGAATTTCAGTTGCCATTAAGCCCTGTACATCTCTAAGTGGTATACAAGTGTTACATTCCATTCTGCTCTTATTCTTACAGGTTTAATCTGTGGATTTTACATAACTGTTTTTTGGGGTTTTGGTTTTTAACTCAACCAATTACAATTTTATTACTTTAATTTATTTCAGTTAGTTAAGATTTAAACTGATTAATTGTACAGTTGATTTATTGATTTAATTCATTGCACTGAATTTATTGCACTCTTGATAATTGTATTACACAGTTCCCACAATGCTACACAGTCCTTGGCAGGGGTCTTTTCGTAGAAGAACAGCTGCAGGAGCTCATTAGCATATGGTATGCTAATGAGCTATTAGGCTATTAGCATATGCCACGCCCCCTGACATCACCGGAAGTGATGTCAGAAGGGGAAGCAAAAGGGGGAAGCATCTTCAAAAGCCTCCCCTTCCCCAGCTGGTCTGGGTGGGGGAGCTAAGAGAGAAGGGGTTTAAAGTTTAAACTCCTTCTCATGAGAGTTGGGCCACAGAAGGAGGAAAGAGGGAAGGAAAGAGAGAGAGTAGAGAGAAGGAAAGAAGGAAGGAAAGAGGGAAAGAAAGAAGGGAGGAGGGAAGAAGGAGGGAAACAGGGAAAGGAGGAAAAAGAGAAGAGAAGAAGGTGGGAAAGAAAGAAAGAAAGAAAGAAAGAAAGAAAGAAAGAAAGAAAGAAAGAAAGAAAGAAAGAAAGAAAGAAAGAAAGAAAGAAAGAAAGAAAGAAAGAGAGAAAGAAAGAGAGAAAGAAAGAGAGAGAGAGAGAGAGAAAGAGAGAGAGAAAGAGAGAGAGAAAGAGAGAAAGAGAGAAAGAGAGAAAGAGAGAGAGAGAGAAAGAGAGAGAGAGAGAGAGAGAGAAAGAGAGAAAGAAAGAGAGAAAGAAAGAGAGAAAGAAAGAGAGAAAGAAAGAGAGAAAGGAGGAAAGGAGGGAATGAAAGAAATTCAGTGGCAATTCAGCCCCATTATACCCTATGGGCCATTGAAGTCAATGGTGAAAACATAGGATATATTCTGGGGGCTGGAGGGGAGGGGGTTTGAGGGAGAGGCTCCAAGATCACAGAATAGCTGATGGAGCCTCTCCCCAAGATACCCACCAAGTTTCAAGAACATTGGACCAGAGGGTCCAATTCTATGGGCCCCAAACAGGTTGCCCCATTTCTCCATTGCTTCTGCGGTGGTAAAATTATTTTTTTTCCCACCATAGAGAACAATGGAGGGAATAGGGGCAACCTGTTTAGAGGCCCATAGAATTGGACCCCATGGACCAATGTTCTTGAAACTTAGTGGGTATCTTGGGGAGAGGCTCCATCAGCTATCCTGTGAGTTTGGAGCCTCTCCCTCAAACCCCCTCCTCCAGCCCCTAGAATATACCCTATGTTTTCACCATTGACTTCAATGGCCCATAGGCTATAATGGAGCTGAAATTGACATTCGGCTGCCTGAAAGACTCTCCGAGACGCCGGCTGGGGGCAGGGCTTGGCTCCTGAGCTCCCGGAGCTGCGCTCCCGTGCGCTCCCCCGAAAAGACCCCTGGTCCTTGGTAGCAACAGCCTTTCACTCAGACAAGTTCCTCAAAGCTGCTGAGACTAACGTAGCCAGATTACATTTCTCTGACATTTTCAGACATAGTCCACTGCTCACACAAAGGTTTACAGCTATCATTCACAACACAATGCCTTCTCTTAAGGCTTGTTCGATTAACATAAGAGATATGAACAACATGGTCAAGAAAAAAAGAGTAGCACAACACATAAAGCACATTTCCCCAGCAATCCTGTTTCTTCAAGAAACACATCTCCGCTCTGTAACACATCCAACTGTGAAATCTACCACGTTCCCCCAGCAATTTATGGCACCAGGATCTTCGAAGTCATGTGGGGTGGCTATTATCATCTCCAAAAGTGTCAACTTTGTGCTGAAAGAAAAAATGGTTGACCCCATGGGCAGGTTTATTTTTCTCAAAGGCTCCATAGAAGGTAAACTTTGGTCTTTTGCTTCCATCTATGCTACAAATGATGACCAGATATCCTTCCTCAATACCACTCTCTCTAAACTTCGAACATTCCAGGAGGGTCACCTGATCATAGGTGGAGACTTCAATTTTATTGCTGACACTGCCTTAGACTGCACACACACCAAACCCAAGAAGCAATAAAAACAGCAATCCTCGACCAGACTGGTTCAACTACTTGAATCTTTTAACCTCATAGACATCTGGAGAATAAAACATCCTCTAGAATGGGATTACTCCTATTTCTCAGCAAGACATAATGTCTTTACGTGAATCAACTTTATTGTGATCTCTTCTTCATTACTGGCTCATCTACAATCAGCTAACATCAGCCCCAGGCATCTGTCTGACCATGAATGGCTGGATTGCCACATCCAAGATTTTACAGAAGAAAAAGCAGACAGACAATAGTCCCTGGACACCTCCATTTTATTACGCATGTCAATTACAGAAAAATTAAATATGTTCTAAATTTTCTAGAAATTCATAAGGACACTGAAACAAAACCTGCTATTCAGTGGGACACATTGAAAGCAGTCATGAGAGGCTCCATCATTTCAGCCACCATACACCTGAAACAAGAAACACAAAACTTGAGACTAGACACCTTGAACCGCATTATCACCTTGCAACAAGAACATAAAAGAACTGGAAAGAATTCAACATATCTCAAGCTTCAAGCAGAACGGAAAGTCCTTGATTCACTAGAAATTAATTCAGTCCAATGGAACTTGCTGATGCTAAAGCAAAAATTTTGGCACAAATCAGCAAAAAAACATGTGTTTGCTGGCCTGGAGGGTGAAGGATAAAAAAAGGAAAATGATTATCAGATCTGTTAAATCCGCAGCAGGAGAAAATCAAACTTGCGGGACATTGTGAACACCTTTGCAAAATTCTATGAAAAGCTTTATCAATCTTACTCCCCGAAATTGGATTCCATAAACACATATCTGGACTCGCTTACACCACTGAAATCTTCATCAAAAGCTCAAGCCACTGCCTTGGACAGCCCAATAGCATACAAGGAAGTGGAGAACATGATCAAACAGACAAAAATTAATAAGGCTCCAGGAATAGATGGCTTCCCAGCTGAATTTTATAAAACTTTTTGTTCCTCTTTGATTGGTCCTCTCCTCACCTTGTTCAATATGACCCTGCAAGATGGCATTTTACCACCATCCTGGTCAGACTCCTCGATAATAGTCATTCCCAAGAAAAACAAAGACCTGACAGATCCAACATCATACCACCCTATAGCTCTAATTAACAATGATGCCAAACTGTTTTCAACAATCCTAGCGAACCGCCTTGTAGCCCCTGACCTTATTAATACTGACCAAACAGGTTTCATACCCAACAGACAGATTACAGACAATATAAGATGGTCCCTAAATATAATCTTACATGGAAGACAATCTAAGAATCTTTGATATTGGCCTTGGATTTCGAGAAGACCTTCGATTCTTTAGAAATACCATTTCTGCTAACACTTCTAGAATGCATGGGGTTTGGCTCCAACTTTTTAATGGCCCTAAAGGCACTATACTGGAATGTTAGATCCAGAGTGAAAATTAACAACTTGAACTCATCTTTCTTTTTCCCTTCCAGGGGGACAAGGCAGGGCTGCCCACTCTTGCCACTTATCTTTGCTTTCGCCATTGAGCCTTTGGCTGAAGATCTACATAGAAATGGAACCTTTAAAGAGGTCAACATAGATGGCAAGGAGCACAAAATGATGATGTATGTAGACAACATGGCCCTCTACATCTCTGATCTGCTAAAGTCCCTACCGGTAATAGCTGACACCATCTCCAGGTTCGGAAGTGTTTCAGGAATACAGCTAAACACAAACAAATCAGAAATATAACCCATCATGATTCCCAAGAAGACCAGGTTGGAAATAAAATCTAAATTTAATTACAAATGGATTATCTCAGAGTGGAGGCACCTTGGAGTCCAAATACCCATTAACTTGGACAAATTATTGGACTGTAACTTCCACAGGACACATAAGGACATTCAAGGGAAAATCTGGGATTGGAATGAACATCAGCTTTCATTAGCAGACAGATTACAACTGATTCAAAGCTTTATCTTTCCATGCTTTTTATATCTGTTCAGAGCGCTACTGATTTTTATTGGGGAGGAGTTTACTATGTGGCAACACACACTGACTAATTTCCTATGGAACTCAACTAAATCTAGAGTAGACCATTGACATCTTACCAGACCAACCTACATGGGAGGAATGGGTATTCCCTCACTGCAGATATTATTGTGCGGCGGCTCTGACAAATATAGTTAGGATGCTTCAGCAAAACTTATCTACAAGCTGGAGCCATATTGAGCAATCCTATGTACACCCTCTTTCCCTTCAAGAAACTATCTGGATGTCTAAAGCCCATAAACCCAAGACCATAGTGCAGAATATATTTTTAGATTCAACACTAAGAATTTGGGACATGCACAGAACAGCTCTTGCCCCGATGGTATCTCCCCTGTCCACTTTTACTAATCAACCTTGGTTCATTCTGGGGTTGGAATCTGAAGTATTTTAGAGTGGACCAATGCTGGATCTTGCAGACTACAAGATCTTGTCCCAACGGGACATCTTCATCCCAAATCTCATTTTGAGGACTTGATCAAAACAAAAATATCTTGGTTGAAATTTTATCAACTCAAAAGCTGTAGAGTCACTGCCCCACCTTAGTCAAAGGCAAGGCGGTGATCAACCTGGCTGTCTTTAAAACCTCCAGCAGGAATCCAAACCCTCTCCAGGGCTCAGAGTCCCACCAAGATAATATTGGTAAAAGGTAAAGGTAAAGGTTCCCTTGCTTGAAAGCCAGTCGAATCTGACTCTAGGGTTGCGGTGCTCATCTCCGTTTCAAAGCCGAAGAGCCAGCGCTGTCCGAAGACATTCCCGTGGTCATGTGGCCGGCATGACTAAACACAAAGGCGCACGGAATGCTGTTACCTTCCCACTGAAGTGGTACCTATTTATCTACTTGCAATTTCTTGCTTTCGAACTGCTAGGTTGGCAGGAGCTGGAACTAGAGACGGGAGCTCACCCTGTCATGCGGCACTCATGGGTCTTGAACTGCTGAACTACTGTCCTGCCACAGCCTGCAGTTCAGCGTCTTAACCACTTGAGCCACCACAGCTCCATAATATTGGTAGGGCCAACAAAAAACCCACTGGAAAAACCTGCAGACCCCCAGACGCACCACACCAAACTGGTAGGTAACAAAATAATTTATTTTAAGGGGGTAAAGTAATACCAGTACATGGTGCACAGAAAACAACAAAAAAAATTAATCTCTAACTAATTTACCTTGGATAGTGTAGCTCAGTTGTTCCCAACAGGTCTTAAGCACCAACCCCAGCAATCTGCTTATAGCAGTTAAGAAGGGTCAGCCACTGCAAGCTTTTTTTTTTTTTTAATAAACTTTTATTTAGTTATGAAGGAGCAATACAATAGTAAGGGTAAGAGTAAAACATTAATAAGAGCAATCTACAATGACACCCATGCTTAAAATAAACTCTAATGTTACATAATAACAAATGTAAAAGTTTATGGCTTATAATTCAGCACAATAAAGAATCAGTTTTAAACAATGACCATTTTTCACAAATTAGCTTGTCTGCTTCCATTTTCTCAAGGAAAGGATACCATTTATCTAGTGGGTCAAGAATCGTGTTTTGAAAAGAAGATTTATCAGTGTAAACTGCGAATTTTTCTAAAGTGAAATAGTCCCACACTTTCTCATACCACTGAGCTATAGATGGGGGAACACCATTCTTCCATTGTTGTGCTATGACTGCTTTAGCTGCCGTTAATAGAACAATAATTAAATCCCTAAGAATTTTAGATATTTGAATCTCCTCCCACAAGTTAAGAAGGATTAGTTTTGGATCTAAAGGAATAGCAATGCTGGTGATCTGCCGTATAGCTTGTAAAACTTGTTTCCAAAAGTTGGTGATGTGGATACAGTCCCACCACAAATTTAAATAGGAGCCCTTAATACCACAGTGCTTCCAACAGAGGGGGCTCACGAGTGAGGTCATGTGTGCCAGTTTTGCTGGGGTTAGGTACCATCGGAATAAAGTTTTAATGGCGGTGGCTTGAATAATCAAAGATTTGGATATATGATTAGTGGTTGACCATATTTGGTTCCATTGATTTTCATGAAGGGTTTGCTTCCCTCCAGGACTTAGGAACCACCCCCTCTTGTAATATAGAGTTAAACAGAGCAGTCATTGGTTTTACAATTTGAGGAGCCAGGGCCTTGTAATATTCTGCCCCAAAACCATCCGGACCAGGGGCCTTGTTTCTTTTCAGGGCTTTGATAATCGCTCCTACCTCATGTTCAGAGATTGGTTGGTCTAGGAATTCTCTCTGCTCTATAGTGAGGGGCTTCAAGTCAGGTCTGGACTGCAGATAATCGCTTATGTTGGAATCAAGAGGGGAGGAGGAGCTATATAGTTTTGCATAATAGTCTTCCATTATCCGAACAATATCGGATGTGTCAGAGTATAGAATACCATCCTTATCTCTAATAGTAGAGATAAATCGCTCTGATTGTTGTTGTTTGATTTTCCAAGCTAAAGCTTTGAGAGCTTTATGCCCTTTAGTATTAGAATTTTTCTTATAAGAGAGGGAGGAATGTGTTAGGGACGCAGTTTCAAGACATTCCAATTGTTTACGCAGCTGCAGAAGGCGGTTATATATTGCAGAGCTGCAAGATTGTTTATGTTTGAGTTCCAGATTGGCTATGTTGGACAGGAGTTCCGTCTTAATGGCATCTTTTTCTTCCAGGCTGAAAAAAGAGCAATACATTTACCACAGATCACTGCTTTTGAAGCATCCCAAACTCCCTGTGGCGAGACACCGCAGCCATTGTTATTGTAGAAGAATTCTTGCATTTCGTGTTGTATTTCCTTTAATGTGTATGAACTTTGTAATAAAAATGGTTTTAAACGCCAAAGGGGTACGGATTTTGTGGTTTCCCCCCAATTTATGGAACATGACACTGGAACATGGTCTGACCATCTACAAGTGCCAATCTCAGAGGAGTATACTCTGTTCACCAAATCAGTGGAGATAAGAATATAATCTAATCTTGAGTAGATCTGATATTGGGAAGAAAAATAAGTATAGTCATGTGATGAAGGATTACAATGCCGCCAGACATCACAGAGACCCAAATCCTTAATCAAGTTTTGAATTGTAGTGGGTGACCTCTGGCCTTTTGTCTTTGGAAAGTGGTTTTGCCTTCTAGATTTGTCAGTGAGTTTGTTCATGACATAGTTAAGATCTCCCCCTAAAATAAGGGAACCCTGTCTAAAAATTTGCAGTTTTGAAAGGGTGTCCTGTAGGAAGTGAACCTGTGCTTGATTAGGTGCATAGATTGAGGCTAGTGTGATCTGAGAACCGTTCAGCTTTCCTTTTAAGAAGATAAATCTGCCATTTTCATCAGCTAAAGAAGATTCGAGGTTAAATCTGGTGTTCTTGGAGATTAACACCGCCACTCCCCTGGCCTTTGAGGAGCCATAAGCCATATATTGCCCCGTGAACCACTGGGAGGAAAAGACTTTGCATTCTTTCTTTATATATGTTTCTTGTAAGAATGCAATATCTATCCTTTGTTGTTTTATATATGATGAGATACGTTTCACTTTAATCTTGTTGTTAAGGCCTCTACAGTTCAAAGTTAAAATATTCAAATTACTGGGAGCCATAACTCAAGATAGGACTTGAGGCTTAAAGATTAAAAGATAAATACCTAAAGGTATCCAGCCGAAGGTACCAACCTCCATATCAATGTGAGAAGGAGTCTGCGGAGTGAGACCTGCCTTCCATAAATTAGACCTGTTTATCAGAAACACCCAGTACTCAACAACAAGTTTTTTGTAACTTTCAAAATTAACACTTGAACATACATTAACAGAAGCAGACTTATCTATTAACCTTTGTGGAACATATAGTGACAACAAACTATGTGATTTAAATTTAGTGCAGTAGACATTTGTGACCAACAGTACAGTAGAACAGCAAGAGCTCAAGTGAAAAAAACCCTTTAATAACCAACCTTGACCATGGTGTCATTGTAACCCCAAACTCTAAATCTTTCCCCCCCAACCCTCCCCCTCCCCTAAAACCTTTCCCTCCAGCGCAAGGAGTGAATCCTTGCTGGGCAAGAAATGCCCCTCTGTCAGAGGATAAAAGAAATGAACAATAAGAGTATTAAGAACAATTATCCAAACCCATTGGGGAACCATGAACCAAACCCCCAGCCCCCTCCCCCTTACCCCGTTATAGAAATGATTAATTAAACGGTAAGGTCAAAGAAATACCCTTAAGTATGGGCGAAGGCTATACAATGCAGCTTCCTATAGCTCCAGGTCAGTCATCAGCAATGGAGGAATTACGAATAGGAATCTTGCTCCAACGAGAAGGTGAGGTGGGAAAGTCCATCTTTCTCTTCTTATTATTGACGTTCTTCTGTAGATCAGGGGAAATATCCAAGTGTAGCGCTCTGAGGAGGGCCGTGCCAGAGTCGATGTCATCAGCTTGGTGATTTATTCCGTTTTGTCTAACTTGCAAATATCCCGAGGGCAGCCACCTGTATCTGATTCCTGCCTCAGATAAGCATTGAGTGATCGGTTTCAGAGTGCGTCTCAGTTGCAGAGCTTCCGGTGCCACGTCAGGGAAGATTGTAATCTCTTCGTTATTAAATGTAAAAGCGCCTTTGGTTCTGGCCGTCATCAGGATCTTGGACCTCGTTCTATAGTCCGTAAATTCGACCAGAATGTCCCGAGGGCCTCTTCGCTTGTCTGAGGTTACTGGACCCAAGCGGAAAGCTTTAGTTATGATCGGGGCAACTCCCTCCTCTAGTTGTAGGACCCGTGCCAACCATTGTGAAATGAAGATGGGCACCTCTATATTGCCCTCAGCTTGCTCCGCAAATCCGCGAAATTTCAGATATTTTTCCCGGATTTTGTGCTCTAACATAAAGATTTTGTCTCTAGACCAATTTTCAGCTGCTTGCAGCTTTTGAATGTCTCCCTGATTCGATATTGCCGCCTCCATGGCTGTTTCTGCGGTCAGGGATATTTTGTGCATCGCTGTGCCCAGTTCCTCTAATTGGTCAGACATAGGTCTAAGCATTTCACTGATATTAGATAGAATCTCTGCCTTGAAGGCTTTTAAAGTATCATATAGGTCAGTCTTAGTGAGCACAGAAGGGTTTGAGTCGGCGGGAGTTTCGCGATCCGCCATTTTGAATCCCGTTGTTTTACTTCTCTCTGTCACGTTTGTGAGGGATTCTGGAGAGAAATACGACCTCTCAGATTTAGAAATCGGACCAGCAGGTTTAGTAGACCCTCTGCCGTTTTTGCCCATTATGTGGAGAAGATTAGCGACCTTACCGCTTGCGTTTTTGAGGATTAGGGGAAAGGAGCTCTGGAGGAGCCTCAAAGAGCGCCCGCCATTTCCCGCCGACGCCACCCCCCCCCAGCCACTGCAAGCTTAGTCCATCAACCCAAAGTCAGGGTTTTCCCAAATAACACCATAACACCTATGCATCCAGCTAAGGGTTTCAAGTCAGGCCACCAAGATAAAAAGAACTTCAGTTTTAACCATTTTTAGAGCCCTGACCACTGGCACTAACTGCCAATTAGGATTAATCAGGTTCACCTGGCCCCATTCCCCAGAGTCAGGTTCTAAGCAACCAACTCATAGCCAGCAGGTGGCCAACACTTCAGGCTCAAGAACTAAACATGGGGCTTCTGCAAGGCACTAACTACAATTCCCAACTCAAAAATAAATAAAATAGCCCCTGGTTACTACAAAAGCTTAAGAGACCAGGCCACAGATCAGGGATTCTTTTCCAGATCTAAAACTATATTTGAATGCATTCTAGACAAATCTCCTGACAAATCAAAAGGCCTACTATCACTCATCTACAAGACTCTGCTGGAAGATGGAAAAGACAAAATGATGGTGAACAGAATTGAATGGCACAAGGACCTAAATAAAAACTTAACCACTCAACAATGGACAGAAATTTGGAATTCACATGCATGCAAATTCAGATTTTTTTCTATAAGGCTACAATTCTTCAAACTTCAGACAAGGTGGTACCTCTCTCCCGCAAGATTGAAACATATGCACTCCACATATAATCATCTTTGCTGGAAAGGATGTGGGGAAGTTAGTGACTTTTTCCATTGCTGGTGGGCATGCCCAGTGATACATTCTTTTTGGAAACAAGTGGCAGACGAAATCACCAAAATCACCTCTCAACAAATCCCTCTAGACCCAGCCACAATACTCTTACAACTAAAAGACAGAGATTCTCAGGGCACAGACATTTCAAATCTCACTTCTACCCTCCTAGCAACTGCCAGATTGACTGTGGCAGCTTCGTGGAAATCCCCCGACCCACCAGATATTAAAACATGGTGAAATAAATGCTGGGAATACTTTGTAATGGATAGAATTGCTGAGACATATACAGAGCGCACTCGTAAAACTACAAATACACACTCCAATTTTGTCAAAACATGGTTCTCTTTTATCCAATACATGGTAGAACACAACATTATACCTCATAACCCTCACTATATGGATTGGTTTCGCTTCTAACTCTTTATTACATTTAGTCTGAGCTTTTAATTTATGCCTACAAGCTACTACTGAACATGGGAACATAGTTGTTTAAGGAATACTTCAATGTGATTTACTGTATTTTTGCTCACCTTTATATTGTATTCAGTACTGATGAAAGTATTGCATTTGCATTCATTGTTTAAACTGTTTAAAAACTTTTCAATAATTTTCTTTTTTTAAAAAAAACCCAAATATTGCTGAATCAAATGCAACTCAAGGAAAGAATTCAAAAGAATATACAGAGTATTCAGAAAAATATTCAATAATCTGAGGTAAGAACACAGAAGAATATTCAACAGGCACATGAAGAATCATCAACTGGATTGTTGGAGATAAATACAAAATTACAAGATCAAACACAAGCAATTTTAAGTATCAAAAAGGAGCAAAAAGAGAATGACATATATTTAGAAAGACAAGATTCTTGGACTGAGAAAGCAGAACAAAGAACACATTTTGGAAACTCAATATGGATCCAATAACTTCAGTTTTAGAGGCATAGTAGGAGATTTTGGAAGGTCAAATTTGGAAAAGACATTTCAGGGACTGCTCCAAGATTATTTGAAGATACAAGGAGATTTTCCACGTATTGATCAAAGTTTCAGAGTGAGCTCAAGATATGTGTAGCAGTTCCAAATATAAAACTGTGTTACCACGTGGTAGCTCTGGTCTGAATTGTGGACTGGGTAAAAAATCCAAGACAAAGAATGGTAACACTCAAATCAGCAGACCTAGATGAAATTCTACATACTTATTTATGGGTAAAGAAATCAACCAAAACAATTACTATACAAGAAAGGAGATGGGTTTATGGGAATATGGTTTAAATGCTGAAATTTTTTGAGACCTCCAAATTCTCTGCTCACATTCCCAATAGAAGCTTACCATGATAAGAATATGAGAAATAAAGTGATTTCTTAATGTAACATAACTTGGTAGATGCTCAGGGGAAACCTAAGTCCTGGCAAGATATTAGAGAGGAAGGAATTGACATTCAATGGCTACCATATTAACAACCAACCTCAAGATTAAGAAGATTATCAACACGGAAGGTGGAACCCTAAGAGAGCCGGCTGAATTCAAATATGTGTGGTGGATTTGTAAAAAAGCAAAAAAGATACTGGAAAAAATGGGAAAATGCAGGATATATAAAAATTTAAGTTACCTATGGAAACTAAAAACATGCTAATTTTTTCTGGGGGAACACGCTGGAATGGTATTCTGGAACCTCTTCAACAAAATTCTTTTAAAAATGTCTAAAAGTTTAGGATTTTTCAGTATACAGATTAAAACTTCATTTCCCTCTTTGAGTTTCAACACCTCTTTATCAAAAAAATAAAAATAAAGTCCTGGCTATTAGGAATATTACCTAACAAATTACCAAAGGTTTTAGAAGAGATATTTGCCTATATGGTGACAGTGGCTAGAGTTACTTATGCCACCAAAATGAAAATCAAATGTTTGCCCAAGCGTAGAAAAATAAACTTGCTGATTATATAGCAATGGGGAAATTAACAATGTATTTAAGAAACAGACCAAGCAGGGATGTTCACACTGCAAGGGAAAAATTGGCAGTCTCATTTCCATATCCAAGGTAAAGTCTCATTTCATATGTTCCAGGACTGGAATACCTCTTAGATGTATGTAATCCTAGTGGCACATCTTGCAGGCAATCAGGAAAGCTGAGAGTTGCTTGCCCCTCCCTTTGTGCTCTCAAAAAAATACTGGCCACCTTGTAAAAGTGAAACCAATGGATGGCAAAGACTCCAATAATGAAAGAAACCAGAACTAAAGAAATCTTCTTGTTGTTATAGGCTGTTTAGATGGTAAAATTGTTTCATTTTTCGTATTGATTAAAATAATTATGAAACACTCAATTTTCTTAATTATTGTAATCTATAACAAAAATGCATGTGTTTTCATCCTGTTTTTTAAAAACAAATAAACAAACAAGGTAATTTTAAAAAATAAACAATTAGCTTCCCCCCTAGGTAGCAGTAAGTGTCATGATAAATAATTTTCAAAGCCCTCCAAGTTTCTGAAGTGGTTTCTTTACCTCATTCTTACCTCATGCATTGCCTTTCCCAAGTTTTAATACAACAAAATGCTTTTAATCTGTTTCTCGGTGTACTGACATGCAGAGCTTGTGGTATGGAAGCGATAGTCCATAAAAGTACATACAACAAAATATATACATGCCTATCACCTAAATGCAATGAAGGAGCATTAGGGAAATGTTCATGCCCCTCTCCCCCTTACCAATAGTCTGAACACAAAACATTTTAAATCACTGCATTTAGAGTATTATAAAAGGACACACACAAAGAATTTGATTTTGCTTTAAATTTCCTCCCTTATGCCTAAACAACCACTCAGCCACAGGGTTCAGAAGGGAAAGGAAACAGATGAAAGGGCCAAATGCAAGGCATCTCCATTAAACTGTTTTGAAAGGTTATGCTTTCCAGCAGTGCCAGCTTTAATGGGAAATGAGAGTACAATGCAAGCATATGTCTTTATGAGCATTGCCTACAGGTTACTCTGATGTTAAAAGGCTGATGGTATTCATAGCCATAAAAGATTTAATGCATTGTGGTTCAATGCTGTAACTCATATTGAACTCTTAATTGAACATTACATTCCTGTAGCTATGGTGGAATTTACTTAATTTACTAGCTGTTCAAGACAAAAAGAAAGTAAACATATCCTATTGGGAAACATATCTAAATTGTTAATTGCATATTATTCTTCACTTTAGAATGGAGAAGTTTGGGATGTTCAAATGTATTTCATCAAATACATGAACTTGAATTGAACTTCTTGGAAGTCTATTCATATCACCTTTAAGGGGGGTGAGAGACCCTGATTGCAGTCCATGGTTATTTCCTTATTTCCCTTTTTGGAAATAACATTCAGTCAGCTTTAAGGCAAAAGCTGGGGTTCACTCCAAGGAAATATAATCACGATTAAGGAGCAAAGTAGTTAAATAAAGCAATCTTAATTTTGCTTATTGACTGCAAAATAGTGACAATGTGGCAAAGCCTGCATACCCTACCCACTTCTTACTTCCCACGGGTTGAGCTTCATAAAGCTCACAGCACCACCTGAGGTTGACAGTAGAACTGAGCCAGCTGGGCTGGGAGAAGGAACCCAAGAGAGAGCTGCTGGGAGGATGAGTGATGTCCCCCCCACCCTTTCCTAAACTACTGGATAACATAAACCAAGGTTGCTTTATGAGAGGACAGAGTCTGAGGATAAGTGGGTTTTTGTAGCCTGCTGAAGAGTAGTACTTTTGTCTGGGTCTGTTTGGGTCTTTTGTCTGGTCTGTTGCTCATTGCTCTGCCTGGGGTTGATTGCAGGCCCTACCCTCTGCTGTTGCTGCTGGGCGGCAGGGGCTGTGGGCCTCTGAACTGTAAGTCTCCTCCTAGGAAGAGGCCTTTGGTGCAAGCCGAAGGGCAAGAGTCAAAGGGCTTTTGGCCTGTGACTCTTAGTCTGGGGATCAGGCCTGAAAATCCTGCATCACTTTAGATAGCTTTAAATCACTAACCAGTTATGAAGGTAGAAAACCAGTAGGGGAGTGGGGGTTATCCAGTGTTTTGCAGAGAGTGCTGCATATATGATTATCTACCCATTGGGTGGAAATCCTGGGTGTGTGCTTGCATCATGGAGCCCCTGACTGTCAGGGAGCAGGTTTGTTCCCTGAGGCTAGGGTTGCTGACCGGAGAAGCTGAGGCAGAAAGAGAGGTTTGAGGAAGAGACCCTCAGGGGCTTACCAGAACAGTCCCTCTCCTGTGCTGACAGCTCTTCTGCTGTTGAGGAGAGTGAGGTTGGAGGGCATTAATCTGTGAAGGAGGGATGTGATCCATTAGAAGGGATCCCTTCCTTGGGTGATGGAGGGGCTGGGGAGAGCTGGGCTTCTTGTATTGGGTGATTCAATCATTAGGAACAGAGAGAGTGGTGTCTGAGAGAGATGTTTTGATTGCATGGTTGCCTATCTGGTGCAAAGGTTGTAAATATAATGCACTGTCTGGATAGGTTGATGATGCTGGGGGGAGTAAGCACTCATGGTGCACATTGGTACCAAGGTGGTGTTGGAGGAAAAAAATTAGGTTACTAGGCAGAAAGTTAAAGGCCAGGTCCTCAAAGGTAGCATTCTCAGAAGTGCTGCTGGTTCCACACATAGGGCCAGCTAGACAGGCACAGATCAGGGGTCTGAATGTGTGGATGAGAAAGTGGTGCCAGGAGGAAGGGTTTAGTTTTGTTAGGCACTGCTTTCTGGGACAAGTTGAATTTGTACGAAAGAGATGGGCTGCACTTGAACCAAAAGAGAACCAGGCTGCTGGCAATTAATATAAAAAATGTGTCAGAACAACTTTTGAACTAATCCTGGAGGGAAAGCCGACAGGAACTGGGGAGCCTCTAGTTTGGGACACATCAGTCCAAAGGGATGATTGCCTAAACACTCAAGGTAATATTGATAGGAGCATAACAGAACTTGGGAGTGAAAGCATGATGGCGACTGAGGACCATGTATGGCAACTAAGAGGTTGAGGGAGGCAAGATTTACTGCATATTATTGGTGTCTATATGCCAATGCTAGAAGTCTCCAAGCCAAGATGGGAACTGGAGGGCTTGGTGTTCAGTGACAACTTAGATATTGTAGGGATCTCAGAAATATGGTGGAATGGGATACAGTCATTCCTGGATATAAACTCTCTAGGCAGGATGGGGGGGGTTTGGGGTAGGTGTGGTGTTGTCCATCAAAGCGAGCATAGAAGCAAATAAGATAGAAAACAACAGAAGCGATAAGGGTAGAAATACTGGGTCCTAAGGGCTACTTGAAACTGGGGATGTACTCTCGCCCACCTTATGAAACGCTTGAGGTTGATCTCAAGACGAAGAAGGAAATAAGGGAGGTGACTAAAGCAGATAATGTTGTACTGGGAGACTTCAGCTACCCTTACATTGGTATATATGTGCTATGAGTAGTTGCATGGTATTTGAAGTTAATTAGTACCTTTGTATTTGAAGTTAATTAGTACCTTTGCATGGTATTTGAAGTTAATTAGACAAGAATGTGAGCCCTATAAAGCAACACAGTTAACTATTATTACAGATGATTCTGAAAGTTGATAAATATGATTATCAGCTTAGTCTTGGAGGAAGCTGCTTGCCTTGTGATTTTGCTTACTTTGGGTAGGATTTTCAATGTCCTCATGTAGTTTCTTTTGTTTGATAATTATCTGTCAGTCAATGCTAAAGTTATTAATAGTCAGATTTTATTAAAGGAAATGGAGGCAAAGATTGTCTGACAGCATTTACTTGTGTACCATACTCACAATGAACCAGACTCATTGTTGGAGATACCTCTTGTCAGCATGTTAATAATCTGGTAAAGGAATTCTAACTAGATGGCTAAGGCTTCTTAAAGGCATGGTTATTCCTAAATGTGGTCTAAAAAGAGTCATCTGGAATAGACTGTATAACAATTATTTTTGTGTGGTGCTTTCCTGATGACCATATGTGCATAATTATAAGTATCACACAAAAAGAATTCTGTATAAAGACATAAAGGCTTGGATCCTATGACACTTGCACTTTTCTTCTGCTATTGCGGAGGCTAGCTCTTCTGTCGCACTCACTCACTTTGTCACTAGCACTTTGATCTTGCGCACACAGAAGTGTTAGCAGCAGCGGAAGAGAACACTTTAGTGGAGAACAGCCGCAACAGCAGCCAAAGAGAAGCATGAGGGGAATGTCACAGGATCCAAACCAAATATTGCTTTTTTGGTACATTATCACCGCACACATCTGCACTGTTAGATCTGCAAAGAGAGAAAACAACATGGAAATACCAACCTACTCATGCATATTGCTCAATGCAAAATTAGAAAAATATAAATGAAACAAAGAAGCATTCCTTAAACATTAGTCAGAGAAATAAGGTCATCATTTGGAATTTAGATCTAGGATGTGAGATAAGACATTAGGAGAGAAGGCATTTCGAACCTATTACTGTCTTAAACTATGTACAGTTATCACTCATATGTTTGAATTCTGCTTAGTTTTCATTTACATACCTACTGAACAAGTTAATAATTTGAAAAGAATCAAAATCTCTCTCTCTCTCTCTCTCTCACACACACACACACTATATATAACATAATTTTCGCAAGAGAAGAATATGTTTCTCTAACCAAACTCATAATCGCAGTTCTGTCATAGGACCAGGCCCTAGCCCCATACCACCTGCTTTTGCTGAAAAGAACCACTCAAAAAATCATTACAATGTGCAATTTATGTACAGCAACTTCACTGTTGTGCTTAAAACAACTGTTGGAAATCTTACAGAGCTGGAGCAGAATTAGTCTAGGAATTTAGCCTTTAGACTTGGTATACTTGTCTTTTACAGCTTTTGAGATTTGCTTGTAAATTATTTAACAGATCATGTTGTTGTTGTTTTAAATTCATGCCTAAAATCAAAAATCAGATTTGTATTGTTTAAAAACATGGAGCTAATGGATTCCTATAGAGGAAACACCTGTTACTAGTAAAGAATTAAAGTGATGTTCCATATCCCCATGAAACTGAATAAAGAGTTCAAGGCACTGCTTAGACAACAATAACTTCAACCAAATTCAACAAAGACCATCAATCACACCAGAAAACCTTGATTAAATGTTTTCATTACTTTGTGCAGCAACAAAAGGTATCTTCTGGGGGGGTGGGGAAGGGAAGAATCCTTGGGGATATTTTGTCTGATTAATTATACAAATAGATTGCCTCTTTAGTAACAAAGAGGTTGCAAACAAGATCTCATAATACAAACTTCTGTATGTTTCTCAAAGTTTGAAGCTATTGCTTTGCATGTAAATAGCAAAGATAGATTTACTTCTCACTATGGAGTATCAAGGGTTTTAATGACTTAGAATGGAAAGTGAGAGCAATACATAGACAGCACTCAAAACCATTTATTTAGCACATTGACAGCCTTTTGTTCCTTGACAGAATCCATGTTGATCTATCTAAAGTTATTCTATTTTATCCTCACAACATCTCAGGAAACTATAAAATGCCCCCCCCCTTTAAGAAAAGGAGATTGGGTTAGGATCAGAAAGAGTCAATTACAGTGCATGGAGTATGGTCGCCACTGCAACAAAATCATTTTATTTATTTATTTGATTTATATACCACCCTCTCCGTGAGCGGGCTCATAGCAGTTTACATCAGTATCGTTAAAAAAAATCATTTAATAACAGATTAAAACAACATGAAATCACAGATCATAAAATCATAAATCATAAAATACCATGCAAAGTAATTTGTTCAGATGTCAATCAAATTAATTTGAATATAGCAGTAGTGCTCTGATGTCAAATTATATCCAGGCCACTGGTGGGGGGTTGGCCAGGAAAAGGGAGGGACATCTACCGCCTCAACCAAAAACTTTGTTGGAAGAGCTCCATCTTGCAGGCCCTGAGGAACTGTAGTAAAGCCTGCAGGGCCCTGATCTCATATGGGAACTCATTCTACCAGGTAGGAGCCATGGCCAAAATAGCCCTGGCTCTGGTTGAGGCTAAATGGATGTCCCTGGGGCCAGGGACTGCCAGAAGATGTTGATTTGTGGACCTCAGTGTCCCACAGGGCTTATATGGGGAGAGACGGTCTCAAAGGTATGCTGGCCCCTGGCCATATAGGGCTTTAAAGGTAAGCACCAACACCCTGAAACAGATCCAGAATTCAATAGGCAGCCAGTGCAGTTTCCACAGCACTGTGTGGATGCAAGCCTGCACTGGTGTCACTGTCAACACCCGTGCTGCAGAGTTCTGTACTAGCTGCAATTTCCAGAGCAGAGTCAAGGGCAACCCTCTAAGACTGCAATCATGTCTCCTCCAAGTCTTCTCTTTCCTAGGCTAAACATACCCAACTCTTTCAGCCTTTCCTTGTAAGACTTGGATTCAAACCCTCTTACCATCCTGGTTGCCCTCTTCTGGACATGCTCGAGCTTGTCAACATCCTTGCTAAAATGTGGTGGCCAAAACTGGACACAATACTCCAGGTGAGGCCTGACCATAGCAGAATAGAACGGAACTACCACCTCCCATGATCTGGACACAATGCTTCTGTTAGTGCATCCTAAGATTGCATTAGCTTTCTTCTCAGTCACATCACAATGCAGGCTCATGTTTACCTAGCTAGATCCCTTTCACATGAGCTGCTGTCAAGCCAAGTCCTTCCCATTCTATATCTGTGCCTTTGATTTTTTTGTACCTAAATGTAGGACTTTGCTCTTATCTCTATTGAAATTCATTTTATTTGCCTCAGCCCACTGCTCCAGCCTATCTAGATCATTTTGAATCCTGACTCTGTCTTCTTCAGAATTAGCAATCCCTCCCAGCTTTGTGTCATCTGCAAATTTGACAAGCATCTCCTCTATGTCTTCTTCCAGGTCATTTATAAAAAACATTGAACAACACCAGGCCCAGGACCGAGCCCTGTGGCACTCTGCTTGAGACTTCCCTCCATGTAGACATAGAGCCATTTATGAGCACTCACTGGGTGTTCCAGCAACCATGAATCCATCCAATGGTTGCACCATCCAGCCCACATTTAACCAGCTTATCCTCAAGGATATCATAAGAAACAGTTTCAAATGCTTTACTGAAATCTAGATACACTATGTCCACTGCATTGCCAGAGTCAACCATTTTAGTAACTCTGTCAAAGGAGATAAGGTTGGTCTGGCATGACTTATTCTTGATAAACCCATGCTGGCTACTACCAATTAACTCATTCCTTTCAAGGTGCTCACTGACAGAGCACTTAATAATCTGCTCTAGAATTTTTCCAGGTATTGGTGTCAAGCTGACAGGCCTGTCTTTTGTCCCTTCTTGAAGGGAAGGGTCTGTCTTTTTTCCCTTCTTGAAGATTGGGACTACATTTGCTCTTCTCCAGTCTTCCGGCACAACACCAGTACTCCAGGAAATTTCAAAGACTAGAGCCGAAATAACATCTGCAATTTCTTTTATCACCCTGGGATGCAAGCCATCCGGCCCTGGAGATCTGAAAGTATTTAAAGCAGCTAGATGCTCTCTAACCATCTCCTTACTTACTCTAGACTGGCAGTTCCTCCTTCCTTCATATGTCCTGCATGATGGATACCCATGGATACACATCAACAGCCTGGCTGCTGCATTCTGCATTAGCTGCAGCTTCCGGATTTGAGACAAGGGCAGCCCCATGTAGAGAGCATTACAGTAGTCCAATTTTGAGGTGACCATCACATGGATCACTGTTGCCAAGTCATTATGTTCGAGGAAAGGAACAAACTGCCTGATCAGTCGGAGATGATAAAAGACTGACCTGGCAGTGGCTAAAGGCCTCCATTGTTATGGAAGCATCCAAGAGCACTCCCAAGCATCTAAACTCTGGTGCTGGCACTAACTGTGCCCCATCAAAGGATGGGAGTGGGATCCTTAACCCTGGGCTGCCCCAACTCAGGCACAGGACCTCTGTATTTGTTGGATTCAATTTCAATTAGCTCAGTCCAAGCCAACCAGCCACACCCTGCAATGCCCGGTCCAGATATTCTGGTGTAGAGTCAGAGTAGCCACCCAACAACAGATAGAGCTGGGTATCATCCACATACTGGTGACACCCTAGCCCATATCTTCAGGCAATCTGGGCAAGGGGGCGCATGTAGCTCTTAAATAACATCGGGGAAAGTACTGCCATTTGAGGTACTCCACAAATCAGTGAATGCCTTCAGGACAGCTGTTCCCCTAGCAACACCTTTTGTCCCCAACCCCAGGGAACAGATGTAAGCCATTGTAAAGCAAACCCCTGAACTCCAGCATCAGCGAGGTGGTGGGTCAGTAGCTGATGCTTGACCATGTCAAACACTGCCAACAGGTCCAACAACAACAGCACCACCGATCCATCTCGATTGCCTTCAAAGGTCATCCGTGAGGGCTACCAGTGCTGTCTCCACCCCATGTCCCGGGTGGAAGCCGGACTGGAAGGGGTCTAAGATGGAAGTGTCATCCAAGAAGCTCTGTAACTGGACTACCATAGTCCTCTTGATTAGGCAAGTAAGGCAAGTTGGAAACTGGCCGGTAGTTAGCCAATTTGGCCGGATCCAGTGGTGGGGGTTTTTTGAGAGGGGACGAACCATGCCCTCCTTAAGTGTCCCAGGGAACAAGCTCTCTTAGGGAGACTTGTTAATAATCTCCCTTAGGGCACCTCAAAACCTCTCATGACCCACTTTAATGAGCCACAATGGGCACAGATCCAGGACGCATGTGGTAGGGCGTACAGTTAAGAGCAATTTGTTGACTTCCTCTAGCCTGAGAGGTCTGAAATAACCCTATAGAATGTTCTTGTAGCTTCGCCATGGGCCTACCGCCACTGTCTCTCTAGCTGTCTTAGCTCTCACTTTAGCCGCAACTTCTGGGTATATCAGGGTGCCAGCCTAGTGTGGTAGCACTGAGGGTGTCAGGGAGTGATCTTATCGATGGCTGCAGAAAGTTGGCCATGTCAATCCTCTACAAGCTCATCTAATGAGCCGCCAGGCATGGCTCCAGTGAGTCTTCCATCAAAGGCCAAAACAGCCTGGAAAGGGTACTTCCTTTTACTGACAGAAATCAGGGCTTGAAATACTGTTGTGGTTGCCTAGCAAACCGCCTCCCCACAATGGCCACTGCAGAGGGAAATTCATTTCAAAAAGCTACAGGTGCTTCTTGAATAATTTTGAGTAGTTTTAGCATCTGGTTTTATTTATTTGTTTGTTTGCTGGCTTGCTTTTCTGCAAATCTGGGCTTTTCTTAAGTTTACAGAAAGGTCTCTCTTATCTGTATATGGCTCCAATCTTCAGATTTACATATCCATGGATGGGGCCATGTTGAGAATCAGACATATTGATATGTCATTGAACTATCATTGAGACTGCTATAGCTAGAAACATATCACACATGTAATTTTAGGAAAATTGTGGAAACTCAATGAAATAAGATGATAAAAGTTTTGCAGACTATTCTCTAAATTATTAGGATAGTATGTACTATTCAAAAGAAAACAAAAGCCTATAGACAAGGACTACAACCTTACAATTAGTCAGCCTCCTCCGGCACATTCCACCAAAGAGTGTTACATTCTGCTGAGAACAATTTACTGGTGAACCCCAGCCCAAAAGACATCCAGCTGTTCTCAACCAGGGCCAAGCCCTTTTCTGCTGTGGTCCCAGCCTGGTGGAATTCTCTGCAAATAATATACATGGCCTGCAGGATCCTATGTAGTTCCACAGGGCTTGCAAGGCAGAGATGTTCTGCCAGGCCTTTGGTTGAGGACAGCGATGGGTACCATGCTGGCTGGCCCTCCCTTCTTCCTTCTCCCCCTCCAACTACACACCCATCTTATCCTCCAATGAGGTGGAGACACAGTTTTAATTAGATGTATCTATGCTATCTGAATAATTATGAATTATTTATGAAATTGTTTTTATTCATGGAATTGTTTTAATCAGTTTTCAGTTATTGGAATTGTTTGGATATGATACATATTTATTGTTGTTCATTGCTCAGAGCCCTGAGTACTCAGGGACTGAGGGATTTATAAATCTAATTGATAAATAAATAAATGCTTTTTAGCTTGAGCTTTCAGAAACAGCATATGTTACAAGTTATTTATTTATTTATTATATTTATATCCCGCCCTCCCCATGGACGGGCTCAGGGCAGCTCACATTTGCCAGTGTAATATGGCCAGTTAGCATAAAACATTTAAAAACAAGTTAAAACAATCATACAGTATCACTTAAAGTGCTCGCCATGGTAATCCATCAATAGGTTGAGATAGCATAATATGAGATGACATACTAAGTCCCGACTTAGTAGTATTCTGGTCTCCCACGACAGTGCCAGCCCCACCACCACAGATGTTAATGATAGCAATAGTTGGTGATAGTGGTGGGCAGCTCCTAGTTGAAAGCCTGGTAGAAGAGCTCCATCTTGCAGGCCCTGCAGAACTGTACAAGTTCCTGCAGGGCCCTGATCTCTTCTGGGAGTTTGTTCCACTAGTAATGAGCCACCACTGAAAAGGCCCTAGCCCTGGTAGCAGCAAGCCTGGCATCTTTAGGGCCTGGAACAATTAGTCAATGTTGTGATCCCGACCGTAGTGCTCTCTGGGGTATATATGGGGAAAGGCGGTCCCTGAGGTAAAGTGGACCCTGGCCATATAGGGCTTTAAAGGCAAGTACCAGCCCCTTGAAGCGAATTCAGCATGCTATTGGCAGTCAGTGCAGTGCCCTCAGCACCAGCCGGATGTACTCCCAACTAGAGAGACCCCTCAAAAGCCTGGCTGCGGCATTCTGCAGTAGCTGCAGCTTCCAGATTTGCAACAAGGGCAGTCCCATGTAGAGAGTGTTACAGTAGTCTAATCTCGAGGTGACCATTGCATGGATCACTGTGGCCAGGTTGTCTCAGTCAAGGAAGGGAACCAACTGCTGAATCAGCCAAAGGTGATAAAAGTCCAACTTAGCAGTGACTGCCACTTGGGTCTTCATTGTTAAGGAGGGATCCAGGAGCACTCCCAAATTCCTAACCTCTGATGCTGGCACCAATGGCACCCCGTCAAAGGCTGGGAGCAGGATCCCCATCCCCAGACCACCCCGACTCAGGCACAGGACCTCTGTCTTCACCAGATTTAGCTTCAGCTGGCTCAGTCTAAGCCAAGCTGGCCACCGGGTTGCTGGAGTGCTGGCCGCAAAACCATCAAATGCTCCACCAGCGCCAGCAGGGACCTCACGCCAGACCGAGGAGGTAAGTAATGGTGCTCTCATTGGGTAGGCCAGCTTGGAGCTCTGCAACAGGCTGGGACCATGCTGAGGGTAAATATCGCAGTAAATGGCTCAGTCTCTCTCCCCGCACCCTGCGGCAGCAACCGGGTATTATCATTACAAAATCCACTGTAATTCCAGATCTGTGTATGGACTTGATTATAAAACTGAAGATCTGTCCCACATTCTGGAGCTAATATATTAAAGGTAGCACATGTAAATAACAACAATTTAAACAACAGTCTTTAAAAGAAAATATTAACTTCTTAAGGTTAGGGGGTCAGGGCTTTTGAGGGCACTCATCTTAATTAGCTGTCTAGACTTGAAAAATACTATCTATAGTTTTTTGGTAGATAAAGTCCATAGTGTATCATTATCCTCCTGTAAAATAAATTCATAACAGCTGCTTTCCGGAAGGCAACTTCTTCTGCATATTTATATAGCGTGCTCTGCCTTCTGCTCCATAATTCGTACAAATATTTTAAAGAAAATTCAACCCATTAAGTTAGCAAAGTGGCACACGAACAGTGTCATCCTGTGAATCCTTTATTGGGAATAAGTGTAACTGAATAAACTGAGCAGGATTCTGAGTGTAGAATTGCTCTTGAATTCTTTTCATCTTCTGGTTCTCCTCCCACTGATTGTTAACAATATGTTTCTGTTTTACTAGCAGACTACCACAAAGCAAAAACAGAAATGCCTGGAGTATTAGCAATACCCCAAGTCAGTAATTGTGTTCCATATTATGACATAATGTGACATAAAAGTCCTATTGGGCTAAAAGGTGGAATATACTTGGAAAAAATAGGATCCGGGGCAACATGGTTTAATATCACTGTACACCCTCCTAATACATTTAGGTATAGTAACTATGAGGATATCTGGTATGAAGAAATGCATTTTTTCTTTGAAGGGTAGAAAGGAGCCAAATCTTCCCTTTGAGTTTGATTTCTCTTTTTTTCTCTCTCTCTCTCTCAGTTTGGTGTAGTAGTTAAGTGCACGGACTCTTATCTGGAAGAACCGGGTTTGATTCCCCACTCCTCCACTTGCACCTGCTGATGTGACCTTGGGTCAGTCACAAGCTCTGGTACAGCTGTTCTCTCAAGGACAGTTTCTGTCAGAAGTTCTCTCAGCCCCACCTACCTCACAGGGGAAGGGAAAGGAGTTTGTAAGTCACTCTGAGTGAAGGGCAGGGTATAAATCCAAACTCCTCTTCTTCTTCTTCTTCTTCTTCTTCTTCTTCTTCTTCTTCTTCTTCTTCTTCTTCTTCTTCTTCTTCTTCTTCTTCTTCTTCTTCTTCTTCTTCTTCTTCTTCTTCTTCTTCTTCTTGCAGAAAGCAAGCCAGAAGGGGGGAAGTCAGTTCAATTGCTTTCCAGATATGCCTCAGCCCACCTTCGTACAAATGCTAATAGATCTAGCAGGTGAGATAATGGGTGGGTTAAGTTCTCCCCACTTTTCCTACCAGGGAACAGATTTGGAGGACTTTAGACTGTAGAGGTTTCAGAAAGGAAAATTCTAGAGATGTCAGGAAGAGCTTCACTGACCTAGCCTGACCAGGTTAGTGGGTGGGGAAAAGAGAGTTGATAACTCCTTGCAGCAAAGAGGAGGGCTGGGTCTATCAGGGCAGACAGAACTCTTAACTGAGATCTAGAGGAGATGCCCATTAGCCATGTGCTGGGCCTGGGGAGCTTCAGAAAGCTTCAAGGTAGGGGAAACTCTGGAGAGATCTGTAATTTCCTAAGCTTTAGGAGCCTGTCCTATTTTAACACCTGATAGTGCATGTATAGAGAATGGGACAGAGGATTTGCATTTTACCCATTTCTTTGGAATCCTTTGCCCAGTCTGGTACTGTGCTAAAAGTATGATTATGAACTTTCTCTTTTAAATAAATCCTTTATTACTTTTGATGCCGGTAGTGGTTCTCTTTACCACATAGACTTCCACCATCTCAGACATGCTATTTTAAAAGGAGCACCGGGGGGAAGGCAGGCAGTTGGCAAGTGGCTATTCCTCCAAGGGTGCACAAGGCAGTAAACTGTCCCAGTGTTGACCAGGTGCTGGGCAGCAGGAGACTCAGAAGCAAGCCGTCAGATCTTGGAAAGGAAGTGGGGAGTCCTGACCCTCCCAGCAGACAATTCCTTAAAAAGGTCAGGTGGTGGTGACATGTTATCAGAGAGAGAGAGAGAGAGAGAGAGAGAGAGAGAGAGAGAGAGAGAGAGAGGCCCCTCCAGATGTTGGGAAAACTTTGGAGGGTAGGGTGGAATAGGGCCTGCAGGCCAGGGCAGGCTCATTCTGCCACATCTTCAAAGCAAACTTCCTTGATATCAGTGAAGCTCATTTATCCATAAATATGTAAGAGATTTCTACCCTGTCATTCCATTATATGCCTCCAAAGAGCTTAAAAATCCATTAAAAAGTAGAACAAATTATCAATTGGCATGCACTAAATGGTGGCCACTTTTCCCTGTTTCATCTTCCTAGCCCTGAGGGCCTTCTTACAAGAGCCTATTTCATGTTCATGCCCTGGTGGATATTGTCTTTCTCTGCAGGACCACAGCTGATTAAAAACAAACAAACACATCAGTGTTTTTTCCCTGTCTGGCTTAAGTTCACATCATAGTTTGAAGTATGTTTTTCTTTCAGCCAGACTTCAGTATGTAAAAATGCTGAAATAAATTTATTTATTTATTTACTACATTGGTTCTGGTGAGAGTCAGCAGACACAATCAGAGTGAATTTGTTTGTTTTAACTGTAGTTTATTTTATGTTAGGATTTTTTTTCTTTTCTCGCTCTGTAGTGTGGTATAGTTTTTTCCAGCCTAGGAGAATAGGCTGACTTTGGTCAACTGGAATGATTTTCTCTCCTGCTTGGAAAATGTCGAGGCTAATTAATCTGTTATCTAGGCATTGGTTGTTGTGAGGGAGAGAGTTTTTTATCTCCTCTTTTCTCTCTCCCCCCCCTCTTTTCTAGTTCCTATCTTTCTATTCTATTCTATTCTATTCTATTCTATTCTATTCTATTCTATTCTATTCTATTCTATTCTATTCTATTCTATTCTATTCTATTCTATTCTATTCTATTCTTATTGCACTAGCTCATGGCCTTAACAAACAGCACCAAGAACAGTGAATACAGTAATCTTAATACCAATTAAAATTTTTCAGTATCCATTTAAAATCTATAGCAATTGTTAAAATCATGTTAACAATTTAAAATAGAACAACAAATCAGTTGATCAGTAAATATAATACATTATCTTATCCATCGGCCACACTAACTGTAGATTGACAAAAGATTTATCACCCTTGTTTTAAACTTTGCCATTTGTGACATTACCCATTTATTTCTATCAGCAAGCAGTACAATTAGTCTATTGTTGTCCACGCTCCCTGGGTATCGTGATAAAATATTTCCAAGATATCGTTTGTGTTCTAGTGCAAATCTTGGGCAATGGAAAATCACTTGACCTAAATCCTCAATAGATTTTAGATCACAGGGGCAGACACATTCATTATATGGAATCCTGTTGTAGCGGCCTTTTAACATTGCCAGTTGTAAAATATTTGTTTATTCATTCATTGGACTTGTAGATTGCTCTCCCCCCTACACAGGGCTCAGGGTGGTTAGCAACATTTCAATATACATAATTACAAGTCAGTTAAAAGTTAAAAACAAAAAAAATTCCAATTGTGGTTTAGTGAATGCTCTCCTATACTCAAAATTTGATAGATCGATAAAGTAAGATGGGAGGGTTAAAGGAGAAGGTACGAAATGCTTATAAAGGGGAGCTGTTCTCAGGGTATCTAGCAGTGTAGTGTCTACCTGAGCATTTATGTCCAGCAGTCTTTGTTTTATTGATTGTTTTGCTGAAGAAAAGCTAAGCCCTGTTAAATAGTCTCCTGAAAAAGTTTGGCTACTAAACTTAATAAGTGGCTTAGCCATGGGTTGACTTTCCCTTCTTCATAGGCCAAGGTTAAGAAACTTGAGCTTAACCAAACAGAATGTACAGCCAAAAATTAATGCCATCCTTGTGGACAGAGGACAATATTGGCAGCAGGGCCAGCTAAGATCTAGGTATAACTGCTGGTATAGAATTGGGGATTACTAATAGCATACAAGTAAATTTATTCTGGATGATTTCCAGTGATCATAAATTTCCAGACCCCCACATTGGAGCTCCATATAGCATCTGTGGCAATATTTTGGTCTTATAGATTTCTAACATTGGGGATACCAGGCAGTCTCCTCTTGTTCTGTAAAATCTAAGAATGCCAAACACAATCTTTTCAAATTTCTTCTTTACATATTCAATATGTGTTGACCAGGAACCAAAACTATGGGAAACTACCCCAAAATATTTTTTAAAAAGACACTTGCTCTAAGAAATTCCCATCCATGGGACATTTATGAAAGTGGGGCCTTTTAGAAGAAGAGGAAGAAGAGACTGGATTTATACCTTGCCCTTCACTACCTGAAGGAGTCTCAGCGTGACTTACAATCTCGTTTCCCTTTCCACAACAGACACCCCGTGAGGTAGGTGTGGCTGAGAAAGCTCTTTTGAGAACTGTCCTTGAGAGAACAGCTCTGAAAGAACTTATGATTGACCCAAGGTCACATCAGCAGCTGCATGTGGAGGAGCAGGGAATCAAACCCAGTTCTCACAGATTAAAGACTACACTCTTAACCACTACACCAAACTGGCTGTTTACTAAAACCTATCATCTTAGTTTTGTCATAGTTAACATTTAGTAGATTATTTTGACAAAGAAGCTAAAATGTTTTAAAAGCCTTCTAAGGCAAATTTATTTATGGGATTTGAGTAGTGTATCATCGGCATAAAGGAATATTGAAACTGCTTTCTCTCCAAGCCTTACTAGGAAATACTGTGTTCCTGACAAATGTTCAACCATGTCATTTAAATACAGATTAAAGAGCAGAGGTGCCAGGATACAGTCCTTTTGAAGCTGGGTTGGACAATTGGCCATGGATTCCAAATCCGTCTTTAAGTGTAGCAGGGCTCTTTTTGTAGCAGGAACTCCTTTGCATATTAGGTGACACATCCCTAGTGTAGCCAATCCTCCAAGAGCTTACAGAGCTCTTTTTACAGGGGCCACTATAAGCTCTTGGAAGATTGGCTACATTAGGGGTGTGTCGCCTAATATGCAAAGGAATTCCTGCTACAAAAATAGCCCTGAAGTGTGGTATCAGTATGAAGGGCTTTGATTTGATCCATTAGCTTCTGTCAATATTTGGTTTACTTAATTTGTCCCATAGGTGATGCCTTGGGACAGAATCAAAAGCAGCTTTAAGGTCAATAAATGCAACAAACAGTCGCTTGGATAACCCGTTCACATATTTATTGATAAAATGTTGCAGTAGAAAGCAGTGATCTAAAGTTGAATCCTGAATCCTATTTGTTCTGGGGCTAACAGATCATTTTCAAACACCCAGTCTTCTAACTTTGATAAGAGATGCCTTTCATGAAGTTTGCCAATGACATCCAGCAGAGTTATTGGCCTGTAATTAGATAGATTTTTTGATCACCTTTCTTATGGATAAGTACAATGATGGAAGACCACTCCTGGGGGAGATTATCAGTTCTATCTATATGAGTAAATAAACTAGGTAGAACTGGTGCCCACCAGTCCTGGAAGGTTTTAAGCATGTAAGGGGGAATGAAATCCCCCCCCCCGAGCCTTGTTATTCCTAATTATAGATATTAAGGACTTTATTTCACAGGAGGTCATGGGAGGCCAGGGAGATGTTAAGTTTGGTATGGATATATTGTGTAAAACTCAACTGTGTCAATCCCTTGATTGGGGCCATTGAATAGATGGGGAAAGTATTCTTCCCAGCTTTCCTTTGATATATAAGAAATCTAAATCATGGCAAACTTTTCCATACAAAGTTGTGAGTAGGTGCCAAAACTTTGACATATCCTTTTGAGTCAAAGTGAAGGAAAGTTCTTGCTATAATTCTTTCTGTGAAGGCAAGCTTTTTCTTCCTAGTAAGTTGTTTGTAATTACTGCAGAGTTAAAAAAATGACTTTGGTAGATGGTTATTTGGAGCCTGCTTGTACATTCTAAGAGTGCACCTAAGTTCCTTTTTTGTTTGTTTGAACATTCGCTGTCAGACCATGTGTTATAGGTTTGTCTCCTTACATTTGATATTCTTATATTCATAACCAAGGAGGGCTTCAAGGATGTAACTAGGATACTGTATAAAGCCAAGACAGTATTGGTGTCTTTAGCTGCAAGGATTGCATCCCTAAGTTTGAGAGTCGGTACGCTATTCAGCACCTGATGTAATTCCAGTTGGAATGTAGGGGACTGTTTTAAATTAATATTGGCAGTGATTTTGATAATGGAAAGGTATCAGTTATCCTATAATTTGAAATATTTTTGGGAATGCAAATGTGAAAGATGAGTGGCTGGCGGTCACTTTCTGGTAGGCACCCCTCTACAAACTGTAAAGTATCACCTGAAAGAGCCAGTGATAAGAACATAAGAACATAAGAACATAAGAGAAGCCAATGTTGAATCAGGCCAGTGGCCCATCTAGTCCAACACTCTGTCACACAGCGGCCAAAATATACCAGGTGCCATCAGGAGGTCCAGCAGTGGGGCCAGGGCACCAGAAGCCCTCCCACTGCTGCCCCCTCCAGCACCAAGAATAGAGTGCATCACCTGCCCCAGACTGAGAGTTCTCATTCTATACCCTGTGGCTAATAGCCACTGGTGGACTTCTGCTCCATATGTTTATCTAATTTCCTCTAGAAACTGTCCATGCTTGCAGCTGCCACGACCTCCTGTGGCAGTGAATTCCATATGTTAATCACTCTTTGGGTGAAGAAGTATTTCCTTTTATCTGTTCTAACCCGACTGCTCAGCAATTTCATAGAGTGCCCACGAGTTCTTGTATTGTGAGAAAGGGAGAAAAGTACTTCTTTCTCAACCTGCTCAATCCCATTCATAATCTTATAAACCTCGATCATGTCACCCCTCAGCCGTCGTTTCTCCAAGCTAAAGAGCCCCAAGCATTTTAACCTTTCTTCATAGGGAAGGTGTTCCAACCCTTTTATCATTCTAGTTGCCCTTCTCTGCACTTTTTCCAATGCTATAATATCCTTTTTGAGATGTGGTGACCAGAACTGTACACAGTATTCCAAATGAGGTCGCACCAATGATTTATACAGGGGCATGATGATACTGGCTGATTTGTTATCAATTCCCTTCCTAATAATCCCCAGCATAGCGTTGGCCTTCTTTATTGCAGCTACACATTGTGTAGACATTTTCAGCGAGTTATCCACTATGACTCCAAGATCTCTCTCTTGGTCCGTCTCTGCCAGATCAGACCCCATCAACGTGTATTTATATTTAGGATTTTTGGCTCCAATGTGCATCACTTTGCACTTGGCCACATTGAACCCCATTTGCCACGTTGACGCCCACTCACCCATCCTCAACAGATCCCTTTGGAGTGCCTCACAATCCTCCCTGGTTTTCACCACCCTGAACAACTTTGTGTCATCTGCAAATTTAGCCACATCACTGCTTACTCCCAATTCCAAATCGTTAATAAACAAGTTAAAAAGCATTGGACCGAGTACTGATCCCTGTGGTACCCCACTGCTTACCACCCTCCACTGAGAAAGTTTCCCATTTATACTCACTCTCTGTTTCCTATTTATAAGCCAGTTTTTGATCCACAAGAGGACTTGTCCTTTTATCCCATGACTATTGAGCTTACTTAGGAGCCTTTGATGAGGAACTGTATCAAAAGCTTTCCGGAAGTCAAGGTAAATAATATCTATTGGGTCCCCCTTGTCCACATGTTTGTTCACTCCTCAAAAAACACTAACAGGTTAGTGAGACAAGATCTTCCCTTACAGAACCCATGCTGAGTCTGCCTCAATAGTTTTTGTTCATCAATGTGCCTACTCATTCTTTCCTTAATAACAGTTTCCACCAACTTACCCGGTATCGATGTCAGACTGAGTGGCCTGTAATTTCCTGGATCTCCCCTGGAGCCCTTTTTAAAGATGGGAGTGACATTAGCTACCTTCCAGTCATCAGGAATGGAGGCAGATTTTAAAGAAAGATTACATATTTTTGTCAGGAGATCCACAAGTTCACATTTGAGTTCTTTCAGAACTCTCGGATGAATGCCATCCGGGCCTGGTGATTTATTAGTTTTTAAATTGTCCATCAGTCGGAGGACTTCCTCTCTTGTCACCGCAATCTGATTCAGGTCTTTCAAACCCCTCCCGAAATCAGTGCTTCTGGAGTGGGCAAACACTTCTCCTCTTCCACAGTGAAGACAGAGGCAAAAAATGCATTCAGCTTCTCAGCCATTTCCCTATCATCCTTCACTACTCCTTTTACCCCTTGGTCATCCAAGGGCCCCACTGCCTCCCTGGCTGGCTTCCTACTTCTAATGTATTTGAAGAAAGTTTTATTGTTGGTCTTTATGTTTTTTGCGATATGCTCCTCATATTCCCTTTTTGCTTGCCTGATCACAGACTTGCATTTTATTTGCCATAGTCTGTGTTCCCTTTTATCAACCTCACTAAGACTAGCTTTCCACCGCTTAAAGGAATCCTTCTTACCTTTTACAGCTTCCATTACTTTATTTGTTAACCATGCAGGCTTTTTTCTATACCTATTTGTACCTTTCCTAACCTGCGGTATATATTTTTTCTGAGCTTCTAGGATTGTCTTTTTAAATAGTCTCCAAGCTTCCCCAATGGTTTTGACCTTCTCCACTCTTCCTTTCAATTTCTTCCTCACATGTCCCCTCATACCAGAGAAGTTACCCCTTTTAAAGTTAAAAGTGGTTGTGTCAGTCTTTTGGGCAACTCCCTATCTGTACAAATGTTAAACTCAATGACATTATGGTCACTGTTTCCAAGTGGTGCAATCACTTTTACATCTCTCACCAGGTCTTGGGTGTTACTTAGGACCAAATCCAGGATCGCCTCTCCCCTGGTAGGATCTGTGACCATCTGTTCCACAGCACAGTCATTGAGAGTGTCTAAGAACGCAATCTCTTTTTCCCGACTAGAACTCATAGGGTTCTAAACTAGGGTTTTAAAAGGGGGTTATAGAAAAGTATTTGTTTAAAAACAATTATGAAGCCAGAATGACAGCAGGGGGTTGGGGGCTATCCAGTGTTTTGCATGGAGTGTCACATGTATGACTATCTGCCCACTGGTCAGAAGTCTTGGGTGTGTGCTCGGTGCAAGGAGCTCCTGGTTGTCAGGGAGCGAGTTTGCTCCCTTGAGGCCAAGGTGGCTGACCTGGAGAAGCAGGGACAGTCAGTTAGGTGCACGGGGAAGACTCTCGGGGACTTGTTAGATATGTCCCACTCTGGATCTGGCAGCCCGGCTGCTGCCAGGGAGCATGAGGGTCAAGGGGAAAAGGGGCACCATGCTGAGGATAAGGGGAATGTGCCCTCAGAAGGGACCTCTTCTTCAGCTGATGAACAGGTATCCTTTTGTACCAAGGAACCGTCCCTGGGAAGGGTGGGAGGGGGACTCTTGGTAGTTGGTGATTCGATCCTTAGGCAGGTAGACAGCTGGGTGGCGAACCCGCGTACTGACCGTATGGTGACTTGCCTGCCTGGTGCGAAGGTAGCGGACATTACGCGTGTTTTAGATAGGCTGGTAGATAGTGCTGGGGAGGAGCCAGTGGTCGTGGTGCATGTCGGCACCAACAATGTGGGGAAATGCAGTCATGAGGTCCTGGAGGAGAAATTTAGGCTGCTGGGCAGGAAACTCAAGGCCAGGACCTCCAAGGTAGCCTTCTCGGAAGTGCTACCTGTTCCACGCGCAGGGCCGGAGAGACAGGCACAGATCAGGAGTCTCAATGCGTGGATGAGACGGTGGTGTAGGGGGAAGGGTTCAAGTTTGTTAGGCACTGGGATGCTTTTTGGGACAAGAGGGAGCTGTACAAAAGGGACGGTCTCCACTTGTCCCGAGAAGGAACCAGGCTGCTGGCGCTCAAAATCAAAAAGGTGGCAGAGCAGTTTTTAAACTGAATAATGGGGGAAAGCCGACAGGAGATGAAAAGTCTCTGGTTCGGGATGGCTCATCTCAAAGAGATGAAGGGGTAGCTATTACTTTTGTACAAGGAAATGGATTACAATTGTCCACTGAGACTGTGGCTAATGATAGGAACTGCCTGGCAAGGTCTCGAGGCAGCAAGAGGAAGGCTGTGGGCTTAACAAACATGGGAAACTATAAGTGTTTATACACAAATGCTAGAAGTCTCCGAGGTAAAATCGGGGAGTTGGAATGCTTGGTGTTGGGGGGGAAATAGACATTGTGGGTATTTCAGAAACTTGGTGGGATGAGGAAAATCAGTGGGATACGGTGATTCCTGGTTATAAATTATATCGGAAGGATAGGGGGGAAAGGGTTGGAGGTGGGGTGGCTCTGTATGTCAGAGAGGGTATACCGTCCAGTAAGATTGAGAGGGTAAGAGAATTGGATTCACTTCTGGAAATGCTATGGGTTGAAATAGTGGGTCCAAAAGGAGGCTTAACAGTGGGAGTTTGTTATCGCCCACCAGATCAAAATATAGAGGAGGATTATAAAATGATGAATGAATTAAAGATAGCGGCTAGACGAAATAACTGTGTTGTAATAGGCGACTTTAACTACCCACACATTGATTGGGTCAATATGAGTTCTAGTCGGGAAAAAGAGATTGCGTTCTTAGACACTCTCAATGACTGTGCTGTGGAACAGATGGTCACAGATCCTACCAGGGGAGAGGCGATCCTGGATTTGGTCCTAAGTAACACCCAAGACCTGGTGAGAGATGTAAAAGTGATTGCACCACTTGGGAACAGTGACCATAATGTCATTGAGTTTAACATTTGTACAGATAGGGAGTTGCCCAAAAAGACTGACACAACCACTTTTAACTTTAAAAGGGGTAACTTCTCTGGTATGAGGGGACATGTGAGGAAGAAATTGAAAGGAAGAGTGGAGAAGGTCAAAACCATTGGGGAAGCTTGGAGACTATTTAAAAAGACAATCCTAGAAGCTCAGAAAAAATATATACCGCAGGTTAGGAAAGGTACAAATAGTTATAGAAAAAAGCCTACATGGTTAACAAATAAAGTAATGGAAGCTGTAAAAGGTAAGAAGGATTCCTTTAAGCGGTGGAAAGCTAGTCTTAGTGAAGTTGATAAAAGGGAACACAGACTATGGCAAATAAAATGCAAGTCTGTGATCAGGCAAGCAAAAAGGGAATATGAGGAGCATATCGCAAAAAACATAAAGACCAACAATAAAACTTTCTTCAAATACATTAGAAGTAGGAAGCCAGCCAGGGAGGCAGTGGGGCCCTTGGATGACCAAGGGGTAAAAGGAGTAGTGAAGGATGATAGGGAAATGGCTGAGAAGCTGAATGCATTTTTTGCCTCTGTCTTCACTGTGGAAGAGGAGAAGTGTTTGCCCACTCCAGAAGCACCGATTTCGGGAGGGGGTTTGAAAGACCTGAATCAGATTGCGGTAACAAGAGAGGAAGTCCTCCGACTGATGGACAATTTAAAAACTAATAAATCACCAGGCCCGGATGGCATTCATCCGAGAGTTCTGAAAGAACTCAAATGTGAACTTGTGGATCTCCTGACAAAAATATGTAATCTTTCTTTAAAATCTGCCTCCATTCCTGAGGACTGGAAGGTAGCTAATGTCACTCCCATCTTTAAAAAGGGCTCCAGGGGAGATCCGGGAAATTACAGGCCAGTCAGTCTGACATCGATACCGGGTAAGTTGGTGGAAACTGTTATTAAGGAAAGAATTAGTAGGCACATTGATGAACAAAAACTATTGAGGCAGACTCAGCATGGGTTCTGTAAGGGAAGATCTTGTCTCACTAACCTGTTAGTGTTTTTTGAGGGAGTGAACAAACATGTGGACAAGGGGGACCCAATAGATATTATTTACCTTGACTTCCGGAAAGCTTTTGATACAATTCCTCATCAAAGGCTCCTAAGTAAGCTCAATAGTCATGGGATAAAAGGACAAGTCCTCTTGTGGATCAAAAACTGGCTTATAAATAGGAAACAGAGAGTGAGTATAAATGGGAAACTTTCTCAGTGGAGGGTGGTAAGCAGTGGGGTACCACAGGGATCAGTACTCGGTCCAATGCTTTTTAACTTGTTTATTAACGATTTGGAATTGGGAGTAAGCAGTGATGTGGCTAAATTTGCAGATGACACAAAGTTGTTCAGGGTGGTGAAAACCAGGGAGGATTGTGAGGCACTCCAAAGGGATCTGTTGAGGATGGGTGAGTGGGCGTCAACGTGGCAAATGGGGTTCAATGTGGCCAAGTGCAAAGTGATGCACATTGGAGCCAAAAATCCTAAATATAAATACACGTTGATGGGGTCTGATCTGGCAGAGACGGACCAAGAGAGAGATCTTGGAGTCATAGTGGATAACTCGCTGAAAATGTCTACACAATGTGTAGCTGCAATAAAGAAGGCCAACGCTATGCTGGGGATTATTAGGAAGGGAATTGATAACAAATCAGCCAGTATCATCATGCCCCTGTATAAATCATTGGTGCGACCTCATTTGGAATACTGTGTACAGTTCTGGTCACCACATCTCAAAAAGGATATTATAGCATTGGAAAAAGTGCAGAGAAGGGCAACTAGAATGATAAAAGGGTTGGAACACCTTCCCTATGAAGAAAGGTTAAAATGCTTGGGGCTCTTTAGCTTGGAGAAACGACGGCTGAGAGGTGACATGATCGAGGTTTATAAGATTATGAATGGGATTGAGCAGGTTGAGAAAGAAGTACTTTTCTCCCTTTCTCACAATACAAGAACTCGTGGGCACTCTATGAAATTGCTGAGCAGTCGGGTTAGAACAGATAAAAGGAAATACTTCTTCACCCAAAGAGTGATTAACATATGGAATTCACTGCCACAGGAGGTCGTGGCAGCTGCAAGCATGGACAGTTTCAAGAGGAAATTAGATAAACATATGGAGCAGAAGTCCACCAGTGGCTATTAGCCACAGGGTATAGATGGGAACTCTCAGTCTGGGGCAGGTGATGCACTCTATTCTTGTTGCTGGAGGGGGCAGCAGTGGGAGGGCTTCTGGTGCCCTGGCCCCACTGCTGGACCTCCTGATGGCACCTGGTATATTTTGGCTGCTGTGTGACAGAGTGTTGGACTAGATGGGCCATTGGCCTGATTCAACATTGGCTTCTCTTATGTTCTTATGTTCTTATTTCAACTGCCTCACTGGTATCATACTTGAGTTTTATATAACAAAAAGTAATTGGTGGAAGAGCTGAGTGAGATAAAACTCCAATAACAAGGCATCTTAGAATTGATTGCTGGGCCCATGTATAGCAATTGATATGCCCCACAAACAGAAGAAAAGAGCCAGACCACTTAATGAGTTACCTACCGGTAGCCCTCCTCCTCTAAAGCAATCCAAGCTGGACAAGTCTTTGCACCAGCATACCCCATACAAAGCGGATGAGTTAATAGGAATTCATAGCCCTATCTCAATTTCAAACTATTATGCACTTCTCTTCAAGGATGATAACTTTGAATAATTACATCTAAGTAATGGTGACTTATCCCTGGTGGAGGAATTCTTTACTGAGAAAGATGATCAAAATTTCTCCCCCAGACTATCTCAATGTCCTAAGGAGAAAACCCTATCCGACCTTGACTTGATGGGCACTCAGTGTTTACTGACCAGTAAACTGGCTGCAAAACAATTTCAAAGTTTATCTATTTAATTTAATCTAGGTTGTGGTGGAGGCTGTGGTTTGTGTTATGCTGTTTTACATGTTTGATTTGTTGATTTTTTTTTTGTTATACAACTGCCCTTATAGGGGCAGTTGTGTTTGGGGTTTGTGTTTCTATGGTGTAAATGTGTTAATAATCTCAGTTCTATTCCAGTTATTTTATCTTTTCTAGCTATTTAGCTTTATTCCAGCCACTTTGTTATCAATATCTTTGAGCTGTAACTGTTGAATTTTAGTGTTAGTTTTATAGCTATTTTAGCTATTTTATCAGTATTTTATTTTAGAAGAAGAGGAGGAGGAGGAGGAGGAGATTGGATATATACCCCACCCTTCACTACCCAAAGGAGTCTCAGAGCAGTTTACAATCTCCTTTCCTTTCCCCTTCCCACAACAGATGCCCTATGAGGTAGATGGGGCTGAGAAAGCTCTTTCGAGGACTGCTTATGAGAGAACATCTCTGAAAGAACTTACATCTGACCCAAGGTCACACCAGCAGCTGCATGTGAAGGAGTAGGGAATCAAACCCGGTTCTCCCAGATTAGAGTCCGTGCTCCTAACCACTACACCAAACATCACTATTTTACTATTATATTTTAACAGCATATATTTTATATTCTACTCCCCATTAGGGATTATATGTCGGTTTTAATCTGGAGGTTGTATTAGAGCCATATTTTAATTTAATAGCACCCTGTATTTTACAAGCTCTATTAATTTTAGCCCTTTATTTTACTAGGAATTATTTTGCCTATTTTTTTAAATTTATTGGGTGTTTTTTACTTACTACATTTATACCATGCCATTCTTCCCAATGGGGACTCAGTGAAGTTTATGTTGTTCTCCTCTCCTCAATTTTATCCTGACAACAACTTTATGAGGTAGGTTAGGCTAAGAATGTGCAGCTGGGTCAAGGTCATCCAGTAAGTTTCCATGGCGGCATGGGAATGTGAACCTGGATCTCCCAGATTCTAGTGTGACACTGACACTTCATCACGTATTTCAGAGCATAGCAAGGTTAGGCAAGAGGAAGATGACTTTATAGCCTGCCATGTTCCGAATCTTATGGTGGTGGTTGAAACATTTATTTATTTACTTACTTTACCAAGCCTGGCTGACTTTGGTTTTGGTACCAGGTTGGGAGGGAAAAAATCCTATAAATGCTGAAGTGCATCAAGATAAGGGAGGGCAGTATAGTGCTTGGTTCTCTTTAGCTATGAACTTTTTAATAAATAGGCCCCACCTCCATCTTGAGGATTATGGGGAAGGAGGGCAAGGTGAGAATTTTAATTGCCTATAGAATATGAATACTCTCTCCTAGTGCTCAGAAGTACCATCAAGTTGCAGCTGATGTATGGCAATCCCATAGGGTTTTCAAGGCAAGAGATGAGCAGAAGTGGTTTGCCATTGCATTCCTCTTCACAGAACCCTGGACTTCCTTGATTGTCATCAGTACTAACCAGGATCAACCCTGCTTAGCTTCCAAGATCTGATGAGATCAGATGAGCCTGGTCCTGGGCCATCCAGATGAGGACTTTCTTCTACTTGCCTGAAATTTTGCAGAGCGAATGGTACAAAGCTGTAGGGGCCCAATACATCCAGTTGGGTTGGTTGGTTAAAGCTAGAAATGTGTTTTCCACTGAAATCAATCAAAATACTTTCCTAATATGACTAGCTTTACTTCCAGTACTAAAGAATGTGACCGAAGTTACTATTTTTTAAACAACAAAAGAACTATATTTAAATCTACTTTTGGTAAGGGGATTATGAAGCTCTTTACAGATAGGTACTGCCTTAGGGAATAACAATAATGACTTTCCTAAAACTGTTGCTGCAAAAACTATCATAATGGTGACTGTAAAATAGAATGGTCCATGGCTCAGTGTTATAGCATTTGCTTTGCATGTGAAAGGTCCCAGGTTCAAGCTTCAGCATTTACAATTAAGGTAAGAGATGATGTGGAAGACTTCTGCCTGAGACCCTGGACAGCTGATGCCAGTCTGAATGAACAATACTGACTTTTATAGGCCAATATGATTCAGTTTAAGGTGTATTCACTTTTATAAAAGACAAATTTCTTTAATGTTATGACCAAGGAACTAAAATGATATGCACAGATATCCAATTGTCCTTTGCAGAAGGTGCTTCCCAGAACTCACAAAATTCTCTTGCATAGAAGAACTGACAAGAGGATTAAATGCAAGAAAAGAAAACATGATACAAGTAAGACTCACATATTGCTGCCAGTTTTTTGTTGTTGTTAGAGAAGACTTCCTGAAAATACCAAGCTGCATTTTCCCTAGGAGCCCCAGTCACAAAAATATCTCTTAGCTTGTGGAAACTGTGCAACCACTTTCAGAGTAGACTTTATCTAAATGAGTGTGTAGATGTGTGATCCCATGGAGGTGTTTAACAATCCATGTACATAATTGCATGGATGAATTAAAAGTCTGAATTGATCCAAATATACTACAGTATATATCTATTCACTGGAAATGTTGATTCATAGCATCAGCAACTAGCTCCCTGTCGCAACCACAATGTTCCATTTCTGACAGCATGGAACACCATCTGCCAGTGAGGATACTCATATTTTAAACTTGATGTGTAATTCAAGTATAAAATACAGTTCTGGGCATCTGTTATTATTTTAACCTAACAGCTGTAGATTTAAAGAAGTTACATTCTAAGAGTCCTCTTTTAAAGCATTATGTATTAAATATCAATGGCATTCTTTATTTTGTACCCCTATTATCATAGATGGTTGGTTGGTTAGTTGTTTTTTAATTTCCTCCAAGTAATCAGAGTGAGGGAAATAAACAATCTGTAGTTTTCAAAACAAGGTTTAAATTTTATTAGTCGGTATGGTGTATTTGGTATACTCATTTATCATTCATTTCAGGAAACAAAGCCATTCATTCGTTTAAATGAGAGGTTTCCATACATTAAATTGATGGAAATCATTAAGAAAGGAGATTCAGCTGCTAAATGAGGTGTGGAAGCTATTTCTCCACTTATCATTTCAGCTAAAGAGAAAGGGGGGGGGCTTAATTTTGTTATTTTTTCCTCTATAGTAATTAAAATTCATAAAACAATGTAAACAGAGAGCTTAAAATGGAGACTCAATTTTCTACAGATATATTATGCCTGTACATCTCAGATTATCACCAGACAAACACATGAGAATGCTAGAAGAGGTAGTGGTGGCCACAGGCATACACAGATTTAGATGGGGTTTAGACATTCAGTGAGGATAGGTCTATTCATGGCTACTAGCCATGGTAATTAAAGGGAACCTCCATGCTTAGAGGCAGTAAACCTCTGAATACTAGTGTCAGGAAGCAACATCAGGGGAAGGCCTCAGACTCAGTGCTCTCTTGGACCTCCAGAGTGACTGGTTAACCTCTATGTGAGACAAAATGCTGGACTAGATGGACCACTGGTCTAATCTAGTAGGGCCCTTCATTTGTTTTTATGTTCTTAATACTATTTGGGTAGCAAATGTTTAAAATATAGACATCTTATGAATGAATCCAAGGACTAAGAAAATAAACTAATACCACCATTTTGTTTAGGGATGCCAGGTCCAACTTAGGAAATATCTGGGAACTTTGGGGGTGGAGCCAGGAGTCTTTGGGGGTGGAGCCAGGAGTCTTTGGGGGTGGAGCCAGGAGCAAGGATCCAGGTCAAAGTTCAAGTGATGTCACTTCCCAAGCATCACCCCTTCCAGTGATGTCACTTCCAGCACACGGCACCAAAACCCTACCTATTCCTGTGATGTCACTGCAGGGTATAATGGCATAGAGTTGAGGCTCCAAAAATAGCAGTTTTCTCTGTGGTCTGGAGATCCATCGTCATTCTGGGAGATCTCTAGGCCCCACCTGGAGGTTGGCAACCCTATATCATGTCCTGTTAACAGTGGTTTGATAAGTGGAAATGGGCATTTGAAGTTTTTCATGTCATGGACCAAAATGACATCACCTGGTAATTGCTGCAAATCAAATTGAGAATTCAAAAAACAAGTCCTAAACAAACAATAATAAAAATGAAGATGTATGAATATATGCAGGGGTCATTTCGTAGAAAAAGAACTGCAGGAGCTCATTAGCATACGGTATGCTAATGAGCTACTAGGCTATTTGCATATGCTATGCCCCCTGACATCACCGAAAGTGATGTCAGAAGGGGAAGCAAAAGGGGGGGAAGGCATCTTCAAAAGCCTCCCCTTCCCTTCCCCAGCTGGCCTGTGGGGGGGAGTGAAGAGAGAAGGGGTTTAAAGTTTAAACCCCTTCTCACTAGAGTTGAGCCACAGAAGGAGGAAAGAGGGAAGGAAAGAGAAAGCGTAGAGAAAAGGAAAGAGGGAAGGCAAGAGAAAGCGTAGAGAAAAGGAAAGGAAAGAAGGAAGGAGAGAGGGAAAGAAAGAGAAGGAAAGAAGGAGGGAAAGGAGGAAAAAAGAGAAGATAAGAAGGTGGGAAAGAAAGAGAGAAGGGAACAAGGAGGGAAAGAGGAAAAGGAGAGAAGGAAAGGAGGGAATGAAAGAAAGAGAGAAGGAAAGGAGGAAAAGAGAGGAAGGAAGGGAAGGGAAAGAGAGAAAGAAAAGGAGGGAAAGAAAAGGAAAGAAGGGAAAGATGGCAAAGAGATGAAGGGAGGGAGGCTCTCCCACCCACCCCCATCAAGCCCCCGCCACCCCCATCGATCCCTTACTTACTGCTTCAGTGCAGGTCGGGGAAGTCGGCGGCGGAACTCTCCAGGCCTCCCTTGAGCCACAGCACTTCTGTGTGGGCCCGGGGGACCCAGCTGCGGGGCTCTCCAGGCCTCCCCGAGCTGCAGCACTTCTGCACGGGTGCAGGGAACCCAGCTGTGGGACTCTCTGGGCCTCCCCCAAGCCGCAGTGCTTCTACGCAGGCCCAGGGGACCTGGTGGTGGGGCTCTCCAGGCATCCTCCGAGCTGCAGCACTTCTGCACAGGCCCAGGAGACCTGACGGTGGGACTCTCCAGGTCTCCCCCCGGCCCCAGTGCTTCTGCGCAGGGAGCTGGGGGCGGGGCTTGCTGCCACCACCATTTGCTCCAGCTCCTGGGCTGCTGGAGTGATGCTCCGGTGCGCTCTGCCCCCAAAAGACCCCTGAATATATGAAAATGATGGCATCAAAGTTGATCTCAGTTTTATTCTGGTACTCTAACCACTATACCACTGTAGTCCCAGATGCATGAAACAATACTGTACACAATTATTCAGATTATGAAACTATGATTCAAATCATGAAACTATGATTCAAGTTAACCAATCAAAGCCCATTAACATCAGATTCTTAAAGGGCAAATCAATCTATGGAGACAAGATTTGAATTGGTGACGTCCCAGATCAGAGTATGGTTACCTAGGCATTACAGTCTCATCAGTGAGTACTAATGGGGTGGGAAATAACATACTGTCCATCCCCTTTAAGTATGACTGTTATTTCTATTTCCATTTCATTGTATCTGGAGAAGTGTGCATGCACACAAAAGCTCATACTAGGGTTGCCAGGTCCCTCCTGGCCACTGGCGGGGGATAGGGAGATTTGGGTTGCCAGATCCAGACTAGGAATTCCTGGAGATTTGGGGAAGGAGACTGGGGAGGGCAGGGACCTCAGGGGGGGTACAATGCCATAGGATCCACCCTCCAAAATATCAGTTTTCTCCAGGGGAACTGATCTCTCACATTTGTAGATAAGCTGTAATTCTTGGGGATTCCTTGGTCCCACCTGGAGAACTGCAAGAACAATTTAAAAGGTCATTGGTAAATGACTTGGCAAATAAAAATCCTGACACTACATGAACAGAGGAACAAAACAGTCTTAGGCACCGGCAAGGCAGATGGACCTGATGAACAGAAACCTAAGAGAGGTGCAAAAGATCTGGTAGCTAAGGAAGCTGAGGAAGGGTCTAGGATATTGGCAGCAAGCAGAGGAGGGCTAGTCAACTTTGATGGCACAGAACAGGAAAAGAAGAAGAGGGGAGGATGTGGAGGACAGGGGTGAAGGATGGAGAAAGGTGCTGCTGAAGCTTCAAGCAGCTTGGCAAAGGGGAAGAGAGTGTCTCTTGTAGCACACGCCAGAACACAGCCAGCTCCCGCTTTCCTCCCCTGTCTCTTTCTGCACTTCCCTTTTGCCCATCCCGAAGGATCCTCCCAAAGGATCTCTCCTCTTCCTCTCCTCTCTCATCCTCTTTGTCCTTTCCCTGCCTGGCAGACTTAAGAACACTGCTGCAAACTTTTGGGGGAGCTGATCCCCTCCCTCAAGCCAGGCAGCTAACCAGTCGATCAGATCCCTTCCCCACTTTTGCCACTTTAGGGATGCACTTTGGGGAGGGGGGAGAATGGGAGGGAGGGGTCTTCTTGCTGGCCAGCCCATGTCTGTCGGCAAAGGGCAGGAAACTGACCAGGCAGGGAAAGCATCACTCTGGGGCCACGGAGCCTGATCCCACTCGTGCTTACTCACCAGCAAGCCCTCCTGCCTGCCTGCCAGGTGCCCTTCACCCATTTAAGCAGCATCCGGGCTGGTTGCTTGCCTTTCTTTTATATTTTAAATTTTTAATCATTTTAATAATTATTTAGGATTGTTTTAAAACATGTTACTCACTCTGAGGCCTGCTATAGTACAGGAGGGTGAGTCAGAAATCTAATAAATAAATAAATAATAGAAGAAGAAGAGGAGTTTGGATTTATACCCCGCCCTTCACTGCCCAAAGGCATCTCAGAGCGGCTTACAAACTCCTTTCCCTTCCCCCCCACAACAGACACCCTGTGAGGTAGGTGGGGCTGAGAGAACTTCTGACAGAAACTGTCCTTGAGAGAACAGCTGTGCCAGAGCTTGTGACTGACCCAAGGTCACATCAGCAGGTGCAAGTGGAGGAGTGGGGAATCAAACCCGGTTCTCCCAGATAAGAGTCTGCGCACTTAACCACTATACCAAACTGGCTCTCAAATAATAAATATTTCAGGTTGTTTTCTGAGGGCAAAAGAGATTCAGTAAAGCTCTTTTTCTGGGAATCCTTTTTGACAATCAATTATTGTTTAAGGAATGTATTGAGGGCCTAGGAGGCAGAATGAAGGCAATAGGCTTCAATATAGTGCATTCAGTAGAACATCAGAAAAGACACTGCATAATTATCCCCAATTATATTCACACTGCGTGTAGAGTCAGTAAGCTTGCTAAAAATAATGGCACTCTGGATTGTAGTCACATGGAATCTGAAATATGGATGATGTGAGGCAGGGTGACTGCTACCTTTTCACCTCAAATGGTTCACTGTAAACAAAAGTATTTGCAGATAAACTAACAATTTCACCAAAAAAGCAGATACTTGACACTTGTATGGCACTCTACATTATATTCCTGTCTTTGATATATGGATACCTTTCATGTCTTGCTTTTCTGAATGCTACTTCATGGTAATAGGTTCAAAAGTTTTTTTTTTTTTTTTGGGGGGGGGGGCGGTTACTGCCCTGTGAATGTCTATTTTTTTATATGCTAGCAGTTTCTTTCAATAAACATTTTTTCTATACAAGACTATCTTGATTTTAGCAAGAGGTCAGGAATAAGTAGCTTTGCCAGGCAATGTCATTAAAGACAAACCCAAACTGTCTGGGTATAATGAATAGCCCAGTCTTAAATCCAGAGGACTTCATTAACTACTTGATGTTGCCTTGAAAGGTATTAAGGCCTAACAATGATGAGGCAGACTGTATTACATCTTAAAGACTGCAAAGATATTGGGAAGAGTGACAACATGAACACCCACTATGTGTTAAAAGGTTATCCTGCTGTATGTCTTATTCAGATCAGCAGACTCATCACTACTATGTTATTTGCAATGGTGACGAATTGCAAACTTGTCCAAATCCCAAATTTGTCGTTTTACTTCTCTTCCAACAAACTATTGAATTTGCAATCAGGTGAAACCCATTAACTTGAAAATAAAATCACATTGAATTTTGTTGTTTTAGACAGTAAAAGCAGCAGAAAGACCTGTTGAGAAACTTGGATTCAGATCCCCATTCTGACATGAAGCTTTCTAGGTCACCTTGGGCAAGTCACACCCTTTCAGTCTAATCACAGGGCTGTTGTGATGATAAAATGAGGAAGGGAGAATCATAAATTCTGCCCAGAGATTCTTAGAGAAAGCATGAGATAAAAATACAAGAAATAGATATGATGCAATATCTAATAGTATTATAGGACTTAAATGCATAGTATATAATCCTCTTTATTAGCTATAAAGATGTGCAACATTTTGACTAGGACTGGCTCCAGTGAAGCCCAAAGGTGAAAATAGTAAGCCTTTTATCTGAGTCCTTGAAAGTGCAGGCACCTACAGACTAGGAAATCCAACAGGCAAAGGATTACACAGAATCAAGCTGGCAATGTATTAATCAGTCAGGGGTTGACCCAGCTGAGGATGGGGAATTGTCTATTGATATTGTTTTGATATAGAGGCTAGTGAGGTAGCATTTTAATATCAACAATAGCAGCAGCAGATGCATCTTATAGGGAGGAAACCCTTAAAAGGATATAGATCACCCTCACTCCTAGTCCGAACAGCAGGAGAAATTGTCTTTCTGTTTTCAGCTGCAATTTTTTTAAAAAATATTCCAGCATTCCTTCAGTCTCATCAGTCACTTACTTCAGTTAAGGTTCTCAGAGGACTGTGGCTTTAAGTCTGCGGATGTTACCAGGTAGAGAGTTCCACCAGGCTGGAGCCAGGGCAGAGAAATCTGTGGCTGTAGTCAAGGACAGCCGGACCTCTCTTGGGCCAGGGACCACCAGCATGTTTTGATCTTCTGAGCACAAGACTCTTTGGGGGACATACCAGAGAAGGCGGTCCCACAGGTATGCTGGTCCCAGACAATTAAGGGCCTTAAAGGTCAGAACCAGGACCTTGAAACAGATCCAGTATTCAATCTGAAGCCAGTGCAGCTGGTGAAGTACAGATTCTTTGTGTGCTGTTATGGGGTACCCATAAGTACCCGTGCTGCTGCATTCTGAACAAGCTGTAATTTCCAGGCCAGCCTCAAGGGTAGAGCGAGTTGCAGTAATCCAATCTTGAGGTGACTGTTGCATGGATCACTGTGGGAAGGTCAGGGCTAGAGAGGAAGGGGGCTAGCTGCCTGATCTGGTGCAGATGGGAAAATGTGAGTCTGGCAAGATTCACTACCTGAGCCTCCATAGATAAGGAGGACTCCGAGAGCACACCCAGACTCTTGGCGGTCTGAGCCAGTAAGAGGCATGCTGTCAAGAGCTGGGAGCTGGCACCCCGACCTCAGGTTGCCTCCACATAGCCACAGAATGACCATTTTTGATGGATTCAGTCTCAATGGGCTCAATGGGCATACTGATGACAACCCAGCCTGAAACTCCAGACTAGCTGGGTGCATATAGATGTAGAAGAGAATATGGCCCCTTGAGGAACCCCACACACCAACAGGTGTTGGGATGATACCCTTTCTCTAAGTGCTACTGTCTCTCCCAACCCCAGAGGAATAAAGTAAGCCACTTCAAGGCTGCTCCACGAACTTCCATGTCAGTGAAGCAGTGGGCCAACAGATCATAGTCCTGCTGTCAGATCCAACAACAGCAGCAATGCCAACCTGCTGCAATCCAGTTGTCGATGGAGATTGTCTGTGAAAGTGACCAGCACTGTCTCTGGCCCTTGGCCAGGATGGAAGCCAGACTGGAATGGATCCAGGGCTAATGTGTCCTCCAAGAAACCCTGAGGCTGCTCGGATACCACTCTATCAATCACCTTGCCCAGGAACAAAAGATTTGAAACTGTGCAGTAATTGGCAGGAGCCCATGGATCCAAGGATGGCTGCTTCAAGAGCAGTGTTACCATGACCTCATTTAGTCCCCCTGGATAGACCCTGGAGCTAAGAGACAGATTGATAATGTCCATCAAGGGGCCCCATATTCCATCACCATGAGCTTTCACCAGCCACAATGGACATAGGTCCAAGGATCTTGTTGACATCAGACTGCGAGAATCAGCTGAAGTTATCAAACACTGAATCCAAAGACGGCCAAGGGGCCTCAAGTTCCCTTACTGTATCAACAGTGGTGGGCAGGTCATGGTGGAGCGACAAGTCTCTATCCTCAAAAAGCTTGCTTATGCCTCACAGCTAGGGGCTGAATTACTCATATTTTGGGTTTCCTAGAAAGGGAAGTTAAAGACCTAATCACCCTAAATAATTGAGTCAGGCATGAGCCAGAGGATGCGATGGAAGCTGCAAAGAAATCCTTCTTCACAGCTTTAATGGCCATCTTATAGGTTTTCATAAATGACCTATAGGATGCTTTTGTGGCTTTGTTGCAAGACCAGCACCACACTTGCTCTAGCCATCTGAGTTTTCGCTAAATTTCCCTGAGCTCCATTGTGTACCATGGGGATGGGTTAGGGCAAGAATGGAAAGGATGTCGGGAGGGGGATCTCATTGGTGGCTTCAAAGTCCAATCCTCTATCAGCTTATCTAATAAGTTCCTGGGAGGTAACGGATCCCACAGAGCATTCTGGAAACCCATTGGATCCATAAGTCTCCATGGGCAAGCATAAATCCATTCACCACCTACACAGGGCAGAGGTGGCACACTTAGCCAGGCTTTTGGAGTAAAGTGATTTGACCATGGCACCCTGTCCATAGCAATCAGATCAATGTTTATCCCCACTCCAAAGATAAGATCCAGGGTCTTGCCTGCTTGATATGTAGGACTTGATACAAACTGGGAGAGTCGTAGTGTTGCCATAGATGACACCAGGTCCAGAGCCTGTTTGAAGAGGGCCACATTGGCACGAACATTGAAGTCCCTAAGGAACAGAAGCCTTGGGAATTCCAAGGCCCAGCCAGCAACCGGCAAGCCTGGCAGGCTGTCTGCCAATGTGCTAGGCAGTCAGTACACTAGTCAGACACTAGTCTCCTTGGCATCCCACACAATCCACTCAAAATTAAGACAGCGCTAAAGTCAATTAAAACACATGGGATCTAAAAGAGGTTAACTTTGGCTAGATCGGTAGCATTGCCAACTGCCTGGAGCAAAAAATGTCCTGCCCCTTCAAAAAGGCTCTTTATCAGGTGGTGTTATTGACCTCCATGCCATGAAAGCTTCCGCTGACAATTTCCACACATTTTGTCTCTATTAAAGGGATAGGATCACACACACCCCCCCCCAACATGTTGGCAATTTTATGGATCAGGCCCACTTTATTTTCATTTGCTGATGAACTTTACAATATGAATAGAACTTTCCTCCCCCAAATTAATGCCGAATCCTGTAAAACAGGCTGTTAGGCCCTGCTAAGATGCAAAGTCTAAGTATCAGAATAGCAAAACTATTATGGATGTATTTATACAAATGCTCATTATTATTTTAAAAATGCATTTCCAGTTCTCACCAGCAGCTTGTGAAAAGACATTTGTGTTTTTGATCTCATTTTTTTAAAAAATGATTTATTTGTATTTCCTGTTGTGAATAAAACAAAAACCTAGGCTCTCTTTTTCAAGCTGTAGTTTATCTGTTTTACAATTTATAGCAGTGCTCAGGGCTTAATGAAAAATTGTTTGGGATGCCATGTGATATTCCAGTTTCTTTTAAGGTCTGAGAGCAATGGAAGGAAGACTCATGAATTGATGCTTTTGCCCCTCTCCCTACAGGGCCTGTGGAGAATCAGTTAACTTTACAGGGGTTCAGGAGTGCCTGGGCCAAATTTCAATAGTATTTTCAAGGTATATTTTACTTCTGTCATATGTACAGAATGAAATTAAGGGGTGTGACTGGTAGATATACCATAAGCTGTACCATGGCTTATACTGCACATAGTACTTGACAAATGTATGGGTTATAACTTCATACTATTTCCTTGACTGAAATTATCTTCCCAAACCTGCTAATAGCCATAGTAGGGGAGTGGATCCCAATATTATAATTATTTTCTCTTGACCACAGGGGGTTAGATACCATCATTGACTGGGGTGTTGCCTTCAGTCTCTAGGGCAGGACTTCCTATCCAGTTGTTTTAACATTTTGAAATAATCACGGATCACCTTGTGCTAGCTATCTGTGTAACAAGTAGTTTGATTCTCAAATGTGCTTGATATATATAATAGAGTTGAAACCATAGAGTTTTGCCTAGATGCCAGAGTGTCCTGAGCATCCCCCATGGTGATGCTCCTTCTGGGAGCCTGAGAATTGATATCAATCCATTGTTGGCAACATCATTATATCACTGGCAAGGGGCCTCACTGCAGGTAAATCCCATCACTAATCACCAGTCCCTACCTGGCAACTCTAGCCCTAATGGCAGCTACCTGAAAACCATGAATTGAAGATGTCAAAGAGAATGCACATCATTAGGGGTTTATTCTGGTCCTGGCATATCCAGCATCCATGTTGGAATGGACAGAAGGATCAGTGGTCTAGCTCAGCATGTTCTTACATTCACCTTTTAATGAAAAAAGATGCATACATTTTCTGCTTGTATAAGACAGAAGTTGTTGAGTAAAAATGCATGTATATTGTGGATACAATACAGGGAAAGTTAGCATATTCAGGCTTGAGATGTGTCCCACTGAAATTCAAGGCTCTTAAAAGGTTATTGAATTGTACATTATCTTTTTGTGTTTTACTTCTGTTGTCTGTTATAATGGAATCAAAGGACTGTGAAACAATGCTTTACAAAGTACAGAGTGCCACATCTACACTGAACGAAGATGAACTGTTGGACAAAACTAATGACGGGGGGGGAACCTAAGAGGGATTTTGTTCTTTTTAATTTTCTCTTGTAGTCATAGTCAAGATGTGTGTGTGCCCATCTGGAATTTTTATTCCATCAGATTAAGGAAATTGTTAATAGTTACCAATTGCTATAAGCTACCAGTTTTGATTAAAATTGCCCTTTATTCACTCTGATGTTCACACAAATGGGGATTTTATATATTTCTTTACATGTTTCAAGAATCCCAGGCATTGCCACTGTGATCCTTAGTACTGTGGATTACCAAAAGTCTGATAAAGTGAAGCAAACTAATTGTAAGCTGATTTACCAGCTGCCTTCACAAGACCAGACAGTGCTGCTATTTACACCAAATGCGGTCAAGTATCCTTCTAATGCAGACATGGATTACACACATTAAGTGCAAGACGACATAATCCAGAAGCATGCTAAAATGTTAAGGCAGCCTAACAGAATCAAAAACCAGCTGTTGGGAGGCTGCAAATTAATTTAGTAGCTGTTCTGAAGAGTTTTAATGAAAGATCAGTAACAAAGAAACCACACAATACAGACCAAAGCTGAGAATGGCATTAAAATTAAGCATTTTACTACTCCCTTGAATGAGCAGAGAACATAAACATAATAATAATGCAAGCGAAATAAAAATTAGATGTAGCTAATTTTGCTTTTTGTTTGTTTGATTGTTTCAATCAAACAGCTTTAATGTGGAAAGAGAGATACTCTCAAGTGTGTTATTTTTCTAGACTTGATAAAAAACTAGCTATGTTTGGAGGTTTTTTAAAACTTCCCTCTGCAACCAAAGAAGAATGGAATATCAATTGCAAAATAAGTTACAGGAGTGACACCTCTGACAGCTGCTATTTCCTGTTCCAGGGGAAGCCTTCATTTGAGGAACTCTGAGCTGGAACAGCTGGCTTTGATATTTTATTTAGAGCAGTAGATGGCAAAATGTTAAAGCAAACTGCTGTGCAAGGGGTCAATAGGGAGATATTCAAATTGGGATTTAAAACAAGGTGAGGTACACTTGACAAGACTTATATTTTACAAGTTTTTGAACATTTTTCAGAAAGAACAAAGGTGATAACATTTTTGGTTATAGAAATCTCTGTACTGCGATTATAGAGTACTTGTCTAGAATTCAAACAGATTGGTTCAGTGGAAAGCATGTATCTGGAAAGCTTGCAGAATGAAAGTATACTTCAACAAAATCAGGTTTACAAGGCCATATGAAGCCAGATGCACTTTTGCTCATATTTGTCTAGGACACACTAGCCTGATCACCTAGAATTTCTGTTGTCAGCTGTTCTTCACAGAGCCTTTAACTTCATATACAAGCAACAAACAGCAAGCCAGCAACATCTTCCCCTCCCTGACAGCCAGCTTGAAAGGTGACTCACTCATCCTGTTCTCCATGCTTTTTAGTAATATCTCTATCAGAGCTTTGTTGTAGACATGCCCGTGATCTCAAAATAGTTTAAAAACATTCTACAGGAATTCACCTTTAAAATTCATAAAAATATACTATTTCTTTTGTACTGAAATCAAGATTTCCTAACAAAAATCAAGCTTTTAACCCACATTGGTGAGGAAGAAATTTATAAGCATGAAAATGTTTGTGAGAATTGTGGTTTCAGGACCTTAAGAGCCCAAGAAACTGTACAAAGCAGTCCTCTCATCTGCTACCACGTGTTTGCAGATTTAGAAAACAATTTAAATACGAAAAACAAAGAAAAAGGCACCAGAACACTAGGGAATTTTGCTTATGATATATCTTTTCCTTGTGTTTATTAGGAATATTTGAGCACCCACTAGTTCAGCTGACATCCAGGTTGCTAGTTGTGAACAGAGACCTGAGTTTTGATCTATTCATCAGTGTTTGGCAGGTAGCTTCATTGTGGTCTTACTTATCATTCAGTACAGTACAATTGCCTTTTTGTGCATGTGTGCTTTCACACAGCCTAATTGAGTTCTACCGCTCCCCCAATTCTTGCTGTATAAGTGCTCTGCTGAGCAGGCAAACATTTTCAATCACACATTAAATCATTCACATGTCATATAAATTATTTGTCAATGAATGCTGTGTCTCAGCTTTTGGTGTTCATCTATGTAGTCCTTAGTGGAGCTAACGGCCTCCGATCAATTGAATTGGCAGCATCTTTACACATATGTAGTTTTGGGGAAACATTCCTCAAACCAGTTCAGTGAACATCCATGGCAGCTCAGCACAAATCAAACAGGCCGAGTAACTGGTGTACATCTGATTGCAAATATGGTAAGTTCAACAGCTGAACATCTTCACAGAAAAATCTGCAGAATCCCTAGTGCTTACAAGCTTTTGCAGTTGCCAAGGTGGGGTGCCAATTGATTGTAAACTGTCCACCAGCATTTTAGTGATTAAAAAGGGAAGAAATATAAATTGGTTTTCATGATAGTGGTAATGGAATAGGTCATCTTCACTGTGATTTCCTTCAATAAACCATAATATTAAAACCTAATGGCTTGTATCCCTGGACTTCCTTCCATTTAGTGAAGAAGCTTCCTGCAAGAAATTAAGCCTCCTATAAAGATTATGAATACATTTTCAAGATCCATTTTTGTCCTGCCTAATATTTTATGGCATTTTATGTAATTTTTGTGTTATATGCTACTTTATGCCATTTTAATGCAATTCATGTAAAAGCTGGCATAATTTTAATGGCACTATTTCTGTCAAGTTTTGTTACTGTGGTAAGAAACAACAATAATCACAGATTTGGCTGGAGATTGGAGGAACCATAAAACAGATCTTCCAGACTGAGCCAGAGTGGTCACCAGATTTGGTAACAGAGGAAGACTCCTTTCTCCTTTCTTCAGAGGAAGTCTCCAAACTTAACAAAAGAGGATCCTTGAAGCCAAACTAGCACCTTCCTCAGTCCTGCTGTCATCCCAGTCCTTGAAACAAAACCTCGTACAATCAATAAAAAACTCTGTGCTCAGAAACTGTAAAGGAGCAAAATATCTTATTTGCATTGCACCACTTAACCTCCTCCCTCATGGATCACTGCCTTGTCGTGGCGAGGGGGCTTGCGTGGTTCGATGAGGCTGTGGGCTATGCCGTGGAGGGCCACCCAGGACGGACAGGCCACAGCAGAGAACTCAGACCAAGCATGATCCCCTGGAGAAGGAAATGGCAACCCACTCCAGTATCTTTGCCAAGAAAACCCCATGGACAGTAACAAAAGGCTAAAAGATATGACGCCGGAAGATGAGCCCCTCAGGTCGGAAGGTGTCCAATATGCTACTGAGGAAGAGCAGAGGGTAAGTACGAGTAACCCCAGAAAGAGTGAAGCGGCTGGGCCAAAGCCGAAAGGACGCTCAGTTGTGGATGTGTCTGACGGTGAAAGGAAAGTTCGATGCTGCAAAGATCAATACTGCATAGGAACCTGGAATGTAAGATCTATGAATCAAGGTAAGCTTGATGTGGTCAAAAATGAGATGGCAAGAATGAACATTGACATCTTGGGAATCAGTGAACTAAAGTGGACAGGAATGGGCGAATTTAACTCAGAAGACCATTATATCTACTACTGTGGCCAGGAATCCCGTAGAAAAAATGGTGTGGCCTTTATAGTCAACAAGAGAGTGAGAAAGGCAGTATTGGGATACAATCTCAAAAATGACAGAATGATCTCGGTCCGAATCCAAGGCAAACCATTCAGTATCACAGTAATCCAAGTCTATGCCCCAACCACTGCTGCAGAAGAGGCTGAAGTGGACCAGTTCTACGAAGACCTACAACAGCTCGTAGAACTAACACCAAAAAATGATGTTCTCATCATCATAGGGGACTGGAATGCTAAAGTAGGAAATCAAAAGGTAACCGGAATAACAGACAAATTTGGCCTTGGAGAACAAAATGAAGCAGGGCAAAGGCTAACAGAGTTTTGTCAAGAGAACACGCTGGTCATAGCAAACACCCTTTTCCAACAACCTAAGAGGCGTCTCTACACATGGACATCACCAGATGGGCAACACCGAAATCAGATTGACTATATAATTTGCAGTCAAAGATGGAGAAGCTCTATCCAGTCAGTAAAAACAAGACCTGGAGCTGACTGTGGCTCAGATCATGAGCTACTCATTGCAAAATTCAGACTTAAATTGAAGAAAGTTGGGAAGACCACAAGGCCATTCAGATTTGACCTAGATCACATCCCCGATGAATATACAGTAGAGGTGAAGAATAGGTTTAAGGGACTAGATTTGATAGACAGAGTGCCTGAAGAACTATGGACAGAGGTCCGTGACATTGTAAAGGAGGCAGCACTCACCGCCATCCCAAAGAAAAAGAAATGCAAAAAAGCAAAGTGGCTGTCTGATGAGGCTTTACACACAGCAGAGGAAAGAAGGAAAGCTAAAGGCAATGGGGATAAGGAAAAATTTGCCCAATTTAATGCAGATTTCCAGAGAACAGCAAGGAGAGATAAGGAGGCTTTCCTGAATGAACAATGCAGAGTAATAGAGGAAAACAATAGATTGGGAAGGACTAGAGATCTCTTCAAGAAAATTGGAGAAATCAAGGGAACGTTCCATGCAAAGCTGGCCATGATAAAGGACAAAAACGGTAGGGACCTAACAGAAGCAGAAGAGATTAGGAAAAGATGGCAAGAATACACAGAAGAACTATACAAGAAGGACCTCGATGTCCTTGACAACCACGATGGTATAATCACTGACCTCGAGCCAGACATCCTGGAAAGCGAAGTTAAATGGGCCTTAGAAAGCATTACTAACAACAAAGCTAGTGGAGGTGATGGTATCCCAGCTGAGTTATTCAAAGTCTTAAAAGAAGATGCTGTTAAAGTGCTGCACTCAATTTGCCAACAAATTTGGAAAACACAACAGTGGCCACAGGATTGGAAAAGGTCAGTTTACATTCCAATCCCAAAGAAGGGCAACGTCAAAGAATGTTCAAACTATCGCACAATTGCACTCATTTCACACGCTAGCAAGGTCATGCTCAAAATCCTACAAGCTAGGCTCCAACAGTATGTGGATAGAGAACTGCCAGAAGTACAAGCTGGGTTTCGAAGAGGTAGAGGAACTAGAAATCAAATTGCCAACATTCGCTGGATTATGGAGAAAGCAAGAGAGTACCAGAAAAACATCTACTTCTGCTTCATTGACTATGCTAAAGCCTTTGATTGTGTGGATCACAATAAATTATGGCAGGTTCTTAAAGAGATGGGAGTACCAGACCACCTCACCTGTCTCCTGAGAAACCTGTATAAGGGTCAAGAAGCAACAGTTAGAACCGGATATGGAACAACTGATTGGTTTAGCATAGGAAAAGGAGTACGACAAGGATGTATATTGTCACCTTGCTTATTTAATTTATATGCAGAGTACATCATGCGAAATGCTGGCCTGGATGAATCACAAGCTGGAGTTAAGATTGCTGGGGAAAAGATCAATAACCTCAGATATGCAGACGATACCACTCTGATGGCAGAAAGTGAAGAGGACCTAAAGAGCCTCTTGCTCAGGATGAAAGAGGAGAGTGCAAAAGTGGGCTTGAAGCTCAACATCAAAAAAACTAAGATCATGGCATCTGGCCCCATCACTCCTTGGCAAATAGAAGGGGAAGTTGTAGAAGTAGTGACAGACTTCACGTTCCTAGGATCCCAGATCACTGCAGATGGTGACTGCAGCCATGAAATTAAAAGACGCCTGCTCCTTGGGAGGAAAGCGATGGCAAACCTAAACAGCATGATAAAAAGCAGAGACATCACCTTGCCAACAAAAGTCCGCATGGTCAAACCAATGGTATTCCCCGTAGTAATGTATGGCTGCGAGAGTTGGACTATAAGGAAGGCTGAGCGCCGAAGAATAGATTCTTTTGAACTATGGTGCTGGAGAAGACTCTTGAGAGTCCCTTGGACTGCAAGGAGATCAAATCAGTCAATCCTAAAAGAAATCAACCCTGACTGTTCCCTGGAAGGCCAGATCCTGAAGCTGAAGCTCAAATACTTTGGCCACCAAATGAGAAGGGAGCATTCACTGGAGAAGACCCTGATGCTGGGAAAGATTGAAGGTCAAAGAAGAAGGGGACGGCAAAGGATGAGATGGTTAGACAGTGTCATCGATGCCACGAACATGAAATTGAGCAGACTTCAGCGGACAGCGGAAGACAGGAGGGCCTGGCGTAATCTGGTCCATGGGGTCGCGAAGAGTCGGACTCGACTGTGCGACTGAACAACAACAACACTTAACCTCAGTGCTGCTATTCTAGCATAAAAATGCTGTTCTATTTCAGTTAATGGGATGGCAGAGGGAAAAAAACCCTTTTGTAGTAATGTCCTACTGTAATTTTTGACGATTAGATGGAAACAATATGACAATGATCAGACAAAACATTTTGGACAGGCAGGGCTCCCAATAATTTGAGCTGTAAAACCAGATTCTATTTCCTTTCCTCCATCTTCTAATATCCAAAACACTGCAAACGTATTAGTCTCTGATAATAGCCAAAGGAAGACAGCCAGGTCTGAAAGAACCACCCTCCTCTGGTAATTCAGTCTCCAACAAGATTCTCACAGAAGATAAATGGTCAGATAATCAAAGATGCTTCTTTTGTGAAAATCCACACAAACAGTGTGCAAATAATCCCATGGAAGATAAAGCACCTATTACCAGCACAGAGTGTAAGTCCCTCTAAGCAAGGTTTCACTGGTGTGAATGACTGATACCATCTGGAAGCAGAAGATTGACAAGCCAGAAGACAGTTAAAGATAACAACAGGGCACCTGAGATTCACTGAGGGAATTTATCACTGTCACAGTGTGCGATAAGTGGCATACTGCAAGCATTTTGAGGCTTTAAAGGGTTTTCCCCCTCCCAAAACTCATACATTTTCTGTTTTTCTAAACTTACATCGCATATAAGTGAAACAATATGGTCATTTTACTCTGTACTGTAATTGTATTGATTTTTAAAATGGATTTAATCGGCATATTTTCTTATTACACAGCAGTGAAGATGAGAAAACACATAAACTCTGATCCCCAAAACATTTCAAAGTCAAAGGAAAAGGTGCAATGAAATTTATCACTAAAATGCTGATGGACAGCAGTGTAATAAAATGGTAGCCTCTCCCTGGTAACTGCAACCAGATACAAACTCCAGCAAAAGGTATATTTTAACAGAGTTCCCTAGTATTTAGGTGCCTTGTTCTTTGTTTTTCATATTTAAATTCTGTTCTAAATCTGCAAACACATTGAAGCAGATGGGATTGTTTTGTGTATATTTCAGTCCCAGAGTCATGAAACCACAATCCTCACAAATTCTCTTATGTTTACAAAGAATGATCATTTACTAGCCAGAAGTAGAAGCAAACACTGTATAATTGTTTTGATGCTGCTCTCCAAATTTCCTTGTAGAAGGGAGGCAATATGAAGAAATGGCCCTTAATATTCCTATCCTAGTTCTACCCAAGTGGTCCCCTCCCGTCCAACCAGTAGTGACTCTGAGAACAGCTGACTGGACATTCTATTTCTCAATCCACACACCTGCAATCACACCCAATTAAATGCACGTAAAGCTAGAATAAAATAAATTGAAAACTTGCATTCCCTGCCGTTCTAGAACTCTATCATTGCAGGGTCACTGTCTCATCTCTAGAAGGTTTGATTACTATGAGTCAGACATAATTTTTCAACCCTGTTGTTTTGGCCTGAAACCCCCCATTTTGGTTTTCTGTGTTCCTTATGCAAATCAATGAGTCTTTAATTTCTGTTTACTTCTTCTGACTTTTCCCCATAAATGTATACATTTTTCAGTGTCACTTGTGAATTAATAAGTCAGCATTATACATTGCACATATATTCAAGGGGAAAGCAATTCTAGATGGAACAAATGCATAGAAGAGCAGCTGGAAAAATTATATGAATGCATAAGATCCCTCATGGATCATGGCCTTGAAGTGGTGAGGGGGCTTGTGTGGTTCGATGAGGCTGTGGGCTATGCCGTGGAGGGCCACCCAGGACAGACAGGCCACAGCAGAGAACTCAGATCAAGTGTGATCCACTGGAGAAGGAAATGGCAACCCACTCCAGTATCTCTGCCAAGAAAACCCCATGGACAGTAACAAAAAGCTAAAAGATATGATGCCGGAAGATGAGCCCCTTAGGTCGGAAGGTGTTCAATATACTACTGGGGAAGAGCAGAGGGCAAGTACAAGTAACTCCAGAAAGACTGAAGCGGCTGGGCCAAAGCTGAAAGGACGCTCAGCTGTGGATGTGTCTGATGGTGAAAGGAAAGTCCGATGCTCAAAGAACAATACTGCATAGGAACCAGGAATGTAAGATCTATGAATCAGGGTAAGCGTGACATGGTAAAAAATGAGATGGCAAAACTTAACATCGATATCTTGGGAATCAGTGAACTAAGGTGGACAGGAATGGGCGAATTTAACTCAGAAGACCATTATATCTACTACTGTGGCCAAGAATCCTGTAGAAAAAATGGTATGGCCTTTATAGTCAACAAGAGAGTGCGAAAGGCAGTAATGGGATACAATCTCAAAAATGACAGAATGATCTTGGTCCGAATCCAAGGCAAACCATTCAGCCTCACAGTAATTCAAGTCTATGCCCCAACCACTGATGCAGAAGAGGCTGAAGTGGACTGGTTCTATGAAGACCTACAACACCCCATGGAACTAACACCAAAAAAAGATGTTCGCCTCATCATAGGGGACTTGAATGCTAAAGCAGGAAATCAAAAGGTACCTGGAATAACAGAGAAGTTTGGCCTTGGAGAACAAAATAAAGCAGGGCAAAGGCTAACAGAGTTTTGTCAAGAGAACACACTGGTCATAGTGAACACCCTCTTCCAACAACCTAAGAGGCGACTCTACACATGGACATCACCAGATGGGCAACACCGAAATCAGACTGATTATATAAATTGCAGTCAAAGATGGAGAAGCTTTATCCAGTCAGTAAAAACAAGACCGGGAGCTGACTGTGAATCAGATCATGAGCTACTCATTGCAAAATTCAGACTTAAACTGAAGAACGTTGGAAAACCACTAGGCCATTCAGATTTGACCTAGATCACATCCCTGATCTACAGTGGAGGTGAAGAATAGGTTTAAGGATCTAGATTTGATAGATAGAGTGCCTGAAGAACTATGGATGGAGGTTCATGACATTGTACAGGAGGCAGCAAATTACCACCATCCCAAAGAAAAAGAAATGCAAGAAAGCAAAGTGGTTGTTTGATGAGGCTTTACAATTAGCAGAGGAAAGAAGGAAAGTGAAAGGCAAAGGTGAAAGGGAAAGATTTACCAAACTGAATGTAGATTTCCAGAGAACAGCAAGGAGAGATAAGGAGGCTTTCCTGAATGAACAATGCAAAGTAATAGAGGAAAACAATAAAATCGGAAGGACTAGAGACCTCTTCAAGAAAACTGGAGAAATCAAGGGATCATTCCATGCAAAGCTGGCCATGATAAAGGACAAAAACGGTAGGGACCTAACAGAGGCAGAATAGATTAGGAAAAGATGGCAAGAATACACAGAAGAACTATACAAGAAGGACCTCAATGTCCTTGACAACCACGATGGTGTAATCACTGACCTTGAGCCAGACATCCTGGAATGCAAAGTCAAGTGGACATTAGAAAGCATTACTAACAACAAAGCTAGTGGTGATGGTATCCCAGATGAGCTGTTCAAAGTCTTAAAAGATGATGCTGTTGAAGTGCTGCACTCAATTTGCCAACAACTTTGGAAAACACAACAGTGGCCACAGGATTGGAAAAGGTCAGTATACATTCCAATCCCCAAAAAAGGCAATGCCAAGGAATGTTCAAACTATCACACAATTGCACTCATTTCACACACTAGCAAGGTCATGCTAAAGATCCTACAAGCTAGGCTTCAGCAGTATGTGGATAGAGAACTGCCAGAAGTGCAAGCCGGGTTTTGAAGAGGTAAAGGAACTAGAGATCAAATTGCCAACATTCGCTGGGTTATGGAGAAAGCAAGAGAGTACCAGAAAAAGATCTACTTCTGCTTCATTGACTAAAGCCTTTGATTGTGTTGGTCACAACAAACTATGGCAAGTTCTTAAAGAGATGGGAGTACCAGACCAACTCAAATGTCTCTTGAGAAACCTATATAAGGGTCAAGAAGCGACAGTTAGAACCGGATATGGAACAACTGATTGGTTTAGCATAGGAAAAGGAGTACGACAAGGATGTATATTGTCCCCTTGCTTATTTAATTTATATGCAGAGTACATCATGCGAAATGCTGGCCTGGATGATTCAGAAGCCAGAATTAAGATTGCTGGGGAAAACATCAACAGCCTCAGATATGCAGATGATACCACTCTAATGGCAGAAAGTGAAGAGGACCTCAAGAGCCTCTTGCTCAGAGTGAAAGAGGAGAGCGCAAAGGTTGGCTTGAAACTCAACATCAAAAAAACTAAGATCATGGCATCCGGCCCCATCACTCCTTGGCAATTAGAAGGGGAAGTCGTGGAAGCAGTGACAGACTTCACATTCCTGGGATTCAAGATCACTGCAGATGGTGACTGCAGCCATTAAATTAAAAGACGCCTGTTCCTTGGGAGGAAAGCGATGGCAAACCTAGACAGCATATTAAAAAGTAGAGACATCAGCCTGCCAACAAAAGTCCATATGGTCAAAGCAATGGTATTCCCAGTAGTAATGTATGGTAACGAGAGTTGGACTATAAGGAAGGCCAAGTGCCAAAGAATAGATTCTTTTGAACTATGGTGCTGGAGAGGACTCTTAAGAGTCCCCTGGACTGCAAGGAGAATCAGTCAATTCTAAAAGAAATCAACCCTGACTGTTCCCTGGAAGGTCAGATACTGAAGCTAAAGCTCAAATACTTTGGCCACCAAATGAGAAGGGAGCACTCACTGGAGAAGACCCTGATGCTGGGAAAGATTGAAGGTCAAAGAAGAAGGGGATGGCAAAGGATGAGATGGTTAGACAGTGTTATTGAGGCAACAAAGATGAAATTAAACAAACTCCGAAGCATGACAGAAGACAGGAGGGCCTGGTGTGATGTGGTCCATGGGGTCTCGAAGAGTTGGACTTGACTGTGTGACTGAACAACAACAACAACAACATAAGATTTTATAGGCATAGATTAAAAGAGCTTTGTCCATTTAGGTTACAGTAGAGGACACCAGGAATGTATATTGTGGCACTTTACAGGCGTATTGTAAAGGGCAAGAGTAGGAGGAGAGATGTTTAGCTTAAAGATGGCAAAAGGTGCTGTTAATATGTCAATGGGATCAGGGAAATATGTCCCCTAAAATTTGAGCCACCATCCAATTGGAGTCCCCACCAACATAGTTTAATGTCAACAAAATAACCTTCCTCTCCATAGCCTCTCACTTCTTGCCTAGGGAGCTTCTGACTTAGATTTTAATACTAGCTGTATGTCAGAACAATGACCCACACTCCAGAAGTAAAGATTTATGACCAGATGGTTAAGCAGTACCACAAACCTTTTGGAAGAAACACTGAGAACCCAAATAGGAAGAAAATCAGTTCATTAAAAAGAATCATGCAAGAAGGTGAATGGGGAGGAGAGACGATAGGGAAGATAAACGGGTTTAATAACCCGGGGGCGGGGGGAGGTCCAACAGCAAATAAATCCAGTGGGGAGATGAACAGGGTCACATATCATGTGGTAGATGGGAGCTCTGCAATTTGCCAACCTTAAAGCAAGCAAAAAGTATTCATTTGAAGAAAGATTGTGTCCCCAGTTATATGGCAAAGGGGGGTGGGACTGGGAACAAGGACCCAATACTGTGAAGAGTGGGTCAGGATCCCCAAATAAAGTACCACTGGATTTGGGTTTTATTTTGCTGTAATTAGACTAAAATGATGACCCCTCTAGAACCCAAATGAAATGAAATTGGAATTATGCTATAAGCGTTGTACGGAACAAGTACAAACCCAGGTAAGGGAGGGAAATGGAACAGAGGAAGCTATCCCTAAATACAGACATAAATGCTGTGTTAGATAATTGAACATGGAAACAGTAACATAATTTACTATAGCTTGCATGATGTTATCCTGTTTCTTCTCTTTAGCCTATGCCTTTTACTTTGTGCTGGGCACAGACTTGTTAACTTACACTGATGTAAAACATGGAAAAAGGCAAGTGTTAGGCATCTATAGAGGAGACAAGGACAAAATGGAGATATCAATAGCTTTAATGGCTACAAAGTGAACATTGATATTTTTAATTTGAACTGGAAATAAGAAGGTTTCAAACTGTTTTTTCTCCATTACAGTTCTGGTGTGATGCTTCCCCCAGCCCTAGTTAACAATAGGTTAGTCCAGGGATGGGAAGAAGTGGTGTTGCATTTGCTTGCATTATGTGGTTTAGCTTGTGTGTTTAAATCACCCAAAGTTATGTATCCTGAAGGCCTCTGTAGGTGGGTGGATGGTTCTGCTAATCTGTTTACAGCAGGAGATTGCACTAGATTTTGTTCCTTCCAATGGATCCAATAAACTTTAAATGGAACAAGCTCATGGAATCTCTTACACCTTTTATTTCCCATAGCATGGTGCCCCAAAGAAGCTGTGCCTTCAGAACTGGTCATTAGATCCTCCATAGTTTATGCTGGTTCTGGGACCTGCCTTCATGTCTGCTTCCAGGTAGGTCCATAGCTGGTCTACCTGACCTCTCACCTTCTTATTTACTTCATTTATACCCAATCTTTCTCCTTAGTGGGGACCCACATTGACTTACATAATTCTCCTCTTCTCCATTTAACACTCACAAAAACCCTGTGAGGTTGGTTAGGCTGAGAGTATGTAACTAGCCTAAGGTCACCCAGCAAGCTTCCATGGCCAGGGTGGGGATTCAGATCTGAATCTCCCAGCTCATAGTCTGAAGTTCTAACCAGTATACAACACTGGTTCTTTTCCCTTCTAAATAAAGTTAACTTGTAGTGCCACCTTCCCTTAGTAAGGAGGTTTTCTGGGTATTCAGGAAACTGAAAGGCCTAGAAGCTGGACTATGTCTTCTCTTTAGGGCAGGTTTTGGGCTTTTTGCTACGATGGGTATTCTTTGCGACACAGAGAAGACTGGCACCAGGCAGATGAAGCAGGGGGCCAGCATTTGCCTGCGTCCTCAGGATGAACCACAAGGGTAGGGGGAGCCAATTAGAGCTCAACACAGGAATGCAGGGATGCCAGCCAATGGGAAGGCTGGCATGCCAGCCAAACTTGACGGTGTCAACCTCCCTCCATAGTTCAGCACCATGCAAGCTCTCCACGCTCCCTCCCTCTTCTGAGACCATGTGGGATTAACTGGCTGTGGATTTTGGGACTGAGCAGGATTTTTTGGGAGGCTTCACTCAAATTGGCCAAGAGAGGGGCCTTTTTTTGCCTGCTCCACATGTCAGAAGGGCTGAAGTATAAATTGGCCTGGTAAAGCTAGTTAGGCTCTAACTGGGAAGGCAGAAAGAGCACAAACTGAGGGGGGTTAGAGTTGGTAAGCACCTCGAGATATCAGCGATAGGGGAAGTCCCTCAAACTGATTACCTATCAGCTTGGCAGTCTGGGTAGCTCAGTGGGGGCTCCTTCAGGATTGGGGAGCCCTAAGGCTTAGCAATTATGGGCAGGACCATGTCCCTCCATCCCCTCTATGCATTTGTGTGTGGATAATGAGGAGAAAGGTTCAGGAGGATTCCAGACCTGGCTCTGAGCAGGGGTAGTTTTGCCCTGTAAGGAAGCACTTGCCTGGGCTTTACAATACAACCTGGGCTTTAATGTGTTAACTAAGTTGTGCAGATCAGCTTGTGTGTAAATAAAGTCCCTTTAAACCATAACTTGTGTTGTGTTTCATTTGAGGGGTGGGCAGGCAAGGGAATAGCATGCATGGGTTTTGTATTTTCAGTACATATAGGGAGACTCAGAATGTTTCTGTTGCTTCAAAGCAGAAACTATGTGGCACATTACACATGTGTTTATATAGGGAACAACTTAAAAATTCTGCGAGGAAAGGCTTAAATTTGCTTAGGACTGCTCAGTAATTAGTATCTGTACAGGATGTTCAGATTAAGGGGAACCCACCCCTCCCCACAAAAACTGGAAAAGAAAGCTCCTGCTGCACTCACTATTGAGCAGGTCAAGTACAAAGGGGCAGTAAATATTTACAAGCATCTTGGTGGAGCTCCACAATAAGGTATTGTTTACTAGAAGCAGTGTAAGCAGACTTGCTGTGTATAATGGGACTCTAGCGTAGCACAGTCAGGATATTAATTTGTATGAATAATGAATGTCATGAATACTGTGATAGCAAGAAGTACTTCACCATGATATCAGGGAGCCCAAATTGTGATCCTTCACCCTAATCATATTGAGAGTTTTTAATTATATCATCTTAAAGGCATGCAAAAGTTATGAGAACATCTGAATTCCCCATTTGTTATGAACTAGTATCCTTTTTTTGAAAGAAAAGAGAGAAATTCCTACCTCTGCAGTTAGATGTAATATAATAAACCCATATATTAAAATACACAAACACACAAATATTACTTATTTATTTAAAATATTTCTATGTGCCTTTCCACACAATTAGGGTCTCCAAGGTGGCGAACATGAAAACATTTCAACATTAAAACATCAGCACATTAAAACAGTGTTTAAAATTGAGTATCTATAAAAATTGTCAGACTCCCCCACAGGTGGGTCAGAGCCCAGGACTGGCTTGTCCTCCCACCTCCCTTTCTGGTGTTGGCCTTGGATGAACCTCAGACGTATGAGAGGAAAGGGGTTCAGCATCACTCCTGGCCCCTTCTCTCTAGCCGCCTTTGTCCTTTCCCTGCAAACCGCAGGGTTTCCTTCCCTGGCCCACCCTTAGATAGCTTTTTAAAAGATGGCCCAGAGGCAGGGCAGTCCAGGATCTACCAATCATAACAGCCCTGGGGCTGGGTTTGCAGGAAAGAAAGTGCTCAGTGCCAATGGCTCCTCTGCCAGGGCCTCTGGGCCTTCTGCCCCACCCTTCCTCTGATTTCTTCAAAAGGGCATCTGCTTGGCTTCTGTGGGCTCTCACCTCTCCTTTTGCACATGACCAAGTGTTTCCGCCATGCTTCTTTAGGGTGTGGCTGCTGCAGTGGCTTCTGCTTCCTGCTGGGGCTGCCTGGAGGATCCTCCTTCTTCATAGGCAGCTGGGTCACATCTTGAGGCTCCTGGCTGGCCTGCTTTCCTGCAGTTGCTGGAAGCCATGGTGCTTGTGGAACTGGTGAATGTGGGCCTTAGGCTGCCCGCTCTGGATAAGAATATTTTAACAATTCAATAGATACATATAAACACATATAACCATAGAAAGGGTTAATAACCATTATTAGAAGAACATTAAATAAAAGAAATTCGACCAACCACTGTCAAAAGACAATGATAGAGGGAGACAGATGAATCTCCCAGGGGAGGGAGTTCCAAAGTTTCAGCACTGTGATAAGCTAGTCTCAGATGGTGGGGGCACCCAAATTAGGGCCTCTGAAGATGATCTGTGTAAATGGGTAGGCCGATATCAGAAAAGGTAATCCTTAAAATATGCTGAGCCAAACCATATAGGGCTTTAAAGGTCAATATCAGCACCTTGAATTGAGCCTTGAAACAGATTGAGAAACAGTGTAGGTGGAATAACACTGGAGTGATACAGACCCACTCAAATACTTCTGGCTGCAATATTGTGTACCAATTGTAGCTTTCAGACATTCTTCAAGGGCAGCCCAACAGAAAGCACACAGCAATAATCCAGTCTAGATGATACCAGTGCATGCACCACAGTAGCAAGATCTTTCTCACCCAGGAAGGGCAGCAGCTGGCTCACCAACCAAAGCTGGTAAAAAATGGCCTTGGTCACCACTACCAGCTGTTTATCTAACAAGAGGCCTGAGTCTAGCAGCAGCACCAAGCTGTAAATGTACTACTTTAGGGGGACTGCAACTCCTTCCAAAACACAAGATATTCCATTTCCTAGGTCAATCCCCCAGTGGCACCTCCATTTTGCCAGGATTAAGTTTCAATTTGTTAGCACTAATCCATCCCAAAACCATCTCCAGACGCCTGTTCACTGTTTCCACAGCCTTTCTAGGATCTGCTGGAAGCATGAGATAGAACTGATTGTCATTTGCATATTGGTGGCAACTAAGCTCTAATCTTTGGATGACCTGTCCCAGCAGCTTTTCATAGATGTTGAAAGGCATGGGTGGCAAGATAGAACCACACATGGCCCTGTAAATAGAGATGGGCACAAACAGCATTTTGGTGGTTTGGTTCAGTTCATGATCAAACCATGAACTGAACCACTAACCCATATGAACTGGGAGACTGGTTCTTGTTCTGACCCAATTCATATTGGTTCATGAGCCATTTACAGTTCAAGCCCCTGCTTTCTTCTCCCTGTGGCTTTTATGGGGAACAGAAAGCAGGGGTTTCCAAACAGTTGAGTGGCAGCAAGCTCTCTACTACTCAGCTGTTTTTCATGAAAAGCAGAAAGTAGGGATTTACCCTTCACAAACCACCACAAACCACACCAAAATTCATGGAAGTTCATGACGGTTCTTCAGTTTCAAACATCACTTTGTGAACCACAAACCAGCCAAACTTCATGACAAACTTTAATTTTTCAGCCGGTTTATGCCCATTCCTGCACACAAACCAGAGGCCAAGTGGTGGAGCAGCAGTACCCCAGCACCTCACTCTGAAACTGATCTTCACGGTAGGACTGAAACCACGGCAGAACAGTACCTCCTAGTCCTGACCTTGAAGGACAGTCCAGAAGGATACCATAATTGATGCTATCAAAAGCCACCAGAAGGTCCAGGAGAATTTACAAGGTTACTCTCTCTGTCCATCTCCCAGCACAGGTGACCAACCAGGGTGACCAAGGCTGTTTCAGTCTCATGACCAGGCTTGAAACCAGATTGGAATGGCTCCAAGCCATCTTCTTTGTTCAAGAGCCCCTGAAGTTTGCCAGCCACATCTCAATCACCTAGCTTAAGTATGATATATTTGAGACTAAACAGTAGTTATTCAACTCTTTTGGGTCCAGAGCAGGATTCTTTAGGAGTGGATGCACCACTACCCGCTTCAAGATAGCAGTGACCACCCCCACTCTCAAACAGTCATTTACTATCTCTGTTCCACCCTAGCAGATTTAAACAGCCAGGAGGAAAAAAGTAGTACAAGCCAGTGGTAGGTCTCAAACCTCCAAGATTTTTTTCTTATATACTGACTCCCTTTCTGTCCTTACAGGGGCTGCCAAGATGACTAACAATTTTTAAAAATGCATGATAAAAATTATGTTATAAAACCATTATAATAAAAGATACATTATAAATATTTATTTATTTATTTATTTATTTATTATTTTCCATTTATATCTTGCCTTGCCAAAAAACCTTTATAATACAACATATAAAACATACATATTTAAAACATCTTTTAAAAATAGTTAAAAACAGAGTTAATATATAGGGATGGGCACAGACCAGCTCACAGACCAAATTTCATCATGGACTAGAGCCAGATTTTTGGTCTGTGAGCCCGGTTTATGCAATTGTGTCTCTCACAGACTGCCCATGGACCACCACGGAGGTTTGTGCAGTTTGTGCAAGTGGTCCGTAAGCCAGACACACTGGCACCAAGGATTGCCAAGGCAATGGGGGAATTGCCTTTCCACTCCCTGAGGCATGCTGTCACAGCAGTGCAACTCAGCAGGTGAAGGGAGGGCTTCCCCAATCAAATCCCCAAGCTTTCCCAATCAAATCATTTGGCACATAGCCCTCATCTCAGGGTTTTTATGACCTGCATTCATTTCCTCCATTTGACATGTAATCCAAAGAGACTGTCTCCAACAGAACTTGATTCCTGTCACCTGACTCTTCCTGGTGCATTTGATCACAACTTCTCAAATGAAAATAAACAATTGCCATGGCTTCAGGTCCCCATTCATAACAGCCTACATTGTGCAGATGCAATGGTGGCAGATCTGGCCTGAGTCTTCCCCCACTGCTCTAACTGTCTCACTTGTCTTTTCATTGCCTGCTGTTCCTCAGTAAACCAAAGGACTACCTGACACCTGAAAGAGGGCACCTGGAGGCAATTGTGTCAATTGCCCAGATCATTTCCTCATTCCAAGGGGCTTCAACAGGAACACCAACCTTATCAACAGTCTTAAGTCTTACCTAATGTATTTTCATTGTAGGGAATGGAATATTGGGTAACCAGATGAATTTGAAATAAAGGTGAATTTTCTTTGAGCTCCTATGAATAAGTGAAGTCACTCTGGGACCAAACAGGAATCTAAAAGACAGAACTGAAGCAAAGCATAAGTATTCACATGACACACCAAGCATAGTTGGATCATTCTTACAGTGCACTGTACATAGTAGGATATACCACAGTCCCTTATATATCACAATCCCTTATCATTTAAAGAAGTAACTTTGTAAACCATTTTGCACAGTGCAACTGTATTACCCGAGCAGAAAAGCCCTCTTGAATAATTCAGTTTTACATTGTTTGCAGAAAGTTGGGAGAGTTTGACCCTTCCCAACCTTCTCAGGCATCCCATTCCGTAGACTGGGAGCCACAAATGAACATACATGTACAGCAGGTGTTGATTTTGCCCATTTGCAGGTTGGCACCTGCAGAAGGCCCTACTGAGATAAGCAAAGCTGTCATGGCGGAGCATAGGGGTTGAGGCAGATAAAAGGAACCAAGGCTATGAAGGGCTTTGTATGTGATAGCCAATACCTTAAATTGAGCCTGATAACTAATCGGTAGCCAATGGAGCATCTGCAGAATGGGCATAATTCGCATCCTCCATCTAGCTCCTGATAACAGTTGAACCATAGCATTATGCACCAACCAGAGTTTCCAGGTTGACTTTGAAGGCAGACTAATGTGCATTTTGTGTTGAGAAACTTTACATTCCACCCACTTTTGTTGCTGACATCCTCAATTTGTCTGCTTCTTTTATGACACTTTTAATGCCATTTAAAGCCATTTGTGTGCAATTGACAAAAAGAACATTAAAGACTATACACATTTAACAGGGAAAATTCAGCACAAGAAAATAGAAAGTGGTACAAAATTGATGTCTTTTGAATCACACAAAGGAAGTAGCAAAAAATAGGCAGTTTTTTTGTTGAAGGGGTAGAGTTGTGGAATTTAGTAGTATCCTTGGAGATAGGAAAGGGTGCTTCACATCTTCAAGAGACTCACAGCTAATTCAGCTTTATGAAGTGGCTGTGAGTTCATGTCTTTAATATTTTATTTTTAATTTAATTAGTATATTTTTAAAGGCAGTCCTATATTGAATGCATTAATTTGATCTGTGTATGATCAGAGAATGGATCACAGTGGTCCAATCATATTTGTCCATGGAACAGCCATAATGGCATATCAGCTGAAGTTTAATTTCAGTGGGTAGGATTGCACTAAACGTATCACAGAGGAGATCTGAGCCTCCAGCCACTGACAGAATCTAGCAGCACCCCAAGACTACAAACCTGCTCTTTCAAGAGACTCAGGCTGACTCAGTATTCCTTTGACAAATAGCATCTTTTTCACGAACCAATTTGTGTGAACCATAATATCATTGATTATATATTTTCCCTACCATTCTTCAAAGAAGCTCAGAGCAAAATTCAATCCCGTGAGACAGGTTTAAGTTGAGAGGGCATGACTGTTTCAGGGCCACTTAGCAACCTTCATGGAAGAGTGTGTGTTAAGTATGCAACTCAACACGAAGGATTTCAGCAACAAGTGATTTCAGTTTTATTTAATGGCAAAACTCCAACTCAGGAACACACAAGGAACAAACAAGTGAAGCACAGCTCCCTTTTTAAACTGTCCCGGGCTGTCAAAGCCACACCCATAACAAGATAAGAACCAATAACAATGCAGGGATAAAGGCCAATCAGGACCGTTCCCTCTTTGATACATTCTTACATAGTGATTGGATATTTACAGAGGTTTCTCAGAAACCAGCCAATGGTAATGCGACAGATTAAGAGCCACATTTGGACTGAAGCTTAACATGGCAAGTAATAGGATAGATTCACACTTTAAGACATAACAGTGTGGGCAGCATATGAGAAGCAAAACTAATTTAGCTCCCATTGCTGCACAACTTATCACCTTCTACTTTCTTGCGTCCATTTGCTATAGACATAATAATTCATTAATATTTACTTACTCTTTGATGACTGGAAGAATTATGACAGGATGTAAAAATAAAAATATAGCTATAATATAGTATTGGTGCTTTAATAGTCTTGTGATAGTCCTTTGATTATGTTGCTGTTGTTAGTGATGGTGGTGCAAAGTGCTGTCAAGTCAGAACTGACTTATGGAGTTCTTGCGGGGTATCCAAGGCAAAAGACAAAGAGAAGTGGTTGGCCATTGCCTGCCAATGCATAGAAATCCTGGACTTCCTTGGTGGTCTGCGATCCAAATGCTAAACAGGGCCAACCAAGATCCAATAAACTTGGGCTAGCCTGGACCATCCAGGTCAGGGTATTATATTCTTTAAGACAATGGTTTTATGTAAGTTCATATTTTTAAATAATCTCTGGAATACATATTTTAGATAATTGTAATTAATAGGAATGGTGGTTAGAAAGATGGTCAAAAAGAACTATTCTTTTTACTTAAGTTTCTGAATCATAGGCTATGGCTAGAAGGCACCCATTAGTGAATACATGATATAATAACTTTGCAGATACTAGGCTGTTCTGTTTCTGGTTAGAACTTGAATGAGAGATCAATTTGGGAACACCATGTATCTTAAGAAAAGCATACCTTTTCACTCAACTTTAACGAGCATGGGGCTCTAACCATTTATCCTCTTATGAGAACTTCCATAAGCTCTGTGAAGTCTCCTTTATTTCAGCTACATTGAAACAAATGTGGCAGAAATGAACATGATAAGACATGCCAGGGCCTATGACATAATAGGAAAATGGTGCTTTAAAGAAGGTCTATACACCTTAGTCCTCTTCAAATGTGTGAAGGAGGTAGAATGAATTTATGTATGATATGGAGAAGAAGAATTACTGAAACAAGGCCCTCCCAAAATCGATGTCCATTCATGTGAACTTATGCAAAGGGCCTGGATAGCTACAGATGTACATATGCATGGTGCTTTCCATGTGTTGATGTTTTTCTTCATGTACTTTTTAAAGATTTCCAATTGCACAGAAAGCCAAATGTGTTCATATATATAGGCTCAACCCCCCCCCCCCATCAAGTCATAGCTGACACATGGTGACCCAGTGGAGTTTTCAAGGCAAGAGACATTCAGAAGTGGTTTACCATTGCTTACCTCTGTATCACAGTGCCAGTATTCTCTGGTGTTCTCCCTAGCAAATACTGACCAGGGTCAACCCTGTTTACCTTCCAAGATCTGATAAAGGCATAGGGTCAATACATCTATTGGGAGTGGAGCTTATCACTGTGATACTGTTCCTTCCTGAACATGTGCTCATTTCACACTTTGATCATCTGAAGAAGGTACTTGTGACTCACCAAGCTCAGTACAGTCCATGCTCCATAGGTTGTGTTACCATCAATAGTCTGCCTTGTTTCAGGAAATTAGCTAGGCAGCAGGGGTGCAAGGGACCTGTACACTAGTTTATACCAAGGTCCAATACAGTAGGAAGACTCCAAATTTGAAGAGTAAATTAAATAGTTTTTATTAAAGTATTTACCTAATTGCAAGCACACTAATCATTCAAAAAGAGCAAACAAACAGAACTAAGAAAGCAGAGGTGATTGATAGCAAACAGAGGGTTCAGTTACTGAGTAATACTACCTGTCCAGAAAGGCAGAAGTCCTTGAAGAGAATAGTGCCAATAGCCAGCATTATATGCAATGGGGGGCCCAGAGAAAAAGAGAGAGAGAGAGAGAGAGGACAGATATAGACCTAAGAGAACAATGCTGACCAATAGGAGGTCTTGGGGAGGGGCTTGTCTCAGATGAAGACAAAAGATTATCTGGGCCAATCCTGGGCCCCAGGGGGTGCAGCATTAGGAGGATCCAGACCTAGAAGCGGCCAATGAAGTTCCAGAGGTATAGAGTCTGGATAAACAATAGCCTTGATGGGATTAAGCCAGCTGCTGGGTGGCTAGTTGAATGGGTTTTCTGACCACAAATGGTCCAGTCAAGGCAGTTTGAAAAAGTTCCCAAGTAGGAACTTTTCCCCACAAAAAGTGGGAAATGATTCCCTGATTGGCATCAGGAAGGATTGTTAAATATTTGAAAGTATGATTTGTTTATCTCGGTATCCTGAGAGATGGAGCAGGAAAGACAGGTTTGGAGAAAAGGGATTCTCACATAGTCATGGGGGTCACACAAAAGGGCTAGGGGAAGTTCTGGAGATAAAAGGGCTATTCGCCAGGTGGCCTCTGAATAGCTTTAGAAATACAGATACTCAACCTGGTGGAACCCAGTGTTTTTCATATGCATACTTTTATTGGGTGTGGGGAGAAGACTGGAGTTTCACTCTGAGGGCTGCCTTATGCCACCTGAAAATGGAGAGCCTTTTCCCAGAGTTATGGCTTGCTCTGTGTTTCAGAACTAGGAGTGTCTTCCTTGGTCTGGGTCTGTGGGTCTCTGGCTCAGGTTAGAAAGTGGGGTGCCCCTGTTGTTGGAGCTATCCTAGGGTAAAGGCAGCACCTTTGGGCTACAATTGTCACCTAGCAGATGATTGAAAATCTTTCAGTTGCAGCAATCTCAGATCAACATCAAAAAGCAGCGGTGATTTGATGTTCACAAAATATGAAACATCAGGCTTACTTTGTTCCCAATGCCTGTTTGCTGTTGACTTGAACATGGCAATGATTTGATTGCAATACAAAATGAGCAGCATTTGGAGTAGTTTTATGTCTGTGCAGTGGCAGCCTTCAGCATGTCTTAGTAGCCTCTGTTGATGCATGTTTACAATTCATTGGCTTTTTGGATTATGTATGCCCTAGAATCATCATAGAATATGTGTTCTGTCTTTGCACGTTTTCAGTTGGTGGCATTAATCAGTCACTAGCATCAGTGAGTGCTCAGAATGTACTAGAAGTTCCCAGGCAGCAGTGTTACAACACATATATCCAATACAAATTAACTGAAACATGATTGGCTTGGGCAGGGATCTGGGCAGGAAGACAAAACAGGCAAGACTGGAACACTAGGAAGATGAGCCATGTAGCTTCACCTCTCCATCCCAGCAGGACTGAAACAACCTAGGAAAGCACCTGTTTTATAAAGCCCCCCCCCCAGATGAATTGGATGAATAGATGAAGAAAATAATACAGCTTCCAGGAAAGCAGTGTGATCAGTGGCATACCAAGGGCAGGGGAGGGGTGGCTCTTGAAGCCAGTGCCATGCTGCATCCCGCCAAATGTCTTTCCTTCTGTTCTGTCTGTAGCCACTGGGGTGCAAGGAAGTCTGAGCATACCAAAAAGCACACTAGAATTGGCTAAACTTCCTTTTCTCCAAGACTGAAGAAAATTTTCTTATCAACAACCAAGCCAGGATTCTGATAGCTGCTACAGTAATTGTCAGCCTGCAGGTCAGTTTCTTCAGAAGTCTAGGCCTAGCCTTTCTCTCTCCCTTTCCTTGCACACATCTTAGCCAGATCTTACAAAGCAGTAGTTAGGATGTTGCAGCAAGATAAAACAACCTCTTTTTCTCTTAATTTCCCTCCGTCTTTTCCACACATTTCTCATTCACTTCTGTCTCCCTTCATCTAATTTTCCATGCCCCCCCCCAGTCTCAAGACCTTCTCATCCCTATCCTGCTTGGTGACAGAGTATATTTAAGAGTAGTATAGTAGCAAACCTTTGTTAATATCATAAACAGAAGGCACTGGGTTTGCTGGGCACTGTACATTGCATTGGTTCTGCTGGGCTTCCAACTCCCCCTTGCTTGGACTGTGATTCTGTGCTTGACATCAGCTGGCATTGCTACAATGGCACTGGGTTTGCTGGGCACTATGTGACTGCAGTGGTACTGCTGGGTACTCTGTACATTGCACTGGTTCTGCTGAGCTTGCAAAAATGCCCCCCCCCCCTTCAGTTTTTACTACAGAGATTTTCTGGTTTGACTTCAGTCCTTTGGAAACAATGGAGGATGGGGGTCACCTTCTTTGAGGGTGAAGTGTGGTTCTTAACATCCGGTCTGGTGAAGTTTATGATCACTATTTTGTGATGCTTTGGTTAGTTAGTAAAAGGTAATACAAAGACAGAGTCCTAGCTCTCAAAAATGCCTTGTAGATATTTGGGATGGTCAGCTCTTGGCTTCAAAATGGAGAACAGTAGCTCTCCTAAGTGCCTACTCAGAACATGAGTAGTTTGATGAGAGTCATGCAACTGTCCCAAGTTCACCCAGCAAACCTGCATGGCATGAGTGGGGATTTGAACCTGCACTTCCCACATCCTGCTCTGACACTTTAAGCATTATACCATGCTGGTTCTTGTGACAGAATAGTATGTTGGAATTTAATTTTTTTTTAATTGGCATGATTATATATAAGAAGTTAAATAAAATAATTTTTTCACTGTCTGCTTTTCTTTTCTTTTCTCGTCACTGAAACAAAGTTTGGGTCCAGTGGCACCTTTAAGACCACGCTTTGTTTTGCTGGGTCAGACTAACATGGCTACCCACCTGAATCTATTTTCTGGCTATTATTATTATTTGTTTTATTTAATGATTATTCCTGAAAATAATTTTGTCATATACAGGAGGGGCCCTGACCTGGATAGTCCCAGTCTAGCCTGATCTCATCAGATCTCAGAAGCTAAGCAGAGCCGACATAGAGGCAAGTAATGGCAATCCACCTCCAAGTGTCTCGTGCCTTGAAAACCCTACAGAGTTGTCATAAGTCAGCTGTGACTTGATGACAAATATATATATATATATAGAGAGAGAGGGGGGGGAGGGTTTTTTTTAAAAAAATATCCACCCTGGGCACCAAATGGGCTATGTATGCCACTGAGTGTGATAACAAACACACACAAAGTTTTACGTTCACATGTGAACACTTGAATGAATAGCCAGTGAACCAAGCAAATAAACCTAAAATAGTGTGCCAGGTTATGAAGATTCTTCCTGGCAGAATCAAAATACCTCTTTTGTACATTGTTATCAAATACATACATTTGGCAGATGATGATAGCTACAGGGAAAGTAGTCTGAGAACAAGCCTGTAAAAAAATATTTGTTGTCAGACCTAAACTCTCTCATGAACAATCATGATGCCTTGTATCCTGAATATTTTCCTTACAGATTTCCATTTTCCATTACAGAATGTAGTCTTCCACTTCTAGATGCTTTCTGTTTGTGCAAGATGCTACATCTTGTGCAAACATAAAGTGCCTAGCATTGGAAGAACATGCTTCACAATGGAGGGCCATACCCTGCAAGGAGAAGGGAAGTGTAGCATCCATGCCCAAGTCAGCCAGTCAAATATGAATGAGTCTAAAACAGGGGAACAAGTTGTATACAAATATCCATTCAAGTAATGTTTGTGATATTATGGATTTTTTTTTACTACACAAGAAATATGATATATGAGGAATGACAATGAGTAAAAATGTATGAAATGTGCAGACAGAGAGTATTTGTGATCCAGTTTAGAATGTGAAAAAAGAGAACATTGTTTTTCAGTTGTTCAGTTATGTTAATCACAGAACCTGCTGTCATTCAAACAGAGGAGCAATTTTCATCCCCAGAAAAAACAGGTTGGCTACAATACCTGGTGTGTGCACTCTCGATTGCCAATTTTGTGTATGGTCCAACACATATTGTGACCTTAGACTACTATATATGTGTGTGTGTGTGTTTATATTTAAAAGCCTGGAAAGAATCCTATGCAGGGTTATTGTAATATAGGTCCATTGGAATCAATTGTCTTAGACTGGAATAACCCTGTATGTGTTGTACGGCATCTGTTGAATTCCTTATTTGTACTTCTGCCATAGGTTGTGATCACACACCAAATAATCCATTTTCAATCTACTTTCAGTGCACTTTCCATCTGGATTTTGCAAGTTCACACAGGTCTCTTCCGCATTTGCCTACCACTCCAGATTTTCTCAGTGTTCAGGTCAAGTCCATGGCAAAACAGCATCCAAATAACCTGGGGCAGCAGCAGGCTGAAACTGGGCTGAGTAGTGAAGGGAGGTAATGTAATGCAGAATGGGAAAAGAACCAGAATAAAAAGAAGTCTGAACTCAATTTTAGTGCAGAATAAAAAAACGAAAACCAAAAACTGGATTTAAAAGAGGGCTGAATTGCTTGGAGTACACAGCAGTGAACATGGCTTAAAAGGAGAATGCAGAAAATGTCACAGTAAAATCCAGTTGGAAAGTGCATTGTTTAGTGCGTGATAGTGTCATGGGCTAAAATGATTAAGAGAATCCATGGGGCAAGATCCACCCAAAGTTAAGCAGTTTTTAATGGGAGAGCTGAACACATGCTTAAATCCTTCCCTTTGTAAGCAATGCATTTTTGGATGAACTGGGCTTGCAATTAGTTTGCAGAAATAAAGAATGTCTTACTGCACAAAATATTTGCTCAGTGTTCTTTGTACCTGATATACTGGATGCTGTTTACACTTTATGGAAACATGTATACATAGTGGGACACCACTACATTCTTGACTTGATAGAGTACAATACATTACACATGTCATGTCTTCAGGAGACTAGTGGAAAAATGAATAACCCTGATTGACTTTGATGGACTTCTATTTTAATAATGTGTTTTGTCTGAAACAGAATCATCAAAATTCCTATACTTCTTTTCACCATTCTGCTGACAATCAGCCTATTTCAAAAGGAGCATTTTTAAATGGCCAGAGTCTACTGTTCAGCAGTTATCGGCTATAGACTTGGCTTTACTTTGGTTTGCAGGATTTAGTGGGAAAGGCACTCTTCTCTGTAATATAGAAAGGAAACTAACAGACAACTATGACACACATTTTTCTGGAAGATTTCTCATACCCAAAGACTGCATTTATCAAGACCCATAACATAACCAGCAGGAAATAATGCAGGATTTCCCTTTGTCTGCAGGGTATAAATTGGGGTGTGAGAAGGGAAACTGATAGGGCCTGAGATGCTGGGTGGGAGAAAAGCCAGCTATAGGCAACAGCTGAGATGGTAAGTAACTAATAGGCATTAGAGCTCTATTGAGCACAAAGGTGTGTCACCTACCAACTTGTCCCTTCATTCAAGGCTAAATCTGAAGTGAAATACTTGAGTCTTTCAGAGCCTATTTAAAGTGTTTCAACTTACATATGCTTTCATTATACATAAGCTGCTTGAAGTTTTCAAAACCTGAGCTTGTAAATGGAGGAGTTATTGAAGATGATCATTTAAAACAGGGGTGTCGAACACAAAGGGTTTTTTTTTTACTTAAAAGAAAAACTTGCTTAAAACAATAGCACTCTTGCAATATTTTTTTATTTAACAGTGTCTGATAACTGACACCTCTTGCTCTGAATTATTACATCAAAATGTCTGTGCTGTTGCAATCTTGAGTATGTTGTTCAGGTGTGTATCTGTAAGCTGCAAACCTACAAGGACGTAGCAGCAGCAGAACTGGAAGAAGAAGCAGAAGACAGCCAGTTCCACTGAGGCCTGATAGAAGCCCTCCAGGGGCCTGATCTGGCCCCCGGCCCGCATGTTTGGTACCCCTGATTTAAAACATGTTTTATTCCATGAGCAATGTATGACTCATGTATTCCTACTCTTTAAAAAGCCCCACATGTCCATGCTAGATTGTCTTCTCATCATAGATCAACACTAGTTCAGTGACTATCAAGAATAAAAATTCAGGTGGGTAGCCAAGCTGGTCAATACTCCATCTAAGCTGTGGAGTCTGGTGAGCAAAAATTCTACTTTGTGAGCTACTGGCATTAAAGTTGTGAGCAAGTGATTTGGCTACTGCTTAAATTAGTTTGCTCTAGAGCCATCCTTGAGCAAAGACAAAAATGTGTGATCTGGAGGCCAAAAAACTGTGAGCTATCTCACACTAAATCAGCTTAGAGGGAATACTGGTGCTGGTCTAAAGAAGCAGAACAAAGTCTGAGTCCAGTGGCACCTTTAAGACCAACAAAGTTTTATTCAAAGTGTAAGCTTTTGTATACAAAGCACACTTCTTCAGACAAATGGAATAAGTAACTCTTAGTAACCCTTGAGGAGATCTTATTCTATTTGTCTGAAAAAGTGTGCTTTGCACACAAAAGCTTACACTTTGAATAAAATTTTGTTGGTCTTAAAGGAGCCACTGGACTCAAACTTCGTTCAATCAAGAATAAAATTGTGATTCTTCCTAGCTCTGTTAGTCTCTGATCTCCATATGTGCTGGATAGCTGATAATTCACTTAAGCTAGATACTATGGCAAGTCAACTAGGGAAGGCATCAAGATAAAATAGCTGCCTCAGTCCACCTAGGGAATAATATAAAATTTAAAATAATGACTCTAGATGAAATTTGCACACTGTGCAGAGTCAGCAAAAGGGTACACTAAAGAAGTCATTCCTAGATCCAAAATTGGGACATATGCAGTGCAGCCTTCAGGAGTACTTTTGAGCAGCAAATTTTACACTACAGGGACACCAAATTGAATGCCACTTTAGCTAGTAGAGGCCACTTCCAGAAGAATGTAAAAGGAATATAATAGATGACTACTCAGGCTGTAACATTTAGGTAATAATACAATGAGGGCAGTTAATCTACTATCTCCCATGAACAGTAAGTAACCTCACCTTGCAGTAAAAGAAAACATTTCTGATTGTACAACTTGTGAAAAAGACCAGTTTTATCAAGAAAGAAATATAAGGAATCTAAAAATGCAAAGCTGTATGAAACAGTGCTCATGAAGGGTTCAGATTCTTAAGTGATTTTTCTTCTAATGTGGGAAATTTCTCACAGATCTAGTATCTGAGGTGTTAGAAGCATGTGCTTGTCCTTTTGTTATGGATTGTTTCAGATTGATTCTGCCTATGGATGCTGACAGGATTCTTGGGTATAGGAAGGCCACCCCTTGCCTGTCCTGGCTTTTAAAACCTTGCCAGGAAAAGGTATTGGAATCATTACTGAAAATTGTTAATTCCTCCCTGAGTCAGTGGTCTTTCCCCAAAACTTTGAAAGAGGCAATTATTAAACCTCTGCTCAAAAAACTTCATTGGCTAGGAATGAGGTCTCCAATTTATCTTTTCTAGGAAAGGTGATCAAATGTATGGTGGCAGAGGAGCTCCAGGGTTTCTTAATGACACACCTGTCCTTGACCTCTTTCAATCTAGTTTCAGGCTTGGGTTTGGTACCAAAATGGCTTTAGTTGTACTAGTGGAGTTATTCGATTCTATGCCTATTGTATGTTCCATTCTGTTGATTGTATAGGATTACTCTGTGTAATCTGCTTTGAGTCCAAGTGAAAAAGATGGACTATAAATAATGTAAATTAAATAAATAACTGGGAGCAAATGTTTCTTTCTCTCCCCACTCCACCCTTTCCTCTTTCAGGGTGCCTTGAACACTGAAACAGTAGCATTTTAAGTACAAGGTTCTCTGATACTCATAGGCTGAGTTCAGACTGGCAGTTTGAAGCGGGAGCCAGTCATGGCAAAAAAGCCCTGGAACAAAGTGTTGCAGGTTTTCCCAGTCACACAGGACCGACTGATGAGGGAGCATACTGGAAGGAGGCACACAGGAGCATTCAGACTGCTGGCCCGGAGGCACAGCTGTAAATGGCTTTTTCCTGGTAAATCGTCTGGATGCCTATGTGCGTATGAGCGCATATGCGCTCATACACACATAGGCATCCAGCTTATTTGGGGAGGATCCCATTGCACCAGCACCGCATTGGGCCATAGAGTGGAGCACAGCCAATCATATCACTGCTGCTTTATGCGCAATGCGGGTTACTCCTGGCTTTTCAGCTGAGCATTCACACTTCCGGGAAGCAGAATGCAGCAGGCTAAAGGCACTGTCTGGGATTTGCTACCACTTTCAACAGGTGTCTTTTAATCCTGGGAGCGGAACAGCACGGGTTGCCTATGGGTAGGGAACGCCAGGCAGATGTGCCTGTGTGAACGCCCCCTTTACTCCACTTGGGAAACATGGCTATAGCGGGGCAAATTGCCAGTCTGAACTCAGCCATAGTTCATCCATTCTGTTTTTATGTCTTGTTACTTGGCTGCTGTTGTTATAAGTCTCTACATGCTTCAGTGGAAGAGGGGAAAGGTGGAACATTGGCTGTTGTTGCTGATTCCTCTGTCTCTGCTCTGGGTAAGTATGGCACAAAGGGAGAATAAGGGGGTAGCAAGGAAGTAAAAAGGATAATGATGGTGCAGTAAGCCACATTACTAGTCAATATGAGCCAAAGAATTTCAGTCTGGGCAGTTTGTATTCTGAACTTGTCAAACAAGATGTTGCAGCCTCATTTTGTTATGTAAATTTTCTATATCTGGAACAAAATGTCTTCCAAAACCAACCAGAAACAAGATAATTATGACTTTAGGCTTTCCATATAATGCTCTGTCATTATATTCTTATGGTGGGATATAGCTGGGGCATGCGAGCCTTGATACTCTTTTCCATTTATTAGCACCCACTCTCCTCCATTTTATCCTAGCAACAACCCTGTGATGTTTGGAGAAGAATAAATTGGGTGATAATTGTTGGCAGAGTTTAAACATGGAGAGGAATGGTGCACCAGTTGTTTAAAGAAAATAACTTGGTTTATTGCAGAAGAAATACACTCTGATAGAACTGAGGAGATGGGAGAGGCTTAACTAACTGATTAATGGCTGTGTGAGAGAGTAATGGGGGGGCTCAGTTGGAGCAGGAAGTCTCCAGGAGCCAATCAGGAGACAGGAAGGACATAGGCTGAGTTCAGACTGGCAATTTGCCCCGGGAAGGGACCCGGGCCAATGACGATTCAATCCCGGAGTAAATGGGATGTTCACACAGGCACATCTGCCTGGCGTCCCCCACCCATAGCCAACTGGTGCGGTTGCGCTTCACTGCCGGATTAAAAAAACACCTGATAAAAGCCGTCGCAAATCCAAAAGTCCTCATGTGTCGTGCGTTTCTCCGCTTCCGGGGAGTCTGAACACGCAGCCGAAAAGCCGGGAGCAACCCGCGTTGGGCACGAGGCAGCAGCGGTGTGATTGGCTGCGCTCCGCTCCACTGCCCAACGCGGTGCCGGCGTTGCAGAGCAAAAAAAAAAAATCGGCAAAATGTGCATACACCCATACACCCACAGCCGAATTAATGGGGAAACGGCGAATATAGCATGCCTCTGGCGTGGCAGTCTGAACGCTCCCACGCGCCTCCGTCCCGTATCTTCCAGCAGCGGCCCCCGCTGTGTGGACGGGAAAACCCGGTATAGTTTAATCCGGGTTTTTTTTGCTACGAATGGCTACCGGGGCAAACTGCCAGTCTGTACTCAGCCATAATCTGAAATTGTGGAGAGTCCCTATTCTACCTATGCTAACTAGCATTCTGTCAACTGTTCCTATGGGCAGTTCTTCTGATCTTCTTCAAGTAGGTGTACTATAGACCTTGTATATTCCAACAATAATATCCCTTTACCTGTGGCTGAGGCTAAAGGGTGACAAGGCTTACCCTTTTCTTCATAACAAGATAACAGCTCTTTTAGAGACTGCTTCCTTATCTAGTGCTTCTACAGATTCACACATTGTTTTGGTGGATTCACACATTATTTTGATATTATTGAGTATCCGGGTAAAACATGGGGATATTGCCATAGTACACCTTGCATATCAGAAGGACATTCATGTCAAAACAAGATGTCAGATCATAAAATGTATTCTCAAACCAGGAGCTCAGCTGACAGAGTGTCCTGTTGCAATTTGGAGATGCCTCATGAGAGGCTAACATAAAACTGAACATGAAACAAGGATCTTAGAATGTCAGCACATTTGTAATCACAATTTAAGCATCTCTGATAAATTGAGCTTTGTCCTCTGAGGCTAGAATACAGAGGATGAAAGTATGTTGTTAGATAATGCATGATTCAGACAAAGAGAAAATGTATTCACTAAAGCAGTTAGGTGAAAATATATATTTCTCACATATTGGTCTGTCTTCTTTGATGTCTCCTCTTCCAACCTAAGTCTCAGTATTGTGCTTCCCCAGCATTATAGTTCTAATATTTGAGGCAGTGACCTGACAGCCTCCAAGAACTTCTTTATACCCTCAGAACAATGTAGTGCACAAAGCAGCTGTTATATGATTAGATTTTGTACGTTTTCATATGTTATAAATTGATTCTCAGCCTGTCCAAGAGAAAAGTTTCAGCTATGATCCTGAGGTAACATATTGATGGGAAATAATATGCTCCACTGTCACGTCTCACAAAAGCCTCAACAAGAAATGGGAAGTGAGCCAGTCCCTATCATGAAAACACCTACACACCTAAATTTAAAGGCAGCATCTCCAAATGTTTGAAGCAGCTAATAAACAACACTGAACCACTGGAATCAGCACTTAAAATAAAATTCTACATCTCATCAGTGATACTGAACATCAACAAGAACAAAATTTTGTGTTAGTTCCTATCAACTGCAAGTGTCAAGCGCTGGCAGGAATTGATCATTCTCCTTCCCCAGCAGCCCTGTTAGTTTTCCCAAATGCAAATACTGGAGCTTCATGGACGCAATACCTCTAGGCACAATGAGATCCAGGCTGATTTCCCACTACAGCTGCCTCGGTGTTGCGTTGCCGTTTGCTCCGACACTATTGGTCAATTTCACACCCGAAGCCGCAGGGCTGCATTTTGACCCACGGCTTCGCCCGATTTCCTCCGCAGTTTCATAATCCTGTTTTTTGAGGATTATGAAACTCTGGAGGAAATCGGGCGAAGCCATGGGTCAAATGCAGCCCCATGGCTTCGGGTGTGAAATTGACCAATAGTGTCGGGGCAAACGGCGGCACAACATCGAGGCAGCTGTAATGGGAAATCAGCCCCAGTTAAAAGAGGGAACTGGGAAAACTGTCCCCAACTCCTTCCTTCCATGAATGAAGGAAGGTAGAAAAGCAAGCTTTCTACTGGTGCAAGAGGGAAAAGTTATGATTTTGTCTGAATCCAGCTCCTCCCATGCCTCATAACATTTTTTTCAGAGCATCCTTTGTCTTTGAGCCTCTCCCCCAACAACACTGATTTTTGGTGTGTGTGTGTTGGGTGGGGGAAAGACTAGAATGTGAGTGCCTTCTGTACATTTTTTATTGTTCTAAGGGCATCAAGAATTTTACTTGGCACCTCTTGTTGAAACTGGCTCAAGCAGATGTTTACTGTTACTTATGCAAAAATGCCCTGTCTGTTTTCCCATGTCAGCTGAAGAAGAATTTCCAGAGATTAATTCAATACTTGAACATTATAAGGGACACTTTTGTCCTGATATATGATGGTTTGTTCTAAAGAGGCCTTATTAGCTACCATTCAGCTACCATGTAAGAGATATCTTTCCAAATTCTATGAGTGTAGCCAGAAGGTAGATCGATCCTTTTATTAATCACAATGCACTGTGCAAGTTTCACATTCACTAGGGCAGTTAATCAAGTAAAAAAATAAGGCTGGAGTAAGTTGAAAAGGCCACGTTCAAACTCAGTCTGCCATTAATAGCAGCATTAAAATGGAATTGAGGTGACATTTTTATCAGGTTCAACTAATATTAAAACATCTTTGGTTTCAGCAATGGCCACTGTCCCTTTCAAAAGAAAAATGGCAACATCTTTAGATGTTGCAGTCACCCCCACAGAAATTCCTGTGGAAGACATCATCGCAAATGTAGAAGCTGCCATTTGTCATCTACTTAAAGAAGTAGCTGAAGGAATAAGAGGGGAGACAGCAAGGATTCTATGAGAAGCAAAGATTCCCATCAGCAATATAACACATAAGGAGAGAAACACCATCAAGACCCTCAATGCGGCTCCAGACATCATTATTCTACCAGCTGCCAAAGGCAATGCCACAGTGATCATGAAAATGGAAGAATACAAAAATAAGATTAGAGAACTTCTGGACCTCGCCACATACAAAAAACTAAAACGAGATCCTACCTACAAAACCACCAGACAAACGAGCTCACTGATCAGGAATTCCTCACTTCATCCCGACACACAGACAAAATCTAAGCAAGAGAGAAGCACAGCCACCATGACTATATGGATACCCTAAAATTCATAAGGACTCAGTCCCACTCTGACCCATCATGAATGCCATTTGTTCCCCTACATCCAAGCTCCCGGTGACCCAGCAATGATGCTGGTTGCCAGGGGCTGCTTTGCTGCCCTGAAGAATCCGGGCAGCAACAGAGCCATGATGCCTGGCATTGTGATGTTGGCAGGTGGCAGAACCAGTCTGGGTAAACGGCTGAGCTCCGCTCCCATCCAAGTCAGTTGCTCCATGTGCTTGGTCTGATCAGCAGCTCCAAGCATGAAGGGAGAGCAGGATGTGGCTTTTCAGGCCTCGGACCTGGCAGAGGAGTGGATATCCAGCTGATCTGCTCAGGCTCTGGAGCAGGGGACAGCTGGTCTCTCGACAGCACTGCAATCTCCGGATGGCAGCTGCCATCTGCAGAGGGCAGTGGCAGTTACCTTAGACTTCAGAAGGCTCTGGGCGGCGGCTGTGTTGCAGTGGCGGTCTCCTGGTGGTGGTGGCGGTGCCCTTCACCTTGGGCAGGCTCCAGGCAGTGACAGTGTTGTGCAGCAGCGATCCCTGTGTGGTGCCAACAGGGATTGGCAATGGTGATTCAGCCCCGGAGCTGCTTTCAAGGTGACCTCAGTGTTGTTGTTTTTTTTTTAAAAAAAAAACACATCAGAGGCTGAGCGGCTTTGCTGAGCTTCAGGGGTGCACTGTATCCTTCAGCTGCAGGGCGGCCCTCTCTGGCCCAGGGCTTCATTTGCCTAATTCCTAAGGGGGGGAGTTAACTTGGGCCTTTAGGGTCTGCCATTCCCACCCCCTTCTGCCCAGATCAAGGCTTAGACTTCACAACTCAATGGTAATCTCTGACAAAGCGTTCCCCGTCACCATTTTTCTGCCCACAAATCAAGCCTAAGTAGGCTATTAGAGGGTGTGGGGTCTGTCATCTATCCCCCCATTGCTTTAGGGGCAGCCATTTTAAGTAGTGGTTTCTGGGCGGCCATTTTAGGTGACATTTGGCTGGTGCAGAGGCGACCATATTTGATGGCCAAAAGGAGCACTAATGCCCCTGGGCACCAGATAGGCTAGATGGCACTATTCTGTACCCAGGCCTGTGGTGGCTGGTAATACCTGACAGGAGCGGGCTGGGCTTGTAGCCTGTCTGCACTCCAGGGTGGTCATCATGAAGCTGTTTTGGTTGGGGCTTCCCTTTGAAGTTATGGTCTTCAGAAGGGGGCTTATTCAGCATCTCTTAAAACTTCTGCAGAAGGCTTAGTATTTATAAATATCACAAATAGTTTCCACAGGGGTTTGGCACCAGGAGCAGAAACCTCAGTCGCTCTCTTTGGTGGGGGCAGGGAAACAGAGACCGTATCATCCTATGTTGATGCACTGGCCACCCATCTCTGTGCAGTCGGGTGTAGTGGTTAAGTGTGCGGACTCCAGTCTGTGAGAACCGGGTTTGATTCTCCACTCCTCCACTTGCGGCAGCTGGATGACCTTGGACGAGCCTTAGTTCTGATGAGAGGTGTCCTGGAAAGGGCAGTATTTGAAAGAGCTCTCAGCCTCATCTACCTCACAGGGTGTTTGTTGCAGGAAGGGGAATGGAACTGGAGTTTGTAAGCTGCTCTGAAACTCCAAGTGAAGGGCAGGATATAAATCCAATCTCCTCTTCTTATTTTACTCCTGTCTTCAGAGGTGCCAGTCCATAACATAGCAGGTTTTAAACTAGGTGGCTCCTCAGTAATACATCACAAATAAGTTATCAGTACTACACCACAGATAAGTGATCAGTTTCCATGGAGGTGAATCTAGGTTTTTTCCTTTAAAGATACATGTCTATATGTTACATAATAATTGTGGCTATAGAATAAATACCCCCGAAGACAAGGATTAATGCAGGGGGCTGATGCAGAGTTTACAGTCAGGACTGAGGGCTTGCTGCTCTGTAACCAGAGAGTCCCACTCCTTTCATATGAAAGGCACGCCAACCCTTTAATCATCCTGGCTCCTATTTCCTTTTACAGAGGTTCAAGCTGGATACAGAAAAGGAAGAGGCACTAGAGATCATGTTGCCAAATATATGTTGGTTATTAAGAATTACAAGAGAATTTCAGGAGAAAATCAGCTTGGGTTTCATAGATTACCTCTAAGCTTTTGACGGTGTGAATCTTGACAAGCTATGGTTGGTTTCAAAAGTAATGGAGGTGCCATACATGGTATTGTTTTGATGTGCAACTTGTACTCTGGACAAAAGGCTGCTGTTGGGACTGAATACGGACAAACAGGATGGTTTCCAATTAGCAAAGGTATCTGACAAATGTATTTTATCTGCTTCTTTGATCTATATGCAGAACACATCTTAAAGTGTGTTAACAATTGGTGGAAGGCACATTAACAGTTTGAGATGTTTATTTACTTATTTATTTATGCAGAAGGCACTATATTGCTGGCAGAAAGTGCCACAGTAGGATTGCAGTTGAACATCAATGAGACAAAAGTAATGCCTACTGGGGGATTAAACAACTTTAAGGTTGACACTGAAGAAATTGCTCAGGATTCTATTCCTTGGCTCCATCATCACTCAAAAGGGGAGACCACAGTCAAGATTTGGCAGTGAGGAGTCAGATAGTGGCCACTTGGTTTGGAGATCACAAGGCAGGCAGGTGCTATAACGCCCCCCCCAAGAGTCCCAGCCCAATTAAAGTTAAGGTTCTTGAGCATGGGTTGAGGAATTACCCCAGCTGACAGGCTCATGTTTATCTCTTGGACAGTTTCACTTTAAGGTTTAGGATACCTTAGCAGGGAAAATGGAGACCATATGGAGACTAACTTGAACTCAGCTAAGGGGATGGAGAACATACTTTGGGAAGAAATTGCCGTGAAATGGAAGGATGGTAGAATCCTGGGTGGTGTTCCCTCTAGGCTGAGTTGGCATGAGCTAGCTCACAGTTTTTTGGCCTCCAGCTCACACAATTTGGCTTGACTCAGGAGGGATGGCTCGAGAGTAGGCTGGTTTGTGAGGTGGCCAAATAGCTTGCTCACAGCTTTGATGCCGGTAGCTCACAATGTAAAATTTTTGCTCACAGGACTCCCAGTTAACAATTTAAGGGTTTCCCCATTGGGAGTTGTGCCGTCAAAGGCACCTGGGGATATTGCCTCGTTCACCACTTGTCATGCCCACATGGGGAGTCATGGAATGACACAAGACCAGAGGAGTTATGTTCAGTTAAGTACATGTCATTTGATCATGTCATGCTGGTGCTATGCCGTAGTGGACAGGGTGCAGAATTGGCAAAAATGGAACATCAAGTCAGCCTTCAGCCTTGTTCTGGTCTCAGGTGCTGGGTGAGCTCATTCAGGAAAGGCCACATAGAACAGTCTATGTGAGAAGCAGTCATCTGTTAAGTCAATTCCTGCCACCATAGGTGAGTGACCTTGGGACTTGATGGTCATAGCAAAGCAGACCTTGAGAGGGAACTGTAGCCTCTTGAACTTTGCCACATTCCTTTTTGATTGGACATTGTGTTACAGGACAAGACTAGACAGCACTGCCCGTTATCTTGATGGCTTCCTATTGGTAGGAAAGGAAGATACAGGGCAGTATGAATTCTACTGACCAGACATTAATTGACTTGGCCAGGGAGAAGAAGATTACTTTGCTGGAGTTGCAGCAGCTGGTCAGCTGCCTCAGTTGCACATGCAAGGTTATGGTGCCTGGCCAGGCATTTGTTAGAAGACTATTTGAATCCATGATGGGCTTGCATCTACCACACCATAGGACTAGGGTCACCAGGGGTATAAGAGATGACTTTGTATGGAATAAATTTTGGAATTCATACAATGGGGTGTCTTTTTGGAGGGAGTACTTTCTGGTTGGAGTCAAGCTGCAGGTTATATCTGACTCTGCAGGGTCTTCCAGAAGCTGACAAGTTCCCGGTTCGGATGCTCCCCCCCCTTCCACCCAGAGAGCTTACAAGAGGGTGGGTAAGCTAGTGCTTGACCATTGGGATTGCAAAAGTTTAATGTATTGATGAAGTTCTTCTTTTAGGTGTTGAAGGCCATGGGGCAAGATGAAGAGTCACAGTCTGCAGCCACAGCATGGTCTTTTGGGTCACCCACTGGGCCAGGAGGACATCCATCAGGTTTGGCTGGGCCTCAGTGGGAGGGCTGTTCTTGAATGGAGGGGAAGGAGGGGCATGAGATGGCATGCACTCTTTGTGTTACACGCTGAGGCAGACCTTGCGATGATAAGAGCAAGCTGACCCAGAGTGCAGATAGTCTGGACGTCAAGGCCCTTGTGTTACATGCTGGGCAGACCATACAATGATAGGAGCAGGATAGCCCAGAGTGCAGATAGTCTGGCTGTCAAGGCCCTTGTGTGACATGCTGAGGCAGACCTTGTGATGATAAGAGCAGGATGGCCCAGAGTGCAGATAGCTGGCTGTGAAGGCCCTTGTGTTACATGCTGCGGCAGACCTTGCAATGATAAGAGCATGGTGGCTGGTGTGCAGATAATTTTGCCAACAAGGCCCTGGTGTTACATACTGAGGCAGGCCTTGCGAGTATAAGAGCAAGATTGCCCAGTGTGCAGATAGTCTGGCCAGCAAAGCCCTGGTGTTACAAGCTGAGGCTGACCTTGCAATGATCAGAGCAAGGCATTCTGGTGTACGGATAGTGCAGCTATTCTGACTCACCAAGTTTGGTGTAATTGGGAGACCTTGGTGCCTCAACCGTGCAAGGGATAAAGCCAACATAAAAGAGGCCAGCCAGGGAGGTGGTTTGGGTCAATATTTGCCGCACCCTGACATACGGGTCGAGTTCCAGGACCTGTGTAGGACTGACGGGGTGCAATTATTAGACAAGACCATGGGTTATTTTTACAGGACTTGCAGCATGGGATTAGGTCAGCCTTGGGCTTTTAGTGGGGAGCAAAGACCAAAGCAGAGGCTTGGCCTTGGCTGTGGCAGGTTTGTGCGGGCAAGAAACCGGAACCGGTGAGCAGTTTATAGCATTTTTCCATTGGGAAATGGGGTCATCAGGAACTGCCTTCAGATTTTTAAGGTCCAAGGTGGGGAACGGTGATCTCCTCTGGGAACCTCTTAGGGTAAGGCTCCTCTCTGCAAGTTTGAAGGCTTCAGGGGTAGGCGCTCCTAGGTGGCAACCAGTTTTACTGGGCTGCCGGTCACAAGCCAGACTGATGGCTCAGGACCAGAGCTGGGTGACCCGCTCGAGAAAAGGGCAAGGAGGCTGATCAGGGAGTGACGCCTGCCTTGCCTGTTCCATGCTCGCTTAGCTGGTCCCTTGCCACGATATTATGTTAAATAGTTAATAAAGTGGCCTTTGTTTACTTCCAAACTGTTGTCTGTCTCGTTATTCTGACTGGGGGGGGGAATCAATTAGCTAAATACCTGGTCAATTTTCTACAGAACCACATTGGAAAAGCCACAACATATATCAAAAATTCAACACACTTCATCAACAAAAAAATCAGTTCTGAGAGCCAGTTTGGTGTAGTGGTTAAGTGCGTGGGCTCTAATCTGGGAGAACCAGGTTTGATTCCTCACTCTTCCACTTGCACCTGCTGATGTGACCTTGGGTCAGTCACAAGCTCTGGTACAGCTGTTCTTGAAAAGAGAGCAGTTTCTGTCAGAGTTCTCTCAGCCCCACCTACCTCACAGGGTGTCTGTTATGGGTAGGGGAAGGGAAAGAAGTTTGTAAACCGCTCTGAGACTCCTTTGGGTAGTGAAGGGTGGGGTATAAATCTAATCTCTTCTTCTACTTTGTCTTCTCTGAATCTCAACCCTCAGGACATATTCATCAGTTTTTGTTTTTGTTTTTTGTAAAACTCTCCTAAAGAGGAGAGAATTTTATTGCTTTTTATATAGAAAGTGGGAGGGTATACAGTGGGACCAAGAAAAGAGGTGAGTGAAGTCACTATTAGTACATTAATCTTTTTGTTAGTATTAGTAAAGTTCTTGGCTTCAACCGTGGTTGACCAGTCTTCTTTTCAGCTTACTGTGAGTCCAAAACAAACCTGTTAATTAGATTAGTAAAGTCCTTTGGGGTTAATTATTAGCATACTCCATCTTTGCGCTCCACGAACAAATGTTCATATCTTGAGTTGTCTTCCTTTCAAGTCTCTCAAGTTGTATGATGGGCCTTTCTTTGCTCTTCCATCTTCTGATTCTTCATTTCCTTCCTCTGGGCCGCTGTCTTCTTCGCTGCTTAACAATGTCCATTTGGCGAGTTCTGCATCTTCCTCTGAACTGGCATGCCTCTTCAGAAATTCTTGAGCTTTGAAGATGGAGTCAATCTTCTCTCTTTATCCTTAAATTTAAAGACCAATCCTTCGGGGATTCACCATTTGTAGCTGATTTGATACTTTTGCAAAAACAAGGTCAGTCCTTTATATGCTTTCCTTTTCATACGAATTTTATATGGAACATCATTTAGGATCCTTATATTCTACTCACCAATCTTCAAGGGCGTTGTTGAAGTCACTCTTAGAATTTGATCTCTAGTATGTTGCTTAGTGAACTTGACAACCACTTCTGCTGGCAAATTATTTTTCTTTGTAAAGTTGGAATAGGCTCTATAGACCAAATCCATTTCTTCGCTTAATTTTTGCGCTTATTGGTGCCAAGGCATTCGCCAAAATATATCTGAGATCTTCTTTTTCTTCTTCCTTTATGCCCTGAAAGCAGAGAGTCAAGTTTGATTTTTCCATCTGAAGCATTAGTATTTTTTTTCTTGCATCTCTTGATGTTTTTCTATTTTGCTGACCTTCTTAATTTTTTTGGTGTCCTCCGTCGAGATCAGACATTTCTTTGCGATCTCCTCCATCTTCTTAGCTGTATCTATTAACTGCTTCTGTTGGTTATTGAGCACACTTTCCATGTTACACAAAGTTTCGCTGATTTTTTTGCATTTGATCCAGCAGAGGGTGCAGAATCTCGCTTTTCTGTTGATTGACAGCTGGCTCCGAGGGGAGGATACCAGAACCGGAAGTTCCTCCCAGCTTCTTTGTCGGCTTGTCTGGGACATTCTTTTTCCCCGACATTTTTATTTTTACTTTTTAAAAGTTCGTGCCACGCAACTCAGGAGACAAGCTATTTTCTTCTCCTTCAACAAATCCCCAAAAGGTAGCTTCGCTAATCTGCTTTTTCACTCCACCCCCTTTCTCTTCTCTTTTATGTGTTCCGTCTTCTCAAGGGGGGAGGATCCCTCCCTCCTCCCATGCGCTTATACGGTTAAGGGGGGGAGCGCATTTAACCGCTTTCAAACAGATCTTCCACTCACAGTTTGCTGTCGATTCTTTCTTTTTTAAACCATCTTCCGCTGCTTCACTCCAGGAAGTTGGTGGCGTTGCTGAGTCCCATCAGGGCACTACACGGCGGGGCCACTGGGGCTGGGGGAAAGCCTTGATTTCCCAACCATCAGGCCTGCAAAGAGGCTAATCTCCTAGAGCACCCCTTGGTTCGGAGCCTTTAACAAAGGCTCACTAGGGTCTCTGCTTGTGTGGAGACCCCCCGACCGTGCATGGGCTGGTCGTCTCCAGGAGCATCCCGAGAGCATGACCGCCATTCACTCCGCCAAAACCGAAAGGCCAGGACATATTCATCAGTTTTGATGTGGTATCTCTTTTTACCAAGGTTCCGGTAAAAGACACACTTGTGCTTGTTAATCAGATTTTTCAGGATGACATAACAGCCTTATTCCACCATTGTTTGACAACCAGCTACTTCCAATGGGATAATGAATTCTATGTACAGATGGATGGGAAGCCCTCTCAGCCCAATTATAGCAAACTTCTACATGGAACATTTTGAAAAAAACAGCTTTAGAATCTGCACCCCACAAACCAACAGTCTGGTTCCAGTACGTAGATGATACCTTTATCATTTGGAGCCAAGGAGAAGTAGAATTGATGGAGTTTTTAGACCAACCCAACAACATCCACACGAACATACAATTCACCATGGAAAAAGAAATTGAGGGTAAACTCCCATTTCTAGATATCATGGTCATCTGCAAAGCTAACATTCAATTAGGTTACAAGGTCTACAGAAAACTAAGTTACACGAACCACTATTTACACAAAAACTCCAATCACCACCCTTGGCAAAAAAGAGGCATAATCAAAACATTAGTAGACTGTGCAAGATGGATTTGTGAACTGCACTTTCTCAATGATGAACTCAATCATCTAAACCACGCACTTCAAGCAAATGGCTAGTCCAAGAATGAAATCAGAAGAGCAATTAAACCAAAGGTAAAACAAACAACTAAGGAAAAACGTTTTTGCCATATATCAAAGGAATCACTGATCAGATGGGAAAATTTTTGAAAAAACACAACCTACAAACAGTATTCAGACCCACCAGAAAAATGCAACAGATGCTACGATCAGCAAAAAATAGAAGAGACTTCTACAGGAGTATACCACATACCATGCAGTTGTGGGCAGCTTTACATCAAGACCACACAGCATAGCATTCAGACAAGAATAAAAGACCATGAAAGACACTGCAGACTTGGCCAACCTGAAAAATCAGCAGTGGCTGAACATAGCCTAACTCAAACAGGACACAGTATTTTGTTCCAAGACACTGAAAGGCTGAGCAACACATCCAATTACCATGTCCAATTACACAGGGAAACCATTGAAATTCATAAACATAAACACAATTTCAACAGGAAAGAAGAGAGTTTAAAAATAAATAGGGCATGGTTTCCTGTCCTGAAAAACACAAAAGGCTCTACATCTGACAATAGCACTACAGATAAGATTAGAATCCACATGCAAAAGAACCTCCTCAGGAAACCTCCACAGGGAACAATCCTTATATAAAAGAACCTCCTCAGGAAAGCTCCTCCATTAGCATGTACACAGCCTGGGGAACTCCTACAAGATAAGGACTCAGCCCTACCCCACCTTCGTAAGTAGATATAAATGACCTGCCTACCATTTTTTTCTTCTCACCTTAACAGAGAGAGTACTCCATCTTTCTGTGTTATACCTATGAAAATGCCAGTCACAGCTACTGGCAAAATGCCAGGTCCTACAATGCAAACCCAGAAAATCTGCAACAGCTAATGAACTCCGGCCGTGAAAACCTTCGACAACATATCTTTAGAATATTTTCCTTGAATTAATAATGGGTTTCTCATAAAGCTGGGAACCAAAGGGGGGGGGGTTCCTATTGCTTCCCCTGCCTATGGAATGCTCTCTACAAGGATCTGAGAAAGAGCACATTCCTGCTGGACATCTGGCCTGGTTTAATGTCCTCCCTGTTCTGAAGGACTTTAATTGAGACTGAGGAACTGGTATTGGTCATGTTGTCCTTCAAGTATGGTTAGTGGAAGGTGGTTTCCTACTTATACTTTGTTTTAAAGAATATTGATCTTATGTTTTCATATTTTTAAATGTTATCGTGAATCACATTGAGGAGCAGATATAGTTGAACAGTGATTGTTAAAAAATATTGTAAATAAATAAAAAAGGCAAACAGCACTAACAGAGAAAAACACGGTTGTCCTTACTTTAGCAAAACTGTACATAATTGTTGATGATTACCTGGAGGTTTCAGCTGTCCAACAAAATTTATTTTTCTCCACTTTCTATTCTTATACTTTGTCTTTACATCAGTCCGAAGAATAGTACTGATAAACTTGGAAGCTTTTTTGGTAGGTCCTAAAAATCATTATTCTTTTACTCTTCTGTCAAGAACTTTTTTTCTTAATGGATTGAAGCAGCTAATTGATTTTCCCCTCTTCTGAGATTCAAGTGGGCTTCTGGAAGTCTGTAGGCCCCAGACAGCCTGCCCAGTCCCTGGGACCAGAATCATATATTATAAGAAATTTAGAGCCTTGTATTGTATGGTTAAAATGGGTCTCAGTTGGAACTCAGGATTACAGCAGGAAATCGTCATATGTGTCTCTATAAGTTGAAAGAAATAAGAGGAAGACACACAAGGACTTGGGGTGGGGGTGGGGGAATCTCATTTTCCCCTCCCAAACTATTTCCTCTTTCCCTTCCCTAAAAGCCAACATAGCCTGTGACCTTTTTCTGTTTCCTTCTGTCTTTCCTACCCTCCAGCCAACCAACTTTTATCAATCCTGTCTTCAGAAATCCACCCTACCCCAGGAGCTTCTTTCTGGGGAAAAAATCTGGTGGAATTGCACAGTGCTAGCTGGGCCCAGTTGCATGGTGCCAGCTGGGCCAGGCCCTGGCAGTGGTAGAGGGAACTGTAAGAATTCACAGAGGGGAACTCATTTTCCCCTGTATCTAGGGCTGTATTAACCCATGGCTGGGCCTCTAGGCTTTCAGGTATTTGGGGACCCCTCCAGGACTTCAGTCTTTCACCCCACTACAGCTGACAGCCTGACTCTTGTACAGTAGGTACTAGATCGCAGTACATAGCCCTATATCCATTTTGAGGGTCTCTTGAATAATTCTATTCACAATTTTTTAAAATATATTTTTATTGCACAAGTAGAATTCTTCAGGAAAGCACATTTTGGAGGTATAATTGTTCAACACTGTAATATTTTGAATATTTTTATTATTTATTTAAATATATAATTTATGGATAATTGTTTCACTGCAATAAGGAAGCAGTTAATTATCTTATTAATAGAGGTTATATATTACAGGCTGTCTATGAAAAGAAAATAACAGTGCATCAGCAAAAAAAATTATGGGCCCCTAGTCTCTGCAGGTACCCTAGGCTTCAGCCTAGTCAGTCTTATGAATAATACAGCTCTGCCTGCATCCCCTCCTACACTATTTCCCCTTTCCTTCTTCCTGCCAAATCCCAAATCCCCACCTTACATTGCTTCCTTCTCTCTTCCCCACCTATCAACCAACAATTTTTTATCTCCTTACACTGTTTAGAAGGGATGGGCACAAACGGCCTCAGGAACTAAAGTTTGTGACAAATTTTGGTTGGTTCATGGTTTGTGAACTAGAGTTTGTGTCAGGTCAACCAGCATGAATTTTCAAACAGTTGTGGTGGTTTGTGAATGGATACATTTCCAGACAGGCTGTCTTAGCTCAAACAAAATTTTTACCAACATTCAAAGCAACAAAGCAACTTCAAAGCAATGGGAGGGGGCAAAATTCTCCACCCATGGAAACACCAATAGGTTCCCTGTGAGTCTCATGTGTGTAGCTTGCACTTTTGAACCTGCACCTGACATTCCCTCCCAAAGCACTTTCCTGGTGGCTTCTTATTTTGGGGGGGTCCATAATTCAGACCCCCTAAGTCTAATCTGCACATAATGTGGAGGGCATCTAGAGGAGTGGCAAGGGGAGGTCCCCTGTGAGTTTGATATCTCTAGCTTGCACAGGTCCATTCTATACACTCCTGAACCTGTCATTTTCCAGAAAGCACTTTCCATGGGGCACCTTTTTTGGGGAGGTCTTTAACTCAAACTTCATAAATCTAATCCTCACCAAACTTTGGGGGCAGGTAGAGAAGAATGTGCTGGAGATCCCCTATGAGTTTGGTGTCTCTATCACATTGGTGGGCTGTTCTACCACATCATAGACCTCACAAACTGAACTGGTTTGGTGGCTAAAAATGTGTGACAGTTCATGGTCAAACACCATGAACCAAACCACATTTTCCCAATTCATGCACATCCCTACTCTTTAGCTATATTTATTATTTAGTTTATTTATACCCTGCCTTATTCCACAATGGGGAACCAAAGCAATTTATATCATTCTCCTTTCCTCCATTTTATGCTCACAGCAACACTATAAAATAGGTTACACATGTGGTGCTTCTGCCCCAGCACCCAGCAGGCTACTCTCACTCCTCACTCAGGCAAACAGCCTTGGAGCAAGCAAGGGACACAGCCCTGCTCAGAAGCTAGGACAGAAGTCATTCTTTTGATAAGGGAAATCTGTTCATTTCAGTTGAAATCCCTCGTGACTCCCCAAACCCTTGTTAAGGTTACCTTCAATAGCTGCCACCACCTCCTCTTTCCTGCCTCTTCCCTATCTTGACTCTCAGGAACAGTTGCCCAAATAGGACTGTGTTCATAGCATGAGTCAGAAGCAAAGCATGTCGGTAGAAGTCAAGGCAATGTGTTCTTTTAACTAGTACAACTTTATTACTACTGGGACAAGTCTAAAGTAAGTACAGTTTTCAGGACTAGGGTACAGATTAAGAAAATAAATGAAATGTGGATTTCATCAGATCCTGAACATCTGATTTTCCTTCCTCACTGGATGATTAAATGTTTGTATGCATAAAGAGGATGCTTTCTTTTGCATTGTCACACTTTCCCCCACAGTCACACACAGATAGAAAGGACAGCTCCTTTTCAGGTCCCTTTCCTATTTGTGTAAAAAGGCCATAATGAATCCAGGCCTCTGATTCTGGAACACCAAGCCCACCAGAACCTACTTAGCTAATAGGGAGGTGTAAATATATCAGAGGTGCCCAAACCTATCTGGCTCCCCCCCAACTTTGCTGTCTCCTCAAAGCTGGTATATCCTCATAAATGCCTTTCCCCATCTGCCATCATCCATCATATGGGAAAGGTTTTATGACTGGCGCAAGTTCACCAAGTAAGTTTTCATGAGAGAGTGGGGAAACAGTCTTGGATTACCTAAATCCTGTAATTCTAACCACTACACCACACTAGCTTTTATGGGCTGGTTGCTGTCAATTTAACAAGCAGCTAAGCCTGGGAGAATCATGCAAGTCATATGGTAGGAAATCATCCAATGTTTGCCTAGGCCCAGGGCTTGGCCCTGATGATTCTTCCTTCAAAGGCTCAAACAGCACTGGAAAGGGCCCTGCCCTCTCCTTTCTTTTGCTCACATAAACTTTTGTGGTTGTCTAAGAAATACCTCACCCACAATGGCCAATGAGTTCTCCTTCATTCGAGGTATAAACATTGATTCTATAATTTGGGGGTTTAGACCCCCCCAATGTATTTATCTATTTAGATTTCAGATTGAAAATTAGATATATGAATGAATTCATCATGACTGGACCAGTACATACAATAGCTAAAATATCCTACCAGAATGTGCCACAATCAGGAAAGGCTACATAATGGATCTTGAAAGAATGACTTTCTATTCTGCCCTGCACAAGCAGAAATACATGAACCCTGGCAGCAATCAATACATTGAATGTAGGTTAGAAGGCCATGAATATGTCCATTGCTGAAATTCAAGACTATGCTAGTATGGAGTGAAATGAATTACTATTCCATACTGAAAAAATGTCGAAGTCAAGTTAATCAAAGATAAGGACGAATTAAGGAAGATGATTATCAAAAGGAAACAAAAACAATAAAACATTGCAAATTGAAACAATGAATGGTAATTAGAAATGCCCATAACGAATATAATAAATAGGGCTTTTAAAATATGTAGAAATGAATGCACATATCTGTTTTCTTCTGTTCCATGATATGACAGACCCCTGTCTCTTTCCCAACACACAGGCAGAATTTTTGCATGAAAAATATTTTAGTTCCCCTCAGTAATTGAGTCACCCTCCAGTAGCGTGTATTTCTTCTTTGGCCCAATCGGCACTTGCTATGTAAAGCTGTTCTGTGCTGCTATGGTGCTGGCTTCCCATTTGGCTCAGTATAAATCTCTCCTCTGCCTGCATGAGGACACAAGTTGTTTAGGGAGAGTGCAAGAGAGATGGGGAAGGAGCATCCTCCCACAGATGCCAGCAGGGTGCTGTGCTGCACTGTGGGGAAGAAATGGCACCCGTGACCCCCCAAAAAAGTAAAAGGGGGTGACCTGGCAGAGGGGTGGCAGGAAAGATGGAATGAGCTGGGTAAAAAACACAAAACACCCAGCAGTTGCCAGGCAGGGCATTCTGGAGACTGCCCCAGGAAATAACAAATGATTCAGGGGTGGGCATGCTTCTGGGGAAAAAAACCCCATATGATTGCAGAAAAATGTTCCCTGTCTGCTTTTGAACACAGATGACTGGATTCTCAGCTAACTTGTTTCCTTTGTGGCAATTTGCGTATCTCCATAGAAAAGTTTTTTGGGTGGCGAATTCAGCTCCAGTTGTCTGTTTTTTGCTCACAGCAGCTTGATGGTGGGGAGGAGCAGTTGTACCACCTTAAAACCATTCAGATAAGGAGGTGAGATGCCATAGTGACCTTGGACTCACCACTAAATGGCGATAAAAGGATGCAGACAGCCAGTGCTGAGATGAAACAATAGAAGAGTGGATGCAGCATGAAATGTTGACAGAAATTTGTGAGACGATGTGAGATCATTTGAACAATGCTGGGAAATACCAATGCAGACTGGAACTTTGTTTGATAAACTCAAATTGTCCCACCTTGTCACAGATATTTGTTTAGGCGATAGACCAAACATGAGGGAAATACAGGACCTATCCTGTTTTATAAACCCTTGTGAAATGGTACTTCAGGCAGATTAACTTTCAAAAAATAGAATAAGGATTTTATTAAACAGGCAGGAAATATATAAACATCAGAAATCAAGGTACAGAGGTTGCTGAGATAAAACTTTCTTATATATTGAGGCTTTTGAACAAGAGAGTGTTGCTGATGCTAAATTTCTGAGTTTCAAATTCTTTTCAGTGAGACATTTTTGCTTAGTTTATATTTTAGATGTTACACAGAATCTTGAATACAGTTTCTTAGAGAATAGACTTGTCTTAGTGATTCTAGATTTCTCCCTTCAGGGATCAAGGTTTTCTCTTTAGATATTACAGTTTCACTAACTCCTGAGGTGTCTAAGCTTCTCCCCTTTATCACAGGCTAGGGTTCTCCTCCCAACCCCTTTTACTGGCAGAAAGTTATTCCCTAAGAGGTAATAACTCCTTTTACTATTTGGTTTGTATGGGGGTTCTTTCTAACTACCCAGACCTTGTGTCAAATCCTTTTTCTGTATAAAGCTGTTTTTGTAGCTTTCTCAACTGAGAATCTAAGTTCTCCCTCAGAGTAGTTCCAAAATATTTAAGAAAATAGGGTCCTTCTTCTCTCTATAGAAGTACTTTTCAGACAATTCCCTGGCAGAAATCACTGACTCCCGAAGTCTCTTCCCTCAGAGGGCAAACCCTTTGGCTACTGATTTCAGACCCAGAGCAAAAGTATTTCAAAAGGCAAATGAATCTTTTCCCTCGAGAACAGATGATGCTGGCCAATCAGAGAGTGAGTAGAGCACACAATCACATAGGCTGTTCTCTCCAGGGAAGATTAACTCAGAACCTCCCTGATTCTCTGTCCCAAGTAGCATTTTAAAAAGCTTGCTTTTCTATGCTATCTGTCACACATTATTAATTTGATTTTAAGATGAGAAAATGCTTTGATGCCAGTTTCATATTTTCTGTCTTCCTCACCCCCATCCCATCTCCTTGAACATTCTAAATTAGTTGTCAGTCAGTGTGGAAATGAATGTTCAATTTTTTTGTTCATTATTATTACCATTTGATTTCATTAGCTTTATGGACATAGTAGGTACAGTTTTTCTTTTTTAATATTTTGTTAGTTTGGTAATGAATATATTGCTCTAATGCAGGGGTGTAAAACATGCAGCTCAGGGCCAGGTCAGGCCCTTGGAGGGCTGCAATCCAGCCCGCAAGGCCCTGGCTGTTTCCTGCTTCCTTTTCCAGTTCTGCTGCTGCTGCTACATCACAGCTAACTTTACTAGATTATCTCAGTTGTGCAGAAGAGATAGATAGGCAAGCCTTTCCTGTGTGATTGAGAGCGTCTGGTAAAGCACTGGCTGAAGCTCCTCTCCCTGCTTCTCCCAGGGGGGGGAGGGGACCAGTCAGAGCTTGTTCTCTGGCCAGATTGCCTCAATCATATACAGGAGACAAAGGAAAGCCTTTCTTTCCTTCAGCTGGCTGAGGCCCCTCCCTGAAGGGAGGCAGAGAGGGAGGGAATGAGGGAGATATTCCTCTGCTGGGCTGCCTCAATCGCACAGCAGAAGTACCAGGCACCTTTAAGACCAACAAAGTTTTGTTCAAGATATGAGCTTATGTGTGCCTTGCTACAGTTTGTGTGTATTCTGTTGGGCTCTTTATGCTGTGTGTGTGCATTGTTGGGTTCCTTATACCAGGGCTCTTCTAGGTTCAACTGGGTTCCCTCCCCCTTTTCACTGTGTTCATGACCTAATGATCCAGTCTTTCTCAGTAAGAAAGCAATGTGAACTATTTTAGAGGAGGAATAACAACAAGCCAGTGAGGTGGATTAGGCTGAGAGTATGAGTCCAGACCAAATTCACCCACCACATTTCCTTTGTAAGAAGCTGTAGTTATTTCTCTGAGGAAGACTATAGTTTTGTAGAAAAACAAACAGTCCTCAGTCTGTGTCAGGATGCCCCCTTATGTTCTTGATCAGCACATGAAGCAACTTATGTAGAAAAGCTTGCAATGCCCAGCCATTTCATGTTTTCACTTGGGTCCTAGGCTCAGAATATGGAGCATGAGATTTCTATAATGAATATCAATAAATCAAAAGTGGGTTTGCAGCTTACAGATACACACTTGAACAGCATACTCAAGGTTGCTACAGTACAGACATTTTGATGCAATATTTCAGAGGAAAAGGTCTCACTTATCAGAGACTGTTAAATAGACAAAACACTGCAAGAGTGCTAAGTGTTTTAAGCATGTTTTATTTAAAGTTTTTTTTAAAAAATTAATTGTGTTTGTTTGTGTCCTATATAAAGTTTATATCTTTGCTACCTGGCATTACATTTTATGACACACATGGCCCAGCCCAACAAGGTCTTATTTATGTCAGATCCAGCCCTCATAACAAATGAGTTTGATGCCCCTGCTCTAATGTATAACCATTTTGCACAAAAAAATAGACATCTGAATACCTGTCCGTTAAGGTCTGATAGTGGTCATTTCATGTGTATTTCACTGCTGAGGTGTGCTGTCAAGGGTACTTGTTTCTATGTCTTTCTAAGTACCCATTTTTGGTAAAGAAATTGATACACATCTAACCCAAGTAGTGATATGCCTATGGCATTTCAGCCACAAATTATGCTCTCATAAAGGCAAGATAATATATAGCTCTAATCAATCAAAGTTTTATATTTATTCTGAAAATATTTTACAGATTAGAAAATTGCTCTCATATAGCAATAATGGTGCAGTTCTCTGTTTAGACATAGTTTCAGGTTGCATTAAGTTATAAAAACAGCATCTGAACAAGAATTCATAAATAAAATTACCTCCATATATGCATCACCAGGAGCCAATTGGCAAGATATTATTTTAAAAATGTTTTGTTATAAAACATGCATGATGAATTAGTCATAAAGAGTCAAAACATGTAAAATTAATGTTCAAAGATGTAATGTATTTTCTGATTCTCTAGCTATAAATTAGTTCAAATGGCTTTTAGCTATGAGTGATAGTGTTGTGCAGAGCTGAGATGGGCCTGTCCTACAAATTGATACTAATGGCATAAGAGTTATTAAGCAAATTAATATAAAATTTTATGACTAGGGCTTAATCTTACTTCAGTGAAAAGTGGATCAATGATAAAATGCTTCTCTAAACCATGGAGATAGTTCTGTTAAAAAAAGTCTCCATCCCAATTCTATAACTGTTTAACAACAGTCCACATCCATTTCAAAATACTTGATAATTTTAATCTAAATATTTTGCCTTGCATTCATTGTTGAGTACCCTGCCTGTATTATGAATAAAAAAGGCATATCCATAAGAAAATAATACCAACATTAGGGGGAAATACTTAGGAATGCAAAGTAACAGCAAATTAATATCTCAAGTACATTCTTCTTCACATTCCTAGGTTAATTCTGAAATTGTACTCTGTAATGTGGGAATAAAAGGGTGGTTGGTAATTATTCTCAGTTGAGGTTCTTCTGCCTGCAGAACCTGTATATGAAACGTCCAGTTTTAAATATGTGACAGATTCTTCAGGTACATACTAGTGACTGGAAAATTCCTCATAGTCAAGTTTGTATGAGTTCAAGTAAAATAAACAAATAAAAATAACTAATTTCAGCTCATTTCCATTCACAATGACATCATGATCACAATAGCAATGATGGCTTCCCCACCACCAGTTCCTGCCACCAGTCTTCCTTGTCTCCCCCAATTTCCCTCAAGGTATCCAGGTGGAGCATAAGTCCCTGGTTTAAGATTACGGATGGGCACAAACCGGCTCATGAACCTTTGTTTGTGATTAATTTTGGCCGGTTTCTCAGCTTGCAAACTACAGCCTGGCCATGAACCTCCACAAACTTTAAAGGCAGTTTGTGGAGGTTCATGGGGGGCAAAAAGCAGGAGTTTAAACCCCTGCTTTCTCCTCCCCATGAAAGCCACCCACGACTCAGCTGTTTTGGACTCAAATCAACTGAACCTGCTCCCACTGCTGGCTGCACAAGAAAGCCCTTTTAAGCAGCTGAGCCACAGGAACAGTTTGCTGGTTGCCCAAGAAAGCCCCTTTAAATTGCTGAGCTGGGGGACAGGGCTCTGCGATGGATAATGGTGGACATGTGATCCAATCGCTCCCAGCTCTGCCACTGTTTCCTCGGCCCACACTCAAACCAGATGGCAAAACTCACCTCAATTATGGGGAAACCTGATTCGGTGAAAGTCAAGGCAGGGCAGGGCAACTCCAAATTGGTGAAAGATATCTTGGAAGTGGTGCAACACAAAAACGTGGCCCAGTGCCAGGAAAACAAAATGACGACTGCTCCCGTGCTTCAGGATTGCCCGGTAACCCCCAGCTCTTCTAAACAAATACTGGAGTATTGAAAAATATGGAGGCAGGGCTCTTGGGCAGAATGACAGAAATATCAGAGCAGCTGGACAAAATTCATTCTACCCTGTCCCAGACCTCACAAAAAGCAGAAGCTGCATGGGAGTTAGGGCGGGCCAATCAGGCTAACATCAAAGAACTGCAGGACTTCACTATTTCTCAGAAGGACACTCTAATCTCCCTAGAAGCAGAACTGAAATCCTCCAATATAAATGTGAGGGGATTGAAAGAGGAAGCAGAAAATAATAAGGACCTCATAGCTTTTATGGCATCCCTGCTAGCCTCAGCTCTAAAATTAGAGGAAGGGATATACCCTTTCATCACTTATGTAACACGTATGGCCCCTCTTCCCAGGGACAAACACATCATCCCAAGGGACATGCTTATAACAATTCCAGATACTAGAGTCAGGAAATCTATTCTGGAACTGGCTCCAGGAAATCTTCAATTTGAGGGAGAGCACTTACAAGTCTTTCCTGACATCCCAAAGGAGGCTATAGGCATCAGGCACTGTTTAAGGCCAATAACAACTAAACTTCAAAATATAAAACAAAGATATCACTGGCTGCCCTCAGGAAAATTGTATGTTGCATACCAAAATTTCCAGTTGTATGCATGGGATGAAGAATCTGGTAAGGCACTGCTTCAAGTACTCCAAGGGGAATCCCCCATGGAGCAAGGTGGAAAGAAAGTATTCAAAAGAAAATGCTTTTTTCCAGAGTCTCCAGAGAAATACAGCAAAATACCAGTTCCAACACCCTTAGCTGGAAAGAAACCTTGAACATATACATGTTTATGCAGATACTGATTGTTAATACAGTGGAATTCTGTTTATCTTTTTGTCATCCTATTATACATTTGTATTACTGGGGGAGGGGGAGAGTGGGGGGAGGGGACTGACAGAGTCTGTTTTCACCCTCTTGTGCAGAAGAACTCTCAGTTATCAGCCTTTGCTGCTGATCAGGATAATTGCTGATCACAGGGCTCTTCATAATTCCCCTTGAGTCCTTGCTATTTAGCGAGTTTCTTAAGTGTCTTAACAGTAACTGCATACTTAGAATTGGGGGAGGGGGTAGTGGAGGGAAATCACTTAAGTTTCCTTTTGTTTATAGACAGTATTGTTACATTGAAACAGATTGTGTTTCTCATTTGGTAAAGCGTCATTCTTAATACTTGATAGAATATGTGGAATATTTATAAAAGTTTTCTTGTTGATATTTGCAAAAATCCTTGAAACATCAAATGGCTGACCAACAGTTTCAGATCCATTAATACTTGAAGATTAAATAACTTTATTAAACACAATCATATGACATCCTTTATTTGGAAAGAAAAGCCTTCAATATTATTTCTTCAAGAAACACATCTGAAATCAGATATTGAACAAATCCTGAAGACCTCATGGTATGACCAACAGTGACATGCCAGCGGCTCATTTAAATCATGAAGAGTTGCCATCCTGGTGGCAAAAACAGTTCAATTCAAATGTGATGAAATATGTGCAGACACACATGGCAGGTTTATATTCATTAAAGGTACGCTGAACCAAACATGTTTTACATTCGCCTCCATATATATGACGAATGACTCTCAGGAGAAATTCGTAGAAGACACCTTTACAGAGTTAGATGGATTTAAGGAAGGACATGTTGGTGGAGACCTGAACCTAATCACTATACGTTAGATCAGGAAATAAGCTTTTAAAAAAACCAGAAGAACACGGGATGCTCAAAACTGAAGGAAATACTGGAAAGTCACAACCTGCAAGATGCATGGAGGAATTTACATAAAGGGGAAAGGGACTTTATGTATTTTTCCCCTAGGTTTCAATCATACTCTCGAATTGGCTATTTGTTAATCTCTGACTTGCTTTCACACAGCATCTCCAAGGTGTAAATTGGTCCCATTATGTGGTCGGACCATGCTTATGTACAAATGCACTTAGTTTGGCAAAACCAAGAACATAACAGAAGACATTGGAAATTAAATAAATTCATTTTATTGAATGAGCGCTGCAAAGAAGACATCTGAAAATCCATTGAGACATATTTCAAAGATAATAAGAACGGCGATGTAGAACAGCATATGATATGGGAAGCTCTTAAGGCTGTGCTGAAAAGGAAAATCATATCCATAGATGCACATCTGAAAAAAGAGAAACAACAACAAGTTACCATGTTATCAGATAAAATCAGAGAGCTTGAAAGCATCCACCAAAAAACAAGGAGCAAGGCAACATGGAAAGAACTTGAGGCAAATTGTAGAAACCTGCAGTTGTTAGAAATTCAACAGATCCAGAAAAATCTTCTCTGCATCAAACAACAGTATTGGCAAAAAAAACCCCAAACATTTAAAACTTCTAGCCTGGTGTGTTAAGCAAAAACAAAATGAACGCAGGATTCTCTCACTCAGATCTAAAGAGAACGTCCTGTTGACCAAATCATCTGAAATTGGAGAATGCTTTGCAAAATATTATGAAGAACTCTACACCTCTACAAACCCTAAGATGGAGGATATACAATTATTGGAAAACAATAAGCTCTTCAAACCTCTCTCTGCAGACTATATGGTTTTTTTGGATGCACCCATCACTCTGGAAGAAGTCAGAAAAACAATTGCCCACACAAAATCAAACACTGCTCCGGGCATGGACGGATTCAGTCCGGAATTCTAATCAACCTTAGCCGAACAACTAGCTGAGACTTGCAACTATATTCTGAAGATGGGGAAAGTTCCTCCTTCCTGGGAAGAATCCCTTATACTTCCTATTCCCAAACCTTCGGGAAGCAAAGAATCACTGGTTTCCTTCAGACCCATAGCTCTCATTAACTGCGATGCGAAACTCTTTGCGAAGATACTGTCTTCCAGACTACAAAACATCATACACCACTATATTGAACCAGATCAAACAGGCTTCATTCCAAACAGATCCTTCACAGATAACATAAGGTGAACGTTAAATATTATCTCTTACAGCGAACTCCAACCTGATGACTCACTACTCCTCTCAGTAGACTTAGAAAAAGCCTTTGACAGTGTGGAAACCAAATACTTACAACACCTTTTAAAGGTCATGAACTTTGGCTCCAATTTCTGAATGGCAATTCAGTCTCTGTCTTCATCACCTACAGCTATGATTCTAACAAATAACAACAGGAGCAGGCCTATAAAGTTACAAAGAGGCACCAGGCAGGGATACTCATTGTCCCCACTACTCTTTGCTCTGGCAATAGAGCCTCTAGCATTTGCCATCAGAACACATGCTTCAATACAAGGCATCACAATCAACAAGGTACAACACTCTGTGAGTCTTTATGCAGATGATATGATAATTTATGTCTCAAACCCAGAAACTTTGTGCTTCATCTACAAAATTTACTTACGAAGATCCTCTTCGTCAGTGGTTTGAAGGTGAACCTTCAAAAATCCAAAATCATACCAATCACAATTAACCAGGAAGTGAAAGACAGAATTTACTCCACCTACCCATTTCAGTGGTCATCAACTAAATGGAAATGCCTTAGGTATCATAATCCCACAAAAGACCTGTTACATTTCAACTTTTCTGATACCTTTCAGAAAATGAAGAACTCTTTGCAAAAATGCTCACTTTGAACCCTCCTGGGCTGACAAAATTGGACTTATCAAGAGCTTTATAATGCCAAAGTTTTTATTCTTATTCAGAGCCTTACCGATCTACATCCTGCAAAAAGAAATAAATAAATGGCAAAGAGAATTAAACAAATTCTTCGGAAGTTACAAAAAACAGGATTAAGTCACCTCCACTCAAGGAGGTCTAGACCTCCCTGATTTATCTCTATACTGTGCTGCTATACTATGCTGTCTCTATACTATGCTAACCTGTCACAGTTAAAATGCTAAACAGCAACTCAGACCCTTCATGGAAGCAAACTGAAGAATTCTACACTACACAAGTCCTGCTACAAGACACCTTCTGGATGGCACCAACTGACAGACCTCGTGATTGCAAACAAAATCAATACCTACATGCAGCACTGTCAGTCTGAGATCAGCACAAGAAAACCTTATTGCGTCCTCGTTCACAAGCATCATCATTTCTTAATCAGGCTTGGTTTCCCCCAGGAACAGACGACCTGGCTCCTATAGATTGGAGGAAAACAGGAATATCTCGTCTATTCAAGTTAACAAAAAAAGGACAGCCGCTGACCAAAGCTGAACTAAAGGTGAAAATAAAAAGACCAATCCCATGGTTCAGCTACCTTCAGATTACACATTTACTTCATGAACTACAACAACAATAAGTATTTGAAACCCCACTAAACAGATTTGAACAGTTACTAATCACCCACCTCACAACAATAAGGGTCTCATTTTGATAATTTACAAACTTCTGATTTCTAAACTGACATCTAAACAAAACAAGAACACTAAGCTTTGGCAATTGGACTGTGAAAATCATATTAAAGAAGATGATTGGGAGAACATCTGTTAAACTTCAAACGCCACTTCAAAGATATACTCAATATGTTTTACTACATTTAAAATGATAAATTGCTGGTACATGACCCCTGCCAGACTGAACAGAATAAAACCAGACTATAACAAACGCTGATGGAAAAATTGTGGTTCTGTAGGAGATGTTTTGCACTGCTGGTGGCAGTGCCCTGAAATTCCTAACTTTTGGATACAAATCATTGACCAAATATGACACACCACTGGAGTTCACTTACCTCACCTCCCGGAGATACTCCTGCTTGACTTCTGGTCAGATCCTGTAGACAGCAGAACAAAAAACTCATTAATCAATATTTTTCTCACCATTGCTAGACTTACTATTGCCCAAAAATTGAAAGAAAGGACTGCTCTCTCATTGAACTCCTGGAAAAACAAAATTTGGGAACATTTTCTTCTAGGGAATATTGCTTCACAAAATGTGGCACTCACCACGGGCAGCAGTCTACATAAATTTCAAGCAATCCAATGATCACGTATCTATCTGAGGGAGACTTTGTTTCTAATAATCGCTATTACCAAAATCTCCTATATTTTTGAAATAGCTAGGGCTGAATTTATCACTTAGTTGATGTACATAATGATACTCTTAAATTGTGTAGGATGCTTTACCAATCCATACAGTTTTAATGATTGTTATGTTTTGTAAAATTTATAAATAAAGTCATTAAATTGCTGAGCTGCAAGGCTCAGTTGTTTAAAGAGCCTTTCTTGGGCAGCCAAGACAATCACTTTAAACAAATGAGCCATGGGAGCAGTTTGCTCCGTGCAGCTCAACTATTTAAAGGGGATTTCTTGGGGAGTGCTGGCTGCCCAAGAAAGCCCCTTTAAGCAGCTGAGCCATGGGAGCTGGCTGCACCTGCAGCTCAGCTGTTTAGGTCAGAAACAGCTGAGCAGGCTCCTCCCATGGCTCAGCTGTTTAAAGCCTGAAATAACTGAGCTGCAGGAACAGGCTGGTCCCACAGCTCAGCAGTTTGGGGGCACAAACCTCATGAACTCAGTTTGGTTTGTATGAAAGCCAATGGGGTTCATGGGGTTTGTATTTTGCCCATGAAGCAAATCACATTTTGTGGTTCATGCCCATCCCTATTTAAGACCTGGGCGCTGACACACAGTTTCAATGTCCAGTCAAAAGTGAAAGCAAGGATGAAATTGTTATAGTGCTTCCAGCTTCAATTGGATGTATCCAGGTTTTTGAGCCCTACAATCTCATAAATTCTCCTTGCTTTTGACTCTTGCCCGCATTAATTCAGAAAAGGGAATAGCAGGGAAAACTCACAGCTTTGCCAAGCTGAGTCCATTGTGTCTTGATTTGACCTGAGGAATGTTGAGCTGCAAAAAATACATTATTTGAACCACTCAGTTTGGCAGCACTAGTGCCTAGAACAGGGTAGCTTGTAATTCAGATGCAATTATAATGCTAACCACTGAAGAAATTAACAGCAGGAGCTAGCAGTGGACAATGCTGATCACAAATTCTTGTTGAGCCATTCCCAGGAGTACTTTTTCACAATGTCTAACACACTGAATGGAGCTGAAGTGACACTTGTATCCATGTGCAGGGCAAAAATGTGGTAGCTCACATATTACCGCATTCTTTTGGGAGCTGGATGTGTTGCCATAGCTTCATTGAGTTCATTTATTGGATTACAGTTGCAATTCTGCAGATTGTGCATGCATAAAGAATATTGCTGCCATAACATTTCTAACATTTGTCTTCCCCCTAAATATGCATACCTAATTTCACAGATAGATTTATGAACTACTGTCACATATTTTATAAACACGGAGATTTTTTATTATTGTCTCTTTTATGTTCTTGTTTTTGTTTATTTATTTTAAATCCCAGTTTCTGACACAGGTCCTCCCCACTCAGGATAATACTGCATCCTATGCTTATTAGTATTATTACTATTACTAGAATTCTACCATTAACACTGATAACCATTAATACTGATTCTTCTCCCAGATGTTCTGCCCAAACATTAAGAAAGACAGCTAATAAATGTTTACAATAAATAAACAAATTCCTGGTTTACATCAGTTGCATATAAATGGCAAATAGTATATAAACAAGTGGAGGCCCCTCAATGACTTGTGGGGGACATCGCATTTTCCCCTCCCCTCTGCCATTATTTCATATTTACCTTCTCTCAAAGCTCCCCTAGCCTGTCTCCTTTTCCTGCTTCCTTCTCTCCTTCCATCCCACAAACCAACCTGTATCTACCCCCTCATCTTCGAATTTCCCTCCTTCCCTCCTCGGCAGCTTCTAATGGGAAAGTTGTACATTCTCCTAGGCTGGGTCCAGTTGCATGGAGGGAACATGCAAAGACTTGCAGTGGGCACCTCAGTTTCCCCTGTGTCCCCCTCCCCACACTATTTCATCTTTCATTCCTTATAGCAATCTTTTTTCGGCTTCCTTCTCTCCTACCCACCCACCAACCTACCTTTTATCTGTCTTCTACCTTCAGCTATATTTATTTATTTTATTTATACTCCACCTTCCTCCACAATGGAAACTCAAAGCAACTTATATCATTCTCCTTTCCTCCATTTTATCCCCCCACAACAACCCTGTGAAGTGGGTTAGGCAGAGAATGCATGACTGGCCCAAGGTGACCCAAAGATCTTCCATGGCACAGTAGTAATTGGAACCTGAGTCCCCCAGATTCTAGTCCGAAACTTGAATGACTACACAATGCTGGCTTTCCTGGGGCAGGTGTTGTTGAAGAGTAGCAAGCAGCTAATCCTAGGTGAGTCATCTAAGTCACATGGTGTCAGGACACCCAGTTGCTACTGCCAGGCCTGATGAGTCCTCCCTGAAAGGTTAAAACAGCACTGAAAAGGGCCCTCTCCCTTGCCTTTTACTGACAGAAAGGGTGCGGTCACATGGCAAGCTTACTGCGATTTGTTCCCACTGTAGATTTGATCGGGGATATTTTTAGCAGGTTCAAATGATCACACATCCCTTGCCCAACAACTTGCATTGTGCAACGAGGCTCCAGACACTGTCTGTACTGCTGCACTGCCCAAGTGGCGGCATGGCACAATTTTAAGAAAAAAATCTTTGTGCATGTGCAAAGTTACCATAGCTCCCGCTTGGATGCAGCAGTGTTTTTCTGAACAGCGAACAAAATGAACCACCAACGTGTCACCAAGCACTGTTTTATGTGTGCTTGAGTGTTCATACATTTAATATATTCAGCACAGGATTGGTCATGCACACAACAGTGAAAGCCGGGGGGCTGGGGAACTACCGCAAGAAGGACATACAGATGACCTAATTGCATTCATAGTGAGAGATGACTGTCCATATAGGAGAAATTGCAGATCCACAGTGCAAATAGAAGGAAAGTACTTTGTGTCGGAAAGTGTGCTAGAAAACCAGGAGGATTGAGGGGGTGAGTCCGCTTTGATATGGGAGACAGAATCAGCTGTCTGATCAACCCTTTTAAATGCGATAGGGAACAGTTGTGAAACCTGATCAAAATGATCATGTGACCATGACCAAACAAAGGGTTGAAATCTTCCAATAATGTTTTGGTTGCCTAACAACCACCACAATGGTCACTGGAAACAGCATTAATTTCTTAAAGTTACAGGTGCTATTTCTATTATTTTGGTAGGTTTTAAGCTCCCCCCTCCCCCTTCAGATTTTTCTGCAAATCTGGGGCTTTTTTCAGGTTTATAGAAAAATCTGTCTTGTCTGTTCATGGATCCGATCTCTGGATTTAAGTATTCACAGACTTGGCTATGTTGAGAATTAGATATATTAAATGGTGTAAAAGTGGCATGAAAAAAATTAATTGAGAACACCAAAATGAAAATAAGGAAAACAAAAAGCCATGGCAACATACAAAAGCAAAAATAAACACAAACATTTATAATCATACCATCCTAATATTTTGTTCTCTGTGTTGCATTTCACATCTTTTAAATAGAATTTCCTTACATGTTTATACATGTTCAAATGCAAATGCATTGTGAAGGGTCATCCTAAGTGATGACATCATAAATAAGGCTGCTAAGAATCCTGTTCAGGACTATTCCATAAGGCTGACTCCCAGAGAAGTGTTCTTAGGATTGCCCTGCAAGGCTGATGAATAGGGACTGATGATCAAGGATGGAAAGAATTCAGGGGCATCTGCAGGCTCTGTAGACTCCATAATCTCTCTGCATCTAAAATACATTTTGTAGGCAAATAAATAACTCAGACTGTATTCAGAGAATGCATTATTGTTCTGCTGCAAACAAAAGGTCAGGCATTGTTCACAGGCAATCTCTATAGCTGGAGATTTGCCTCCAAATTCCACAGACTTCCATATTGCAGATAATCACACAAGGTTGGATCCAAAGGCCTACTTCTACCTGTGGAGAAATCTTTTGGCTTCAAAGCATAATCCAGACTATACATGAAGGCCTAAATAGATAATTTATATTTATTTGAAGACTGACACAGGAAGGCTATAGCTGCACAGGAAGGTAACTCTCACATTTTAGCAGGATGGATGGTTGTGAGATATATGATTTTGGCTTAAATGACAATTTTGACATATAGAAAAGTCACATCACCTCCTCCTCTTCAAGTGTAATTCAAACAAATACAGCTCTAAAGATACCGTTCCCTTCTTATCAAGGTCCTTGGTGGCAGTGTGGCCTTGGTAGGAACACATCATCAGAGGAAACATGTCAAATCCCCTGCAAAAGTACAGAAAAATAATTGTGGTAGTGCTTCATTTGGTTTTCCCTTGCAAAATACAAAATACGAAAATGTCAAATAGGGGCCAGTGTATTTGTTTGACATTGTTTCTTCACTCAGTGCATTTGTTTAACAGGGATCAAATCCAAGATATTGCTGTAAATTCAACATTGAAAGTTGGTTGTTATTTATTTGTTATTTATTTGTTATTTGTTATTTAATGAGCTCCAAGATCAGGGGTCTTTTCGTAGAAAAACAGCTGCAGGAGCTCATTAGCATATGGTATGCTAATGAGCTATTGGGCTATTAGCATATGCCATCACCAGAAGTGATGTCAGAAGGGGAAGCAAAAGGGGGGGAGGCATCTTCAAAAGCCTCCCCTCCCCTTCCCCAGCTTGCCTGGGTGGGGGAGCTAAGAGAGAAGGGTTTTAAAGTTTAAACTCCTTCTCATGAGAGTTGGGCCACAGAAGGAGGAAAGAGGGAAGGAAAGAGAGAGAGTAGAGAGAAGGAAAGAAGGAAGGAAAGAGAGAAAGAGAGAAGGAAAGGGGAGGGAAAGGAAGAGAGGGAAGAAGGAGGGAAACAGGGAAAGGAGGAAAAAGAGAAGAGAAGAAGGTGGGAAAGAAAGAGAGAAGAGAAGAAGGAGGGAAAGAGGAAAAAGAGAGAAGGAAAGGAGGGAATGACAGAAATTCGGCAGCAATTCGGCCCTATTATATCCTATGGGCCATTGAAGTCAATGGAGGGAATAGGGGCAACCTGTTTGGGGGCCCATAAAATTGGACCCCTGGTCCAATGTTCTTGAAACTTTGTGGGCATCTTGGGGAGAGGCTCCATCAGCTACCCTGTGAGTTTGGAGCCTCTCCCGCAAACCTCCTCCCCTCCAGCCCCCAGAATATACCCTATGTTTTCACCATTGACTTCAATGGCCCATAGGATATAATGGAGCTGAAATTGACATTTGGCTGCCTGAAACACTCCCTGGGAAGCCGGCTGGGGGCATGGCTTGGCTCCTGAACTCCCAGAGCTGCGCTTCAGTGCGCTCCCCCCACAAAAGAACCCTGTACAGTGAAAATGCCTATATAAGTGGCACATTTCTATTGCATGTCATAGATACCACAGATGTACCTAGATAAGAGGTAAATTTGATCAATATGATTTTACTCTCATTATTCTGTTTGCCTGAAAAATGACTTCATAAACTAAACTGAAGATCTATGTATTAAACTCATTGAGGCAAGGACAAAATCTGTATGGTGGTCATGGGCTAATATCTAGAATAATTTTTTCATAGGTTTTGTAGCCTTGAGGAAGTATAGTTGCTCCTTCTATGAGGTTTTCTTAAAGGTCATTACAATTATAACATTTACTGTGTTTTATGTAATGGGACTGCTTAAGACTAAGTCCATGTAGAGTATGCTGTTTTACTTGCAGCTGTTCTTACCAGCCATAGAGCACAGATATAGTAAACACACAATTCTTACGTGTGAAATATGAAGACTATTATGCACACATACACATACACACACATGAAAATATACATAGCAAAATAACTGTTGCTCTCACACAAAGCCTTTGCATTTGTTGTTGTTCAGTCGCACAGTCGAGTCCGACTCTTCGCGACCCCATGGACCAGATTACGCCAGGCCCTCCTGTCTTCCGCTGTCCGCTGAAGTTTGCTCAATTTCATGTTCGTTGCATCGATGACACTGTCTAACCATCTCATTCTTTGCCGTCCCCTTCTTCTTTGACCTTCAATCTTTCCCAGCATCAGGGTCTTCTCCAGTGAATGCTCCCTTCTCATTTGGTGGCCAAAGTATTTGAGCTTCAGCTTCAGGATCTGGCCTTCCAGGGAACAGTCAGGGTTGATTTCTTTTAGGATTGACTGATTTGATCTCCTTGCAGTCCAAGGAACTCTCAAGAGTCTTCTCCAGCACCATAGTTCAAAAGAATCTATTCTTCGGCGCTCGGCCTTCCTTATAGTCCAACTCTCACAGCCATACATTACTACGGGGAATACCATTGCTTTGACCATGCGGACTTTTGTTGGCAAGGTGATGTCTCTGCTTTTTATCATGCTGTTTAGGTTTGCCATCGCTTTCCTCCCAAGGAGCAGGCGTCTTTTAATTTCATGGCTGCAGTCACCATCTGCAGTGATCTGGGATCCTAGGAACGTGAAGTCTGTCACTACTTCTACGACTTCCCCTTCTATTTGCCAAGGAGTGATGGGGCCAGATGCCATGATCTTAGTTTTTTTGATGTTGAGCTTCAAGCCCACTTTTGCACTCTCCTCTTTCACCCTGAGCAAGAGGCTCTTTAGATCCTCTTCACTTTCTGCCATCAGAGTGGTATCGTCTGCATATCTGAGGTTATTGATCTTTTCCCCAGCAATCTTAACTCCAGCTTGTGATTCATCCAGGCCAGCATTTCGCATGATGTACTCTGCATATAAATTAAATAAGCAAGGTGACAGTATACATCCTTGTCGTACTCCTTTTCCTATGCTAAACCAATCAGTTGTTCCATATCCGGTTCTAACTGTTGCTTCTTGACCCTTATACAGGTTTCTCAGGAGACATATGAGGTGGTCTGGTACTCCCATCTCTTTAAGAACCTGCCATAATTTATTGTGATCCACACAATCAAAGGCTTTAGCATAGTCAATGACTATGCATACATTGCACTTTTTCAGAGATTCTTGAATTTCTGTTTAGAACTTTACATCACCTCTGGATGAAATGTATAGGCTCTACACTAGGGAGCCTGTATGCCTGTCTTCCCTGCATATTATGCAACATTTTAATTCAAAGCTACTTGTCTTCACCAAAGATGATGATACCATATGGAACGCTAAATCTTGTTTGCTTTTAGTATGATGCTTGTGTTTAATTACTTGGTTACTTTTTAGTCTGACTGCAGATCCAGTTTTTCTTTTGCACCTACTCTCCCCCACACACCAATTGTCAACAAGGGAACACAACTGTACTGACCATTTGAACTGGAATATCCCTGTTAATTAAAAGATACACTGCCATTTCACTCTGGAGAGCTTTTTAAATGATGAGTCAGAATGCTCTCCTGGAGGCCCAGTATAGAAATGTTCTTATTACAAACTTGGAATCTTAAATTTCCCCCATGGGAATCTTAAATTTCTCATGAAGAAGAAGTATTTCTAAGTCAAAACTTTTTAGTTTACTACCTCAATATCTTGTTTCTTCATGGATTCTCATGACACAATCAGCCCCAGCCCACAGTTTCTTCTTCTTTCAGTAAATAATGGTACTAATAAAAACTGCCAAATGGATGAAAGCTGGAGAGTTTCAAAAGACCAGTTGGCTGTTGTTGCTACTTTAATGAGCAGCATGAGAACTGTGAACCTTCTTTGGAAACAAGCTGTCAAAAACCAAACCCCCTCCTTACCTAATTGAATAAAATTCCATATACAGTTATTACTTCCTCTCTTCACTTACATTGTCAATTGGTAGAGCCAAAAGCTGACAACAGTAAATAGCCTGCTCATTTTGTTATTAGCCATTGTAGGAAATCACAAACTAAGAAGAACCTTCAGTTCGTATAAGCCTAATCGTGTCCAAAACAGTAGTGTAGAAATGAGAAAGGTTATAGAATTTCCCTAAAAACAAATCATCATGAAGGAAGGATCAATATATGAATCCATCATCTTGGTTTAAGAACATTCTACTAATGAGGCCTATGGTCACATTCTATCTCAGTTAAATGGCCACTTGATTTGTTGTTGCTGTTGATGATGGTGACTCTTTTATGACAGACCCCTGTACTAAATTGTAATTGAGATCCACCCCACCCCCCTTTCAGTTTAGTGCATTCCAAATTTTCTCTCTTTTCTTAACATAAAAAGTGACCTCTGAGGCCTTACTTGTAGTTAGTGATCTTTTAGGTATCTTGCTAAATTATCTTCTGACTAAGTAATGGCAATGCTAATGATAAATATATAGTACATATTTGTTATCTTGGGGCATATACCAACACTACAAATTTAAATTTTCTGCAAAGATTCTTGGAAAATACAGTTTAGTCAAGCTTCTGAGAAATTTGTTATGGAATATTAACCATCTGAGAGAATTTTGTGAGAGACAATGTCTATTGAACTAGGGCAACAGTTTACTATAGAATAAATTTGTGCATGGAGGGTTGTTTTATTATTGTTAATTCCAAAAGGGAATGTTTCATTATCGGGTTGCTTCATATGGTTTTTTTCATTATTGTTTCTTTCTCTATTGTTGTTTTGTTTTCATAGTTCTATCGTGTTATATTTTTCCAGAAGATGCCCCCCCCCCAGGTCCAGACCATCATGGTTTTCCATTCAAATTGGACAAAACTTACTGTGGAAGGGGAGTCTTCAAGGACTCCCAGGTTGCTGAATTTCAGATCGCATAAAGAACCCTCCCTTTTTTAAGGCAATAAAAGGCACTCATATTTAAAATTAAAGTCTATGGGAGGACTGATAGCAAAGATTCCACAGATAGCATTGCAGACATTTAAGTTTGAAGAACCATAGCACAAGGAAGAGGTAGACTGGAAAGGCAAGGGCATCTGGTGGCACAAGGAGGGTAAGACATCTGGGCAGGAAAGCAGCAACAGAAAGACCTTGAGGTAATTTTGTCTGGTTGGGAAATAAGATTTGAAGAGCAGCAGGCAAGTAACAACTACAAGAGAAAATTTGGCAGAGCAGGGCAGGCGTTGGAAGGAGAGAGGAAGGCAGAGGCCCATTCCATAACTTTCAGAATTGGAATACCTCACATATGTATGTAAACCTAGTGGCTACAGTTTGCAGTCAATCAAGAAAACCCAAAGCCCCTCTCCCATCTCTCTGTAAGGACCACTGAGCTCTCTCTATGCCTTTATTAGGAGAATACTGCCTGTCTTGAAAAAGTGAAACCAAAAACTGTCACAGAGGTTGCAACAAAGACCCCAGAACAAAATGGAAGAAAATGTGTTTCTGTTGTTGAGCAATGTTCAATGCCCCGAAAGGTATGGCAAATCTGAGTTTAAGACAAGAAGCAGGCTTATCAACTGTGACACTGAACGTCTGGATACAGAGGTGTAATTATTGGGTTAAGTCCCATCTGAATCCAGTGGGACTTATCTCTGATTTTTTGACATCTACACCATATCCCCAATGGGCTCTTAGGGTAGTAGATAAACTGAAATCAATCGGGCTAGATCCTGAAAATTTATTAGAGGGAGGATTGAAGCATGCAAAGATTTTAATATCACAAAGATTTATGGATATTGAAGCACAAAACGACTATGCAGCCCTACCTTCTTATTATAAGAGACTGAAGTTGGGACCTAGCTTCAGTGCTGCATCTTACCTTGGACTCATAAAAAATCCTAATCATAGATGGGCATTTACTAGAGCGCGTCTTGATGCGCTACCCTCAGCAGTCCTTTATGGTAGATATACCCGGACTCCCATGTATCAGAGGATTTGTTTTTGCTTGTTAGATCAGGTGGAGTCAGTTTCTCATATATTACTCCATTGCCCTATATATGAAGAAGAGAGGCAGCACCTGTTGATACCCCTTCTCTCACATTTTAAACCTTTGGCAAATTATCTCACATATGCCGAGGAATGCCTGATGAAGTTTTTACTGGCTGATAATTATGAACCTGTCTCACGCAATGTTGCTAAATATTGCTATCTGGTAATAAAAAGTGCAGATTGTACTGTAACTCGAGCCACTAATGATGAAAATGACCGATCTGGTATTTTAGAAAATACGGCTGAAGGGTCTTTTGTTGTAAGATTCTGTGTTGTATTATTTTAGTTTATTTTGCTGGTCTTATGACTGTTTTAATAAATTTGTATTTGTATTTGTATTTGTATTTGTATTTGTTTCTGTTGTTGTTCATTATAAGCTGTTCAGATGTGGAATGTGTTCCATTTTCATATTAATTATTTTAATTACAAAACACACCATTTTCACAAAGATTGTAATTAATAATGGAAGAAATAAACAAGTCAAGTGTAGATGTTAGTCCTCAACCTTGTTAGGTATATGGGAACTAATTTTGTGGGTAGTGATCACCACTACAAAATGGCTGCCATAGACAATTAGATCAATTACAAAATGACTGTCATGAGGGGCAACTGCAACATGTTGAGAGGTTCCAAGGCAAGCATTTTCCTCTGATGGGGACAGCTGTTTTCAAATGAACACTTCTTGATAATCCAAAGGTGATATCTCCTAGATTCTTCTAAATTATCTCCTGCGCCAGTCAAATGGAGGCAAGCCAGGATTGGTTTTTGCTTTGGAGAACTGATGCTTTGTGGGGAGAAGGAAATCACACCAGGATGCCTTCAGGTATCATGCTGGGATTTACTGGACTAGGAACATCAAATAGTTACATAATGAAACCTATATACAGTATTAATGTTCCAGTCCAACAGAACCAACAGTTGGCAACCCTATCTCCTTCTCAGCCAAGCATCAACCTGCCATTTTCTGCCCCTCTGATTTCAGCTTTGCATTTCCTCCCCCTGCCTCCTGGAGATCAGTTGTAATTCTGAGTGATTTACACCCCTCTCTTGAGATGGGGAATGGTGGTTCACCAGAAGGGAACGGCTGGTTGGTAGGGTGGAGTCTATGGCATTGTACCTGTCTGAGGTCCCACCCCACCTCAAACTTCACCCTCTCCAGGTTCCATCCCTCAAATCTCCAGGAACTTCACACCTGGAGTTGGCAACCCTATCTCCTTCCCAGCCAATCATCAACTTACCTTTATTTCCCCTTCTCTCTTCAGCTTTCCATTCCCCCCCACACACACATCTGCAGCCTCTCCCATGCTCTGAAGTCCTGACTGCCAAAGAGTCCACCATTTTCTCCAGGGAACTGATCTCTGCCATCCGCAGAGCATTTGTAATTCTGAGTGATCTCCAGCCCTCACCTGGAGATTGGCAACAATGGTTTCCCAGGAGGAAAAGTCGTCTTTCTCTGCAATGGGGACCAAAGCAGCTTATATCATTCTCCTTTCCCCCTTTTGAATTGCACAAGAACCCTGTGAGGTAGGTTAGGCTGAAAGTCTGTGACTGGTCCAAAATCACCCACACAACTTCTACAGCAAGAACCTGGATCTAGCAGAACCTGCTTTGAAGCACTGACTGCTATGCCTAGGGCAACCAACCTCCAGGTGGAGCTTGAAGATCACCAGGTACCACCACTGAACTTGAGACAACAGATCTCCCCCCCCCCCCGAGAAAATAACCACTTTGGAAGGTGGGCTGTATGGCATTCTGTTCAGCTGAGGCCTCTCCCCTCCCGAAACCCTGGTTTCCATAGACTCTGCCAGAAAATCTCCAGGAATCTCCTTACCTAGAGCTGGCAACCCTAGTCAGGACTGGCCCCAATGAGTTCCTCACAAAGGTCTGTAAAGGGATTCCTTCCTTTGTCTGAACCAAGCTTGGTTGCCTACCATGGTGAAATGGGCTCCAGTTTACAACTCAGCTGTTTGCCTCCCACCCTTGTCCTGTGGGCATATCTCACTCCTAAAGTTCACTGCCACCACTCACAGAATCATCACTGCCTTTTTAGAGAGACAGTGAGACCCCTCTGGCTGAATCTCCCTATTTGGTGATGGCATCCCCAATCTTTGGGGGATCCCTGGGGTCTGGCCTTTCCTTGCTTCCCTGGGCTACCCCCTCCCTTTGATATTGTGCAGAGCAGGGGAGACTATGTGGTCAGAGCACAGCACAGATTATTAGCCCAAATTAAATAATTTATTTAACTATTTACACAGTTATGGAGCACACACATGCTGTAGGAGTAAGCACACACTATGAACCAACAGGGCATAAATCAACAGGGGTTAAATGCAATCCTCTTTCCCTACACAATACTCTCTATCTATGGAGGTTGTGGGCTCACCTGTACTTCAACCTCTCTCTCTTGCCCAAGAGAGCAGGGAAATTTCCATTCATTCCCCAGTCCAGCTGACTGTGAAGTGTCTGAATTTCTGCTGCTCCTTGGGACGAAGACTGCCCTGGGACAGTCCCTGTTTTCCCACACTTTTTGGCCTTGGGGCAGATGGGAACTGTAAGCCAGGAGATGAGGAAGCCCCATTCTACCCACTGGGTGATATCCCTGCAGGTTCATCTCTGGAACTACAGCTCAATTAAGCCTTATGGGGGAACATTTTAAACAAATAACCACAGCCATTGTACAAACACAGGTAACTTCCATTTTGTGACACCTACCAACAGCCACTGAGGGGAAAGTTAATCCCACACAGAAAAAATGTCTTCGTCAAGAGAGAAAGCCATTTGCCAGTAATTCTGACAGGGCACAGTTGCTGAAGGGGAAGTGGGCAGAGAAGAGGAGCAGACCCAGCACCCGGCCAATGCCACACAAGTACTCTTGAGTGGTGGCTGATGGGCCAATGGCTGAGGGCAAGCATGGAATATTGCCACCCCAAAACAGGATTATTATATAGGAGAGATGAATATGTGAACATATTTTGTTGAACTAGTATCTACAGCTTGTTCCCAGCATAACTAAAAGAGACTAGGCTTAATTTATCATAAGTAGTTTTTTACTGCTTCAAAAAAAATAAGACCATTGTTTCTTCATATTCTTTCATTTTAAAAAAATGAATAAAATGTTCGATCCTTATTCATTTTTAGCTGAGGCTAGACTTTAAAAATGAAATCAACTACATGGCCTGAAATCATCAAACTAGTTGAATAGAATGACCAATGAGTATCCCCTTGCCCAAACCAACTATTTTGGAATCAAGCTGAACTTCCCTTCTTTTCTGCCAACTTACCTGCCTTTATGTACATTTTTTTGCACTGAACTGATTAGAATTATTGCCTCCTTTTTATTGTGGGAAGAGAAACATTTGGCTTAATCACATCAGCTTGCACAGCTATCTTTGAAAGCCTGTTTTCTAAAACTACCCAGAAATTGACATTTCCCTCCAGGTTCTTGACACATTGTCTCATTCTCTAGTGCCCTCTTGTGGATACTCTGATGGCCCTGGTATTGAAAGAGCTGTGGGCCATTTCAATAGCAGAAATAAACTGAATACTGAATTGTAGTAGTTATGACAATAGGATGGCTAAAGCAATGAGAGATATAGGGAGTCATTTTTGTGGTATTTCTCAAATGGAACAATATCAAAGAAATGCAGCATGTTTTGGGGAAAGTCTTATGACTAAGTAAGAATTTCCAAACGGAACTCATAACCATTTTCACCATTTGCAATAAGAAGGAAATGTGTGGAGTGGCCCCTTTAGTGGATTTATGACATTCCTCAGAACTGTGTGTTGTGAATGAAAAACATATAAGATTGTCGCCAGCACCATTTCTTATTGTAAATTAAGTAAGAATTTCAACAACAAACCATGTGCATTTAACAGGTCAAAAGCAACTGATATTTTTGTAAATCCCTTTCACCTAGAGAAGATTTAAAATTTAATTGACATCAAATTCTGAGGCAAATTTGGAGGGTCTTGCTGAGCCAAAACAGATAAAAAGAAAATCTAAGGGAAGTTTTACTAGGTTGGCTAGTGCATTATATATTTTTATAAATAAATATTTTTAAAGACGCATTGGGCATTTCTGCATGCTCGACTTCCTCCTGATTTTCTTGGCAGTTAATCTACAAGCATTGGAATCAATTTGGGTATGATTCTTTTACACATTTGCCCTCCCTCTGCATTTTCATAGTCATGGAGCCAGTTTATTTTCTTCTGCATGTGCTGTAAATAATCAGGATTTCCAAGGGAAGGTACAGTTGTCATTGGTGGCCTCATCATTGGTGTTGCAGCACTCCCTCTTTTAATTTCTTTGCACATACTTGTATCGATGTCCTGATATCATGGCTGATTTTTTAAAAGAAGATTGAAAATGAACACGTGCTTAGAGATGAAGAGAAAGAGAGAGGGTGCCCATTGATACATGCAAGGCTGCTGGGGGGAATGGTAGCATCCTTGGGGCAGAGGGGCTGCAGCTGGCTATTGGGGAAGGTCGATGCAAATCCCCCCATGCCTACTTGTGTTTGATTTGGGAAGCCTAAAAGGGGAGCAACTCTGACACCCATCTGTTTATGAACAGCTTTCAAACTATGCTGGGGGGGGTGTTCTGCTGCTGGAAGTGGTCACCCCCGAGCTTTTGATTTTTTAAAAAAGGCACTAAAATATTGTAATATTGATATACTGCTACAATGATAAGTTTAGCAGGTTCTCTGAACTCCCAGCTTTCATTTTTAAAAAGCATAAGGGAAGGGGCTAGATTTTCTTTAAAAAAATGAAAGGTGGGTATTCTGAGATCCTGTTAAACCTAAATGTTTTGTTGTTATTGTTTTCCTTCTTTTTTGAAGTATACATTTATATTGATATAAGAGTTGCATTTTTTTAAAAAAAAAACTAAAACCCTGAAAACAAAACCACCCATCTTCAAGGAGGGACAAAGAGAGTGGATTTATGATGACAACAGTCCAATCATTGGAAAGTGGGCTGGAGGTGTGCAAGAGTGGGTGGGACAAAGAAAACCAATAGAAACATGATGCACAAGGAAAAGGGCAACTCAAAACTGGCTTCCAGAAAAAAGATTTATTTATTTACTTTCAATTTATATCCCGCGTAGCTGGGATAGCAAGATGGGGGGGATGGTCTCAAAAGAACCAGAAAATACTTTTGGGGGGGGGGAATGAACAAAAAAACTGAAGCAAAAACTAAAGGCACAAAAATGTGTGTAGATAAGCCAAAACATTTTGGGGGCAGAAGAAATTTTTAAAATGTGGGAAAAGTCCATTAATCAGAAATTTCATCCCAAGTAACCACTAAAAATTCCTGCCAGGTACCACCTCAAATATTATCTTTAAAGTAAAGTCCTGCTGATTGAAGTAATTAAGAATGGCATTGGGGTCATTGTGGAATTCAGTGAATAAAATGAGAAAAGAGTGAGGAGAGCACTTTAACTGTGTTAATGAAGTCAAATGAATATTGAGCAGTTTCATACTACAACACTTTAGTTGGTGTTTTTTTTCTCCATATCCCAAACCCACTATTGGTTTCTGGGAAACACAGAAACTTCTGAGTGCTCTTCATTAATATGCATGTCTTCAGATTATTTTTTTTAGATTTCATATTTTTATTGTTTCTACTTTCTCTGCCTCATCCACAAACTGCATAAACTGTTATGAAAGTGTTCAGTTACTTTCACTTTGTAAATATGTACACTCCATTTGAGTTGATTTCTCTTTGTTGTTGTTGTTCTTGCAAGCTTACTGTGTCGATAGCTCAACAATACCTCCATATTAAGATGTCAGATTAGAGAAGTCATCTTTCTGCAGACTAGGAGATCCATTGGCTAATCAAAGGAGAGAATATTTGGGTTAGATAGACCCAATGGTTTGACTCACTGTAAGAATGTTCCATATACCTTCTCTCCTGGGTCCACATAGTGAGCTAACTATCCTGAACTATCAGTTCAAGCACAGTGAGGGGGGCAGTAGATTAACTGTACTGTAGTAAGAAACCACACATGGAGTCCAGAAAGAAGACTTGTATTTGTTTAAATACAAGAAGAAGCCTTTAAATTGAACAGTAAGAAGTCTAAGAGAACTGAGAAAGCAGCCTAGCTTAATGTTTTCCCTATTGAATACATATAAATAGGATAAATAGAAATAAATTATTTGGCTACATATTGCCAATGATGTGAAAATAACAGAATAAAAGGAGAGTTAATGAACTCTCAAAAGAATGTTGAAAACAAGTGACATAAATGATTACATAAATTCATGGGACACCATCTCACAACAGATATACAATTTACTCATGGGGATCGATGCCCAATGAGTAGATAAGATGGTTTTAAATCTGAGAAGGAACAATGACAATTTTATAGCATCAAATTCATAAAGAGCAAAACAGATGTAAAATACACAACATAGAAAAAACCTGACATGATAGAGTCAATCAGTTCTTGGAAATCACTTGATGAAATCGTCCTATTTAGAGATTTCACTGGCTGGATGAACTAAGTGAAGCCTTTAGTTTCAGTTGACATTTGGTATCTTATTTCTTTGAAAGCTTGTTGGTAACCTGTTGAACAATGCTGTACAGAAATGAAATTTGGTACCAATCTCAAGGTGAAATTCTGTATTTTGGGTTTTAATACCTTCCAAGGAAGCCAGAAAACATAAGAAGCACAATGCAACATAATATTTCCAATCCAATCCAATCCAATTACCTTTATTGGCATGTAACACTCGCAAACTCATATACAACAATAACAGCAACAACATAAAATAGTACTACAAAAAACAGATATAAAAGGAATTGTCATATAAATATGCCAGCGATAGAAAACTGATCAATTAAATAAAGGGTGAATAGAAGTAGCACCAGAAAGAAATTTTGCAACAGTTTCTGTTATCTCACAATTTGGATTATCAAGAAGAGTAAGGATCTTTAAACCATCAGAATACTCTTCTAATTGAATCAAAATAGGGTCCAAGAATTCCAGACGTAGTGCATAATAGAAGGGGCACTGTAACAATACATGAGAGATCATTTCAATATGATTGTTTGTGCATGGGCAACATCTATCAGAGAAGGGCACACCCTGAAAATGGCCAGATAATAAAGCTGAAGGAAGAAAGGGCTCTACAGAGTTTGGGAATATGAAGCTGATAGAGATAAGAGGCAACTTGGCCAACTTTTGGGATTATATCATTTTCTGTTAGGTACTCCACTACAGGAAACCAAAAAGCTCGAAAGGTGCTTTGATGATTGTGTGTATTAATCTCTGTGGGGTGATTCATAATTTCCCTCAAAATAAAGTGTTCCCAAAGCTTGCTCTGCCACATTTGAAGGGATGGACCTGAAGCTTTTCTCCATTTTTTTGCTATTACCATTCTTGCCATTGCTAAAAGATAAGAAATTAATTTTGCTTTCTGAATATTACCTACTGAGTTTAACCCATTGGCTAGGAGAACTACTTCCAGCAAATCAGGTAAACTAATACCCGTAATTACATCTATTTGTTCTAAAATTTGTTTCCAGAATGTTTCAATAGTGGGACAAAGCCACCAGCAATGTAAATAGTCCCCTATTTGCCCACATTTCTTCCAGCATTTAGGGCTAGCTTTAGGATTAATTCTATGACTTCTTACTGGAGTAATATACCATCTATTTACCACCTTAAAAGAGCTGAATAGTATAACAAAAAAAATTGAACCCATGCTTGGGGATTTCCAGATTTCTGACCAGTCTTCTTCCTTTAATCTATTTTGACAGTCAGTATTCCAAAATGGGTGATAATTTAATTTTTGCATGCACTTAACTGAGATTAATATTTTGTATATTTTGGAGATCAAGTCTTTGTTTTCTCCTTTGTTTCTTTCCAGAAATATTTCAAATGGAGTAAGAGAGCGAGAAAAGGTCTGTGTCTGTGATAACGTATGAACCAAGTGATTGATTTGTAAGTGTCTATACCATGAAATCTTTCCCCTAATTTTATCTTCTAGATTTGCTTTACTAAGCATTATCTTTCCTTGCACTAAATCTTTAATGTGAGTTACACCTGCTTTTTTCCAGTTTATAAAAGCCAAGGGTTCTTGCCCGGGTGTAAACCAATGTTGACTTTAAAAGGTAGATACAGGTGAAATTTCTGGGCAAAGATTAAGTTTACGTTTGTCCCATATCTTAATGGAATTATGTAACATTACATTTTCTTGGGTAGTTTTTGGTCTGAATTTTGAAGTATTTCAGAATAGTTGCCAATAAGAGATTCAGATAAGATCCTGGCTATGCTTGCCAAATTTATTGCTTCATAATATAAAATTAGATTGGGAAAGTCCAATCCCCCTTTGACATTTGGTCTAGCCAATGTTGTAAATTTTATTCTAGGGGTCTTATATGCCTCCAAAAAATGATTAAGGGCACTTTGCTATTTGTTCAGTTCTTTTGCTGGGATTTCTATGGGAAGTGCCCTGAATAAAAATAAAATTTTGGGCAATATAAAAATAGTTCAATCTATCTGCCCAAGAATAATTGGTAGTTCTCCAGCTTTTTGTTTCTTGACCTCCTGAATTGCAACTCCAAGACACCTCCATTCAGACTCTTTCCATACATAAGGAAAATTTCCCTGTAATTTACTTTTAAGGGCTTGCGGAAACCAGATTGGTATTAAATTGGATTTATGAAGACTTACTTTAAGTCCTGATATTTGATTTATTTCTTCAAATATTTCCTGCAGTTTTGTTAAAGATTTTCCTGGATTGGAGAGATAAATGACCAAATCGTCTGCATATAAACTTACTGTATGAGTTGATCCATTAATGTTAATATCTGTAATATCTGAAGATGTTCTTATAGCTTCTGCCAATGGCTCTATAGGTAAAAGGTAAAGGTTTCCCTTGCTTGAAAGCCAGTCGAATCCAGCTCTAGGGTTGTGGTGCTCATCTCCATTTTCAAGCTGAAGAGCCAGCACTGTCCGAAGACATTTTCAAGGTCATGTGGCCAGCATGACTAAATGCCAAGGCACATGGAATGCTGTTACCTTCCAGAGCAAATAAGAGAGGTGACATAGAGCAGCCTTGGCATGTACCCCTTTTCAATAGTATCTTATCTGTTAAATAGTCATTAACTTGAATTCTTGCTGATAGATGAGCATAAATTGTTTTAATTTGGTCCAAATTTGGTCTAAAATTCATTAAAGAATTTGGTGAAAATTTGGTCCAAAATTCATTAAAGATAGTATTTGCTGCAAGTAAGGGATCTCTACACTATCAAATGCTTTTTCCAAATCAACCATTAAAATTATACTTTCTATTTTCTTCATTCCACTATAATCTATTATATTTAAAGTTTGTCTTATATTGTCCATCATAGATCTTTTCAGTATGAACCCCATTTGGTTGGGTTTAACATATTCTGCTATTATTGCTTGAAGCCTGTTTGCCAAAATTTTAGAAAAGATTATTGAGTCACAATTTAACAGGGAGATTGGTCTATATCAGAATACTCTGGAGCTTTGTTTTCTTTGGGGATTGTAACTATGTTGACTTTACTCCATGTTTGTGGCATTTTTCCTTTAAGCAATATATAATTACAAACCTTGGTTAATAGATCTACGAGTACTGAGCTATACACTTTATAAAATTCTGGATGGTATCCATCATTACCTGGGGCAGTCTTAGATTTTAGTTGCTTTATCGCCTCTTGGGTTTCTTTTATGATAATCAGTTTGTCCATGTATTGTCTATGTTCAGCTGAAAGTGTTTGGACTAATTTATTCTTCTGTATGTAGTCTCCTATTTTTTCTGGGGCAGGATTTGTTGTATTCTATAATTTGTCATAATATTCTGCAAAACAATGTCCCATTTCTGGGTTAAGTGTTTTTCGGGTATTCATACTGTCCTTAATAGAAAAGATTCTCTGTGTATTCTTCTTCATATTCAGTTTTTGGGGTTTTTTGCCAAATAGTTTGTTTCATATATAATATAATTTTTGGAATAGCCTTTGTTTCTATAGCTTCTAACATTTTCCTTTCCTTTAATAGCTTCTTGTAATTATTTTTTATTTCCAGTTTCTTTATGTTTACTTTCTAATGTCTCAATTGTTTGTAATAATGTTCTTACTTTGAGGTCTTTCTCTTTTTTTATGTGTGCCATCAATGCAATAAATTTGCCTCTGATCACCGCCTTAAAGGTGTCCCAGACTGCTGGCAGTTCTGTTTCTCCATTGTCATTTAAATCAAATAGTCATTGATAGTTTTGGTTATTTCCTCCCTGTAAGTTTCATTAAATAAAGTGTTATTATTCAGTCTCCAGTGTCACTGTTTGTGTGTGTTATCTAAATTCTTAATAGTGCTTTCTACAATTGCATGGTCAGTCCATACAAATGGACCAATTTGAGTGTTAAGAACGGCATTTTGGAATGAGTATGATCAAAGTAAATAGTCTATTCTAGTGTATGTATGAAATCTTGGGGAATAGTAAGTGTAGTCTCTTTCTTTTGTGTGTAGAGTTCGCCAAGTGTCACACAGCTGATGTTTCTGCAGAAGTTCGAATAATTTTGTATGAATATTCTTTTTATGTTTCTTATTAGTATTTTTACTGGATTTGTCTATCCACAATCATATTAAAACCGCCTCCTATTATCACATGCCCCTCTCGGAAGGCTTCTAATTTAGACAGTGTGTCATTGAGGAATTGAAATTACGGAGAGTTTGGAGCATAAATAGATGCTATTGTTGTCTTTTCATTATTCAAGGTACCTTTTATGAATAAATACTGACCTTGGGGATCGCTACACTTCCCTTTGTATTGAAAATTCACTGTTTTGGCCAACAATATGGCCACTCCACAAGATTTTGATGCACTGTGGGCCTGATATTGTTGACTATACTATTGGATTTAAGGGCCAAATTATTCTCTAATCTTAAATGCAACTCCTGTAATAGTATTATTTCTGGTTTGGATTTCAATATAAATGTAGCCATATGTTTTTGTTTAATTTTGTTATTCAATCCTCTGACATTTACTGATCAAATTTTGTATGTATTCAAACCCATTTTAATTGCACCACTATAATCCGAGACCTAGGTTGTTAGCTTCACAAATTATTTTGAATGCAGTACTAACAGATGTGTACTGTAGATATTATAATACAAAGATAAGCTTTAAAATAAGAAAAACACTTTAGTCTTCTCCTAATAGCAGCCTCAGTCTATAACCTGTCTTAACTAGCACTAACACTAAATCCGCACCCTCCCTCCTCCCTTCCCCCACCCTTCTCCAAAATTAACTCAAACTTTTTTTTTTGTTATAAAACTCTCCTAAAGAGGAGAGGGATTTATTCTTTTCATATAAGGAAAAGGGAAGGGTATATAGATGGGTTAAGAAAAAGATGTGAGTGAGTATTCTGTTAAAAAGGGTTAGTTTTAGTTAATGTAGATAAATTTTTGACATCCACCGCGGTTGAAGAGTCTTTTTTTCAGTTTAACAAAGTTCAAAGAAAAAAAAGAAAATCTCTGTTAGTAAGGTTAGTAGTGTCCTTTGGGGTTAATGATTAGTCAGTTCCATTCTGACGCTTCGTGAACAATTATTTCTTGGGCAGTCTTTTCTTAGTGTCCCTTAAGTTATATGATGGGCCCACTTTAGCTTTCACAGCTTCCGCTCCGGCACTTCCATCCTCAGGGCCGCTGTCTTCGTCGCTACTCGATTCTGTCCAAATTGCAAGTGCTGCCTCTTCCTCCGTGCTGGCGTGTCTCTTCAGAAATTCTTGCGCTTTGAAGATGGAGTCAATCTTCTCTCTTTTATCCTTATACTTAAACTGCAGTCCTTCAGGGAATCTCCATTTGTAATTCATCTGATTTCTTTGCAGAAAAGTGGTCAGTCCTTTGTATTCTTTCCTTTTCATACGAATTTCATAAGGCACATCTTTAACTCAAACTTTATCTAACTTAACCTCTATTTCTAAAATACAGATTCATAGAAATTTAAACTAAACTTTACTACTGTTGTAGTGAACCTCCTGGGCACTGACTGGTACTCCTCAGCCAGAGATAGGATAATGTCCTATATCCCAGGGAACAATACCACATGGGGTCTTCACCTAAAACTGTCTATAAAACCCCCTCCCATCCTCCCCCCTATTTTTTCTAGTGCAAACTGCTAACATTTAACCAATCACAATATAACTTATAGAATTATTTAACACAAATACACAACTTAACCACTTTGGTTCTTCTTAAATTACTGTTATTCTTTAAGGTATCTTCTTCCTGGCAGTTCTCATAGATTTAGATTTAGCTCACTTTAATTCTCAGTCATTTTGTGCCAAAACAGGAATCTTGCTGTTTTTCTGTGGAGTTGTTGGGAACAAATGTTTCCTCTTCATGTTTCTTTTTTCTTCCAGCTACATTGGGGTTTCCAATTTTAATGACTGCAATAGATCCCATCCACTCTCCTCATCCCATGCATAATAGTGCTTTCCTTGATGGATCACATGTAGTTTCCCAGATGGGAGCCACCTGTATCTTTGATTTGCCTCTTGGAGTTTAATTGTAGTGCTCTTAAGTTGCCTTCTAATTTGTATAGCTTCTTTCGGAATGTTCATATAGATATGAATATCATTGCCTTCCAATTGCAGAGTTCCTTTATTTTTTGCTTCAGCAATGAGTTTTTTCATATTCTGGCATCCAGTTTTGTAAGAATAATGTCTCTTGGGTATTTCCTCTTGCTGGCTTGAACAGGCTCACCTCTATAAGCATTAGTGATAATATTAAATGCACTATCTTCCAATCCCAAGGCTTTTGTGATCCACTGTGTCATAAACGAGATTAAGTCCATCTGTTTTTCTGCCTCCTCATTTATTCCCCTGAGTTTCAAATTTGTCAGTCTAGCCTCTGTTTCTATAGTTAACACACATTCCTGTAGATTTCTACTCTCCCTTTTCAGAACCTTAGTCTCACAGCTTAAGGCTTATGTACATAGCTTTGTCAGATTTCTGAGCAGTGATAACCAGGGAGTATTTTATGTCCTCTAATTTAGTAGATAAGGAAGTCATTTTCTCATGGAGCCCATTTTCCATTTAAATAATCAAGAAGGTCTCTGCTTACCAAAGCCTCCATATCAGCGTTTCTTCTTGTGGCTGCCATTTTGTCGCACAGATTCACCTCTGTTAGCTGGCCTGAGGCAGAAAGGTCCTTCATTGTTTTGGTAAGCTTTGCTAATGCTTTAAATCTTTTTCCATCACTTTTCTTCATTGTCACTTGGTGGGTAGCTTTTAAAATGATGTTTTAGAGGAGGAAGGGCTGGATCAGGGGAGAGAGAAGGATTCAGGTGTCCACCATTTTCAACCATGGCACCATGCCCCCCTCTACACTGTACTTTGCACCATGCTATGTGCCTTGTGTCATCTGCTTTACTGCTTTCTCACAGCCCACTTGCCCTAGTTGTAATCACCACCCAAAGTGCACACTTATAGAGCTTATGGGAACAGTTGTTAACTTGTGCCTGAGTGCCATCTAATGAGTTAGCTATCTGATGTTTATATAGATTTTAATGATGGTGTAATTAATTATGTTTTATTGTTTTAAACCATTGTCTTATATTTATTGTTGTAACCCACCCTGAGCTTTGCTGTGCAGGGGAGGGAGGGCTAGAAATCAATTAATCAAACAAATACAGTGAGAATTCTCCAACATGGTGTTTTACTAGTTTATGCCATTGAAATACTAGCTCTCTTAGAAATTTTGAATTCATGTTGTGCTTCTTGTTGACCTCTGTTCAGGCATCGGTCTTTTACTGAATATTGTTTTTAGACAGGTTTTTAGACATACACCAGGAATATGGCCCATTGTAGAAATAAATAAAATGAGCTCTAGAAAGAGGCTCTGGGTGGGTGCCCTGGCCTTGGGTACTCAGTGTCAATCTGCTATGGTGACCTCAGCAGGGTATCATGAAAAAGAGTCTATGATTTTCTCCAGGGAAATTGATCTCTGGCTTCTGGAAAGCAGTTGTAATTATGAGTCATCTCCAGCCCTCACCTGGAGATTCAGACCAAAAAGAGAGATCATGGGATGGGTGGTGGAAATAAGCAGAACATTCCAAAGAAAAATATCCGAAGACTGTTTAGTTCTTATCCAATGTCCAGTTTACTTGGAGCAGATCTGCTCCAAGTAAACTGGTCATTGGATAAGAACTCACCTGGAGATTGGCAGCAATGGTCCCCCAGGAGGAAATGTATGGCTTGGAGGGTAGAGTCTATGGCATTGTAGCTGTCTGAGGTCCCACTCTTCCACAAACTCCATCCTGTCCAGGCTCTACCCCTCAAATTTCCAGGAATTTCCAACTTAGAGTTGGCAACCCTATCTCCTTTCCAGCCAACCATCAACCTACCTTTATCTGCCCCTCTGATTTCAGCTTTCCATCTCCCCCTCACACCTGCAGCCTCTACCTAGGAAAAATACAGTCTTTCTTTTCCTCAGTGGGGACCCAAGCAGGAGGGAAGCGACCTCAGCAAGGAATAATTACTCAGCGTCCACCCTGCAAAGCAGCTGCTTGTTCCAGGGGAGCTGATCTCTGCCATCTGGAGAGCAGTTTTAATTCTGAGTGATCTCCAGCCCTCACCTGGAGAATGGCAGCATTGGTTCCCTAGGAGGAAAAATACAGTATTTCTCCACAGACGAGACCAAAACAGCTTACATCATTCTCTTCTCCCCCTTTTAATCTGTGCAACAACCTTGTCAGGTAGGTTAGGCTGAAAGTCTGTGACTGATTTGAAATCACCCACTCAGCTTCCACAGCAAGAACCTGGGTCTGGCAGACCCTGCTGTGATGTGTTAACTGCTACACCTAGGGTAGCCAACCTCCAGGTGGAACCAGAAGATTGCTGGTTATCACAACTGAACTCCAGACAACAGATCTCTCTCTCCCCCTGGAGATAACTTCTTTGGAGGCTGGACTCTATGGCATTCTATTCAGCTGAGGCCCTTCCCCTCCCCAAACTCTGGCTTCTGTAGACTCCACCACAAAATCTCCAGGAATTTCCGAACCTGGAGCTGGCAACCCTAGTCAGGACTGGTCCCAAAGAGTTTCCCACAAAGGCCAAAGAAGGCCTGGAAAGGGCCTCCTGCCTTTGCCTTTTTACTGATAGAACCAAGCTTGGGTGCCTAGCAACAGCCACTGAGGAAAAAGTTTGTCCCACAGCAAGAAGATAATAGTTTGACAGCTGGTGGCCCACCTCAGTAGCCAGCCAACTGTAGAGAGGAGCAAAGCTGGAGAAGTATCTTTGTAAGGAGAGACAGTCATTATGGCAGTTTATTCTGTCAGGGAATAGTGGCCAGGCTGGCAGTGGGTGAGTGAGAGGAGTGGACCCAGTACCCAGCCAATGACACGGAAATACTCTTGAATGGTGGTTGATGGGCCAATGGCAGATGGAGTGCACAGCACAGCCAATGGGAGAGCTGGAAATGGTGAATATATATAAAGATTTAACTGTTGATTTGTTGTATTGTGAATTTTATGATGGAACCTGCCTGAGCACACTTGTGAGGAGGGTGGGATACAAATCAAATTAAATAAATAAATAAGTTTAACATTTCAAAAACCAAATAGCTGATTTTAATTTTTTTCATATTAAAAATATTTTTACTGATTTTCATATTGAGAGAGCCAAACACTAACATAGGCAGGAAAAAAAGTTGTCTATATTTATCTTGTAAGAACAATAAAAGGGAAATGGTCAGCTACTTCAGCCTCTCTCACATCTCTACAACTTTTGACCACAGCAGCCCAAAAGCAGCTTACTAGCCATGTAACCTACCATGTGATTGATAGTCTAACTGTTTTTTCTAGTCCCAGTGAAGAAGAAAAAAAGCTGGAGCCTAATTGACCTCCTGGTGTATTACAATACTTGAGCTGTGAGCTGTGTTTAGATCGGTGTGTGGAAATTACTATGGATTCAGAGGAGGAAATGAAGATGACCAGCCATCTGGAAAACAAGTCCTATGAGGAAATATTGAAGGAACTTGGCTTGCTTAGCCTAGAGAAGAGAAGTTTGAAAGGGGATATGACCATATTTTTTTCTAAAACCTGAAAGACTGTCACATAGAGGAGGGCAAACAGTTGCTCTCTGCTGCTCCAGAGAGAAGACTAAGGAGGCTAGTTACAGGCTGGTATCTTTCAGCTGAACCTCAGGAGAAATGTCTTAACAGTAAGAGCAGTTCAGCAAGGCAATAATTTACCTAAGGAGGTGGGGACATCTTCTTCACTCAAAGATTTCCATCTGCAGCTGAACAGCCATCAGGAAGATGTAGCTTTAGATTTCCTGCATTGAACAGGGGGCTGGACTAAATGGCCTATAAAGTTTCTTCCTTCCAACTTTATGGTTCTGTGACGTGGTTTGTATTAGGTATGCTGAGAATTTTTTGTGGCAAATCTATTTTTCATATTCATATCTCCCTGATAATATGTGAAGTGAACTCTTTACCAGATTGCTTGATAAAGCTGCTGATGTGATAGCCATTTGGTTGTTGGATGAGGTTGGCAATATCCAGTACTTTGGGAAACAATTCTGGTGATTCTGGAATCCAATAGTTCACCTCCTGATAACGTCAGAAAATATCAGTAGTCATAGAATAATAGAATCACAAAGTTGGAAGGGGTCATACAGGCCATCTAGTTCAACCCCCTGCTCAATGCAGGATAAGCCTAGAGCATCCCTGACAAGTGTTTGTCAAGCCGCTGCTTAAGAACTGCCAGTGAGGGGGAGCTCACCACCTCCCTAGGCAGTGGATTCCACTGCTGAACAACTCATACTATAAAAAAAGTTTTTTGTAATATCCAGCTGGTACCTTCCTGACCTTAATTTAAACCCATTATTGTGAGTCCTATCCTCTGCTGCCAAGAGGAACACCTCCCTGCCCTCCTCTTAGTGACAGCTCTTCAAATACTTAAAGTGAGCAATACTCCAGGTGTGGCCTGACCAATGCGGTGTACAGTGGGACTATGACATCTTGCAATTTGGATATTATGCCTTTGTTGATACACTCCAAGACTGCATTAGCTTTTTTTGTTGCTGCCCTGGCTGCTTATATTTAACTTATGGACCACCCATACCCCAAGATCTTGTTCACACACACTGCTACCCAGAAGTGCGTGTTCCTCATTTTTGTTACCCAGATGTAGAACTCGGCACTTAAATTGTGTCTTGTTCACATTCACCCACTTTTCCAGTGTGTTCAGATCTTGTTGAATTCTATATCTTCTGGTGTGTTTTCTTCTCCTCCCAATTTGGTGTCATCTGCAAATTTAATGAGTAGCCCCTCCATGATCTGGATCATTTAATATGATCATTCACTATGTCACCTGCTGGGAGTTTGGCTTTTTGTTTGTTTCCCTAATACTCTGGGAAACAGAAGGGGAGAAAGATCTCCCAATCAATCTGATTCCAGAGAGGATGAAGGAATCTTCCTTGGTCAAGGGGAGGAGGCTATAAAGAGTTGACTGGCTACGTGAAATATACTGGGTTTGATATGCAGGAAGTGATCAGCTCATGCTTTATTCAGCTCAACTACAAGACAACTCTAGCAGGACTGAAGTCTTGCTTAAATCTGTGCACAACACCACACTCAACCCCACCCAACCCCACCACCCGTGATAGGCTATTTACAGAGGTACTCCTGGTTGACAGGTTCCTACCAGGATCCTAGCAGTCTATTGTTCTGTGTTTCCAAGCTGGGTCCATCAAAGTCAGGCCCTGGACATAACACCCCTCCCCCCAAGGTTCAGAATATCCTAACATAGTTCCTCAGCTATGCCAGTCTGTATTGCTCGCGGTTCAAGCAACGTGGTTTTGTCTGTGGTGCTGGGGTTTCTAGGTCTGGTCCTGATGCAACAGCCTTGGGGCTCAGGTTCGGCAGTGGCACCGGCACAACCTTGGGCCTGTGTGTGGCTTCCTGCTCTGGCGTTGCTTCTGCAGGTCCATCAGGTTGTTCACTGGCCGTGGGTTGCTTGCTGGATGCTGGGACCTCACTCTCTGCCTCCGGTTCCTGTAGATCTGGCAATTCCATGTTGTCTTCATCAGGGGTCACTGATGGCAGACCCAGCTCGGCTGGGAGGAGATGGCGATGGAGCTGGTTGATGTGCCTCCAAAGTATTTGCCCACCATCGGTCAACACCTTGTAAGACAGGGGGGCAGTGACTCAGATGACCTTGGCTGGGATCCAGGTGGGGCAGCTGGAGAAGTTCTGGGTGTAGACAGGGTCACCCAGGAAGAACCCTCGGGTGCTGCTTGGTTCTCTGGGGCTGCATGATACTCCGCAGTGCAGTTGGGGTGCATCTACACAAGTCATGAGGTGAGGCACGATCTATGAGGAACTCTGCTGGGCTGCAGACAGTGGAGGTGCTTGGTGTCACCCGATGGCTGAAAAGGAAAGCCATGAGCCAGTGGTCCCAATCTCCCTGAATGATCCGCCTCAGGGCTTCCTTGGTGATTCTTACCATTTGTTCTGCCTGGCCATTGGTGGTGGGGTGGAAAGGTGCAGATTGTACATGCCTGATGAGGTAATGGCCCATGAAGTCGTGAAACTCACTTGAGGTGAAGGCTGTCCCGTTGTCTGACACCACAGTGTCAGGAATGCTGTGTGTGCAGACGATCCTTCTGAGGGAACAGATGGCTCCCTTGGATGAGGTGGAGGGGACCGGTATCAGTTCTAGCCATTTGGTGTAGGAGTCCACCAGAATGAAGAAGATCTGCCCCTGGAAGGGGCCTTCAAAGTCAATATGTAACTGGGACCACAGTTATTGGGTGGACTCCCATGGTTGTGTTGGTGCCTGGGGGGGGGCTCCGGATGGGATTCCTGGCCTGCCTGACAGTGTTTAACTCAGTCCTCAATTTCGCTGTCCATGCTGGGCCACCAGACATAGCTATTGGCCAGCGCCTTCATCCGTACGACACCCGGATGCATTTCATGTAGCACTGCTAGGACTTGTTGGCTCAATGGAGCTGGCACCACGACCTGGCTTCCCCATACTAGACAGCCCTTGTTTGTGGATAGTTCATCCCAGTGGGAGAAGAACACCGTGAATTCTGGGCCCACCCAACTGGTGTGCCATTCCCTCCCCACCCAGTCCAAATCACGGGAGAAGACGTGGTCCTTGGCAGTGTGGTAGGACATGTCTAATACCTGGAGAGGGTGGTTGGAAGGTCGTCCGGGAGCATGACTTGGTGGGCCAGAGCAGCATCTGGGTCACAGGAGGGCAGTGGCATGTGGCTGACCACATCAGCATGTCCCATCACCTTCCCATCAGTGGAGGAGAGCATACTGGTAGCCAGCCAGGAAGATAGACCAGTGCAGCACCCTTGGAGATATCTGGGGCATTTGGCAGTTTGGGGAATTTGGCAGTCTGGGGCCAGCATGCCCAGCAGGGGTTTATAATCAGTCACAATGGTAAAGGGCCACCCATGGAGGTAATCATGGATCTTTTTTTACTCCCGCCACAATTGCCAACACCTCCTTGTCTATCTGTGCATAATTGCGTTTGGCAAAGGACAAGGTGCGGGAGTATTAGGACATGGGAACCAGGTAGCTGGGGGCCCAGGATGGCTCCAACCCTGTACGGGGACAAATCACGGGCAAGAACAACAGGCCGTGCTTCATCAAAGTGTGCCAGGATGGCATTCTAGGTGAGCAGCTTCTTGATGGCTCAGAATGTGGCAGCTTGCTTCTGGCCCCAGACCTAGGGGGCCCATTTGTCGAGAAGTTGGTGCAGTGGCTCTGCGATCACTGCTGGTTTTATTGATTTTGATTGTTATTATTATTAGCTAGGTTTTCCTACTGGTTGTTTTTCAGGAAGGGTTGTTTAGAAGGAACTCATTTCTGTTACCTGGTATATGTGTGGAGGTACGGGAAGGTAGAAGGGAAGTTGATGGGTTTCTTATAATGCTAACTCTTGTTTGGGGGTTCTTTTGTTGTGTTGTGATGGCCTTAGTAGACTGAGAGGACTACTTGCTCTCAGGCACCATTAAAAAAAAATAGACACCCCATAGGAAACAATGCAACAAAAGATGGCTGGAGTAATCTCAGACTGGCTTCTTCTCTTTCCTTGCCCACTCCTGTGTCTCCTTGAAACCCCATAACAGTTTCAAAATTCCAGGACATAAATTTTCATTAAGCCTGAGATTTGGGGAGTGTTTTTGGTTCATTTTGTATATCCCTGAGCTGACTCAAAACATCTAATTTCAGGTATAGTTTCAGCTCAGGGATACTTGAATGTGCACCCCTAATGCAAGCTAAACATACCAGAGATTAGTAGCTTGAGCTGAAATTGCAGTGGTATTTATCAGCAATAGTGGCACAGTAGGATTAGCTGAAGGAGGAATTTGCAACATTAATTTCTGTGATGCACAGTAAAGGTGGCCTATCCCTTTAAATATAGTCTCTTATGCTTTTCTTCCTAAATTTGGAGCATGACCTCCTTGGAGACTCTGCCTCCTCTTATAGCACTGCAGCCAGCCATTGAGCTCTTCAGATGTTCAGGCTGAGGCCCTCCATGCCCCTACCCAGCGATAAGTAGCCCCCAGTCTGTTAGAGAGACTAAGAAGAGTTGTTTTTATACCCCATTTTTCACTATCTGAAGGCATCTCAGAGTGGCTTACAATTGCCTTCCCTCCCTCTCCCCACAACAGACACCCTGTGAGGTAGGTGGGGCTGAGAGAGCTCTGAGAGAACTGTGACTGACCCTCGGTCTACCTGCTGGCTTCAGGTGGAGGAATGGGGGATCAAAGCTGGTTCTCCAGATCACAGTCCACCACTCTTTAAAAAAAAAAATTATTATATTTTCAATGGAAAACAGAATTCAACAACATTACATACAAGGTTTCATGCAGCAACGTGGAATGAAATGAAAACAGTGAGAATGGATACAAGCAAGTTAACAATAACAATGAGCAAGTTGTCAGAAATATGTATTACTATTTCGGTGAGAGAAATGAGATTACAGTAGGCAAGTGTTTCTCGTATTCTATCAGAGACAGTTAGCGTCAGAGGATATCTAAGCAGTCCACCACTCTTAACCACTACACCAAACTGGCACTACACCAAACTAACATCTGCTTTCTCTTCACCCTCTTCTCCTCCTTCCCTGCCATGCTAAGGCTTTTATTAGGCCATTTCTTGGCGGTGGGAAGGCTGCCCTGCTCATGCTATCTTCATGTTTAAATCCCACTGAGGCGGCAGCAGTAGAAGCAATGTGCAGTCCCTGTGGCCTCTCTCCCCCATAGTAATTATACATCCCATGCACTAGTGTAAAATCCACTTTTTTCTTTTTCTTTTTTTGCATTTGACTGTGCACCTATTTCCTGGAGATTACTGTATCTACAAGGACTATCCAAGTAACCTGACTTGACGGGATATACAAACAACTTCAGTTATGATCTATGGCATATTTAGAAAAAGTAGTAATTTTAGCTTGCTATCAGCATCACTTTCAACATCTGGGATTCAGTTTTGCTTAGCTCAAGCGGACTTATTGGACAATACTGTCATTTCTATACTATTTGAATGTTAAATGAAATAATGATTTTATAATGCAATTGTTACATTATCTGTAGGGGGGAAGCCATATCTTTCCAAAATAATGTGCTATGGTTTCGCAATGTCTTTGCTGTGCAAAAGATGGTTATCTGTGACTGTATCTGGTCACTTACCTCCATGAACCATAATTAATCCCTGTGCAGATGTCACTTTCTATATCCTCATCCCTATAGCAATTACATTTGCTCTTAATAGGAATTTCTTTAGTGCTTCATTTAAATTCAAAGGACTATTCAGGCCACCTAGCACAAATATTTCTAGATCAAAAAAGAATGGCAGTGTCCATAATCAGATTAATTTTTCTCCTTTTCGTTTCTCCAAAGGAACACTGTTGCATATTGACATAACACAAGGAACACATTTGAATTTTCTTTCCCACAGTTCTATCATTAGCTTTGGTTATAAGAATGCTGAGATTTGGCATGAATGCCTAATACGCTTTTGAAAACAATGTCCTATCCTATGCGAATGTATCATGAACTTTGAACTGTTACCTCCTTTTTCATGCATTGGTCTGTATCAGAGGAAGGAGGAGGTTTGTTATTCAGGGTTCTCTTTCAGAAAGTAATAATTAGCTGGAGGTCTGCCATTAACATATGGCTCTGGTTTCATGTAAGTATCAAGATTTGGATATATATGGCATATATTAAAATATTTAACATTTCATAAGCCAGTAGAAAATCAGCAGCCTTTACAGTATACTCGCATTCTGTAGTGCTATCTCATATTCTTCCCTTTCAAATCACAATCCTAGTTTAACCATGCTCCCTTGTTCCGAGTAGATGAAAAGTACTCATTGTTCTCTGTTTCTCCATTATATCCTCATAACAACCATGGGAGATTAATTATATTGAAAGATGGTAACTATACCATGATCACTCAATGAACATTTTTACATGTACAGAGATCTGATTCCAGTCTCACTGTGTCCCAGTCCAGCATCTATAGCCCATGGCTTCCCTGAGTTATGGCAATTGCACATGAAAAGCATATCCAAACAGCTTTATAGGCATAATCATGTTGGATATTCTAAAATTTAAGTATGGCACATGCCTTGACTACTTCACTGATTGATTTAATAAACAATTTAAAAATAAGGAAGTCTCATGAGGAATGTATATTGGTTTAAAAAAAAAATAAAAATAACAAGCTATTATGCCAATCCAGTACCAAGGCCATTACTCTGGGTGTTTTCACACAATTTCAGTGCACATAATGATTCCTGGAAAATCATATGAATGGCTACTCATACATGCAATCATATGGATGGCTACTCAGAAGTCTCATTTTATTCAAGGGTGTTCACTAGCAGGTAAGTGTTCTTCCAATGGCAGCCATAGTGTAATGTTTTCTTCTTGCATAATCCCATCAAGCTCATCTTCATGTTTCATAAAGCAGCAAATGGCAATGAACAATATTTAGAAAAGCTTGCTACACATCCTGTGTGTGTGTGTGTGTAACTGTAAAGAAAATAATCTAATCTACATTTCTAAGAGATGCTAATTACATACTGCATATTAAATCAAGTCCACTTGGGGAAAGGTTTCCTTAATTAATTAAATTAATTAGCTGTAAGGCAGAAGAGAGAGCTATGGTTATCAGGAGATAATCACCCCTTTGGGATACAGCTATGCACTAGCAAGTGCTGCTTCAACTTTGTAGGATGATCTCAGAACAACTTTTACTTAATTTTAACAAATGAGCCCTGGATCTTTATCCCTCCCCCCCATTTTCATCTAAGCTGAGCTTCCCCCTCCCCCAATTCTAACCAACTAGACAGTCCAGCAATGAACACCTTTGCATTCTCATCTCACCAATTAAATAAGATTGTCATAGGTTTTTTAACCATAAACCTGGTCACAAATTATTTTTCATTAAGGTAGTAACAACCTAGTAAAATGGACAAAAATGTCCAGTACAATGACAAATGAAAATGTTGTCTGACATCGTTTAAGATTCCAAATGATAACAGAACGTTTTCTAGGCAGCAGGTCTAGCGGTCTGACTGTGTGTGTATGTATGTCTGTTAAGTGCTGTCAAATGCTTCTGACTTATGACAATGCTATGAATTAATGACCTCCAAAATGCCCTAACATTAACAGCCTTGCTCAGGTCTTGAACAATTTCAATTACTTCATTGTCAGCCTTAAAGCTGTGTTCCTCCTCAGTGGTCATTTTTATATTCTTGATGTTCAACTGTAACCCTACTTTGGCACTTTCTGCTTTAACCTGCATCAGGAGTAACTTCAAGTCTTCACTATTTTCTGCCAGTAATGTGGTAGCATCTGCATATCTGTTAATGTTCCTTCCACCAATTTTCATTCCACTTTCACCTAAATATAATCCAGCTTTCCTTCTGTTATGTTCTGCATATAGACTGAAGAACAAGGAGATAAAATACATCCTTGTATGACACCTTTGCCAACTTGAAACCATTCTGTTTCTCCATATTCTGTCCTAACAGTAGCCTCTTGTCAAGAGTGTAGGTTGCACTTGCACATCAAAACAATCAGATGTTGGGGCACACCCATCTCCCTATATTATAGAAGCTGAATGGTGGTGGTACTTCTCTAGAACATTCCACATGCTCCGGAATTGGTTGGTGCCCTGGTGTGCCACTCACAGTGTGTCTGTTTCCATTGGCTGCATTGCTGCCTTAGTCGGTGTGGTCCCACCCATGGAGGCCTCAAACAGCATTTTTCCCTCTCTTCCCTTCAACCTGTCAGACGGGCCAGACGCTCCAGTGGCCGGGGGGCCTTGCTTGGCCTGCAGGCCCCAGACAGGGCCAGGATGGCCATGGTGGGGGCAGACAAACCCAGGCGGTTTGGCCCATTGGGGCCTCAACTGCACAGGGGGGAGGGACGAGGCCGGGCAGCTTCACTGAGGTGGGGGAGCAAGGAAGGAGATGGGGGCCTGTGGCTGGGTGGCTAAGCTGGTGCCCATTGTGGGGAGAGGGATGAGCCTGGCCGCCTTGGCCTGCTGTCCCCTCACGTGGCAGGGGAGGGACAAGGCTGGGCAGCTTGGCCCACCGGGGCCTTGACTGCATGGGGAGCAGCTTCACTGGGTTAGGGGGTGGGAAGGAGGTGGAGGCCCACAGCTGACTGGCCAGGCTGGTGTCCCTTGTGGGGAGAGGGACGAGCCCAGGTGGCTCGACTGGGTGGGGGTGGCAGGGGGAGGAATGAGACCAGGTGGCTTGGCCCGCTGGGGCCTCAACTGTGTGGGGGGCAGGGACAAGGCCAGCCAACTTCGCCAGGGTGGGGGGATGGGAAGGAGATGGCAGTCCATGGCCAGCCAGCCAGCCTGGCACCCACTGTGGGGGAGGGACAAGCCTGTGTGGCTCGATCGGGCAGGGATGGCGGGGGAAGGACAAGGCCAGGAGCCTTGGCCCGCTGGGGGCTCAACCACACTGGGGGGAGCTTCGCTGGGGGGGCTGGGGATGGAGATGGCAGCCCGCGCCCAGACGGCCAAGCTAGTGCCCGTTGTCTTCAGTCCCACAATGGGCTTTCGCACTAGTTTCTTTTAAAACCAACCAGAATTTTTCATGGTCCACATAGTCAAAAGCTTTGCTGTAATCCATGAAAGACAACCTTATTTTCTTCTGAAATTCTCTTATGTTCCAGTCACTACTGTAAAATTGCAATATGATCTCTATATTGCCTCTTCCTTTCCTGAATCCAGCTTGAACACCCAGTATTTCTCCTTCCATATATGGTAATATTCTTTGTAGTCTGACTAGTTTTCTCTTACAGAAATCAAGTTTGAGTAGGCTGTGAGGCAAAATAATAACTTTTCATACCAGAATTTCTGATCTTGAACCTCCATCTAAATGAGCTGTCTTCTTATCTCCTCAGACTTCAGGCAGCCATCTTCAGGTGAATGTACAGAATCCTTGTGTATAGGCATATGCTTTCAGACCGAGAGGGGTCTTATCCAAGATTAGCATTACGATCTTAAATAGGGCATTTCCTAAAAGCAGCTGGATAGAAATTACTCCTATTTCTTCTTACAGCAGGATCCTTTCAGTCCTTGAAATTCTCCTCTCCTCCCTTTATATTAAGCTCCATGAGGATTGCCCCTCCTAAAAAAAGTCTGAGCATAACTAAGTCCACTCTTGCAGAAAGAAATGTTTTATTGAGAAAGAGTTCTAAGTGATAGAGTTTTCACATAATCACTGATCCAAAGCCCTATGCATTTCTATGTATACCTGTAAACTAAAAGTTATTTAAGTATTTGACTATCTGTTCTGGATATAAGGTTTTTCTTTTGTTTTCACCTATTTAAGTAACAAACTCTGACCTGCCAAGGGAGATCAGCACATGGAAGCATACTTCCATATGAGATATGCTGTTAAGAATTGTGATAGGGAGCATTCAAAACTATTTCCATCTGCAGAACATGGTGCGGGTGGACATGCTTATTCCCATCAGTTTTACCAATCACAGTCCCATTGGCTGTAACATACCACAAGTCATGTGAAACAAAACAGTTGTGCATAACTGTCTCTGACTTACAAATGCTTGAACACTCACCACTTCAAATTGCATCCCATGTTCCCTCTAAGCTGTGGAGTCTTGTGAGCAAAAATTCTCCTTTCTGAGCTACTGACATCAAAGCTGTGAGCAAGCAATTTGGACTTCTGTATAAATTAGTTTGCTCTGGAGCCATCCCTCCTGAGCAGAGACAAAATTGTGTGAGCTGGAGGCTAAAAAACTGTGAGCTAGCTCACAGTAACTCAGCTTAGAGAGAACAGAATTTGCATCCTGTTTGACAGTTATGAACAAGAAGTAAATTGTTCAGTGAATGGTTTGACTGTTCATGAACTGGTTTATGGCTATTCTGCTTCACTATATTCCTTCCTAACACAGCAGTATAGTGAAATTGGCTCTCTTGCAGCCATGGCCCCCATTTTCCATACTGTGCAACTGACAGCCTTTGGAATTTTTTTTTAACAAACAAACAAAAACATTGGTAATTGCTATTCCAGTCTTACATTCTAATTATGTTGTGCCACAATAAATGAGTTCCCGGGTTTATTTTTTTTTAAGTGTTTACCTTCTTCCATTGCAGAGTAATGATTGCTTTTTGCTGTATAGCTCCACAATGTGGGAGGCTTACTTTTAAAAAAAAACATGAAAGCTGGGACTTCAGCGATCATGACCATATGTCATTAGAATGTTACATCTCATAGCAATTACCATTTTAAAAAAGTTCCAAAAGCATGACAGATGAAATCATATGGATGCAACTATGAAAGAATAAAACTGTCACAAGTAAATGTTACCCTCTAAAACTATAAATAAATGCTATATTTTTTTAAAAAAATCCCTACCATTTAGTGTTCATCTAAGTAGTCTTTAGTTGTTGTTTTTTAAAATTTATTTATTTAGATTTGTAGTGGTCAGTGGTACACTTTTCATAGGAGCAATTGGGGGGATAGGCTAACTTGTTCAGCAGAAAATCAAGTTGTTCATTGTTAGCTAGTCAGACTGGATGACTGGTTTACATCTGATGGGTTCATTTCAACATGGCAAATGTTATTGTTGAATAAGTTTGGTAGCATATGAAGACTCTGTGAACAGTAGTTTTTCAAGACAAATTACCACGGTACATTGTCTCACAATATTTTATTGAATAGAAATATTTGTATAGAAAATAGCCTTAATATATGCATATTTTGTATTGCATTGTATAAACTTTTTTATGTCATTTTGTAAGGTGCTTCAGTGTGTTTGGATGAAGTTGTGAATGAAATCCAACTCCGGGGAGTTTCGTCAACCCAACCCACTTTTGTCTGTACTTTTGGTGCACTCATGAAAAACAGTATGGAACGATGTGGAGATGTTAATAACTACTATAAAATAACATTGTTAAATGCAATAGAGAAATTGTACTTTATTTATTCTAAAGCGCTGAGTGTCAGCCTTTCTTCTGATGTATTACTTTTATCAATAGATAGGTACTGCTGAATAATTTTGATAGGGGAGGGGTCGTGGGCCTGTGGCTCAGGGATAGGGCATCTGCTTGGCATGCAGAAGGTCCCAAATTCAATCCCCAGCATCTCCAGTTAAAGGACCAGGAAGCAGGTGATGTGAAAGACCTCTGCCTGAGACCCTGGAGAGTTGCTGCCAATCTGAGTGGACAATACTGACCTTGATGGATCAATGGTCTGATTCAGGATAAGGCAGCTTCATGTGTACCCCAAAGTGACTGGTAGAATTCATGAAGATAAATCTGCCTTGAATCTCAGTGAGAACGTAGGCTATAAATGAAATTAATAATAAATCTTATAAAACTGAGTATTCAGATTTGAGAAACAGATGAATTTATTGGCTTCTTTTATCCTTACTCTGGATCGAAGCTACATAGTATGAAATAGTGTGGGCTCATACCATGAATGCAATCTCATTACAATATTATGATTTGCAAGTTACACTGTTTGTATCCAAGAAAACACAAGACTTTTATGGGTGCTGTCAGTAGTAGATGTGATGGATTGGTCATTGGTACAAGTCTGGTGTGAAGAGAAAAATGAGGGAAGGTGTGATGCTGCTGTTCAGAGCTTCAAACATAACCATTAATGATCCTTTGCAATCAATTTGGCTTCTGTATTTTACGAAATCATTATTTTTGTATTTTTTGTCTTACACTAGGTACTTTACAGTACAGTCCTAAGCAGAGTTACAGGCTTTTAAATCCACTGAAGCCAACAGATGTCAAGAGTGTGATTCTGCTTAGGACTGCATTGTCAAATGGCCTTTTTTCTGTGGCATCTTTGGTATTATTCCTGTTGCTTAGCAAAGCCATCTATCTGAATATGAATTCATGTTATAAAATTAACACATTAAAGGTTTACATCAATCATATTGAAAAGATAGCAAAAATGAATTATAACTTTCATTTTACATCATCTTATAAAGAAAAATATTTTTCTAGAAAAAGACAATTACATTTTGATGTAAACAGAAGTCTGTACTAATACAATTTAATAAAGCATTGAGATTTGTTATGATAAGACTGCAGGTAGTGATTAATTCTGAATAGTGGATATTTTTAAATTTTCAGAAATAGTTTCATGATATAGTTTAATTTATATAAAATTGTCCAGCCATCAAAATTAAAATGTCATTTTTAAAACTGAACATCCATTTTTGTTTGTTTAATTTATACCCTATTCTTCTCCCTAATGAGGAACAGAAGTGGATTACATTGTTCTACTCTTCTGTTTTACCCTCACAATAGCCCTGTGAGGAATATTAGGCTGAGTGTGTGTGACTGACCCAAGGTCATTCTGCACATTTCTGTGGCAGAGTGGGGATTTGAATACATGTCCCCCAGATGCTAGTCTGACCCTCTAACCACTACAAGCATGCTGGCTTTGTTTGGGGGGAAGGATAGATATTATAGATATTCCTAATTAATCTGCTCCCTACTCTAATGAAGCAATCTTAAGCAGTCTATACCATAAAAGCCCCAATTTATTCAATGAAGTTTACTCCTGGAAAGTATTCTTATGACTACACCATAATGATCCAAGCATCTACTGTGAGAATTAGGATTTTTATTCCTTCTCAGTTGTGCCCTAGATGACATTCCAGTTTGTTCCACTCACACATAGTGCCTACCACCCTCTCAATCCTCTCTCTCATGTTCTGGGTTATCTCTAGGTCAGGATGTCACAAGATCTTGTCTCTTTTAAAATCTACAAAGAATCATGATCATTTTACACCTCTCTTTCTCGCTCGCTCCCAGAGATATCTACAGACAGGGCAGCCCAGCTCCCCTTTAGTAACAAGCCCTCACTTGCACAGAGCTATTGGGTTTAGGGCTCAAACACTGTTTCCTTCACATGCTGCCACCATTTTTCCATATCCTATAATATATGTATAGACCGATATATTACATTGAGTGTGTGTACACACAAATTTTAGGATTAAACAAAACAAGAAAACTTTTATTTATGATATGAACATAACACTGAGGAAAGTAAGGTATAAGTAACAACATTTCATTTCCATTGAACTTTTGAAGTCCTATTCCTGCACTTGAGATTCTTTGGTTACAAATGGACTATTTTCAGCCTGCTCTAAACCACTCTTCTAAACAGTTCTACTCTTTCAGACATCCTCTTTTTCCCCACAGCTCCTAAGCTGTCAATTTCTAACTGTTCTCATTGGTTGTTCTGAGAGAGTGGCGGAACCTAGCCTATCCATCACAGTTCCATAATTTATTTCCTATTTAGAGAATGTGTGATTCACTTTTCAATAATGTTCTGAAAGCCAGTTACACAATCAAGGAACAAAACTATAAAATCAATGATATAGCAACAATTATCTGATGAAGGGAACTATGATTCTTGAACGTTTATTCCCTGAAAATTTTGTTGGTCTCTAAGGTACTACTCAACTCGAATTTAGGACCAACATGGCTACCCTCCATAATTAAAAAGACTCAAATAACACAATCATAAGCAACAAAACTAAAACTGAACCAGTCAGTATACACAAACCTTCACAGCTTAAACAAATAGAAATGTCTTCAGTGCTTTTGCAAAGACAATGGATTGGCCATTGGCACTGTGAGCACAAGAAACACAGAGAAATGGATCCTCTCTAACTCCCTAGCAGTATCTTGTGACCCCCAACAACCCTCTGGTGAGAATGAAGCAACACTACTAAACAGGGAGAGGGTATTGCAGCAAGGAATCAGATTAAATCATCCCTGTTTTGTTAGTACAGAGCTTGCACTGTCAAGCCTCCTCCAGTAGCAGAGGAAGAAGGGATGAGTCCACCCAGTTTGCCTCCTCAGAGCAGCCTTCCATCTTACATAGCATTTCATTTAGGGCAGACCACTGATTCTCAACAGAGGATTGTGGCGGTCCCATGAGCCTGCTAATAGGCTGGGGAGACAGGGAAGATCTGCCTCCATGAGCTTTGTGGGCTTGTGTAGTGGAGGATCCATTTTTATAAGAGCCTAGATCTCAGTGGAGTTCCCTGAGATCTGTGCTGGCCCTTATTCGGCCTCTTGGTCATTCTTAAGAATAACAGCATTTTGAGGGATAGGATTTTATGTAGAAATAGAGAGAGGAATAACTTTTGAAGTTCAACATTTCTTACACCATCTAATGAATTTCGCTAAAGTAAATGAAGCATGGGAGTCCGCTGTTGGATGCTATGCTACATGGAAAGAAACCCCACTTCTGCATTTGGTGGAACATGCTGTGCTTTTCCTGATGGCCAGATTGACACAGAGAAGTCGTACCATGAACATTACTCAACAAGAACATTACTCATTCATAACAGAGATTTGCCATGCTGAGGATCAAAGCCCTGCAAATTACAAAGAGCAGAATAAGAACATCCCAGAAACCAAGCCAAAGCATCTGAGGGAGCCAGCAGTGAAACAAAGCAAAGATTTCAACCCCAAAAAGCAATCAAAAGGAATGAGGAGGATGGTTTGAAACAGAGAGCAAGAACAGCTGCAATTACTGGCTAGCCTGGCAGCCCAGACAAGTGATGTTGGGGAAGGGGCTGTTGAGAGGCTGTGATCAATCAAACCAGACAGAGTACAGCTAGATCTTATTTTCATGGCAACCTTTCTAGAACAGATGTGTCTCAAAAGAGTATGTTTAGGCTCTAGTTACATATTGTGTGGCCCTCATAGCTTTTCCTTTTGAATAAAAAAGGAGTTCGGGAAAGGTTAAATAACCATGGTATTGACAATGTGGATGAAAGCATTGCAGTACTTTCTATGGGATATAATTTAAGCATCCAGACTCATAGCCAGAAATTTTATGGTGAGCACGCATGAGTACAGAGTGGGGATATGGATATCAGCTCCCTATCATCTCATCCCCTCAGATTTATTTAGTAGGGCCTCATAATGTCATGGGGAGGGACCTGACAATGCCTCACTGAATAGCATTATTACTATGAGAGCTTCCATATAGAACTAGGCATGTGGCAGATGTTTTCTGTGTACACATGTTTGGAAGAGATAGGCTATTCAGCTGGCTAAATATATATATATATGGAAATTAACTATGTGGTAGGTATCAACTACAGCTAAGTCATTTGTGCCAGTTTATTGTCTCCAATTTCCTTGTTTGCATGTATATGCAATGACTGAGGGGTGACATGATAGAGGTTTATAAGATTATATGTGGGATAGAGTGGGTAGAGAAAGTAGTACTTTTCTCCGTTTCTCACAATACAAGAACTCGTGGGCACTCAATGAAATTGCTGAGCAATTGGGTTAGAACAGATAAAAGAAAGTATTTCTTCACCCAAAGACTGATTAACACATGGAATTCACTGCCACAGGACGTGGTGGTGGCTGCAAGCATGGACAGCTTCAAGAGGGAATTGAATAAAGATATGGGCAGCGGTCCATCGGTGGCTATTAGCCACAAGGTATATGTAGTAGTAGTAACGGAGCTGCGGTGGCTCAAGTGGTTAAGACGCTGAACTGCAGGCTGTGGAAGGTCAGTAGTTCAGCAGTTCGAGACCCGGGTGCCGCATGACGGGGTGAGCTCCTGTCTCTAGTTCTAGCTCCTGCCAACCTAGCAGTTCAAAAGCAAGAAATTGCAAGTAGATAAATAGGTACCACTTCGGTGGGAAGGTAACAGCGTTCCGTGCACCTTGGTGTTTAGTCATGCCGGCCACATGACCACGGAAACGTCTTCGGACAGCGCTGGCTCTTCGGCTTTGAAATGGAGATGAGCACCGCAACCCTAGAGTCGGATTCGACTGGCTTTCGAGCAAGGGAACCTTTACCTTTACTTTATATGTAGTAACTCTAGGCCTGGGGCAAGTGATGCTCTGTATTCTTGGTGCTTGGGGGGGGGCAACAGTGGGAGGGCTTCTAGTGTCCTGGCCCCACTGATGGATCTCCTGATGGCACCTGGTATTTTTGGCCACTGTGTGACAGAGCGTTGGACTGGATGGGCCATTGGCCTGATCCAACATTGGTTTCTCTTATGTTCTTATGCAAAGAAGTCTTAGAAGTCATATGTTCATAATATAGCATACTATCAGCTATACAGGGAAACTGAATTTTATATGGGGAGAAGTTATTCTTATGATTACACCAGGAGCCATCTAATTTTATTAAGATATATCTGTCCATCACCCAAGAGATGTCTTGCAGGACATAAGGCTGTGGGGGTAGGATTCAAAGCTGTACAAGGAAGCCTGAAGGGGGAGGAAGATTAATGTAATAGGAGGCTCCTAAAGAACACTTGCCTTCAGATCAGTTTCTCCAGCCTAGAAGTTATCCCTTAATACTAGGCAGATAGATGTGCACAGGGGTGCTGCGGTGGCTCAAGTGGTTAAGACGCTGAACTGCAGGCTGTGGAAGGTCAGTAGTTCAGCAGTTCGAGACCCGAGAGTGCCGCATGATGGGGTGAGCTCCCGTCTCTAGTTCCAGCTCCTGGCAACCTAGCAGTTCGAAAGCAAGAAATTGCAAGTAGATAAATAGGTACCACTTCGGTGGGAAGGTAACAGCGTTCCGTGCGCCTTGGTGTTTAGTCATGCCGGCCACATGACCACGGAAACGTCTTTGGACAGCGCTGGCTCTTCAGCTTTGAAACGGAGATGAGCACCGCAACCCTAGAGTCGGATTCGACTGGCCTTCGAGCAAGGGAACCTTTACCTTTACCTTTAGATGTGCACAGATCTGTGGAATAAGGGAAATGTACAGTTCACTTGTGCTGAGGGCATTTAGGGCAGTGATTATTCTTGGTTTTTCCCAAAGACTTTTATTGTCCTGCAGTGAGCCCTGCTTTGCAGGGGATGGCAGTTTAAAAATCTAATTAAATAAACAAACAAACACATAATGGGAATTAAGACTGCCTGGATGTTATTGCCCCCCCCCCACCTTCTGAAGTGAAGTACATTTCCCCGCCCGATGTGAGAGGTTCTGTAGTTTAAAGCTGCCTGAGTATTATGCCTGTTCAGTCCTTTAGTTACAGTCTAGATTTTGGTGGAGGCACTGAAAGGAGTTTTATGGTGGTAATTCTTTGAGTAAAATCTGTTCTGTGCATGCTCAGAGGGATACATTCTTTCACACTGGTGAGTTGCAGCTAAGTTGCTGCATTTTTTTAAAAAAAAAAATTATTTATTTACACAGAGAGGAACCAGGCTAAGTGAAACTGGGCATTTGTTTTCCCTCACTTCTGCCTTCCTTGCTTTCTCATGGTCTCAGCGAGGCAAGTTCCTACTGCAAATAGAAGAGGCAACCCTGGAATAATATCAGTATCCCTCAAGTTTTCTATTCAGTGTTTTCACTTCTCATTGTAGAGAGGAGAGGAACAAGAAAGAAAGGTTATGGGACAAAACGTGAAAAGGTTATGGGACAAAACAGATGAGGATGGATTTGGCCAGGTTAACTAGTTGATCTCCAGACATCTTGAAACTTTCATTGTCCCATTCCCTCTCAGGCAATCTGTGCAAAACTACTTGCACATTTCCAATTATAGCTGCACAATTTCTGAGAAGGCACTGCTCCCATAAGGCCCATGTAGCTATAGATCTGCTCAGACCTAAGCATTTGTGAAACAGAACAGTGGTTAGTCAATATGATTTCTGGAGTGGTAGCGTACTCAGACTCACTGTGGGCCCCCAAAGGACTGCATCAAGAGTTACAGGAACACCAGAGAGGCTCCAGCATCAATCACCACCAGCTTCTCTCTTAGCCATGTCACCACCAACAGACAAGCTCAAAGTTACATTTTATCTAGCCTATGACAGGAATATGGCCAGTAGGGATGATGATAACTGGTGGGTTTGAATGTTTTCCTAGGTCTTACTGCAAGCCCAGCAAGAATGCCACAAGCAGTGGAAACAGTAGAGAGCTGAGGTGAGAGTTTAAATAGTACCTGTCACCAATGCCTTTTGTCACCATGTCAGTGCCAAAAGATGAGATGGGGGTGCATAACAAGATGAGTATACACATAAACAGAGCTTGTTACACTTCCTATAGAGCAGGATATTAATGTGCAAGATGCAATAACATCTTGTTTTGCTGTGCATATAGGATGTCCATATGATATGTTTAAGTCACTTTCTGAGCTGCTACGTAATATGAATCTAGGTCTAATGTGATAGCAACATTGCTCTAAATGTATAGAGTTCCTGCAGAACTGGCTCTTTGTTAAATTATTAAACATACTATACTATACTATACTATACTATACTATACACTATACTATACACTATACTATACACTATACTATACACTATACTATACACTATACTATACACTATACTATACCATGCCATGCTATGCCATGCTATGCCAATTTTGTCTGTACCTTTCCAGAATGGCTACAAAAGTGATAACGGAGCTGTCCATCACTTCTCAAGTGCATGAATATGCAAGCATTTTTATCACCAGAACTTCACAATAGCAGCATGTTTCATTTGAATATTAATAGGCTTTAAGCCACACACTTTTTATTTCATATTATAAGAATGGGAATTGCAAAGTATACAACAGAATGAGAAGGAGCAGCCTAACAATCAAGAACTGAGGTATTCAGTGTGCAAGCATATATACATGCACAACAAAATGCATATTCTCTGCAATTGTGTTATGCCACACCTAGCAGCTATTTGAATCTGAAAATAATTAGAACATTAGCTATTCATACTTATTTATATATGAAATGGAAATGTGCGATTATGATAAATAGACTAGTTTTCCATTGTCCCTGGGCTCAAATTGTAAAGAAGAATTATGCACACAAAATAATTATAGTTTAAATGACTGCACAAATATGAGGCAATAGGAAAGATACTTAGTAAAGAAGGCATTTTTGGTCTCCTTTATCTGAGGAGCTATTCAGGTGAAAGGCTTGATCCAAGCAATGTTTCCCTTCTCATTTATCTTCATGAGGTATCAGCACACAAAAAAGGATATCAGCAAAAACCCTGAAAGGTATATTCATAGGATAAATAGTTTATGACCAGATTAGACATTTTTGAGGAATAGGTCCTTTGATGGACTAGCCGTGGTGATCAAGGAAAATTTCCATACCCATAGGCCTCTGATAAAGTGGTGGGGGCAGCACAGTGAGAGGGTCTTAACTTTTGTGGATTTTTTGTTGGCTCACTGGTGAACTGGTTGGCTGCTGTGTGAAACTGGATTCTGGACCAGATGGACCATGGGTCTGATCTAGTAGGGTTGGCCATTTTAGTTTTTTGGTCAAAATGACAACTTGCTCTTTACAAATAGGTCCTCTAATGACAATTTCATTGTTCTTGCTATCTTTCAACATATTTCTCAAAGATGTGGGATAGTGTAACCTACAGTAACCTGGACCCTCACACAGCTAATTCCCCAGAAACAAATTTCAAAGCATGCAAGAAACAAAGATGTCTGCCACAAATATAATAGAAACTTTTAAAAATTGGAGACAAGTCTATGAAACCTTTTGCTGCAGTAAAATTTTGCTAGACTTCAAAGTATCATAAGACATTGTTTTTGCTGCAATAGATTTACATGGCTATCCCTCAGGATATTCTGTGTTTACCCAAGGGCCAAATGACATGCTCTGTTTTGTATGAGATCCCAATCTATTCTTGGTGCTGGAGGGGGCAGCAGTGGGAGGGCTTCTAGTGTCCTGTCCCCACTGCTGGACCTCCTGATGGCACCTGATATATTTTGGCTGCTGTGTGACAGAGTGTTGGACTAGACGGGCCATTGGCCTGATTCAGCATTGGCTTCTCTTATGTTCTTATATTCTAATCACGACAGGCAGCCATATTACAGCTGTGAATCCCCCATGGCATTTGTAATGAAATGGCAGTTACCTGTGTTTGTAAGATGTCTGCTGTCTGGGGTGGCTTGTTTAAAATGTTTCCCCACAAGGTTTAATTGAGCTGTTGTTCCAGAAAGGGCCAGCAGGGGTACCACTCACTGGGTTGAATGGGGCTTCCTCATTTGTTGGCCTACAGTTCCCAGCTGCCCAAGGATGAAAAGTGTGGGAAAAGAGGGACCATCCCAAGGGGCAGGGGCAGCATTAAGATATGCTCCAGCCCAGCTAGGGGGAGGCAGTTCAAAAATGTGGTATTGCAATTGGAAATCCATACCCATAGGCCTCTGATAGGCCTTCACTTGCTAACCTTTTTATGCAACACTTTGAAGAAACATATTGAGAACCCTTTTTTTCTTAACATTAAAAAATCTGAGATATATTAATGGGGTTTTTGTTAGTGCAGGGCAATATATGCTTAAACCAATTTCATCAGTGGCTCAATACACTGCATGACAGCATAAAGTCTGATATACACTATAGTCAGCAGTCTATTAACTTTTTAGGTTCATCAGGGCAGGCTAATGGTTAGGCCATACCATATGGCAACTGACATATGGCAACTGACAGAAATTCTTTATTATATTTCACTTCCTTCCATCCACATAAATTATACCATAATTTACCCTATGGACAATTCATACAGGCCAAAAGGAATTAATCCATTCCACAAGATTTTGCAATGGAAGCAGATTTACTTGAGAAGCAATTCATGCAAAGAGGTTACCCATTCAGGACGACTAAACAGGTTAGAACTCGGGCAGAGCATGCAGCAAGGGAGGAGTTATTGAAATACAAAAATAGAAAATCTACAGGAAGAATTACATGTGTTTTTCAACATTCCAGCATTTCCAATCAAATTAGAAGATCAATCTTTAGACATTGGCATATAGTCTCCCATATTTCAGGTTGTCAGTTGCCACCATATATAGGTCTACGCAGAGGAAAAAACGTGAGAAATGCTTTGGTGAGATCTGATTTCTTTAAAGGCAGCACAGCTGCAACTAATCCAAGAGGGTTCCTTAAGTGTAGACATTGTAAGGCTTGTCAGTATATGGTAGAAGGCAGCAGTTACATTGATAAAAACACAGGGATTGTGTTGAATTTTAATTTTACTGCAACCTGTTCTACAAAGAATATAATTTACCTTTCTGTTTTTCAATGTGGGCTAAAATATGTAGGGGAGACTACCAGGGCAATTAGGACTCGTGTGCTGGATCACCGGTCAAGAATGAGTAATGCTGTTGAAAATTCACCAGTGTTTGGGCATTACATGCAGGCAGGTCACGATGTGAATGAGATGAAGTTTACAATTCTATCCTGCCATCAAAATAAGCCCTTTCAAATGCAAAACACTGAACAGATCTTATTACAAAAGGAAACTAGAATCATTTATGAATTAAAAACATATCATCCTTTTGGTATGAATCAAAGTATAGACTTTACATCCTATATTGGTTAGCAGTAAGCTTTCAAACTTACTGGGCCTGTGCAATTGTAACCTGATATTCCTTCATAAGCTTATTCAAATAGCAAGATTTAAACTGCTTGACCTGAGCATCTGTAGCCTGTTCTTCTGTTTTAATTAGTACAGTAAAATTTCTTACCACTTGACCTGTGTTGCTGCAGCTTGATACTTGGATATAAATTGTGATGCAACACAAGGTGGAACAAGGACCCATGATCCTCTGTGATTGATTAAACTGGTTTCTGTATGTCCTACTACTGAGATTGGGGTGAGTTCCTCTGTATTTTTGTATTATGTTCTATGCAATTTATACATACTGTTTGATTATTTATCCTCATGTGTATGCCTTGAATTTGCATTTAGTCCCACTGCAGCCTATTGGCTTTGAAAAAGAATTATTTGATATGCAGCCACTTGCATCTGGACTATGCGTTGTTTTTTGGATTTCAAGATTATATGGATCCTACTGGAACTATATGAGTCCACTCTATGATGAATACATGTCAAGTTGGACTATGGAATTATAATACAATAGGAGTGAGACACATTGAAATTTTGGGGACTTTACTTCTCTGTACCACTGATCTTTACATTTTTGTATTACTGTTGGTTTTTGTAAGATTACCTTGGCTTCATATAATTATATGGTTATTGTGTAAGTGAACTCGGCATTAAATTATAGATATAGATATAGATATAGATATAGATATAGATATATAGATATTTGTTCACCTTATAGTGATTTCAGCTAGTGATCTCTTGTGTTTTGGACAATTCATTGACAGGGTTTGTTTGGTTTTTGGACCACCAGGAACATTCCTTATGAGGATTGCACATATTTCACCTACGTAATTTCACCTGAGCCTGCCTTGGTAAGGAGGGTGGGGTATAAATCGAATTAAATAAATAAATAAATAAATAATTTTCCATGAAGAGAAATTTAAGATGATTTTAAAAAAATCTGTATGATTAATTTTTAGGATGGTTTTGCATACTTCTGCATTATTATATGAATTTAATTTATACATTTTTGGAGCTAAAAGTTTAAAATGAAAGATGTGATGAGATTAAATTTGCTTTTGTAAATCTCTCTATATAATAATTCTGTTTTTGTGGTGGCACTCTCCTGAACATTTCACATGCTCCCAAATCAGTTGGCTCCCTGATCTGTCACTCAGAAGCTACTGGACACCAGCACACATCTTCAGAATATATTGAACTTCCTCAGTCTGTAGATTGAATAGCTCGGAGAATACTGGGCTGGCTAAGGACTGATTGCTTTTTCCATCCAAGATGACGTACATCTTTGCAGCCTTGTCCAGATGATCTGTAGGGAAAACTTTGGCAAGGCATATCTGAAGGCAGGACCTTTTACTCTTCCTGGTGCCGCAAACCTGAGTGCAGAGGGCACCAACAGGCTGGGTGGGAGTGTTTGATATGTCTGCAGAGGTTGTCATGATAGAGGAGCTAGGCGTGGGTTGCTGTGGCAGATCAGAGTTCGGATGCAAGGCACCAGGGTGCTTGTTGCTGTCACACACATGACACTTGATAACAGCTTTACAGTCCTTAGCTATGTGGTCCTTGGACTTGCAGCACTTGAAGCATAACTGGTACTCCTTGATCAAAGCCTTTTGCTCCTCCAATGGTTTTGTTCTGAGCTCTCTGCATTTGTTCAGTGGGTGCAGCTTCTTGTGAAACAGACAAACCGGCTGTCGGCTCTGTTGGCTTCATTGCCTTCTGCTCCAAAGACCTCTCTCTTTTTGGTTTTGCCGGGATATCAGATAGTTCTGTCTTCCTTGCAGACATTGCTGTCCTAACTCTGGTGTCTCGTAGAGCTGTTTTCTCAATGCAAGAGTCTAAGTGGTTTGTAGACCATCCACACTGGGCATCATTACAAACCATCGCAGCCTCTGTGACAAAACTTATGAGGTATGAGAAGGGAGGGTACCTGCCCTGACAGGCAGCCTTGTAACTGGCCACTTTGCTCTACTTGTCCTGCAGCACAGGGGGTATCTTCTCCTTGACCACCAAATGCACTGTGCATTGGTTGAGACTTGTGAGCCCTGGTAAGGCAGGATTCTCTTTTGCCACCTGCAGGTGTTTAAGGAGATCAGCCAAGGTCCATAGCTTCTCAGGGTTCTTGGCCATTATCGGGAGAAATTTATGGTTCTTTTCCATTTCTTTGTCTTTCCTAATCACAAGGAGGAGGGGAGATTCATCTCTTCCCACCACAGCCCTAGAATTGACCTAGATCACAAAATGTAACTTTTCCATCCAGCTATCAGCTAGATCGTAAGTAAATGATCTTCTGTATGCATGTGAAGTTCAATAAAGATGATTTAAGATCCAATGGCTGCGGGGGGGTGGGGAGTGCAACAAAGTTCAGTCAGACAGCACACTTTGTTTTATGTGAAGACAAACCTGGGCTCTTTTTAATCTCCTACCACTGGCCTAGTTAAAGGTAGAACAGCTAAATCCCTGTACTGAGATTCATTTTAAAATATTAGTTAAAAATAAACCAGAAACCTTTTTTAAAACCTATTTAAAACCACACAGCTAAACCAGAAGCACACAGACAGCACTGACTCCCATGCCTAAGAAAGCCCAAACAAAACATGTGCCTAAAAGGCACAGAACAGAAAAGTAAACAGACAGAACCTACCTAGCCTCCCCAAGCAGAAGGCCTAGTAACCTCTGCCCAAAAAACTAACAACCCCAACAAACACACAATACAAAGAACTAAAAAAAATTGAAGCTGCAACAGAACAGAATAAACAAGAACCAAAAGCAGTCCAGCAGAGAACCTAGGCCCCAGGCAGAAGGCCTAGTCAGTAACCCCCCCTGAAAAAAAAAACCCAAAGAGCCCAGAAAATACAATAAAGGAACTTTAAAAACTTAAACTGCAAACAAGCAAGCAACAGAAGAGCCAAAAAAACACAAGGTCCCAAGTCCCAGGAAGAAGGCTTAGTCAACCCCCCCCCAAAAAAAAGCCCCAAGCCAATAGATGAAAATGAAGCACAGAAAAAGCTGCAAACAGGCAAGCAACACAGAAGAACTACAAAACACAAGAGAACCAAAAACAGAGGGCCTAGGCCCCAGGAAGAAAGCCTAGTCAAAACACACACACCCAGAAAAATCCCCAAGCCAATAGATAAAAATGAAGCACAGAAAAAAATATTAAACTGCAAACAACACAGAACACAACAGGTTGGCAAAAACACAAACTAAAAGAATCCTCCCCCCAAAAAAACCCCCAGAAAGAGGCCTGAAAGGCTCTAGAGGCCTACCCACCACCATACCAACCCCAGGCTCCAACCACCAACCCACAAGGAATAAAGATTTTTTTTTTTAAAGTGCCCTAATGTAATTCAAACCAGTCTGAAGTCTTTAGTCTTGATCCGATATCCAAAGACAGGCAGCACTGGGAGGAAAGGAGGCTCAAGGAGAAGGGGCAGCAGAAGCCAGCCACACACAATCTCCAAACCAAGCTCTCTCTCTCACCACCACCAGCAGGAACCAGGAACAGCAATAGAGTCAGCCAGCCAGAGAGTCTGCTTTTATGCTCTCTGTGCATACACAGAAGGATTTCAAAAGAAACAACCTTCTGTGATTGGCCAGAGTGCAGATGCCAAAATTCTATTGGCCGCCAGTTCTCTTTCCCTGGGAAAGGAGAAAGCTAGTAGCTGGGCTTACAACTGAAGCCAACAGCAACAACAGGCTTGCAAAAAGTTGCAAGCTGCAATACATTTTGAAATACATTGTAGTGATTGGATGTCTGGAAGGTCCCTCTTCCCTCCTCCCTCTTGGAAACAGGAGCAAGAGGCAGGAAAGAGGGGGAAATGGCAAGAAAATGAGGTTTTCTGCTGCCCTTTAAACTTTAAATGCCTCCATGGCCATTTTTTTGGAATCCCGAAAAAAGCCAAAAAAAACCCACCCAATTTTTTTGGGGGGTGGGGGTGGGTGGGTCCAGATATCTGAAAAGGCTCAGGGAAGCCTTTTCGGCATTTGAAAAGCTGAAAAAACCTGAAAAAACTTTTTGGGTTTTTTCGGTTTGGGAATACCTGAATGCACACCCCTATTGGCAGCCCTGTAACTGGCTATGGAACTGCTTCCCAGACCCTTGGAACCCTGAAGACATGGCATAGGAGGAGGTGCTTTTCTAGCTTAGCTGCCACTGCATAACCCCAAATCAACACAAGTCGGGGTGGAGGGAACCATATGTGTTACCATGAGGCTGCTCTCCCGTACTACCCACTTGGGGCAGCAAAATGACTTGAGACAGCCCTGCCTTATATCTAAGCAGAAGGAAATAAACATGGCTCACCTCCCTCTATTTTTCCCTTCCCTCTGCCACCCCACCAGCCACAGCTGGAACACTCACCTGGAGCTTCCTTCTAGAACTCATATTTCTTCCGACAGTGGGCCTTACTCCTAGTTTACCATAAAACACATTAGGATTTCAGGACTGAAAGGCTTGTGCTGAATTAATGATAATTTAAACTTTTTATGCACAAAGATTTAATATTTCACAAATATTTTCAAAACACAAAGATGATACAGATTAGGAACACAGCTGTTCTGTAAGGCTGACAGGTAGACAAGATTTTGCACAATTTCCAGATTACTGAAAACTGCAATGCTGAAATAAAGACAGTCTATATTGCAAATGCTACTCCAGGGGGAGATCTCATATCTTTGTAGTCTGTTTTGCATGTGCTGATGCTAATAGCACAACTTTCCATTTTCACACCAAGGGCATGTAGAGTTAGCGCTGTTCAGAATTTTGTGGAAATCAGATGTTTTGAATGAGCACCTCTGATCCATGTGCAAAAAAAGCTCATAACTGAATGGCAGGCAGGTGTTGGCTGGCCCTTGCTGGTTCCTGCTCTCTTGCTCAGGGCTCCTCCCAGCTGGCAGTGACCATGAATGCAAGGAGGGTGGCCAGCATCTCCATGCAGCTGGAGGAAGCTGGCTTGATGGGCGGTGGTAGGGCTCCTGCTCCCCCAGGAGCGGCACGATCTTCCCTGAGGGGGTTGGTGGTGGGAGGGAAAGGTTGCTGGGAGAAAGGGAGGGACAGTCCTGGGAGGCTGTGAGGGCACCTGAAGGGGGCTTCAGAAATTGGTGGGCACATGGGGGGGTGCCAGAAGGTGTCCTTTCCTAGTGTGCCAAAATACCTGGGGCCGGCCCTGATTGCCCTCTCCTTGCTGCAGCCCCTCTGGGCTCTGGTGCATTTTATTTGCAAGGATTCAGGCGGGGGGGGGGCACAAAAAGAGGTGATATAAGATGAGAAAGATCCCCTTTGTATGAATTCCTTTAGCTGCACAAATTTGGGTCCATTCCATAGGAACTAGTAAATCTGAAACCAAATTCAAATGTAAAATAACTATTGTATCAAGAAAAACAAATCCAGGAACACTTGAAAAAGGAATTCAGAAAATATATTTCACCCTTCCCCATTTCCTGTTCACCCCCTGCTGCCTTGAAAGTATTTGAAACTGGCATAAATTCACTCTTGTTAAGTTGAAGATTTTCTTCAAAATACAGCCTGGCAAATTGTATTGAAACCTATCATAGATTACACTCATGAGTAAGAAAGATAATGTTTATAGTGAAGCTGATGACTATATTTTAAGAATAGCTAAAGAAAACCTAAAGGTAAAGTGCTTCCTCTAAAGTGGTAACCCACACAGTAATTCTTTTTCATTTTAAAATTGATTCTGCACCCCTGCTCGATGACAACAGTCATTTCTCAACCCAGCTAGCCTTCTTAACCTTATTGTTGCATATGAAGGATAACAGTAAGTACCTATCAGACCAAAATTTATTAGTCAGTAGTAGTCTAGCTATAACGTGGGCTGCACATGAAATAGCGATCTCTGCCTATCATTATATGCAAAATTCATAAAACTAAAGGATTGCATTCTGATCTAAAGGCTGATGTACCAAAAGTGCTGCTGTATGCATATTGTTTTATAGCATTTGTCACAGTGGTGTCATTATGCAGCAAGCTGTTTGGTACAATAACTTATGTTCATTGGGTACTATGGCCAGCCTTCAAAAAAATATTTTGTGATGTAGTGGGGGGAAATAAATAATCTAGTCTACATGGAAAGCTCATACACACAAGCAACTTATACTTCTGGAGACGAGCTAGCATGGGGTACAATGGTGCCTAATGTATGGGGCTTTAATGAGAAATAGAAAGAGGCCATGTCTATATTCTGCTCAGCTATACAAAGTCGGACATGAGTAAATAAGACTGGCAATTTGCCCTGCTATAGCCACGTTTCAGCCACATTTCCCAAGCGGCTTAAAGAGGGCGTTCACACAGGCACATCTGCCTGGCCTTCCCCACCTGTAGGCAACCCGTGCTATTCTGCTTCGCTCCCGGGATTGAAAGATACCTGTTGAAAGTGGTAGCAAATCCCAGAGAGTGTCTTTATCCCGCTGCATTCCGCTTCCTGGAAGTGTGAACACTCAGTTGAAAAGCCGGGAGCAACTCGTGTTGCGCATAAGGCAGCAGTGATATGATTGGCTGTGCTATGCTCTACCGTCCAATGTGGTGCCAGTGCAATGGGATCCTCCCCAAATCCGCTGGATGCCTATTTGTGTATGAGCGCATGAGTGCATATGCGCTCATACACATGTAGGCATCCAGCCAATTTACCAGGAAAAAGCCGTTTACAGCCATGCCTCCAGGCTAGCAGTCTGAACGCTCCTGCACGCCTCCTCCCAGTATGCTCCCACATCAGTTGGCCCCATGTGACTGGAAAAACCCGGAACAGTTCGTTCTAGGGCTTTTTTTTTTGCCATGACTGGCTCCCGCTTCAAACTGCCAGTCTGAATTCAGCCTATGTGTGTCCCAACCACACCAAATGGAAGTCACAAACAGTGATGATATTGAATTTTGTCAGGTTGCCTGTTCACTTTGAATATCATGACTTTGATAATTTCTGTGCTACAAAAGAAGGGAAAAATAAGAATGTAAGCTTTACACTACTTTTCTGTTTTACCAGAACAGTTTTTCCCCATAAAAATATCTTTTTAATATTATTTGTGCTTCAGTTATACATAAATTGCATGTAAGCCCATGAAAATGGTATGTCTAAAATGCCATAAATGAAACAAAAATATTAGAAAGATTTATCAGTGACAAAAACAAAAATGAGACAGGCTGAAATCTATGACAGCGACAACATATAGCATTTAAAAATCCCTAAAATGGCAATTTCAGCTTGACATTAGTCATACATTCTGAAACAGTAAAGTAACAAAAGTTTTCTTAACCACATGTCAGTCTAGAGGGTTGGATCCAGCTAGCTTCTTTTCCTCCCACAATTCCCCTTCTTAATATAGCACCTACCCCCCCATACATAATGAGAGAACCAAGCATTTTAGAAAGTGTGAAGCAATGGTATATGCCATTTCATTGGAAACCCAGAGCCTAGTGGCCTTGATGCAATTGCGTACCCTTACTTGGGAGGCAACCCCATTAAATACTATGGCCACAAGATCAGATTGCATGGGTCTTCTGCAGGATAAACATGAACCAATACATTTTTACAAAAAAAAAAATCCATACCTGGAACATTAAAGACTGAAGATAATGAGTGATATAAAGCATTTTCTTTCATCAACCATTTTCTTCAGCATGGTCTCAAAAAACCTTTAACCAGTATTTACATATCAAAGTTTTTTGTTTTAAAAGCCTAAAATGAATGTTTATTTTAGTCATAACTCAGGTGCTGATAATCAGGTATTTTAAAATAGTGATTATACCAGCATGGCTACCCTCTGAAACTATCTATATGTAGAGAAATTCAGAATATCTCTAATCCAGTGTGCTATTTCCAGTATGATAGGAATGACTCATAAAAACATAAGAAGAGCCCTGGGGGATCAGACCTAGGGTAGCCAGGTTCCCCTTGGCCACTGGCCAGGGGTTGGGGTGGTAGGGTTGCTAGATCCAAGTTGGGAAACTCCTGGAGATTTGGGAATGGAGCCTGCAGAGGACAGGAACCTCTGTGGGATACAATGCTATAGAGTCTACCCTCCAAAGCATCCATTTTTTCTGGATTTCTGTAGGCTACAGATAAGCTGTAATTCTGAGGATCCCCGGGTTTTACCTGGAGGCTAGCATCCCTAAGACCAATGGTGCATCTAGTCCAGCTTCCTATCTCATGCAATGGCCAACCAGAGGCTGAGGCCTTCCCCTGATGTTGCCTTGTGGCTCTGAGATTCAGGGGATCAGTCATCATACTTAGTACCCACTGATAAACTTATCCTCCATGAATCTATCTAATCCCCTTTAAAAGCTATTTATTCCTGTGGCCATCGCTATATCCTCTGGCAGTGAATTCCACATTTAAATCACTGTCTGTATAAAATAGTTGTCACGCCTGGGTGTGGCCACCCCACCCCCTGGGAGGAGCTTGGGATGTGGTCCAGACGCGGGTCCAACACAAGGGCATTGAGGTGTAGGCCTCAGATACGGTGGGCCTGCTCTTCTAGGTTACGTCACCTTACTTGAGAGTCAGGCAAGCACCGCCCCCAGGCTGGTGTCAGACGCATCAGTGTAGAGGGTGAACGACCTCTTGAAATCCGGGTTACGAAGTACCGGTCTGTGTGACAGGCTCCGTCGCAGGCCATCAAAGGCTCTCTGTCTCTTGGCGGTCCATTGTATTATGTTGGGTTTGGTTTTGTTCAAGCTGTTGGTGAGGGGCGCAGCAATGGAGGCAAAATGGGGGATGAACCGACCGTGGTACCCAACAAATCCTAGGAAGCATCGCAATTGATACTTCGTGACCAGACAGGTCATCTGTTCCAATGCTGCTATCTTCTCTGGAAGGGGCTGTAACTGCCCCCGGCCTACCTGGAAATCCAGGTACTTCAGTTCTTGGAAGCTGATGTGGCTATTTTTTGGGTTGGCTGTCAAGCCTGCCACTGCCAGGGCCCGTAGCACTTGACCGAGGTGCTGTACAAACAATGATGTTGTTGATGTAAGCCCAGGTGAATTGTCTGCACTGGGCCAATACCTGGTTGATGAGTCATTGAAAAGATGAGGCAGTGCCATGTAGGCCAAAGGGCATGCGGTGGAACTGGAATAAACCGCGGGTCGTGGCAAAGGTAGTCTTGGGCTGGTCTTCGGGTCTCATGGGGATTTGCCAAAACCCCTTCATCAAATTGAAAGTGGAGAGGTATTGGGCTTGCCCTAACTGGTTGATCAAATAGTCAGCACGAGGCATCGCATAGGCGTTGAAGCTAGCCACATTGTTCACCTCCTGATAATCAATACAGAATTGAACACTCCCATCTGGTTTAGGGACCAACACAATAGGGCTGCTCCAGGGGCTTTGGGATGGTTCTATGATCCCCATCTTGAGCATCTCACCTACTTCCTTCTCAACTATGGCCACTTATTTGTGGGGGATCGGCCTCCATCAACAGTGAACTACCACCCCTTCAGGTGTGGGTATGTGGAGTTCCATCAAAGAGGTGCACCCTGGACATGTTGAGAATACAGGAGGTGTTTGCTGCAGCAGTTGGCAAATATCCTGTTTCTAAGTGAGGTTCAGTTCTGAGTCCAGTATTGGGTCGCTGTTGTCTGGGGGGCCCTCTTCCCATGGTGGCTAGAACAGGCCTAGGTCTCCGGGGTTGTGAGCCAAGGAACAGACTATCCCGGGTCGGGTTACCCATTCCTTTAAATCATTAATATGGAGGGTCTTGATTTGCCATATGGACAGGCCACATTGCATGGCATGCATCAATTGTCCCAAAACCCGTACCACCGGGAACAGACTGAGCCAAGGATCTCTGGTTGTTTTTGCCATAACCCTATGGGCTACTGGGACTTCGGTTCCGATGTCCAAGGTATGTTGCCAGGTACCTTGGTCATACCATCACCTCATGGCCTCTTGGGCCTGTCAGAGATTCTGGGTCACCCACTGGTGAGCATCGTTTAAGTGGGCCTGTAGCTGCTAGACGTACTCACCTGCAACAGAGGTGGGAGGGTCGGAGGGAGCGACCCATTGCTCCTCAACTAGACTCAGGATACCCCGGGGCTTCTGCCCGTACACCAGTTTGAAGGGGGAGTATCTGGTTGAAGCTTGTGGGGTCTCCTGGAACGCCAACAGCAACGGGTCCAGGTACAAGTCCCAAGCGTGGGCGTGGTCATGAGAGAGACAACGGAGCATGCCTTTTATGGTTTGGTTCATACGTTTGACCAAGCCATACATTTGTGGATGGTAGGCCACTGTGAACTTCTGTTTGATATGGAGAGCTGCACAGACCCACTGCATAAAGTGGGCCGTAAAGGGGGTCCCCAGTTGGTCAAGATCTCTTTAGGGAGCCAGAGCTGGGCAAAGAAGCGCATAAGTGCCCGTGCTACTCTGGGACTGTTCATACTGGGGAGGGGGACAGCCTCGGGATACCACGTGGCATAGTCCATCAATACCAGCACATACCAAGCCCTTTGCAGCATCCAGGCCAGTGGCCCAATAAAGTCCATTGCTATGCGCTCGAAGGGAACCCCGATGATTGGTAAAGGTGCCAGTGGTACCTTGGGTTCCCCTTGTGTGGACATCCTCAGGCAGATCTCGCAGGACTTGACATATTGTGTGACCTCTCACGACACGGATGGCCAGAAGAACCGATCCAGAACCCAACATGAAGTATTTTTCCTCCCTTGGTGCCCAGCACAGGGGTGATCATGGCCTGTTCCAAAACTTGGGAGTGGTATTTCTGGGGGACTAGGAGCTGCCTCTGGGCCTTCTCCCCCTTTGATTGCCATTCCCTGAACCACAACCCCCCCTCCTGTATGGCCCATGTGGTTGCAGATATAACACAGGCCGGGACTGAGTGGCCAGTTGGTCAAAGGGCCATCTTCCATGGGCATCTTCCCATCTCTCAGCTCCCAACTTCCTGGAGTCGGGGGGGCCACTCCACCGGGGAGTCGGCAGTCCTGGCCCTCCCCGAGGTTGGAAGGGTGGGTGCACTCGCCTGCCCCGGGACCCCTCAGAACCACAGCCTCCTCTATCCCCTCCTCCTTTCGGCAATCCTGCCCTGGCCCCTATGGCCTTACTGGTCTCTTGGCCAGTGGCAACACCCTCAGCTGTGAGGAAGTTCTATCATAGCTCCAAGGCTTCCACCAGGATCTCGGGCTTCCAACAGGCAACCCAATGGAGGATGTGGAGCAACTGTTCTAGGATGACCTGCTCCACTACTTGCTTGGCTTCATCAGACTGGGGTCTCAGCCAGTGGGTTGCGGCATCTTTCAGGGTGGCCAGCACAGCTCTAGGACTCTCGTTGCTCTGCCACATGATGGTGCAGAATTTCATCCATGCCCATTCCAGGGTGATCGCCAAGTGGTCCAGAATGGCCTCTTTCACTTTCCAATAGTCCGCGGCCTCTTCTTTCGAGAGGGCTTTTACTTGCCCATTTGGCCACCTCAGCCACCCGCTCGAAGGTCTCAATGTAGGCCTCTACATCATCATCGAGACCCAACTTTGTCAACAGGATCCATGACCCTTGACCTGGCCATCCATCACCCTGCCAGCTGCCGCCGGTACCAGTGGTGATGGCTTGTAAGTCGCACACTAGCACAGCTTGGGATGCCTGCTGTTGGTGCATCATGTCCCACAGCACTTGCGCATTGTGCTCCGTCAACCACTGCCTGAACTGGGAGAGGTCCATGATGGTGGGGCTTCATTCATGGGTAGATGGCTGCACCAACACTGAGTCCTGACTCCCTTCTGAGCTAGACTCAGAGGTTTCCTCCATTTAGTTGGTGATCTCCAGAGTGCTGTGTCGACAGGGGAGCGGTTGCCACCCGGGCGGGGCTGGAAGGCAGGGTTGAGGGTGTTTCAGTGGGCCCCTCTGCCTGCATTCTCCACCATGTTGTCATGCCTGGGCATGGCCACCCCGCCCCCTGGGAGGACTGTGGGACATGGTCCAGACACAGGTCCATACACAAGGGCGCCAAGCCTCTGCCTCTCTCTCAGAGGGCCTCAGGCTGCCCCTTTCCACTCTGACTTCCTCCCTGGCCTCTCCTCTTCTGCTCTTTTTATTCCTGCATCTGCCCTCTGTCCCAACTTCCGTGCTCCCCATTCACTCCCTGCCCTGCTCTTCTGACAGACGCTCAGGAGATTGGTGCCAGCCTGACTCCTCCCCCGACCTGGGCGGGTCCTGAGTTGGCCACTGCTGGTGCTGAGCCAGGGCATGATGCTTCTCTGCCATCTTGGTGGCCGGCATCCTCCTGGCTTCATGGTGCCCCGCCGTCTCTCTCGGGCGCCTCCCTGATACCCTGACATCTGGCCAGCCTCTCAGAGCTCTTTCCTGGGTCTGGGCTCGGCCAGGCCATCCTTCGTCACGGTGGCTTTGGGGCAATCCTGGCGAGGCCCATGTGAGTGGCCCTCCACCCATCCAGATGCATCTGAGTGGCCCCCTCCTCGTCTTGGGACCCACGCTCTGGTAGGGACCGTTTTCGGGTGGTACTCAGCTTGCCTCCACTTCTGCCGCCTTCTCCCTGAGGCCTGTGGCATTGGGTTCCTGGGCTCCGCTCTCGGGGGGAGGGTGACCCAGTCCCGCATTGGGACAGTAGTATTTTCTTTTGTCCGTCCTGAGCCTACTGCACATCAGCTTTATTGGATGCCCTCAAATTTTAGTATTTTGGGAGAGGGAGAAAAAGTTCTGTTTGCCAACTCTCCCCACCCCATGCATAAATTTATAAACCTCTCTCACGTGCCCCTTTAGTCGTCTCTTTTATAAACTGAAAAGTTCCAGATTCTTCAGCTCATTGGAAAGGTGCTCCAACCCCGTAAACATCTTGGTTGCCCTCCTTTGTACTTTTTCCAGCTCTGCAATGTCCTTTTCAAGATATGGTGACCAGACTGTACACAGAGTTCCAACTGAGACCGCACCACACATCTATACAGGGGCATTACAGTGCTGGCCATTTTATTCTCAGTCCTTTTCCTAATAATCTCTAACACAAAGTTTGTCTTTTTCACCATTGCCACACACTGGGTTGACACTTTCATTGAGTTATACACTACAACTCCTGCATCTTTTCCCCTCTCAGTCTCAGTCAGTTCAGACCCCATTAGCCTATGTGACATTGCGATTTTTTGTCCCAATGTGCATCACCTTACAAAATATACTGTCACAATATATTTTGACTGTTCATAGGTTAATTAATTCATAATTTTAATTCATATGCAAGAATTTATGAATTCAGAGCTAGTTGTCCTGGAAACATCACTAATGTCATCAAAGAAACAAAAAAACAAAAAAAACCCCAATCAATAATTTCTTCCATATGGTTGCTCAAAAATAGAAGGCTGTAAATTAACTTGCCAAAAAAAAGGAATCTAAAATTGTCTCCCCTCCCCTACCTGAAAGTATTAATATGGAAACTGCAGAACGAACAAATCTACCCAAGTTGATTGATAATAGTTCATAAACCAGTAATCCGTCCTGATGCAAACTAAATCTCCTTAAACTAAAATATTGAGCAATAAAACTGTAAAAACAAATTAGTGGTATGCTGACATAACTGGCTGGAACACAAGCAGGAAAAAAAGAATAAGAACATGCTTAGAATAAAGAAAGAAGGCTTGGTCTTTTATAGCTTTAGCAATGATACCAAGCCTTGCATGATAAGTCAGAATTCATTCCCAGACTTCTCTGGCTAAATGAGTATGACACTTCTAATGGCATAGTTCATAAATTTTACTTTCAGGTGGGCAAAGTAGCATAGTTTGCCCCCACTTCACATGATTCCTGAGATACATCGTTTTTCCTGTGTGGCTGCCATTCCTCCTTGTCCAGTTCAATGGAGCTGTTCGGGACATGGAGATGCTGTTCTCTGGCTGTTCTCTGACAGCAGCTCTAAGCACTTGCACAGACTAAACAGAGTAACAATACCTATCTTGCTTATATTGCAAAGGGGGCATAGGATGTCTTAGTTCAAAAAGTAACAGTAGTGTAATAGTTTTTTTTTTAAAAAAAGGACCAATCAAAATATCACAAAATAGTGAACAAGCTTTCAGTTTCCCAGGATCCTCGATCATGTTGGATCAATAGCAACAGTAAGTGTTAGGGAAGTAATATTTCAGGACCTCATTCAGGAACCCATACTTTGAAGTTGGGGGAGGGTATGTTGCAGATTTAATTTGATGAATCTGTGCTGAGTGCAGAACAGGTTTCAATATGCACTAAAGGCTACTGGAATGTATGAGGACGAGGAGGAGGAGGAAGAAGAAGAGGAACAGGAAGAAGAAGCTTTCCTATTATCCTAGGTATTTTGATGTTTCTCCAGCACTGCAGGTTCTTATTGTATAGAAACAGGCAGAAGAAAATCGTGGTAGGTCCCACTCTTCTTACAGCTTTTCCAGACTCACAACTCTGAACTGCTTTCATAGGCTTTCATACTATCCACTGAATATTAGATAGGTTGCCCTATGCATATCCTTGCATTTTCAGTTTTAAGTCAGGTGGGTGAGGTCAGTCTGCAGTACTAGGGGCTGGCTGAGCTTGAAAGAATTTCCTTATGATTTTTCACCTTGTACACAGCCTTCTTTGTTCCTGTGGACTTCTTTCTTCCTGGCAGCCCCCACAGTTTCTCTCATTTTCCTGATTCTCTGCGGTGTCACCTTGGGTCAGTCATAAGTTTCAGAGCTGTTCTCTCAAGGGCAGTTCTCAAGAGAGCTCTCTTAGCCCCACCTACCTCACAGGGTGTCTGTTGTGGGGAGGGGAAGGGAAAGGAGATTGTAAGCCACTCTGAGACACCTTTGGGTAGTGAGGGACAGGGTATAAATCCAATTTCCTCTCCTCCTCCTCCTCTGAGCTTTCTCTCACTCCCACTTCTCCCTTCCCTTCCTTCCCCCTGCAACTTCTTTCTTTTATTTCTGGTAGAATTTTCTGTGCAGGCTGGGATGAATGAAGGTAAAAGCTGTAACTTTGTGTCTTATGTCCTTATTTCCGGGTATGGGTACAAATAATATTACATTTTTTCACATGGAAACTTGCCCCACCCTGGTGTTCTTGAGGTAGACTGATAGCTTTGTTGCAGTATAAACTTTTATGGATTAAAGTTTACTTTTCAGTTACATAAAGAATAATTGCAGGTAGTATTCATATTATACAAGTGGGGGACATGCAAGGACTTCCTGGGGGAAGATCTTGTTTTCCCCACTCCCATTATTTCCTCTTTTGCTTCGCTGAAAGCCTCCATAGCCTCTTTTCCTGCTTCCTTTTCTGTTTCCCACTCACCAGGCTATCTATCTTTACCTCCCCCCTTGTCAGTTTTCCCTCCTTCCCTTTCCATCATAGCCTCTTTCTGAGATAAATCTGCATCATTCTGGCTGCTGGTCAGTTGCTGAGTGGGGAACACACATGGACCTGCAGGGGCACCTTAGTTTCCCTTAGTTTCCTCTTTCCTCACAGAAGAAGAGGAGGAGGAGGAGGAGACTGGATTTATACCCTGCCCCTCACTACATGAAGGAGTCTCAGGATGGCTTACAATCCCTTTCGCTCCCCACAATAGACACCCTGTGAGGTAGGTGGGGCTGAGAGAGGTCTTTCAAGGACTGCTTGTGAGAAAGCAGCTCTGAAAGAACTTATGACTGACCTAAGGTCACACCAGCAGCTGCCTGTGGAGGACTGGGGAATCAAACCCAGTTCTCCCAGATTAGAGTCCATGCTCCTAACCACTACATCAAACAGACAGTCCCCAAATCCTCACCTTTCCCTTCTTCCCTTTATTCTTCCTACCCACCCACCAAACAACCAACCTTTTAACTGCCCTTCATCTTCAGCTGTATTTATTATTTATTTCATTTAAACCACAATGGGGACCCAAAACAGCTTACATCAGTCTCCTCTCCTCTGTTTTATCCTCTCAACAATCCTCTGAGTCTGGTTAGGCTGAGGACATATGACTGGGTGGCCCCAGGTCCTCCCTCAATGGCCAAAGCAGCCCTCAAAAGTAGCCTGTTGCCTCCCTCTGCTTTTTAATGATAGAAACCAAGGATTGAAAACTGGCAATACTATTGTGTACTGCAACACAATTTCCACTGGTGGCATTTGCTTCTTAAAACAAAAAATGCATCAGGTGATTAAGCCCCTCTAAAATAATAGAATCAGCTATAGAGGCTACTGTAAGCTTTTGGAGGATTGGCTACATTAAGGGTGTGCCACCTAATATGCAAAAGAGTTCCTGCTACAAAAAGAGCCCTGGTTTCACCTTCTCATCAGCTGAGGAGGGCAGAGTGCAGCAGCTTCTATTCACTCTCCCCCACTGTACTTCTCCAGTTCAGTGTAGTGGTTAAGTGCGTGGACTCTAATCTGAGAGAATCATGTTTGATTCCCCACTCCTCTACTTGCAGCTGCTGGATGACCTTGGGCAAGCCATAGTTCTGTCAGAGCTGTCCTTGAAAGGGTAGTTTCTGTCAGAGCTCTCTCAGCCCCACCTACCTCACAGGGCGTCTGTTGTGGGGAGGGGAAGGGAAAGGAGTTTGTAAGTATTCTTCCGAGTGAAGATCGGGGTATAAATTCAATCTCCCCCCTCCTCCTTCTTCCTCTTCTACCACCTACCTCTGAAGAAAAGTTTTGTCTACTTGTGTATACTTTAGAAAGCCCTCTTTTTACTTTTAGGATTTTTCTACCCCTCCCCCAGGTTTGTGAAAAGATGTTTTGTGTCTACATGGCCCCAACAAAATTAGATATGCTGATATGTTGATATTCATGATGATATAAAAATGTAAAAGATATGTTGATATTCATGATGGTACAAAAATGTAAAAGGATGTGTCAAATGAATATGAAATGCAATGTCAGCTGTGGTATTTTATCTTCATAATAACCTTGAAAAACCCTGAAAAAATCTGAAAAATTGTGATTAGTACAAAATTACCTAACAAAATTCATGATTACTTTATTGGCACCAAGATGCCCCTACAGAGGGTCCTGTACTCTAATCACTACGCCGTGTAGACTGTCACTCTGGCTGCAGTAAAGCACTCTAGTCACTTAGTGAAGCCACAACCAGGGTTAGATCCAGGTGTGTAGCCATGTTGGTCTGAAGCAGCAGAACAAAGTTTGAGTCCAGTGGCACCTTTAAGACCAACAAAGTTTTATTCAAGGCATGCGCTTTTGAGTGCAAACACACTTCTTCAGATATAGTCTCCTTGACCAGATATAGGGCCAATCTGCATTTAGCATTTTTACCAACACACACTGGAACAGAAAAAGATGCAGTTCAAAACCACATTCAACTACCCCAGGCCAACACGGTACTGACTGCAGAGTCACCCCCGAATGGCCATAAAATGGCCATAAATCTATGCAGACAACCACAATAAAACGAGAGATCAAACGAAATGAAAGCAACATGCAGTCTGGCATAAAATGTGACACTCAATCAAAGTGAAAGTGGCATGCAGTGTAGATGGGGATTTCTGTTCCAGTGTGGGTTTGGTAAGACAGCGGAGCAAATGCTAGATGCAGATCAGGCCATAGTATCCATAACCAGAGCATCCTTGATCCAAGTGCTCTTACTACTAGCCACATACCTTACAATGGGAGGAAAGAATAGTTCTTCCCAAAACAACTGACTTGTTTTTTACTTGTTAATTTTACTTCCAGCTGCTCACCCATTTGGAAACAAAATTGAAATGAGTATCTTACAGCTTTAAGGAAAGATTTCTAAATTAATATCAGAGCAGAGGTTTTTTTAAAAAAAATACAAACTTCTAAAACTATGAAAAACTTGGTGGACGGCTACCACTTCTGGCAAGCAAATGATTTGTGAAGCTGTTGCAAGTGTTAATCCCAGCTTTAATATTTCTAATTAATTAACCTTGGCTACAGCAACTGTAAACTGCAAAGCAAGGGATTACTCTGAATTATCAGAGAATAAAATAAATCCATTATTTAAGTAGGGAAAAACTTTGAAAACAGTTGCGGAAAACCTACTAAAGCTTTAAATCATATTTAGATAAAGAAACACATGTTAGGTATCCTATTTGATTCACTTAAGAAGTTCTCCTTCTCTTAACTAAGCAAAACAACTTTAAGTATTGCACAGTCACTTTGGCTCATCCTCATCCAAGCTCTCCAGGTTCTCTGTTAATACATACATAGAGCTCACCAGAAGCAGGGGCTTTACCATTTGCAGAAATGCCAGGAAAAGCTCACAGTACAGCTGCAGTGAGGGCGGAAGCTAGGGATGAGTAGAGTTTCCCACTCTGTTCCCTTAGTGTTCCAAAATTTTACTTTTTCTCATTTCTGGTTCAACTAAAAGAATTTCTAATCATATTTTCTGTGTTGTATGCTTTATATTCTACTGGACTCTGTAGCCCAAATATTTCCTTGTCTTAAGCTACTTACACCATACAGTCTACATTTTAGATGTGCATGTGTACATGGGTAAGCCATTGTAAAAAGCAATCTTGATGTAATTTAGTCACAGCATATGATTGCATTAAGTTTCTGAATGGAGTGTTGTACTGATGCATGCACTCTCTCCTGTGTATGGGTACACATTACACAAGAAGAAGGTCACAGTAGAGTGTTATCAGTGATTCTGATATAACGAGAGCTCTCTCTCTCTCTCTCTCTCTCTCTCTCTCTCTCTCTCTCTCTCTCTCTCTCTCTCTCTCTCTCTCTCTCTCTCTCTCTCTCTCTCTCGGTAAACAAATAAAGTAAATGCTACAGGTACCTACACATGAAGAGTGCTGTGAACAAAGTTCAGAAATATAATGGTAAATTCCTAAGGCATCCATTCTTATTCGGAAACAGAGAGTAAACTGAGCAGGTCTAATCAGAATCATGCTTAGGTCTATTTAGTGGCTCCTCCTCCGAAGAAAGTATTCTTAGGATTATACAAGAAGTGCAAGTATGCAAGTAGGGGGGAATTTTTCAACCACTGGAAAAAAAAAAAATAGCTGAGCCCACCGATGACTTGAGACCAGGACATTTGAATGGCAGCTTGAGCCAACGTTTCTGGCAATCAGGGTTTTTTTCCCTGGGGGAAAGTGCCAGAATGGAGTTCCAGAATCTCTTTGACAGAATTCTTTTTAAAATGTTTAAAAGTTCATGAGTTTTCGATATACAGGTTGAGAAATTCATTTCCCTCTTGAGCATTCTGGCACCTCTTTTTCAAAGAAGAAGAAAAAGAAGAAGCCGCTGCCCTGCTGGCAATTATGAACTCCTTCAGATGTCTTGTGCTGTGTATTCCTGACATAATAATAATAGTGGCTTCCAGAGACTATGGTCGAATCTGCATTTGCATTTTTAAATCAGTTGCGTGCTTCTGCGATACCGTCTTTCTCTATGCTTGTTTGAATGTTGTTTGGAGAAGATTCTTTTAGCAGTGCGGAGGTGCAATGACAGTGGAGCCGCCCTGAAAGGACAATAAACATATGTGGATGTGCAAAAGTATGCTAGCACTATTGAGGTGTGAAAATGACACCAAATGTGGACAGCTTTTTTGAAGACGGAGTCAAAAGGCTGGGACACTGGTGGGAAAGACAAATGCAGTTTTGGCCAAGGTATTCTAAACTGGAGTAAGCTAAACAAATCAGATTTGGCACTAGCCAAACTGCTGCAGAGATGGGGCTTTTTTCCCCCTAAAGAGGCCCACTCTTATGACTGTTGCTCATGACTGACCTCTCATACTTGTCCTAAGGCTTCTTGTCTGGTTTTTTTTGGGGGGGAGGAATGTGATAGCAGGATGGTGGAATGTAACTGTTTTACAGTGCAATACTAAGAATGCTTTCTTGGGAGTACGCCCCACTGAGAACACCTGAGAAGGATTCTGAGTAGAGACATACTTAGGATCACACTGGAAAAATATTCAGATGAATAAAAGTTATTCTAGAAGATGTTGACTAGTAATTAATCTATCCTCAAGTGTAGCCATTTTGAATAATAACTAGGAAATAATCTCAGACCTTATTCTGGTCCAAGGGAGTGTTGAATAATATTTCCAACCCAGTGCGGTAAAAGAAACGTGTTAAACTAAAAAGGCTGATATAAAAATTGCATGGCTCTTGTCTACAAACTCTGGTGTACAGGACTGTAAAAGTAATTTACTGGCATTGTTATTGCTTAATGGCAATGATCATATCTGTAGACCATAATTAATATATGATGAGAAGATCCCTCCAGTTAAAAAGCATTTTAAGCTCCCAGAGGAAAGTAAACCCAGAACTGTTCCATGCTTTCCCTGTATATGGTTTTATCTGGTTCTCCCTCCCCGCTCAGGATTTAAAATGCCTGATACTGGAGATTTTGCAGTCAAAAAGTTATCATTTCAGGAACTCTTGAGATATGAAGTTGATTAACAAGCACCCTTGGGTGACAGTGAAGAACAGTTACTTATCTTTGGTTGAGGAAAATACATATATAGTAATGCTGAAAGGTGCATTTGTGTATATCCTAAAACAGTATAGAGCCCTAAAAGAAATATCATGCATATGTTTATGTATAGTATAGCAGTTATTTTCTTCTAACTATATTCTGGTCATAGTATAGCTAAAGCAATCTAAATGTACTGATCTTTTTAACATGCAGTCAACACAGGTGTCAGTTGCTTTCTTCAGTTCGCTTGGAGGTGCACATGAAATTTGTGTGTATCTGTCAGCTTGTCTATTCTTCACTTTAGAGACTGTCAGAAATAATCAGCTTGCTCTCTCCCTTTTACTCAGGTGCAAATGGAGCCCAACTTGCCTCATAACTGCCAAGGGATACAGCCCACACAGTGCTAGCTATTTACACTGGAGTAATATCACCCAGCCATGGAACATGCAGATGTGTAAACAGCCCTCACATTCACCACAGCAGTAGATAAATGTTGATGTGGAAATTACATTTGCCAGTGTTCTCTGATATTTACTATAAATATCACAAAGCAAATTCTATTTCCTGGAGAGGAAAAAAAATTAATTATGTGATCCATTGATAGATAAGAGCACTTGGACAGCTATGAAGTATTAGTAATGGCTGATACCTGCTGCTCTATGCAATGAAAGTGAATTTGTCTCATTCAAAAATATTCTGGTGACTGAAGGCACACAAATGTATTTGGGAGTTGCTGGTGCATGGGTTTTATTACAAATACATAATGTATGAGTCCAGCGGCACCTTTAAGACCAACACAGCTTTATTCAAGGTATAAGCTTTCATGTGCATGCACACTTCAGATCTACTGCTTCAGACCAATATGGCTATCCACCTGATTCTACATAATATGTATGATTATAGTGGCAGCGTGTCTAGTAATGCATTCCATTTTAATGCTGCATTACTTCCAAAAGTGGCAGTTCTAGTTACTCTCAATGCAAGTGGTGTTCTAAAACTATATTAATGTAGGACCTACCCTATATGCATATTGATCCTTTAAAAGGAAAAGGTTTCCCTTGCTCAAAAGCTAGTTGAATCCAACTCTGGGGGGGGTCATCTCTGTTTCCAAGTCAAAGAACCAGTGCTGTCCAAAGACTTCTCCATGGTCATGTGGCTGGCATGACTAAATGCCAAGGTGCACGGAACACTGTTACCTTCCCACTGAAGCAGTAACTATTTATCTACTTGCAATTTCTTGCTTTCAAACTGCTAGGTTGGCAGGAGCTGGGGCCAGAGACGGGAGGTCACTCTGTCACGTGGCATTAGGGTCTTGAACTGCTGAACTACAGACCTTCCGGTCTGCAACTCAGCATCTTAACCGCTAAGCCACTGGGTCCTCTTGTTGATCCTTTACCCTATTACAAAAAACACCAGCAAATGTTTGTGTGATTGCTGCATCTCCCATTTCAGAGATCCTACTATTTCTGTTCCATTGGAAATGGTGGAACAAGAAGGGAAGGCTAACCATTCTGAAAAATACTATAACCTGTTTCTGAATGGCAGCATGTGATGTTGGCAATGGGCTGACTGAATGTACACTGAGTTTGTGAATCAGAGAATTATTTTAAATTAAAAAAATTCTTTGTGGGAGTATAAGCTCACATCCTTCATAGGTTTCTAGATGATCATCAACTTTGAACGCCTACTGCTGTATAACAATTCATCCATTTATTTCCCTCTAGGGTTTGGACCAGTGTCTCTTATTTGTGTAGGGACCTGTATCTTTTCATTTTACCTAGTATACAATATTCCCACATTTATTGTATCACATTTGAGGAATCACATGAAATTCCCAGGCTACCCCAGGATTTTTCTGCCAGATGTTCCATTCATGTGAACTGGGAACCCTCCAGCCATGCATATCAGGAGCATGATTAGGGTTGCCAGGTCCTACCTGGCTGCTAGTGGGGAGACTCTTAATCTTTGCTGGAGTTCTGGTGCATGCACAAAGTGTGCACACAGTGATGACATCACCCAGAAGTTGCATCATTACATTTCCAATGTTGGGAACAACACTCTAGGTTTTGGGCAAAACTCTATAGGTTTTGTGGCCTCAAAACCGTAGAGTTTTGCCAAAAACCTAGAGCATCACTCCTGAGATAGGAAACACGATGACATTACTCCCGGGTGATGTTATCATGCTGGCACTGTCGGTGCCGGGAGGGGGCTTCTCGGGGGTGGGTCTTCCTCTGCCAGTCAGATGTGCCACAGTAGATTGGGTCCCCCAAAATTGAGGAATCCCCCCCACCATGGGAATGGCAACCCTAAGCATGATATTTGTGATTGCAGTAGTGTATGAACTGGGCAATGTGAGCATTTTATGTGACGCCAGGTTTTATTTGTGCAAACCAAAACCTTGATTGTCCAGAATTCTGGTTCATGTGAATGTAGTCTGTACTTGCATGGAAAATCCATGCATTATCTAATTCACATGAGATGGTAGCCATGAATAGCACATTTCCAAAACTAGAACCACAAACTACATACTCAACTGAACCAGGGAAAAGAACCAATTATTCTAACCCTTCCCCCAATGTTGCTTTGGCCTCCTTTATTGTTAGAGTGATCAACTTTTTTTCTTTAAGTCTGATTTAAGAATAAGTAAAGACAGGTGAAAAGATCCAGAAAATCCTAGTTTGAAACCATTCATATTTCATTAACTCAAGACTTCCAGTTACTACTTTATCAATGGTAACACAGCACAATGAAAAAGTAAAAACTTCCAAGAATTAAACATGCCCCTTTTCAAATAATAATTCAAAGAATGCAACCAACAAAAATAGTATCTACTAATTTTATTCTATTATTATTTTTAATAGATCAGCTGCCTTTATACCTGATATTTTAGAGTTCATTGTTTTTATGAGAAAGAACTGCCTGCGTGTTCGATTTTGTGATCAATATGTGGAGCAGGAAATGTCATACCCAATTTTGTCAATGATCTTTTGCCGAAGCACTGCAAACACAGGTTTACATCTTGATATACTTTTCAGAAAAATGTTGCTCTTTAAAACAAAAACATGAAAGGAAAACACAGAGCCCCAAATCAACAATGACAAAAAAACCCTCTTGAGAATGTTGATTGTGAATAGGATGATCATTACATCAGGATAGAAAACAAAGATACAGTGGAGACACACTAAATGTAAGTATCATCACATTTTAAACAGGGTTACTTATACAAGTATCACATCAATTCTACCCACAGCCTCTAATGTCAATGGCAGTCTTCTCAGCAGTTTTAACAGATGATTCTAAAACATTCAGACCATGAGCCTGCTTATGAGATACCCCATGGAACTCGCTTACTTTGTGGGACAGGCCTGCATGAGTCTTTTAAAAATCCCTTTACATTTATGATACAAAGAGATTAAAATTATATTTGAGATCACTTTTTCATAGTATACTCTCAATCCTATTTCAAAAGCACTTGCCACTTCTGTCCATAATTTAATATAAAATGGTGTCAACTTCCCCCTCACCTGTGATGGAATCTGGGAATTTAGCCACCTCCAGAGTCCTTTCTCAGCCCTGTGGCCCTGGCTAAGATTCAGATTAAAAAGGGGAGGGGTCCATGGCACCCATGTCTCTTTCTCTCTCCATCCAATCCCTCTCCTCTCTCACTTGGGTGAGGTCCAGCTCTTCTTCCCTGGTTGCCCTCCAGTTAGCCTACAAAAGGTTTTCCTGGACTCTCCCAACTCTTGAGGCCCCGGAGCTGTGCTCTGGTGGTTGGCAAGAGCCTTGGTCAATGAGGTCCTTCCTGGGATTCTGACCCTCTTGCCATCATCCTCTGAGCCCTCTTCAAAGGTCCATGGCTTCAATCCAGCCAGATATAAAGAGGTAGGGGTTGCTACTTGCCTTCCTCCCTGCCTTCCAGAGGACATGTCCCACCTTTGGTCACTGTCCCCACCTCAAAGCCTTCCCAGTGGTCTGGCTGTGGGGATGGGGCTGCTGGTTGCCTTTCTGGGTTGGCCTGCCCTTCTTCTCACTTGTGGACTCTCTGGGACTGCCTTCCTGGTCTCTTGTGGGTCTGTCCTGCCAGGGTGCAGCTTCAGGGACTTATTTTTCAGTTACTACATTGGCTGCTGAGTTTCTGGGAATTCAGCTTCTTGTGTCTTTCTTCTATGGTGCTGACTCTCCTGGGCCCAGCTTGCTCCCAGCAGTGGTTGTAATGGAAGAAGCCCCATTACTGAGGTGATTGTAGAATTCCTCCCTCTATTTATGAACATAGACTGTGGGTTTCACATGTGGTTAACCATCCCTGAGCTTATAACTACTCATTTTCCAATGGTATGGATAGTACTAGATGTCAGCTCACTGTATATAGTGCTTGGTGCACACAAAGAATTCATCCTCTTCGGAGGGGTGAAAATACAGGGAAACATTGTGACACAACGAAACAGTTTCAGTATATAATGTAAATCTATTGATTTTGAAGGGATAATTTATGTTTAAGAACAGGATTTTTGCCTCAGAGTGCCATATATATGATGACAAAGATGTTTAAAACAGCAAGCACATGTCCTCCCCCCCGCCCGACATTAAATCACATCCTTGCATTGTACTTTTCTCTGTCCCAACTTTCCAGTGAAATCACTCATGTGAAACATGGCATAGGACAAGCTATAACAAAGGAATGAAATTTCTCATGAGGTTATTGTTTTACGATATAACCCTTGATTATTGCCTAGCTAGATAGTTGCAAAATTAACTATAAAAATCTTGTATTTGGAACTATAGAATTTTAATGCCCTGCCAGTTTGGTGCAGTGGTTAAGTGTGTGGACTCTAATCTGAGAGAACTGGGTTTGATTCCTCACTTCTCCATTTGCACCTGCTAGATGGCCTTGGGCCAGCCACAGTTTCTGTCAGAGCTCTTTCAGCCCCACCTACCTCACAGGGCATCTGTTGTGGGGAGGGGGAGGGAAAGGCATTTGTAAGTGTCACGGGCTGAGATGTGGGGCCAGGCAAGCATGGGGTGGTCAGAGCACAGTCTGGGGTCAGAGCCGGGTGAGACCAAAGAGCCAAGTTCAAGGAGGAAGACAAGTAGGGTGGTCGAGAGACAGTTCAGGGTCAGGGGCCAAGCAAGCCAAGAAAACCAGGGAGCCAAGTCCAAATCACCAACTGTGAGTGTGGTCTAGAGAGCCGAGGATCAGAAGTTTCAGATTTTAGGGCCGAGAGTTCGAGAGCTGAGGGTCTGAGAGCCAAGGGGCGAGATGCAGTGTAGAGAGGTCAAGACAAGCCAAGGTCAAGGAGCCAAGGATCAAAACCAAGATGAGGAGTCAGGAACCGGAGGGTTGTGGTGCAGAGCTTCGCGGATGCAACTAGTTGCTGGCACAAGTTTGATGCCATGCCAGCATGGGCTAAGTAGTAATCCCAGCAGCTGGTAATTAGCACGCTCTGAGCACAGCCCGGCTCCCGCTAATACTCTGGGCTAAACAAACACCGGGTGCACATGCGTGCTTCGCATTGCCAGGCTGCCATGTCCCACTGGTGCTGCTCCAGTAAACGAGACACTGGTGGGGGCAAATTGGGGTGTGTATCGCTCGAGCAGCGATCTGCCGCAGCTGTTGCTGGGCCGGGTTCAGAGCTCACCGCATTGTCAGGTGTGGAGGTTTCTGGAGGGAGGAGCTCATCTGATTTCAGGAGGGGGTTTGAAAGACCTGAATCAGATTGCGGTGACAAGAGAGGAAGTCCTACGACTGATGGACAATTTAAAAACTAATAAATCACCAGGCCCGGATGGCATTCATCCGAGAGTTCTGAAAGAACTCAGATGTGAACTTGTGGATCTCCTGACAAAAATATGTAATCTTTCTTTAAAATCTGCCTCCATTCCTGAGGACTGGAAGGTAGCTAATGTCACTCCCATCTTTAAAAAGGGCTCCAGTGGAGATCCGGGAAATTACAGGCCAGTCAGTCTGACATCGATACCGGGTAAGTTGGTGGAAACTGTTATTAAGGAAAGAATTAGTAGGCACATTGATGAACAAAAACTATTGAGGCAGACTCAGCATGGGTTCTGTAAGGGAAGATCTTGTCTCACTAACCTGTTAGTGTTTTTTGAGGGAGTGAACAAACATGTGGACAAGGGGGATCCAATAGATATTATTTACCTGGACTTCCGGAAAGCTTTTGATACAGTTCCTCATCAAAGGCTCCTAAGTAAGCTCAATAGTCATGGAATAAAAGGACAAGTCCTCTTGTGGATCAAAAACTGGCTTATAAATAGGAAACAGAGAGTGAGTATAAATGGGAAACTTTCTCAGTGGAGGGTGGTAAGCAGTGGGGTACCACAGGGATCAGTACTCGGTCCGATGCTTTTTAACTTGTTTATTAATGCTTTGGAATTGGGAGTAAGCAGTGAAGTGGCTAAATTTGTAGATGACACGAAGTTGTTCCGGGTGGTGAAAACCAGGGAGGAGTGTGAGGCACTCCAAAGGGATCTGTCGAGGATGGGTGAGTAGGCGTCAACGTGGCAAATGTGGCCAAGTGCAAAGTGATGCACATTGGAGTCAAAAATCCTAAATATAAATACACGTTGATGGGGTCTGAACTGGCAGAGACGGACCAAGAGAGAGATCTTGGAGTCGTAGTGGATAACTCAATGAAAATGTCTAGACAGTGTGTAGCTGCAATAAAGAAGGCCAACGCTATGCTGGGGGTTATTAGGAAGGGAATTGAAAACAAATCAGCCAGTATCATCATGCCCCTGTATAAATCATTGGTGCGACCTCATTTGGAATACTGTGTACAGTTCTGGTCACCACATCTCAAAAAGGATATTATAGCATTGGAAAAAGTGCAGAGAAGGGCAACTAGAATGATAAAAGGGGTGGAACACCTTCCCTATGAAGAAAGCTTAAAATGCTTGGGGCTCTTTAGCTTGGAGAAATGACGGCTGAGGGGTGACATGATTGAGGTTTATAAGATTATGAATGGGATTGAGCAGGTTGAGAAAGAAGTACTTTTCTCCCTTTCTCACAATACAAGAACTCGTGGGCACTCCATGAAATTGCTGAGCAGTCGGGTTAGAATGGATAAAAGGAAATACTTCTTCACCCAAAGAGTGATTAATACATGGAATTCACTGCCACAGGAGGTGGTGGCAGCTACAAGCATGGACAGTTTCAAGAGGGAATTAGATAAACATATGGAGCAGAAGTCCATCAGTGGCTATTAGCCACAGGGTATAGATGGGAATTCTCAGTCTGGGGCAGGTGATGCACTCTATTCTTGGTGCTGGAGGGGGCAGCAGTGGGAGGGCTTCTAGTGTCCTGGCCCCACTGCTGGACCTCCTGATGGCACCTGGTATATTTTGGCCGCTGTGTGACAGAGTGTTGGACTAGATGGGCCGTTGGCCTGATTCAACATTGGCTTCTCTTATGTTCTTATCCCTGTTGACACTTAGCTCCTCCATGGCTTCCGAGGGCTCAGGTGAGGCAGGAGCCATGACAGTAAGCCACTCTGAGACTCCTTTGGGTAGTGAAGGGTGGGGTATAAATCCACTCTCTTTTTCTTTTTTCTTCTTATATGGCTGGTGTGCTGCTTCAATCCAGTCCCAATCTCTCTTTATATATAATCGTGTTTTTGTGTGACTCTTTTCTGAACATTCCACACACTCCCACAGCCTTTGGCTCTCTGATCTGCCACTCAGAGGGTGTCCCCTAGCCACTGGCTGTGTTGCCTGTGTCCTGCCTAGCCGCCACTCAAGAGTACTTGCATGGCATTGGCTGGGGGCTGGGTTTGCTCCTCTTTCCTGCACAATCCTTTAACCACTGTTCCTTGTCAGAATTTCTGGCAAATGAAGACACTTGCCTCCTGTGTGGGACTAATTTTTCCCTCAGTAGCTGTTGGTAGGTGTAACAAAATGGCACTTACCTGTGGGTCCGGTCACACTGCCGTTTTGATCGGGATTTGCTGCTGTTTCCTTACGCATGTCAGTTTCACGTTCACATGCGCGAATCCACCTCCCGCCCCGAAGCAGGCTTACTCGCGCAATGCTTCCGGGTTTTCCTGACCCCTGGAGAATGTAGTGTTTTCCTGGCACTTCCGCTTTCATTGCGCGGTTTCGCCTATGTGGACAGCCGCTCTCTCGCAAGGATTGCGATTAGGGCCGTCTGAACGTTCTTGGGGTTTTTCTTTTTTTTTTTAAAGCTTCCGGTTTGAGCACTTGAGCAAACATGCGCTTCATAAATCCATTTAAAGTTTAAATACTGGATTTATTAAGCGCATGTTTAGTCAAGCGCTCAAACCAGAAGCTTAAAAAACGCACAAAGACGGCCCTGGAGGCGGGAACAAGAGGTGGGGGCTCCAGCAGCCTGGATGGGGCTGGCAAGGAGGATGGCGGAGACGGCGGTGCCTATTTTTGTGGGGCAATGGCGGCAGTGGCGGCGGCAGCACCCCCCCCCCCAAAGTCTCGGCAGGAGCTGCAGCCGCCTGAGCCTCCCTGTGGCCGGCAGGATTGCCTGGAAGGACAGTGCAGCAGCAGGCAAGCGGGTGCTGGGAAAGAGGGGAAAGAGGCCAGCGGCTGCATGTAGACAGCCCAAAGCGAATAAAAATGTTCCCAATTTAAATAAACCGGGAACAAAGCGCATGTCCTTTGCAGTGTGACCAGAGCCTGTGTTTGTGAAATGGCTGCTGTCTGTGGTTGTTACTTTAAAATGCTCTCTCAGAAGGCTTAATTGAGCTGTAGTTCCAAAGAGGGGCCTGCAGGGGTATCACTCACTGGGTTGAATGGAGCTTCCTCATCTGCTGGCCTACAGTTCCCAGCTGCTCCAAGGCCAAAAAGTGTGGGAAAAGAGGGGCTCTCCCAAGGGGTGGGGCAGCATCAATATAGACTCCAGCTAGGCCACAAGCCAGAGATGTCGGAGAACTCTGGGAGGCAGCAAAAATTCAGCCACTCCACAGTCAGCTGGACTGGGGAATGAATGGAAGTTTCCCTGCTCTTTTGGGCAGGAGAGAGAGGTTGAAGCAGAGCCAGAGGCCACAACCTCCAGAGATAGAGAGTACTGTGTGTAGGGAAAGAGGATTGTGTTTACCCCCTGTTGATTTATGCCGTGTTGGTTCATGGTGTGTGCTTACTCCTACAGTTTTGCCGTATTCACTTAGTGTGTGTGTGCTCCATAATTGTATAAATAGTTAAATAAACTCTTTTATTTGGGCTAATAATCCATGTTGTGCTCTGACCACATAGTCTCCCCCGCTCTGCACAATGCCAAAGGGAGGGGGTAGCCCAGGGAAGCAAGGAAAGGCCAGACCCTAGGGTTGCCAACTTTCCAGGGACCCCCAAAGATTGGGGATGCCATCTCCAAATAGGAAGATTCGGCCAGAGGGGTCTCACTATCCCTCTAAAAAGGCAGTGACAATTCTGTGAGTGGTGCAGTGAATTTAAGATGTGAGATACGCCCACAGGACGAGGGTGGGAGGCAAACAGCTGAATTGTAAACTGGAGCCTGTTTTGCCACAGTAGGCAACGAAGCTTGGCTCAGACAAAGGAAGGAAACCCTTTTCAGGCCTTTGACAGGAACTCATTGGGGCCAGTCCTAAGTAGGGTTGCCAGCTCCAGGTAGGGAGATTCCTGGAGATTTTCTGGCAGAGTCTATGTTAGCCAGGGTTTGGGAAGGGGAGAGGCCTCAGCTGAACAGAATGCCATGAAGCCCACCTTCCAAAGCAGTTATTTTCTCTTGGAGGGAGAGATCTGTTGTCTGAAGTTCAGTTGTGATATCTGATGATCTTCAGGCTCTACCTAGAGGTTGCAAACAAAGGAAAGAGATCACAGGAAGGAAGTAGAGAGGACCAGTCACAGACTTTCAGCCTAACCTACCTCACAGGGTTGTTGTGCAAGTCAAAAGGGGAAGAGGAGAATGATGTCAGCTGCTTTGGTTCTCATTGCAGAGAAAGACTACTTTTCCTCCTGGGAAACCATTGTTGCCAACCTCCAGGTGAGGGAGAATCACGACTGCTCTCCAGATGGCAGAGATCAGTTCCCCTGGAGAACATGGTGGACTCTTATGTCTGTTGCGTACTGGGTTCAACACATGGAGAAGCTGGATGCACCGTGATTAACAGCTCATGGTTTATTGGTACACAACACATAACAAAACAACCAGCCAAAATGGCCAACTATATACAGTCCATGAGACCCACCCACAGGTCTCATTGGATGGTTTAAACTTCCCGCCACAGTTCGTATAGGTGCCTCCTTGAATGGTTTGGATCCTTGGCCCCTACTGTCTTTGGAACCAAGCTAGGGTTGCCTGCTGCTGGTGCCAAGTGGCGGTCCGTGGACATAACAGTGTACTTATACCCTGCTGAGATGACCCCCCTCTATGACAGCCAATGTGATGTGGGAGTCAGGGTTTCAGAGCAGTTGGGGGGGGAGATGGAAAGTTGAAGAGGGGGAAATAAAGGTAGGTTGATGCTCAGCTGGGAAGGAGATAAGGTTGGCAACTCCAGGTGGGAAATTCCTGGAGATTTGAGGGATGGAACCTGGAGGGTGGGGTTTGAGGAGGGGTGGGACCTCAGACAGGTACAATGCCATAGATTCCACCCTCCCAACCAGCCATTCCCTCCTGGGGAAACATTGTTGCCAATCTCCAAGTGGGGGCTCGAGAATTACTCAGAATTACAACTGATTTCCAGGAGGGAGGGTGGAGGAGATGGAAAGCTGAAATCAGGAGCAGATAATGGCAGGTTGATGCTTGGCTGGGAAGGAGATAGAGTTGCCATTTCCAGGTTGGGAAATTCCTGGAGATTTGAGGGGTGGAGTCTGGAGAGGGTGAGGTTTGAGAAGGGGTAAGTACATTGACAGGTACAATGCCAAAGACCCCACCCTCCCAACCAGCCATTTCCTCCCGGGGAACCATTGTTGCCAATCTCCAGGTGAGGGGTGAAGATCACTCAGAATTACAACTGATCTCCAGGAGGGAAGGCAGAAGTGAGCTGCAGTCAGAGGGGCAGATAATGGTTGGTTAATGGTTAGCTGGGAAGGAGATGGGGTTGCCAACTCCAGGTTGGGAAATTCCTGGAGATTTGGGGGGTGGAGCCTGCAGAGGGTAGGGTTTGAGGAGAGGTTGGACCTCAGACAGGTATAATGACATAGACGCCACCCTCCAAACCAGCCATTCCCTCCTGGGGAACCATTGTTGGCAATCTCCAGGTGACTGCTGGAGATCACTCAGAATTACAACTGTTCTTCAGGTAGCAGAAATCAGTTCCTCTGGAGAAAATGGTGGACTCTGTGTCATCAGGGCCAGCTTGAGGTGGTTCTGCACCCTAGGCAGGTGCAGATGCCAACCTCCCAATGGGGCCTGGAGACACCGCCATGCCACCCCTGCCTCCTTCCCCCTCGGGGGGGGAGGGAGAGGGTGGGTTTGGTAGGGGTCCCCCACTTTGGGGGGGTTCTATCTGCTGCCGGCCAAATGGCTGGCGAGGGAAGCCCCGCCCCCAAGCCCCAACACCCACAGCCACCCTTCTCCCTTTAAGTGCAGAGAGCTGGCATTTCCCACTCACCCGAATGCCAGCTCTGTTTCAGTACAGGCAGGTGGCCTTCCCCGCATGCTCGATCTTGAGTGGAGATCAGGTGTGCCTGGAAATGCCAGCTTCCTGCTCTTAAAGGGGTAGTGCAGGAAGCTGATGTTTCCCTGCAAGCCCGATCTCCGATTAAGATCGAGCATGCGGGGAAGGCTGCCTGTACTTAAACGGAGCTGGCATTCGGGTGAGCGGGGAAACACCAACTCTCTGCACAGCACAACATTTCCCTGCGTGCAATGGGTGCATGGCTGGGGGGGCACTCAGGACTGGCGGTGGCGGGGAAAGTCCCCGCTTGCTGCTGCCATGCTGCCCCACCTCTTCCCCCCCAAGGGTGGGCATGTGTATGAGCTGCACCACCTCCTCCTGCACCCTGGCTGGGCGCTCTTGGTGGCCACGGTGGGGAGGTGGTGGGCGCCCAGTTAGGGCGGTGGGGGGCTTTTATGGGGGGTGCCATTTGGTGCCTCTGAGGGCTGGCGCACCCTAGGTGAACATCTAGTTCACCTAGTGGGCGAGCTGGCCCTGAGTGTCATTATACCCTGCTGAGGTCACCAGAGCAAATTAACACTGAGTGTCCAAGGCCTTGGCACTCTCCCAGAGCTTCTTTCTAGAGCTCATTGTATTTATTTCCACAATGAGCCTTATTCCTAGTTTCAAATAAGACATAAAATTACTGTTGGTTCTTGGGGAGCCATTGGCTGCCTTGTTTAGAGCAACCAATCAGAACAGCTCTGCAGATGTTATTTGTCCTGCTTTCTGCAGAAGGCTTGTGCTGTGAGTTGGTCTACTTACCATCCCTGTGGGTAACATGGTATTAGTTGGTCATATTTTGAAGGGCTGAGCAGGAATTTTTGGACCTCCTTCAAATTTGCCTGGAAGAGGTCCTTTTCACCTCTCTATAATGTCTTGGTGAGTGATAGTATTCACCATTAGGGCTTGGTCTTTGCACTTGTTAGGCCATAATTAACCCTACATTTAGGGCTAATTCAAAAGCACCCTGTGATATTTAAGGATAAAATATCATTCCCTAGCGAGGCCAGTGCTAGTTGAAGCTGATAGGTGGGTTAGGGAGGTGATGTCTTTAGTGGATGAACAATGTCAACTAATTGCTGGGGCAACATGTGGGAGGAGGGAGATGAATCCTCACACTTTAAGATATTTTTTATGGTCAGGTGATGATAAACAAAGGCAGTGGTAATGATAAGCAAGTATGGATCCGGGGTGGGCTTTCTACAAAACAGTGGTAGGTATGATAGGCTATTTGTTAGCAACAATTACCAGTAATTCAGAGACTGATGTAGATCAGCCATTAATCAGCTAGTTAATCCACATACGTGTTTTGTGTCCTTTCTTGTGGTGGTACTGGTACAATGATTTTGTTATTAAAGGCGAAAAGTGTCCCATATTTTCTCATTTCTTGTCTTTTGGTAACCATATTGCTTGATGGTGTGTAAGTTGTCAACTGTTTTCCTGAATGGAGCTTTTCGTCTGAGAAATAATCAAGTTGATGGGAGCCAAAGTTAAAGAATACGTTTGCCTCAGTGTGTCACTTTACTGATGTGTACATGAAAGGAACTGTCAAACTTCCAACATACAGGATTATTAAATGGCTGCAACTTTCTTCTCAGTTTCTAATATACAACAGTGCTATGAGAACAACATTTCAGATGAAATGGCAATGTAACAGTTTAGCTTTCTGCAGAGTTCAGAAAAGAGTAAAAAAAATCAAGGTCAGATCAAACAACAGTTTTTAATCATTAAACATCAATGAAGTTCACTTAGCAATAAGAATTTGTCTGTGGAAAGAACTAAAAACCAATTTAATGGCTTCCTTCAAATTATTTACCTGGTTTCCTCATTCAAATACTTGTTCTCATTTTGATAGCATGTTGCCAACTCATACACAACTCTTTTCTTATACAGAGTTATGGTTAGTGAAGTACCTAAAGTTCACATTTACTTGGGCCAGAATATAAACTTGGCCAAGTCGTAACGTTTGATTGCATTACTATATCTGGCATTTCTCTCAAATGCTCTTCTGCAACTTGGATTGAAATGGAGGCATACCCCTGTTTCCCTGTCACACCCTGAATGCTGTGATGGAAGTAGTCCAGATTCTAATAAAGCTCCAGGTCCGGATTGGGTTCCAGGGAAACTTTTTAAATTGGATAAAAATTGGTGGGCTCCAGTCTTGGCTATATTATTTACCATCATCAATGCATTGGGGAAAATTCTCAATGTGAGGCATGAAACCATAATTGTTCTGATACATAAAAAGGGCTGTTATGTTATGACCTGCCCACTAACTGCTGTCCTATTTGTTTATTATCAGTCCCTGGCAAATTATATGCAGCATACCTTCAAACAAAGTTGTAACAATGGATGGAAGCTTTCTCAGTTATTGGTCCAGAACAAATAGATTTTAGGGAAGGTTCATCTACTATTCACCATCCTTATACTCTTTCCTTCCTCACTGCAAGATATATATCTTCTTGATCTAGAATGAAGCTATATTCAGCATTTATCAATTTACATGCTGCTTTGATTCAATCTTTTATCCTAATCCTTGGGTTAAATTGAAATGTTTAAATATCCCTGATAGATTGTTATTTCTCATTAAAATGTACTCTGCTTCCTTGGTGTAGGTTAGATGTCCTGTTTCTGGAAATTATTTGAACCCTATCTTTGTGACAAAAGGTGTTTGATAGGGCTGGGTTTTAGCACTGGAACTTTTTAATCTAGATCTATATGACTTGCCTCATAGATTAACCCATAGCAAATTTCATCTTATTTCTGTTCTGTTTTATGCAGATGATGCTGTAGTTTTGTCCTGTACCGGAGTGAGACTAAAGCACACATTTCATGCAATGGCAGACTTCTGTAAAGAGAACCACATTGTAATTAATTCTAAATCTTTTAGTATTTCAGAAGTCGGGCCTTTATAAAAGTTTCAAATTCACTTGGATTTTAAATGGTCATCTTATCAAGAAGATGCATTATCTTTGTTATTTGGGATACTATTTTTGCCATCTAATAAATGGACTGCACATTAAAATTATATATTTGAGATAATTAAAATTCATCTGTACACAATGTTAAGGTTTTTCCATTAAGTTGGTGGCCAATATATTCCTATGGCTCTTGCAGTATATTGTGCGAAGGAAGGAAGGAAGGAAGGAAGGAAGGAAGGAAGGAAGGAAGGAAGGAAGGAAGGAAGGAAGGAAGGAAGGAAGGAAGGGAGACCTTGCAGAAAAGCTTCACACTGTTACATGTGGGAGACGCTTGTGAGTGAATGTAGGAGGGATTCAGAAGCAATCATACCCCTACCAGTATGAATTGGATTGCTCTGGGGTCTGAATTCAGTTTGGAAAAAAGTGAGCTTTTTTTTGGGGGGGGGAGTCTGTTAGCTTGTTGATCTCTACTTAAAATCAAGCCAAAGGGAGTTCCCTCATCACTACCTATGTCCATTTATGGAGTGATGTTCAGTTATCTTTCAGTTTACCTTTCCTATAACAGTCATTATTTATGTTCTTGTACCCTAAACCATTTTCTCAGTATTAATATTCAACTCAGTGCACAGTTGCAAACATAAATGACAAATAAATTTGAATGTGTCTCTAGCCAGTGCAAATATTCTTCCCATCCAGCACTAGTCTTTGTAGAATGCACACAGCAGCAACAGTAGATTATACAAAGTGCAATTAAATGTTAAATCAGCTAATCTCTCTTTTCAAGTTTTCATGGTCTCTGCTTACCCCACTGCTTTATTATGACACCCACATCAAGTTCACAAAATTTTATTTGACTGTTTAATTTGTTATCTCATAAGATCTCTGTCACAGCATAGTAGGGAAGGAAAACAATATTGCTTGGTATTTAAAAGGACATATTGAAGTTTTTTTCAATGAACTGATTAAAGTTTTTTATTTTAATAACATCTTGGATAAACAGAAGATTCAAAACAGCTAATATTTAAATCTCATTTATGTTTGTCTATCACTTAAAGTATTATCTAAAAATAATTTGGGTCAATGGCCAAGATCCAGAGAAGTAACATACAGATGAACAACAGTGCAGACTTTTGAGCTTCTCTGTTTCTGATAAAATCACTGCTGTTTCAAATACTATTGCCGGTTTTTAATTCAATGACTTTTCTGTAGCCTTGAAGCAACTGAACTGACAGGAGAGGACAAATTCTTATGTAGATGCATTGATAGCCCATGCACTGATCACAGTTACTATCAGAGTTCCATTTACAATTACTTAGCTTGAATCTAGTGGTTACAAAATGGTGCATTTAACAAATAATTGCCTAAAATATAACCTGTCTCAGAAACTTCAAGTAACCTTTTACACTACTATACAATTTTCTACCTTAATGTATAATTATTGCTGACAATTATCTCAATAAACCATCATTTCTTCTGAACTAATATTATATATGACTGAAGACAGCTGTATTTTCTCTTTAGAGCAGTTATTATTGACAGACAATGACTTGGTTCAGGAAATGTTAAACAATCATATGTATCTCTCTATCTGTCTGTCCATCTAATTCAGTTTTATTACTGCCTTTTCCTATAGTAGCTCAGAGTGGCATGCATGGTTCTGCCCTCCTCTTTTATCCTCACAACAAACCTGATGAGACAAATTAGACTGAGAGAAAGAAGCTGGCCAGGAATCCCCTGACAATCTTCATGGCAAAGTGGGGATTTAAACCTTGATCACTCAGATCCTAGTGTAACACTCTAACTGCTACAGGACACTGACATCCATTTCACCATATGTATTTTGTTTGCTGTTATAATTATTAGACAACTGTACAGTAACAGTGGCTTTTCTTAATGGGCTAATCATTAACTGTAAAATAATATTATTATGACTATGTTGATTACTACCACCACCACTTATTGTTATTATTATTATTTACAATTGTATGTTTATAATATAACTGAGAGAAAACAAAGTTAAAACAGCAACTAGAATTTTCTTATTTGCTATTACATCTCACAGTGTAGATGTAAGCAAATGCAGGTGGAAACAGTCAAATCCTTCATTCATTCCACTGGATGCATTTAAGCAATTCATTCTTTCTCAGCCAATTTAGCTTACAATATTGTTATGACAAATGTACATCATCCTGAGTTCCTTGGAGGAAGGCCAAAATTCAATGAACAAAATTGAATATTTATTTGGAAAATCGAGAACCATTTCCAAAATCAAGAACAAATCCCAAAAAGGATTTGGAAACCATTAGTAGTTCATGGCCTAGAGTCTATATAGTCATAAAACATTACCCAGTTTTGTTTTAAATACTTATGATAAATGTACATCCCAATGTCAAAAACTTATTACCACATTAATATAGTGCTGACCTTTGAAATTAGCCCTGACCTGGACAGCCCAGGCTAGCCTGATCTCATCAGATCTCAGAAGATCCCTGGCTAATATTTGGATGGCAGACAGCCAAGGAATACCAGAGTCATGATGCAGAGACAGGCAATGACAAATCACTTCTGAACATCTCTTGCCTTGAAAACCTTATGGGGTCGCTGTAGGACACCCATGATCTGATGGCAAAAACAACAACAAACAACCTTTGGAATTCCAGTCAAAGGGTTGGATACAATCTGCTTTCCATAGGTGAGAAAGGAAGGAGGGGCACTATTTACTACCAAATTACCTATGGTGGGAATCAGGGCTCTTTTTGTAGCAGGAACTCCTTTGCATATTGGACAACACACCCCTAATGTAGCCAATCCTCCAAGAGCTTACAGAGCTCTTCTTACAGGGGCTACTGTAAGCTCTTGGAGGAGCCCTGGTGGGAATCATAGATCCTGTGTAGACAAAAGCCATGTGGGATGAGGTTGTGTTGAGGAGGGAATTGATGTTTGTGGAAGGCACCCAGCATGAACATTTCACAAACTTTGGTGCTGTTCATGGTGGTTCATTAATGATTACATTTTCCAGACAGTCTCCTCTCAGTTAAATGGTTTACAAAACTCCAAGGCAATGCTCCAAAGCTTAACAGGCACTGCTGTCTGCCAGTAACAGAGTTCCCATTCTGCTCTATGGGATCAGAAAGCTGTATATATGCTCTCAGCTCTGCAGCCTATTTTCTCTTCACAGTTACACAGAGAGGCAGGGAACTTCTTAAAGGCAATCTAGCAGAGCACATTCCCTCATGACTGGGAACTGCTCTTCTCTGCTGGAGTTTTGGTGTTAGGTGGACTCATGGCTCTGAGCCTCTCTGTCTGCTTGCTCATGTCAAGGAGAGGGGCTTAGCTAGTGGGTTCCTTGGCTGAGGATCCACATTTTGATTGTGACTTCTCTCCCCTGCTGGGGTTTGGGCATCTTGTTAGGGATTTCTACATAAATGCAGAGTTAATAATGCAGCAGAACACCAAACACTTGTCGTCCTCCATCCTCCACAGGCAACTGCAAACAGTGCAATCCAGTGTGTTGCCACCAGGGGAGACAGTGGCAGCCAGTGGGAGGAAGAAGAGGCCTACTCCCTCTCAGCAGGGAGAAGCAGAGGGGAAGCAGTAGGCCCCTCCAAAAAAGAGTCCCTACACATGGGTTTCTGTGGGAAGGATATCAAGGCAGGACACCCTTCAGGAGCTCATTCCCCCAAGATGCTGACAGTGTCATCCAGAAGGGCTACATGGAGGGCAAAGGGACTTGCCTCATCGGCAAGATGATTGCTGTGGATGGCCAAACCTTCTCCCTTGTGGAGGACATCGCCTTTTGCTGGCTACTGCAACACCTGGCTCCCTGGTACTCTATCCCCTCACAGACAACCATGAGCCAACGAGTCTTGCCTGCTATGTACCACTCTACAGTGGTGATAGTCAAGGCTCAGCTTTCCAGAACACAAGGCAGAGCCATGCACTTTACAGCAGACCTCTGGAGCAGCTAGCAACATAGTTACTTCTCCCTCACCACTCACTGGTGGCAACCAGAGGACCTGTGTGTCTGGACTGTCTGGGCATGGCCCAGGCCCCAGGAAGGGACAGTCCTATCACCAGGCTACAAAGTGGTTCTGCTCCATGCACAGGGAATGGATGTAGACCACACACTGCAAAACATCACTGCCATGATACAGTAGCCTAAGGGAGTGGTGGGTGGCAGCAACATCATCTGTGACTACATGGTCACAGATGCCAGCACCAACATGCTGGTAGTGCTGAAGGCTGTGCACCTCAAGGACATCGTCTGCCTGAAACACATGCTTCAGCTGGTGGTGAAGGATGTTCTGGTGCTGGAAAGCAATGTTAGGACCACCTGGGTTGCTACTACCCTTGAGATGAAGGCCTTGCTGGAGGTCTGCTGGCACCTGGCCATCCATTTCTCATGCAGCATCAAGTCTGCCTTTTGCTGCATGAGACGCAGAGGAATGAGCCTGAACACTGGCTCATCCTGGGCTTACCTACCAATGTTTAGTGGAGAAGAAGAGTGTGGTGCAGGATGTTATCTTCTCCATGACCATCCTTCATTATCAGCTCCAGCAACTGACGGAGCATCTCCAAAATGGTACCAGCCCTCTAGCCCTTCCAGGATGTTCTCTGCACCCATATGGCCAGCCTGGGGCCAGTCATCCCTCTGATTTGAGGGCTGGACTAGGTGCTGGCCTCTGCACTGCAGCTGGGCCCCGGGGGGATGCCTGTTCTCTCACTGTTCAAGGCCTTGACAGAGAGGTTGCAGGAAGGGGAGTACAGGCTGGCCTGTATCTGTGACCCTTGGATAGAAGGCAGCATTGCTCTCCAGAATCCAGATCTCATGCAATGGAAGCATGAGCTCTGCAAAGAAGTGTGGAGACTACAGGTCGGAGACATGGCCAGAGGGAACAACCAGTGGGAGGCTTGGGGGGAGGGAGGAGCTGCAGTTGAGAATGTCTGCCTCAAAGAGCCCAACCAGGGAGAAGCCTCACTACTGGTTATCAGTGGTGAACTGGGAGGTCAGCAGCAGCGGGGCTGACAGGTATGCAATGGTGGAAGACTCAACAGAGTTGATGGTGAGGGAGTAACTCACCATGTCCTCTGATACCACCTCTGCCTATTCCCTGGAATACTGGTCATACAAGGTTGCCATCTGGCCCAACCTCTCTTGCTTGGCCATGAGTCTCCTCTCCTGCCCTCCCATCAGGGTTCAGAGTGAAAAGGTATTCTCCTACCTGGGAGATATTCTCAGCCCCTGCTGATCCCACCTGGACCCATACCGGGTGGATAAACTGGCCTTCCTCAAGGCCTGCTGGGTTACCCCTGTTGGGTTACCACCTGCTGGGTCACCCCCTCCTCCTCCTGGGTTACCCCTCTCTGTACCTCATAGGGTAAGATCCAGGCCTCCTGTTGTCCCCCTGTGTGTCCCATCATTCCTCCTCCTCTCCGAGTGATCCAGCATGCAGTCTGTGGGTTGCACCCTTGGAGCTTGGGTGGAAGGATGGCTACCTCTGCCAGGTGGAGGTGGGCTCCCTCACCCAACACCTATCTCATAAAACAACATCTACCTCTTAATACAACACCTACCTCATGATCACTTTAAATAAAAAAAATCTGATTTCCACTGATCTGGTGAGGCTGGGGTGTGCTGCCTGCCAAGCTATGGTGTGGTTACTTCAGGGAATTCTTGTCCTTTTGGATGTCTACCTTTCTGTCATGGCTTGCATCACTAACCACTTTAAGTGGAAAACTCTGAATTCCACTGGTCTGATGGGGCTGAGGTGTCCTGTTCACCAAGCTGTTGCAGGGTAACTTTGTGGAGCTCCTGGTAGAAGCCACTTGTTATGTCTGCCTCTCTGTCCTTCACAACCTGCCTTTGGAAACTTAGGGGGCATGGGCGGGATGTTTGCCTTGATTCCACTGTCTGGCTGGGGGGGAAGGTCTGCCCAGTTGAAGTTTCCCTCTGAGTTTGGTGCCACTGGCTTATTCCTGAGCCATTCACATCACCAGAAACAAAGACAACAGAGGCTCCATGAGTGCATTTCTCCCATTCTTTTCCTTTATTGTTTCAGGTTTCACTCTGTATCTTTTATCTTTATTTTTTATTTAATTAGGAAAATTTCTAAAAACACTTGTGGAAATGGAGCATACTAAATTTATCACAATTTTAATATGTGTGCATCCTTTTTTCCTCTATATTTCTGATATACATTGAATAAAATGTTGCAAAAATAGCTTTTTCTATAATACATAATACTATATCAATTCTTTAAAATTTATGTAGTGCTTTACTTGTGTGCACATGTAATGCTGTGAAAGATAATATTAACACAATCAATTGAACACATACTTTTTGCAATGCTTTCTCAAGGATCATGAGTACATATGTGATAAAGGAGGCAGAAGAAGAGATGCAAATGGCATGTACACAGAATGTACATGCAGGACCTTTTATCATTCTGCAGGGCCTGTAAAATGGAGCTGTTCTGCCAGGCCTCTGGTTGAGGCAGCAGGCATCCAGTAAAAAAGATTCCCACCCACCCCTGCTGAAGACACCATCTGTATGCGACCCAGATTAAATGAACCTAGAGTTCAGTGGCACCAGTATTGATGCAGATTGTTTTTAAATGCTTGTTTTAATGTTTTAACTGATTTTTTTATTGAGTTGTGCAACTGAATGGCCTATCTGTTGTTGTGATCTGCCCTGAGCCCATTCATGGGGAGGGTGGAATATAAATTTGAAAAATAAATAAATTATAAATAATCTGGGAGGTTTGTCCCAGGTGGGCCCTGTCTGTTGGTCTTAGTCTGTCATACCCTTTTTGTGAGAGGAGGGAGCTCTATTCCATTCTCATCATCTTTCACCCAGGCCAGACTGCCTCCTCTTCATAGGAAGTCTGCTTCTGCTTCCTCCTCCCTGGCTATCAGGAGAGTCTGCCATTGAAAGGGCTGTCCCTGACCCCTCCCATATGCTGGGGCCCAATCACTTCTTCCCTGGGATAGTCCTTTGGCTGATTCCACTGATGGCCATCAGTCAACTGGCTATGATGCGTAACCTCCTGGACTGAAGCCCCGCCCCTTCCTGGCTGGAGTCATCCTTCCCACCACTGCACCAACTCAAACACAGCCGACCAATCTCCTCCCATTTGCCCCCCGGCCCCCTGGACCAAGCCTGAGAAAACTGTCAGGTGTTGCACTCTCCCCCCTGTGCCCTGGCCCCAACTTAGGCCAGTGTCCACTCCAACCTCTCTCCTAGCTTCCTCTGCTGGCTCTGGGCACCAGGTTGGCCTCCCCCATCAGCACACAGTGTGGCATTGGCCCAGCACTCTGTGTCCTCTATTGATATACAGCAATGAGTAGGTGAGTTGCTTCTTTCCTTGGCTGTCACAGCTGTCCCTGGTTCTTCTTTCCCCACAGGAACAGCTTTATGGAGGGGCAGCAGAGTTTGGGGACTGTGGGGTTCAGGCCTGTAGCTACAGTGGGGCATTTCGGGGCCTGGCCCCCTGACTTCCCATCCAGCCCCCTGGCCCCTAGCTCTCTTTTAATTTTATTTTTTGATTTTGTGACGTCAGTGCCCCATGACTTATTTAAAGGCCCCCCAAATTACAAAATCCTGTCTACAGGCCTGGTGGGGTTCCAGGCATTATTAAACAAAGTGTTTTCCTCCAGTTCTCATATAAGAAAGTACAGTAGCCCAAGGAAGTCCAGTAAATGAAGCATTAACCCTGATCTTACAAAAACATCTTAAATTAGCTGGAAAGTGGTCACATAATTATACATACAATTCTGTCATAAAAGTACGACTATGTACATTGTCTCACTGAGTTCAGTGGGAAAGTTATGGGTTTGACCTAACCTGCATTTCCACTGGTGAAAAAGTGGAGAGGGATTCCCTATGGCCACAAAGAGGCTATCAAAAAATCATTGGACCTGTACGTATGAAAGCCATGTGAGACAGGGGCTGTAGTAAGAAGGAAAATTAGATGAGATTGATTGCAGGCTGGATCCAACTCTACTATGTGCTTAAATTTCTCTGTCATAAAACAATTTTAACTGGTTAAATTCAATTGGATCATGGCCATTATTATTACTAGCACTATTTCCAATACATATTTTAATCTCCCTGCCTTGTAATTTTATTTACTTCATTGATACCCAATTGTTTTCTCCCTAATGGGAACTCAGAGTGGCTTACAATATTCTCCCCTAGTCCATTTTATCCTCTTAACAACTCTGTAAATTAGGCTAGACTGAGAATGTGTGACTGGCTTGGGGCAACCAAGCAAACTTCCATGGCAGAGTGGGGATGTGAGCCTGGTTCTCCCAGTTCCTGATCAACACTCTAACCATTACACCACACTGGCTTTGATGTTCTACAATATTGCACACCATTGACTCAATATCCTAAACAGAATTGTTGCTTAAGTTGCATCAAGAGCCCTATCCCACACCTCTAATCCAATAATCCAGAATGTTGGACCATAGATATGCTTAACAGTTTTTGCAATGACTTTTTCCCCTTGTATATTTAAAATTTGACTATGCTGTAAATATTTATATTTTGGGAAGTTCAGACCAAACTTCTCTATGTGAATGCCTTACCGGTGAGATTTAATCCTACTTGTGGAATCAATCATGGAATCTGTGGTAAGAAGGCAGTAGATCCTTACCTGGCCACGGCTTGATGAGAGTGATATGAGAGGTCAACCTTGACTAATCTTTTGGAAGTTCTTATAGGGTATTACAGTCATGACAGATCTGTGAAATTCTGTAGAATTAATGTACTTACATTTTCAATATAGCATTTGACAAGGTGCCACATCAGAGATGAATGCTCAAGGTAAAAAGAGCCATGCAGTAGAGGAGGTAAAACAACTTGCACAATAAATAAGTAATGTAAGGGCTGAGTGAAAAATGGAAGCAACAGATTGGAAATGTTGGTAACTTGAACATATCCTTGTGAAATGCATCCAAGGTCAAGTCCTGAGTCTGTGACTTTTATTATACGGCACAAAATCATGTGGTTGGTGACATTTTTTTTTCCAGATATGAAATAAACAGGATAGGCAATATATAGGGTGCAAAGATGAGGGGTAGTGATTTGAATAGAAAATGGAATGTATAATTCTATACAGAAAAAATGTATAACATATATAATGTAAAATAGACTTTCGTTCATTATATATTACATTGATTATGACAATGGATTTTTTTGTATTATCAAAATTGATATGAAAACAAAGCAAATTCCCCATATAAACAGTCTACATGACATTCTTTTGTTCTGGTTTCTTTTGTTATTACAGTCTCTGTCTCTATTGGTTTCACTTTTATGAGGCTGCCATCCTCTTAAAAAATAAGGGCATGGAAAGAGCGCAGTGGTCCTTGGGGGAGGGAGGAGAGAGGTTCTGGGATTTCCTAATTGCCTGCAAGTTATAGCCACTAGGATTGCATACAGGTGAGATATTCCAGCCATGAATGATATGGTGTGGGGCTTCACCTTCCTCTCTCCTCCCAATGCCTGCTTTGCTGTGCAAATTTTTCCATTGCAGCCTGCCATCCCCTGCTTGCCCACTGCTCTCCAAACCTTACATTGGATATGCTTAGCAGAGCAATGATGCACAGTGGAAAAATAATGCAGACAAAATTTACTAAAAGATTAGAAAGGATTATATGGAAGAAAATAACAAACACCCTAACTAACGAGTCTCCATCTTGCTTGCTTGCTTGCTTGTTTGTTTGTTTGTTTGTTTGTTTGTTTGTTCAGATCCCTGTGTGAGAGTGAACAAAGGAAGAGAAAGTTTCCCCAAAAGGACCACCCCTTGTGTATGTGCTAAACTGCATGTAGCATCCTCAATAAACTGATCAGCCAATAGACATTCCTGAGCTCATCTTAATTAGGAATGGCTCTTCTCCTTCTCTGGTGGGAGATATGCTGAGTTTGTATTTTATTAAATTGTTTAAAATTGTTAATAATTTAATTGTTATAAGCTTTATTATACATTGTTAACTTTCTGTACAAGATCTCATAGCTTGTTTGTTTTTCCATTTGTAATACTGTTGAAAAAATTAATAAAATAGAAAGATTTTTTAAAAAAGAAATAACATGTCTAACAAGCTAATTAATATTAGATTAGCATGCATAAACAACATGTGAACTGTTTCATGACTGAAGTGGTTGACATTTGCATAACCTAACACCTTATCCCCCATCCAAGCAAATCTTTCTCAAGATGCTCCTGCTGCTGCCTGTCCTCCAAATGTCTTCCCTTCCTTGTGCCGCCAAATGCCTTTGCCTTGCCAGTCTGCCATTTCCTCACACTATTGTTCTTCAAGCTGGGTGGCTGCAATGTTGTCTGTGTTACTGTTTGGGATCTTTCCTATCAATTCTCCCATAAATTCAATGTTAAAAATATGTTTCTTTCATTGCCTCAAAGTGGCATCCACAACATTAACAGCCGTAAATATGTTTGCCATTATGAAGCACAGGGCAGCATTGGTCAGGACTGGAAATGTTCCTTGCCTCACCTTGTCCTTTTTCAAATCCTTTGGAATGATAAGTAGAGTTGTGGAAAGCTGTGTGTTTCTCAGAGGCTTCTGCACTGGCAGACTGAGCACTTTCACCTTGGAGATGTTCTTAGTGATTTGCTAGTGTGGTGGGGACCTTAGTGGGAAGTGACTATGCCCTGCTAGAATTCCTTTTGCTATGGGGGACCAAGGAAGTTTGTAACCACACGTGTATGTTCAATTTCAGTAAGGCAAACTTTAATAAACTCAGAGGTGTGATGAGAATCATGCCACGGGCAAGACAGCTGGAAAGGAAAGGAGCAAGTGTAGGGTGGCCTCCTAAAACAAGAGCTCTTGCAAGCTCAAGCCATCACAATTCCAATAAGAAGGAAACATGGTGGGGGATCCAAGAAAGCCAGTGTGGATCACACAGAGAACTGTGTGATGTGCTAAAGGAGAAAAAGGAAATGTTCAAGAAATGGAGGCAAGGACATACCTCCAAAGAAGAGTATCTGCAGATTGCTAGGCACTGTAGGTCAGCCATCAGAGAGGTCAAAGCTCACAGTGAGCTAAAGGTGGCCAGGGAGGCTTGCTTCAACAAGAAAATCTTCTTCAGCTATGTAAGGAACAAACATAAGATAAAAGAGGTGATGAGCCCACTTTTGGGTGAAAATGGAGAAACACTGACAGAGGACAGAGAGAAAGCAGAAAGGCTCAGTGCCTATTTTGCCTCAGTTTTTTTCCCCTGAAGAGGAGAACAAGCTCATCTAAAAATGGTAGTAGACAAGGCACACCATCTGGGTTGCTGGCTGACATGGAGGTAGTTGAGAAGCATCTGTGTATGCAGGCAAGGCAGGATACAAATAGAAATAAATAAATAATAAATCTGACTGAACTGAATGAGTATAAATCCCCTGGGCCAGATGGTATGCATCCAAGAGTGCTCAAAGAACTTTCTAGAGAGCTTCCAGAGACTTTTTCCATCATCTTCCAGACCTCTTGGAGGATGGGAGACATGCTACAAGAGTGGAGGAGGGCCAGGAAACTACAGGCCTGTCAGTCTGATTGCTGTCCCAGGGAAGATACTGGATCAGATTTTAAAGGGATCAATCTGCAAGCATCTAAAGGATAACTTGGTGCTACAGGGAAGGCAGCACGGATTTGTTCCCAACAGATCCTGCCATATCAACCTCATTTCCTTCTTGGATTGACTGACGAGCTTACAGGATCGATCAAATGCTGTTGATGTTGTTTACATGGATTTTAGTAAAGCTTTTGACAGGGTTCCCCATGATGTTCTGATGGATGAATGAAAGGGCTATGGACTAGACTGTAGGATAGTTAGGTGGATAGGGAACTGGTTGGAGAACCGCTCTCAGAGAGTAGTTGTCAATGGCATTCCATTTGAATGGAGGGAGATGTCCAGTGGGTGCTACAGGGCTCAGTTCTAGACCTGGTACTTTTCAATATTTTTATCAGTGATCTGGATGAGAATGTGGGGGGGGGCTGCTCATTAAATTTACAGATGACACCAAAATGGGAGGAGCAGTGAACACAACAGAAAACAGAGATAGAAGTCAATGAGATCTGAACACTGGAAAAGTAGGTGGATGTGAACAAGATGCATTTTAACGAGGATAAGTGCTGAATTCTACATCTGGGTAACAAAAATGAGGAGCATACATACTGGATGGGTGATATGCTTCTGAGTAGCAATGTGTGCAAACAAGATCTTGGGGTATGGATTGACTGAAAGTTAAATATGAACAGCCAGTGTGATGCAATGACAAAAAAAGGCTAATGCAATCTTGGGGTGTATCAACAGAAGCATAACATCCAAATCACAAAATGTCATAGTCCCACTGTATACTGCATTGGTCAGGCTGCATGTGGAGTATTGTGTGCAGTTCTGGATGTGGACAGAATGGAGCAGGTGCAGAGGAGAGCGAGGAGAATGGTCGGGGGCCTGGAGACCAAGCCCTATGAAAAAAGGCTGAGGGACTTGGGAATGTTTGGTTTGGAGAAAAGGAAGTTGAGAGGGGACATGATTGTTTTCTTTAAGTATCTGAAAGGCTGTCAGAGGAGGGCAGGGAGCTCTTCCTGTTGGCAGCAGGGGATAGGATTCACAATAATGGGTTTAAATTAAGGGTGGGGAGGTACTGGCTGGATATTAGGAAACACTTTTTTACCCTGAGAGTTGTGCAACAATGGAATCAGCTACCCAGGGAGGTGGTGAGCTCCCCCTTGCTGGCAGTCTTTAAGCAGCAGCTGGACAAAGATTTGTCAGGCATGCTCTAGGCTGATGCTTCATCGAGCAAGGGGTTGGACTAGATGGTTTGTATAGCCCCATCCAATTCTGTGATTCTATGATTCTATGAATCCTGAATGGGCAAGAGTATCAGATGGTTTTATGACCATCAGGATACCCAGCTGTGTCCTAAGCAAGCTTTGGGTATATTCTTGGGAACACAGTGCTCTAGCCCAGGCTGCTTGTGCAGTACAACCAAGTGGTATGTTGGAGTCTGGTGGATACAGGGCTGCCAGCACATTGAGCTTGGAATTCATCATTTGCACTCGTAGTAGCCTCTACAGCTGCAAGTCTAGGCTTATTTAACTGAACAATCCAGAGGTAGTTATATTTAGAGGTATATTGTTACTCAAACTGGACCCAGAGAAGGGGACAATAGCTTCAGAAAGGGTTCCAGAAAGGAATAATGCAGGACTTTGTAAGTCTGTGAATACCAGGTTGGATCTTGGTGGGGATACCTCAAAATAAAATGGGGGGGGGAGTGTGTGAGAGAGTGATTGTCTTTCCACCATTAAACTGTCCACATTCCTCCAACCATTACACTGTTACCCAAAATGAAATTAGGAAGAAAGAGAGTAAGCGGATGATTGCAAATACAGACAATTTATTGTATACAAAATAAAAATGTGAAGAACCTACACTGAGCTCGTGAGAACTAATTCCCTAAACAATCACACACACACACACTCATACTCACATACACACCAGGAAGAGGGTGCACTTATAAAAAGGAAATTGGAGGAAATTTCAGGGTGGTTGTTGATTATATACCCCCACATTCAAAACAATTTTAGGAGGAGGGAAGATGTTATCTTCCAGTGCCACATAGGAAGAACTTTGAGGAAAGCCACAACAATCAACATGAAACTCACTTTAGTTATGCAGATGCTGATCACCAGCTAGATATCACAAAAAACAGCAATCAAAGGGTAAATGCAGAAGATCACTTAAGCTGGAGAAAGGCACCTCAGCTTGCAGGGAGGCTTCAAACTTTGCTTTAGTGCTATGATAGGACACAGGCCAGTATGTATTAAACAGAGTATAGGTAGCCTGAACTAAACTTATGGTTATACACCAGACGAGACATAGGGGTTGGATCCTGCCAGCTTTTTGACTCAGTCTCATCTACTTCTTCTTCATGCTACAGCCCCCATTCCACATTGCTTTCATCCTTCCAGTTCTCATGATCTCTAATGTAGCCTTTTTGGGGGTCAAAACCAGTGAAAAAGCTGTTTGGATCCAACATACAGCGAACCATATAAAAGACAGCTATTTGGGCCATCCAGAAATAAGACATAGTGTAGTAGCTTTTCTGTAACATCCCTTAGTGGCTTGATTCTCTTTGGCATTTGTTTTGACATTTAATCTCGATCCTTTTCTAAAAAGAGACATATCTGCTTGATGCAAAATAAAAACACATATATTTCCTTAAGGGATTTTGTCACCATTCTGCCCCTGATTTTTGTGACATCCTATTTTTCCAAGTATGCCATTATTTTTATAAGCATGAATTAGCATAGCATTTTTAGAAAATCAAAAGTTCAAGAATCTCCCTGTGGATAGACAGTATAAAGGACAAAGCAGCAGAAGGGCTTTAAAAAACATTCTAGAACAGAACAGTTGTGAAGTATTACTGGTCTTGTTAATGCGCTTTAGTGAAGTAAAAATGTGGTAGTGAAGTAAAAATTACTTTGGAGATGCTAGCAATTTCAAGTCAAAGGACCAGAAACAAGCTATTCTAAATGTTTATCATTGTAAGAAATTCAAGAAGAAACTGCCATTATCCTGAAAACTGAGCACCCATTGACATCTATAGCAGCTCAGAGTTGTCTCTCATACAATTACAATTTGTATAGATCAGGGGTGTTGAACTCATTTGTTATGAGTACTGGATCTGACATAAATGTCACTTTGTCAGGCCAGGTCATGTGTGCCATAAAATGTAATGCCAGATACCAGAGATGTAAACTTTATAAAGGTCAGAGGCAAACCCAATTAATGATATTATTTTTACTCAAAATACAAACATGCTTCAAAGATAATCAATTTTGATATATAGACCTTCTGAGACCTTCTAGGAAAAGAAACTAAATGCAAAGTCTTCAGGTTGCAGGCAGAAAATCCCCCGCTTAATCAGAGCCCATGCTATCTATTTTTTTTTTGTAAATACAGTTTATTATTGGATATATTTCATGATCATACAATTTAAACAAACCAATACATATCCATTTTCTTTTACCCCACCCCCCCAAACAAGGCTTCCCGCATTGCTCCAACCCCATTAATATCTCTCTTATTCTATTACAATTACTTCTAAACTTATTTTCTCTAACGGTAACAAATCAAAAGTCTGACTCTCTTTCAATTTCTTCTTAATAGCTATCAAAACAAATCAAACCATGCTATCTATTTACTTCACTACCTATCTATACATTTTGCAGCCAAACAAACAAGCTGTCACTCCTATGGATGATGCCCCCTTGTTGTCTTGGAATCCCCTGTGGAGCTGTCGTGTCCACCCCACCCAACTTCTGAAAATTGGCAAGGAACTGGGTGGCCCAGCTGACTAGATTAAGATCAGGTACATTCAAATGGAGCTGTGCATGAAAGCCCAAGATCAAAGAGACTGCCGAGAAGCAACTGGGGCCCTAGGACTCATTGTGTGTGCTCCATGTGCACACCATAGGGGCCCTCCCTCAGGCCATTGAGTCAGCCACAGATGAAACAAAGCCCCTGCCAATGGCCCCCTATACAGTGCCTCTCTGGCTCTCCCACTCTCTAACCATGGCTACAGAGGGAAGGCCTGGAGAGTGACCCCCCTGGCGACTCCGAGGCGGGTGGGCCAGGGGGCCCCTGGAAGGATCAGGGAGGCATTTAAATGCCCCCGGTGCCTTCCCCGGCCCGTCTAAGGGCCGGCTTGCCCAGGCTCCCCACAGCTGCGGGGCACCTGGGCAAGCCAAAGGAAGGCAGTTTAAACTGCCTTCCCTTCCCTTCAAGGGGGGGCTTTCCCAGGCTCCTTGCAGCCACAGGGCACCCGGGCAAGTCAACGGAAGGCATGGGGGTGTGGCCTAATATGCTAATGAGCTGGACTGCCAAGGGTGTGGCCTAATAGGCTAACGAGCTGGACTGTCGGGGTGTGGCCAATTATGCTAATGAGTTCCTGCTGGGCTTTTTCTACAAAAAAAGCCCTGCTTACCAGCATTGATCTTCATTTGCTACATTGTCACCCACTCACCCAGTTTGTGGAGGTCCTCTTGGAGCTCCTCACAGTCAGCCTTGGTTTTCACCATCTTGAATAATTTTGTGTCATCTGCAAACTTGGTGACTACATTACTCACCGTCATTTCCAGGTCCTTGTGGCATCCCACTGCTTACTTCCATCTATTGTGAAAACTGTCCCTTGATTCCTACTCTTTGCTTCCTGTCACTGAACCAGCTTGGAATCCATAAGAGAACCAATCCTCTTATCCCATGACTGCTAAGTTTACTCAGGAATCTTTGGTGAGGTACTTTGTCAAAAGCCCTTTGGAAGTCCAGGTATATAATGTCTACTGGGTCTCCATTATCAACATGTTTGTTCACTTTCTTAAAGAACTCCAAAAGGTTGACAAGGCAGGACTTCCCTTTGCAGAAGGCATGCTGATTTTCCCTCAGCAAACTTTGTCCCTCTATGTGCCTAACAATTATAGTTTCTACTAAGTTGCCTGGGATAGACATTAGGCTGACTGTCCTGTAATTTCCTGTTTCTCCTCTCGATCCCTTTGAAAACATTGGGGTAATTAGAACTAAATACAAGATCCCTACCCTTCTTGTTGGCTTTGTGACCAACTATTCCAGTGCACAGTTATTTATGATGTCTAGGAATCTCATTTCTATTGTGTGACTTGAGCACATGTTTACCCAGTCAATGTGAGGGTAGTTAAAGTCTCGTAGTGCAGGAGATGCTTGAATACTGAATACAGCACTATGCTTCAAGAAGTTCATTGTCTTGTCTTGTGTTTCATGAGACAGCTTTCACTCATTTCTGCTCTTTTAGGATTACTTGCAGTATATATCCTGTGAAGCGAGAGTCTATAAATATACAGCTTGTATGCATGTAAGTTACTGACAGTGCAACTCTGAACAGAGGTATAACCTTCTAAGCCCTTTAAAGTTAATTGGTTTAGAAGTGTATAAATCTGTTTAGGGTTGCACTGAGAATGTCGTATGGCTGTGTGGAACCTGGAAGTAAGGAGAGTAGTATAATTTTAGCCTCTCCTCCATATATGAACTAAGGGTTTTTTTTGTTTTTTTGTTTTTTGGGGGGGTTGGTAATAGGACTACTGGAGTTGCTTATTCTGTATCTAGAGAACCCCTGTGAAGTAAGCAGTTCCTTGAAAGAACACATAAAATAGGCAATAACTGTCTCCCTACAGCAAATCAATCACCACATCCTAATCCTTGCTTTTGATGGTGACTAAGCCTACATCAGTAAGTGAAAGACAAAACAACATAAGTAGGAAATACACAAACCATGTATCTGCTATTAACTTGGGATGGCAGAAACAGGATAGCACAAATTCTCCTATTTTGCAGCACCTTAAGTTGTAGCTATGGCTGGCCCCACAGTGTGGATTTACCTATCCAGATGGATTAGCCTTTGGCTGTGAAATAATTAATTATAGTTACAAATTAAAAGTCATTCCACATTCCTGCACAATAAAAAATGAATCTTTAAAACCATTAGTAAAAAAACAGAGTATCGAATCTATTAACTGCAATACAAATACAAAATAGTATGAATATAAAAAATAAGAAATACTTGCTTATCCCTAGTTAAGTTTTAGCATTACAAAATAATTTTTATATATTGTGCAACTACTGCATATATATTAACTGTTAACAGTGTTTCCTTAAGCTGAGTTAGTGTGAGTTACCTCACAGGTTTTTAGCCTCCAGCTCACACATTTTTGTTCTAGCTCAGGAAGGATGGCTCCAGAGCAAAATGATTTATGCAGTAGACAAATCACTTGCTCACAACTTTAATGCCAGTAGCTCACAAAGTAGATTTTTTTTTTTTGCTTACAAGACTCCACAGCTTAGAGGGAGCATTGATTGTTAGTATATTTACATTGCTTTTTCAGCTAATAATTGTCCTATTTTGTGTTAGTTTGCTCACTGGAAGTGCAACAATTTCCAAAGGACTTGGAGGGTATCACTTAGTTTACAATCACTGTAAAATATTTTCAAATGAAACAACATGCATTTTCTTAGCATTCCCTTTGGGGTATATTGCTGACTGGTTATCATTGTGTCACATCAGAAAATGTTAAATTACCGTAATCTCAGATCAATCCTGTTAATTTCACCAAGAGTGTATATGTGTAATTGATTGTCAAACCTCACCTGTTGAATGCTTGTGCCTGCTGAGGAGTAGGGAGGGAGAAACACTCCATATAGAGACTCAAGCCTTTTGGAAGAGGTAAAGGTAAAGGTTCCCTTGCTCGAAAGCCAGTCGAATCCGACTCTAGGGTTGCGGTGCTCAACTCCGTTTCAAAGCCGAAGAGCCAGCGCTGTCCGAAGACATTTCCATGGTCATGTGGTCGGCATGACTAAACACCAAGGCGCATGGAACGCTGTTACCTTCCCACTGAAGTGGTACCTACTTATCTACTTGCAATTTCTTGCTTTCGAACTGCTAGGTTGGCAGGAGCTCACCCCGTCATGCGGCACTCACGGGTCTTGAACTGCTGAACTACTGACCTTCCACAGCCTGCAGTTCAGCGTCTTAACCACTTGAGCCACCACAGCTCTTGGAAGAGGTAGCCCACCACATTATTGTATTCAAAATTTTGGTATTGACAGATGACAAAAGCTGTGCAAGTATGTAGAAAAAATGATCCCTCTCAACTAAAACCAAAATTGGTATTGAGTGATGACCATGATAGGTTTGTGGTCATTGAAATAAACTTCCAAAGGGGTGAAGACTATGGTGGTGGGATTATATGCCCCAAAAGAAAATAAAACAGTGTTGTTGTTGTTGTTTAAAAAAAACCTGATGGAGACTACCATATGAAAGTTGGTGTTTGGTGGGAGATTGGAATGGTGTGATCTCCCCACAAATGTACAGGACTGCTGAGGAAAATGCAAAAATTTCTCAAGGTAAACTACCAAAATATGTTATGATTTGATGGACAATTTGGAGTTGATTGATTTATGGAGACAGATAAATGGTAATTCCAGAGAATATACATATTTCTTAGAAAGACATAGATCCTTTTCAAGGACAGATATGATTTTGACATCAAATGATATAGCTACGAAGACTCTTAAAGTAGAGATTCTACCAAAAGCATTTTCAGATTATGACCCCATGACTATGGTCCACAAATGGGAACCCAAAACTTTTAGGTGGAGATTGAGTGATGTTTTGTTACTGAATGAATCAATTGTTAAAGACTGTAAAAAGAACTAAAAGATTTTTTTTGAAATTAATATGGATATGGGTACACATATGAGAGTGGTATGGGATGGAAGTAAAGCTTTTATCAGAGATCATTTGATACACTAACACCCAACTTAAGAGAAAGAAACAAGATAAGGTACAAAAGATTTTGCATGAGATAAAAAGTTAAGGAAATTACCAGATAATAAACTTGTTTCTCAACAAATTAAGAGGCTACAACAATAATTATCTATGTTAACGGTATGAGTAATGGAAACAAATTGAATTATAAGAAACAAATAACTTTTGAATTTGAAAATAAACTAGGGAAAAGGTTGGCATATAAATTTTGAAAAGAAAGAGAAAAGAAAATGATACTGAGAACACAAGAATGAGATATGAATTGTATGTTATTTAAAAATAATTATGTCAAAATCTGGAATGCAGTTTAAAAAGAGATGTTAAGATATGTTCCCTTTTGGGTAGAATGTGATTAAGATGAATGTTTTACATAGGCTGAGGTCAGACTGGCAGTATGAAGCGCGAGGGAGTTGTGGCAAAAAGACCCGGAATAACATGTTTGGGATATTCTCAGTCACACTGCACTGACTGATGTGGAAGCATACTGGGGAGGAGGCACAAGGGAGTGTTTGCATTGCTGGCCTGCCCCTGGCAGAGGCGCGGCTGTAAGTGGCTTTTTCCTTGCTCTGCAGCAGGTGCCTATGCACCTATGCCTATGCAAACTTTCAGTCTGAACTCAGCCCTAGAAAGTTATTCTTGTTCCAGACAATTCCCATTTTGACAACAGATGTACCATTTAAACAATAGCAGAAAGAGATTTGTATGGCAAGGGAAAAAAAACACAAATGTTAAATATAAGATATCACAAGGTGCAAAAGAATGAGGCAACTTGGGTTTGCTGGACCTGAAATTGTGTTTTGCTGCCTCCAGCTTGGTGTGGATGAAGGACTGGACTTTGTTAAAAACAAAGCATTATTAGAGTTTAAAGAATACAATCTGAGATTGGGATGGCATGGATATACAACAAAGCTAAAGTTAATGCGGAATTCAATATTCATCACATTAGATGTGCCATTTTGAGAGTATGGAATAAGTATATATCTAGGATCTGTCCGAAAATACCATTGTGGCTATCATCACAAGAAGCACATTTTAGAAACGAAATTACAGATTTACATAAATGGTTAACATATTGGGATGTGTTAGAATTGTGACAAGATGAATACAAATTAAAATCTAGGGAAGACTTAATAATTGAAGGCTTTACTTGCCACTGGTTTACATATTTACAAATCTTGCAAAGGTTCAAAGCTGATAAAAGGTGTCATGACTTTGATCAGAGTCTGAATCTGAAACATAATTATGTAAAAATGATGAACATATTACTGCTAAAATGTATAATGTATTGTCATTCCCTTTAGATCCATCAGACATTCACACCTATGTCAGAACTAAAGGCATGTGTGATCGCAGCCTTAGTTCATTTACTACAGATTGGAAACCCTTATAGACTTTTTTTTCAGGAAAAAGACAATAATTACTTGATAATTTGTTGTTTTGATGATTAAGATACAAAAAAGAGAGTTATTTATTCTATATGGAGAGCAATGAGAAATTTTGTAATCAAACTTGTATTTGTTGTAGAGAAAATTGGAAGCCTTGTTCTATTTTTTTTCTTTTTTCCTTTTCTTTTGTTTTCTCAATAAAAACTTAAAATTTCCAAAAAGAAATGAAAAAAGAAAAGATGGTCCCTGTAAGATCTGTCTTTCAGATATACAGCTAAGAAAAGTGATGAGACAGCTGAGAAGACAAAATAAAATACTTCTTTGTACAACAAATGATTAAAATGTGGGATTTGTTTCCAGAGGGTGTGGTGATGGTCACAGACATAGACAGCTGTAAAAGGGGATTAGACAGATTCATTAAGGATATGTCTATCAGGGGCTACTAGCCATGGTGACTAAAGGGAGCCTCCACATTCAGAGGCAGTAAACCTCTAAATACCAGTGTCAGGAGGCAACTTCTGGGTAAAGCCTCACCTCTATGCTCTGTTGTAAGCCTGCCAGAGGAACTGGTTGGCCACTGTGTGAGACAGAATGCTGGACTCAGTGGACCAGTAGTCTGATCCAGCAGAGTTCTTCTTATGTTCTTCCTTTCAGTATAATGCACCCCCACACATACACACAGTAAGCAACCAAGGAGGTGCTATTCAAACTGCAAGCACAAAGTTTACAGTTACAGAATGACACCCATTAATGGCATTATCATGACCAGCATTAACATAATAGAAAGATGCCAAAAAGATGATTAAGTGGAACTTATATCCTCTTCTGTGTGGCAACAAGCAAATTTCATATTTATCCATGTGTCAGACACCAACTGTTGTGAAGATATCTTTTATTGTAAAATTACAATAAAATGGATGCTAATGTTGGACTTCTGGTAGAATGATGTTCTCTGAATTTCTGTTCAAAGTATTCACATTAATTAAAGAAGAAAACTGTGATATGATTTCACAGAGAGAGCAAAAGTATTATATTCTGGCATTTCAATTCCATGTAGAAACCTGATGGGAGAATGTATCACATATTGCTTGGTGCCATACCAGTTCAATGTAAACTGCTCATCATCACCCATCTCAAAAGTGTGAGTTGTGTCACATTTGGATACGAACACATTCAAGCCAAATCCTTTTGTATTATTATTTTCCCTGTTCTTCATAGGGCATTGATAAATAGTGTTCTATCTCACAAGCACCTACTGAAGGGCAAGAAAGAAGTTCACACTGATGTACAAGCGGGATGATTTCATTACAGCATGCTTTCTTTATGACAGAAGCAGACTCATTATAAATATGTGGGCATTAAAAATAGTATCTGCAGCTCTTATTGTCCATGACAAGTAGCTATGGATTGTCCTATATAAGTCATTCTTTGTAGTACACATATTATGGTGCAGATGAATTACACTGTATTATATACAAGGAGTGACATCCACCAGGATTGACATCCACCATTAAAAATAAAAGCCCAGACTGTAACATTATAATGTTAGGAATTGTTTTTGGGTTTATGTGCCATTTCTTTTTAAAAAAAAAATCCAAAGTAAGAAACGGTAATGATGAAAACTCTGATACTACCAAAATGCTCTCAGAGACAAGGCAAGGAAGAAAGACTGAAGATACTGGGAACATTTTTTAAAGCATAATGAGTGTTTGTTTCACTGAAGTTTAGATTTTATATGTTCTTTGACTGATAATACCTGCTACTCCCCAAATTCTAATCAATGTATGTGTGAGCACATCACTGCCAAATCTGCCATTTGATCACAAGTTGTAAGCAGAACCCCTAAACAATTAAAAATATATATCAGGCACTTGTAATTGTTCTAAATTGCACTGCAAACATTTTGTGCATAAATGTTCTCCCCCTGCTTTCTGTGGCGGTCCCCTCCCTTAGTCAACTATTCAGCTAAATCCACTAGGAAAAAATATTAATCCACAAAATAGATTTCTGCTTTGTTTGTTTTAATCCTGCGGGATAAATGGGAGGGCGGTTCTAGTGTTCCATTCCTGATTGATTGACTCCCAAAGCTAAATGTGCTTCATTGAGTATTCTAAATGGTATCTCACCAAGGAACTGCAGTTTGATCCTGTAAGTTCTGAAGCTGAACATGCACCAACATGACAAATTCTGCTGACTGAGGAAGTACTTAAAACAGCTTATATGTTTCAAATAGAGCTGATTGAAAACCGTGCATGGCCTAACCCTTATGACCCCAGCACACATGTAGTACTATTAATCTGGCAGATTGTGAGTATGCACAAGCAGTGGGTGCATTACTAGAGGCCCTGCAAACTGGCACTAGCCATACAGACACAAATCCTGCTAATTTAAATTTTGAATCTGAGCATTTGGAATGCTCATAAGAAACAATTTTCAACTGTGGGAGGGGGAAGGTTGCAAGTTCATTACATGTGGGGAGCTATCCAAGCCTTGGCCTGAAGAAAAGTACATAATGACCCCTTTTCTCACAGCAGTGTGCTGTTTTCCTATGATGTGCTTCTATACTATTGGTGAGTAGAGGTCCACATAGATGGGAGCAAGCCAGTGATTATTTCCTATCGGATCACTGCCCAGCTGGTAGTAAAGGCAGTGATTTGATGTGATGATCAGCACCATACAAGCTGCTGAGCTCTCATACACCTGTCATAACAGTGCATAGTTATACCACAAAGTGGCTCCTATGCCACTGAATATGAATTCCATGGTGAAGGTAGCTTCATACACATGCTTGAAGGACCATCTCTTCCTATATCATCTATCCCACCAGTTAAGATCTGCCTGGCAAGCTCTGCTTTCTGTGCCCATGCCTTCAGAGAAGAGCTGAGTGGCAACCAGGAACAGGGCTTTATCAGTAGTGGCACCTTGCTTGTGGAATATACTACCTCTTGAGGCTCACCTAGACCCTGTGCTTTCTTTTAGGTGCCTGGACAAAACATTGCTGTTTAACCAAGGTTTTAGGTAAGGGGCAGATTGTTGGTGGTCAGTTTCTATGGTCTTTAGTTTTATGCTAGGCTGTGGTTTTAATGCTGGATTTTAATTTATATTATTTTAATTAATATTATTTTACATTATTAGTATTATTAATTTGTAAGCCATCTCAGGCAGGTCTGTGGAGAAGCAACATTTTAAATAAAGAAAGAAATACACATACTGGGGAAGCATGGAATGCATACGTGATTCACGCATCTCCATTCCATGCTTCCATGGTCTCCTCTTTATGAGCTCTGCATTGTGAAGAATACATGGCTGAGTTCAGACTGGCTGTTTGAAGCGGGAGCCAGTCATGGCAAAAAAGCCCCAGAACAAACTGTTCTGGGTTTTCCCAGTCACATGGGGCTGACTGATGCGGGAACATACTGGGAGGAGGCACGCAGGAGCGTTCAGACTGCTGGCCTGGAGGCACGACTGTAAATGGCTTTTTCCTGGTAAATCAGCCGGATGCCTATGTGTATATGTGCTCATGCGCTCATACACACATAGGCATCCAGCTGATTTGGGGAGGATCCCGTTGTGCCAGCACCACATTGGGCAGTAGAGCAGAGCACAGCCAATCATATTGCTGTTGCTTTATGCACAACGCGGGTTGCTCCCAGCTTTTCAGCTGAGCATTCACACTTCTGGGAAGCGGAATGGAGCAGGATAAAGGCACTCTCTGGGATTTGCTACCACTTTCAACAGGCATCTTTTAATCCCGGGAGTGAAGCGGAACAGCATAAATTGCATACGGATGGGCTAGGCAGATGCGCCTGTGTGAACGCCCCCTTTAATCCACTTGGGAAACATGGCTACAGTGGGGCAAATTGCCAGTCTGAACTCAGCCCATATATTTTCCTTTGAATGAATTCTTTTACTCAAAATGTTTCATCATCTGTCAAGTGACTATTTGTGTGGTTCTAATTTCTGCTTAAGGTGATAGTCATATGAGCAGTACTAGATAGGTGATAGATAGATAGATAGATAGATAGATAGATAGATAGATAGATAGATAGATAGATAGATAGATAGATAGATGATAGATAGATAGATAGATAGATAGATAGATAGATAGATAGATAGATAGATAGATGTGACTATTAGTGTCAGAAGCAACTGTAACCTCTTCCATCACTAAGGGTCATAGCGCTGGCAGCTTAACAAAAACAAAAAACTAATTAGTCAGAACTTTACTCCTTTTTAGTTTTTTTTTTTAAAATGTGATTTATTTAAGAATAGATCCATGCATTTCCTCATATGGAAATATGCTCTGTTTCTGAAAGAGACTGTAAAGGCAACCTGTGTTTGTTTCTGACACTGCTAACGCTTCATCACAAACAGACTTTCAGTCTTACATTAATACATGCAGCAGATGGCTAATACCACTATGTGTTAGGTTGCTCTGACATTTTTCTATAAAAGCAGGTGCCAAATGTCATGCTTCTGTGAAGATATGACCTCTGGGAGTGATTGTGCTTTTCTCATTTGCTCAGAGTGAAAAAGAGGGGTGCCTGTGGAGCTGGTCTTATTTATGATTTTTCAGTAAAAAGATAGGGTATTTCCATTTGGAAATAACCAACAGGATTGTTTAATGTTCTAGAGTCACATGAAATGGTGTATATCATCATCATCATCATCATCATCATCATCATCATCATCATCATCATCATCATCATCATCATCATTATTATTCATTATCATTATTATTATTATTATTATTATTATTATTATTATTATTATTATTATTATTCCAGTAGTCATTTGGGAGGGGGAAATGGGCTGATGGAGGAACTGTGAGTGAAGGACTCAATTAATTCTCCAGAAGCTCTTGTGCTCTGCACAGTATGTTCTGTCCATCCAACCATACTTGCAGAATCAATCTGCATCATGTATGTTGCAGCAGAATCCAGGGTCCAGCAGAGTCATCCATCTGCAAGGGCATTCTTAGGCTCAGAGACTAATGTTCCTATGCATTGGGGGCTGGGCCAGCCACTGAATGACCCTCTGGACTTGGCAAGGGTAGCCGGGATGGTACAATCCATGCTGTATAGATTTCAGAGGTAGTGGTTGGTTTACCTGATGACAGCATTGACATCTGGACCTGCTGGACAAACTTAGCATGGAGTCACAAAAGGATTCTATTAACAGTTTCAGTTTATCAGTCCATCAAATTCAGTGGAATAATCTATGTCACTCATTCTGTTGGAGCATATGATTCTGCAAAATTATTATGCGTGGCTGTGCCTATCAATAATTAAAACAGATTACATAAATATTCTATGTATTAGAAAATAAGTGTTTTGCATAAGATGCAGTGTACCTTGTAATATTGCAGTAATGTAATAGGTAAAGTGACATGAAAGTAAAGTGACAGAGATCCTACCAAGATCCAGCTTCCTGAAGCCACAGAGTACTGTCCTCCTCAACATAAGAATATATCAGTTTAACATCTGAGGAAAGAATCCCTTCCAAGGGATCATTTTGCCCATCCTCAGCTTGATGTCATCCTACTTTGAGGCCCTCAGTCTCCATAACATCAAAGTTATTGTCTGCCTAGCAGTGGTACAATTCTAATAGTACCTGGTTTCATTCACATACTGCTGTTTCTTAGTTTCCCCTGGTCAGTTGAAAATCATAAACCTGTTCCTTGAGAACCACGATCTCCATGCCTTAAATACATACCCACAATTTCTTGTCAGTGGACAGATGATCTTATATGTGACAGTCCTGGGAAATTCTGGATAGTTCCCTCCTTTAGGCTTTCTACCTTTATGACTTCTTTTGTTAGTCAGGTCTGTTAAAGCTAGGCTTCATAACAAAAAAGTCATGAAGGAGGCCAGGCTAGCTACTACTAGGGCTGGGGCCTTTTCGGTGGTGGCCCCTACCTGGTGGAACGAGCTCCTGGAGGAGATCAGAGCCCTGTAGGACCTTTCTCAGTTCCACAGGACCTGTAAGATGGAGCTCTTCTGCCAGGCATTTAATTAGGGGCCACCGCCACTGTAGCGCCCAGCCTGTAATTTTACCATTGAGCAGCTGCCATGAAAGCCGACGAGTAGAAGTACATCTAGCTCTTACCACTGAGCAGTTGTCATATGAGGTGAGGAGCAGAAGAATATCTAGTACTTGTTGGAAATCCTTGATAGCATTTTATCTAACTCGAATTTTAATCGCTGCCAGCACTTTGTATTGTATTATTTTAACTGTTCTGCTTTTAATTACATAGATTTATTCTGTATGTACGCTATTTGGAAGCCACCCTGAGCCTGCTTTGCAGGGAGGGCAGGGTATAAATTTGACAATAAAAATAAAAATTAAAAAAATGAAGATCTGTGCCATGAGAAAGCTAATTCTCATTCTCCAGATTTTCTCTCCCTGTTACTGAACTCATACCAGAATTTAACTTGTGTATCCTTTTGCCAATTTGGTGTAGTAGTTAAGTATGTGGACTCTAATCTGGGAGAACCAGGTTTGATTCCCCACTCCTCCACTTGCAGATGCTGGATGACCTTGGGCAAGCTATAGTTCTGTCAGAGCTGTTCTTGAAAGAGCAGTTTTTGTCAGAGCTCTCTCAGCCCCACCTACCTCACAGGGTGTTTGTTGTGAGGAGGGGAAGGGAAAGGAGTTTGTAAGCTGCTCTGAGACTCCAAGTGAAGGGCGAGGTATAAATCCAATTTCCTCCTCCTCCTCCTCCTCCTCCTCCTCCTCCTCCTCCTCCTCCTCCTCCTCCTCCTCCTCCTCCTCCTCCTCCTCCTCCTCTTCTTCTTCTTCTTCTTCTTCTTCTTCTTCTTCTTCTTCTTCTTCTTCTTCTTCTTCTTCTTCTTCTTCTTCTTCTTCTTCTTCTTCTTCTTCTTCTTCTTCTTCTTCTTCTTGATACTTTGTTCACTGGGATTCTCTTTTCTTCTGTCTCAAACTTCCCCACTAATCTCCCAGATAAAACTCCCCTATTAGCATAGTGTGCTATGGTCATGCACCCACAGGAAAAACTGGATGGCTTCTTCCATAATTAAGTATTGGTTATACACCTGAGAGCTGTGTCTTCACCCCCAAACCTCAGGCAATACCAGGCTGAGTCCATCTTTGTAGAGAGCAGCATATTAATTTGTAGGAATCTTTTTAAAATTAAATGCTGATTTGAATAAATTGTAGTTGGTAGGAAAGGGAGGAGATGCAGATTGCCTTAAATTTGCCATCCTTTCATGTATGTACCAGGGCACCACTAAATCATTCCCCTACATTCAGTTTTCCTGCTAATATTCCTAACAAGACATTGTTTTGTGCAGTCACAGTTTTTGCAAGTGCCAGAGTCACTGTACATGCTTCTAGAAAGACTCTAAATGCTCCATTTGTTTTCACTAGGAGTCTAGTTGATTTTCTAGTGAATAAGCTGATGTGCATGGAGTTGGCTGCTTCTGTAAAATGAACCTGGTCTGCTTATCTCATGCAATATTAATCTGTGCCCCCAAATGCCAAAACATTTCAGCTGTCAGCCTCCAGAAGCACTGTAGATGTTATCTCTAAGACTTTTCAAAGGGGACTCATTGGATTTTCTTTGTCGCCTGGTTAACAATAATAGAGATATTTACCATTCATTTCCTATTCTACTCCTGTGAATTATAAAGGCTTCCTCAGATCTACTGCTAATATATTCAAAAGTCTCTGCGGCATAACAGTGCAAAGGAAAACCACTGTCACCTTTAGCAACTTGACAAACCTTCCACAGAGGAAGCCAGTTGAAGAATGTATATCTTACTCAAGAGAGTATTTTCACTATGGATTTTTCTTATGTTGGCAAAAGAGACATCTGTTTTAATTCTTCCAATAGATGATTCTAAATTTGAACCCACTTTCAAGAAACAAGATAGAGCAGTTCCCAAGTTTCTGACAACAGAAGCATCATTGTTCATGCACTCATGGTAGTAATGAGATTTATTTATGTCAGTGGCAGCAACATCTGCTTGCAATCTATGGTGCTAAAATAAAAGTCTGAGGTCACAGCAGCTTGTGACTGAAATCCATGTGCAACATCCTACTCACAGGAATGAGAGACATGGAGATGACACAGCTGCACAAAAATACTTCCCTACTTGGACTGGTATTTTCTGTCCTTGGCAGAGGAGCAAATCTTGATTTCTCTGGAGGTGAGGCCACCTGCTGCTGAAAAAGACCAGTGCTGATGTAGGAAGATGATTACATCAGAAGCCTGATTCTGATCCCTGGTACCTTGGCTGAGCTTGGGGCTGCAGCAAAACTGGACAGCATGTCTTTGGAGGAGGAATATCGAGACGAATGGGATCTTACTTCTGTGGTGGACATCATAAACTCTATTCTCTCCATACTGGACTCGCTGGAGGACAACAGCTTCTTCGTTTTCCTCAGCTACACTGGCTACCAGTGGAGTACCAAGTCAAGTTTAAGGAGTTAGTGTTGACTTTCAAGGCCCTGAGCAGTCAGAGACCCATGTACCTTCAGGACCGTCTCCTCCAATATGTCCCCAGAAGAATTCTGAGATCAGCTGATAACTTGCTGGTGATCCCTGACCCTGGGAAGGTCCAGCTGTCCTCGACTAGTGCCAGGGCCTTTTTGGTCCTGGCCCTGACCTGATGGAACTCTCTGCCAAATAACATCAGGATGCTGTGGGATCTGATGCAATTCCACAGGGCCTGTAAAGCAGATATGTTTCAACAGGCTTTTAGTTGAGGGCGGCAATGGGAAATTGAGACAGAGACCCTTTCTTTTTTAGAGAGCCAGTTTGGTGTAGTGGTTAAGTGTGCGGACTCTAATCTTAGAGAACCAGGTTTGATTCCCCACTCCTCCACCTGCACCTGCTGATGTGACCTTGGGTCAGTCACAAGTTCTGGCACAGCAGTTCTTGAAAAAGAACAGTTTCTGACAGAGTACTCTCAGCCCCACCTACCTCACAGGGTGTCTGTTGTGGGGAGGGGAAGGGAAGGGAGTTTGTAAGCAGCTCTGAGACTCCGAGTGAAGGGCAAGGTATAAATCCAATCTCCTCCTCCTCCTCCTCCTCCTCCTCCTCCTCCTCCTCCTCCTCCTCCTCCTTCTTCTCCTCCTTCTTCTTCTTCTTCTTCTTCTTCTTCTTCTTCTTCTTCTTCTTCTTCTTCTTCTTCTTCTTCTTCTTCTTCTTCTTCTTCTTCTTCTTCTTCTTCTTGCCTGGCAATGAAAGACAATTTATCGCCATCCTGATTGAGAGCCAGTTTGATTTAGTGGTTAGGAGTGTGGACTCTAATCTGGGAGAACCAGGTTTGATTTCCCATTCCTCCACATGCAGCTGCTGGTGTGACCTTGAGTCAGTAATAAGTTCTTTCAGAGCTGTTCTCTCAAGGGCAGTTCTTGAGAGAGATCTCTCAGGCGTACCTACCTCACAGGGTGTCCATTGTGGTTTGGGGAAGGGAAAGGAGAATGTAAGTCACTCTGACACTCCTTTGGGTAGTGGAGGAATGGGGCAGAAATCCAATCTCTTCTTCTTCTAATTTCATGTTTATTATTTGTGATTTTAATTATATATCAACTATATTTTTAACTGTTTATACTGTTGTAAATCACCCAGAGCCTGCTCTCACTTTGCTCCGAAGAAGGCACATGGGGCTCTGTTGGATATGAAGGACTTCTTAGAGGAAGTTGGGGCCTATGACTGGAGAGGAAAGGATTGTCTGGAACATCTGACTGTCCACCATGAACCTCGGGAGGAGCTGTGATCCAGAAGCTGTCTGAACTGCCTGAAGAACCCTCATTTCCTGCTCATGGTCCAGTGCCAACATCTGGTGTGGTTAGCCAGCCACCCCTTGATTGAGAAAAAGCTGGGCAGATTGAACTTATTTACCCAGTTGATCTTCATCAAGAGAGATCTGGAGGTTGCCCAGACCTTTCTAGTGGGGTGCAGGTGATGCTTGAGAAATTGGACCAACTACAGGCCATTGACCTCCACAATTAAAGCTCCAACACAGGTGACTCACCTGCTCCCAAGGGATCTGGTCTTTTCTAATCCAGAATTGCCATGGGCAGACATTATTGAAACCCTTAACTCGGTAGTTGTTCCATTTCTAGTGCTCTTAGTCACAGATAAAATAATATTTAAGCTGCTATTGGATTCTGCAATTCATGCTGCCCTGAGATTCTGAATTTGCCTTTTGTTTTTTACTATTTGGTTTTATTAAAGGCTCAGAAATTGGTAAAAAAAAATACTTCCCCACTTCATGTAAAAGACAACAACCCCGCATACCATATCCCCATGCCTATATTAATGGAAACAGTATTACAGTAGCAGTGCACTGTACTTAGCCAAGGCAACTTCTGTGATGTGACACATACAATTCTGACCATGATAAATCAAAGAAAATGTCTTCAGGTGACATGTAAACTAGCAACCCAAATGTTACATTTCTCTCACAGAGATCATTCCTGTACAAGAAAAACATCCTCCATATACTTTTGGTCAGTTGTGCTATAAATGGAAAGTAGATAGCCTCCTAGAGGTTAAACAATTTAAGTGGGTCCCCAGTTCATGAAATATGCTCATCTAATCTTGTACACTCCTAATGTGCAGGCCCAAATTTGCACTCAAGAGTTTGTGCACATAGATGAAACAGAAGCTGTTCACTTGTGGATCAAAGACTGGCTAATTAATAGGAAACAGAGAGTGAATATAAATGGGAACTTTTCTCAATGGAGAATGGTAAGCAGTGGGCTACCACAGGGATCAGTACTGGGTCTGATGCTTTTTAATTTGTTTATTAATGATTTGGACTCGGGACTAAGCAGTGAAGCGGCTAAATTTGCAGATGACACAAAGTTGTTCAGGATGGTGAGAACCAGGGAGGATTGTGAGGCACTCCAAAGGGATCTGTCAAAGATGGGTGAGTGGGCGTCAATGTGGCAAATGGGGTTCAATGTGGCCAAGTGCAAAGTGATGCACATTGGAGCCAAAAATCCTAAATATAAATACACATTGATGGGGTCTGAACTGGCAGAGACTGACCAAGAGAAAGATCTTGGAGTTGTAGTAGATAACACAGTGAAAATGTCTAGACAGTGTGCAACTGCAATAAAAAAGACCAACACTATGCTGGGGATCATTAGGAAGGGAACTGAAGACAAATCAGCCAGTATCATAATGCCCCTGTATAAATCAGTGGTGTGACCTCATTTGGAGTACTGTGTACAGTTCTGGTCACCACACCTCAAAAAGGATATTATAGCATTGGAAAAAGTGCAGAAAAGGGCAACTAGAATGATAAAAGGCTTGGAACATTTTCCCTATGAAGAAAGGTTAAAACACTTGGGGCTCTTTAGCTTGTAGAAACGACGGCTGAGAGGTGACATGATCAAGGTTTATAAAATTATGCATGGATAGAGCGGGTGGAGAAAGAAGTACTTTTCTCCCTTTCTCACAATACAAGAACTCGTGGGCACTCAATGAAGTTGCTGAACAGTCAGGTTAGTATGGATAAAAGGAAGTACTTCTTCATCCAAAGAGTGATTAACACATGGAATTCACTGCCGCAGGAGGCGGTGGCGGCTACAAGCATGGACAGCTTCAAGTGGGAATTAGATAAGCATATGGAGCAGAAGTCCATCAGTGGCTATTAGACACGAGGTATAGATAGGAACTCTCAGGCTGAGGCAGGTGATGCACTGTATTCTTGGTGCTTGTGGGGGCAACAGTGGGAGGGCTTCTAGAGTCTTGGCCCCACTGCTGGACCTTCTGAGGGCACCTGGTATATTTTGGCCGCTGTGTGACAGAGTGTTGGACTAGATGGGCCATTGGCCTGATCCAGCATTGGCTTCTCTTATGTTCTTATGTAACCATTGCAGCTTGTTTTGCTGTCTTGGAGTGCATTTGACCCTTTTAGGTGGCTTGGACCCAGCAAGAGGGGTATGTAACAAGATTGGCCGAAACCATGAAAGATGAAATGTGACTGGAACAAGCAGAAGAAGAGTTAGAATCCAACCAGAAGTCAATGATATTCAAGTGAAGAGTACTAAATATATATACAAATAAATACTGATTTTCTGTTATGTGGCTATGATGTGCTACACTCAAGTATTTCACATCAGTAGAGTAAATTCTTTTGTCTTTGTAATTTATCATTTCCTTTTGGATTAATAATCAATTTATGATTTTCTATAGATGCTGTAATACTGAAGTTTAAAGTTCTGTGCAAGAGCCTCTAACAAATTTGTGGATACCAAACACTAGAAAATATGGAGTGGAAACTTTAAGTGGACCATGTTAGTATAGTCATTTATATCAAAATATATTTGAGTACCTTATAGCCCTGCCTTAAGCAAGTTGTTTAACTGTAGAATGTTCAGTATGTTAAACTCTGATCCATGCAGAGCATACCCATTTCATTTTTTTCATTTTAATTAAAAAAAACATAAAAGGACAATTTTTATTGCACCATATTAAAAACTTGTGCCAGATGCTTCCTTCCTTTAACATTTGCAAAGTTTTTATTTCTGTCCTCCTGAGTCCCAGTGTTTTGTTTAAAACATGGAAAGGGTAAATGTTGGTGTAAGTTCATTTGCATCAAAAAGATCAAGTTGATCGGAATATAATCCAACAGCAAATACCCACAGCTCCAGAACATATACTTAGCTATGTGCCTTTTATAAGTGGAAATCAAAGCCTTAGCCAAATGTATTGATGGAAAGGTGATTTTTTTTTTCATGTTCTGTTTTTTGGTGTCTAACATACCCCTCCCCCCATGTTTAATTATTGATAATTTCAAGCTTATTTCTGGTATTTTCTGTGGTGTACGGTGAGTCAACAAACACCAGCTCTGTTCTGGCTGAAGATTCTGCCTCTGGAAAACAGGAACACATGGTGGCTGGCTGTAGTCCAGGTTTGAATATTCAGACTCACAGTACAATTATATGCAGAATTACTCCATTCTAAGACCATTGATTTTGTTTGATTTAAACTGGGATAACTTTACATCTGATTGCATTATAAAAGAGTTAGGGTTGAGACCAAATTTTGAAAGCTGCCTGATTTGATTTGAAAATCTCCATTTCAAGTTTGTTTCTCACTTCTGAAAAAAATGCATCCATGAGTCATTATTTTGGACCAGATCCTCTTTCCTCATTCTGATTTTTTCCATTAAAGTTAATACATTTGCAATGACATTTTTGCATCAATTGTGCAAAAATGACATCTCTCTAATATAATAATTCTGTTTTAGTTGTGGACTCTCCTGAACATTCCACACATTCCCAAATCTGTTGGCTCCCTGATTTGTCACTCAGAAGCTGTCTCTATCCATTGACTGCATTGCCTGAGTCTCGCCTCCAATATTCTAAACAGTTTGCTGTTCCTCTCCCCACAATAGCCAGTCAGACCACAGAGGTCATTTGCATATGCAGCCTGATTGGCCTTTGTCTCTAACATTTTAAACAGTTTGTTGTTGCTGTTGGGAGTCATTGAATGTGTCCTGAGGTAAAATACATATCCCAATCTTTCCTTAAATGGTCACTGGAGTTGCCAATCTCCCTGTGGGGCTTGGAGATCTCCCAGAAATCACCATGTTCCCCAGCCACAGCACATCATTTCCCCTACAGAAAATTCCCTAGCTATTACAATGGCTGCTTTGGGCAGTGGATTCTATGGCATTATACCCTGCTGAAGTTCCTCCACAACCCAAACCCTGACGTCCCCAGGCTCTACCCCTCAAATCTACAGGTATGGCCCTCCCCTTAGTATTGCCAGCCTCCAGGCAGTTCTCCTGGAGAGAATGGCTGCCTTGGGTGATGGACTCTATGGAATTATACCCTGCTGAGGTCGCTCTGCACCCCAAACCCTGCCCTCCCGAGGCTCTACCCCTCAAATCTACAGGTATGACCTTCCCTTAGTATTGTCAGCCTCCAGGCAGCACCTGGAGATCTCGAAGATCAGCTCTCCTGGAAAGAATGGCTGCTTTGGGCAGTGGACTCTAAGGCATTATATCCTGCTGAGGTCCCTCTGCACCCCAAACCCTGACCACCCCAGGCTCTACCCCTCAAGTCTACACTTGTGTGTGTGTATGTGTATGCAGGGCTATTTTGGGGCAGGAATGCACAGGTACACAGTTCTGGCTGGCTCCTGAGTTGGCCATGCCCAACAGGAACTCATTAGCATAATAGGCCACACCCAACAGTAGAAACTTATTAGGATTGGCTATATTAGGTGTGTGTGGCCTAACATGCAAAGGAGCTCCTGCTACAAAAAAAAAGTCCTGGGTTTTGACAATAAACAAGGTAAACAGAATAAGAAGCAAAAGGTGGGTGTGGCTGGATGACCACACTTCTAGTCACATGGGGTGTGGCCTAATATGCTAATGAGCAGTGCTGTCAGGATGTGGTCTAATATGCTAATGAGTTTCTGCTGTTGGGTGTGACCTGTTATGCTAATGAGTTCCTACTGGGCTTTTTCTACAAAAAAGCCCTCTGTGTGTGTATGTATGTTTATGTATGTATGGGGGTGTGTGTGTCTATACACACACACGCATCACGCACACGCACAGCAGAGCAGAGGACATATTGTGCTAAAGATGTGCACATACGTTTAAAAAAACCTCAAAGAATCAACAGCTAAATGAGAAGGATTAAAACATGACATGGGCATCATGTGGAATCAAAAGAAAACCGCAATGGCCTTAATCTGTTCCTCTCTACAAGGAGTTATACTGTGGTCAGAAGACCCCTTTCCACTTGGCAGAGGGGCTAATTTAGGTCAGGAAATGGTTCGAAGGAGGGCAGAGATTCCACAGGACATGCATTCAAAAGCCCCTGACTCTTAAGGAAGTTGCATGTGGATTCCCTGTTCCAGACAGGGACCCTTTACATAAAATAGAATATGAATGTTGTGGACCAGAAAAAGATGGTTGGATTACAGTGAATTTATAGTTACACAAACTCAATCATGCCTGTATACATTTCCGGCCATATAGGATTCTGTTGCAATTTTCTAATCACTTATAATAAACATGGATATGAAGCCTATAGGAAAGAGATCATTACAAAAGTGAATGATAGTGGAACTCAATCAGGGAAAGTTAGATATCATGTCTCACTAATATGAATGGGAACTAAAACATTTATTATGAATTTAAGCACAACTTGATAGTCAAAGGACTTGTGCAAGTGTTACTTTTTCTAACTTCCACATATTAACAATGTAAAAAAGCAAAGCTGCAGTAAAAAAAGAAGGATATCACCTCTCACATGCTATAAAATACACACATACAGAACATGTACACATTTTACCATTGAGAAATAAATCTGGTAGAACAATTCCATTTAAGAAACAGGAAAAGTAAAAAGTGCTAATTGTTCTCAGGCCGAGGATGTTAATTAAATGATAAATGGATTTCTTATGTTCTTCAGTGTTTTAATTCCCACATAATTTATTTCAAGCCCACACAGTGAAAGTGTAATAATGCATAATAATCTTATTTGAGATATTTATTTTCAGTTACTACTTATTAAAATATTTGACAAAATATCAAACTACCACAAGCCCCAAACATTCTATTTCTAAATCACTTTCACTATGGTTGCTTAATTTTAATTAATACTAATTCCATTAGTATTAAAGTGGATACTTATATTCAAAGTACAGTTTTGATTAGACTTGTAAGACTAACAACTTTAAATGTTTTCATTAAATTCCCAAAACTATAGACTTTTTACCATATTTTACCATTACCTGTTGCATGTCATTTGTTGTTAAAAAAGAAAAAGGAAAGCTTAGTAACTTAAATACAATCTGAAAATGTGTTCCAGTAGCAAATAAATGCTTTTGGTAGAATGTATCAGTTTTGTACTAGTACTTGTGTCAGGATTATATCATTAATTGTGTAAGTAAACAAACAACACCTTCCTCTTTTGAAATGATAAATATTGAAGTTGTACGGTACATATTACTCAAATACCTGTTGGAACAGAATGGGCAAATGCACGCAGTCTAGTACAGGTAAACCCCAAGTAAATATGGAAGCAGAGATACCAAATGACCCCATATGCTGTTCCCCAGATGCTGTTGTGACTGGTTGGAACCTATGTAATATTGTGCATGTTCTGTTCCTCTCATGAATTGCCTTGACTTCATTCACTTTTATTATGGGCTATATCTTATAAACTGAGCTGAAATAAGACTCTTTCATTAATAGGGGCATTTTTTTTGGTGGAAATAAAGCTTCTCCTGTTAATAGAGATACTTTTCATAAAATGAAAGATTACACAAATTGAGGGGCACTGTTTGATCCAACTCTATCATTTTTAAAAATATGAAAACATCTATGTTTGCTGAAGTTCTTAAAAGTATGCATATCGAAGCTCCCACCCACCTGGCAATGCCACTGGTGGGCGGGGGCTCATTTTCCACTCTGAAGAATGGAGACAGCAACAGCACAGGGACGCTATGTGTCCTGATGTAGCGGGGGGTGGAGCCGGCCAATTCAAAGGGCCAGGCTCCACTCCTGCCCTCTGACAGTTGCTCCACGTGCTTGATTGGGTCAGAGCACATAGAGGAGAGCTGCTGGGCCAGCCTTGTTGTGGCCTTGCACAGCTGAGGTGGACCAATCTTGGTCCGTTGTAGGTGGCAGTCTTGAGTTCGGCGATTGGGGCAGCAGCGGCATTTTATCTGTCAGCTTGCCTGGCTGGTGGGGGGGATCCCTCAGCAGAGGTTGCCAGTGGCATCCCTGCTTTGCGGAGCATGGTGGTGATCTCTGGAGGCAGTGGCTGGTCCCTGGGCCCATGAGCGGTATGACCATATTCTGGGGGCGCTTGGTTGCGGTGGCCTGTGGGGCGATGTGGCTACGGCCATGGTTCTGGTGCTACGTGAAGGTGGCTTGCAGTGGCAAACGGCTGGCCGCAGCACCTCTTTATAAAAATAAATAAATAAATAATAATAATAAAATAAAAAATAAAATAAAATAAAATTATTCCGTTAATTCCATATAACTCATCTAGGCCCTCTGTTAGTGGCGGCAGTTCGGGCTGCTGGGGCCCCAATTCCCACCTCCCCTTTCCTCGATTCCCCCCATGAGACCTGGTGCACTTAGGACTGCAGGCTAGGTTTGGGGTGGTGGTTGTTATTCACCAGTGAGGTGGCCATTTTCAGGGTAATATAAGGGGTGGCCATCTTATTGGGTCCTTCCCAATTCAGCAATTTACAGGCAGCAGCCATTTTAGGTGTCAGCCATTTTGTAGAGGTCCCCTTAAGGAGGCCATTTCAAAATAACATCAGTTGGTTCCCTGTGGCTACTCTGCTAAGGGTCCACTGGGTTTGAGCTTTAACTTTGGCTAGTGGTATTGCCATTGTGGCTCCTAAAAAAGGTCAGGGGACAGCAAAGGGAAAACAGCCAGCTCCTAAGTGGCCGCCGGTGCAGGATTTGCATGTGGTTCCCTCTGATGACGAGGATGAGGATCCTGTTAATGCTGCCATTCTGCAAAGACTTGCAGCACTGGAGCGGCAGAGGGATGCCCCTCCTAGGGGTGACGTTGGTAACAGAGTGAAGGGGGACACTAATGCTCCTAACACCTCTTTTCAGGCACAGGTTCTGGCACACCTGGCATTTTTGGAAGATCAGCAGGGAGTGCCTGATGATGGCGATGACGGCGAGTCATCTGGTCAGCAAAGGCAAGGCACTGATGAGCTCCAAATGGCAGTGTATAAGGGACCTCCTAAAAAAGATGGTAAGGAGGATCACTCTGACAAGAGCGTTACACAGTGGCCTTGGGGACCCTGCCCATCGGGTAGTTCTGGGTCTGCTACGTCCATGCCACCTGCGAATTGGCCACAATACCCGGGCTGGGGGTGCGGTATGCCTCCCCCTCCTCATGGGGCTTGGCCTGGTTGGGACTATCTGCATCTGGGTTCGGGGTATGTAAATCCAGGGACTGTGTCTTATGACAGTCACTCCTGGTGCCATACTGTCTGGGGATTCTGGGCTGCCATTAGGTGATCACATGTCCATCACCATGAAGGAAAAGATTCTGAAGGGTGAATATGTGGACATTTATACTCTCTTATACAGGGAGTTAGAGAAAAAAGACAAAGAAGAACTGGATGAGCAGGAGAAAGAACGCTTAAAGAGGCGGGTTGTGGAGAGAACATGGGCAAACTGGTTCCCAGGGTTCTTAATTTATATAATTCATGCGTGTGGCCATGAATCCAGCCATGAGATGGGACTGGATACACCTGAACCTCTGATTGCAGATCATGTCCACACCCAGGTGGGGCAGGCGATTCAGCGACGCCCGCTTTGCTGGGAGTTTACCTCCTATGGGATGTGTGGTCAGAAGTCATGTTCCTTCTGGCATGAGTGTCCATTATGTGCGGGGCCTCATTCCTTCTCTAATTGCCCCAAACCTAAGGGTCGGGGTGGAGGTAGAGGTGGTAAACGCCCCAGAGGAGGTGGCGGCTACAACCCCCCTTCTGACAAAGAGACCTAGCCCAATAAAGTTGGAAGTTTTAGAGTGTTAGCTACGGGACTACCCGAATCAACATGATCAGATTTGCTTATTGGATGGTTTTAGTTTGGGTTTTAGGATACCTTTCCAGGGTTCCCGGACTATGTACATGGCTCCTAACTTGAAATCAGTGCACGGTATGGAGCATGTAGTTAGGAAAAAAATTGCCAAGGAATATGCGGAGGGCAGAGTCCTGGGTCCTTTTTCTTCCCCCCAGTTGGTAATTTGAGGGTTTCCCCTTTGGATGTTGAGCCAAAGATGGCACTCGGAGAATATCGCCTCATTCACCACTTGTCTTATCCCCGCGGGGGATTGGTGAATGACGCGATACCAGAGGAGTTGTGTTCGGTCAGGTACACCTCCTTTGATCATGCCCTGTGGGTGGTGCGCAGCCGTGGACAGGGAGTGGAACTAGCAAAATGTGACATTAAATCAGCCTTCCGTCTTCTTCCTGTCCACCCAGTTGACTTTGAGCTCCTGGGATTTGCCTTTGACGGCAAATTCTATATGGATAGGGCCCTTCCAATGGGATGCTCAGTGTCTTGTGCAGCTTTTGAGAGGTTTAGTACCTTTTTGGAATGAGCGCTGCGGTACAGGATGGGTCTCAGCACTATGGCCCATTTCCTTGATAATTTCTTATTGGCAGGAAGGAAGGGTACGGGTCAATGTGCCTTTTTGCTGTCCAGCTTCATTAGTATGGCAGGGGAGCTGGGAGTTCCTCTGGCACTGGAAAAAACTGAAGGTCCTGCCCCTATTTTCACTTTCCTGGGAATAGAAATCGACACGGTGGGGCAGTTCTGCAGATTGCCCAGGGATAAAATAACTGCGCTGCAGGTATTAATAGACACAGTTAGGAAGTGGTCCAAGATAACCTTGCTACAGTTGCAGCAGTTGGTTGGCCTTCTCAATTTTGCTTGCAAAGTTGTGGCACCCGGCAGGGCTTTTGTGAGAAGACTGTGTGAGTCTATGAAGGGCCTACATCTCTCCCATCATAGGACTAGGGTCACCAAGGGGATGCAAGATGATCTCCTTGTATGGAAGCAATTTTTGAATTCATACAATGGGGTTTCCTTTTGGCGTGAGGACCTCCTAGTCAAAGCTGAGCTGCAGGTTACATCTGATGCTGCAGGTTCCTCCAGCTTTGGAGTATGTTTCTGGGGGCATTGGTGCGCTGGGGACTGGCCTGCGGAATGGTTCCAGGCACGGTGTGTCAAAGACCTTACCTTTCTGGAATTTTTTCCAATTGTTGTAGCAGTGTGGATTTGGTCAGGGGAATTTGCCAATCACTCCATCCACTTCTGGTGTGACAACATATCCACAGTGTATGTAATTCATTCTTTGACATCCGTCACCCAGAGTCTGGCACTGGTCAGAGCTTTCACTCTGCAGTTCTTGCACAACAATATAATGTTTAAGGCTAGGCACGTCCCAGGAGTTAATAATGGGGTTGCTGACGCTCTATCTTGAAAACAGATGGAGAGATTCTGTCATCTGGCTCCAGAGGCTGACCTGTTCCCGGTGTGGTTGCCGGTCAAGGTATGGCAGATTGGCGGGCTGAGGCCAACAGGGCAATGAGCTTGGCTCTTGCCCCCTCCACACACAGAGTTTACATGAGGGTGGGTAAGCAATTCCTGTCCTTCAGGGAGGGTGCAGACTTGTGGCAGGTTTGGCCCATACCTGTCCCTCATTTAATGCAATTCTGTGTGATGCTGAGGGGTCAGGGCTTGTCATCCTGTGCCATCAGGGCTAAGTTGTCTTCACTGGCCTATGCCAGTAAGGCGTCTGGGCATGTAGATATGACGGGCGACTTCCGTATTCAGAAGATGCTTGAGGGTTGGTCCAGGGAAAGTGGTATCATGGCTGATATCAGAGAACCTTTGACCCCAGGAATACTGAGGGGGCTCAGGTCACAGTGGCACATGTTATGTGCTGATAGCTATGAAGCTGCCCTTTTTCATGCAGCATCACTGGTCACCTTTTTTGGGACACTGCAGTTCAGTGAGCTGGTGGTGGGCTCACGGCCGGATGTTTCAGGCCTAGCACTGGAATGTAGGGATCTTTTCATTTCAGATTCCAAGGTTGGAATTAGGCTACACCAGTCTAAGATGGACCAACACGGCAAAGGGAAGGTTATAGAGCTTGAATGATGTTCTGAGGTTGAGTTATGCCTGGTTGTGGCTTTGCGCAATTATGTGGCTTTGAGAGGGGAGGGCTGGGGCTACTTATTCCGGCACGGGAATTGCACCTCCCTCACTAAGTTTCAGTTTTGGAGCCTGACATAGAAGGCTTTAGACTGCCTGGGATTGGGTGGGGTTCATTTTGGAACACACTCTTTCCAGATAGGGGCTGCTTCAGCGGTGGCTGCCATGGGGTATTCGGGCAGTGAGATTCAGCGGATAGGTCACTGGAGGCCATGATGCTACAAAGACTATGTACGGAAATGCATTGTTTAAATCTACCATATGTTTAGCTGATTCATTAATAATGTTTTTATAGATGCTGCAGGCCGCTGGGAGAGATGAAGGGTTACCATCTGCAGCCACAGCATGGTCTTCTGGGTGGCTCATTGGGCCAAGAGGTCATCCAGTGGTTCTCAGCTTGGCCTTAGTAAATGGGTGACAATTGAATGGTTGGGAAGGAGGGGCATGTGATGGCCTGCGTTCCTTCCCCTCCTATTTGATGAGAGGCAGGGGCCTCCTCCTCACATCCTGGTAATACCCTTGGGGGGCAATGACCTGGATCTATTGAAGGGCAAGGCCCTTGTGATGCAGGCCAAGGCAGACCATGCAAGGATAAGAGATAGTATGGTCTGACATACTGCCCCACCAGGTGTGGAGGAACTTGGAGGACCCCAGATGTATTGACCACGCCCAATGTAAAGTTAATAGGCAGCTGAGAAAGGCCATGGATGCTGGATTGGGTATGTTTTCACCGCACCCCGATATACGGGTCGTATTTCGGGACCTGTATAGGGATGACAGGGTGCATTTGTCAGACAAGGCCAATGGGATATTTTTGAAGGACTTACAGCAAGGAATTAGGTCAGCTTTAGGATGCTGAGTGGGGAGCAAAGGCCAAAGCAGAGGCTTGACCTTGGCTGTGGCAGGTTTGTGCAAGCAAGAAAACGGAACTGGTGAGCACCTTTCGGCATATCCCATTAGGGAACAGGCAGTCATAATGAACTGCCTTCAGATTCTAAGGTCCAGAGTGGGGAATGGTGATCACCTCTGGGAACCTTTTAGGACAGGCTCCCCCCTGCAAGTTGAAAGGCTTCAGGGGTAGGCGCTCCTAGGGGGCAACCAGTTGCTGGGCTGCTGGTCACGAGCCAGAGAGTAAATGGCTCATGGCTGGAGCTGGGTGACCTGCCCTTTAAGGGCAAGGGGGTTGGTCAGGGAGTGATGCCTGCCTTGCCTGTTCCATGCTTGCTTAGTTGTCTTTGCTGCAGTGTTCTGTTAAATAGTTAATAAAGTGGCCCTTGTTTAATTCCATATAGTTGTCTGTCTCATTATTCTGGCTGGGAGGGGCAATCAGATTCAAGCACCATAATAAGCACATATTCATGATGAATGCACTTGAAAGAGAAATCTGTATTGATTTTAACCTCTGTAATTTACATTTTGGCATTTCAGTTTACCTAATTTAAATATTTCAAAGAAAAAAAATAGGAAAATGTACTTTACAACTCTTGAGATATATTCAAACATATGTTCATCTACAGATTTTTCTATAATACAGAAGTTATTCGTTCTACAGATTTTCTGACCACACACACTGACCGATTTCTCACAAGGAGTTGCGCCGCTGTCACACCTCCCTTTGCCCCATTTCCATTGGTCAATTTCCCACTCAAAGCTATGCAGCTTGATTTTGACCCACGGCTTCGCCCAATTTTCCTCACAGTTTCATGAACCTCAAAAAACAGGATCATGAAACCGTGAGGGAAATCAGGTGAAGCCGTGGGTCAGAATGTGGCCGCACAGCTTTGAGTAGGAAATTAACCAATGGAAATGGGGCAAAGGGAGGCGTGACAGCGGTGCAGCTCTTATGCAAAATTGGTCACTGTGTTAATGTGTATTTACAGAGTACACAAGCAGAAAATCAACTGTAGCCCAGAATATGACTGGAAAACCTAAAAGAAAATATGTAATTGACTTGTGAATCAGGTCTGTTCATTAAAAGCATATTAAAAATCAAAATGAATGGTATAAAAACTAGTAATCAAGCCAATAGTGGTTCATAACCTACCCCTTATTCAAACCCACAAAATAGGTTGACTGAGATCAGAAGAATCCTGCAACTTGTTTTGCACACACCCCAGGAGGGATTTAGGCTTGTGTTTCTTGAACAGTAATGCAAAAACACCTTGCCACATGCAGACCACTTATTATATTGAGTGGACTTTCTAAAGCAGCTTGTGATCCTACACATGGGGTCTGCTGTTCAAAAAGTAAGACGTTGAAAGTTCCAGTAGATATACAGTAGCCCCTGGATGCACCTGATGTAGCTCTTTGAATCCCAGCAATTGTATGGAGTTTTACTGAATGTGCTGTAAAACCATGGTATTGGTCTTCAATGGGACTTATTTTCATGTAGTGGCTGTAACCCAGTGAAGACATTAAGGCATTCACAGGCGATTGCACAGAAACTTTTTTGTTGTTGCTCTTATTCAATATGTGTTTAACATGCAGTTTATGGCTTCACGTGGGAGGGAGATTGCTGGGATAGAAATATATTATTCTTTATGCCTCTTCATCCTCCAGGTTGTTCAGGGTGGCATGCACAGGGTGTTTTGGGAGGGTTGTTTCCCACTTTTCAGGATAGACTAAGTTTGACTGGTCCATGGTAATCCACTCAGCTTCATAAATGAGTGGGACTTTGTCTGCCTAGTTTCACCTTTAACCTAGTGCATACTTAACGAGGCCCATAAAGTCCCCTGAATCAAGTCTGTAAATCTCAGGAGTCATTCAGAACTTGGGGGGATGGGGGTCATTCAGGGTTTTAACATTTTGGCAGCCTTCTGCTCCCATTTGCAATGGATTCTTGCAGCAAGTAAAGATAATTGTTATATACTGATCACCCAACACTGATGACAAAACCCTAGATCATAGATTTCTCCCCTGGGGCCACAAAGCAAATATCAAGAAGTTATTTATTTTTATGTATTTATTTGTTCAACTTACATTCTGCCCTCCCCGCCGAGGCAGGCTCAGGGTGGCTGATAGCATGAGGGACAAAGGACTCATTGAACCTGTGCCTGAGATCTGTGAACTGTAGCATATTACAAATATCATGAATATACCTATGCAAGTTGGGGGTCTCCAAAGGGCTGCACAGTGGCAACAGGGCTTCTACACGGTAGGTTATCCCACAGTTTTCCTGCTCCAGTATAACAGCAGCCAAAGATCTTTTGTATTTTTTTTAAAAAAATCAGCACTAGAATATTATTGTATCAATACACCATTTTAATAACAGGTGAAACAGGTTCTCTGAATTTCCAGGTTTCATTTTTTTAGAAGTAAGTCTATAGCCTTTTGGTGTGGAGATATACCTTTCCCTGTATTTCTGCAAGGGAAAGGGCTAGAGACTTGCTTTTTTAAAAAATGGACACAGAGAACTCAGAGAAACTGTTGCATGTATTGTTACATTGATACGATAATATTTAGGGCCATTTTTTAAAAAAAGTCCCCTACCGTGGCAGCAGGGATTAAATGGCTGCCGACAGCATTGAACCTAGAGCAGATAACCCATGACTTGAGGGGGGGATGAATTTTCTCGCCTCTCAAAGGCCCATTGCCACAGTGGTTCCATCTTCCCTCTCTTCTTGTCTTCCCACTGCCTCCACCACTATCCTCCACCTCCCCATCCTCACCTTACTTTCCCCCACTCACACAAGGCCAGCTAGATCCCTATTACTGGCTTCATTCCCAGACTTGAGCAAAAGACAGATGAATCCTCACACTGGCTACCAAGTTGCCTATCACACCAGTGGTGGGTTACCACTTCCCTCAGTCAGGCAAGTCCCTATTGGGGCTGATTCAACCAGCTTCTCACAACTTCATCTCACTGAGTATTTTCATGAGGCTTCATCTGGCAAGGAACTCCATTCCTTGTTGAAATGTATGTGCTTGTGCACACCTTGCTTCTCTGTTGGGGGGATGGGGGGCTTTTAAATCTCTAGGTTTTTTTCTTGTAGAAAACTTTCCCTCTTCTATATCTGGTCCCATTCTGCACACTTTTGGATTTACTCTAGGGCCAAATTTGGAATTAGATATATAACAAAGTTGCATTTACTAGAGTGCTGTTTTTATGTCTTTAGTGTTGTTTATTTGTTATGAGCCTGTTTGCCACCTCACATCCTCCCATGTCTTCCTCCCACTGCAGCCCTTCCCTCAAACTATCTATTCAGCCACAGCACAGCCCAATTTATTTCCAGTGGCAGCTACAGCGTTATAAAGTACCACCCTGAAAGAGATACAGGTGAACACTATGATGGCCGCCATCTGTAAGAAATGTACGCAGGTCTCTTATGTAGCGAACTTGCAGTTAATTTAATAAGGAAGGTATTATTTTGAAGGACAATCATATGGATATGTTTTTATTACCTTTTCATTTTAAATATCTTTTACTTGTAGGTCAGGTTTCTTTGTAAGTCACTTTGAGTTTCCAGGATTGGAGGGAAAGGTCATAGCATATATTATAATAAATGAAGGGCGTTCAGTGATTATGTTGTGTACTTAGGGATGGTTGGGGACAAAGGTTAAGAAGTACTACTCTAAACATTATGCCACAGTAGCTCTCACTACACTGAATTCTAGTGAGTCTAAATTTGTTCATTATGTTCTTAAATGGAGAATTAAGCAACCAAATAAAATTGTGTTATGTAAAACAGACCAAAAAAGAGGCTGGATTAACTGATATGCAGGTTACCCAGAATTCTATTTTTCCCCTTCATCGAAGCACAGAGGAAAGCCATTTCTTTCTTATCTCCATTATCAGGTCCATTCCATGTTCTAAAAAATAACTTTCCTGCTGTGTGTGTAATCATTTTCCTGACTCAATCCTACCCAAGGTGCTTTTATACTGATACCATCTTATTCCCTTTAGTGAATTTGATTTTTTAAAAAATAAAATAAAATAAAAGGGATGAGGTCATTGGTTTGCTTTCCAGCTATTTTTATGTGAATGTAGCAACTTACATTCCACCTTACATATTTCATTATTGTTTTTGCCATCAGTCACTTCTGTAATATCCAGTCATTTGATACAGGTTGTCTTACTTTTTGCCATGTTTGAATATGATCTTCAAAACACTGTCAATGTTTTTGAAATTGGCAATGGGCACTAAAAAATGTGCATACACTAAAAGTCTCCACAGGATTAACAACACAGATGGTTAACATGCTATATGTTGCAGGAAAATATCTTTTAAAAATAGAGCCATTGTTGTCTCCTGTGAATAGCATGTTACTCTTTGTTCTAAAATAACAGAGCAAGATGTGTATTAGTGATTAAAATAAAATAAGAGCAAGTTGTAACATATACATGAATGATAACACTTTGGACAGCATAGTTTAGAGTGAATCATATCTGTTGTTTTGTTTGTCGAGGTACGGATCACACATAAGCTCCTATCACACTGGTCAAATCTGCATTTGTCTTTCCCATGGTGTCCCAGCCTTCTGACTCAGTCTTCAAAAAAGTTGTCTACATTTGTTTTTGTTTTCACACTTCAATAGTGCTAGCATACTTTTGCATGCCTACATATGTTTATCACCCTCTCGTGGCGGCTCCACTGTCATTGCACCTCCACACCACTTTAAATGCATCTTCTTCAAACTCTTCAAACAAGCATAGAGAAAGACGGCGTCATAGTAGCATGAAACTGATTTAAAATGCAAATGCAGATTCGACCACTGTCTGCATCCATGCATAATGAACATGTGGAAGAGCATGGTCGACTATCATTTCAATCCCATATCTTTATATCTTCAAGGCAACATCAAGATTCTGTGCATAGAGCTGTAGAGTCCCTAGCGATTTAGAAAGTGTTGCACATGTTGATCTCATATGTACATAGGGTCTGTGTACATGAAGCCAATGAACACATGGAGGTCAGGGTTGGGAGTAAGAGATATTCCTTGTTCATTATTTCAGATAGACTCTAGTAGCTCTTTTCTCTGGCTTTGTTGATGGGGGTATGATGGGATTGGTATAGATCTTAACCCTGTTCACAAATCACAGTGAACACTCATACAGGCTGAGTTCAGACTGGCAATTTGCCCCACTATAGCCATTTTTCACCCATGTTCCCCAAGCGGATTAAAGGGGGCATTCACACGGCACATCTGCCTGGTGTTCTCCACCCGTAGGCAACCCATGCTGTTCTGCTTCGGTCCTGCGTTAAAAAGATACCTGACAAAAGTGATAGCAAACCCCGGAGAGTGCTTTTATCCTGCATTATTCTGCTTCCTGGAAGTGTGAATGCAAAGCTGAAAAGCTGGGAGCAACCCACTTCTATAGTGTGCGCCGGGTGTTTCTGCACATAAGGCAGCAGCAATCAGATTGGCTGTGCTCCACTCTACTGAATGTGGTGCCAGTGCAACGGGGTCCACCCCAAATTGGCTGGATGCACTTATGTGCATGAGCACATATGCACCCATGCACCCATACACACATAGAGGAAAAAGCTGTTTACAGCCATGCCTCTGGGCCAGCAGTCTGAATGCTCCTGTGCACCTACTCCCGGTATGCTCCTGCATCCGTTGGCCCCGTGTGACTGGGAAAACCCGGAACAGTTTATTCCGGGGCTTTTTTGCCACGACTGGCTCCCACTTCAAACTGCCAGTCTGAACTCAGCCATAGTCTATACATACAGTGTACATTTGTTTTTTGTTTATACATGTGTTTAGTAATTGTCATGTTACATTCAATGCATCATGTACAAGTCTGTGATTTAGACCCCAGATTTGTCCAATCCTGTTTTATTTATAAAGTGAATACACATTGGCTGTGGTCACACACACTAAATAATCCACTTTCAATCCACTTTCAGTGTACTTTCCAACTGGATTTTTACTGTGTTAACTGGCAAAATCCAGTTGGAATGTGCATTGAAAGTGGATTGAAAGTAGATTATTTAGTGTTTGTGACCACAGCCATTGTCTTTTTCTTACAAACAGTTGTAAGAATGTATATTCAGGATGCATTAGGCTACTGTAACATGTGAGCAGGGCTGTTGATAAACTGAGGAGGATTCCAGGAGTTGCTTTTTATGGGATCTAATCACATTCCTGAGAGCTTTCCTATTTATATTCTGTAGCATAGTTTAATATAGAATGGGAAGGCAAAACATCACCTGCTTGCCAAATTTATCCTATGAATACATAATTCCATATGCACTGGAGATCTCCTTTCCCACCATATTCTTAACAAAGTATGATGGAATTATGAAGTCTGACAGTCATCTGGATTTCCCTCTTTTTTTTCTTTTCATATCTGTCATTCTCTGTCATAAAGACAAAGAATTATTATGTGTCTCCTTTGATTAGCCATAATTTAGCAAATATTTCAGATTAGGACTGGTACTGTCCTGGGTCTTCTAGCTAGCACTTAGCTGTTAATTAAACTAAAGGCCCAGGTGTTCAACTGACATATCAGCATAATTTCCATGTAATATGGTGCTACACTATTCTTCTTTACTCTGAAAGGCTTACTATTTATTTACAGATAAAAATAGAGTGAAATGTAATACTATATGATGAAAAAAAAAGTTTTTGTATGAATTGTTAAGTAACATGTCTTTTATTTTATTTCTTATTTTATTTCTTAATCACAAATAAATTTACATTAGCTACTCAGAAAGAAATATCATAAACCTCTTCCAACTTTACATGCCACTCATATACAGACAAATAAAATAAATAGTTTGTACTGATGAAGGTACTGGCAAAAAGACAGCACACGAGAAATTCTCATGGAAATTTTTATAACAAAAAGCATTCTGAAGATGCTTTTCTACACTTTTATAAACTGAACTACTAAAATACTCAGGTTACTTAACTAAGTGTATGTCTGTTGAAATCTTATTCCTAAAAATACAGTGCTTGCCCACCACATGATACAGATATGCAGATACTGGTTAAATAAGGCAGAGAACCTGCAGTGCAAGTCTGAGCAGAGAATCAACCTGGACCTGGGAGAATCTACCAGCTAGCCATAAGTTGGCTACAAAACGATGGCAAAAAAGATACACACGCACATGCACGCACGCACACATACATACTAAGAACAATTGCTTAAAATTTAAAACAGTGAATATTTTGGGGTGGTCACTGACTAAGACATCTTGGCCAAAAAGGTCTGAGCTGTCAGCACTGGGTTCAGAGTTACCACTATCATTTTCCTACTGTAGTGTATCAGGTAAGTAATTTGGTATGTAAAACAGCATGCTTGTGGTTCAACCTTCTCACTTGCCGTGAACTCACATGGTAGTCATAGAAAAGCCTCAGACATCCCTTTTTTGAATATATGGAGCTAATCTATTTTACAGGATCTTTGCAAAGATTACTGATATAATACACAAGTGGGGACCAGCAAAAAACTTGTGGGTGGTTATCCCATCCTCCCACCTTTGCTTCCTCGCCTTTCCCCTTACCTCTCTCACACTCTTTCTTCCTCCTGCCCCCTTTTCTTACTCTGTCTCTCCTCCATGCCTGTCACTTCCTTGCTCTTTCTGCCCCCACTCCATCACTCTTTGTTTTTCTGCCTCCCCACCTCATCACTCTTTTTCTCCTCCCACCCCACCCTATTACTTTCTCTTTCTGCCCCATTGCTCTCCCTTCCACCTGCTTCCTCCCTCCCACACAGCAGCAGTTGTGGCGGCACTCTCTGCTGCGCACTTGCTTCCCACCCACCCACAGCAGTAGTGGCAGCTCTCCTGAAATACATCAGATCTCCCAGCTACAGAAACCCTTTCCCCTTAGGGCTGCCAGGTTGGGGAATTCCTGGAGATTTGGACATGGGACAGCAAGGTCTGAGGAGGGAAGGAATCTCAGGAGGGTATTTGCCATTTTGTAATGAGGCAGACAGTTGCCTTTACTTTCAGAAGGTTTTGTTCTGTGGAGAATGAATCAGTGTCAGGAAATAACATACAAAGGCTTGGGTTCCATGTGGCATTTTCACATTGTATGTGACTATGTGGAAGTTTGCAAAAATGCTCCACACTGGTCGCACGTTTGGTCACTGGGAAGCTGAAGAATCTCTTCAGGAATCTGGAAGAAAAGAACAAAAATAATAAGAGACTTTAGTAACCTTTGTACTTACCTTCGGAGTGTTGTACTATCCCTTTAAGAATTGCATATCTTTCTAAGAATAATATTTAGAAAGGTTAGTGAATGTCAGATAACCACTATAAATATTTGATATCTTATTTTTAACACAGTGGCATTCTTTTCTGGAGACTGGCAATGGTAGGTTCCCATGGAAGAAGTGGCTGCTTTGGAGGGTGCAGTCCATGGCATTATACGTGTCTGAGGTCCCTCCTATCCTCAAAACCGACCATTCACAGGGTCTACCCTTCAAATCTCCAGGAATTTCTCAACCTGGAGTTGGCAACCCTATCTCTTTCCTTCCCAACAGCCAGTCTACTTCAATCTGCCCCTCTGTAATTCAGCTTTCCATCTCCAACCCCCTGTCCCACAACCTCTACCTTAGAGAATTACTGTCTTTCTCCACAGAGGGGACCAAAGCAGCTTACATTATTTTCTCTTTCTTTTTATCTGCACAACAACCCTGTGAGGTAGGTTAGGCTGAAAGTCAGTGAATGGTCCGAACTCAACCACTGAGGTTCCATAGCAAGATGGATCCTCATTCCATTCTCGCAGACCCTACTCGGAAGCTTGGAAGCTCTACACCACATTTGGCTTTCATAGGGTGGCTGCTGTTGAGTTGTGCAAGTCAGGTGCTTCCAGACCTAGAGTTACCATCCTCTAGGTGGGATCTGGAAATCCCCCAGAATCACAACTGAACTCTAGACAACAGAGATCTGTCCTCTGGAGAAAATCTCTGCTTTGGAGGGTGGACTCTGTGGCATTATATCCAGCTGAGAATATATCCTCTTTCAAAGGTCAAAATAGGGCTAGAAAGGACCCTACCCATCCCTACCTTTTACTAACAGAACCAAGCTTGGAATTCTGTTGTTGCCTAGCAACAGCAACTCAGGGAATCCATTTTTTAAAGCTACAGGGACTCCTTTTATGATTTCGTTATAAATACCCAGGGTATTGTTATTTCAGAGTTCACATTTTTCTACAAACCTAGGGTCCTTTTCAGGTTTGTAGAAAGATCTGTCTTATGTTCACAGTTCCTGTCACTGGATTTAAGTATTCAAAGATACGATCAATTGGCTGCTAGAATATAAAATGGGAACTGCCTTGAACACCAAAAAGCATTATGGATGCTAAGCATCCAGTATGGTTGTGTAGGTGGGGAAAGCTCATTCCCTTACAATGAAATAAACCATGGGCAGGAAATAGATCACCCCCACTTTAACAGTGTACCTGAATGCATCACTGCAGTTCCCCGAGATATTTGTGAGTAATGTTATTATAAAGGGATATACTATACAAGGACATATTTACCTGAAATGAAGATGACCTGGAATGTAAGATGACCCCCCCAGTAATGTTATACACAAAAAGGGATTGTTGTTGTTTTTTAATTATTAGACTTAACTGTAACTTGTATGCAACTTTAAGAAGACCCTCGCTTTTTTATGTCATACTTGGGAAAAGACCTAATCTTGCATATAAGTATTACCAGAGGATGAGGAAGAGGCAGGATTGATATTCACTAATAGGAAATCTACAAGTGGAGACACACACTACTCAAGAGGGGGGATCTCTCCCCCATTGCTACAGATTCCCAGCACCTGATTCTCTCCTTATGGCTGGGAGGCAGGAGATATGAGGGGGGACCCATATCCCCCCTGTGCCAAGACTGGCACAGCTCCAGGTCCCACCACCTGCTAATGAGCCCAGCATCCTCCTCTACTGAGCTCAGTATGGCTGCCAGCATCATCTTTTACAACAGCCAGGCCTGGTGCACCTGCCAGTATCTTCTGTTGCTGAGTCCGGTGCGGCAGCTGGGGTTCTCCACCACCACATCCAGGCCCAGCATGGCTGCAAGCATTTTCCTCAGCTGATGCCAGGCTGAAGGGCTTGCTGGCATCCTTTAACACTGATGCCAGGGCTGACATGTCTCCAGGTTGGCATGTCTGCTGGCATCAGCCAATGGGCCGGGCTGGAGCAGCTCCAATCTGATAAGGAAAGAGCATTGCCTGCTCATGCACAGAAAACATAAATTTATTGGGGGGGGAAATGTTTAGCATCAGTGTGGCCCTGATCCATGAATTTAGGTATCCACAGAAAGGGCCCACACATCATTATTACTATATACCAGATTACGGTGCAATAAATCTCTGCAATTTTATGTTTGTATTAGGAATAAGGATCATTGTGGAAATAAATACAATGTGCTCTAGAAAGAGGCTCTGGGAGAGTGCCCTGGCCTTGGGCACTCAGCATCAATTTGCTGTGGCAACCTCAGCAGGGTATAATAACACAGAGTCCACCATTTTCTCCACAGTAACTGATCTCTGGTGCCTGAAGAGCAGTTGTAATTTTGAGTGCTCTCCTGGAGATTGGCAACAATGGTTCCCCAGGAGGAAATGGCTGCTTTGGAGGGTGGAGTCTATGGCATTGTACCTATCTGAGGTCCCACCCCTCCTCAAACCTTACTCTCTCCAGGCTCCACACCTCAAATCTCCAGGAATTTCCCAACCTGGAGTTGGCAGTTCTATCTCCTTTACAGCCAACCATCAACATGCCATTATCTGACCCTCTGATTTCAGCTTTTCATCTCCTCCCTCCTGGAAAGCAGTTGTAATTCTGAGTGATCTCCAGCCCTCATCTGGAGATTGGCAACAATGGTTACCCAGGAAAAAATGGCTCATTTATTCTTAACACAGTGACATTCTTTTCTGGAGATTGGCAATAGTGGCTGTTTTGAAGGGTACAGCCCATGCCATTGTATCTGTCTGAGGTTCCACTTCTCCACAGACCCCACCCTCTCCAGGCTCCATCCTTCAAATCTCCAGGATTTCCCAACCTGGAGCTGGCAACCCTAGACAGGACTGGCCCCAATGAGTTCCCCACAAAGACCTGGGAAGGGGTTCATTCCTTTGTCTTTTTACTGAGAGAACCAAGCTTGGTTGCCTAGCAGCAACCACTGAGGGAAAAGTTAGTTCCACAGGAACCAAACAGTAGAAATGTCTTCGCCAGGAGAGACAGTCATTTGGCAGTTATTCTGACAGGGAACAGTGGCCGAGGTGGCAATGCATGGGGAACAGGAGCAGACCCAGCCCCCAGCCAATGCCACATAATTAATCATGAGTGGTGGTTGATGGGCCAATGGCTGATGGAGTGCAATGCACAGCCAATGGGAAAGCTGGAAGTGGCCAATATATAAGGGGATTATTATTAAAGATATCACTAAAATATGTTTGTTTTTTTGTTTGTTTTTAAAAAAGTTGTAAATGCTTTTGGCAAGGAAGTCTGCATGATATAGCCTACTTTGTCAGATCTTGGAAGCTAATACTTTGATGGGACACCACCAAGGAAGTCTCTGCAGAAAAAGACAATGACAAACCACCTCTCCTTTTCTCTTGCCATGAACACCCCTGCTGGGGTTGCCATAAGTTGGTTGCAACTTGAATGGCATGTATGTATGTAAATGCTTTTGTCCCACAGATGTTATGGCTTTTCTGTTTCCCACACAGCAGCTTCCCATGACAGCAGCTTGCTACTTCTTTACCCCTGTTCCAGTGTACTGACTGAGAAACAAATGAGCCTCCAACTTATTTTCACAAGGTAGGCATTAAAGTGGAGATACCTTTGGTTCCCTATAAGGAAGAAAACTTTCAATAAAAAGACAAATACTGAGTGTACACATGCAATATGAAACTGTTCCAACAGCTTTACATTCCATTAAGAGACTGAACTTTTGTTGAAAGAAAAGCATATAAAGCCTTATTGCAACATTTTCCATCTGTGAAGAACTTAGCTATTGACGTTAATTCCATAGGTTTGTGATATAGCACTCTATCACACCTGATGCTTTGGCTGCAGCCCCAGGCAACCATCAATTACAGTGGAGACTGGAATTTGTCTTGCTTTAGGTGAAACATAGTGATATTTACTGAAATATTAAACAGGATAACAGATTGCAAAACCCCAGGCTACACATCATGTGGAGCTTAAGAGACATCTTTAGGGCAATGTTTTTTCTACTTCACTTCATAAGTAGGATAAGGTAAACACCTATCCTTTATCAGCAAATGTTCCTAGAAAAATATATAGGCAACCCATATTTGCTTACAAAATGAAGCAAAATCTGGATGGAAATATGTTTGCTTACTGGAGAATACTACTATTTGAATGAATTGCAGGATTTTGTTTTTAGAAAAGACATTTTTCTTCCCATGCTACAATCTTAAAATGTAGCTCTTTAAAAGGAACATGTCCCTTAAGATGAAGTTCCATTCATATATTTATTTGTTTTATAGTACAATAAAGAATATCCTCAATGAGGACACAATGCACATCAATTTTCTCTTGAGATAAATAGGACTAAACAAAAGCAAGTGATATCTACATTAATACAAAGTCATTTAGTCATTGATTTGATTGTGCCCCTTGCAAATAAGTCTATGCCTTATCATTCCTTAGCCAACCAGTTCTTTCCAAAAGATCCCATCTGCGATCTTCCAGTTTGGCAAGCTGACGGCAGCCATTCTCCCCTCTCTTGGGGGAATGGTCTGCAGACCAGCAGGTAGAGAGGGAGGGCGATCGTACGCTCTTCCCCAGGGTTCAGAATGAGCCCTGAGTCAGGGGGCACTGAGGTTCACCCCCCCCGGCTTCTAGCCAGGGGGTGGGGGTGTCCTTCTGCCCCGATGGTCTCCCTGCTGTGTTCCAGTAATGGCTGAGGCTTTGCATACTGGAAACCAAGCGGATGGTGATTAAGCTGTAATTAAGCGACTGGCTGAATCGATTTCTTACTGAAGAAGTGTGAGTACAAGTTAACGAAGCACCAGAGGGAAGAATACATCCTCCCAAGCATGGTTGGGGGAGACAATGGTAGACCCCCCCCATGGAGGACTAGATAAAGGAAACTAACATCGGAGGAATGGAAAATGAAGGGACTGTGATGAAGGAATACTGAGAGTTATGAATTGAGCAACACACAAGCAAATGTTTGGGACTTTAAAAACAGCAACTGAAAGCGTTTCATATGGCTAGCTAGGAATGGCTAGAAGGAAGAATTATAAACTCCTTTAAAGACTGTTAACATCGTAGTGAGAGACTGAGTTGGAATAAAGTCTTCCCCTTCCCTCCCAGAAAAGAAGTGGGGGAAAGGGAACTCCCTCCCCCCGCATAACAATATAATAACATAAAAATGTTGATTTTTAAGGGATAGGGGGAGTGAAGAAGAAGCATAAATAGAAAAGAGAGAAGTATTGAATGGAAATGGAAACTTGCATTAACTTGAAGTGTTTTCTGAGTGACGACTGGAAACGATGCAGAATCCATCTTTAGCAGGCAGAGGGGGGGAAATTCCCCCTCTCGAAAGATAAGGAGACTGTACAAACATCAGAAAGTAATCTTTTTAGGCATTGAAGAACCCTCTTTCTTCTTAAAGAAACTCCAAATATCTCTGTAAGCGGTGACTGGGAAAGGCTGAAGGTTGAAGGGGGGGGAAGCTCCCCCCGCCTAAAAAGAAAACAACTCAGAATGAGCTTGAAATAAGGCTGATTAATTTAGAGAACTTTTAGAGGCGGTGTAAAGATCCGATGGATTTATGGGACCCTGGCGACTTGATAACAAAGAGAAGATAAACAGACTTTGGACTTTGAAGTGTTTCTTTCGATATGGCGTCTTGTGTCGCAGTTTAAAATTAAAACGAAACTGAATCTTCATTAAGAACTCGAAAGTAGCTGAAAGTTGGACGAGACAGCAATGTAGCTATGTTTCCCCTACGATAAGCGGGGGGGAGGGGAAACTCTCCTCCTAAAAAATAAAGTTATTATATATTTTGATGGGGGGACAAAGCTAATAGAAGGTTGGGCGAAAGGTGGATATGTTTTAATAATAATGGACTTTGAGTTAAGGAAGACTGAGGACGATTCTATAGTGAAGAGCCCTTTCTAGAGATGAGAGTTTTGGCTAAGGGGGTACGCTGGGAAAAATTAAGGGAATGGGTTTCTACAGAAATTGATAATGAATGGTTAAATTAATTCTAAAAGGATTTTATTAATTTAGGCTAAATCCATAAAAGGAAGAGGGAAAAGGGATGCTATGTGATGCATATGGAGGTTCCAGTTTGTCTGTCTTTCTTTTCTTTTTTTAATAAGAGGGTAAATGGAGAGTTTTCTTTGAAGAGAATCATGATTAAGCCTAACTTGGAGGTTTTTTAATAGCAGTATTTAAATGCTATTGGACTCTATGTATTGATTGATAAAAATTCTAAAGAGTTAGAGGGGCAGAAAGTAATAGGCAGAAATTATTGTAATGAGATGATGAGAGTGCCTGATGTTTGTACAAAAGAAATGTTAGTATATTGCAGAAGTATACTCCAAACAGTCTGTATGAGCTAGAGCTTCATAAGCAATGTACTCAACTGTCACCTTCGAGGTTAACAACTGAAAGTTTTTATTTGTTAATGCCACATTTGTAAGCACTATATACAATCACCACGTTTTGGATTTTCTTTTCTATCCCCCCCTTCTTGTAGCTATGTTTGCTAGTACGCCTCCCTTTTTCTGTAGATATTTAGAAAATGCAATAAAAAACCCCTTCAGGGGGATTAAAAAAAACAACAACCAAAAGATTCCATCTGCTGTGAAAAATTATGTAAATTAAGTTATATGGATGACATTTGATTTTCATAATCCATTCTGAACAGCATTTTCAACACAGAATTTCAAATGGAATTTTGTTTTTATTTTGCTGAGTGTACTTTTGCATTTAAATTAAATATCTAGTATGGAATTTTGATTATTGCTTTGTACAAAAATCAGGAAAGGGGAAACTTTTTGATATTTCAGTCCCTTCAGTAACAAAAATGCATGATTATAAAACAGGTATCAAGTAGGAATGTATGAACTGTGTTGATTTGCAGGACTTTGGGGTATCTTTGTTCTTTTTAATGGCTTGTTGTTTTATATTGTTGTATTATTTTAATTGTAAGCTGCCTTGAGCAGGAATCTGAAGAAGAGTCAAATAAATGTTCTAAATAAATAATAATAAATAAACCCATGAACAGAAGATCTGCTAAGTCATATGAGGAGTACAAAAAGAAAACTCCAGACTTCTGGGGAACATGGAGAAGAATTTCTAAAGGCTCCAGTCCTATCTTGCTGTGGAGTGAACAATGCCAGAGAAGGAGGAAATTTATTTCTATATCTTTACCTTTCCCCCAATGGGGAGACCCAACTGACAAGTGAACCCATGGGGGGGAGGCTTGATTTATCAGGTTTCCACAGGGGTTCTGAAAATACCAAGGGTGACGAAGACAAGGAGGGCTCTCTGCCAATAATGTCAGCCTATCCCAGATGATCTCTCATATTCTTTTTATCAATTTGAAATTGGCAAACTTCGCAATATTTTGGATTCCCAGAATTGTGAGCACAATGGGAAAGACTGGCAAACTACCAGCAGTGTTTGAAGTCAGCATTCAAAACAGCAGTAAGAAAAATCCTTTTGAAAATTTATGACCTCTGTTGAGCAAGGCTTCTGATAAACTTTGGCCCTTAATTACAGAGATTTATGTTGCCAGTTTAAGGAATGCACATGGGTGAACTCAGTTGCTTTCCAAGGAAATCTCAGCTTCAGTAATTAGAGTGAAAATACTAACTGAAGCTCTCTTTTCTTGCGGTTCCATGTCTTACCTGGGACCCCGAGGTCGGCTCCTAATACACCCCCCCCTTTGGATGAACTCACACAACCAGTTTCTTTGGAAAATTAGGTGGATAAACTTGGCCACAACTTTTATTGGTTACAGCTGTAGAGCATTGGCACAGCATGGGTCCACCGGATCCGACCTATCGGCTGGCCCATGTGCCAACCGAGTTAACCGTTACCCAGCCAGCCGGCATGGGTAGAGAAGGCGGGAGGGCAGGTTATCGGAATTCACACGGACGCTTGCCACTTTGTGAGCTCCCCTGCCCTCTGGCTGTGAGGGCAAGCACTGTTATTCCTTGAGCTAGCCAGCTCCGTTCAGCCCTCACGCCAAGACCCTTAAAGGGTCCCCAGCTCCGGAATTGGCTCGCAGGCCAAATTCCGCCAACAGAACTCGGCCCCATGCTGTTACCGCCGAAAGTTGTGACAGATTGTGCAATGCAAGAACAGTAAATAAACACTAAGAATACCATACCTACAAAGCCCCAGTAACACCCCTCCTGCGTTCCCTCACTTCCCAACATCAAAAACCCCAGCACTATAATACCTGGGGAGGGATGGGTGGGCAACCGGGCTCGCCTCGTGGTCAAGTGGGGAGGGGGGAGCAGCTTCCCTTCCCCTTTTAATGCCTCCCCCCTCCCTGACCACCCCCTGCCCTCTATTGGCTGGGGAAGGGGGGGGAGGTGCGTCTTTACTTTTCCGGTCACGCACCCGGCCCCCCGCCCCTTCCCGGCCCGCGACCTCGCCGTCCCGGCCCGTCCCCGCAAATGGCGGGCCCGGCCCACCCGGGCCCTTCTGCTTGCGGTTCCATGTCTTACCTGGGACCCCGAGGTCGGCTCCTAATACACCCCCCCCCTTTGGATGAACTCACACAACCAGTTTCTTTGGAAAATTAGGTGGATAAACTTGGCCACAACTTTTATTGGTTACAGCTGTAGAGCATTGGCACAGCATGGGTCCACCGGATCCGACCTATCGGCTGGCCCATGTGCCAACCGAGTTAACCGTTACCCAGCCAGCCGGCATGGGTAGAGAAGGCGGGGAGGGCAGGTTATCGGAATTCACACGGACGCTTGCCCCTTTGTGAGCTCCCCTGCCCTCTGGCTGTGAGGGCAAGCACTGTTATTCCTTGAGCTAGCCAGCTCCGTTCAGCCCTCACGCCAAGACCCTTAAAGGGTCCCCAGCTCCGGAATTGGCTCGCAGGCCAAATTCCGCCAACAGAACCGGCCCCATGCTGTTACCGCCACAAGAACAGGACACCCCCGTTGGTCCTGTTCCCGCCAACGCCCTTACAGCTGCAGCCAAGAAAGCAAGTTATGCCTGATTCCGTGCAACCAGACATCCATTCCCCAGGCCGATAGATGTACGCCATCCGCTCGGAACATGGCCTCCATCTTGTGAGATATGTCTGGATGGCGAATCCAGATACCGCCTGCCGACTCGACGACCCGGCCCAGCCTGCCGGACACCTTCCGCCTTGCCACGTCCACCTTCTTGGGATGAGCTGCGCCTCGCCACGACCTCCGTTCCAACCAATCCGACCAGAAGATGACCGTGCCGGGCAGAATCTCACGCACTACGGCCAGGTCGGCCAGTACCTGGCGCTCGAGAGCCACTCCGGGGCACTCAGTCAAATCATTTTCCCCCAGCTGTATCAGCAGAACATCGGGAGGGTGGCGCCTCGCTGCGACGCGCCCCAACCAGGGCAACAGGGACCTCCATCGCATGCCTCGCTGCGCCATCCATGTAATGTGTGCCGCATCTCCCAAGCCCAAGTCTTTGCCCCAGCCTGATGAGGATGCATACAAACCTGCCCGATGAACGATGCTGTGCCCAAAAATCCAGACAGTCCTGTACCTCTGTCCTGGAACTGAGGAGTCAGAAAGCCGGTCACTGGCTGGACTCCGGCTGTGGCCTGATGTATGCCCTAAAGGCCGTAGAGCGCCAGCGGCCTATAGCCCGTATGCGTACCTCCGGCAGGCCGACGTCCGCAGCCGTGGTGGCTGCCCCAATCCTGAAGGAGTGAGGCCCAAATTCCTTGCCCGGTAAGCCCAGAGCCCCCAGAGCCAACCTGAAAACCCCCGTAAACTGATACCTGGTCAATGGGGCCCCGTCTCTATGGATAAGCAGGGGGCCACCGCCTTCAGGACGCATTGCTAAAAAGGCTCGAGTGGTCTGCACGGGACACGGGCCACCCGGTAGTGGCCCCAGGTGCAGGCGCGCCCTTTTCCCAGTTGGTCTGTCTTTGACCTCCGAATATACAATGACATCCCCTTTTTCCCGAGGTGAACGTCCTGAACACCCAGGGGTGTGTTGGTGAACAAGATCTTGGAGCTCGCCACCAGTTCCCCAACCCTCAAGGCCCCAAAAAGGCCAAGACGAATGCAGTCTCAAAGAGTGCAGCCTCGTATCGGGACCAACACAGCACTGGAAGCTCCCGCAAAATCCCCTTCAACACCTCGAAGGTCACGGGCCGTCTGTGATCTGGAGGCCGTGCGGCTTGCCTCCGCCAGCCCTCAACTGCTCTATGGGCTTGGAATGAATGGCACGGGTCCGTAAACCCCTCCGCCTTGCTAAAGAATGTGATGGCCGCCATGCGACCCCTGATGGTACTGTGGGAGAACCCGCCGTCCTGCAGGCATGCCATATAGCGAAGCACCCAATCCCCTTCCACCGGCAAGGTCTGCGGGCCCCCGAATCCCGCAGTAAAGTCAAAAAAGGCGTCGATAGCCCTCGCATACTTGGCGAGAGTGGAGGGGGCGATGGACCCATAGATGCCCCGCCTTATTGTACCTTCCCAAGTTCCCACAGCTCCTCCGGAAAGGGGTCTGAAACGCGGTTGGCTCCTGGCTCCAGTATGCGGAAACGTTCCTCCTGTTGGCGAGACAAAGCGTCCGCTATGCTATTATCCACGCCTGGCACATGGCGTGCAGAAAATGTAATGTTATCAGCCAAGCAGGCCAGCACCAGGCAGCGAACCAACCGCATCACCCGTTCAGACTTGGACGTTTGCTTGTTCACCACCCGCACCACCGCCTGGTTGTCGCACCAAAACCGCACCCTTTTGTCCCGAAAGAGATCCTTCCAAATGATCACCGCCACCAGTATTGGGAAGAGTTCCAAGAAGGTGAGATCTTTGAGCACTACAGAACCCTCCCACTCCTTGGGCCAGGGCCGTGCACACCACCTGCCGTCATAGTAGACGCCGAACCCAGCGCTGCCCGCTGCATCAGAGTGGATCTGGATGGCATCCTGCAAATCCATCGGGTGCTGCCAAATGGTAACCCCGTTGTAGCCCTCCAGGAACCGGAGCCACACGCCTAAGTCCTCCTTCATACCCCTGGTCACCCGTACCCGGTGATGTGGCGCCCTGACCCCAGCCGTCGCTCTGGCCAGCCTAGCGCAGAAACCCCTGCCGGGCGACACGACCCGGCAAGCAAAGTTCAAATGCCCCATCAGTGACTGCAGTTCCTTCAACGTGCACTTCGCCCGTGCCCTAACCAAGGAAATGAGCGCTTGGAGGGCAAAGAGTTTGTCCTCTGGCAACCTGGATGCCCCAGCTACCGAGTCTAATTGGATACCCAGGTACGTTAAACTAGTGGCCGGCCCTTCAGTCTTGTCTGCTGCCAATGGGACGCCGAGCTCTTCAGCAAGCCGCTGAAATGCTCGCAGGGACTCCGCGCAAGTCTCGTCATTCCCAGGGCCGACAAAAAGAAGTCATCCAGGTAATGAGTAATCCCCGTAAGCCCGGTCCTCGACTTCACCGCCCATTCAAGAAAAGTACTAAATGTCTCAAATGCCGCGCAGGCCACTGCGCAACCCATAGGCATGGCCTTGTCAAAGTACCATGCCCCTTGGAACTTGAAACCCAGCAACGAAAAGGAGTCGGGGCTTACCGGGAGCAGTCGGAATGCCGACTGAATGTCTGCACTTGGCCATGAGCGCCCCTTGCCCGCAAGCCCGGACTAGTCCCACTGCGTGATCAAAGGAAGCATATTTGACCGAGCAAAGCTCAGGGGGATACCGTCATTCACCGAAGATCCCCTCGGGTACGAGAGATGCTGAATAAGGCGATACTCGCCTGGTGTTTTCTTCGGCACCACCCCTAGGGGGGACACTCGCAGGTGGTCCATAGGGGCGTGCTAAATGGGCCCGCAATACGCCCCGCCGCCAATTCTTTCTGCAGTTTTGCAGCAACCACCTCAGGCATCTCCCTGGCTGACTTCAGGTTGTTGGAATCAGTAGCTATGCGCGGGCCGCAGGCGGGAATGGGGAAACCCTTCGTGAACCCCTCCAGGATATAGTGCCCGGCCTCCCTCGAGGGGTATTGCGCCAAGAGGGGTCTCAGGGCTTCCACCCGAACCGGGGTGGCCGCCAATGACCACCAGTCCTGTGGAGCACTAACGTCTGGAAGCAGAAGGGGCTGCGGTGCCTGATGACCCCCCTCCCCCTTTTGTGTTGGCACCACCGGAGAAGGGTTTTCCACCCCGAAAGGGCTGCTGGGTGCCGGCGGACCGTGGGCAATACACCCGCCCGTGCCCGCCCCGCACACCTCGCAGCTATGGTGGAACTTGCACCGTGACCGGCGACACCGGCCCTGATTATATTCCCAGCAGACCCCCGCGCCCGTTCCTTGCGCACGGCCCAGCGATCTGTCTTTACCTCCCCTTTTCCTTTAATGCATGGGCCGACCTCCCTGAGCCAAACCTTGTCCTGCAGCAAGTCCCATCGAGCCCTGTCATTGAGTGACGCCAGTTTACGGCAGGTCTCGTCGTAGTCTATAGCCGGCCCTTCGCCAGCCAAGACCCTCGCCTCGACCACGTTGCTCATGTGGTTGAGCAGGTGCCAGCCCCTGTCCGGGTACGCAGTGGCGACAACCCCCGCATACACCAGGTAACCGGACACCCAGTTGAGGAAGGTGCGCTCCGCTTCCTCGGTCTTCTCCTTCTTCTCCCTCTTGTCAGATTTCACCGTGCGGGCCTCCGCCCCCGTTTGTGAAGCAACGTGAAGACATTAACATAATACCCGTCCAGAATGCTGTCCCGCAGTTCCTCAGATAAATGGAGCCCCGGCGGCTCCTCTCCATTCAAGTACGTGGATAGGATTGTAGAAGGGTCAGAGACGTCAACGTTATCCCATACCACCCCAGGGCCCCGCCCGGCTCTGCCTGGCTTGTGCCGCCAGCGCCCTGCGGTGTATGGCCCAAGCTGGCAGCCCTGGCACCTGGGCCGCTGCTGCCCAGTAATCGCTCGGCGGCCGCGCACTCCGCCCTGCAGTCGCACCCTCACCTGAGGAGCCCGCGCCCTCTGCCTCATCTCGTGAGTGCACGGAGGAGCCCGAGCTACCCCTCTCATGACCCCCGTCTGCGGTGCGTGCTGCAGGCCGTGAAGCCCGATGACTGGCCGAGCTGGAGGAAGCCCCCCTCGCTGCCGGGCTAAGCTTCCCTCTGCCCCAGCATTCCGGGTTCGTTTGGCCGCCGGCTCCTGGCTCATCTTGGCCACCTTTTCCGAGAGTTGATCAAAAGCCTGCTGAAGGTCCCGCATGGTGTCGGCGAGCTCCGCAGCACCTTCAGACCCATCTGCGCCGGGCGGGACCGCCTTCCTTTTCGCCGTCGCTCTCACCAATTGCCCGACTGCTGCGGGCCGTGCTCGCCCCTTGGGTGCTGACCGGGGTGTTACCCCAGCCACAGTGCCCGTGCGCCGTGTGCTGCGTGATGGGGGCCTCATACCTGCTCAGGACACCAAAACACAACACGTTAAAACCCCCCAGTTCCCTTTTACCCGCCCCCAATGGCTAGAAGGCATGTGCGAGCGGCCGGAGCGCGCCATAAATGTGTCCTGAGAATGACGCTCAGCTGCAAGTAAGCCCAAACCCTGTGTGGTTTTCGAGGCGGAGAGATGAACAGAGGTGGTCTGCCATTGCCTGGTAACAGCTGCAAGCGGAAGTGGGGACCGCCTGCGATTTTAATGAATGCTAGTACAGCTAATTTTCAATTTTCTCCTTATCTGCCGAAGCTGATATTTTATAAATGCCAAGTAGCTGTATCTACATCCTTCCCAGTTTTCCATAAATATCAAAACCTCAACTTCATTAGAATTAGTGTTCAGTTTTTATATGCCTGCCTCAGCTAGGGTTTCCAGGTCTGGGCTGGAAAATACCTGGAGACTTTGGGGGTGGCTCTGGAGAGGCTTGGGGAGGGGAGGGGCCTCAGCATGGTAGGATGCCACAGCGTCCGCCCTCCAAAGTGGCCATTTTCTCCAGGGGAGCCGACCTCTGTCAGGTGGAGATCGATTGTAAACGTGGGAGGTCCCCAGGCCCCACCTGGAGGCTGGCAACCCTAGACTCAGCTGTCCTGTCAGTGCTGGTACTTCTTCGTTTCTACACAAAGGTTTCTTTTGCAAGGCTCTTCCTCTTAATCATGCTGTGTCTGCATTTATTTTTTTTTTTTTTTTTTTTTTGTCTCTTCTGGGAAAGTACGATATTGTTGAGGTAACAAACTTCACAGAGGTTAGAAGAAAAAGGGGAGACGTGAAGAAGCCTCTTCAGAGAGGTGCAGACAGATGGCCATTTCTGCTGCCCGAAAGACAAGCGCTCGTGCAGGGCAGGCGCTTCCCGAGAGACGGTCGGTACCCAAGCGGGCAGCGCAGAGCAGGCGAAGTCCCCGGCGCGTTTCCCCAGCCAGGCGCCGAGACGCGCGCCGCCCCATGGCCCGGGCAGGCCCAAAGCCCGCGCCGAAGCTGTCCGCCGCCCGCGGGCCTAGGGAGCGGCCCCCGCGCCGCCCCATGGCCCGGGCAGGCCCAAAGCCCGCGCCGATGCCGTCCGCCGCCCGCGGGCCTAGGGAGCGGCCCCCGCGCCGCCCCATGGCCCGGGCAGGCCCAAAGCCCGCGCCGAAGCCGTCCACCGCCCAGCTCCGAGAGCCGCGCCCGGAGCCGGCGGGCTGAGGAGTCTGCAGGCCGCGCCCCCCCAAGCGCCGGGGCATGCCAGAGGGCCCCGGATGGGCGGCTCGCTGGCCCGGCGCCCGTGCGAGAAGGCGGCGGCCCATCCCCCGCTTCTGCTCTGGGCCCCGGGGCGGCGGGGCGGGCTCCAGGGCCTGGGAAGCGGCCCCCCGTGCAACCCCATGGCCCGGGCAGGCCCACTGGCCCGGCCCGGGCCAGCAGGGGGTCGGCGAAGCCCCCCCCCAATGCGCGCCCCGGAGCCGTCCCCCGCCCGGCTCCGAGAGCCGCGCAAGAAGCCTGCGTGCCGTGGAGGCAACCGGCCACCCCCCTCCGTTGTCGGCCCGCGGCCGGGACGTGTCTGCACCCGAAGCCAGCGGGCCGGGGAGGCGGCAGGCCGCGCCCCACCCCCCCCGTCGTCGGCCCAGCGGCCGGGCCGGGCCCAAAGTAGCCCCGCGCGGACCGGGAGGGGCGCCGGAGGTCCAGCGCGGGTGCGGCGGGGAGTGCCTGAGTGCCCCTGGACCCGGCTGCTGATGGCCGGGCCCAGCCGCGGCAGCCGCACCCGGTCGCGGGCAGGATGCAGGGGGAAGAGGCGAGCCATCCATCTTCCCCCCTCCCTCCTCCCCCAGCCGCCGGCATCCCCCCCCCGGTAGGGGCCCAGCCTTACCTGTAAGGGGCAATGGCTACTTTCAACCGGGCTCGCCTCGTGGTCAAGTGGGGAGGGGGAGCAGCTTCCCTTCCCCTTTTAATGCCTCCCCCTCCCTGACCACCCCCTGCCCTCTATTGGCTGGGGAAGGGGGGGAGGTGCGTCTTTACTTTTCCGGTCACGCACCCGGCCCCCCGCCCCTTCCCGGCCCGCGACCTCGCCGTCCCGGCCCGTCCCCGCAAATGGCGGGCCCGGCCCACCCGGGCCCTTCTGCTTCTACTTTTTGTGGAATATATAATCAATAATGTTTCCCTTTTCTTTTTTCAGTCTATTATCTTTGATGAAGCACGTTTATCTGAAGTGTTTAGTGTTCTAGCTGTGATGTGATGCAATGGAGAGAAAAAATCACAAACTGACTGTTTCACCAGTCTGCTCGATGGAAAGATTTACTTGTCTCTGTTATGTATTTATCTACTTAGACACCTTCCTTGAAATCCTTCAGAATAAAAAGCAACAAGAAGGCATCGGATTAATTTATAATATTTTCTTTTTTTTCTGAAGATCTTAGATGAATCACTGTACTGGGAAACAAAATTAAAAATACTGGTTTACCTTCATTGTTCCTTCTCTTTTTTCCCTCTCCCTCTTCTGTCCTCTCCCTCTCATGTATTACCTTTCCCCACATTACTAAATTTTAAGTTTAATAGGAAAAAAATATTATGTTGGTGATATATTGATGTTTGTGACTTAATGATTAGAAGATAGGCTACCTTTTTCATTCAGAATATTCATTACTTGCTACATTTATCTTCTTAAATAAGAACTGTAGATAATACCACTCAGTTTTACTGGATATACACTCTGTGAGTTATTTTAATAGTATAAACTTTTACTCTTTTGTGCTTGATACTGTTTAGAAAACAGTATATGGAAATAATATATGGAAAGTGTGTACATTTTTTTAAAAAAAAGAAGAGTGAAAAGAAAAGTGGCAACAGGAACACATCAAAGAGAAAAAGAAGAAAAGAGTATAGATGAAACAGATGAAGACCAAGGAATTGAAGAACAGGTGTATCAAATGCAACAATTTGAAGAAAGAACTTAAAAAATCATTCACATTTCAGAAAAAAGAATCCTAAAGAATATTCAGAGAAACATTGAAGAATCTGAGGAAAGAACCCAGAAGAATATTCAAGAAATGTATCAAGAGATATTGGTTGGACTATCAGAAATTAATTTAAAACTACAAGAACAAGCGCAAGAAAATATAAAAAGCAACGAAAAGCAAAAGGATAACAACATATATTTAGAAAGGCAAGATTATCCCATTGATAATGTAGAAGAAAGAACTGAAATCTTGGAAACTCAATGTATATCCAATAACTTGTGTGTTAGAGGAATTCCAGAGGACTACAAGAGACCAAATTTGCGGGGAAAGCTTGCATTATCTGAAGGTTGAAGAAGAATTTCCTGACATGGACCACATTTTTAGAGTGAATTCAAGATTTGCATTCAAGAATAAACTGCCTCAAGATATACTGGTTCAATGCATCTACAAGAAAACATGGGATGCAATACTAAAGAGCAAAGGGAATCTCAACTCAAGATAGCAAGGATTTACCAACGTGTGTTAAAAAAAAGGAAAGACTTTGATTTTTTGAAACAGATTTTACAAAATAAATAAATATTGTTGGAAAATACCATTTTGCAATAGAGGTATACTCACCAAAAGGAAGAAAAGTAATTGTAACAGAGGAACAAACCAAGCAGAAGAATTGCAAACAGAGGACTTATGTAGAGGAACAAAAGGGGAATTTCCAAGTAACAGCTCAAAGCAAAGTTAACAGACCAAAAACTCCAAAGAAGAAGCAAGCCCAGAAAAGGTCAAGTTGGATGTGGCAACAACATCAGGACAAAATGGATGAATTGAAAATAATACGAATAAATATCAATGGACTAATTTCTCCTTCAAAATGTACAAAAATCTTCAATCAATTGAAAAACAAAACAAAACACTGATATACTTACAAGAAACTCATCTAAAGAAGAAATATGAACATATGTTTTAAAAATTAAAAAATTAGGCAAGGCATATCTTGCTTCAGCACAAAATAAAAAAAGTGAAGTAGCTATTTACATAAGCAACTCACCATTAGAAGTATTAGAGGAATTAAAAGATCCAGATGGAAGTTACCTAATCTTAAAAAAATGAGACTCCTGGAAGGCAAAATATGCATGATAGCAACATTATATGCACCGAAGAATGCTAAAGTTATTTTTTTGAATATAAAAAGCTACCGAAGCTACCCTGAAAATTTGGAGCCTCTCCCTCAAACCCCTCCCCCCCAGAGCTACTAACAGCACCGTGGGAAAAAGTAACTTTTCCCCCACCATAGAGAACAATGGAGGGGATGGGGGCAACTTGTTTGAAGGCCTGTAGAATTGGACCCCCTGGTCCAATGTTCTTGAAACATGGTAGGTATCTTGGGGAGAGGCTCCAACAGCTACCCTGTGAGTTTGGAGCCTCTTCCTCAAACCCCCTCCCTTCCAGCCCCCCGAATATACCCTATGTTTTCACCATTGACTTCAATGGCCCATAGGATATAATGGGGCCGAATTGCCGCCGAATTTCTTTCATTCCCTCCTTTCCTTCTCTCTTTTTCCTCTTTCCCGCCTTCTTCTCTTCTTTTTTTTCCTCCTTTCCCTGTTTCCCTCCCTCTTCCCTTCTCTCTCTTTCTTTCCCTCCTTCTTTCCTTCTCTTTCTTTCCCTCTTTCCTTCTCTCTACTCTCTCTCTTTCCTTTCCTCTTTCCTCCTTCTGTGGCCCAACTCTAGTGAGAAGGGGTTTAAACTTTAAACCCCTTCTCACTAGAGTTGGGCCACAGAAGGAGGAAAGAGGAAAGGAAAGAGAGAGAGTAGAGAGAAGGAAAGAGGGAAAGAAAGAGAAGGAAAGAAGGTTTAAACTTTAAACCCCTTCTCTCTTCACTCCCCCACCCAGGCCAGCTGGGGAAGGGAAGGGGAGGCTTTCGTAGATGCCTCCCCCCCTTTTGCTTCCCCTTCTGACATCACTTCTGGTGATGTCAGGGGGCATGGCATATGCTAATAGCCTAGCAGCTCATTTGTATTCCATATGCTAATGAGCTCCTGCAGCTCTTTTTATACAAAAAGACCCCTGGGCGACACACCCCTAATGTAGCCGATCCTCCAAGAGCTCACAGAGCTTTCTTACAGGGCTACTGTAAGGTCTTGGAGGATTGGCTACATTAGGGGTGTGTCGCCTAATATGCAAAGGAGTTCCTGCTACAAAAAGAGCCCTGAGTGAAATGATGCCCAGATGCAAACATAGCTGCCCCAATCCAAAATGAGTGCACTCCAAAATCACCAGAGGGGAGGCCTTGCTTAGCGATGCATGCATACAAAACACTAATGATCTGAAAATGTGATAGGCAGGAGCCATCAAAATGCACCAGAAGAATCCCAGAAACATTAGGCTGAATAGTAAGGTATTCAGAGGTGTAGTAAACAGGGCAGAGCTGACCTCCAGGGCCGGCTCCAGGTGTCTGGGCACCTGGTGGGGCCTGGAGACCGGGGGCGGCGGCGGGGTGCTGGCTTTCCTGGAGGCTTCGCAGCTGCGGGACCCCCAGGAAAGCCAGGGAAGGGGGCGGGGGTCCAGCCTCCGCCCCCTCCCTCCCGGCGCTGGCTTTTCTGGGGCTCCGCGGCTGCGAGACCCCCAGAAAAGCTGGGAAGGGGGCGGGGGGTGTCTAGCCTCCACCCCCTCCCTCCCGGCGCTGGCTTTTCTGGGGGCTCCACGGCTGCGGGACCCCCAGAAAAGCCGGGAAGGGGCGCCGGGTTAGGGCGGCGCGGGGGGCGCTTTACGGGGGGGAGTGGGGTGCCATTTGGCGCCCCTCCGGCCGGGGCGCCCTAGGCGGGCGCCTAGTTCACCCTATGGGCGATCCGGCCCTGCTGACCTCCAGGAGCGGAATGAAGCAATATGTGGGTTCCATGGGAATGCTGGTCCATCTTGGACCTACACAATTGAATATGCAGTTCTGGACCACTTTCTTCATCTATAAACTTGCTTTTTGATTCAAAGGAATCATTGAATGGCAGTATTGCTGCTTTCCTCAAAAGAGTTCTAATGTCTTCAATAGAATGGCCATATGCTGGACAAAACAATACAAGAATCACATGACACCATGAAGATAAGTAAAACTTATTTCAGAATATTCAGAGGTCAAATGATATGTATCCTGATGAAGGAAACTCTGACTCACGGAAACCAAAATAAATTTTGTTAGTATTTCAGGTATCATTTGACTCCTTTTTGAATTTTGCTGTTACACATTAACATGGCTAGCCATCTGCATAAAGTAAATAATTAATATTCAGTTCAGCTAAATAAAATGATCTTGATTACATTAGTGAAATATTAATCTTGATCTGACACAGAAACTCTTTATAAAAGAAGGTAATATAAAATTGTCACTCACATTTTCTTACACAGGCTGCCAAATAACCCATATTACATACATGCACACACACACAAATTGAAACTCTCTGCATGAGTGCCCCCCCCCCCAGCGTCCTATCTGGCATTCATTTTGCAATTCTAGTGTAAGTCTCTTCAGAACCCAGTTGACCTTGCTGCTACTTTTGTCTTCAAATAGCTTTTCTTCACTGTAGTAACAGTGACGTCATCACAAAAGCCAGTTGTATTGGGCTATATAATGATATCTCTGAGTACCAACAGAATACATTCAGAGAGATGGAATTGCTTCCAGAATAGTCACTACACTCTCTCCATATTGTTTTGTTTGTGCACAGTGATCTGATTGGTTATTTAGCAAGGTTTTAAACAAAAAGTGATCTGTAGCTGCAGATGATGGAGAACAAAGATGGCTAATAGGTGTGAAAAGATAAGCTATCAAAGATCGTTGGTGAAAATTTTTAGTCTCACTGGAAGCCCTTTTTCATGCCATGAATGTTTCCTGGAGAACATTGTCTCCTGGGTTCTTTTTGCAGCAGGAACTCCTTTGCATATTAGGCAACACACCCCTAATGTAGCCAATCCTCCAGGAGCTTACAGTAGCCCCTGTAAGAAGAGCTCTGTAAGCTCTTGGAGGATTGGCTATATCAGGGGTGTGTCACCTAATATGCAAAGGAGTTCCTGGTACAAAGAGAGCCCTGATTGTCTCACCCTTATTAGAAATTTGAATGTTGGTACTTTTTTGTTTGAAGTCTTTAATGGCTCAAACATTTTATTCCCAAAGAATAATGATGAGTCAGTGTATATAAAAAATCAGAATATTATCTAAATTAAAATCTAAATTAAATCCCTCCTCATGTTCTTTTTTTGAACATTTTGTGATTGCAATGGTGTTTGAAGCAGGGCTTGCTTAATGATATTAAAATCTCTAGAAGAAAAAAACAAAACCACTGAATTAAAAAAATGACATCACTAAGGGTTGTTACACTATCTTGGTATCACTGAAAACTACTTTTGTTTGTATATATTACACATTAAAAGATGGAATTCCAGCTGTTGTTCTTTCCCCCATATCTGAATATTACATCTGGAATGGTTACTGTATCAATATAACTAATTCTCGACATGGACAAATCTGTGGATAATTAAATCCAGATACCTGAATCATGAACAGACAAGACAGATTGTTGACACAGATTTGCAAAGTCTAAAAACTAATAAAATAAAATAAAATTAGGGATCAAAACCACCCAAAATAATAGAAACAGCAACTGTAGCTTTAAGAATTGAATTCCTCAGTAGCTGTTGCTAGACAAACACAATAGTATTGCCAGCCTTAGAACCATGGCTTGTGTCAGTGAAAGGGAGGAGGGGAAGCGTCCTTTCCAGGGCTGTTTTGGCCTTTAATGGAAGCCTCATTAGGGCCAGGGCCAGCAGCAAACAGCAGGCAACTTGCTATCATGTGACTTGCACGTCTTACTGGCTCCTTGCTAGTGTTCAATAGCAAGACAACCAGCGTGGTATAGTTCAAGATGGGTACACATGTTAGTCTGTCTGTAGCAGTAGAAAAGAGCAAGAGTCCAGTAGCACCTTAAAGACTAAAAAAATGTGTGTCAGGGTTGTAAGCCACTCACTTCTTCAGATAACAGTATTTTATAGTGTTTAGAGTTTCAGAACAGGACTTGGAAGGACCAGTTTCAAATCCCCATTCTACCGTGGAAGCTAACTAGATGACCCAAGGCCAGTCAGAAACCTTCAAGCTAACTTAACTTACAAGATTTTTGTGAGGATAAAATGGAGAAGAGAACGATATAACCTGCTTTGGGTCCCCATTGTGGAGGAATGCTGGGTATAATTTAAATAAATAAATAACAAATGTAGTAGAATATGGGGACATAAATTAGATAGTGTAGTGAATTAAGAACATAAGAACATAAGCCAATGTTGAATTAGGCCAATGGCCCATCTAGTCCAACACTCTGTCACACAGTGGCCAAAAATACCAGGTGGCCAAAAATACCACCAGGAGGTCCAGCAGTGGGGCTGGATAGTTATTGTTATTTAGTGATGCTCATCTTTGATAAATATCCTTCAACTAATATATTGACTAAAGATAAAAATCATCCAAAGCAATATAGCTAGCAGGAACTAGATTTTGTACCTTGTGATTCCTAAGGTAGTTTACAATGAAAAAATTAAAACCGCAACAAAACCTGTAAATCCTATCAATCCAACAACATCAAAACTAAACACGGACTTTAAAAGGATGAGAAAAATCAACAGTTTTAGGTAATTAATTTGCCAACATGAAAAAGAACACACAAAAATTCCCAGCACAATCAACCCCTTAATAAATTCCTAAGGAATAACACTGAAATTGAAATTGTATGGCTTGAGAAGGGTAAAAAAATGATTTCTAAATTGTACAAGGTTTTGTTGAAATGGTACACTGAGGATGAAACTGTAAAAGAGCAAATGATAAAATGGGCGGTAAATATTAATAATGAGATATTAATGACATCTTGGGAATATCTGTGGAAAAAGTCAATGAAAATTTCAACTTGTGTAAATGTTAAAGAGAATTGTTATAAAATGATGTACAGATGGTATATGACGCCTAAAAAAATTGCTATTATAAATGAAAGTATGTCTAACAAATGTTGGAAATGTAAGAAACATGAAGGGTCTTTTTACCATATGTGGTGGACATGTGATAAAGCAGTAAAGTATTGGACTGAGATCCACAATGAGATACAAAAAATTTTGAAATGTACTTTTAAGAAAGACCCACAGATGTTATTGTTAGGTCTTAAAATGGAAGAAATAAATGTAGCCAAGAGAACACTATTATGGTACTTGATGACAGCAGCTAGACTGACTTTTGCTCAATGTTGGAAACAAGATAAAGTACCTGAAACATGGGAATGGATTAAAAAGACGTTGTTTATGGCAGAAATGGACAAATTAACAAGAAAGTTAAACAACGAAGAAGATGAAACCTTTTTCGAAGACTGGAAAGACTTTCAAGAATACTTGTTGAAAAACTGGGATGTTAAGCGTGGTTTGATTTGTTTTGATAGCTATTAAGAAGAAATTGAAAGAGAATTAGACTTTTGAATTGTTACCATTAGTAAAAGAAAATATGTTTAGTAGTATATGTAATTGCATAAGAGAAATACCAATGGGGTTGGGGCAGTGCGGGAAGCCTTGTTTGGGGGGGAGAGGGAGAAAGAAAAATGGATATGTATTGGTGTGTTTAAATTGTATGAACATGTGATATATCCAATAATAAATTGTTTTTACCAAAAAAAAAAAAATCCTAAGGAAAAGATAAATCTTCTCTGGATGCAAAACCTTAATAGACTCAACAATAAGTTGTGGACTAGAACCTGGAATCTACAACTAAAGCAAAATATGGCTGCTCAGCTTTTAACTAGGTAAAGCCAATACAACCACATTATGCTAACTTTGAGGCAATTGCGCTGGCTACTCATATATATTCAGGTTAAGAACATAAGAGAAATCAGGCCAATGGCCCATCTAGTCCAACACTCAGTGTTACACAGTGGCCAAATCCCAGGTGCCATCAGGAGTTCCACCAGTAGGGCCAGAACTCCAGAAACCCTCCCACTGTTGCCTCCCAAACACCAGGAATACAGAGCATCACTGCCCCAGACCATACCTTGTGGCTAATAGCCACTGATGGACCTCTGCTCCTTATGTTTATCCAATCCCCCATTGAAGCTGTCTATTCTTGTAGCCACCACCATTTCTTGTGGCAGCGAATTCCATCTGTTAATTACTCTTTGAGTGAAGAAGTACTTCTTTTTATCTGTTCTAAACCTACTGCTCATTAATTTCATTGAGAGCCCATGAGTTCCTGTAGCGTGAGAAAAGGAGAAAAGTATTTCTTTCTCTACCTTCTCTCTCTCATGCATAATTTTGTAAACCTCTATCATGTCACCCCCTCAGTCATTGTTTATCCAAGCTAAGGAGCCCCAACCTCTTTAACTTTTCTTTATAGGGAAGATGTTCCATCCCCTTAATTATTATAGTTGCCCTTTTTGTGCACCTTTTTCAAGGCTATAATATCTTTTTTGAGGTACAGTGACCAGAACTCTACACACTTATTCCAAATGAGGTGGCACTATCAATTAATAGAGGGGCATTATGGCACTGACTGATTTGTCTTCAATCCCCTTCCTAATAACCCCCAGCATAGCATTTGTCTTTTTTATTGCAGTTGCACACTGAGTCAACATTTTCAATAAGTTTTCTACCATGACTCCAAGATCTCTCTTCTGGTCAGTTACTGCCAGTTCCTACACCCCATCAACATATATTTATAGTTTAGATTTTTGTCTCCAATATGCATTACTTTGCACTTGCCCACACTGAGCTTCATTTCCCATGGTAATGCCCACTCTCCCAGCCTTGGCAGATCCCTCTGGAGCTCCTCACAGTTCTCCCTGGTTGTCTCATAGCTGTGTGTCCCTTGCTAACTTTGTGCTTTTGTTTCGCATCTTCCTTCTGTGAGGTTGGTGGCAATGGCAGCAAAACAAACACCCCTGGGCATTCTACCTCATGGCACTCTTGGTTTTGTTAAAAAAAAATGTCCTTCTTTCCTCCTCAGAAATCTACCCTTGAAGAAATTATCAAAATCAGAACTGGTCTCTCTATTTTTTAATATATTAAAAACTTTAATGAGAGAGAGAGATCACCAGTTTGGTGTAGTGGTTAAGTGTGTGGGCTCTAATCTGGGAGAACTGGGTTTGATTCCCCACTCCTCCACTTGCAGGTGCTGGATGACCTTGGGCAAGCCATAGTACTGACAAGAGCTGTCTTTGAAAGGGCAGTTCTTTCAGAGCTCTCTCAGCCCCACCTACTTCATAGGGTGTCTGTTGTGGGGAGGGGAAGGGAAAGGAGTTTGTAAGCTGCTCTGAGACTCTGAGTGAAGGGTGGGGTATAAATCCAATCTCCTCCTCCTCATCATCATCATTGCCTTGAACAACTTACTGTCATCTGCAAACTTATCACTTCACTGCTTACTCCCAACTTCAAATCATTAATGAACCAGTTAAAAAGCACCAGACCTGGTATTGAGGCTTATAGTACCCCACTGCTTACCACTTTCCATGTTGAAAACTGCCCATTTATACTCACTGATTTATATAGCTATTTCTTAACAAGTAACTTCAATCCAGATGTCTCTGGATGTCATCTATGAAGGTGACCAACACTGTCTCTGAACCATGGGCAGGGTGAAAACCAGATTGGAAGGGATCCAGAATGTTAGCAACCTCCAAGAAAGCCTGGAGCTGTATTGCCACTGCCCTCTCAACTACCTTACCCAGGAATGGCAAGTTGAACATTGGGTGGTAGTTGGTGAGGACCAGAGGTTTCAAAGATGTTTTTTTAAAGAAAGGGGCAGACCACTCTCTCCTTCAAGCCCTCTGGAAATGTCCCTGTTGATAGGGATCAGTTGATAATCTCCCTCAAGGGGATCCACACTTCATCACTGCAAGCTTTAACTAGCCATGATGGACAGGGATAGAGGGGATATGTGGTAGGCTTTATAGTTGCAAGGATCTTGTCAACTTCATCCTGGAAGAGCAGACTGAAATGGTCCAAAACTGGACCTGAATATGGATAAGGGGCTCCCAGTTCCCTTACTGAATCAAGTCTAGCTGGAAGGTCACAGAGGAGCTGCAAGATTCAAGTGCTAGAGACTTGGGTAGAAAGAAGGAAGGAAGGAAATTAGTACACAGTTGCAATATATTGCTGTAACACTATATCAATATATCTATTACCAGATTTTTTAAAAAAAGACTGTGTTATGGAACAGATTGCCAAAACCAGTTCAGAAAGCACCAACACTGATTTCTTTTATAACACCAGAACGAAGCTCCCGGCGACCCGGCAACGCCGCTGGTCGCCGGGGGCTGCTTTGCCGCCCTCAGGAAGACGGGCAGCAACAGAGTCACGACGTCTGTCGTCGTGACATGGGCTGGGGGCGGAGCCGGCTAGGACTGACGGCCAGGCTCTGTTCCCGCTCGTTCAGTTGCTCCAATGTGCTCGCCCACCCTCCCGCCCTGTTCTTAGTGTAGGCTTTGGCTGGTTGCCTATTGGGGCCAGGTAGGAATTTTTCGCTTTTACTCAGTATTGGCTAAATTGGGTAGAGGTGTTTTTGCCTACCTTACACTGAGAGCAGTGGCTTGGATAGTTGGTTGTGGTGGTCGACACTTAAATAGGCTGGTCACTTGGCAGGTTGGTGCGGGCAAGAAACCGGAACCGGTGAGCACCTTACGGCATTTTCCCCATTAGGGAACAGGGGGTCATCAGGAACTGCCTTCGGATTTCTAAGGTCCAGGGTGGGGAACGGTGATCACCTCCTCTGGGAACCTCTTAAGGTATGCTCCTCTCTGCAAGTTGGAAGGCTTCAGGGGTAGGCGCTCCTAGGTGGCGACCAGTTTGCTGGGCTGCTGGTCACGAGCCAGACCGATGGCTCAAGACCAGAGCTGGGTGACCCGCCCGAGAAAAGGGCAAGGAGGTTCGTCAGCAGAGTGACACCTGCCTTGCCTGTTCCGTGCTCGCTTAGCTGGTCCCTTGCCGCAATGTTATGTTAAATAGTTAATAAAGTGGCCCTTGTTTACTTCCAAAACTGTTGTCTGTCTCGTTATTCCGACTAGGGGGGCAAAGACCATTCTCTTTCAGAGGTCTGTCTCCTGAGAGGCAGATTTTGAAATGAAGGCATATTGACTTTTGCTGGCAGGTGATTCATGGGATAATGCTTGATTGAGCAGCATCCTAGGAACTCTGCATTAACTGTTTTAGTTTCCAGGTGCAGTTCAAAAGTTTTCATAAACCAAGCTAACCCATACATTAGAATCACTTGCTTATGCTGCTGTGACACTGCTATCATTCCTCTGATTTATCTCTTATTTAGAGAACCAGTGTGGTGTAGTGTTTAGAGTGTTCAACTAGGAGACCTAGGTTCAAATCCCTATTCTGACACGGAACTTTGCTGGGTAATCTTGGGCCTGTCTCACACTTTCAGGCGAATCTAATTCACAGGGTTGCTGTGAGGATAAAATGGAGAAGAGGAGAATGGTGTAAGCCACTGTGGGTCCCCACTGGGGAGAATTGTGGGGTATAACTAAATAAATAAAATAAGTAAATGTATTTATGCATTTAGGTATTTTTTATTCCACCTCTGCAGATAACTTTGATATTTCTATACTCATTGTCAAATGACCTTTCTTATCTATGGCTGCGATCACACACACAATTAGCCACGCCATAGGTGCGAATGCCAGGCGGATTTAATGGGTGCGATCAGATGTGAACATCTGGCCAGCGTCCCGCACCTGTTGGCAACCTGTTGTGCTCTGCTGCAAGAATGGAATTAAAAAACACTAGGGAAAGTCCACTATCAAACAGGTTGCTACGGGCCACAGATGGACTTTCCCCTGTGTGATTGCACCAGCGCTCTCTCATGGCATTGGGCTGGCCTGACTCCGTGCCATTTTTTCCCCTTTCCCAGCATACACATCATCACATACTGCCACAGGAAGCCCTCAGTGTGGAGCTGCAATTCATTGATCCCCATTTAAGCATATCAGAAACACCCAGCAAAAAACCCACAACCAATTCACGCATGGTTTGCGTCTGATCACGCAGAGGCAGGCTGCCCCCACAGCTTCCACGGACTGCGTGATCATGCAAATGTGGGTCAAATTGTTACAGAGCAAATAGCCTCAGTTCCCCCCCGCATTATCTCGCGTGTGTGGCCACAGCCTATATATAGGCTGAGTTCAGACTGGCAGTTTGCCCCGGTAGCCAGTCGTAGCAAAAAAGCCCCGGAATAAACTGTTCCACGTTTTCCCATTCACACAGCCGGGGCTGCTGCCAGAAGATACGTGGCAGAGCCGGGTGGGAGCATTCAGACTGCCACGTGCGGGGGCGCACTGTATTCAGCATTTCTCCATTAATTCGACTGTGGGTGTATGGGTGTATGTGCACATGAGCACATTTTGCCGATTGGAGGAGGACCCCACAGCACCAGCACCGCATTGGGCAGTAGAGCGGAGCACGGCCAATCATAGCGCTGCTGCCTTCTGCCCAACGCGGGTTGCTCCCAGCTTTTTGGCTGCACATTCAGACTTCCCAAAAGCAGAGAAACATGCAACACACGCGGGCTTTCAGATTTGCTACCAGTTTTATGAGGTATCCGGCGGTGAAGTGCAACAGCACGGGTCGGCTACAGCTATGTGCCTGTGTGAACGCCCAATTTACTCCGGGATTGAATCGTCGCTGGCCTGGGTCCCTACTGGGGCAAATTGCCAGTCTGAACTCAGCCATAATAGTGATTTTCTCAGATAACAAATGTAGAATTTAATACAGAAAGCAATACACCATTAACAACCAAGTTGCTTTCATGGCTCAATAACAAAGACCATGTAAATGTGTGTTAAATAATATTTACATGATGATTGTTGGGTATCTATACAGTATCAATGATGATTAACTCATTTTGTGGAGTAATATAGAATTATTACAAGGTTGTTTGAAACCAAACCACAAATTGTGGGGGCAGAACACAATATTTTCAACTATATTTTTGTGAGGGTTTTGAGTTTTATTTGAAGTGGCTTCTGTGATTACTAGCTGTATAACTGTTTAAGAACACATAATGATAAAAAAAAATTCTTGGCAAGTCAGTTCTTCTGTTAAGTGGAAATATTATATGTCTAGCATCTGTAATGTAGCTAATTTATACAAGAAACACATTGCTTAAGTCAGCTGTAGACTCTGCTGTTGCACAGTAAAGATTACTGTCCATGGACATAGACTACATTATGGTTAAAAAAAAGAAAGAAGCCAAGTATTTATAGACCCTTGAATCAATAAATATAATTAAAACTATGGTATGTTACAATCATTTATTTGATTGTCTTAAAGGCATTGTATGGGACTACTGAAGTATGGACCTAAACAGCTAACATTACCTTTTGTTTCATTTATTGAAATAATGAATGTGTGTTGATAATAAAGTACAAAACATGTAATGGAAATTAATGTAGTGTGAAATAAAATTATGTTTTGATATCAAGTAAAATACAGCAAAAGTTTAGAAATGTTTAAATGAACATTGCATAATGCACACTTGGAGACCATTTTGTGTTGTTTTAATAAATGGTTGGCTACAACTGCATGCCATGAAAAATTATCACAATACATTCTGGACAGCAAGATCAAATTAGTTTCATGGGAAAAAGAAAACTGTTTGAAGTTGCTGCTGAAATAATTAACAATGCAGAAAGCACAAATGAAACACATATTCTGATTTGCAGTCCTTCATTTGTAATCAAAGATATCATATATCACAACACAAACTCCTCTATGCAGGATGTTAAATGCATGGAGCCATGGTGTTACAATTTCTACAGGATTATTGTTCAGCCATCAGCTGTGCTGTATAAGTTCTAACTTACTATCACTCTTACTATGTCATTGTTCTAATAAGTGCAAATTTCAATCCCCCGCCTATGAAATTGGCTCCATAATAATTGCAATATTGTTCAACTAGAAACCAGCATAAAAAGAATTGGTTTGTTGATTCCAAACAATATGTGAAATTATGCCACCTTCATTTCTTGGTCCTTGCTGGCTTCTTAGGCTATGAGCTCACAATGCTGCTGTGGTAATAGGAACTGCAACTGGATAGATTCCTCCTATAGGAAGCTATTCAAGTACAACAGTCTTGTTAAATCTAGGTAAATGTAGCAACCCAATGCAACTTTTGTTCTCTGGCTCAGAGTCTCCAGCTCTCCAAACTTCTCTTGCCTAACTTTCTTCCTGTCAACAATGCACAGCTCCTCACATCCCAGAGGTCCATGAGAAGTGATGGCCCAGTTCTACTGTGCTTTTCTTTGAGCTTTCTTCAACTTCATGTCACCACCATCAAATATTAGCAGTCCATGTTTTTTGAGCTCCCAGCTACCATGTCTCATTTCATTTGCCACTCTATCTCTTGGTAAAACTCTCTGGCAGTTCTTTACTTCCACTGCATAAACCCCTACTTACATTGACTACTCTGAGGGCTGTTCAAAGCTTCCTTCAAATTCCACATTAGTAACATTTCTATGATTCCCTGTCTCCAATCTTCTTTATCCAAACTTCTCTACCTACTGAACAAAGTTTGAGCCCAATGGCACCTTTAAGACCAACAGAGTTTTATTTGGACTCAAGCTTTATTCTGCTGCTTCAGACCAACACAGCTACCCACCTGAATCTACCTACTGTTTCCCTCATTTTTCTCTTTCCAGGTCACCTGTCTACAGTACATCACTCCATCTCCTTGTCGCTGGCCTTTCTGCCCATTACATTATATCAGTCCTAGTAGTTTTCTCCAGTTATCAGCTAGCCTCATACATTGTCCTTCAGACCAGTATGAAATTTTAAGCCTAGCTGATGTAATAATAGTACTTTTCCTCACAGAGAGTGAGAATTTAATTTCTTGTGCAGTGGGGCAACCTGGCTGCTGGTGAACATTCCATAACATTACACAAATTCAGCCAATCACTGTTAGAAGTTTCACAACAGCAAGCACAGTGCAATGTAGACTATTTCTGAATAAGGCCCACTGTGGAATAAATACAATGAGCTCTAGAAAGAGGCTCTGGGAGAGTGCCAAGGCCCTGGACACTCAGCGTCAATTTGCTGTGGCAACCGCAGCAGGGTATAATGACACAGAGTCCACCATTTTCTCCAGAGAAACTGATCTCTGCTACCTGAAGACCAGTTGTAATTTTGAGTGATCTCCAGCCCTCACCTCCAGCCCTCACCTGGAGATTGGCAACAATTGTTACCCAGGAGGAAATGGCTGGTTTGGAGGGTACAGTCTATGGCATTGTACCTGTCTGAGGTCCAACCCCCTCTTCAAACCCCACCCTCTCCAGGCTCTACCTCTCAAATCCCCAGGAATTTCCCAACCTGGAGTTGGCACTGGCAACCCCATCTCCTTCCCAGCTAACCATCAACCTACTGTTATCTGCCCCTCTGATTGCAGCTGACTTCTGCCATCTCAGATCAGTTGTAATTCTGAGTGATCTCCACTACTCACTTGGAGATTAGCAACTGTGGTTCCCCAGGAGTGAATGGCTGGTTGGGAAGATGGAGTCTGTGGCATTGTACCTGTCTGAGGTCCCACCCCTCCTCAAACCTCACCCTCCCCAGGTTCAATCCCTCAAATCTCCAGGAATTTCCCACCTGGAGTTGGCAACCCTATCTCCTTCCCAGCCGAGCATCAACCTACCTTTATTTCCCCCTCACTCTTCAGCTTTCCATCTCCCCCACCCACCCACCTGCAGCCTCTATGGTGCTCTGAAACCCTGACTGTCATGTCACATTGGCTGTCATGGGGGGAGGCATCTCAGCAGGGTATAAGACACAGAGTCCACCATGTTCTCCAGGGGAACTGAATCTCTGCCATCTGGAGAGCAGTTGTAATTCTGAGTGATCTCCAGCTCTCAGCTGGAGACTGGCAACAATGATTTCCCAGGAGGAAAAATAGCCTTTCTCTGCAATGGGGACCAAATCAGCTTACATCATTCTCCTCTCCCCCTTTTGACTTGCACAACAACCCTGTAAGGTAGGTTAGGCTGAAAGTCTGTGACTGGTCTAAAATCACCCACTCAGCTTCTACAGCAAGAACCTGGATCTAGCAGACCCTGCTCTGAAGCACTGATTGAGATGCCCAGAGTAGCCAACCTCCAGGTGGAGCCTGAAGATCACCAGGTATCACAACTGAACTCCAGACAACAGATCCCTCCCCCCTGGAGAAAATAACTGCTTTGGAAGGTGGGCTTTATGGCATTCTGTTCAGTTGAGGCCTCTCCCCTCCCCAAACCCTGGCTTCCATAGACTCTACCAGAAAATCTCCAGGAATCTCCCTATCTAGAGCTGGTAATCCTAGTAAGTATTGGCTCCAATGAGTTCCTCACAAAGGCCTGCAAAGGGTTTCTTTCCTTTGTCTGAACCAAGCTTGGTTGCCTACTGTAGCGAAATGAGCTCCAGTTTACAACTCAGCTGTTCGCCTCCCACCCTCATCCCATGGGTGTATTTCACTCCTTAAGTTTGCTGCCATGACTCACTGAATTGTCACTGCCTTTTTAGAGGGATAGTGAGACCCCTCTGGCCAAATCTTCCTATTTGGAGATGGAATCCCCAGTCTTTGGGGGATCCCTGGAAAGTTGGCAACCCTAGGGTCTGGTCTGGACTTGCTTCCCTGGGCTATCCTCTCCCTTTGGTATTGTGCAGAGCAGGGGAGACTATGTGGTCAGAGCACAACACAGATTATTATTACCTCAAATAAAAGAGTTTATTTAACTATTTACACAATTATGGAGCACATACACACTAAGTGAATAAGGCAAAACTGTAGGAGTAAGCACACACCATGAACCAACAGGACATAAATCAACAGGGGGTAAACATAATCCTCTTTTCCTACACACAGTACTCTCTATCTCTGGAGGTTGTGGCCTCTGGCTCTGCTTCAATCTCTCTCTCCTGCTCAAGAGAACAGGGAAACTTCCATTCATTCCCCTGTCCAGCCAACTGAATTTCTGCTGTCTCCCAGGGTTCCCCCATGTTTCTGGCTTGTGGCCTAGCTGGAGTCTATATTGATGCTGCCCTGCCCCTTGGGATGGTCCCTCTTTTCCTGCACTTTTTGGCCTTGCTACAGCTGGGAACTGTAGGCCGACAGATGAGGAAGCCCCATTCAACCCAGTGAGTGATACCCCTGCAGGCCCCTCTCTGAAACTACAGCTCAATTAAGCCTTCTGGGGGAACATTTTAAACACAGAGATGGCAGCCATCTTACAGACACAGGTAACTGCCATTTCGTTACACCTACCAACAGCTACTGAGGGAAAAAGTCTCACACAGGAGGCAACTGTCTTCATCAAGAGAGAAAGCTGTCCACCAGAAATTCTGACAGGGCACAGAGGCTGAAGGAGTGGGTGGGGAAGAGGAGCAAACCCAGCAGCCGGCCAATGGCATGTGAGTCCTCTTGAGTGGTGGCTGGGTGGGACTCAGGCAATGTAGCCAGTGGCTAGGGACATGCTCTGAGTGACAGATCATAGAGCCAACTGATTTTTGCAGTGTGTGGAATCTTCAGGAGAGTTAATGACCAAAATAGAATTATATTATAGAGAGATAAAACAGGAAAGAGGAAAATTTGATTCCCATCAAAAGCCCTGAGCCTGCCTTTGCAGGAAGGGCAGGGTATAAATTAAATAATCAATTAATCAATCAATAGAAGAAGTAGAATAACTTCATCCAAATGCCCTTTATAAGAATTCCCCAAAAGTCACACAAACACACATACACACAGCTGTATAAATGGTTTTTACAGATTTTCACAGCCACTGCATTTATTTCAAGTCCTCAAAAATCATACCCATATTATAATCAGAGGCTGGGATCAATAGGGTACTGTATACTTACCCAATGTCTTGGGTGTAACCATTTGGATTTTGATTCTTAAACCAGTTTAAACAATATTCTTCATTTTCATGACTTAAAATTTTGCTTTAAGGAAACTATGTGACCTATTCTGATAGTTTAGACATCTTACAGCAGAACATACCATGCCATTGCCTTTCCAGTAGAGGAAGTGGTCAATATGTTTTTGTTTGTTGCACTGCTTACAAAGTCACTAGATTTATCCTCTCTCCCTTTCCTACATGCTTTTCTAAACAGACTGATCATGGCTATCTGGGATACGACCTGCAATGAGGCTTATTAAAAATCCATACATGGGATTTTTATATTGCCCTAACCATGACCCATGGATTTTAAGAAGATCAATAAGGAGTTTATGTGAACTAGCAGGTGCCTTAGAAAACTATTACTGAATCATAATTTTTAGTTTCAACATGGGTGTTGAAGCTTGGGCACTAGAGAAAATGCACGGTCCTTGTGTTTATTTAGGAAGGAGAAAAGACTCATACAGATGAGTCATTACTGGTGGATGTCCATGGAAATCATGGAAGTTTTTTTAATGACATAATTAATGCTAAAATTATTATAATCAAATAATAGGCAATTTTCCTGCTTAATCAACGAGTATTAATTTTGTGTTTCTAGGAGTGTGTTTTGTGCTTTCCTTTTATACTGTCATCAATTTGTTTCATGTGTTTTGTGCTTTCCTTTTGTACTGTCATCAATTTGTTTCATGACAGCTGGGACCTCCAAAACCAGGATGCTTAGTGCATTAAAAGCAGAGAATTGGGATATTAGGGGTTAATGCTTAACCGTAAAGCTCAGTTTGATTGACAGGTTACCTGTATGCACTCCCTACTTTCTGATTTTCAGCACCAGCTGAGGAGAACTTTCCAAAGTCTTGTCAGTGTTGTCAGAGAGGCAATTGCCAGTCAGTGGGAGTGTGTGTGTGTTGGTCTGAGGGAAACAGACAAGTCACTTGAGATCTGGGCACAACTCCTAGCTTTTACTGTACACCAACACAATTGAGGAAAAGTTAACGTCTAAAGTGTCAGACCTAGTTGAATTCCATTTATTCACTGTCTCAAGAACTGGGATTTAGGTTGGGCAGAACAGACTAGACAGTAAGTGGAAAACTGCAAGCCTAACCAAACAGAAAAGGGTTATTACTCCTAGGAAAAGGAGGATATTCCTTTTCCAGTTATTCAGAGGATTCAACTCAGAAGGGACTCCTGGTTTGAGTGAAAAGGGAAACAGTCATAGACTCTTCAAGAGTAAAGAAAGGGAAAGTTATAATCCCAAAAGGGAAGTATTGATATAGGGAAAGAAATTACTAACTTTCCAGGAAACTAAGATAGTTTTATGAAACTTTATTAAGACATTATTGCTGAAAGACAAACAAATTTATCACAATCAAGAACTGAGGCTCTTAGAATTTAAGCTTCAATTATACTCTTTTGCCTGTTCAAGATATTCTAATTTTCTTTTAAAGAACTATAGTTGTCTCAACTCATTGACCCCTGCCCTATTCCTGATCCAACTGTGCCTGTTCAATAAAAGCAACCTTTTTGTTTCAACTTTACTTTGTGTCAAGTGCCATTTCCAAAGGGTTATATAAGAGAGCTCCTGCTGAGTTACATTGCCACCACAGTCAGAATAAAGAGATGGACACCAGTATGGCTTTAACAAGGGCCACTGTATTAATTATTTATAATCAAACAACTGGCGAGGGGCTGCTAAAATGTAGTGAGGAATATGACCAGTGTCAAACTCCTGACCACCTTCATTTCCTTCCGGGCGATGCACCTTCCCCAATCTTGAGCTACCCAATGTAGCTCTTGACCAGTGGCTTGGCATATTTAGGAGAACCCCCTGGCCCACCACCCCAGAAGCTGTGAGGCCTGCTAAGATAAGCTGGGCCAGATTGTTCTAAGGAAGATCACCCCTTCCTGGTCTTGAGCCACAAAGGCCCAAAAGCCATTCTTGGAGGACCATTTAATTCCTTTATAACAATGCCCAGGTGCTCACCATTTTCAACTTCCTGATTGTGCTACCCCGCCATAGCAAAGGCCAAGCCTCTGTTTAGGCCTTCGCCCCCACCAAGCGGTCCAGCACCAACAGCACCCCTCACCTCAAATCTGCAAGAAATATATCATTGCCCTTGTTAGAGAGGTGCACCCCGTCCCCCCTATACAGGTCCATTAACTCAACCTGTATATCAGGGTGCAACAAGAAAAGGCCCAAGCTGCTGTCCATAGCATTTCTAAGGCGCCGATTAGTGTTTTGTCTCACCCAGTCCAAGCACCCAGTCCAAGCACCTATGCCACACCTGGCGTGGCAACATTGCAGACAAGACCAGCTGCACCCCTGGCCACCGACTGTCTTTACGCCTAGCGGGGGTCCCCAAATTGTGCCAATATGGCAGAGCAGAATAGTCGACCTGACTATCTGCACTCTGGGCTACCTTATCATTGCAAGGTCAGCCTCCGCTTGAAACACCAGGGCCTTGCCCTTCATGACAATGCAGAATAGCCAACCAGACCATCTGTACTCCGGGCCACCTTGCTCTTATCATCGCAAGGTGGGCCTCCACTTGCAACACCAGAAACTTGCCCTTCATGGCGAGGCAAAACAGCCAACCAAACCATCTGCACTGCAGGCCATCTTGCTCTTATCATCACAAGGACAGCCGCAGCTTGTCACACAAGGGCCTTGCCAACCAGACTATCCGCACTCTGGGCCATCTTGCTCCTATCATCACAAGGTCCGCCTCAGCTTGTAGCATAAGGGGCTTCATGGCCAGGGTGTCTTCCTGGCCTGGTGGGTGGCCCAAAAGACCATGCTGTGGCTGCAGACATTGACTCTTCATCTCACCCCATGGCCAGCAGCATCTGAAAGAAAAAAAAACTCATTAATAACTTTAAACTTTGCAATTCCATTCTTCGAACACTAGGCGAAAGCCTGCCACTAGCTCACTGATCCACAACGCCACCCTCCAAAATGGAGTGCATTGACCGGACAAAGATCCTGATCTGAACAAGGTCCTACTGACACTACCACATGGAAAGGGTACATGTCACGGCTCCTGCTGAGTCCAAGCACACGGCTCCAGCAGAGGACCAGGGATGAGCTCCCAATGCCGGAAAATCCTGCACTTGACTGCGCTGAGAGTTCAGAGGCTGCTCCAGCAACAGCTGAGGCAGATTCCCGCCTGGTCAGCACTCCCCCCCGATTCGCCTCCACTGGTTTCCCATTTGAGAGAACAGCGCCGGGCTTCCGGTCTGGGATCCATGGCATCCTGACGTGCTCTGGCTCTGCTCCCAGAGCATACGGAGGGTCTTTATGACAGGGCGGGCTATCTAGCCTGCTGCAGATCTCCCCAGGCAGGGGGGTGACTACAACGAGCATCGCCCCAAGTGGGAGTTGAGATCGGCTTTAAAGAGCGCCACAACCAGCCTTGATCCCCTCCCCCCAAGCGGGCACTTCGGAATTTCTCTAAAAGACCCCACCGAGTTGAACTCAACATAAGAACACATGACCCAGACCTCCAAGACATTCTACGGAAACTGATACCAAGGAAACAGTGCTATAACAAAATATGGACTTTGAAGGTAACTTTTTAAAATTGCTCACCGGAAACGCGCTGATCCCGAAAATAACACCCGATGAAGCGCATGATCATGCGGCATACTGTGTACTAACACCAACTCCGGGAAACGTGGTTGAAAAGCAAAAAAAAGCCAAAAAGCCGGTTTGTTGATCATTCCTGCGGTCGGGATATTGACTTTAAAATAGAAACTAACACCAAGTCCTGCAAGAAACAATGTGGAAAACTACTTAAGCTGCGACAGAAAACACCAGAACAGGAAGTGATCTCAGACCAGACAAGCAGCGCTTCCTAGAGACGACCGAGGAGGCCAGAAGAAGGGAGGAACCAGAAGACAAAGAGGACGACTAAGACTGCCGGACAGGAAGTAAGCAACAGGAAGAGCCATTTACCATAGAGAAATTGTGCCCGCCATTTTGAGAAGGTCGAAATGATTTATTTGGATTTCGGCTAAAAGACTTAACAGAAAAAAGCGAAAATAGAGCGGTTCAGTTGGACACAAGAAGAGCTTTAATTTGATATACGTTTGTAACAATTGTAAACAACGGCTTACGATCTCCGGCAAAGACAGAGGGCGAATTCTTGGTCCTCCCCGAAAATGGCTGCTAAAGAGGAGAAGAAACTACAGGGCATGATAGAAGCCATAGAAAAACGGATGATGGATGTTATGCAAAAAATGGAAAAAACTCTAGGTAAAGTGGCTGATGAAGTAGCTGATTTGAAAAAGGACCTGGCTGGAATCACAACGGAAATACAGACGCTGAACAAAAGAACAGACAAGGTGGAGAAGAGAGTGAAAGGAGTGGAAACTGGCGTAATTGAGGTTGCTAAAGAAGCATCAAAAGCCAATGTAATGGTGGAATACAATGGAATGCGTAACCATCTGAGATTCAGGGGAATTTCTGAAGACAAAAATGAGAATATCCACTCAGTCATGGTGGATGCTGTTGCAGATTTTTTAAAACTAGAAGAGGAGAAGGTGGTGGCACACATTGATTTGGTATACAGAGTCAACTCTGCAATTGCCCAAAAGAAAAAAAATTACCCAGAGATGTGATTGTCCAGTTTATATACAAAAGATTGAAAGAAGACTTGTTTAAGCAACAATTCCAGGAAGATTTCATAATTGACCAAAGGAAAATTATGATACTAAAGGAACTACCCAGAACGGTTCTTCAGGACAGACGACTCTTTAAAGACCTAATTGACAAACTGAAAACAGAGGGCATTAGATACAGATGGGAAATTCCAAAAGGTGTCAGTTTTACATTTAAACAGAAGAGAGTCACCATCAAGTCAGTAGAGCAAATGACCAAGTTCATTAAAGACAATTTTAAAGACTCTGATAAATAAATACAAAACCAACATGGAGAGTCAAATTATTTCATGGAATGTTAATGGACTTACTTAGCCCCAAAAAAGGAAAAATGTTAGGCTATGGTTGGAAAAACAAAAATGTGATATTGTCTGTTTACAAGAAACACATATTAAAAAGACTGATGCTAAATTTCTGATTCAAAGTAGACTAGGAGAGGAATTCTATTCCCTCTCCTCGCAAAAGAAACAAGGAGTTGTTACATATGTAAAAAAAGAGTTGGAACCAAAAGAAATTTTTAAAGACAAAGAAGGAAGATTCTTGGCAGTGGAAGTTATGCTTCAGAATAAAAAGACCTTAATTTTAAATCTCTATGCCCCGAATGGAGCCAAGGAAAATTTTTTTCAAGATTTGTGGGAACAATTACAACAGTTAACCTATGAACAAATGATATTGATGGGTGACTTTAATGGTACTGTTAATAATGCAATTGACAGAAAATCCAAAAAAGGAAATGAAGGTATAGGTAAGCTTCCGAAAGTATTTTTTCAAATGGCAAAACATGAACACCTGGAAGATGCATGGAGAGCTAAAAACCCTAAAGACAAAGACTATTCTTTTTACTCATCAAGGCATGAGTCTTTCTCAAGAATTGATATGATGTGGATGACTGAGAACTTGATTATGCAAACACGTAAAATTGAAATATTACCTAGAATTCTTTCCAACCACAGCCCAATAAAGTGGTCAACTTATGCTAAAAGAAAGAAATTTCGATGGAGACTCAATGAGGATTTACTGGACAAACAAAACATTGTGGATAAAATAAGGACAGAAACAAAAACGTATTTTCAACTAAACTTAAATAAAGAAGTACAGACGCAAACGGTATGGGAGGCATATAAGGTTGTGATGAGAGGACATCTAATTGCAATTAACAACAATGAAAGAAAACAACAATTCAAAATAGATAAAGAAATTTTGGAAAATATCCAAAAGAAAGAAGCAGAACTTAAGAAGAGACCTGGCAAAAAGAAAATTTTGAGAGAACTGAGGATCCTAAGGGAACAATATGATGCGAGGTTAAATAAAGACGTTTATTGGAACTTGAAAAAATTGCAACAGAAGTCCTTTGAAGGAGCGAATAAACCTGGGAAATATTTGGTATGGCAATTGAAGAAAAGAAGAGAGAACAAAACAATAATTAAATTGAAAGATGGGAACAGAGAAATTATGGACCCAGGAGGGATCCGGAGAGAATTTTACAAATACTATGCTACTCTTTTTCAAGCAAAACAGGTGGATCAACAAAAAATCTAAGATTACTTATCTAAGGTGAATTTGACACAACCAAGTTCAAAAACAAAAGGATTGTTAAACGCTGTGATAACTAAAGAAGAAATCAGCAAAGCAATAGGAGAAGCAAAAATCTCCAAAGTTCCAGGACCAGACGGATTTTCAGCCAAATTTTATAAGAAACTTCAAGAAGACCTGGTACTGGTTCTAGAGATTCTTCTAAATGAAATTAGAGAAAGTGGGAAGGTTCCAGATTCCTGGAACGAAGCAGCAATCACCTTGATACCGAAAGAGACCCAAGATTTAACTAATGTCAAAAATTATCGACCAATTTCACTTTTGAACAATGATTAGGCTGGGTTTTTGCCAGGTAGGCAAATAAAAGACAACATGAGGGTTGTTTTGGATGCAATAGAATATTATGATAAGCACCCGGAAAAAGAGGTTGGCTTTTTATTTTTAGATGCGGAGAAGGCATTTGATAATTTGAATTGGGAATTTATGTTCAAAGTGATTGAAAAATTACAGATGGGCGTAGAATTTACAAAAATGATTAAATCAATATATAAAGAACAAAAGGCCACGGAGATTGTAAATGCAGAATCAACGGAAGCATTCCGGGTCAGAAAAGGAACTAGACAGGGCTGTCCCTTATCGCCATTGTTATTTATCTGGATTTTGGAAATATTGCTGCAAGTGTTTAGAGATTATAATAATATAAAAGGTTTGAGTATCAGAGGTTTCTCATATAAATTAAGAGCGTTTGCTGATGATATTATGTTTATTGTTGAAGATCCTGTCAATAATATGCCATTGGTATTTGAAAAAGTAAAAGAGTTTGGTGATCTCGCAGGGTTCTATGTAAATAAAAATAAATCAAAAATATTGTGCAAAAACATGAATGGTATAAAGCAACAAGCTTTACAAAATATGACAGAATGTGAAGTGGTTAAAAAGGTCAAATACTTGGGAGTTGATATTACAATGAAAAATATTGATTTATTTAAGAATAATTATGAAAAATTGTGGGTTTCGATAAGACGTGATTTAGAAAAGTGGGAAAAACTCAGATTATCTCTTCTTGGAAGAATTGCCATTGTCAAAATGAATGTACTGCCCAGGTTAATGTTTTTGTTTCAGACAATACCAATTGTGAAAGATGTGAAAGTGTTGGTGAAATGGCAAAGAGAAATCTTTAAATTTATCTGGGCAGGAAAGAAGCCGAGAATTAAAATGAAAATAATGTATGACGTTAAAGACAGAGGTGGCTTCCAAGTTCCGAATTTGCGTCTGTATCATGAAGCTGTATGTATGTCTTGGTTAACTGACTGGGTTAATTTGGAAAATAGAAAACTTTTGGCCCTTGAGGGTCACGATTGCAGATTTGGCTGGCATGCCTATCTTTGGTATGGGAAAAATAAAGTAGACTCAATGTTTAAGCATCATTATATAAGGAGAACATTGTTTGATGCATGGACCAGATACAAGAATACAGTTCTCGATGAGAGGCCTTTATGGATTGTTCCTGCTGTAGTTATTCATCCTTTTTCAGAATATAAAGGTAATGATTGGTTGAAATACCAAGAGTTGCTTCAAAAGGAAAGGAAAAAATATGTTTTAAAACCAATAATGAATTAGCATTTGAGTATGGATGGTTACAATATTGCCAAATACGGGACATTTACAAAAAAGACTGTAAAGAGGTTGGTTTTAGAGCTAAGAACGATGAGTTTGAAGATATCTGGTTGAAAAAAGGGCGAAACATGATATCTAAGTTGTATAAAACCTTGTTGACTGTATATACTCTGGATGAAACTGTTAAAGAGCAAATGATAAAATGGGCCATAAATATGAATAAGGAAATTTCTATGGAATCATGGGAATTTCTGTGGAAAAAAGCTTTCAAAATGTCAACCTGTGTTAATATAAAAGAAAATTGTTATAAGATGATGTACAGGTGGTATATGACTCCAAAAAAGATTGCTAATATTAGTATGGATAAGAACTTGAGTAATAAGTGTTGGAAATGTAAAAAAATAGAGGGTTCTTTTTATCATATGTGGTGGTCATGTGATAAAGTAAAAGTATACTGGTCAAATGTACATTGTGAGATGCAGAAGATATTAAAAATTCCTATCAGGAAAAGTCCAGAGCTTCTTCTCTTAGGTTTGACAATGGAAAAAATTCCACAAGAAAAAAGGACATTACTATGGTACATGATCACATCGGCGAGAATGGCTTTTGCGCAACAGTGGAAAGCGGAGAAGGTGCCAGATATACAAGACTGGTTAAGGAAACTGCTGTTTTTAGCCAAAATGGACAAAATGACGAAGAAACTAAATGGACAAATGGCAGAACAATTCTAAAAGACTGGGAAGGCCTGAAACTGTATATGGAAACTGAATATAGAATGAAAGGGAAAATGTACAATCTTGATTTGTATTGAAACTGAATGAGAAATGAAATGAACACTTGATTGTACTGTACCTTTATTGGAAACTATGTTTGAAAGAGTCAGGCTTCTACGTATTAGAATTGTGTTACCTGGTTTGTCGATTGTTACAAGTTTAAACTTGATTACCTTTTAACTCCCCCCCGTCATTAGCAGTGTTGGAAGCCTATTAGGGGGTGGGGGGATGGGATGTAATCTTTAAATTGTATTGGTAACGATGTTTAACAATGTTGAATATATAATAAAATTTTGTTTCAAAAAAAAAAAAGAGAGAGAACAGCGCCAACGGGACATGGCAGCCCGGCAGCGAGAGGCACGCATGCACAACAGATGCTCTTTCAGTCCCAAGTATTAGTGAGAGCCAGGACATGTTTGGAGCACACTAATTGCCGGCAGCTTAGTGAGCTATTTAGCCCTCGCACTCATGCTGACAAGTCGTGCCGGCATCTAGTCACTTTGACGAAGCTTTGCACCTCCTCACTCGTGTTCCTGATTCCTGGTTCCTGTCTTGACGTCCTTGGCTCCTTGACCTCAGCTTGCACAACTACGCTTAGACCTGCACCTCGAACCTTTGACTCCCTGACTCTTGAGTCTTGGGACCTCTGGTTTACTGACTACTCTGATGGTTTGTACTTTGTACTATACCCTGACCACCCCGCTTTTGCCTTGCGCTTTGGACTTGGCTTCCCTGGTTGGTTTGTCTACCTGGCTCTTGACTTTGGACTGCACCCTGACCACCCCACTTTTGCCTTGTGCTTTGGACTTGGTATTTCCAGTTGGTTGGCTTGCCTAACTCTTGACTCCAGACTGTGCCTTGACTTCCTCACTCTTATCTGGCCCCATAAGAACATAAGAGAAGCCAATGTTGAATCAGGCCAAGCCCATCTAGTCCAACACTCTGTCACACAGTGGCCAAAAATACCAGGTGCCACCAGGAGGTCTAGCAGTGGGGCCAGGACACTAGAAGCCCTCCCACTGCTGCCCCCCAGCACCAAGAATAGAGTGCATCACCTGCCCCAGACTGAGAGTTCCTATCTATACCTTGTGGCTAATAGCCACTGATGGACTTCTGTTAATTCCCTCTTGAAACTGTCCATCCTTGTAGCTGCCACCACCTCCTGTGGCAGTGAATTCCATGTGTTAATCACTCTTTGGGTGAAGAAGTACTTCCTTTTATCTGTTCTAATCTGACTGCTCAGCAATTTCATTGAGTGCCCACAAGTTCTTATATTGTGAGAAAGGGAGAAAAGTACTTCTTTCTCAACCTGCTCAATCCCATGCATAATCTTATAAACCTCGATCATGTCACCCCTCAGCCATCGTTTCTCCAAGCTAAAGACCCCCCAAGTGTTTTAACCTTTCTTCATAGGGAAAGTGTCCCAACCCTTTAATCATTCTAGTTGCCCTTCTCTGCAATTTTTCCAATGCTATCATATCCTTTTTGAGGTGTGGTGATCAGAACTGTACACAGTATTCCAAATGAGGTTGCACCAATGATTTATATGGGGGCATTACAATACTTGCTGATTTGTTTCCAATTCCCTTCCTAATAATCCCCAGCATAGCGTTGGCCTTCTTTATTGCAGTTGCACACTGTCTAGACATTTTCATTGAGTTATCTACTATGACTCCAAGATCTTTCTCTTGGTCAGTCTCTGCCAGTTCAGACCCCATCAATATGTATTTATATTTAGGATTTTTGGCTCCAGTGTGCATCACTTTGAACTTGGCCACATTGAACCCCATTTGCCATGTTGACGCCCACTCACCCATCCTTGACAGATTCCTTTGAAGTGCCTCACAATCCTCCCTGGTTTTCATCACCCTGAACAAGTTCGTGTCATCTGCAAACTTAGCCACTTCACTGCTTACTCCCAATTCCAAATCGTTAATAAACAAGTTAAAAAGCATCGGGCCGAGTACTGATCCCTGTGGTACCCCACTGCTTACCACCCTCCACTGAGAAAGTTTCCCATTTATACTCACTCTCTGTTTCCTATTTATAAGCCAATTTTTGATCTACAAGAGGACTTGTCCTTTTATCCCATGACTATTGAGCTTACTTAGGAGCCTTTGATGAGGAACTTTATCAAAAGCTTTCTGGAAGTCAAAGTAAACAACATCTATTGGGTCCCTGCACCCTGATCTGTGACAGTATGTATAGCCCAGGGCAGCTGCAGTGAAAGTGGTGCTGAACTGAGAAGAGTGAGTTCCAAACTTCACCCCAGGAAAGGCCCAACTTGCCCAAAGCCCGGGCGCTAACTGCTGCAAACTGGTGCCTGGTTAGTGGAGTTCCATCTGCATGCCTAAAGCAGTAATCGTCTTCATAACTTGATGTGCAGCGACACCCCAGGTTACAAAAATGACCCTTTTTTCACTGCCAGTGAAATGAGTTGCCTCTGGTTCTCTAGAGCTCCCTTCTTCCAAGACCTTCATAGAGATTTCACTACATTTACACAGCAGTGTTTGTATTTGCACAATCATTGTGATTTGCAAGGCACTGCCTAATGTTCATAAGGTTTATGTTTGCACTGATCAAGTGAAATAACTTATATCCCTCGATAGCAAAGGAAACCCACTCCCTTTAAAGGGATGTTAATTATCTGGTGATGTGATTTACTTCCATGCCATGAAAAATTACAGCTGCGCCTTTTCATGCATTAAGTCTCTATTAAGCAGACTTAACTTAATTCTTTGTATTTGTGTGTGTGTATGTGTGGGCAATCCTGCACCCTGAAAGATAGGAAATTGAGGCCTAGAATTATCATTGTCTAAGGTCTATACCAGAAGAGAGCATCACTGATTCAATCCCAGATCCACTGGATTGTCAAACTGTGGAAACAACACCAATAGGAAAGTTGGAACACTCTCTCAATGCCTTGGAGTTCCTGAAAGAACTTTCCACTGTTTGCAAGCAGACCTGAACAGGGAGGCATCCATTGTTTTAAAAATCAAGTGAATGCCCCAATGTGGCATCTGAAATACTTCATGGTATTTAATTTTCTCAAGTTCTAATAACCACTAAGACCCATCATAGCAAAAAGTTAATTTGACTTTCAAAACATGATATTGCCAATGTACAATGTGGTGTCACTTTAAAAACCTGATAATTTTAACACCTTACCCCGAAGAGTGTACACTACTTATCATTTCTTATAGAAACTGGTTCCTATCCTAAAGACCAAGGACAAGCACACAGTAAATGTTCACTGGCTCCTTCATACAAACAGGTGTGTGCACATACATGCAGATGGCATGTTCATTCACAGTAATGTCAATATGGCTTCAGTGGAACCCATTCATATATATACATGAGTAAGGCTGGGCTGCCAGGCCTGAAAGTAATTTCCTTCCTGGCTATGTGAGTGGGCAGAACAGCCCCCATGGAACCTCTCTGGAAGCAACCACATCCCAGCCAGCACCGTCCACAGCCTGTCATGAGGGAGGGAGGAGGAGATTGGATTTATACCTGCCCTTCACTCACTGCCTATGGACTTTCAGGGCAGGCCCTTTCCTTATGGACTAGTCTTGGCCATTCCAAGATGCCATTCCATTCCACAAACTGACATCCTCTAAACCATCTAAAACAGCTGCTGGAATAACAGCTCTAAAATGGCTGCCCTGTAAATTGGCTTCCAACCGTATGTAGGCAGGAAGGAGCAGATGCCTCCACACCACCTTCTTTGACTACCAGTGTGCAGTTTGTAATGACGTGCACCACCCCACCTCACCCACTCAAATATTTAAGACCACCTAGATACAGTGGGGCTTCGCCTTTGCAATCAAATGGGTGGGGGACTTGGGTACCTGTTATGTGTTTTGTTGTTGTTTAAGTCAAACTGCCAGCCTCTGTAATACCCAAAATGGCCACTGGAGTCCCTGTAAAAAATGGCTGCTGAATTAATTCTTCTAAAATGGCCACCTGGAGGAATTAGCCTCCAACCTTATGTAGGCCAGAAAGGGGGGGGGAATACCTCACCACCACCCTCTATCTCTCCTTTTCAAACTTCAAGACAAAAAAGAAAAGATTGACTCCATTTTTAAAGTGCGGGAGTTCCTGAGACTGCAACTGGGAGAATCCGGGGAGGAAGGCAAAGAAGACAGGGACAGCAAACCCAACGATGCAGCAACTTCATCTAGCTGTTCTTCCGACAAGGACTCTGCTTCTGATAAGGGGGCAGCGCCTCCCAAATGCGGTTACCATTTGAGGGATAGGCAGGATAAAAAAAGATAAAGACTGATGAATTTTGACTTGTACCTTATAGGCATTTATTAAATGGGAATGCTCTTGTGTTTTTCCTTAAACAGTAAAACTAGTAATGATAATTACTAGTAAAGATAACTAGTAATGATAATTACTAGTAAAGATAACTAGTAAATGATAACTAGTAAAGATAATTAACATAGCATAGACGACCATGTGCAATGTAATGATAGCATTTTAGACTAAAATTGATATAAGCTGTTGTGGTGATCTCCTATACTTGAGTTTTTAGTGGCTTTATTCTCTTTCTTCTTTAGTTGTAGTTTGTTTTCCCCTCCCTATTTTTCATTGTAGTTTATAGAAAATGCAATTAAAATACCTTCAGTATTTTTTAAATATTCTTTAAATATTCTTTAATTTTAAACCCCCTAATGTCCTCCAAGGAGGCCTATATCCCAACCCCCTCCCACCAAACTCCCTAAATATCTAGGTAAAGTACTGGGTTCCATACATCAGGACTCGGATCATGACATAGGTGAAGATGCATTTAGTGGTACTTTACATACTGAACAAAACAGTAACGGCCGGGTGGTCAACTATATACATTGTGGGGGAGATTCCCTGGGGTTCTATTAGCAGGTTTAAACTTCCTGCCAAAGTCCCTATTGGCTCCTTACTGGAAGTTCAGGAGCCTAGTCCCTATTGTTTTCTGGATTGAAACTTGGCTGCTTCTGGCTAGCGCTTGCCAGTGGTCTCAGGACATAACAGTCTACAGGCAGGAGTGTGTGGCCAGATATCTAAAACCTCCCCTAACTCCCTGCTACTGCAAGAAATATAGGGCAGTGGGGGGGGGTGTAAATAGTGTGGGGGCAACTTATGAGGGGGGATGGCACTAACCCTCACCAACTACAGCCACACACACCCCAGGCCCTCTAATGTTCTCCCCAAGCAAAAAAGGGGGCACGTTTTTGTGTGTTTGTGGTTTGTTTGTTTGTTTGTGTTAAACAAGACATTGAGGCACTGAGGCGAGGCACCCTGCAGCCACGAGCCTCCTGATCCTGCAGATTAGACCGCAGCCATGGTCCCGAGGATCAGGCCGCTGCCACCACCCTGACACTCCAGCTGCAGATGTGGCCGACCGCTCTCCAGCCCACTGCAGAGGCCCCGCAGAAGACAAAGCACCGCCACTGCCACCGCATGCCAGGCACCTGTCCCGGACCTCCGTTGCTGCCTCCAGCCTCCCACTGGGCCCAAAGCCTGCAACAGAGGCCCTGGCCTGCTCTCTCTTCCTGTGTCATGTTCAGAGCTGCTACTCAGTCCAAGCACGCAGGAAAACTGCTGAGGCAGAGGGCAGGAGCCGAGCCTAAATAGGCTGGCTCCACCCCCTGCCTGGCACTGCTCAAAGCACAGCATAGTTGCCATCTCTATCTCCTCACGAGGAGGCAAATCAGCCCCCTCCCGCCAGCGCAAGCTCGGTGGGAGTTGGAGCTTGCAATACATTTTTAGCCTGGGGAAAAGCCAAATAACTCCTCTATCACAGGTTGGGAAACACAGAAAGTTATAATTCTGTAATTCAAACACACTAAGAAGACGCTGCTCAGTCAGAGTAAGGAACAGTGTTTCGGCAGGAAAATCTGCCTCACAGAAAAAAAGGAGAAGGGGTCCGTCATAACAGCATAATTATATCTAAAGTCTGACTGATGTCACTCATTCTATTCCATACTTGTGTTTCTTTTTGTTTTCTTTTGATCTACTTTGAATTCCTGTGAATTCCATCTATACCATATTAAATAGCATAGTACTTCCAAAAGTGTATCCAATTGGTACTAAAAAAGTAATCTGAGACACACTAATAGAAAAAATATGAATGCTGTCTGCTTAGTTACATGGCAAACTTGAGTCAGAATAGCCCATTTCAGGGAGAATTTTTGTTGGGGGGGGGGATTTGTAGACATTCAGACATATGCCAAAGGTGAATCTCATTTCCAACAAGGACTAAAATGGAATGTAGTGGGGTTATCAAAATAGAGAATTACTTGGCAGAATGCAAATTTGTCTATATTGTAATGCTTGAATGAATTATAAATGAAAGGTTATTTCCCAAATAACTTCTCACTATAAACTATGTACCTCTGGAAGCTCTCTTAATATTTCTTTTAGCCCATCCAATGGATAACAGCACTGCCCCCAATTTTAACTACAGTCACACAGATTGAAGCTGTACAAAGAGCATTTAAAAGGACAGTGCCTAAATTTTTGCTTATTTGGGGTCACCAAGCTGGGTGCTTTCAGAAAGATTGTATATGCTGAGGCAAACGGAGTTCATTCATATTGAGTTAAGAATTCAAAAGTTCTATCCTGTTGCCACATGTTAGGTCAACCTCTCCTCCCAGTTCCAAGAAAATAAACAAAAATGTCTGTTGGCCCAATAGGATCATGTCACTTCTGGGGAAAAAGCAATTCAAATCAGTGCTTTGAACTGAACCCAGAAACAGAGATGAAGACAAAGTAGTTTATATAATATTGGTCTATCATGCCAATTTTGCCAACCCTAGGTAGCATTCTGGCTGATATTCTAAATCAACTGAATTCCAGGTGGGTCTGGGAGATCTTCAAGAATTCTCCCCTGGAGAATGTGGCTCCTCTCTTCCCTCCACGGTGCACCAGGGTGGCTGCCAATTGGCCAGGCCACTGGTTAAGAGCCAGAAGGATGACTCAAGATTGGGGCAGGTGTCTTGCCTAATGGAGGGCTAGGAGGTTGTCAGAGGGTGACACCTGCCCTGCCTTTTTGCAGTTGTGAGCTTTCCCTTGCCACACAATTGTTTAAATTCATCACCGTGTCCATCTCTTTATTCCAATGGGGGGGGGGTTAAAATGGCTGCCTTAGAGGGTGGACTCTATCGCATCATATTCTTGCTGTGCTCATCTCTCTCCAGGCTCCTCCCCCAAATCTTCAGGAATTTTTGAACCCAGAGTTGGCAACCCTATTAGTCCCTGGGGTTCCCTTTCTCCTCTTGTCTTGGGCAAAGGACCTTCCACCATTGTTGTTGTTCAGTCGCACAGTCGAGTCCGACTCTTCGCGACCCCATGGACCAGATTACGCCAGGCCCTCCTGTCTTCCGCTGTCCGCTGAAGTTTGCTCAATTTCATGTTCGTTGCATCGATGACACTGTCTAACCATCTCATCCTTTGCCGTCCCCTTCTTCTTTGACCTTCAATCTTTCCCAGCATCAGGGTCTTCTCCAGTGAATGCTCCCTTCTCATTTGGTGGCCAAAGTATTTGAGCTTCAGCTTCAGGATCTGGCCTTCCAGGGAACAGTCAGGGTTGATTTCTTTTAGAATTGACTGATTTGATCTCCTTGCAGTCCAAGGGACTCTCAAGAGTCTTCTCCAGCACCATAGTTCAAAAGAATCTATTCTTCGGCGCTCAGCCTTCCTTATAGTCCAACTCTCGCAGCCATACATTACTACGGGAAATACCATTGCTTTGACCATGCGGACTTTTGTTGGCAAGGTGATGTCTCTGCTTTTTATCATGCTGTTTAGGTTTGCCATCGCTTTCCTCCCAAGGAGCAGGCGTCTTTTAATTTCATGGCTGCAGTCACCATCTGCAGTGATCTGGGATCCTAGGAACGTGAAGTCTGTCACTACTTCTACGACTTCCCCTTCTATTTGCCAAGGAGTGATGGGGCCAGATGCCATGATCTTAGTTTTTTTGATGTTGAGCTTCAAGCCCACTTTTGCACTCTCCTCTTTCATCCTGAGCAAGAGGCTCTTTAGGTCCTCTTCACTTTCTGCCATCAGAGTGGTATCGTCTGCATATCTGAGGTTATTGATCTTTTCCCCAGCAATCTTAACTCCAGCTTGTGATTCATCCAGGCCAGCATTTCGCATGATGTACTCTGCATATAAATTAAATAAGCAAGGTGACAATATACATCCTTGTCGTACTCCTTTTCCTATGCTAAACCAATCAGTTGTTCCATATCCGGTTCTAACTGTTGCTTCTTGACCCTTATACAGGTTTCTCAGGAGACAGGTGAGGTGGTCTGGTACTCCCATCTCTTTAAGAACCTGCCATAATTTATTGTGATCCACACAATCAAAGGCTTTAGCATAGTCAATGAAGCAGAAGTAGATGTTTTTCTGGTACTCTCTTGCTTTCTCCATAATCCAGCGAATGTTGGCAATTTGATCTCTAGTTCCTCTACCTCTTCGAAACCCAGCTTGCACTTCTGGCAGTTCTCTATCCACGTACTGTTGGAGCCTAGCTTGTAGGATTTTGAGCATGACCTTGCTAGCGTGTGAAATGAGTGCAATTGTGCGATAGTTTGAACATTCCTTGATGTTGCCCTTCTTTGGGATTGGAATGTAAACTGACCTTTTCCAATCCTGTGGCCACTGTTGTGTTTTCCAAATTTGTTGGCAAATTGAGTGCAGCACTTTAACAGCATCTTCTTTTAAGACTTTGAATAACTCAGCTGGGATACCATCACCTCCACTAGCTTTGTTGTTAGTAATGCTTTCTAAGGCCCATTTAACTTCGCTTTCCATGATGTCTGGCTCGAGGTCAGTGATTATACCATCGTGGTTGTCAAGGACATCGAGGTCCTTCTTGTATAGTTCTTCTGCCATCTTTTCCTAATCTCTTCTGCTTCTGTTAGGTCCCTACCGTTTTTGTCCTTTATCATGGCCATCTTTGCATGGAACGTTCCCTTGATTTCTCCAATTTTCTTGAAGAGATCTCTAGTTCTTCCCAATCTATTGTTTTCCTCTATTAGTGGAGCTTATTTAAAGTAGACTTAGGGTGCATTCAGACAGGCAGCTAAATCTACCATTGGCCTGGCTCTAATTGGATCCAGATCTTTTTTATCTGGCGTTGCACAACCAGACACCTCCCCTTACCGTGTGCATACTCCATGGTGGATTGTATAGATGGCATCCACCTGAAGGAGACGCGCAGTCATGTTTTAAAAACAAAAACATTCTGTTTGCGCATGTGCATCTGCACCTCAACATGTTCTTGTTTTTCCATGCATGCGTGGAATTGAATGATTAAAGCACAGTCAGTGGTACCTCCCTCTAGGTACCTTTTAAATTAACACAGTTCATAAAATTCATGGGCCATTCAGAAACATGAAATTGTCTGGAATTTCTGCGGCTGTCACGCATTTATGTGCATATCACTTAGATTTTTTTTAAAATGGTGCTCGCTTGGGATTTTCTGACATCAGACCATCCTGATGGGAGGATTGCACGCTGGAACGATCAGACAGGGGAAAGTAAACTACCAGAGGAAAAACTGTCAACTACTGTCATAAAACAGCTGGATTAAAAGCTAATTACTTTGCTTTATTACTACTATGACTATACCCATTATAAAATGCCATACAACAATTATCAACATAATTTTCATTTTGAGGAATACAATACTCAAATAATGTGTGATTCTTGAAAGCATGAAGAACAGATTAGTTACTAAAATAATTTATTACAACATGAGTGGAAATGTCAGGAACATTAGCTTCTAAAAACAAAATACCACCATGTTTCAATTCTTCCTAAATATCCCAGCTAAACAAATTTTACCTTCAGTTAGACCAACTGTACTTGGAAGGAAGGATCATTGAGTTCAGTGGTGCTCATTTTGCAGGACTGCATCCCTTGTCATACTAAAAGTTGAAATCAGTATTTTCTGTACCTCCCCCCATCATTTAAGGGAGAAAATTTCATGCTTTGTAGAAGCTGTGCACCTGGTATAGATTGGCACTGGTATTATTTATTAGCCAAGCAGGTCATGAAACAGATTGGCATAGAACATAGTAATCTGAGATGTTCCAGGAGTAGGTTGACATTTCTGCTCAGATTGCAAAACCCTCAATTTCACTTGTTCCATAGACTTCAGGTTTTGATTCTGAGGCTGAATGAGGAAAGTCAGTTTATCTTATGGTGTTCATTTTAGTTTACATTGGCCTTCAATTATGATTTCTCCAGTCTTCCCTTGATATGTCCCTTTCTCACCTCTTTCAACATCTAACAGCATATCCATAGATGACAATATTGTTCATTGATAAACCTACCAGAGAACCACTGAGAGCTTGTTGGAGTAAATCATCAACTATGAAAAAATCTGAGTTTATACCCCTGGAGAAAAAATTTCCCACAAACTACAAAGAGCATAAATTTAGATGATTGCCCACAGAGGTAACATAAAGATTCCAAAGGACAAAAATAACTAGCAATTTGGGTCCTATTATCTATAAAATAATTGTAGCCTCTAAGGCCATGGTGGGGCATTTAGACAAGTCATGGAGATTTCAGTGGTACACAGAGAGATGAAAGCAGAATGGTTTCTAAAAGAACAGTGGAGAGATTTATTTAATTGGGACTCCAGAAGTTATAGGGATTTATAAGTAGCAAATATTACCAGTGTTGCCTATCACTAAAGTTCTGCATTTAAAACATCGATTGAAGGTTATTTCCATGAGGAAAGAACTGAAGATTATTTAGTAATTAAGGATGGGCATGAACTGGAAAAATGCAGTTTGGTTTGTGGTTCATGTGTGCTTTGTTCACAAACCACAAACTGTCACAAATTTTTACCTGTCTCACAAATTGGTTCAATTTGCAAGGTTTATGAGGTAGTAGAACTGCTGGCTAGTGAGGCTGACTCTCCTCTTTCTGCCCTCCGAGTTTGGTGAGGATTGTATTTATGGGATATGAGTTATGGTCCCCCAAAGAAGGTGCCCCCAGGAAAGTGCTTTCTGGGGAAATGACAGGTGGTCATTTCCCCAGAAAGCACTTTCCTGTGGGCACCTTCAGGGGTGGGGGTAACTTGGACCCCATGAATTGAATCCTCACCAAACTTGAAGTGCAGGCAGAGGAGAGTCAGCCGGAGATCTCCTGGAAGTTTGGTGTCTCTAACTTGCACAGAAGTTTCTTGATGTCAATAGGGTTTACAAGGGTATTAATTGATTATGGTGGCATTGGTGGACATATCAAATGGTGACATTCTGAGAGGGAGCTCCACAGTAAAAATGAGTGGTGATCTTTTAAACATTATAACCACTACTAATGGTACTCTTCCTGACTAATTGCATAGCTGGCACTCACTAATGTCTCCCAGATCCTATGACAGAGTTTGAAATTTGCACCAAATTTCCATTCTTCCTCCAGCAGTATTACACCCTATGAAGATTATTCCATGAGTATAAATAATGAAATAATTCCTAAAAAAAGAATCCTTCATGTTCACACCCACATTACTGTGTGGCACAGAAACACATCACTCAGCAGTGGCTCAGAGTAACTAAAGAAAGGTTGAGAAGGGTCCACAATGGAAGTCAGTGGTGGGACCACTGTCCTTCCTTCTCCATTATTTGAAAAGACTCACAAATATTCCTTCACATGTTTCAGTTAAGTTTAAAACCACTTTCAAACATTCATTCTCTGTTTTCTTTCTCTCCATGTGCACATACAGGCACAGACATTGAAAAATGAATTAGACTTTTGCTGTGGGCTTAGATCTGACATGAAAGTTTTAAGACCATAATTATAAACACGCACATACAGGATCACACCCTTAGAACTATTTATCTACATATGTACACACTAAGGGCATTTCATAGTACATACACAGTTAAAATAAACAAACATTACAAACCAACTTTCTTTTATTTTTTTCCAAGATAAAAGTTTGCCATTGTGTTCACAGCAGCCACCAGCCCACACAAAGTTTAAACGAATTTTCTTTTTTATCCCCAGCTTTTTATTGAGTTTCATCTTCCTTTTCACTGCCACCGGCAATTATTCTACACACCTGCACTGAACCAGAAATGTAATGAAAAAGAATAAGTCTCACAATAGAAAAGTCATCATCAGCTCATAATATTGGTCTGCTTTTATGGACTGAACCATGTCTCCACCAATTGCCAAACTTTTCTGTCCAGGATATTCCATTTTGCTTACAGATGGACCTTCTGGTTTATGCTAACAAGGGTTTTGATATCTGGAGCCAGAGTGACTAAAGAGCCAGTTAAAAAAAAACTATGCTTTTTTAAAAGGAAAAAAGAAGGGACTGAGAGAGCTATTCATGACCCAAAATATTCTAGAAGGATACATTGTATTCATTAATTACTCATGGCCAGTTTATGATTGTCCCTGATGGCAAGTTTCAAAACCATAACCCAGTCTGCTGAGTTTCTCAGCCCTGGTGACATAAACCCTACTGATTTTAATAAAGCTTGCAATTAGAAAGTATTTATCACTCTTTTTCTAGATGTTGAAGTGTTTCAGGTGGCATCTCCTTTCTGGGACAAAGGGAGGTCATGTACACACAGACTGAACATGTAGGCTATATATGCACTGGGGTACATGAGTTTCCAACCTGTGTATCCTCCTGCACACTGTGAATAGATCATTCATTGTCAACTGGGGCACATGCATAGAAATGCATATATATGAATTAACCTGTCTACCATTAAAGAAGAAAACAGACATATGTTCTGTGTGAGATAATAGCAATGTAGACTTTGGCTCCAACCATGGTAGAGAAGAATGTACAAGCCTTCAGCATACAGATTGGATGCTGCATACAATTTTCACTTGCACAGGTGGAAACAGAAGGAAAAGACCATGTAAACTCTTTGTACTAAGTCAAATATATGGTATCTACACTTTTGTTTTAGCTTGGATAAAATCTTCTACATCTAATTTCTGGGCACTGTTAATACATATAGAGAGGAAAGCATGAAGTATTTGCACAAGATCGTATGCAAACAGAACTGCACTAAATCCCTTTGTGTGTTTTCACTTTAGCATCCCTGGATCCAAACCACTGTCTGAAGGGATATGATAGACGTGAGCTAAAGACAAATGAGAGAGCAAACTTGCTGAAGTTTAGCATGTCTGGATCTAGTTAGTACTGAAGCAGATAATTGCCTAGGAATCTGATGTACACTACATTACTTCCAGATAAATAAAAAGCATATATGGTCATACACATTGACAATTGTTAAGTATGAGACTTAAGGCAGAAGCTCATAATAAGTGATTCAGCTTTATTTACAAGATAGGAATGAATACACAAACAAGAGAGCAACAGGCCCTCCTTTTAAACTATCGGGACTGGTATAACCACGCCCCTTGTTGCTTTAAGAACCAATCAGAACAGTAACATAACAACCAATACAAACATCTCCCTCCAGAACCTTTCTAGTATCCTGATTGGTCTACTACGCCAAGTAGCCAATCAGAGTTTGCTATTTTCAATACCAGACTTAGATAGGGGTGAGATTCAAGCTCAGACTATTTATGTATATAAGATACATAACACTAATATACCTGGATCATGTTCCTCAAAGGAGAAGAGGTTCCTTGCTTGTTAAAAGAGAGCAGGATTATATGCTAATGCTTCACCAGGGCACTGTGTATTCCTATTCTAATATAGATGGCAACTGTGAGATTTGGACATGAATATGTCAAGCTGTCATCCAATTTTCCTGTTGTGGAATAGATGGTCTGGAAACAACACTACAGTTGCTTCCTTTATTATAAAATAACAATAGTGCTTCTCTATTTGAATTTCATGAGACACTCGTTTCAGTCTAACTTAAAGGGCTATAGATCCAGGTGGGCAACCATGTTGGTCTGAAGTAATAGAACAAAGTTTGAGTCCAGTAGTACCTTTAAGACCAACAAAGTTATATTCCAGGTATGAACTTCTGTGAGCAAGTATACTCCTCAGATACATTGAAGTGGAAGTTAACAGTCCTTACATATAGGCAGACTGTGAACAGCAAATTAGCATATAACATAATGAAGATGTTTTAACAGATGCAAAGACCAATCAGGAATAACAAGCTAAGTTTATATGGTCACCATTTGTTTGGATTTAATTGCAAGGAAAAATACAGTCGACCAAATAAATATGTCAGAATAGGAGTTTAATATGTAAATGTATTCTTCTTAATTGTGGAATAGTAAGAGTAAATAACTGAGATCCATTTGTCTCCTCTCAAGCATGGAGGAAATTAACAGCATTCTTTTCTGTGAGGTGGGGTGAATGGTTGTGCAGTAATGTCTCCTGTCCTATAGTCCAAGAGACTTTATCAATCATGCTCTCATGATATCACCTCAACCCCCCAAAAAACCCCCCTCTTTACATTTCTTTAGTTATTTTTGAGATCCTTCACCACAGACTCACATGTCTGCACTCTGCGCTGTGATTCTTCCTACATGATCCCTGGCCTCCCCTATTACTATTTGCCAGGATTCTGTTCTTTAAAATAGACTAATCTAATTTAATGACCGTTCTACCATCATCTTTGATTCTGTGATGATGAGATCATGGCAGTTAATGACAAGATGATAGTTCTACAATTTTGCTTGGACATGACTGAGACAATTTGGTACAAAATGTGCACAATAAGAACCAGAAAGACTTTGGTTCAGTTACACTTCATAAATCATGCAGTTTTTCTTTTTTCCCCCCTGCTTTTCTTTTATTGGATTCAGTGTCCTGCAGTTCATTGTCATGCCATCCTTTGCTAACTTGCCACAGATTTAACTAGAGTGCCGCTTAACTTTCCATTTTCCTTGAATAATCTTTATTCTGTGTCTCCCCTCTCCCCTCTCCAAGCCACTATATTTATGAGAGTACCAAACAACATGTGCTGGGATGTGTTTTACCATCTTTTCCATTGTGATAAATGGTAAGGCACATCCTTTTGGACCAGCAGAAATGCTTAACTGGGGATTGTGGGATGACATTTGGACAATATCCACAGAGGGCAGTGTCCACAGTCAGGAGTGGCACCAATAGCCACCTGCACAAAGCATGCTTCACTTTCTTTCATTTTGGTAGCAGGAAATGATACTTTTGCTTTTTATATTACATCTTGGGGACATTGCCAGACCTTGTACTACATCTGGTTTGAGTTGAAAGTTCAAGTTTTATGTTGTTTCCATGAAACAGGACAAAACTGCAATCGTTCTTTCTTTTATTTTCCTTATGGCACTAATTTGACAGCAATGTTACCATTACCTATTTATTATGTAAAATGGTGTAATGAATTAATGTTTAAACAGGAAGAAGAAGAAGAGGAGGAGGAGGCAGGGATTGGATTTATACCCCACCCTTCACTACACAAAAGTGTCTCAGAGCAGTTTACAATCTCCTTTCCCTTTCCCTCCCCACAACAGACACCCTGTGAGGTAGGTGGGGCTGAGAGAGCTCTGACAGAAACTGTTCTTTTCAAGAACACCTCTGACAGAACTATGGCTTGCCCAAGGTCATCCAGCAGCTGCGAGTGGAGGAGTGGGGAATCAAACCTGGTTCTCCCAGATTAGAGTCCGCACACTTAACCACTCTACCAAACTGGCATAAAAATGGCATAAAATGGCATAAAAATGGCTAAAGTGGGATGGAAATACTGTCCCATGAAAAACAAAACAAAAATTACATTTGTACATCCTTATTCTATCTTTAGCCAGTGAACAAGAGCTTGGTACAGATGACAGTCTCACAAGTTCACTAAATGTGCAGAGAAGGAGAATGGGCATGAGTTACCCCTGGTTCACAGTGAGATCTTCTGTAATCCCAGGAGATCTCCAGCCATCACCTGGAGGTTGGCAACCTTAATTAAGCATGTCTATGTGTAGTGCATTTTAATAGGCAAAGGTCAATAGTAGCTGAAGAAAAGTGTAAGGACAATAAAAATGTAAACATGCAGGTGCCCAATTTGGACATGCATTGTTTTTTCTTTCTTTCTTTGTCTCTTGAATGCTTCCTCTTGGATCTTTTAGTCTTTGAAGCTCACATAATGGGATCAATACTTGGATGGAGTCTGTTTAAAAGAATATCATTATAGCCCAAGGGGAGAAAAATATCAAGAAATACAGCAAATCAGACATTTGAAAAGGGTATCATTAATATGTAAATTTCAGGTATCACTTGTAAAATTGCCCACATCTCAGCCTCCAGCTCTGAGAATGACTTTTTCCCAATGTGTTTATTATTAAAAACTCAATTTTCACTTGTCAATGCATATTCCTCTTACTATGCTCTGTTATCCCATCTACATTTAATTGGTTATGGAAAATTGTCACCTTGTTGACAGTGCGGCTTGTTGAAACAAAAGGATAAGGAATGTGATGGTGAGCAGCATAACAGGCTTTAAAGGAGGGAACCCAGAATGAATTCACCAGAATAAAAGAGAAATAATACTTTAGTAATAGCTATTTTAGATGTAATTAAGACTGCAAATGCTCTTTTTATTCATATTTTATTTCCCAGTCTATATTCCTTCCTGAATTTACTTAGCAAGGGTTCATAGAAAATATATATATATTTTCCAAATACTGATAACAATTCCATAGCAATTATCACAAAAAAGTAATCTTGCAATTCAAGTTTTCTATGACATGATGGTTCTCCTTGTCACAAGAAATTTAAATATATACAGGCAAAAGCTGTTAATGGGGGAAAAGTTTGTCTTTAAGGAGTATGTTCTTGCAGTTGATTTATTTGATTTTAATTCCACCCTTTGCCTAAGGGCAGTAAACACAGTCCCCTTCCTATTTAATCTTCTCAACAACCCTATGAGGTAGGCTATTCTTAGCAGGAAAAGTAGTTCAAAGTCACTCAAAAATCTCCACTGCAGAGTGGGAATTTGAACCCAGATCCCACCAGTTCTAGCCCAAGATTTTAACTTCTGTGCCACCCTATTTCTAAGTGACCCATCTCTGGATTTTTTAAAACTTTCTAGGCCAAGATTTGAACATAATAAACCACCTTTCTGCTGATATGGCATAGTAACTACAACAGTGACCTGTATGTGGGAAGCTGCCAGTTCAAATGGCAGCTGTTAAGTCACTCTCTCTTAGTGTCCGTTCTCATCTGCAAGATCTCTGCAAAGGGATAATTATAGTGGCCTGCTTTACAAGAGCATTGTAAGGATTACTGTCAGAATGATGCTGTCTGTATAAATAAGTCTAAGTGATTCAAAGCAATTCACTGCCAATTAAGTGCACAGTTTGATCTCAGGATGCTAGTGTTAACTGTTGTTAGCCAAATGCCTAAGTTTCCATAGACAGACATTTTTAATTGGTTTAGATTCATGGCTTATGAATAAAACGTGGGTAATGTTTTCAAACTGGACATTTGGTGACAGAAAGCTTTTAGCTTGCCCTGAAAATTTTCATATGCACTGCCTGTTCAATTGCATGACATGACTGCTAAAAAGTCCTTATTTTCCACCAGTCCATCTATATACAAGCCCTTCTTTGCTTTGCATTTGGTCACCTAGTTTCTTGCAATGCAGTTATTTGTTGAAGTAAATTCTTGAAGACACTTTTGGAAGAGTATTATGCAGTAACTCAACAGATTGGATCCTACTGGCTTTTTCACTTAACCTCTTGCTAATGGGGAATGACTAATGGTGACACTATTTAAAACAACTCTCACATCTGAGAAGGCTTTGGGGGGGGGGGTAGGGATGCTGAAACATTCACTAGTTCAGCTCACATTCTGTACACCAGAACAAAGTTTGAGTCCAATGTGCATGCACACCAAAGCTCACGCCTTGAATAAAACTTTGTTGGTCTAAAAGGTGCCACAGGACTCAAACGGGAATACTGCTTCAGACCAACATGGCTGCCCACCTGGATCTATTATGTTCACAGTCACAATCAGGCAACTGATTTTTCAGCAAGCAATTGCCCCTATAGACAGAAGAAAGAGTCAGACAACAGTAGTTGGGAAACTAAAGGCCACTTTTTTATTAACCAAAACAATGGCAAGGGCTAACAGTATGAAGTGGCATGGTCAAGGCCTGGGGTCACTCAGACTCAAACCCCACTCTTGCCATAAGACAGACTGTAAACGGCTAGCACCTGGGCAGCCCAGCCAATGGAGGGACGATCCCTCATCCACAGCCTCATGGCCTGTGTCAAGTATCCATTGAAGGCACTCCAAAAGGCAGTCTGACCATCTCGACACTGGCTGCAAGGCCACAGGGATGATCCTGACAGACCCCTCCACCCTACAGGGTTGCTGATAGGTGCTTACCAAGCTGCAACAGAATTTTCCTAACCAAAACTCAGCCACTACAAGGGTCAAGCCTCTGCTTAGACCCCTATGCCCACTACACCCCTAAAACTGCCCTAAGCCCTTGCCTTAAATCCTGCAGAAAAATGTTGTTACCCATTTCTGACAGGTGGACGCCATCACCCCTATAAAGGTCTGTACAATCAGCTCAGATTTGGGGGTGTGGCAGATAGTGGCCTGACCCAACTTTTAAGATGTGTCTAATCTCCCCATTTGCCTTGCACTGGGCCCTTTCTATCCCCCTGGGATCAAAGGCACCCCGCCATTCCCTACATGGGATTATGGTTGACCAAACTATCATTGTATTTGGCCACTGGTGCTGAATGAATTCAAAACCATCCCTGGCCTGCAATACTAGGTCCTTCCCATTTAAGGAACCCAAATCATTGCCACCCAGGTGGATGAGAAGCACATCGGGTGGTGGGCCAACGCTCTTATCAAACAGAAGGTGGAGAAGGGCCGCCCATCATAAGCCATGGCATCCCCTCCATTCCACTGTGGCCCATCAGCTAAGGACCAACTGAGAGCCGATGGCTGATTTGTTTGCTCGGTGAGCTGCCCAAAAAATGAAGCTGTGTCTGCAGATGAGAATCCTTCTCCTCCTGCCACAGAACATAGCACCTGGAAAGAGAACACAGTGAACCACCAAACGCAACAAGAAACAGATCACAGCATGGCAAGGGAACGTACGTAACCCTTGTATTCAGAAGACCTCTAGCACCCCAAGTGCAGAACATCTTTTGCTGAGTAGCCCATGGCCACCACAGTGGAAGCAGCACCAATCCGAAAGGATTAAGTCCCAAACTTCACCCCGGAAAGACCCAACTTTTCTAAAGCTCGGGCAGTAACCGACCAAAACTGATGTTTGGTCAGTGGACTCCCATCCACATGCTGGAAGAGGTAGCCAGCTTCCATTCCCCTCAAGGCCAAGTACTGAGACAGGGCCAACACTGGGAAGAGCTCCATATCGGAACAACCACCCAGTTTAATCATGGATCCCTTATGCTTCTGATCCGTCTTGGAGCTTCTGATGTTAACTTGCATCCCAGTGCCTTGGAATCAAATATCTAGCACCTGCAAGGCTTTCCCAGACTGGTCATCCTTACACTGGGCCACTAATTCACTCACCTGGAGAGTCTCAAAAATTGCAATCAAAGAGGCTGCATGAAAAAGGCATGCCTCAAAACTTGAAGTGCAAACTTCACTCCAGGTTGCTCACAATCCCTTAAGAACCATCAGGGAAATGGGGCGCTTCCCATCTTTCTTAGCTCCAGCCTTGCATGCCCAGCCCTCGAGCATCTTCCTAATTCTGAAGTCATTGGTGACTTCAGTGAAGCCCAAGGCTTTGCTCGCAAAAGCCAGAGCCGAAAGCCAGCCCCTGAGAGAGCTACAGCTAAACCAGTCTCCTTCAATGACACACAATAGTGGATTAATTACTCCACAGGAATAGGTCAGATATTGGGATAAGGCTCCTCAGACCTGAAGACATCAAACTGGTGAACTGCTCACTCCACGTGCTAGTGTCATGCAGGTGCTTAGTTTCATTTGGTCTAGCCAAGAACGAACTAGATGCCAGCCATAGAAAGCAACACAGACCACACTGTGTAGTGCTAACTATATACAATTTATTTACAGGATTTACAGTATTCTGGTATACTCCGACAAGGTGCTTCGCCAGAAAAGTCATTTAGGAGAAGGGGACATCTATACAGTGTCTGTACACATATATACAACTAACAGCCAATCAGCAGTCACTGCTGAGTCATTCTTGGTAAGCATGCTAGCTCCTGCCAGAACTGGTTTGAGCTAGCTACAGTGGCTGTCACAATTGTCAGTCTAGATCATTAAGATCACCAAGCCTGATGTCTTACTGGCATTGCATGCCAACAGCTAGGGGCAATGGTGAGACCTGTTGCCCTGAAAGCCTCAGCACTCCAACCTGCCAGAGCTCCTGGGGCATTCTTGCCAGCTGAAGATCGGCCTCTGGTGCAAGCTGGCGAAATCTCGCCATCTGTTGGTGAGAGAGAGCATCAGCTACCCCATAATTCACCCCAACACGTGCCTGGCGAAAAACAGCATGTTGAGCTGAAAGCATCACAGTGTGAAGGCACGAACCAGCCTCATAACCTGTGGCAATTTGGATGTAAAAGAACTGATCACATGGACCACTGCCAAGTTGTCGCACCAAAAGTGGACAGTGTGATCTCTCAGCTCACCCCCCACAGCTAGACCGCCACTAAGATGGGAAAGAATTCTAAGAATGTAAGGTCCCTAGAGACCCCAGCTGAGACCCATTCCCCAGGCCACTGTTCAGTGCACCAGTGGTCTCGAAAGTACACACCTGGGCTCCAGGTCATCCCTCCAAAAGGAGACCCCATTAAAGGAGCTCAAGAATTCCTGCCAAATACACAGGTCAGCCCGCATCTCATTGCTAATGCACACTCTGTGATGTGGAAGCCACAAACCTGCCATCACGTCACAGAGCTACCTCACAAAGACCCACCCCAGAGCCAGAACTTTGCAAGCAAAGTTGAGATGCCACGCCAGCTGCTGCAGTTCCCTCAAGGCGGCCTTCCTCTTTCTAAGAAAAGAACCAAGCTGAACTTGTAAATCCTTGACCTTCTCCAGGGGCAAGCGAGATGTTTGGGCCACTGTGTCCAGCTCTACACCTAAAAAGACCAGCCTTTGCACTGGACCTTCTGTGTTTTCGTGGGCCAAAGGAACCCCCAGCTCTCCAGCCAGCTGAATGAACCCCTGTAGGAGCTGAGCACACTTGCCAGTTCCCTGAGGACCCACGAAAAGGAAGTCATTCAAATAGTGAGCCATGTCCTGCAGGCCCATCTTGGCCCGTAGCGCCCAATCCAGGAATGTACTGAAGTACTCAAACACTGCACATGACACAGAACATCCCATGGGTAATGCCCTATCCATAAAATACTGGCCATCAAAAGAAAACCCCAGCAGCTCAAAATCATCTGGATGCACGGGGAGGAGGTGGAACACAGATTTAATATCGCACTTTGCCAACTCTGCCCGAAGACCACAGCATTGTACAATAAGAACCGCTTGGTCAAATGAAGTGTACCTCATCATGCACAGATGATCTGGGATGGCGTCATTAACAGATTCCCCCCAAGGGTACGAAAGGTGGTGAATCAGGCGAAATTCACCAGGTGCCTTCTTGGGCACTATACCCAAAGAAGAAACCCGCAAATTTGGACATGGTGGTGCTGCAAAGGGACCCAAGACCCTGCCCTCATCCACCTCCTTAGCAATCTTTCCTCACACAACTACCTCCATGCCCTTAACAGACTTCAAATTAGGATCCACAAATGGGGCCCTCAACCCCCTGAATAGAATGTGAAACCCCAACCTAAAACCTTCTAACAAATATACACTATCCTCCTTCTTAGAGTATTGCTTTAACCAACCCTCTAAGGCCTCAAGTTTAACTGGGCTGGGACCCTTTTCCCACAGAAGTGGAAGAACCACCTCCACCCGTCTGGCGCTGGCTCCCCCAGGGCTTCCCAATGGAGCACACCATGGAAGAGTGGGATCCCCCACACAATGGGCATTCAAATAAGTGCAAGTCTTCCTGTTGCAAACCCCCCTGGGATCCATATTCCCAGCAAAGCAAGTGGGGTTGAACCACCTGCCCCATGGACCAACAGGATGCGGAACTAGAACCAGCTGACAGGTGGTGCACCATATGCCTGCTGTGTGACCGGTCACCAACACTGGGCCTAGCCTGGGACATGAGCTGCAACCAGAGATGGGGATGAATCTGATCCGAAGGGAGTGAAGGATTCATCGCAGCTCTCATATGAAATTCCTCATCGTATTGGAGCCAGGCCAGGTCAGTAAAGCAGGTATATGCCTTATATATGATGTCAAGGTATTGGAACAGGGCTGCAGCTTTCCAACTCTGAGTCCATGAAATCAGTCCTGCATAAATGATAAACCCAGGTAACCAATTGGCCCAGGTCCAATCGACTCTCCTCTTTCTCAGTATCTCCTTGTCCCTCTTATCCAGCTCCTCTTTATCCTTCTTTTCAATCTCATGATAAAGAAGGTAATCCCCTTTACAAATCTTTTCCCTGGTTACAGGTAAAAGATGGTCCCCCAGGGGCAGGGCTGCAGACGCCATCGCATAGGGATTATCACAAGGTGGGGAGAAACCCCAAGCACCCCCAGGGACTGGCTGGCATACAAGGGGTCTGTATGCCCATAGGTGGCGGGCCTCATGCCCAGGGCTGACTAGAGCCTGAGGAATCATGTGTCATGTCAGGAGTTGGTCCCCAAGGTCCTCAAGGCCAAAAGGTGTTCTGCTGAACCTCCATGTCCTCCTTACCACTTGGACCAGGTCACTCAGCCTCAGCCACCACAATCGCCATAGACTTATCAGAACCAGATGCTCCAGCTGACACCGTATCCATCCCTTCAGAATTCCTACCATATCCAGCTCTAGACTCAATGGAAGATAATCGTTTAAGTACCTCTTCCCTATTTTTTTTTCAGCCCTACTCTCCTTATGCTGTCTAGTCTTACCTAATGCCCCAGTAGGGGTTGCTGCTGCCGCACTTTTAGCCTGCTGCAAAACAGTGAGTTTATCTAATATTATCTGCTGCTCCTGCACTTCATCCTCATCCTCAGAAGATGAAGGAACTACAGGAGGGGCTCTGACACATTTTTGGGCACCTTTGGCGCCAGACCCTTGCCCTTAGATTTGCCCTGACCTTTCCTGGATGCCATAATCTGTAGTTAAAGAACAATGTCCTAAGATGGCCACTACTAAAACAAGAATTGTCAACTGGCCGCCCCTCTGACCTTCTCAAAATGGCCACTTGAAATATGTCCCCCACTTAGACCCACTCAAAATGGCCACCATCAACTGCTGCCTTCAGAAAAACCCTCTCAAAATGGCCACTGTTAATCACTTCCCACAGGAACCATATAAGATGGCCGCTGTCAACTTGAGCTGTCTGCCAAACCACACCACCTCTCAAAATGGCTGGCTGCCTTAACTCCACACTAAGTGTGGGTGATGAGGGGGGGGGTAATTGAAGGGGCCCAAGCAGCCTCACCAACTGCTGAGTGCAGACCCTCAGACCCCACCTCAGACCTGTCTAAGGCAACCCTTCCCTATCAGCCAGGGGTATGTGAATGTGTGCTTTTATTTTCTATTATTTTCTTTAAATATTTATCTATTATATTTTCTATTATTATTTTTTTTTAAAAAAAAAACCCAAATACAGCTTTGCCGCTGTGTAGGAGCAGCGCTACAGCTGCCCCGGTTCCTCAAGGCCTCTCAACCCCACTGCACAGCCACCTGAAGGCCCTCTGGCTGCACTGCTGCAAGACGTGCCACCGCTGCCTGTCTCCTGCACTGCCCGCTCTCTCTCACCACCTGCAAGCCCTCTCAGCTCCACTGAGCTCCGCTGGGCCGCTCACTCATTCTCTCGCCAACTACAAGCCCTCTCAGCTCTGCCGAGCTCTGCTGCACTAGACCTTCACTCTGCTGTTTGCTACTGACTCAGGGCCCAAAGCCACAAAGTAAGCAGCAAAGGTCTCGTGCTCCACTCTCTCTGAGCTCAAGGCGAAGACTGCCTGAACGGAGCCGGAGCCAGCCGTTAGACAACACTGGCCCTTCCCCCTTAAGGGACCCAGCTGCATGCAGCCAACTCCCACCTCCTCTCACGGAGGCAAAGTTGGCTCCCGGCAAGATGCCTTCAGTGTCTGCCAGGGAGCCGTATTCTTCCTAACCATGTAATACAGTGCAATGAGCTTTTTGCACATATGGATTCTCACAGAGCCTGATGGAGTTCTACTTCACTCAGTCTTTGCTGTGCAGCTGCTAACAGAACAGATTCAGTGGCTGGCTTATGCCTGATCATCACAGTTAAACATAAGTTCAGCTGTTAGATACATTCACAGTGTGGCATGCCTACAATTTGTCTGGTGTCTGCCTGCCTATCCATCCTGGAGCTGGGTGGTGAAATACTGGCTGAATTCCTTATGACCTAGCAGGAATTTTGGGAAGATTCTGCAGGATTGACCATGCCAGGCCTTTTCCCCACATGCTTAATTCTGCCTTAATCTAGAGGAACTTTTTAGATAAATAGACATGATACTAGGAATGGTTAGGCTATTTGTAGGTGACAGCATTAGTGCAGATTACCAGGGCTCTTTCTGTAGCAGGAACTCCTTTGCCTATTAGGTGACACACTCCTAATGTAGCCAATCCTCCACGAGTTTACAGAGCTCTTATTACAGGTTCTACTGTAAGCTCTTGGAGGATTGGCTACATTAGGGTGTGTCACCTAATATGCAAAGGAGTTCCTGCTACAAAAAGAGCCCTGAAGATTACTATTATCGGGGGGGGGTGTAGCAACAGCAGAGCTGCGCAGACACACCCAACTCAGCCTCCATGTTGGGTTCCTACAAAATAATTAAAATAAAAAAACCAGGCTGCAATTTAAATATTACAGCTTTACCAAAACAATGGTGAGGAATAGGGGAGCAAACTGATGCCTAGAGCAATGCAAGAAAGCCAAAACTCTCCCCCCTCCCAGTTGAAAATGGAGGAAGTAGAAGCTCATGCAAGCAAAAGGAAAAGAGAAGACTCTAACCAAAAAGCATTTACAGGAGATGCTGACAGACTTAAAACAAGACTTAAAAGAAGAGATAAGAAATAGCATGACTCCTATTATGAATAAGCTGGGTGAAGTCAATAAAAAGCTGCAGGAGACACAGGAGAAGGCAGAGACAGCAGCTGCTGGTATGCAAAAAAACTCTAAAGAAATAGCTGAACTGAAAACTTTTGAAGGATGGGCGAAAAGCAAGCTAAAGTAAAATTCCGTGGAATTTCTTTGAAGTTTGAATTAAACAAAGACTTTACTGTTGCTTTAAACAAGTGGTTAGAAGGAATTATACAGCTTCCGGGGCCAGTGGTAAATAATGCTTTCCATGTAAACCCTCCCCGAACGGGCTCGCCAGCACTGATACCTGATATCGTGGCAGATCTTAAGGACACAAAGACTAAGCGGAACCTCTTGGAAATTGCCTGAAGAACAGAGGTCTGAAGCTTGAGGACACTTTGGTCCAGCTGTACCCAGATATTTCTTTTGAAATACTAAATGCCAGGAAAAATATGCGCCCAATTGCACAAAAGCTTGCAGAGAAGAATTTTAGGTACTGTTGGCTTCTGCTTGGACATATATCGGTCACACACGAAGGAAAAAAGAGGACAAGAAAATGAAGACTGTATTCAGGGAAACTGCACTGCTGTATTTATTTATTATTTATTTTAGGGAATGGGGAAGTCTCCAGGCTCCACCCCCAAAGTCCCCAGGTAGTTCCAGAATTGGATCTGGCAACCCTACTTGGCCATATTGATTGAACAGAATTTTGAACCAAATTTTGAACCAGGGTGGGGTTCCCTAAACACTGCTAGCCTGAAGAGGTGACCTGTTAATGATGATCTGCACTATGGGCATGTAAGAACTAAAAAATAACAAGTAATTAAAAAATATTTAACAAGAGTTTACAGATCAGTCTGTAGTAAAACATACTTAATCCATCTTTATTTCAGTGTGGGGGTGGCAAGGTCTTACCTGTTTTGAACAAAATCAAGCCTCTGACCCACCACTGAAGTAGCAGGGTATAGCAATTACAGAGTCATACACTCTTGGCCTGACCTCACAGGGTTGTTAGGAGGACAATATGGAAGAGTGGAGAATGAGGGCCCCACTGGGAGAAAGCTAGTAAATAAAAGCAATAAATAAATAAATGACTTGCACTGGAAATATTCCTCCTTTGAAAGTATTCCTTAAATATTTCCAGTGTTTAACTAATCAACGAGAGAGTATTTGGACACTTTTTCTAAATTTTCAAACATTGAGTAGCACAGCTAAAAACATTTTTTGTAAAGGCATGGGATTGCAATTGACAGGCAGTACAGCAGGATGGACATGTCTCCCACAGTATGTTCCAGGAGCTGTTGGCACAAACCTCTCTCTATATCATCACAGCAGTACACATCTATTTGATTAACTAATGTCAGTGGGACCCAATTGGCTTTATTCCAAGTACAGCAGTTAGTAACTGACTTCTTGATTGGACTGTGTGGGTGCCGTTTATAACTCACAGCAGTCAACAGCCAAATTCCCACTGGTTTCTAAAAGCTCTAGATTGTACCCTGGCTGTCTCACAAACAAGACTTTCAAACCATGAAAAGGGGAATTTCAGTGAAATAATCCTCTGTATATTAGTTAATGCACTTCTTTACAAAGAACTTTGTAACATTCTTAAGACAGGCAGGTTTTGAATATCAGTAACATTTAGTGTTTATGAGAAACCATACTAAGGGAAGTCCTCTGCTTAGGGTTAACAGGCTTAGGGGGCTGGCTGGTCCCTTCACAAACCCCTCCCTCCCCAGGCTCCACCCCCCAATCTCCAGGTATTTCCCAGCAGAGTTGGCAACCCTACTTGTGGGGTTCTGGGGCATCCATGCCCCTGCCCTCAGCAGCTCTCTTATTCAAGACACACTTTTCTGTCCTGCCTGGGCTTGCAGAGCCCCCAAACTGAAGGGTGTGTGTGTGTAGCACCTGACAGCATCAGCTTACTATTTCTCCTACAAAGCCAGGAAAGCCCAATAGGGTTGTCAGGCAGTGCCCAAAACTGGGAGGAAGTTTGTGTGGGGGAAGGATCACAGGACAAAATTTTTTAAAAAGAAAAATAAAGTCTTCTCTATACACAGGAAGTTCATATGATGCCTAGAGCTATTCAGAAGTGAAAAGGGTAGTTCTAGGAATGGCTGAAGTAACTTTTAGTTTTCCTGTAGAGTTCCTAGTGATTTCTAGAACTAATCTTTTCACTTCTGGGTAGCTCTAGGAATCACCAGGAACTCTATGATAAGAACATTCTGAAAGTTGGTGTGTTTTTGTTTCTAATTTTTGTCCTGCCACTGCTTTCAGCAACAGCAAGGCAACAGGACCTGCCAGCTCAAAAGTCCAACTACCTCCAGCAGGCTGTACATGCTTAGTCAATTTCCCTGAAGTCTCATGAGAACTAGCAGACTCGTGAGACCCTGGCAGAATCTTAGGTTGCACTTGAGGTCTGTTTCCCCTTCCTTTTGCTGTGGCCTGGCTAAAATGCTGGCAGTTATTGTTAATGATTGAAGTGGAGCTGCAATATACTGGGTTCAAGACGCGTTTAGTGATCAGCTCATAGTTTATTAGTGATTAGCTCAAACTAAGGACCCTGCTTATATTTGTGTAATACAGACCCACACCCCCACTCCCCATGATTGGCTATTTACATTGCAACACCACTCATAACACCCCTTCCCTCTAAGTCCAGGAATGCCTCAACAAACAAAGTCCCTAGGTAGACCAGTCTGATCCTGGGTTGAACGGCGCAGTTCCGTCTGTGGGGCTGAGGTCTCTGGATCAGGGTCCAATGGTGCTGGCAATGAGCTGGTGGCTGGTGGTGGAGCAGACTCAGTGTCAGGCAACTCTGTGGCTGTTTGATCACATGTTTTGCCTTCCCAGTGAATTGGTGGTGCATTGTCTCCTTCAGTCATTGGTGCCTGTGGCTGCAGTAACTGTGTGTCTTCATTGTCTGGAATTGCCGAACGGGGCTGTGTTTCCGCTGGGAATAAGTGACTGCAGAGTTGGTAAATGTGCCTCCGCAGAAGTAGGCCATCCTCGGTGGATACCTCGTATGACAGGGCACCCGTCACTTGTGTAACCCAGGCCGGAATCCAGGCCAGGCCACAGGAGAAGTTTCGTGCGTAGACGAGGTCACCCAGAAAGAATCCACAGGGTGCCTCTTGGTTCTCTGGGACCGGGCAGTGCTCAGGAGCATGGTCGGGGTGCAGCCAGTCCAGACATGTTGTTAGATGCCTGCCTATGAGGAGTTCTGCAGAGCTGCAGCCAGTGGAGGTGCTCGGGGTGACTCGGTGGCCAAAAAGGAAAGCCGTGAGCTGGTGGCCCCAATCTCCATGGATGATCAATTGGAGAGACTCCTTAGTGATCCTCACCATCTGTTCTGCTTGGCCATTGGTGGTGGGGTGAAAGGAAGTTGATCGGATGTGCCGGATGAGGTAGCGGCCCATAAACTCTTGGAACTCTCTTGATGTGAAGGCTGTCCCATTGTCTGTTACTATGGTATCGGGGAGGCCATGGGTGCAGAAGATCCATTGGAGGGCCCGGATTGCTCCCTTGGAAGAGGTGAGGAGACGGGCACCACTTCCAGTCATTTGGTATATGAATTCACCAAAATGAAGATCTGTCCTTGGAATGGGCCTGCAACATCCAGGTGTAACCAGGACCATGGTTTATGGGTGGATTCCCACTGTTGCATGGGGGCCACTAGCAGCACTGGATGAGTTTCTTGGCAGGTCTGGCAGCGCTTTACACAGTCCTCAATTTCACTGTCTGGGCTGGGCCACCATATATAGCTGCAGGTCAGCACCTTCATCCACACGATCCCTAGGTGTGTGTCGTACAGTAACGCAGGTACTTAAGAACATAAGAGAAGCCAATGTTGAATCAGGCCAATGGCCCATCTAGTCCAACACTCTGTCACACAGTGACCAAAAATATCAGGTGCCATCAGGAGGTCCAGCAGTGGGGCCAGGACACTAGAAGCCCTCCCACTGCTGCCTCCCCAGTACCAAGAATAGAGTGCATCACCTGCCCCAGACTGAGAGTTCCTATCTATACCTTGTGGCTAAAAGCCACTGATGGACTTCTGCTCCATATGTTTATCTAATTCCCTCTTGAAACTGTCCATGCTTGTAGCTGCCACCACCTCCTGTGGCAGTGAATTCCATGTGCAACGGTGCTGGTGCAATGGTGCTGGTACCACCACCTGGCTTCCACACAGCAGGCAACCCTTGTGTGTAGAAAGCCCTTCTCAGCGGGAGGAGAACACCACAAATTCTGGGCCCCTCCCAACCCAGTCCAAGACATGGGAGAGTATACGGTCCTTGGTGGTGTGATGGGACACATCAGTTACCTGGAATGGATGGTCGAGAAGGTCCTCAAGGAGCAGGACCTGATGTGCTGGAGCAGGGTCCGGGTCACAGGAGGGCATTGGCATGTCCATCACCCTTCCTGTGTGGTGGAGGAGCAAGTATTGGTAGACCACCAGGAAGATAGACCAGAGCAGCACCCTGGGGGATAGCACCCCTGTGCATCACTATCATCTGGGCCTCTGTGGTAGCATCGTCCATGGGTAGCTGTTGGCAAGCCTATGCTAAGTCCAGTTTACCAAACACCTTTGCATCTGCCAGGGAGGCCAGGACGTGGCTGACCACAGGGACTGGATATGCATGGTCCTCTAGGGCTTTGTTTATCGTGCATTTGTAGTCCGCGCAGATGCGGATATCACCGTTGGACTTTACGGGTGTTACAATAGGTGTCTCCCATAGGGCATGTGGTACTGGTTCCAAAACTCCTTGGGCCACTAGCCAGTCCAGCTCCTCATTTATCTTGGGCTTTAGGGTGAATGGAATGTGCCTGGCCTTCAGCCTTATGAGCCAGACCTCCAGGTTGAGTTGTAGGGAGATGGGAGGTCCAGTGTAGTGACCGAGCATTCCATCAAAGATTGCTGGGAACTCGTTGCACACCTTCTGAAAGTCTCTGGTGGCCACATGGTGCACCCCCATTACTCTGAACCCTAGGGGCATGAACCAAGCAAGTCCAATGAGGCTCATTTGGTGTAGTGGTTAAGTGCGTGGAGTCTAATCTGGGAGAACTGGGTTTGATTCCCCACTCTTCCACTTGCACCTGTGGGATGACCTTGGGCAAGCCATAGTTCTGATAAGAGCTGTTCTTGAAAAAAGAGCAGTTTCTGTCAAGAGCTCTCAGCCCCACCTACCTCACAGGGTGTCTGTTGTGGGGAGGGGAAGGGAAAGGAGTTTGTAAGCCGCTCTGGGTAGTGAAGGGCGGGGTATAAATCCAATCTCCTCCTCCTCCTCTTCCTCCTCCTCCTCTTCTTCTTTTTCTTTGTGTGGCTATCTCTTATTACCAGCAGATCTAAAAGTCCATTGAAGTGCTGGTACTGCACTCAGAACTTGCCCTCCCCCAGGACGGACACCTCATTCTTAGAAAAGTCCCATAGGGTGAAGCCAACAGGCTGCAGGGGAGGGCCTCCTTTGGGGCAGAGTCTCTTGAATGTGTCCTCTGATATTATAGAGATGGAGGACCCGGTGTCGAACTCCATCATGCATAGGCTCCCCTCTATCTGTACCATTATGGTAATTTTATCTGGGGTGTCCTGGGGCAAGTGTGGTACCTGCTGCTGCTGGATGGAGGTGGTGTGGAGTTCCATGGAGTGCATCAATGTGGGGGCTGCTGCTGGTCACCTCCGATTTCCCTTGCCATGTCAGGCTCTTGTGATGTGGCCGACCTTCCTGCATGTGGCATCCCAGAAATGACAGGCCCTCCTCTTGTGAGGCTCTCTGCAGCTGGCGCACGTGGTTGAGGAGGCAGCATCACTGGCGTGTGGTGGTGTGGACTGCCGGTGGCATGTGGCGGCATGCAGGGTGCTGGAGCTGTAGGACCTCGTCGGCATTGTCCTCTGAGGTGTCCATGTGGTGGGCAGCCATGGACGGTTTAAAGATGGTAGATTTCGTGTGTACCATACCTCTGCAGCATATTCTGCTGCTTCAGCAGCAAGGGCCATCTCCATGGACTCCTTGAAGTTGGGGTCCCCTTTTGCGAGGATCCTCCTCTGGAGCCTCTCCTGTATTCCACAGACTGGCCAGTCCCAGAGGGCTTCTTCAACGTTTGTGAAGTTGTAGTGCCATGATGAAGTCTGTGATGGACTTGTTGGTAGTCTGGTACCTTGTGTAGAACATGTGGCAGGCAGTGATAATGAATGGCTTAGGGAAGAAATGGTCCTTAAGCCAGATGATGATTGTCTGGTATGTGGTGTCTTTGAGATTGGCTGGGGCAACGAGCAAACAGGTGATCTCGTAGGTCATGCAGCCACATACTTGGAAGAAAGTGGCACGCTTCTTCCCCACTGCCTCAATCCTGGAGAACTCAAGGAAGAACTCAAACCAGCTGATGTAGGACTCCCAGTCCTTTGCAGTGGCATCAAATGCATTGAAGTGTCCTGGAGTGGCAGCCATGGTAGTGATGGTCCCAGTAGCAAGGCAATGTGTGTGGCTCTGGAGCGCGGGGTGCAGCGCAGTGCTGGATGGTGCTGGGCTGGCTCAAAAGGATCCCACCTTCGTCACCAGTGCAATACACTGGGTTCAAGACACATTTAATGATCATCTCATAGTTTATTAGTGATTAGTTTAAACTAAGGACAAGTCCAGCAGGGCAGAAGTTCTGCTTATATTCATGCAATACACCCCCACACCCCCACTCCCCATGATTGGCTATTTACATTGCAACACCACTCAATAGGTCCATTCCAGGATCCTGGTGGCCCATTGCTCTGGTAACTCAAGCTCGTGTCAGTTTCCCGGTGCTGTCCTGATTCAGTACATAACAGGAGCCTTAGGCATTTTCCAGACTGCCTTAAAGTTCCATTTTCATTCCCCGATGTTACCAATTTTTCCTTGTGTTCAGACAACTTCGTAAAAATCCCAGTGCTGTCCCGGTTTATTTATTTATTTATTACACTTTTATCCCACTCGCCTGGCTGTAGGCTGGCTCAGGGCAGCTTACAATCAGGTAAAATCCAAATACATAAATAGCATCAATAATATTAACATTAAAATGCCATTAAAACCATAGTAATAAGTGCTGGTCTTATTCTTCCCCATTTTTCTCTGTTCCTTTAAACGTGGTTTCTCTCATAATTTTTATTTTCAAATGAATTCACAAAAATCCTCTTCCTTGGAATCTGAACATTTCCCCCTGTCTTGAGGATTGCTGTATCGGTGAGTTTTTTTTTTTTTTTTTAATTGCAGCACTGGAATGTTTCAGCGCTGGAAGGTGCCTGCACTGAAACAGTTATTCCTATTAGGACTGCCGACACTAACAGCCAAAATTTCCCCTCTTTATTTCATTTAAACTGCAGAACAAATTATTGCACATCTCCAGGCGCCATTGTCAGACATATGTTAGTATCACTCTAGTCTTTCTGAGCAAGATTGGGTTTGGAGGTGTATAACAAAGAGTGCCTCTGAATATGTACAGAAAGCATTTCACAAAACTAGTATCTCACCCTCCTAGTCTAGAATTTAGACTAGAAGCCTTTCAGGTCAAAACACATTTCTTCCAAAAAATACTGTGCAATATCTTCAGTGGGAGTTATTCCTAGGTATTAAATCAATTTATCTGAATTAAGGTCTCCCTTGCATTGCCCTTTTAAATGTCTTCTTGGGTGCCTGGGTTACCCTTTTAAGACCCTTTTCTGTGCAATACATAACACCATGTACTTAAATTAATGACAGTGCGCTAAGGAAATGCATCATTTAAAAGAAACATGAAGATCAAAACACACCCCCCCTTTTCATTAGTGGTCTAATGCTAGGGATTTTTAGAGCATTGTTCAATAATATGATTGTTCAGTATGGTTCCATTGTGTGCATGTGTGTGTTTTTGCTCTTGTCCTATATTTCCCTTTTCCTACCACAAATTGTGCCTCGTAAAGTTTAGGGGAGGCAACAATTTTGACAATCTTCAGATGCCTACATTAAAGTGGCACCTGAGCCACATGGCCCTTCTACTAATCTCTGAACAGAGAATTTCCTTGTGGATCACCTTAGGAAATCACACGTGGTAGCTATGTAGCTGTCCAACAGAATAGTTCTGTCTGTGGGTAGGAACATTGTGGTTTGCTCAGCACATAAGCACTAAAAGGCACATGCAAAAAGAGAATTGTGCTAATTTACAAGGGAGGGCAGAAAGTTGGTGCTACTACAAAACTGTAATAGAGTGCTTGTGAAAATACAAAAAAAAAAAACCCTTTGCCAATCAATCAATCAATCCTTTATTACGGTCAGAGACCCATCAAACAGTATACAGAATCAAAAAACTCAGCCAGGGTACCAAAACGTTTGGAGCATTACAGAGTGGAAACAACATAAGGAGTATTAAGTGCTACGCTTGTGATTACAATAAAGGTATTTGGCAACATTCCTTGATATTACTGTAGTTTTATCCTCCAATAAATGTTTCAATAAAAGATCCTCAGAGTGGATTACTAGATGATTTTGAACCCTGAATGGACTTAATATAGGCGTAATTAGAAGAGCTCTTTCTGCTGCGTAGTGGGGGCAATAAAATAATATAGGGGCAAGGGTCTCTGTTGTCTTAGAAATACAAGAACAAAGTCTCATATGCCTGGGGATACGTTGGAATCTACCAGAAAGAGCTGCAGATGGAAAAATGTCCAATCTGGCTCTGGAGAATGCCCATCTGTGATTTGGGTTAGAAATATTGGCTAAATATGAAGGGGCAGTCATATAAGTTTTAGGTTTCAAAGGTTTGTAGAAGGGCGGGAGAGCGGCATGAGCCATTTGGAGCTCAATATCCTGAGTCGTTGGTAAACTGTAGCTTTTGCCCTAGCATAGCCGCTTTCAAGGAGTTGATGTGGGTCCAATCCCATGGTTTTCAGTTTGTTAATGGCTCTCGTAGACCACTGTGGATAGGGGGATGCAGACAGTAACAATGGAAATAGCCCAGAGGGAAAAAGGTGGCTTTCAGCCAAAAGCAAAGAGAGTGCAACCAAATGTTCAGTTCGACTGTACTAAGACAAGCTTCTTGTCTCAAAGTGACGTTGGAGGTACATCTTGGAGTGTTAAATAGGGATCTCAAAAATTTTGATTGAACCAGTTCTAGCTCCTGAAGATTTGTAAAAGCACATAATTTGTGTCCCATATCTCATTTGGGCTAAAACTTTTGCAGTAAAGAGTTTCAAGGCAGCGGGAATAAAGTGTGCACCATCCTTCCTGAAAAATCTTAGTATAGCAAAAGTGCTTCTTTCAGCGGAGACGGTCACTGATTTGATGTGAGCTGAAGGGTTGTTGTTTTAAGATACAACCCTTTGCCATCACCTATGAGCAAACTTCAGTGGACAGCGGAAGACAGGAGGGCCTGGCGTAATCTGGTCCATGGGGTCGTGAAGAGTCGGACTCGACTATGCGACTAAACAACAACAACAATCACTATCACTATGTCATGAGTGACCCCACCTCAGTTAGGAAAAGTACAGTTCTTTGTTATATGTGCACAATAATTTATTTATTAATTTATTATTTTCAATTTATATCCCGCCTTGCCAAATACACCAGATTTCAGAAAACAAAAAAACCCAGGGGAAAAAAGAATGCTGTGAAACACAAGCACAGAATCTGAATCCAAGTTTCAAGACTCAACTACTATGAAAATCCGGGATAAGCTGTGCATGCAGAAAAGCCCAAAGTCTCAGTTTAGAATCTCAGTCACAGGGGCTGCAGTTTGAAAAAAAACCCAACAACAGAAAGGTTGATAACAAGTCCCACAAAACTAAACGTAACACGTAAGCTTGTCCTTTAAAATGCACACTAGGGATAGGCACAAACTGGGAAAATGCAGTTCGGTTTGGTTTGTGGTTCATGGAGTGCCCAGTTTGTGAACCATGAACTGCCACAAACCTTGGGGGGGCTAAATGAAATGGTTCAGTTTGTGAGGTTTGTGATGTGGTAGAGTCCCCCCTCAATGTGTTAGAGTCCCTAAACTTGCAGAGGATCTCTGGTTCATTCTCCTAAACCTGCCTTTCAAGGGTGCTGAGGATTGGATTTATGGGGTCCAAGTTACATCCCCCCAAAGAAGGTGCCCCCAGGAAAGTGTTTTCTAAGAAGTGGCAGGTGCAGGTTCAGGAGGTTCAGGAGTGTATAGAATGGACACTGTGCAAGCTGGAGGCATTAAGTTCACAGAGTATCTCTGGCTCACTCTTCTCTACATGTCCTCCAAGTTATTTGCAGATTGTACTTAGGGGGTCTAAGTTATAGCCCCTCAAAGAAGATGTACCCAGGAAAAATGTAAGGTGCAGTTTCAAAAGTGTATAGAACATACCCCCTGCAAGCTACATACACCAAACGCACAGGGAACCTCACTCTGCCACCCGCTTCTCTCCAATCTCTCCAAGTTGGGGGAGGATTACATTTCTGGGATCCCAGTTACGGACCCCCAGAAAAGGTCTCCCCAGTGCTCTCTCTGGAAAAGACAGCTGCAGTTACAGAAGACTATGAGATGGCTCAGGAAAAAGCCAGTGACACCAAACTCAAAGGAAAACTTCACCTGGGCAGACCCCTTCCAAGCCAGACACTGGAAGCAAGGCAAGCATCCCCCCTACACTTTCAGCCCCCCAAGTCTCCAAAGGCAGGTTATGAAGGACAGAATGGCAGACATCCCCAGAGTTCTGACAGGGACTCCCCAAAGTAACCACACAACAACTTGGCAGGCACCCCAGCCAGACGACTCAAGCAAGGGAAGCATACCTTCAACACTCACACAGCACCCCCGCCAACAGCTGAAACACAGAGGCCCAGAGCACACCCAGCAACTGGAGTGTAATCTTCTACTCTGCAGAGGAATGCAAACACATGTTGAGCTGGCTGGGCACCCCCCAATTCTCCAAAGGCAGATTTTGAGGAACAGAAAGGCAGACATGACAAGAGTTCTGACAGAGGCTCCCCAAAGTAACCTTACAACAACTTGCTGGGTACCCCAGCCACAGCAGACAAGCAAGGGAAGCATGCACAGAATAATCACACACACACACACCAGATCTGAAACACACAGGTCCAGCACATACAGAGCAATCAGGGCATGTTCTTCTACTCTGCAGAAAAATGGAAACACGTGTCGAGCTGACTGGGCCACCCCCCATTTCTCCAAAGGCAGATTTAAAGTGACAGACAGGCAGACATGACAAGAGTTCTGACGGACTCCCTGAAGTAAACCCACAACAGCTTGGTGGACACCCCAGACATACCAGACAAGCAAGGGAATCATGGCCAAAATGTTCCCAGCCCCCCCCCCAAGCTGAAACACACAGGTCCAAGAGTATACCCAGCAACCAGGATACATTCTTCTATTCTGAAGAAAAAGAGAAACACGTGTTGAACTGGCTGGGTCACCCCCCAATTTTCCAAAGGCTGATATGAACCACAGAAAGGCAGACATGACAAGAGTTCCAATAGGGATGTCATCAAGTAATCTCATGACACCTTTGCAGGCACCTCTTACAAGCAATGGAACCCAGCGAGGCATGCCCACAACGCTTCCAAGCCTCCTCAGGCCAAAACACATAGTTCCTCTAGTCACAGCGCACCCCTAGGTGACATTTCTGATTATTCACCATTAGTGTAACACATTGTAAAGATAAGAGCTCACCTGTTGTGAATTATACAAACAGAATGGAACAGGTAGTTAAAAGGGAGCTTGCTTGTACAGGCAGATGTTTGCTGAGGTAGATATTTGCTGAGGTAGGTGTTCCAAGAGGTAGATGTTGTTCCAAGAGGTAGATGTTGTGTTATGAGGCAGAAGTTATTTCATGAGGTAGGTGTTGGCTGAGGGAGCCCACCCCAACTCAGTAGAGGTGGCCATCCTCCTACCCAAGTGCCAAGAGCAGAACCTGCAGGCCACAGGCCAGATCACCCAGAGAGGAGGAGGAATAGGGTACATGGAGGGGGACAACAGGAGGTCCTGTGAGGTCCAGAGAGGGGTAGTCAGCAGGTGGAGGCTGACCTTAAGGAAGACCAACTCATCCACCCTGGCTGGGTCCAGGTGGGAGTGGTGGGGGCTGAGAATGTCTCCCAGGTGGGAGACCACCTGCTCATTCTAGACACTGGTGGGAGGGCAGGAGAGGAGACTCATGGCCATGCAAGAGAGGTTGAGCCAGATGGCAGCCTTGCATGACCACTACTCCAGGAGATCAGCAGAGGTGGGCTCAGGTGAATCAGCAAGGTACTCCTTATCACTTTTACTGCATCCTCCACCATTGCATGCTTGGCATCTCTACCACTGCTGATCTCCCAATTCACCACTGACAACCAGTAGTGGGCTTCTGCCTGGCTGGAGGTCTTTGAAGCAGAGGATGATGCCTATCTCCTCTTCCCTCTGCAGGATGGTCATGGAGGAGATAATAACCTGCTCCACCAAATGGCGTAGGTGGAGTTCAAGCAGATGAGTAAGTACAGAATGAACCAGTGTTTAGTCTCATCCCCACCCCGAATCTTGCACAGCAGACAGATAGACTTAATGCTGCGTGAGAAGTGGGCAGCCAGGCACTGGCAAGTCTCCAGCAAGGCCTACATCTCAAGGGTGGCAGTGACCCAGGTGGCCCTGACAGTGCTCCCCAGCCCCAGAGCATGTGCACCAGGCAGACAGTGCCCTTGAGATGCACAGCCTTCACCACTGCCAGCATGTTGGTGCTGGCATCTGTGACCATGTAGCCATGGTTGATGTTGCCATCACTCACCCACTCCCTTAGGCTACTTTGTATCACAGTGGTGATGTTTTGCACCATGTGGCCTGCATCCATTTCCATGCACAGTGAACCAAATTACTTTGTAGCCTGGTGGCAGGACTGTCACATTCTAGGGCCTGGGCCATGCCCTGACAGTTCAGGCAGACAGGTCCTCTGTTTGCTACCAGTGGGAGGTGAGGGAGAGGTAGACATGCTGCTGGCTCTCCAGAGGTCTGCTGTGAAGTGCACAGTTCCATCTGGTGCTCTGGAGAGCTGATCCTTGACCTTTACCACAGTGGAGCAGTGCATGGTGGGCAAGACTCATCAGCTCATGGCCCTCCACAAGGGGATGAAGCACCAGGGAGCCAGGTATTGCAGCAGCCAGTGAAAAGCTATGTCCTCCATAAGGGAGAAAGTTTGGCCATCCACAGCAATTATCTTGCTGATGAGACAAGCGACTGCTTCTTGGGCCCTCTATGTAGCCCTTCTGGATGGCACTGTCAGCATGCCTGGGGGAATGACTGCTTGGAGGGTGGCTTGCCTTGATATTCCACTCATGGCACCCTGAGTGCTGGGAGCCTTTCTTTGAGAGGACTTCTGCAGTCCTACTTTCCCTCCACTTCTCCCTGCTAAGAGGCTGTGCACCTCTTTCTGCCACTGGCCACCGCTCTTTCCTCAGACAGCAACATGCTGTGGTGCACCCTTTGCATGTGCCCGCAGAAGATGGATTAGGATAAGTGTTGGGGGTTTGCACCCCTCTGGGCATGGGTGTGGCACACCTGGAATCCTGCCACACAGGGGTTACTGGGGAGTGTTTAGAAATGTTTCCAAAGTGTGGGCTGGAAATGGGGCCCTAGGATTGTAGAAGGGGGGGAGGGACACTGCTTTCTGGCACTGAGCTGGGAGAGGCCACAGAGAGGTGTACTTGAGGTGCAAGCAGCAACAGAGAATTGTGCTGTGGAAGGGAAGGATGCTCTCCCCCCCCAATCACTTCACTCAAAGTCCTCTTCTCCAAAGAGTGTTAGCAACTGCTGGTGTCTGGGTTGTACTAATAACTCTGTTGCCTCTGTGGAGAGTCCCAAGAACAGATCAGGGAAAGGAGGCTCTAAGACCCCTGATGATATCCTGCTAGGGCCGGGATCCATTGGGCTGGCAGGATGGGTTTAGTGCCTGGGGATGGGGGACTGTGGTATGAGGGGGAAGAGGAATTCTTCTACCTTGATGAACACCATTTTCACCTACTTTTACCCTCATGGCACATAGGAGTTCACAATCAGGAGGGTATGGGTCAGTGTTCCCTCTAAGCTGAGTTAGTGTGAGCTAGCTCACAGGTTTTTAGCCTCCAGCTCACACATCTTTGTCTTCACTCAGGAAGGATGGCTCCAGAGTAAACTAGTTTATGCAATAGCCAAATCACTTGCTCACAAATTTAATGCCAGTAGCTCACAAAGTAGAATTTTTTCTCACAAGATGCCACAGCTTAGAGGGAACATTGGTATGGGTCCTGAGCGAATGCACCCAGTAGCTAAACCTTCTGTTCTGCATGAGTAGTGAGAAGGAGTGGCTCAGAACCCTGAGTTCACTAAAACTCAAACCCCAGCAGAGGAGAGAAGTTCACAATCAGAAAGCGTATACTCTGCCTTCAAAAACTTCCCTGCCTCTTTGTCTAACTGACAACAGCCAACAGAGTTTGGAGCTGAGCTGAAGGTATATATAGCATTTTGATCCTATAGAGCAGAATGGGAAATCTGTTATTGGCAGCCAGCAGTGCATGTTAAGCCCCTATTAGTGTTCCCAAAGCTGAAGAACTACTCCTTCCCTGTTAAGCATTGGAGGGCCCTATTAATATTTCCAAAGCTGGAGAACTCCTCCTTCCCTGTTGCTTTGAAGTTTTGTAAACAGTTAAATTGACAGGAGACAATCTGTATAGAAATGTATCCATTCAAGAACCACCATGAATTGCCTCAAACAGTATAAAAGTTCATGGAATATCTGAACTGGGTGCCATTCTTTTTGTGAACCATGAATCAGTCAAAATTTGTGATGAACTTTAGTTCATAAGGTGGTTTGGGCCCATTCCTAATGCACACATCAGTAGCACATGGATTGCATTTATCTGTAACACAATTTGCATTCCATTATGCAAATAAAATAGTTCTTGGTTAGTGTGACTGATCTTAATACTCACAAAGGAAATGCTGAGCAGCTTCAATGATCAATTCAGTTCAATTTCATTTATTTAATATAACTAAAGGTTAGCACAATATAAAATACAACAAGATATTACTCAGAGTAAATAAAGTCTTGTCTGGTCATTATGAACATTTAGAAAGAAAACAAAGTGCATTTCATTCAGTCCAAGATTTATTTCGGCTTATAATGATACATTGCTACCTAAAATTCAGAGGTGTGTGTGTGTTTGTGTAATTTATTATATAATTAATGGGCTCAGAAACAAAAGGGAGGAAGGAGTGACAAAAAGTCATTAAGCATGATTCATCCAAAGCTTTTACATTTTCCATTTACTGAGGACACAATTCTAATATATAGAATAAATGTAATAAGTACATAGATCAGGAGTAGAATATCATCTCAGGCTATGGTCACACACACTAAATAATCCACTTGCAATCCACTTTCACTGCACTTTCCAACTGGATTTTGCCAGTTCACACAGTAAAATCCAGTTGGAAACTACAGTGAAAGTGGATTGAAAGTGGATTATTTAGTGTGCATGACTGCAGCCTCAACTCACATAAATTTCTCAAAATATCAGTATTTTTAAAGCACACTATTTTAAAAACAATTTAATTTAAGCAATTTAATATGGTAATTTTAAAGTAGCATTTATAATTCTTTTTCTAGAAATAAAAATAATTCTATATATCTAAAATTCAATTTTTGACATAGGATGTCTCCTGTACATGAAATCACATCCTGTTCTACAAATTTAAGTCTGATTTTCTGACAAGCAGATAGAGACAATGAACATTTCTAGCATATTTTCTTCTATGTACAGATTTTCCCCCAGGTGTTCTGTCAAATATATCTTGAAGGAAAATTTCTCCTAATTGTTAAATACAATAGAAATTCTAAAAGGCAATAGACTGTATCTTTCACTGCCATTAGGCCATAAATGCAAGAATTCTTGTATATCTTCCTTTCAGGTAGCATTATGTCTAAGCAAAAGGGCAGTAAAGGCAGCTAAACTCCTTGGTTATAGTTTAAGTTTTTACAAGCTGGGGACCTGCAAAGACTTGCAGGTGTATATCATCCCCCTGCAATTTCTTCTTCTCTGTTTCCTGAAAGCTTGCATATTCTCTCCTCTTTTCCTGCTTCCTTTTTTCCTTCCCACTCACCAGCTAACCTACCTCCACTGGTCTCTGTCTTCAACTTCCTCTTCGTCCATCCCTATGGCAGCCTTTACTCAAGAAAACTATGGCCCAGTTACATGGAACTGGCTGCTGGGCCAGGTCCAGTTGCACAGCGGGGAACCCTCAAGGACTTGTGGGGTGACCTAATTTTCTCCCTATATCCCTTTCTCTGCACTATTTCCTGATTCCCTCCTCCTGGCAACCACATATCCTCACATTTCCCTGCTTCCTCCTTTCTGTCCCACATACCAACCAACCAGCCAATCAGCCAACCAACCAATTTTTTTATATGCTTCTCATTTTCAACTACATTTATCATTTATTTATTTTATACCCTACCTTTCTCTGCAATGGGGGCAGCTTTTTTGGCACCATTCCAGTAGTGTGTACACTGGTTCAGAGGTTGCAAGAAGGCATTGCATCCTGCTTGGAACTTCTTGCAACAGTCTCCCTTGCTTCAATTGGTTCTGCAGGATTCTCTGTTTTCTACTGTGGTTGTTTCAGGCTTGCTGCCACATTGACCCTGGATTCTACCTGCCTTCTGTTATCTGACACTAGTTCTGTTGGACTTGCAACAGTGTTCCTTGCTTGTGTTGGGTCTGCTGGGATTCACTGGTTTTTGACGTTGTCTGTTTCAGGCCTGCTGCTACATTGGCTCATGGTTATTTTGGGTTTGTCTGGTTTGACATTGATTCTGTTGGGCTTGTTGATTCCATGTACATTGGGAGGCTTTTGGTCAGTGGTTCCTTGTTCTTGCACGTTTGGCTGTTGGTTTTGCACTGGAGAAAGCATGGGCTATTTTTTTTTCCCATAGGAAACACTGCAAGCAAGTAGGATGCTTGGGGGAAACTTGTTCAGGGGCCCATAGAACTGGACTCCTTGCTCCAATTTGTGTGAGATTCAGAAATCTTTAGTGAACAGGCAGTACTAAGTCCTCTGCAAATTTTAGTGTCATTTGGTTGAAAAAAAGGTAAATCCACCCCACTCTCATGACTCACTCTTCATCTCCATCAGTCTCTTCCATGCCTTAGTCAGATCTAGCCAACAGAGAATTGGGTGTGTGTGTGTGTGACTTGGAAGCAAGTAATGAATACCTCAACCCTTTGACTGGAGAAATACCTGGGTTGTTGACAGCTGCAGACACTCTCTATGATTCACAGCCAATGATAAGCACAAGCTCTTTACCAGAATTACAAACTGACTTTGAGGAGAAGGACATCTCCCCATCCATGCTGTTAGAGCATTGGAGTGAGAAGAGAGCAAAACAGAAGCAGAGGAGAATCCAGCCATAAGTGATCACAGCTGGAGGAGCTGATGGCTCCTTCCAGGAACAAGTAACACCTGGTCAGGGAGGAGGCTGCTGTAGTTTCAGAAATACCAAGCATTTGCAGCCAGTTCCTTGATGGCAACAATGTTTGTACCACCTCCCTGCTGTAACTCCCAGGATCAGCCTTGCTTCTTGCCTCTGATTGGTTTGACCTTCATTTGGGACCTAACCACAGCTTTTGGACCTTGTCCCTTGAACTCTGCCTTATATCTTGACTCCATGAGTAACGTCCTCTGTTCTGAACCTGACCGGCCTCTTCCTCCTATCTGGACTCCTTGTGCAGCAGCTTGTTCTGAACCTATCTTTACTCTGTGGACTCACCTGGCATCCTGACTCCTTTTGTACCTTGACCATTGGACTGGAACAGACCTCAGCTCTTGGTCCTTGCTACCAGAACTTGGTGCCTTGGACCTGAACCTCTTGCCTTAGACTAGGACTGTCTCTCAAAACCCAGGGCCTTCCTTTTACTCACTGGCACTGGACTCTTGGCCCTGACCACAGGCCATGACACCCACTCCAGTCTCCCACAGGGTATAAAAGAATCAAAATATTTCTGGAAACCTAGGAAAAAAACTGAAACCCAAACCAGTTTCAGGTGACCTGAATCCTGGTGTTTGTGCCCTTTCTGAAATCTGAATTCCCCAAAATACCATTTTTAAGTGCAAATTGCTAGTAATGACTAATTTGAATCAACAGTATCTTTGCTTATGTGAAGTTTTGCAAAAGCACAATGCAAACCTATTTATCAGGCTTCACAACTGGTCTGCATGAACCAAACAGGCTAATTCCTGATCAACACCTCCAGATTTGGTAAATTTTACTGTCAAACATGTTTGTGGGGGAAATTGCAACATCTAGATATGGTATTCTGGCATTAGTAAACAAGATCTGTGCTCAAGAACACTCTGAGTGTGTAAGTACTATGTAAAAACTATGTTTCCTTACATCACAAAGAACCCCATATTTGTAAATCAATACTATTAACAGTTCCAATATCATGCAGGGAATACTTTGTGGACTATTTTTGGAGCACATTACATGATCTGAGATTCTCCTCTTACAGTAAGCATTGAAAATCAGCAAAAATGCCATTACATTTCTTCTGTAAAGTACCATAAGACCTGTATGATAGGAAAATCATTTCCCCATGCCTTTAACAAATTACCATTAGAACACAAGAGAGGCCAAGAAGCTTCCTCTGTGAAGACATGCATTTTAATTTGGCTTCACATTCTCCAGTACAAAGAGAACACTGTGAGGCAGGAATTTAAAATACATAATTATAATACTTTTTTTTAAAAAAAGACTAAAGAAACCTTCAGTGTGTCATCCTCAGAGAGTGAGGCATAATGAACAAGAAATGCACAGAGGAATGCGTTTATATATTGTCAGTGATAAAAGGGATAATCACTCCAAGACAAAGCAAAATGTCAGATGAAAGAAGCCTATAGAATGTAGCCTGGGGGCGTTCCTGAGGCCAGTCAGATAGCATGGATATACCTGCAGGATTTGTATTTAATGAAGCCCTTACTTGGCCCTGTAATGAATGTTGAAGGCTCCCTAGTGACTCCAGCACCATTTAACAGTGATGAAAAAAGCCTCTCCATTAGTGTTTTTGTGATTGGGGGAACAAAACATATTTCTCACCACCACTCCCAACTTGGTGCATCTGCAAAAAATGTTTACTATACATATATATAATTACATTAATCACCTACATTTAAAACAACAGCAACAACAACTTAATAATGTTGATATAGAGGGGCCAAGATATTTGCTAAAAATAATTTCATTGCTGTTGGATAATCTGGAGGTAGGGATCTGAAAGCTTCACTTCTCCATTCTAGTGCCAAGATTCCACAAGACAAGGCTAAAGAATTGCAAAGCTGCCTGCCACTGCTGGCATTTGCAAGTCAACAAACACAGGTGATCACAGAGCAAGCAGAGCAGAATTTAGGAACAAGTGCTTACTCTTCCAGCTCAGCAAATATAGCAACCTGCAATTCCCAAATCACACTTATGCTGACCCAGTTACACCCCCGGGGCTGGCATAATACAGCCATTTTGTTGTTGCTATTCTCTGTTCCAAAGATAAATCCCCCAGGCAGTGAAAGAGAACAAAGAAACCAAGATACATCGGACAATCATCCATTGATCCTGTTACCTCTCTAAGGAAGACAAGACTGAATATATACTTCTTATATAATGCTGAGAAAAGGTCCGTGATAGCAGAAATTGAAAAGCACAATGGAAAGGAGAAGGAGAAATGACAGTAGCATAGATTCCTCCTTGACTCTTCATACTATGTCTAAGTCTTAGCACATCTTCTTCCAGCATATTTCATCTCTGCTCCTGCTGCCATAACTCTGTGGCATGCTTTTGTTGTTCTGATCTTGTTGTTGCAGTCTTCTCTCTGCCTTTCTTTTGCTGTACACTACCTCTGGTAAAAATGTTGTTTCTAGAAATATCTACTTTTCCTACCACACTGACAGTGGAAGTATCTTAATTAGGGATGTGCATTCGGCATTTCCAGGCTGAATTAATGTCTGAATCATGGGGCATGTTTGCAAGGCCAGCAGCAGAACCAGTGCAATGTGCCCAGCAGAATCAGTGCCACTGAAGTCAAATCTGTTGAGTTTTGGCACTACCAGAGTGGCACTAGTTCTGCTGGGCACATTGCACTGATTCTGCTGCTGACCTTGCAAACATGCCCCCTCCCCACACTTTGCTTTTTACTGCAGAGATTCTCTTGGAGAATCTGCTGGGCTTGTTGTATGCCTGCCTTGCCTTTCCCCCACCATTGGAAACAATGGAAGATGAGGACACCCTCTTCGGGTGCCCATAGAATTGGAGCCCCTTGTCCAATCATTTGAAACTTGGGGGTTCTTTGGGAAAAAGGCTCCAGCAGCAACCCTGCAAATTTGGTGACTCTACCTCAAACCTCCCCCCACCCCCCAGCTCACTGAATATACCCGGGGAGATTTGCCATTGACTATAATGGCCCCATAGGGTATAATGGAGCTGAAGAATTCTGGATTCCTGAATTTTACCCGAATTCCAATACAATACCAATATTGGAATTTGGGTTTTTGAGGTAATACCAAATTTTTAAGGGACCATAAACACCAAATATGAAAAACACCAAAAAGTTTTTTGCGCATCCCTAATCTTAATGTCACCTTCAAGTTTTGTCAACTTCCCAACAAGACTTTTCTTTCTTCTCACTTTATTAATGGCAGCTGTTGACTCCCATTCCTGGTGAAGCTTACTAATGCTATATTATTATCCACAGAGTACACACACTTCAACCCCCAATCTCTCATGGACAAAACAAGAAATGCTGGTGAAGAAATGATTTATATTCAGTGGTATACTAAGGAGAAAATTCTAAGATAAAGTATGTATGCCTGCTTAGTTGGTTTTCTGCAAGGGTAAATGGCAAAGAGAAGTGCTAGTTCAGTAATTCCCAAACCCTAAGAGCATTTTTAGGACACCATGATAAATAATTAATGAAAGGATCCCCACTTACACAATAGGCATTCTTGTATAATTCACTGCTTTGGTCTTACCTTCTTCTATTTAGCATCCACTGAACTGGGAAGGCTACCTGTCAAACTTCTGCATGAGTCACTCCTGGGAAGCCCTGTTGAATCTCTGCATGAGTCACTGCTCTGAGCTTGCTGCCTTCCAAATGTGATATACCCTCTAAGTAGAAAAGGTAATTGGGGCTTTTAAAAAAGTAATGTGGTATAGTGGTTAAGAGTGTTGAACTAGTATCTGGAAGATCCAGGTTCAAATTCCCACTTGTGCCATGAAAGTTTGCTAGGGGAACTTGGACCAGTCACAGTGTGTCAACTTAATCTAAGCCTAAGATTTAAGAGCTTATTTTTAGAAGAGGTGGTTTGAAGACATTGCACTTGGGGCAAAATACAGTCTGTAATTATTAATACTTGTACCAAATTGGTTAGGAAAAGTTAATTTTTTCAGTATGTGAAATATTTACAGATAGAAACATTAAATATGCTGGCATACAAGTAGAAAGTCTTCTAAACTGTGAAGAATGACATGGCTGCCACTTTCTGCAAAACATTTGTAAATGTGAACTTAATCACATTATACCTTTCCAACAGGGATATAATGTAGCAAAGGTCTTTGACATTTTTGCTTTTCAGCTAGGTATGTAACAATGCCATCTTAAGCAGTTATACTATGTCTGCTCACTGGATGTAGAGTGGTGTAGTTCTGCTTAGTGTGGCACCATAAAGCTGTCTCTTGTCTCTGTCTCTGTAACATTTGAGCTTTAAAACAGTATGCTCTTGGATGGCAGAATGCTTGATCTGGGTTTGCCAGAAATATCACCACTAAAAAGAAGAAGAGAAGAAATTGGATTTATACCCCGCTCTTCACTCGGAGTCTCAGAGCAGCTTACAAAGTCCTTTCCCTTCCCCTCCCCACAACAGACACTCTGTGAGGGTGGTGGGGCTGAGAGAGCTCTTTCAAATACTGCCCTTGAGACAACAGCTCTGACAGAACTATGGCTTGCCCAAGGTCATCCAGCAACTGCAAGTGGAGGAGTGGGGAATCAACTTAACCTTTACACCAAACTGGTTTACTGTAGTCCATCACCAGGATATTACTTGCAATTCGTTATAGATACATCTTTTCTTATCTTGCTGCTCCTGTAACACCACACCACCATGCTACTTATGAGGTAAGTAAATTATCTTAGGTTGCCTCCATACTGTTGAATATTTTGCCATGTCTATCCAGAAAATCTAATCGTGAATGACTGCTATAGTGCAATAATTTCATGGCATCCAATAGTGTGTCAATGCAGCATTAGTTGCAGATTGAAAAAGAAGAGGAAAGAGGACCACACCTGATTTAAGCATGCAAATGAATAGGCATCCCTGAAACTAGCCTGTAAAAGCTAATTAACCAAGAACCCCAATCTCATGAAGGGGTCTTTTGCTGTACAGAATCTGAGATGGTGTGCAGCTAGCAAGATATTTGCCAGTAACTTTCTTTCCTTTGCTATCAGTCTCCAGTTATGCTCAGGCTTTAACTTTGCAGACAGGAAGGAGACAGAAACACAGTTGAGCTAGTAGGAGGCTAGCAAAATGTCCCTCAGTAGTTCCCTCCCTTTGCTGCTAAACAGGAATAAAATTGTTCACATTTCATAGATTTCCATCAAGGATGAATGAAATGCTATACCAGTACTAGGCTTGTATGACCAGTCAATAGGACAGGAAAGATATGCTTTTATTTATTTAAGCATTGACACCTTGCTTTTCAATCCCCAAATAAATTTCTAGGGCTAAAGACATATGAAAGCTCATAATTTTAAAAACCTCAGAGCTATGATTAGCAAATATTTGTCTAACTTTGTTTTCCAATTTTACTGCTCTTCATATTTAAATTAATAGACCTCTTTTAATTGTCAGGTGTGAATGTTCAGAACATCTTCATGTTGCTCTACCCTAAAGTGTTAATCTTGGCATGTTTGACCGCCTGGCCGTTTTTAATAGCTGCATATAGCACAGCTGATTTGAGAGCTACTAGAATAGTCACTTTAAAATGTGTTCTGTCTGCCTAGAAAGAGAGTCCAGATTATTAATAAAAGGGCTTGATTTTGTGAGGAAGCAAATGAAAAATTCAATTCCACCTATGCTTTCAACCCATTATTTTGGGTTTTGATTCCTGCAGTTTTGAATTGATATTTGATTATTTATGAATGTATAATAACCCAATAGCAGCACTAAATTGATGGCCATTATGTTCACAGGCGACACTGAGGTCCCCAGACTGTCCATTTCTCCATTTTTTAATACAGTTGAATGACAAGTTACTGATAAAAATAAATACTTTGTGACAGGGGAAGAAATATGACTTGAGGGTGCTGGTTATGGAATGAATATCATGCATGCCTTCTCTCAGAGCTGTTAACACTAGAATGTCATTTTCAATTGTACTGCTCAATAAACGTTCACAGCAGAACTTGTGTTTCAAATCTAGACTCGTAACCTGAGCTCTTTGTGTACATCGGGGGGGGGGAATTATTTATTACATATATTTAAAGTTTCATTCAATATTTAGTAGGAATTTGGTGTTATCAAGCCTTTGCAATCATGAGTATGATATTTTGTATTCATTTCTACTACAATTTCCTTCCAATAAATACTCTTTTGGAGGGGCATATAACATACTTATAATTTCTGCTAATGCAGAAAAGAAATACTTTTATCTGCTTCACATTCCAGTATAGACTTTACACATTATGCATATTTTGCATGTACACCACTCCATTTGATTATTTAAAAATGGGGTGTGTCTTATTGAGTTTTTATTACTATTGCATGTCATTGGAAATTTCTATGGCACATTGACTTCATTCTGCTCTGTGGGACTTGTGTTTTAGTAGGATTGTAGCTTTAAGCAGATTTAACTGTATCTTTAGACATCAAATATCTGCATTCCAGGCATGAATGATTCCAAATTTCTTATCCTTAATATTTCAACCCAAAAATCCCATTCCATTTTGTCTTTTTCCTACTGCAAATGAAACCTGTAATTTTTTATTTCTTGTGTACTTTCTGCATGGGATCCCCCCCCATGTACACATTTTCAGCACCATTTGTGAGTCAATAAATCACCTTTACACATTATGTCTATTTTATGCATACAAATGAGATTGTGTATTAATCATTGTATACACAGTATAACCCCCCCCCTGTAATATACGTACAAAACATATACTAACACAAACAAATCAATGAAACCAACAATGAAAAGCAGAATATCAAAACTTCTGATCAAAACATTACATTTCTTTATTAATATGTGTGTGCACATAAAAACAGATATTAATAGAAATTAAACAGGAATCATTAAGTCATCTCTGATGTGAGTTTGATCTGGTCAGTTTCAGTCTAAGATGTCACATAATATGTTATTATGAGTCCTCTATAAAACAGCAGTAAATATGCAGCACGTAGTGAGGGAATTCAGTGCTGCAGACTTTTTACCAGAAAAGTAGCCATTGTACCTTTAAAGGAAGACCTGAAACCCCAGCATATGGATTAAATTAGGTTTGTGAATGGCTCATCTGCATAATTATTAACTCTTCCTTCCTTTTGGTATGGATTAACACTTTTGGACAGCCCTTGCTAGCTTCCATAATTTGGTCGAAGCAAGGAAGAAGAAAAAGACTTTAGCCATCTCTTTTGGCTTCTTATTACTCCTTGTTGGTATCTCACAGGATTCTGTTTGGGGCTATGAAAAGAAATGGAAAAACTGTAGAGTATAATGAATGACTCTGGCAGAAGCCCACAAGAAAAAAAAGAACAGAAATATATTCAGATAGTAATGCTGATCCCTATAGCCATTCTTTTGTACCTAATCTTGAAAACTGACATGGGGAAAAATGTGCAAACTATATCTTGGACTTCTATGCTGAAAATTTACTAACAATCCAAATTAAAAATGTTTTGCCCATTTTAATTAATTGATTTTTTTTAAAAGAGAACAAATCAAATCCCAAATTTGCCAAAGCTTGAACAATGCTTTGGTTATCCCTCAGAATATTTACCAAACCAAAGTCTAAAACCTTCTCAGTATTATCAATAATTTGTTGTTTTCCTCAGTGACATATGCTTGGCAAAGAACAGAGCCACAAGCTTTGAAGTGCATCCATGTTTTGAGAGGGGATCTTCACAGGTGCTGAAGCTGTTTGGGTCTCCAATGCTCTTAAAGATCTAAGACAACAGGCTAGCTCTCTAAACCATTAAAGTTTGAAGAGCAAGATAACAGATGTTTATTCCTTTCATTTAATATTTCAGGCAGCTGTGTAACTTCACCAGGCTGTTCCCCCCCCCCCATTTCTTTCCCCCCTTCTAACATTTAAAAGCTAAACTGGATTTAAGGTCAAAGCTAATGACAGACTGAACTTGTTCTGACAGCTGTTTAAATGTTTGTGACATCTGCTTCATATACTGGAACTTGCCTCAACTGCCATGCTTAGAATGTTTCTTTTTGTCACTTATTGAAGTAGCTTATCACTGCAAAGATTCACAGAGTCCTGGAAGCCAGCACATTGTTGTAAATTTGCTATACTGCCGTTGTGTCTTTATTTAAAGAGATAGGGTACACATTGTTGTATGTTAGAAACACAAATTCTTTGACTTTCTTTGACTTGGGGAAAATATAGTTATTGATTTCTGGGGAAGGAATCTCACCAAACATATCCCCGAAGCTGCATTTGCTGAAATAACATGAACATAGGAGCCCTTGCAAGGGAGAATCAGTGGGAGGAAGAAGTGTTTACCTCTGCCCAAACCTTCAAGCCTCTGTCCCCAAACCCCCCCCCTTTTACCTGTCTTGGTTTAGTTTCCATTCTGAAGCCCGTGGGGGAGGGAATTTAAGAATGGCCTGAAAGACTGTTTGAAGAAGAACATTGGAGAGGAGAATGGAGAAAAACACCTCTCTAGTCCAACAGTTTTCCCTTACAAGAAACCCTGCTTTAGTATTTTGTAAGCCTCTTGTTTTCCTCAGAATACATATTTATGTATTTACTGTTTATTTCATTTATACATCACCTTTCTCTCTGAGACTCAGGAAAAAGTATAAAACATTAAAAAAAATCAGTCAGATATCTTAAGACAAGCTAGTGAACAATACAATAGGACTAGAATTACAGAATTAGAAAACAATGCAAACAAAATACTGTCTAAGGCACGCAGATTAGAAAAGTAGAAGACTATGCAGTGAAAACAAGGTGATACATCCTAGTGAAAGGAAATATGGTGTGCAGGCATTGAGTGAGACTATTTTGCTAGTGACACCTTATTCAGATTAATATCATTTTTTATGTTCTATCATTGGGAGATGACTCATCTGGAGGTGCTGACACTGCAAAGGAAAATCATCTTGTATAGTCCCCCCATCATCTCCCACTGACTAAGGAGAGTTTGAAAAATAAGAATATAAATGCACTTAGCATTGCACTCAGATTTGGTTCGATCGCTTCCTATATCTGGGAGGAAAAGGAAGGTTAAGAGATGAGCAGGGTCAATGGACCAATTGGGATTACTTTGCATGTTTCATTTGTTGATTTCCCCCTAAGGTTTGTGTTGGTGTATGCCTGTACATTAGTTCTTATCTCTCTCTCTCTCTCTCTCTCTCTCTCTCTCTCTCTCTCTCTCTCTCTCTCTCTCTCTCTCTTAGAACTGTGCCAAATGTTTTTCTCTTTCATTTTGCAGGTGAAATAGATGCTTTCATGGTGTGTGAAAATATTTCCCCAAAACCTTCCTTCTTTGCTGCCTCTTCATTTCCTGATTGCTATAGCTTCACCAAATGTTGGGGAGGTCTCCCTAGTAATAGACACATGGGTAATAGCAGCCAATTGTAGATTACATAGTTACTCTGGTGATTTGACACCATGACATTAGGTACCTATTAGATCTGGCAGTTGCAGTGACCAAACTTAAGGCAGGTGAAACTAAGTGAGAGTGACAGCAGCACTTCCCAGACAGCATTGCCTTTACAATGAACAAGTGAATGCTTTCTTCCCCCTTTCAAACACCCATACCCCAGTCACTGAAAAGGGAAGGTCATTTTTTCAGTACTGTTCCCCCATGGTAAAAAACAAATGCCCTCTTTAATCTCAGTCTTTGTGTTACAAAAGATGGATGATGAGAATGTTCTTGTCTTACATCTGATAGCATCAGATAATATGCCTGTCCTTCAACATAGAAGCTGACCGGAATTTAGAGAAATGGCAGTGTTTGCAAATGAATAAATGTACAGCTAAAAGAGGCATAGCTTCATTTTAAGACTTCTGGACACTCTGATTACAGTTTAGTGTAGTGTACACTTGGTCTCTTATCGAGTCCTAAAAAATAAAATCTGAATGGCCAACCAAGCAAGATGTTTTCATGGTAGAGTTGCCAGTGCTGTAAGATTATTAGCAGCAAGGGACTCTCCCAAATGTGGAGCAGCATAAGGAGGAGGAAAGAATTCAAAGTGAGACTGGGTTGGCTGCTCAGTATTTAATATTTAGGAAATTGGTTTAGTTTTTGCCTTGACAGTTCAATGGGGAATCCAGTGTACAGATGAATATGTTAACAGCTTGATGCTGCTTTTTTAGGTTGCTCTTAGCTGGATTAACATAAGTACACTGTGTCATCCTTAAACAAATGATAGTATATTTATGGGAAGTAAGCTCCATAAATTGCCTTGATCCATTTCCAGAATCAGCTGCTGTTAAAAGCTCTACAGAGAAGCTCAAGCAAGAGAAAAGAATGAACCAAATTTAAATGATAAAAGTAATGACAGTATAGATGACAGTCAGGACAGAGTCAGGATGGGGTAGTTGAAGACAATCAGAAGCAACTGCTCATTTTTTAGTTGTGTTGGTTATATAAAACATATATTATCCCAGTTTCAATATTTGGATCCTAATGCTCTGAAAATAAGGGTCATATTTCCTTTATATGCCATGTATAATACATGACATACTTGGATAATTTTTTTAAAAAAATGAAACATTCTTAATATTATTTCATAAAACTATCTTAATCAAAGTTTAAAAAAATAAATTATTGACCCAGATCTTGTAACATAACATCCAAATTGCAAGATACAGTCCTGCTGAACACTGCATTGGTCAGATCGCACCAGGAGTATTGTGTGCAGCTTTGGAGGCCTCCAGGGCTTTTTTTGTAGAAAAAGCCCAGCAGGAACTCATTAGCATAATAGGCCACACCCAACAGCAGAAACTCATTAGCATATTAGGCCACACACCCCATGTCACCAGTACTGTAGTCATCCAGCCACACCTACCTTTTGCTTCTTATTCTGTTTACCTTGTTTGTTGTCAAAACCCAGGGCTTTTTTGGTAGCAGGAACTCCTTTGCATGTCAGGCCACACACCCCAAATGTAGCCAATCCTAATGAGTTTCTGCTGTTGGGTGTGGCCTATTATGCTAATGAGTTCCTGCTGGGTGTGGCCAACTCAGGAGCCAGCTGGAACTCCGTTCCTGTGTGTTCCTGCCCAAAAATAGCCCTGGAGGCCTCACTTCAAAAAGGATGTAGATAGAATGGAGTGTGTGCAGAGGAGAGTGACAAAGATAATTGGGGGGCCTAGGAGACCAAGTCCTATGAGGAAAGGCTGGAGAAGAAGAGGTTGAGGGGGGACATGATTGCTCTCTTTAAATATCTGAAGGACTGCCACTTAGAGGAGGGCAGGGAGCTGTTCCTTTTGGCAGTAGAGGATAGGACTCTCAATAATGGGTTTAAATTAAGGCTGGGAAGGTACCAGCTAGATATTAGGAATAACATTTTACAGTAAGAGTTGGGCAACAGTGGAATCAGCTACATAGGGAGATGGTGAGCTCCCCCTTACTGGCAGTCTTTAAGCAGTGGCTGGACAAATACTTGTCAGAGATGCTCTAGACTGATCCTGCACTGAGCAGGAGGGTGGACTAGATGGCCTCTATGGCCCCTTCCAACTCTGTGGTTCTATGATTAAATCATAATTATAAACTATGAAATGTTTCTATTAGGCAATTTAGCCCTATTAATCTTAATAGACCCATTTCCTTCTCAGTCTTACTGTAACAGTAAGATTTCTGATAGCAACTGTGTTTAGTAAAAATAAGTAGTAAGGAGCCTGTAGGGAAATGCCCCCACTGTAATACAGGTTTATGTTTCAGAATGTTTATACAGTTCCTTCTTGTGCTCCCAAAGGGTCCCTCTTGGAGATTCAAGAAAATCAATTGTGGAGTTTTGCTCAGAATTAATGCTAAAAAAAGTTTCCAAAAATTACAATTTAACCTGAAAATTTATATCCTGCAATATACACTGTTTTGAGCCTTGTTTATCTCCTTCCTAACCCAACTACTGAAGAAACAATTGGTCCATTTGTTCCATTTAGTGCAAGCATACAAAACACTGTGTCCAATTGTCTACCACATTCAAGTCATATGCCAACTTTGACACTTTCATAGAATCATAGAAGTCATAGAATCATAGAACAGAGTTGGAAGGGGCCATACAGGGTCATCTAGGTCAACCCCCTGCCCAATGCAGGACCAGCCTAAAGCATCTCTGACAAATATTCATCCAGCCTCTTCTTGAAAGCTGCCAGTGAAGGGGAGCTTACCTCCTCCCTAGGCAGCTGATTCCACCTTTGAACCACTCTGACCATGAAAAAGTTTTTCCTAATATCCAGCTGATACTTTTCTGCATGTAATTTAAACCCATTGCTTCACATCCTATCCTCTGCTGCCAACTAGAACAGCTCCTTGCCTTCCTCCAAATGACAGCCTTTCAAATATTCAAAGAGAGCAATCATGTCCCCCCTCAATCTCCTCTTCTCCAAACTAAATATTCCCAAGGCTTTTAGCCTTTCCTTCTAGGGCTCAGTCTCCAGACCCCTGATCATCCTCGTCACTCTCTTCTGCACCCTCTTGATTTTGCCCACATCCTTTTTGAAGTGAGGCCTCCAGAACTGAACACAGTACTCAAGGTGTGGCCTGACCTTGTATGCAGTATACAGAGGGGCTATGACCTCCTGTGATTTCGATGCTATGACCCTTTAATACATCCCAAGACTGAATTAGCCTTTTTTGCCACCACATCACACTGACTGCTCATATTTAGTTTACAGTCCACTCTTACCCCAAAATCTCTTTCACATACACTGCTCCCTAGAAACATATCTCCTGTCCAGTACTTGTGCTTGATATTTTTGTAGCCCAGATGTAATACTGTGCATTTATCTTTGTTGAATCACATCCTGTTTGCAACTGCCAACTTCTCCAGAGTATCCAGGTCTTGGTGAATTTTAACTCTTATCTTCTTGGGTGTTTGCTCTTCCTTGCAATTTGGTATCATCAGCAAATTTAATGAGTAGCCCTTCTACCCCTTCATCCAGATCATTGATAAAAATATTGAAAAGTACCAGGCCCAAAACTGAGCCCTGTGGCACCCCACTGGACACCTCCATCCGATCTGATGAAATGCCATTGACCACCAGTCTTTGGGTGTGGCCCTCTAACCAGTTCCCTATCCACCAAACTGTCCTCTAGTCCAGTCCACAGTCTTCCAGTTTGCCCATCGGGATGTCATGGGAAACCTTATCAAAGGCTGTACTGAAATCCAGATAAATCACATCAACAGAGTTCCCATGATCTAGTAAGCTTGTCACATGATCAGAGAAGGAAATTAGGTTGGTCTGACAAGATCTGTTGGGTACAAACCCATGCTGACTTCCCCGGATCACTAAGTGGTCCTTCAGATGCTTACAGATTGTTCCCTTTAAAATTTGCTCTAATATCTTCCCAGCAACAGAAGTCAGACTGACCAGCATGTAGTTTCCTGGGTCATCCTTCTTCCCTTTCTTAAAGATTGGGATAACATTAGCTCTTCTCCAATCTTGTGGCACATCCCCGGTCTTCCAGGAGGCCTTGAAGATGATGGACAGAGGTACTGCAAGTTCATTAGAAAGTTCTTTGAGCACTCTTGGGTGCACACTATCTGACCCAGGGGATTTGTATTCATCCAGTGCAGCCAGGTGCCTTTCCACAAACTCCCTGTCAATGTCAACTGGGGACACAGGTGTCCTGTCATGTCCTCTACCATCTCAAGTTCTCCAAGGAGAAAACAGAGGCAAAAAAAATCATTAAGCCTGTCTGCTTTTTCTCTGTCCTCCACCAGTTTCTCCTTCTACTCCCCAAAGTGGTCCAATTGTCTCTTTTACCTTACGTTTGCTTCTCACATATCTGTAGAAGTTTTTCTTATTGTATTGAGCTGGGGGGGGGGGCAGACCCAACTCATACTGAGCTTTGGTTTCTCTGATGACTGATCTGCAGTACCTAATAACTCTCATATTCTCCTCTTTAGAGGTCTGACCTTCCCTCCATTTCTTGAACATTTCCTTTTTTCTCCCTTAGCTTATTCTAGAGCCCTAGGTTCATCCACATCAGTTCTTTGGAGCCCTTACCATGTTTCCATCTTGCTGGAATAGTGAGGGCTTGAGCTTGCAAAAGCTCATGTTTGAGAACAGCCCACCCTTCACTCTCTCCTTTCCCTTCCAGCACAGTCCCCCATGGAATGACTCCCATCAAACCACTGAGTTCATTGAAGTTGGCCCTACAAAAATCTAACCTACCAGTCTGGCTACAAACTTCCTTGAACACCACAGCAACCAGAATTCAAGGAGGACATGGTCACTTCCCCCTACGGTCCCACCACCTTCACTCCATCTACCAATTCTTCCCTGTTGGTTAATATTAAGTCCAGTATGGCTGAGCCCTTTGTAACTTTGTTCACCATTTGAAAAAGTAAGTTGTCAGCCAGACATGTCAGGAAGTTGCGTGATTCTTGTCGCTTTGTTGAGCCTGTCTCCAAGCACACATCGGGGAAGTTGAAGTCTCCCATAATTATAAGTTTCTGATGTCTGGATACTCTATCCAATCTGTTCAAGGAGGGAAGAATCCATTTCCTGTCCCTGATTCGGCAGTCTGTAGCAGACTCCAACAGCAATATCCTTTGTCCCACTTCCCGTTATTTCCACCCATATACTATCCACCAGGCTGTCAACCACATTGTCCAGAACTTCCTGACATTATAGCCCTCTCTTCACATACAGTGCCACTCCACCTCCTCTTCTACCCTTCCAGTTTTTCTTTAACAACTCAAGTCAAGTCAGCCTTTATTGGCATATATCAGTAGAACAAAGTCATTATAAAAGTATATAAGTAGGACACTGTACTTTTTCTTGGTGTAGCAGCATGGTGGATTGAAGGAACTTAGCCACTTTCTCAGTTACTTCAACAGAGGAATCATTCAAAAGTTTGTAAACTTTATGGGAATCTGGAAAACCCATCATGTTGGCCAATATAGAGTTTAGATATTTAGGGCATATATTTACATTAAAGTGACATTGCAACAAAACATGTAAGACTATCTCAACACATCCAGATTCACAAGGGCAATGTCTAACCGCATATGCTGTCTTATTGAATCTGCCACATAGAATGACAGCTGGCATGGCATTGCATCTGGCTAAAGAGAAAGCTCTGCATAGTTGTGGCACTTGTAGGGAGGATAAATATGAAGCCATCCTACCTACAGTGAGGAGCATCTCAAAGCTCAGAGGAGAGCAGGTTTTGTTGGCAAGACTATGTAACTCCTGACGCTCAATATCCAACATCCTCTGTTTGATCAACTGGAATGGGAGCATAGTCAGTGAATCCAAAAATATACCCAAGGCCTTAATTTTTTCCTCAATATATGTTAACCAATTTGACATGTTAGACTCTGAGAGCATTTGGTATATGAGGCTCTCTGGGTCAGAACTGTAATGTAGATGTAGCCAATATTTAAACATAAGCCATGCTCTGGTTCCAACTAGATTCAGACCTGTTTCTAAACAAAGAACTTCATATGGGACATGGTTTGGCAAGCCCAAAACTTTATGTAGGAATTTGGACTGGACACAGTTGGTGGCACTGTCAAGAGCTCTGATCCATATTGGGATGCCATACAATAGTTGTGAGATCACTTTGGCATTAAAGATTTTTAAAGCAGGTGGTACAAATTGGTTACCTCTACTGTATAAAAATCATGTTATAGCTGAAGCACTGATATTAGCAGTATTTATTGCATGTTTGCATTGGATAAACTCAGACACAGATGTAGCCAAGGCATCTGAAGTGCTTAACTTGTTCTATTTCTTTCCCACCAATTATCCATTTAAATGGCTTCCAAGTTTTGGAGAAGACTAGCTGTAACTTGTTAGTTTTAAAGAACTCAAGGCAATGGGGTCAGTAAGCATTTTAAGCCAACTCTGGAATGGGACAATAATATTGTATCATCAGCATACAGAAGTAGGGGTACATGTAAAGAGCCACATTCCAGTCATGAAAATAATCCCACCAGGTCTCAGTGATTCCTATTATATCGTAGCCTTCTGTTTGCAAGAGAATCTCAAGCTCTTCCTTTTTATTACCCATACTATGGGCATTGGTATATAGGCACTTGTAGCCTTGTACCTTTGTTTGACCTGTCCTACCCAGGTGGGCCCCCACTGTTTTCTTTTCTTCATTGAAGTCCCCATGTTGATCGTCCCCTTCCCCTTGTGGCTTCAGTTTAAAGCTCTCCTAATTAAGCTCTCCAGGTTCTATCTGAATGTTTTCTTCCCTGCCCTTGAGAGGTGAAACCCATCATGTCCTAGAAGGCCTTCCCTCAGAAAACTTATCCTGTGGTCCCAAACCCAAAGCGCTCCTGCCAGCACCACCATCTCAGCCAATAAGTCACCTCGAGTATGGTCTGTATGGTCTTCCTATAACTGGAAGGATAGAAGAGAATATCACCTGTGCTCCCAATGCCTTCAACTGCCTTCCAAGAGCGTCATAGTCCTTTAATTTTTGTCCCCACATAAACCAGCACAAACAGGTACTGATCAGTAGGTCTTATCAGCTTTGGCAGTTGGTCTGTAATATCCTGAATTCTGGCCCCAGGTAAGCAACACATCTCTCAGAGTAGGGAATCCGGTCTGGGCTTTCATCATTCTCCATACCTAGCCTGTATATGCATGCCTTGAATGTATTTGCCAAATGACTGCTATGGTAATCTTGACTATATCCATTTTACCTGTTTGTAAGGGTGTGAGGTTGCTGAATACAGTTTTCCTAGCATTGGCAAAGCTGATTGTGTTGATGTTGTCAATAATATAATGGCATCATGTTTGATAATAATCATTGATATCCAGAAATAAAATATCTTAGGTCACCATTACATTAAAATGGTAATGTGGGGAAATGAAGCCAGGCAGAAGGGGTTCATAGTAGTGAATCCTTCCCACATTGCTCTTCCCTTAACAGCACTGAAAAGGTAATACTGGGACTTGGGGAGACCATTTAATAAAAAAAGCCACACAACACTCCTTGAAAATTGCCCTTCCCTCCTCATGCTGTAGAAGAGCCTCTTTTACATGTACGCAGAGTCCTTCTGCTGGCAGAACAGAGGCATAGGATTCACCCCACTGCTAGGGAAAAACTGGAGAAGAACCACATTGAAACAATTCACATTTGTTTTGTATGTCAATTTGTTTATGATCATGCTGTCTACAATAGGCACCATTATATATCTGTGCAATGGATTTTTATAAATTCTGTGAATATATTATACTTTTCATGTATGCTCCCCATATACATTTCCAGAAAAATTTTACATTGATTTTTATTCATATTAAACTATTTTAAGTTTGCCAAATCATCTGGGACCACTTTTTAGTAATCAGAATTTTTAATTGATTCATCTAATTGTTTAATTCATCTAATTCATTAAAACTGGTCACAAATTGTTTCGAGGTGCTTTACGGGAGATTATCGACAAGTCCCTCTTGGAGGGACGGTTCCTGGGGGCACTCAAGGAAGTGATGGTCTGCCGTCTTTTGAAAAAAAACATCCTTGGACCCAGCCGATTATAGGCCGGTTTCCCATTTGCCCTATTTGGACAAATTAATTGAGAAGGCGGTGGCGGTACAGTTGCAGGGCTTTCTGGATGACACTTCTGTATTAGATCCCTCCCAATCCGGCTTTCACCTGGGACATGGGACAGAGACAGTGCTGGTTACTCTTACTTATGACCTCCAGAGACATCTGGATTGGGGTGGTTTGGTGGCACTGTTGTTGTTAGATCTGTCAGCCGCATTTGATACGGTTGACCATCAGTTGCTGACCCACTGCCTCGCTGATGTGGGGATATAGGGACTTGCTTTGAAATGGCTTGTTTCCTTTCTCCAGGGTTGGAGACAAAGGGTGGTCCTAGGGGAACAGCAGTGCAGAGTGCCTCAGGGGGTGGTGCTGTCCCTAATGTTATTTAACATCTATATGTGTCCCCTTGTCCAGATTGTCTGGAGGTACGGACTGGGGTGTCACCAGTATGCTAATGACACCCAGCTCTACCTGATTTTGGGTGGCCAGTTGGACTCCAGACTGGAAGATCTGGACCAGGCATTGCACGCCGTGGCTGGTTGGCTTAGACTGAGTCATCTGAAGCTAAACCTGGCAAAGACAGCAGTCCTGTGCCTGAGCCAGAGTAGTTTGGGGATGCGGATCCCACTCCTGACCTTCGATAGGGCACCGTTAGAGGTTAGAAGTTTGGGAATGCTCCTGGATTCCTCCTTAAAAATCGAGGCCCAAGTAGCAGCCACTGCTAGGTCAGCCACTTCCACCAATTAATACCACCTGACCATTGGTGTGGATAAGGTCGGCCCTGGGGATAGGGATAGAGATAGAGCTATGTCTCCACAGGTGGCCAGAAGGCTGCTGAATGGGAAAACTGGGGGAACTGGGATTGTTGTTTAGACTGCATCATTCAAAGCTTAATAAATGGAGATCAGTACTGTGAGCGCTTTTAAATGTATGATTGTTTAACTGTTTTAAACTGCTTAAAATGTTTTAATTGTTTTATATAGACCAGGTACATTGTACTGACTTTGTAAGCCACCCTGAGGCCATTCGTGGGGAGGGTGGGGTATAAATATGCTAAAATTAATAAATAAACAAATTAATCAACAAAATGTTAATGGCCCTAATGTAAATAATTCCTAGCTTTAAATACAATTATTTGTAATGTGACACTGTACAAATTATTGTGTGTGACTTCTTTTAAGGTCACAAGAGTGTTCTGCTGTTTTTTACAGGTTGAATGAAGTATTCATATAGAAAACTAGACAAATTATACCAAGCTATAGCGCTGTTGACAACTAAGAAAAATCAGTTTATCAGTTCAGAGAAACAGCCACAAAGTTAAAAGCCCTTTCTTTATTTAATGCAGTATAATGGAAAACTGAATCTTGCCCTGCTTCCAGGGCTGTTCTATGCACATGTCAATAAGGTAGCATGTTTCATTTTACTCTTGTCATGTCAAATTGTATATGCCACTTTGGTGATTGAAACATATTGGGAAAATTATTTCTTGTGGGCTTGTACGTATATGCTTATATGGGAGGTAATGCATGTAAATGAGGATGTGTTTTCACCAAGAATACCACTCTAAGCTAAGACATGCCAAGGAAGGGGAATAAAATACTTTGTGACATTGCTAAGTGTCAGAAAGGAAGAAGATAAATTACACTGTGTTGAACCTAAGAAAATAAATACTAGTCTCAATATCAGCAATAGTTTCTGAGAAAGAGAGAAAGAGAGAAAATGAAGCAGACTTCATGCAGTAAAATTACAAACTTTTGGCACAGCTATGATTATAGGGTTGCCAACCTCTAGGTGGGGGTTGGAGATCTCATGGAATCTCCCAGTTATAGAGATCAGTTCCCTTTAGGGTTGCCAGATCAATGCTAGGAAATCCCTGGAAATTTCGGGGTGGAATCTTGGGATGGCAAAGTTTGAGGAGGGAAGCAACTTCAGCAGGGTATAATGCCATGAAGTTCACTCTCCAAAAGCAGCCATTTTCTTCAGGGGAACTGATCTTTGTCATCAGGGAAGCAGTTGTACTTCTGGGTGATCTCTACCCCCCAGCTGGTGGTTAGCAACTCTAGTTCCCCTGGAGAAAATGGAAGCTTTGGAGGGTGGAGTCTATGACATTATACTCTCCCTCCCCTCCTCAACTCCTTTGGCTCCCTGCCCCAAGTTTCTAGGAATTTCCTAACCTCTTTCCCTCCTCTTGTCAATCCCCGTATTGTCTCCATGCCCCATTCTCTCATTCTTATCCATCCACAAATCTACATTTTATCTGCCTCCCATCTTCACCTATATCTATTATTTATTTACTTCAGTCATACCCCATTTTTCTACACAGTGAGGGCTAACACAGCTTACATTATTCTCTTTTTATCCACACAAAAACCCTGTGAGGTAGGTTAGGCTGAAAGCACGTGACTGGTCCAAAATCACCCAGTCAGCTCTCACAGGAAGATGGGGGTGTGAATCTGGGTCTCACAGATGCTACTCTGAAGCTCTAACTGCTACACCACCGTTGTTTTTTATGGTGGCTGCTGATGAACAGTAGCATGTAGTCAGACCCAAATTGAGGATGATGTCATTTGGAAGCTCCCCAAAACAGGTCTGCAGTAAGGAAGCCAAGGTGAAGCAAAACATCCAAGTGGAAACATCTCAGGTGGAGAGATTGATATAGGCTGAGATTCATAGGTGCTGGATCATGAAGAGCTTTAAGGGTTAAAACAAAACAAAACAGTGCATTGAATTGAGCTTGATAATTTCACACCATCCAAAGTTGCTAAATCAACTCCCTACAAAACATCTGCTTACCTAACATGTCTTAACTGGAATCAATTAAGTTAAGTTCCCTGACATATATTTATCTTTAGCTTCAGGAAACTGATTTAGAATTAGAAAACTACAAGTGGAGGCCCACAAGGAATTTGCAGGAGTGGCTATCCCATTCCACCCAGCTTTTTTTCCTCCCTTCTTTCCCTACTTATCTGTCTTTCACTCTTTCTCCCTCTCACTACCTGTTCTCTTACTTCCTCTCTCCTCCATACCTGTCACTTCCTCTCTTTTTCTGACCCCACCCCATCACTCTCTCTTTGTTTTTCTGCCTCTCCACCTGATCACTCTCTCTTTTTGCTCTCCATCATTCTCCCAGCAGCCCATCTGCTTTCCCCCACCACAGCAGCAGTGGTGGCAGCTTTCCAGGAATCACAACAGATCTCCCAAATACAAAGATTCTTTCCCTTAGGGTTGCCAGCTTCCGGCTGGGAAATTCCTGGAGATTTGGGCATGGAGCCTCAGAACTCCAGTGAGGTTTGGAGAGGGAAGTGACCTCAGCAGAGTATAATGCCATAGGCTCTGTACTCCAAAGCAACAATTTTATCCAGGGGAATTGATTACTGTCCTCTGGAGATCAGTTGTAATTCCAGGTGATCTCCAGCCCTCACCTGGAGGTTAACAACACTAGATCCCCTGAAGGAACTGGCTGCTTTGGAAGGTGGATTCTATGACATTATACCTGTCTGAGGTCCTTTCCCTCCTCAGAACCCAACTTCCCCAAAGCAGCCATTTTCTCCAGAAGAACTGATCTCTATCATCTGGAGAAAAGTTGTAATTCCTGGGTGATCTCCAGTGCCCACCTGGAGGTTGGCAAATCTTGTTTCCTGGGAGGATATGCTATGGATTATGGAGTCTATAACATACCCTTCTAAGGTACCTCCCCTCCACAAACCACAACATCCCCAGGCTCTACTCTCCAAACCTCCAGAAATTTCTTAACCTTGAGTTGGCTACCCTATCTTCGTGCTCCCCAACAGCCAACCTACATTTATTTGTCCCTTTGTCTTGAGCCATCCCTTCCCCTTCCACTGCAGACTCTGTCAAGGAAAACTGTGGCCCACTTGTGTGATTCCAACCACTGGGCCCATCCCACTTGCATTTTAGGGAACCTTCAAGGAATTGTGGGGGTGGAAGTGCCTCACTTTCCTCTGTATCCCCCCTCCCCACACTATATTCTCGTTCCCTCCCATGTGCAATCCCCATATACACTCCCCCATCCTTGCCTCATCTTGTCATTCTCTTGCCATTCACCAACCTACCTTTTATTTGCCTCCCATCTTCAGCTATATTTATTTACTTCATTTATACCCCACTCTTCTCCACAGTGGGGATGAAAGCAGCTTGCATTATTCTCCTCTTCTCTTTTTTATCTGCACAACAACCCTGAGATTAGGCAGAAAGTATGTGAATGATCCAAAATCACACAGTGAGCTTCCACAGCAAGACGGGGATTTGAACTTGGGTCTCCCAGACCTTACTCTGAAGCTCTAACTGCTGTCTCACACTGGCTGTCATCCTGTGGCTGCTGTTGAAAAGTAGCAAGCAGCCAGGCCTAGCTGAGTCATGCAAGTTAGGTGGTATCAAGTCACCAGGCCTAGAGGTACCAAATTCCAGGGTTACCAACCTCATTGGTGGCCTGGTCCCAATGAGTTCTCTCTCAAAAGCCAAAATAGGGCTGTCCCCCCATGTTTCTCAGGTGTTGGCTGTATAAGCCCCGGCCCTGCCAGTCTATTAGCTGCCAGTGGGCCTGGGCAACAGCTTGAGAAGCCAGGGCCCTACCATAGTCTTTGTTGCCAGTGGTCCCCGTGAGAAATTGTGGGGAGGGGGATTCCCCCGCCTTTGTTTCCCTCTCTGCTTCCCTCCTCTGCCTTTCTGCACACACCCTTATCGTCCAATCTTCCCTCATCTCCCCTTCTCCTCTCACCCCTTCTATGTCAGCTGTCCTCCCTACCCCTTTCTTTAGCAATCTTTTATTATCCCCTTCTCCTCTCACCCCTTGTATGTCTCACCCCTCTCTTACCCCAGCCCTTCTCAGATGTGAGGGGGTGACATGATAGAGATTTACAAGATTATGCATGGGATAAAGCAGGTAGAGAAATAAGTACTTTTCTCCCTTTCTCACAATTCAAGAACTCGTGGGCACTCCATGAAATTGCTGAGTAGTCAGGTTAGAATGGATGAAAGGAAGTACTTCTTCACCCAAAGAATGAGTAACACATGAAATTTACTGCCACAGGAGGTGGGGGCAGCTACAAACATGGGTCGAATCTGCATTTGCATTTTTAAATCAGTTTCGTGCTACTGTGATGCTGTCAAACACAGAGAAAGACAGTATCACAGCAGCACTAAACTGATTTAAAAATGCAAATGCAGATTCTACCCATATGGACGGCGTCCAGAGGGAATTGGATAAACATATAGAGCAGAGGTCCATCAATGACTATTAGACACAAGGTATAGATAGGAACTTTTGGTCTGGGGCAAGTGATGCTCTGTATTCTTGGTGCTTGGGGGGGCAAAAGTGGGAGGGCTTCTAGTATCCTGGCCCCACTACTGGACCTCCTGATGGCACCTGGTATTTTTGGCCATTGTGTGACACAGAGTGTTAGACTGGATGGGCCATTGATTCTACATTGGCTTCTCTTATGTTCTTACAATGTCCTCTTTCCCACAACGCTCCCCCCGCCTCAATGTTTTATTTATGGCCAAAGCCAGCATTTAGTATACAATTAAAACCATAAGGTGGTACAACAACAATAAGAGTAAACATACTGGTGGAACGAGCTCCCAGAAGAGATCAGGGCCCTGTGGGACATTTTATAGTTCCGCGGGCCTGCAAGATGGAGCTTTTCCACCAGGCTTTCGATTAGGAGCCATCTCAAACACTGAGGAGTGACCCTGTGTCCTGGTTCTACCACCTTCAGCCTGTCTCACCGCATGAATTAGTCGACCAAACTGAACTGCTATGGGAATACCATCAGGACTATCACTTAAGTAGTGGTATTGTTTAATCCAGAAATCTCTGCTCTTGCACTTTATTTGAGTATTGTTCCAGCACTTTAGGAAAATGGATAACTGACTTGTTCATGGCTGTTTTTATGAATGATTTTAATTGTATTTATATATGTATTTTTATGTAAGCTGCCCTGAGCTTGCCTTGGTGGGGAGGGCGGGGTATAAGTTGAATAAATAAATAAATAAATAAATAAATAAAATTTGAAATCTTGGGGATTTTTTAGAATAGAGAACAATTGACAAGGAGATACTTAACGATTTTCTGCCTGAACTAATAAGTCTGCCCCTCTATTTCTCTCCCCTATTTCTCTACCCCCAATACTCTCCCCCTCTACTTTCTCTTTCTCTCCCCATCTCTCAGATAATCTCCCATTCTTTCTCTTTTTCTCTCCCTAACAGACAACCCTGTATTCTTTCTCTGTCTGTATCTCTCCCATTTCATAGAACCCCACTTCTTTCTGCTTCTCTCCCTTTGCAGCCAAGCAGGCCACCAAAGTCCCCATTCGAGAGCAGTCATCTCCCGTACCAATCTGGTTGTGGGAGTGAGGGGGGCTGATGATGCAGGCTTCACCTCATCAGGCTTTGTCTGACCAGCCACCAGGCCTGCTTGGGCAGCAGCATTAGAAGGCAGGTAGGCTGGCTCCCAGAGAGGCACCACTGCCGCTGCTGCCACCACACCTTTCGTCCCCTCACCCATCCATCCAAACTCCCTCCCAGGGGCTGCCACCACTCCCTTCTCCTTGCAGGCTGCCTTTTCCTTGCACCTGCCACTAGCAGCTGAAGCTGTACTCTTTGTTGTTGGCAGTCCTGGTGGCAGGTGGGATGGGTCTTGTGGCAGCTGTCCCAGTGGCAGCGTGGATGGTTACTGATGCGGCAGCTTCTCTCGTGTATCCATAGTCTTTCCACGGTGGTCCCAGTGGCAGCATGGATGGTTCTTGCTGTGGGAGTCCTAGTAGTGGCAGGGATGGTTATTGCCATGGCAGCTTCCCTTGTGGCCTCACTAAGTCTATTCTCTGTGCATGTACAGAGCAAGCAGTTTTACTTTGGGGGATTTATGTATCATCTGCATAATTTTTCAAAACATGTTAGATTTTTCTGCACACCTCAGGAGTGCCCCAAGTGTGCAGAAAAAATTATTTACCCTCCATATGTCCCCTCTCTATGCACATAGGGGGCACAGTTGGGAATTAGATATATATACGTATATATATAATGCCTCTGTGTTACAACCCTCAACTTCTTCAGTGGTTTCCCTCCAAATACTAACCAGGGCTGACACTGCTTACCTTCCTATATCTCATGGGATTTGGCTATCCTGGGCTATGCAGGTCAGGGCATATTTAAAATAGCATTTCCATTTTTAAAAAAAATGATCTTTAAGAGACAGAAAAAACAGTGACTTGAGTGAATAAGGCATTCCAGAAATCATCAGTCTGTTTTGACATCAGCAAAGATAGTTTCCATTCCCCTTTCTTCCCTTGATAAGAAGAGGGAAAATCCCACAGAGAACTTTTCTTGTTTCCATATATCCAGTTGTCAGTGACATTTCAGTCTTATGCTAACAGTATCTGGGGGTCTGAAACCTCAGTATTTGCTATGACTTTTCATTTCTCTTGTTTGACAGAAAGTTTGACCCTCAGCTGCATCTTGCAAACACATGTGTTGAAATTATGTGTAACAACATCCCTCAAAGTTTCTTTTACATGTAAGCAATCATTATCTTACATTTCTGTATTCTTCACGTATATCTTCACTTGTATATCAGTGTACAAATATTTTAACAACCCTCATCTATTATCTCCATAAGATAGGTAAAATTGAGGGAGCATTGTGATTTGGAATGCTACAAAATTGCAGCAAGATTCCATAATGGGAAAAGTACTGGATAGCCAAATACCAGCTGAAGAAAGCTGTTTGACTTGGCATGGGTATATCACCTGATATTTTCTCAGACATAGACAATAGCTCTGGAAATTAAGTAGTTTTGCTTTGATGGTCACTTGATGAGAACCAACCGTATTTGACAAGAAGTAAATCTTACTGATTGTAATAAGACCTATTTTTAAACCTATGGTTCAAATTGCAGTATGGCCCGCATTCCCCCCACCCACACACCAATTCCCTTGCAAAGAGAGCAGTGTCATGCTATCCAGCTCTCCCCTTTGCCTGCTGAGGCAAATCACACCCCTTTCCCAACACATCTTTGAGTTATGAGTTCAGGAGCTGTCAAGTCCCTTATATGTATTTGTCTCCTGATTATTCTTCAATGCTGCTTCTCAGCAACATTTCACTCTTTTCTCATTTGCTGTACCTTTTATACTGTTGTGATATTTTGTCACCTGTAGTTGTTCAACTTAATGACTGTGCTGTACTTAAAAGATTTAGCACTATTGTCCTATTGCACACAGATAAAGGTCCTGCACACTTGGACCTCAACAGACTCTGTAATGAAGGAGGCAGCTCTGGACTTGCTTTCCTCATATGGAGTTGTTTCTTCCACTGTTATTAGTAGGTAGATCCTCATAGGTGAAGTTATCTGTCTGTTCTAATAATAATTTTTTTTAATTAAGACAAACAAACATACACAGATCAGGGGGTTCCATTTCATCATTAAAGTATCTAGTTAAGTATCTCATACAAAGTCTAAATATCTATTTTCTATATTCCACCTTATTTTTATGTATATTATTTTGCAATTTTAGAATAAAGTTCCTGTTCCTTTCAAATTGGTTATATGTCAGTCTAATTTATAAGATCTTAAAAAATTGTATAGTCTCTCTTGTCTAAAGGGTTTTGACCTTCTTCTCTTGAAAATATGTGTAATCTCACATATCCAGAAAGTTTTAACCATTTTTGTAGGATTTCATCCTCTTCTTCATTCTCTGGTTTCTCCTCTTAAGTTTTAAAGTCTTAATTCTGTGTCTTTCCCCCTTGTATGTAAGGAAAATAACTTCTGGAGGTAGCCATCTATATTCAATTCTTTGGATTGAACTTTGAGGTTCCATATATTCTTTATTTTTCTCTCTCTGAAGGAAAATTTCATTTTCTGCTGTAAGGATTTCATCTCTTTTCATTCTTTTATATAATCTCACATTCAGTTATTCAAACATTTTGTTTCTTTTTGTATACATTGAGTTCGTTCTGTAGGCCATGTCATTTTGCTTGCAGACTTCATCTGTATTTTCTGTATCCATATCTCTCACAAAGATGTATGCCATGTCAGTTTACTCTTTCAGCTGGCTGATCTTCGGCTGTAGAAGTAAGTCTAGCTTAGATTGCATAGAGTCCAGAGCCATTTTCACAGCTTTTGCTACTATTGGAGTGATTGTTTCTTGTAAAAAAAAAATGGAGATCTGTAACCATTGCTGTTAGCACATTTTTTTCCTTCTTCTACTCCAGCCATTTTAAAATATTGTGTTAAAAACAGAATCTCTCTAGCTCTTTGTCAATAAAATCTCTACAATCACAGAGCTTTCTATGCTTACCCAATTACATTAAAAACAAGAAGGTTCCCAGGCAAGGCAGACAGTCTTATCATTTAGTTGTAATACAGACTTATCAATTGTTTACAAGGACCTCAGAACATAATATACTTTACAATTTTCAACAAACCGCAAAAGTATACACAATGAGTTATAAGGAAATGACGTAGTGAAAGTTAAAAATATATGCTTAATAGTTCATTAATTCTTCCTTCTTTCTTCTTGATCTTAGTTTATGGTCCAGATAATAAGATGTAGATATTTATAATCCAAATTAAATGTCTTTATGGCTCAGTTATAATTCCAGGGAAGATGGGTTTCTATTTCAGTAGTATAAAATCTGATGCTTATTACAGTATTCCAAAGATTTTAAATCCACAATATGGTTTTGTAATCCAAAATACAATATCACATTTATAAATCTGTTTCACAATTTTCTTCTCAGACATCAACCTTATCTTCTTTAGCCCAGTAAATTTATTAAGAAATTTCCTTTCTCTTCTCTTCCTAGCCACTTTAGAGAAGTAGGGGTGGGGAAGGATGATTCCTCACCCCTCCTTTTCTTTTCCCCCTTACAAATGATTTACAGTGCTTAATCAGTGGGAAAGTTCCTAGTAATGTTGCAGTTAAGGTTACTCATGGTGATTTACCTTCTTGTATTGTTTTCTTGAGATCAGGGCTGGCTTGCCCGCTAGGTGAACTAGGCACTCACCCAAAAGCCCCCCCCCAAAGCCCCCCTGCTGCCCGAACCAGGTGCCTGCCACCGCCTCTCTGCCATCACCGCCAGTCCAGAGCACCCGGCTGGGGTGGAGGAAGCGGTGGCACAGGCTGCCCACCTGCCATCCCCCTCCCCCTTTGGGGGGGTGAGGAGGTGGGGGTAGCATGGTGGCAGCAAGCAGGGACTCCCCACCACTGCTGCCACTGCCAGTGCAGAGTGCCCGTGTGGGGCGGAGGAGGAGGAGGCAGTGCAGCTCAGCTGCCTGCCTGCCCCTTCTCCTTTGGGGGGGTGAGGAGGCAGGGGCAGCATGGCAGTGGCCAGCGGGGACTCGCCACTGCTGCCAGTGCAGAACACCCGGCTGGCTGGGGTGGTGGAGGAGGCAGTGGTGCAGCTCGCAAACCTGCCCTCCCCCTCCCCCTCGTGTGGCCACCAGCCAGGAAACCCAGGAGGAGGAGGAGGAGGAAGAAGGGCCAGCACTGTGCTGTGCTGGCATGCACCCAGGCTGCTAGTGCTCCTGCAGCTTCTGGCCCACTTCAGAAAGGCACCTCGGAGCATGGGAGGGAGCCTGCTGATGCTGCCGCCACTGCCCTGGGTAGGTGGGAGGCAAGCCAAGTGGTGCTTCCTCTTCCGTTGCTCAGCCCACTCAGCTGGGCTTTGACCTGTTTGGGGTTGTTTTGGGGGGGAGGGTGTTCCCTGGCCACTGGGAAGGGTTGGGGGCACGTCGGGGGGAGGAGGTGGGGGCATCATGGCGGTGGCCAGCGGGGGCTCCCCACCACCAGTGCAGAGTGCCCAGCCAGGGCAGAGGAGGAGGCGGTGGCGCAGCTCACCTGCCTGCCCTCCCCCTCCGCCCTCAGGTGGCCGCCAGCCAGGAAACCCAGGAGGAGGAGGAGGGAGGGCCAGGAAAGGTCAGGGGTGCCTGGGGGGGAGGAGGTGGGGCAGCATGGCGGCACCTCCAGGCCCCACCGGGAGGTTGGCACCTGCCTAGGGCACAGAAACCCCTGCACCTGCCTAGGGCGCAGAAACACCTTGAGCCGGCCCTGGTTGAGATGATCTGTTTCCCCCTTGTCCCGGGAGTCACGACTTCATGTCCATGGCTTTCATGGACGCTCTCACTGAAATCTTGCTGGGGGTGGTCTTGGACTTCCACCCACTTGCTACCACTTGTGGGGAGTCTGAGTCAAGCCCCTTGCCATGAGCTCCTCTCCAGGGAACTCATTGGAGTTCGGGAACCCTCAAACTCCTCTTAAGGAATCAGTGATCTGGTGGCTTCACAGGAGCAAGTCCTGGAGGTGACTGTTCTCATCGCGCCAAAAACTGGAAGTCAATTTTTTAAAATATTCTTTTATGTTAATAGCATCCATATAAATCCAAGTTCCTATTCTTCCCTCCCAATTTCTTGTAAACTGTGATTAATTTGGTTGTTTCTTTTGGGGATTTTTTACAATCATTTTATGATTACATTTGTTCTATTTTATCACCTTCAGCCTATCTTGCAGCATAAATTATTCATTCAAATTGAACTGATTTGAGAATACCATCAAGACTATCACCTAAGTAGTGGTATGGTTTGGTATGGACTAGATGATTCTGGGGGTCCCCTCCAACTCTATGATTCTATGACTCCTACTTGGGGGTGGTGGTGCTATTTTTAATCTCCAAACTGCTGTCAGTGCTAAGTAAATTTTACTAACCCAGTTTGTGTATTTGGTGAACTAAATCATGTGATTTGACCTGTGAATTACCTGAGCCATCATATATATACATACATACTGCATGCACTTTCTGTCTGTGAATTGCAGAAAATGGCAGTGTTTGAGCAGCAAAAATGGTTTGCTTTTCTTTATTGCTATTCAGAAAGTGAGAAAAGTCTTTAAAACACACAGATTTGTACTTTTCACTTTTTTTTTTCAGGTTACATGTGCATATTTCAGACCTTTAAAATATGCTTGAGATGCCACACTCTTTTATCTGCTCCCAGAAGACAACAATACAAGCAACAAATATGAATAATGTTTGTAAATGGAGTAGTTCTTTCTGTTTTTGGAAAACATCTTTGTTTTTGCTTTAGTATATATCCCTTTTGTTACCTGCAGCTGTTTCATCAGCCATCTGTTCTTTGAAACATCTTTTTCTTTTCAACCCATGCTAATCGGTGTTAACCCTCTAAATATGCCTGTAACAGAACAAGCTGAACATATGCTTAATACCTTCTTTCTAATTTCAGTCTTCTCCTCTGCACTATGCTAACTCACATAACCAAAAACTGGAAAGCTCCTTTATGTGTACTTCAGGGACTGGGCATGTCCAGGGAGAACATTGGCGTGTTGACTCCCTGCCCTTTAGAAATGACTTTGCCTGAATTTCAAAGGTATTAAGGGGAACTACTGCTGGTAAATCTATCAAAAATACACTAGGCATGTGGAGTTTCTTCACCTTACTGAATTTTCAGAAAGGTGCTTTATAGCAAATTTACAGACGTTGCACCAAAACATATGGGGCTTTAAGAAGTATCCAGTTGCTGTTTTTCATCTAAAGGATACAGGAAAAACTGAGCCCAAAGGACAAGCAGGAATATAATGCGTTTATATTTATTGCGTGGGGTTGCCAGGAAGTACCTGGCAACTGACAGGAGTCTGGGAAGGCAGAGACATGGGGAAGGTGTTGTCAGCAACAGAAATCACTAGAAACTCTGTGTGTTTCCCCAGATATCACTCCGTTGCCTCTGGAGATTTTTTATTGTTTTTTTCTCCCACCAGCTGCTGGACTGCTAAAGGACAATAGGCACTGGGGCAAGAGATCTCTCTCCCTTGGTAGACATATGACAACCCATCGCACCAGTGATTTTTTTTAACCTGGTTCTTTCTGATATTCATTTATAAAAATTAATTCTATGTTGAGCACACTGGGAGCTCAAACTAAATTTGCTGCTTCCAGAACACAGTACAATCAGTCGTATGTTTCTCTGACCACTGCCTGCCGGGCTATGCATTAAGAATTGTGGGGAAGGGTTCCAAGAACTGCTTTCCTTATTGCCTCCTACATTTCAAATTACCCTTCCTAGCACTCTGTAAAGTCATAATTCTGAGAATCCTACAAAATGAAATAAGAAATGGTGCTTAATCCTAGAACATTGTGTTTCAGTTGTGTTCCAAACTGAAAGCAGATGATCCCTATCTTATTGGCACCACCATTTTGTTTGGGATGTATTAATTGGATAATTTCAACAAAGACAAAGGGGAAAGAGATGCAAAGGAGCTAGTTTTATTTTATGATTTAAAGATCACATTTCTGCAGGAGCAGTTTTTTAATCAGCAAGCTACACCTGCCAAAAAACCCTATGTTCTTCAAAATTATTAAAAAGCAGAGGGCTCACATCTTCCTTATATCTGGTGCAGACAGACAGAGAATGAGAAATCCAGTCAAACAGTATACAGCCAGCATCAAGAAAAAGCACAATACAATAATAGACACATCTACTCCCATCAAGAGTTGTCTCAGAGGACCCTAAAATTTCAGACTGGCCTCTGTCCCAGAGGACCCTGAAATGCCAGAGCAGCCTCTGGGGTTATCTACCATTTCATGCTGGAATTATTTCACATTCCCTTAAATCCAAAAGGATAGTGAGTCACATTCTGTTCCCTTCTCCAGAAAAGTGTGCACATGTACACAAGGGGGCTGCATTCTTAGTGGAGGGGTGCTGGAGAGCATCACACATAGAGTTCCCTCTCCTAAACTTGGCACTAGCCCTAATAGAGTAAAATATATACATATGAGTGTTTGTTGCATGTTGGGAACTGCCTTATAGGGTTGGGTTATGGAACTGCTTTATAGAATGAGACTTTTGATGCTGATCATACTAAAGATCCAATTAGTACAACCCAACAGTGGGTAGCCAGATGCCTCTAGGAAGCTCACAGGTAGTTTATGATGAAGGCAGCCATCTCCATTTTGGCCAAATATATGGTAATTAGAAACAGATGAATGGTTTTTGTATCCACATAGTTACAAATTTTTAAAATCTTTGATAGATGAAGAATTTGTCAAAAATCAAGAGGACAAGTCATAAATGCAGGGAAAAGAAAACAGTTCTTAGATATATGGTAGCCCCATTCTGGCATTCAAGGCATGTATGCTCTATGCACAAAGGAAGAGCAGCAATATATCCACTCTTATGACTTCTGGAAATCTGTGCTCAATGCAAGGAATGATCTGTGTACACACAATCTGGACCCTGTGTTTATTTATTTGTGCAGCTCATAACAGGCATTTCACTGTACATGTGGATAATTATTGGATAGGTATGATCACACTTTCCACAATGCCCAGAGAGTGTCCACACTTTGGAATGCGTGAACAAGTCTCATGTCATTTGAAATCTTAGAGGGAAAACAAAAAGGAAAATACCCTTAGGCTGCAGTCCTAAAGATATTTTTTCTGGGAGTAAGCCCTATTGAATAACAGGAGAATTACTTCCAAGCAGAGCTGCTTAGGATAGCTCCCATAATCAGTGACATTCATATACAAAGCTTAAATGTATACATAATAAGCAGAATCACAACTGTAATAATATGTTATATCTTCCTCAACTTGCGAAGCTAATTTAACACTGTAGGAACAGGACCCTGACATACTGGGGCCCCCCATTTGCACCTCATGGAGGTTGCTGGTATGTTCAGCCTGATACCATCTATCCCCAGTGTTTGGCTACCCTCATGGCTGGTTTGGGCCCATGCTGCTTCCCCTCTGTTAGATATGAGACTCAGGCAGCAGCTCTTTGAACAGTGAAGTCAGCTTTATTTACAGAGGTTAGGATAAGATAGGACAACAACAAAACTGGGGAGAAACAGGCTCCTTTTTAAACAGTCCAGGCTTGCAAAACCACACCCATATGTACAGAAAGAACCAATCACATTACAGAGATAAAGACCAATCACCTTGTTTCCCTCCTGCACATATCTTGTTTCCTGATTGGACAACAACACAGAGCGTCCAATCAGTTGGCATAGATTTGGATACCAGACCTTAATGGGAGCTGGCATCAAGCACCTTCTATTTATGTATCTCCATACATAACACCCTCCCAGTCAACCAATCAGGTGGCTGCCCAGAAATTTTGCAACAGTTTCAATTATTACATGATTCTGGGTTGTCAGCAAAAAAGAAATCTTACATTTATCAGGTTTCCCTGAATACTTTCTCAACCAGGGCTTTACCGTAGGCCTGTACTGAAGGCATTGTGCACCAGACTGCATCATGCAATCCAGTATCAATGAAAAATGCTTTGGTGTTGTCCACATGGGGATAGGCTTGTATAAAGGCTTGTATAGTTTCCCCATTGCTTCTGTAGCTGCTCATATAACTCAGCAGTAATGGGGGTTACCATTACAAGCAGGTATCAGTAATGGGGTTACCACTACCAGCAGGTTTCCCTGGTAGTATTTTTTTATCATTATTAGCGATTGAATAGTATTATATTGATATCCTCTTACACTAAAACTAGGAGTAAAGCCCGTTGTGGGAAGAAATACAAGGAGCTCTAGAAGAGGCTCCAGGTGAGTTTCCCAGCTGTGGCTGGTGCAGTGCTGGAGGGAAGGGGAAAATAGAAGGAGGCAAGCCATGTTTCTTTCCTTCTGCATAGATATAAGGTAAGACTGTCTCAAGTAACTTTGCTACCCCAAGTGGGTAGTATGGGAGTAGAGCCGCATGGCAATAGGTATGGTTCCCTTCACCCCTGACTTATGTTGATTTGGAGCTATGCTGTGGCAGCTAAGATTGAAAAGCACCTCCTTCTATGCCATGTTTTCTGGGATTCAAGGGTCTGGAAAGTGATTCTGTAGCCAGTTACATGGTTGGCAACTCTGGGTTGGGAAATACCTGTAGATTTGAGGGGTAGAGCCTGGGAAGAGCACCGTTTGGGGTGGAGAGAGACCTCAGCAGAGTATAATGCCATAGAGTCCACTTGCAAAAACAGCCCTTTTCTCCAGGAGAACTGATCTTGGAGATCTTCAGATGCTGCCTGGAGGTTGGCAATACTAAAGGGAGGGCCAGGTTTGTTGAAGGACTTCAGTGAGGTATAGTGCCATAGAACCCACCCTCCAAAGCAACTATTTTTCCCCCATGGGGACTGATCTCTGTAGTCTGGAGATCAACTGTAATTTAAAGAGATATCTAGGCCTTCCCTTTCCCCACAACCTTTCAATTCCAAAGTGGCTTCCTATTTAACACTTTAACTGATTTGCAAGGAAGGAACCTCATCCATGATTTGTTACAGCATATTTTGGTATAGTAGTATATCGATATAATACTATTGAATTGCCACAGCTGGTGCCAGCACCAGAGGATAGGATTTTGGGAGTGCTCTTGGATGCTTCCTTAACCATGGAGGCCTAAGTAGCAACCACTGCTAAATCAGCCTTTTATCATCTTCGGCTGATTAGGCAGTTGGTTCCCTTCCTCGAACGCAATGACTTGGCAACAGTGATCCATGTGATGGTCACCTCAAGACTGGACTACTGTAATGCTTTCTACATGGGGCTGCCCTTGTCCCAAATCTAGAAGTTGCAACTAGTGCAGAATGTGGCAGCCAGGCTATTGATGGGTATCCCTATGCGGGAGCACATCCAGCCTGTACTGAAGGCACTGCACTGGCTGCTGATAGCATACTGGATTCACTTCAAGGTGCTGGTTTTAACCTTCAAAGCTCTATTTGGTCAGGTCCAGCATACTTGAGGGACCGCCTTTCCCCACATGTTCCCTGGAGAGCACTGCAGTCAGGAACATAAAACTGGTTGCCCCTTCCAGGGCCTTCTCTGTGGTGGGTCCATCCTGGTGGAATGAGCTCCCGGAAGAGATCTGGGCCCTTTGGGACCTCTTACAGTTCTGCAGAGCTTGCAAAATGGAACTCTTCCACTAGGCTTTCGACTAGGGAACCACATCATACACCGAGGAGTGTCCCTATGCCCTGGCTTTATCATCTTTACCATCTTTCACCTCCAGCCTGTGCCCTGGCCTATCATTGTTGTCTCTAGCCTGCACCCGCTACATAATAAGTGAGCAAACTAAGCTGGTATGAAAGTTACAGGACTCATATGGTCACCTAAGCTATATTAGGAACGATTTTTGCTCTTGTTTTATTTGATAATGTTCTAGCTTTTAACTGTGTTTTAATTGATTGATATTTGTGTTATATGTTTATATTGGTTTTAATTGTATTTATGAAATGTTGTCTAAGCCGCCCTAAGCTCACCTTCACGGGGAAGGCTGGATATAAATTGAACCAATCAAACAATTAATCAATAAAATTAATTTAGAAAAGAGAGAGAAATACTGCAGTTGGGTGAGGAAATGACTGCTGTGTGGTTGGTACTAGGAAAATCTGAACATTTTCATCCACACAGCAGCCTTTTAGGCTTTACTGAAATTTTCCTCAAAATTTCAGCTCAAAGCAAGTTTGAGAAAGACTGCAGAGAATCCAGGGAAACCCTAGGAGGTGCAAAAATGCATCAAGATACTGTAGGGAAGCGGGGGGGGAACCCCCAACCTTCCCAACATCATTGAACTTGGGCAAATAACCAGTGCAGAAGGACTCTTAATAAGTAGTATAGTCACCAAGACAGCAATCCTAAACAGATTTAGTCAAAATCTGCTCAACTCTATTCACTGGGGCTTTCTCCTGGGAAAGTATTCATAGGATTGCACTTTAAGTACTGCAGTAAACACATAAATTAAAAGAAAGGTTGTTTCATCCACTTATAGTCAAGTTATTTAGAATGGAATTCTGATATTCTATTACTTATTGTGTTAATTATTTCCAGTAATCCACTTCAATGGGGGAAAAAAGAACACTGGATTCTCTGAGTCTATACTTTCATGATCAGTCAGTTATATTTTATGCATTTTATCTGAATCCAACACAGGCATTTTTTCATAGTAACATGGACATGATAACGCAGAATAATTAGAGAAAATCACAGAGCAACATATTATTAAAGATTAATACATAGTGTTCTTTTATTGGCAGTCATCTTGTCATGGTTAATTAGGAACCAAAGTGGTAGCATTGAGAGATTTTTAACCATTAAAATTTAAAAGACATGGTAGCTCCTCTGTGATTATTGCACATCTCAGTAGTTTTATTATGGCAGAAAGCCAAAGAACTATAACTATTCAAAAATCCAATAATTGCTCCACAATGCTTTTGGCTCAAGGATTTTATTGCTAGTTTGAACTGGATTTTCTACTTTGAATTAAAGAGGGGAAGTGAAATCTTCATATAAAAGTTTGACAGTGGGATGTCAATGGAAGCTCATCAGAGAGCTTTGATATGTTTAATATTAAAAGTTATTCCTTAATGAGCCATCACAACATTATTATCACTATAATTAATGCTTTCATACCTATTGAATACATGAGACTGCCTTATACTGAATCAGACCTTGGTCCATCACAGAAAGTATTGTCTACTCAGACTGGAAGCAGTTCCTCAGGGTCTCAGGTGGAGGTCTTTCACATCACCTACTACAAGATCCTTTAACTTGAGATACTGGGGATCAAACCTGGGACCTCCTGCATGCCAAGCAGATGCTCTACCACTGAGCCATGGCCCCTTCCTGAATTAAAAATAACCCAGACATAGAATTAATTTTCTTTTTCATTGATTCTGTAATGCACAGAGCTCTAGATACACAGACATCACATTTGACTCATCTGTTTGGTTTGTTAACTCTTGTTATTTGTGTGCTAATTTGCTGCTATTCACAAATCTTACCAACCACCTTAGTCCAATCTCAACTATAATTGCCCAGTTATGTAAGCATTTTGACTCTAATTAGCTCATCCTGGCAACTAACCCCCCTCACCCTCTCTCTCTCCCTATATGTAATGGTTGAAGAAGTTTTGTTCCACTGTATCTGAAGAAGTGTGCATGCACAGGAAAGCTTATACCTTGAATAAAACTTTGTTGGTAAAGATGCCACTTGTCACAAACTTTGTTCTTTTCCTTTCTGTCATGAGAAGGTTACAAAAGTAGACATATTGTTAAAAGAATGGCCACCATATCTTGGTAACCATTCACTTTAGCTATGTCATAGCAACCTCCATAGTCTGAACTCTAATTTTTGGCTATGTTCTACAACAAGGGAGAAATATGAAAGAAGCTTACGTGAGACTGGTAGCAGAAGCTTAAATTTGCTCACCAAAATTCTTCAAAACACCTTTTCCCCAACTTTCCCAACACCTTTACCCTGCAACATAAGGCATTGATTTCAGTTGTGTCTATTGTTGTGAGTGATGTACCTGTTGTAAAATATTCAAAAGTATTTAATTACTCAGAGTATCAATGGATCTTGCTCTATTGGAAAGAAGAGATTTCTTTGTGTTTAAAAACCTTTATTTCTAAGGGTAAAAGGTATACAGGAAACCTACAAATAAACAAACATCTAAGAAGGAAGTCACCTGAAACAAACAACCAATCTGTATCACAATAGAAGTTACTTTTCCCGGGCAAAAGCCCCATTGGCTCTGTGCCAGTTTTCCCTTCCAGGTCAGTCTAAACAATAGCAATACTAGGTAAACAAGTTAACCCTATAATGACTGGATTGTCAGACCTTGCAAGCACATACATTTCCAACAGTACCATGGAACCATCTAAAAAAAAAAAAAATGAGCTACTAGTGTATGAATTTGGGAGGTTCAGACAAAAATAATTTTCTGTTTGTGCTAGTAAATCTCCAATAGGCTGGGATGTCTGAAAACACACAAAAGCATTGAAGTGTTTTCTGTTAAAGAAATCCATTTGATGCAATGTATCTGTTAATGCCAAATAATTTCAAAGAAAATATCTTTCTGTTCTGTAATGATGTCGCTCCTCAGATATAACCATATCTAGTATTGTAGGCCCAGTGCAAAGAGTGAGGAGATTGTGGGCGGCACCCCCTCCCCTATTTGCCAGAGACATAATGAACACCAACAACCTATTGGAATGAAAATAGCCATAATTTTATTGGTTACAGTAGCCGGAAGAGCCTTGGCACAGCATGGATAAATTGTTCCAGGCATCGGCCAAGCCACCTGCCAGCTGATGAGCTCCATCCCAGGCCACCTACTGGGGGGGGGGACCTGGGATAGCAGGATACAAGATTGCACTTGGGCAGTAGCCACTATCCTGTCATGACAGATGCCTTGACAGACCCCAAGCTGGGCATGTCCCCTTTAACACACCATCCCCAAATCCTTTATGGGGATCCCTTTAGGGAAGGAAATGCATTTGAGGAAAGAGGCTGGATGCAGGGCTTATAGCCCCATTTATAGCATCCTCCAGCACTCCTGCCACTAACCCAATCAAGGCATATTGGGGGACTCTGCCTCCCTGGCTCTCAAAAAAGCTTGCCCCTACACCCATCTCTCACCAGGAGGGGCAGGAGTAGCATTTTCATGTTGGAATGGTGCTTTCAGAAATGCTTTTCCATATGTAGCTACTGAAACTGTAAACTATACTTAAAATATCCACAGATATCTGGTTCTTACTCTGAATACCATCACTGTGGCTGATCTTTGGGAAAATTAAATTAATCGTCACATTTTTTAAAAATTATATATTCTTTGCAAGATTTCTGTTGAAGCATGGGAAGACTTCTTTCCCCTGATAGAAGGTAATAAGATCTTGTTGTATCAAGGTAGGGAAAGGAAGGGGAGCTTGTGAACCAAGAAAAGGGTCAAAATGAGAAATAGTGTCAAAAGGAACAGAGCATAATTAACTGGAAAAGAAGAGAGAATACAACCCACACAATCATGTCAGAGAGATCAACAAGGAATTAATACATGTGGGACCCTAGTAGCAACATAATGTGAACTTATAACATGACTCCTACTCCCACAGTGTCCTGAGTAACAGGTTCTGTGCATGTACCCAGGTATTCTCCATAATGGTTCCCAGGCTGTCAGCGTGTAAATTTCCATCCTACTTTTATTCCTCCTGCTAACAACAAAAGTGGTCTGTCATCTACCTCAAAACTGCTGTTGGGGATGATAATAGAGAAAACTCCATGGCAATGCATAAATATCTCGTATATACCCTTTTGGTACCATGCCTAGAACTATAGACTTGGTAAAACTTCCTTATACTGTTACAACATGGGGAATCCTTAAACGTATCCTTGCAATAAACTATGTCCAAAATACCCTTGATAAATAAATGCAGTCATTATAGCTAAGTGCTAATTAGTGTGTATCGTAATTAACTGTCACCTAATGAATTTGCTTAAAGATGTCTCCTTAAAAAGTCAATTAAATGCTTGAACAGACCTTTCTGTGTTTAATAAACTAATAAGAATGATTCATTCATTTTCCATGCCTGTTTTCCAGTAATAACCTAGCTGCTGTTTTTAATCTCTTTTATTAAACATCTGCAATTAATAAGCACTATTATCTGGATTGTGTTTTCATTCAGTTAAATGAAGTTAAAGTCCTTTTAGTTCATATTTTTTTAGAGTTTAGGCAGCTTCAGCAAAATGGTACAGGTGTAGCATCTGGAGGCATGGTAATGAATGAGAAAATTATATGCTATTGCAAAAGAAGTTTGACTTTAGCAACATGCAATCTTTGTAATGGTCTTAAATGAATAAAATAGGATATGTTCATGTCCGGACCATGAAATCTGAACTTCTTGACCTGCTGCCAGCTATACAGTCTTAAAAGAACAGAGTTGCTTCCAAACATGAAGTACAGCCCTAGCTCCAGTATCAGATTGCTAGAACATTTTGGCCACCCATATATGTGTTGAGAAGGGGGGACAACTCACTCATGGGTCCTCTTTCCAGTCCCGTGTAGGTGGGGAGAGCCAGCGGGGCGATGGGAGTCAGGGCCGGCCATGTAGGCAGCTGGGAGGATGGGTGGCTGCAAGGGCACAAAAAATCAGACTCTCCCCTCCCAGGATGACCTATGATGGGGCCTGAACTGGGTGAGGGGTAGGGGAGAGCCACTGGAAAGTAAAATGCACCATGTCACCTAGCCAGCTCACCTGACTTTATGGATTCATTTTGACCATCCATGGGTCCTGTTTGTGGTCCTGCACAGGCAGAGAAAGCCAGTGGGGTGACGGTGGCTATGGCTGACCATGCGAGCAGTTGAGGGGATGGGTGGCTGCAAAGGCATGAAAAATCAGGCCTAACCCCTCCCAGGACTCCCTATGATGGGGCCTGAACTGGGCTAGTGGAAGGGGGAGGGCCACTGGAAAGTATAATGCACTGTGCTGCCTGGCCAGCTCACCTGGCTATGTGAATTCATTTGCCCACCCCTCATTCCCTGAGTGTTAATGCTTTAGGGGAACAATGCATGTGGGGGCAGGTTGCCCTGTTAAGGGGAGGGTAACATGAAGAGGGATCCATGTGTGCAGTTCCTATTCAGCAGATTTTGCTTCAATTATCTGTCACAACCTGGGGCAATATCAGCATGGGGCCAGATCCATTTTAGGAAAACTGGCCAGCATGCCCATTTTCCCTGAATGTGGGGATCCCCTTAACGGATCTTGGGGTGAGGGCTTTCAGGGGTATGCCCAGATCAGGGACTACCAGTGGGGCTTGCTCAGCTCAGGGGCTGCCAGTGGGTTACCCTCACACTCATATGGGAAGGGGACCACTTAACAGCGATCGTCCTTGTGGAATCTGCCATCCTGCCATCCCATGGTTCTCCTCCACCCCAGCAGGTGGGCTGAAGTGGACTGGGTACATCAACTGGCAAGTGGGTCAGTCGATGCTAGGATCTGGTTGTCCCATGCTGTGTCAAGCCTTCTTACAGCTATAACCAATAAAAGTTGTGGCCATTTTATTCCAAAAGGTTGAGAGTGATTATTTTTATTGTGGGGTCATCATAGGAGGGATCTTTTGTTTTTACTGCCCTCTCCCCTCCCCTATTGCAAATGAGAGGTAGTGGAGATTGTTTGCCTTACCTTTCACCATGACTCTTACACCACCAAGGATACACAAATTGCCATTATCTATTTTGCACCAAATGCATGGTTAAACTCTAGATTCTGTGTCGGATTTCAAGAGCACTAGATCTCAGTTGAATAATAAATGAATTCCCATTGACATTAAGGGCATTTTCCTGGGTAGACTCACAGATACAGTGAACTCTCCAGCTACACTCCTGCTTTCTACCATGTGTAAGGCTGCCATGCCATCTAAACCAGCCACTGAGTAATGGTGATACAACCAAAGGGCAGATGGTAGGTCATGCAATGACCCAGTTTTACTACCATTGGGACCCAGCCATTTCCTAATATTTTGCTTCCTTGCAATATTTACATCAGAGGCCTGATTCAGTTTGGCTTCTATTCCTGTGCTGTGTGCTAATCCATGTACTCAGAAGACGCCTATCTAAAATGAAACTGAAAGGCATCTTCACTAACATTGCAATGATTAGAATGCTAAATAGATAAAGTAAACTGAGGTCATTTGAGACTAGAAGTTTTGGGCTTTATTTGATTTTGTAATAAATAATGTTTAATAACGGCACTGTGCTGTGCCCACCTCTTACACAGAACCCTTTGTACTATGCTAATGATAAATAGTAATTGCCATTCTTGTTAATTTTGTTTTCTTCTTAAAACTGATTTTGGATCTGCATGAAGATCAATACTTGCAATGGTGGGTAGCCATCATTCACATCTAATAACTAGCACAGGCTGACATGAGAACAGCTGTGGATTTTAATAAGTGAATGACATTAACAGAGTCTGGAGTTTAGACAGTGAAGCAACCTTTCCACTTGCCATGAGATGATATGCTGAATGTTGATAAATACAATACAAATAAGTGCCCCTTGTACATTTGAAGTTCTTTGGTCTTAGAGGAAAAAAAAATAGGATCTTTCTTCATCCATAATGCTAACTACTTTAAGGATGGAAAATGAATAATGAAGTCAACTCACTGTATTCAGGAATGTTCTTTGATTGCCAAGGCTGAAGTTTGCCCTTCATTATACAGTTTAACAATTCAAGGATTTATCTTTCACATACTCAAGCTAAGTGAAGCCTCACTAAATATATCACCGGGGTGGGTACAAGTTGCCCTTTAAAGACAATATTTTCATGACTTATTGAATCAGCTCTGGTAACTATAGTGGAAGAGTACAATTCCTGAATTGAATTATATAAGCTGTAGAAGATATAAGGCTATATAACCATTGGTAACTAAAACAAGATCCCCTTTCAGGTAAGTCCTAGTGAGTTAACAAGACTTTAACCCCAATATTCAGCCTTAGGAGATTTGGTAGGACCTACAGGATTGTAGCTGTGATAAGATACAGTTCAGTGATATGAGGGACACAAAAAAGTACAAGTGAATATGAGAATTTATTGCTAAACACCATCTTCTTCTAGGTACCCTGAATTCTCTCTTACCTCTACTGCCGGCAACTCCTCCCCTCTAGCCAGCAGGGATGCTCTTTAAACTCCCATTATCTTCTTAAACAATTCCTTTAATGGCATTTCACAAAAGTAAAAACATAATAAGAGATAAGAAATCAGATTCTGCATAAAATACAATTCTGTTAAAATTACCCTACATTAAACACTTACAAAATTTGCAACATATAAAGGCAGCAGCCAGTAAAAACTTTGCCACTAGTTCAGTTAAGTATTCCTCAGTGCTATTTAACAAAAATAGTAGTTTGTTCTTATAAAGATGTATCTCTAAATCACAGCAATCACTATAGCAGGAGGTTGGAGCCACATAGACAAAGCCTAAGTGCAGAGGAGAAGATGGATAATTTTTTTTAAAAAAAACACACACACCAGAAAAGAGTGTGAGAGAAAATAAAGTCAACTCTGTGGCAGCAGCTGCCACTAAAACAATATTTTTAAAAGATTCTGCACAGCCAATTTAGATCTCCACTGGCCAATCAGATGCCCTGTGGGACAAAAGCCCCACCTGGCCCCATCTGCTTTCTAAAAATACTTGGCAAACACCACAAAAGGGGTCAACAGGTGCCATTGTGCCCACAGGCACCATGTTCAGAACCATGTTGAGGAGTGAAAGAGAGCCAGATCCTTGGCAGAATGAGAATTCTTTGCCAGGGAATGGGCACAAGGAGGTGTGAGGGAGGGAGGGATTTTAAAAAGGAGAGAGAAGAGCTTTTCAGAGAAAAGGAATGGAGTGTGGTTTTACTTATCCTCATTCTGATGACCTGGATAGAGTACACTCCCTGTTTCGATGATCCAGAGATTGATAGTATGGGACTTTAGGCACAGCTTCTAAATGTCCCAAAGAAATAATGTTTTCTGGTTCCAAAAGAGAAGAGTGGAGTTGACAGTCTCTGAACCAGCAGTGGGGTGAAACTGCACAATTCTGGCTGGCAGAGCAGCAATAGTTATAGAAGCCTGCACAAAGGGATCACAAAGAATACTTGTATATTCCTGGAATTCAGGGTGAATCTATGGATTTCCTGAATCTGACTGAGTAAAAAGCGGGGGGGGAGAGAATTTCAATACATGATTGCATTCAGGCAGGGTAGACAAAAGAGCTAGCAGGATGGAGGCTTCATCCACACCTGAGGAAGGTTAGTAAGGAGACATCCAAGCAAAGTTAGTAAAAGCAATCAAGCTCACCTGGCTAGGGATGGACACAAATTGGTTCACGAACTAAACTCATGATGAATTCTGGCCAGTTCATGGTTCGTGAAGTGACGTTCATGGTAGGTTAATGGAATGAACTTTCCATAAACTTTCAAGCTGTTCATGGAGGTTCATGAGCAGATACATTTCCAGATAGACTGTATCTGCTCAATCAAAATGTATACAAAACTTCAAAGCAACAACTTCGAGGGCATGTAGAGGAGCATCCAGGGAAGGTCCCCTGAGACTTTGATGTCTCTAGCTTGCAGAAAATCCATTCTATACACTCCTGAACTTCCTGAACCTGCCCCCATCAAAATGAGTGTGTAGAACTGATCCTGTGCAAACTAGAGACTTGCACAGGGGATCTCTGGGTGACTCTCCTGTACCTGCTCACCAAGTTTGGTGAGGGTTGGATTTATGGAGTCTGAATTATGCCCCCCCCAAGAAAGTACCTCCAGAAAAGTGCTTTCTAGAAATACGACATCTAGTTCCATAGCTATGAAGGATTTCCCCTGAATGCTTACATAGAGGTTGAATAACATGGGGGATACAATTGCACCCTGTGGAACCCCACAGCTACTGGACCCTTTGAGTCCAATCCATACCTATTTAAACCAGACCAAGGCACATCCATCATACCTGTGTCTACCTCCAAACACATCTACCATATCAAAGGCTGCAGATAGTAGGAGCAATCAAAAAATGGTATTTTACTACATTCAGTTGGAGGTCATCAACTAAAGCCATCAGAGCCATCTCTGTACTATAGACTGGCCTGAAAGCAGACTGAAAGGGTCCAGAGCAGGAAAGTAATTGAAAGTAATTGAAGATGACCTGAAGTTAGTTTGCTACTGCTGTCTCAGCCACTTTTCCTAAAAATTGCAGATTAGAGAATGGGTGATAATTGACCACATCATTTTTTATAGGGATGGTTCTTTATGTAGGGTATGGATAACTGCAACTTTGAATAACTGAGAAAAGGTGCCCTGAGTTAGTGACTGATTTGTGATGGTTATCAAGGATTAATTAATATGGTCCATACATGATTTTAGCAACCAGGATGGACAGGGGTCCAGTGCACAAGTGGTGGCCTTCATAGATGCCAGGATCCTCTTAATATCCATCATAGTAACTGGGTCAAAATGGTCCATAAGCAGATCAAATGATGAATTATGTATTTCTGCTGCTTGACCTATATTATAGCAAGTTTTCAGATCAGAGTGTATTTGTGTTATTTTATCAGTAAAGAGCTTCTTAAAGGTAACCCGGGTTTGCAGGATGCTCTCACAATCTCCCTCACAATACTGAATTTGCTGATAATACTAACAAACAGCCCAGGAAGGCCCATCAGCTCACTTCCTGACCATTGTCAGCAGCTCTGAGTCACACCTGCCACCCAAGTTAACTCAGTCATCTACATCCAGACAACACTTATGGTTTCCATTATATCACCACCCGAGTACTCTTTTCTGGTATTCCCTTACAATGGGAAGTTTGAACTGTCCTATGACAAGTCAGCTTATGACCCTCATTTTAATGGTGTCAAACAGTCCCTTTTTACACCAGGACTTTTCTTCTACTTTTCATGTGTAGGAGATGCTCTTCATGTGATAATACCAACTTGGAGAGTTATTTGGGTATCAAAGCCTATCATTTCCCAAGCAGATAGGATCCCCCCCCTTTAACTGTTTTTCACAAAAAACAAAGAAACCCACACCCAATCCCATTTATCTTCAAAATATCTAAAGTGCCTAATGAACTCCCTGCCGAGCCAGCAGCCCTCCTAATCCTTCTCCAACAGCCCTCAACTCTGTCAGTTGGCCAACAGTTTAACTCCCAAACTCTTCCTTTTTTTCCAACATTCTAATCCACCATTTGAAAGTGATTGGCTGAGGTTTCTGGAGGGTAGAACTTGAAACCATCTGTCACAATGCTACAGCATCATGAAAATGTGAGCGTAGCTAATCAAAACAACTCTTCATCATAATGCAGGACAGAATCAAGTAGTTGCTTGCAGAATGTTAGGCTGACTCTTGCAGCAATGCACAATTTGTTTGTGCGTGCTAAGTACCTTCAAGTCATTTCCACTTTACAAAGACTCCAACGTATAATTAACAGACTTGCTCCAGTCTTGCAAACTGAGGGCCATTGCTTCCTTTATTAAATCAATCCATCTCTTATTGGGTCTTTGCCTTTTCCTGCTACCTTCAATTTTCGTAGCATTGCTGTCTTCTCCAGTGAGTCTTCTCATAATGTGACCAAAGTACAATAGTGTCAGTTTAGTTATTTTAGCTTCCAGGGAGAGTTCGTGCTTGATCTGATCTAGAACCAATTTATTTGTCTTTTTGGCACTCCATAGTATCTGTAAAACTCTCCTCCAACTATCCAATCTATTAGGATTATATACATGTGCAAAATATTCCAATCCTGAATGAGATGGGATGGTACTTTGCCTTCCTCTCTCCTTCCAATGCCTACACTGTTGTGCCAAATTTCCCTTTCAGTCTACTTTTCCCTGCTTGACTGATGCTGTATAAACCTTATGTTTCTCTTCCTGCTGCCTGTCCATCCAGATGTCTTACCCTCCTTTTGTCTCCAAATGTCCTTGCCTTGTTGGTCTGTCTTATCCTTGTTCTACTGTTCTTCAAGTTAAGTGGCAGTATTGCCAGATTCCATCACTGTATGCTACTGTCTGTGTTTGGAATCCTCCCTATCAATTTTCCCATAGATGTTAGTGTTAAACATAGGTGAAACATTGTTGTTTCCATTGCCTTCAAAAGAGAAACTCCTTTATTCCATCTGTCTGAAATTTAGCAGTGTGGATGTCCTAGGGGAGTGCTACAATCCCTCTGATTTTTGTCCAGTTTGGAAGACAGGCCATGAATGAACAGACCCAAGAAGAGTTGTGTCTTCCATTGAAACCAATGGCAAATAATGAAACAGCATTATGAAAATGAAACAACAATAATGAAACAAAGCCATGCAAAACAACCAAGTAACTAAATGGCCCCTTTTGGAATTAATAACAAAAAAACCCAATACATACAAAACAAATTTGCATGCCCTGGTCTAGCATGAATTGATCCAGATATGGACAGTTCATCTGTCTTTGCCATTAATAAACTCTGAATTGGGCAGCTAGCTAAAAGGGGCCCACTGTGACATCTCACATTTGGAAGTCAGTAACTGTGAAATGTTAATTTTAAAGAATGCAGTGAAGAGCTTGATACTACTGGAAATCAGTATGTAATTGAGTGTGTGCAATCGGCTTTGTTGAACTATTGAACACATGCAAACAGTTTGAATACTGGTAAACAGTGTGCAGAACATTCAGGTGTCCTGACACTTCCGAACAGCATGAGAGCTGAACTGGTGGTGAGTGATCAAATATCTATGAGCAAAACTTATTAGTATTTGAACATATTTAATATTAAATATGATAGTTTATAACATTTGAAAGCTCATATGCTATGGCATTTCTAGTTTTACAACTATTTATGTTTTGCAACCATCTGATATGGTAAGGCCATATTAGAAATGTTTCAAGAGATTGCTCTGGATTCCAAAACGTGTTTTTCTATTCAAAGAGAGATATTTTGTTTACTGAAGAAGTCACAAACATAGGATACCTCTGCGGTGGAAGATCATTTTTGATCCAATCTATTATGCTCATTCTGGCTTGTAATAGCACCTCTTCTACCCCATAAAGACAGATCCAGAGAATAGTCATATTGGCCTGCAGCAGAACAGCTAGATTTGAGTCCAGTAGCATCTTTGAGACAAACAAGATTTTTGGGGTATGAACTTTTGAGAGTCAAAACTCTGATGATGGGAGCTTTGACTCTTGAAAGCTCCTGACCCAAAAAATCTTGGTTTCAAAGGGGCTGCTGAACTCAAATCTAGTTGTTCTATCCCGTAAGTACAACTGGGCCTGAAGCAAGAAATGGCTAGTGTGTCCCCCCCCCCGTAGCAGGATGCCTTCGTCATTGTTTTTAAGAAGAATGTTAAAAAACAAACTATAAAGAAACACTTACTGTTCTTCAAAATGCTAATAATGTAGTAGGAAAAGGCTGGACTGTACACCACTTGAATGTTTCCCTTTCATTGCAGACCCACTGGGTAGTAAGCAGTGAGTTTGCCAACAGGTAGCTGGCACTGGGTGGGAAACTGGAACACAGGGACATGGTATGTCATGTTGACAGCGTGAGATTATTTCTGGGGTAAAAATGGCAGTGACATCACACCACTCTAGGATTCAACAAAAACTCAATGTTTTTATCATAGCATTTCCACTAAATCATAGAACAGCATGATGTCACTTCCAGGTTTGCTCCAGAACTGAGGTCATACTGTTGGTGCAATGGTGATTTTTATCTTATTTTTCCCTCCACCCAGTCTCCTGAGTGACAGCAGGGGCCACAGGATTCCCAGGAAGAGGTCTCCTGGTATAGGGGAATACTTGGCTCCCCTACTATTAATCCAATTTAAGGGGGTGAAAGAGGAGAGTGCAAAAGTTGGCTTGAAACTCAACATCAAAAAACCTAAGATCATGGCATCTGGCCCCATCACTGCTTGGCAAATAGAAGGGGAAGTCATGGAAGCAGTGACAGACTTCATGTTTCTGGGATGCAAGATCACTGCAGACAGTGACTACAGCCATGAAATTAAAAGACACCTGCTCCGTGGGAGGAAAGCGATGGCAAACCTAGACAGCATAATAAAAAGTAGTGACATCACCTTGCCAACAAAAGTCCATATGGTCAAAGCAACGGTATTCCCAGTAGTAATGTATGGCTGTGAGTGTTGGACCATAAGGAAGGCCAAGTGCCAAAGAATAGATACTTTTGAATTATGATGCTGGAGAAGACTCTTGAGAGTCCCTTGGACTACAAGGAGATCGAATCAGTCAAAAAGAAACCAACCTTGACCGTTCCCTGGAAGGTCAGATACTGAAGCTGAAGCTCAAATACTTTGGCCACCAAATGAGAAGGGAGCACTTACTGGAGAAGACCCTGAGGTTGGGAACGATTGATGGTAAAAGAAGGGGACAACAAAGAATGAGATGGTTAGACAGTGTTATCGATGCAACAAACATGAACTCCGGAGGACAACAGAAGACAGGAGGGCCTGGCATGATGTGGTCCATGGGGTTGCGAAGAGACAGATTCGACGGTGCGACTGAACAACAACAACAAACTAGCCATATTGCTGGCCTATCTTGAAGATGCTCCAGCATAACCTTAAAATATTCTTGTGGAGCAATCCAATGTCACTGGTCTGTAGCCAAGCAGCACAGTTGAAATTCAATCATATACATACATGGGCAATGGGCCCATTTCAGGAGCACCTTTCACTGATAGGACAGATCTGGGGGGACAGCAGCTACAGATCTCTAGCAACCCCCCACAGAGGTGATTCCCCCTATGGTGGATCCCCCCATGCTACTGCAAGAGGCATCATGGATGAAGGAAAATTGACTGGAACCATCCGAGGCAGCTTCCCAACTCCAGCTGACCTGGGGCCATAGCAGAGAATGGAAGGGAGTGCCCACTGTGCCAATCCCTGGTGCCTTCCGACACCCCAAATGGGATGGAAGGCTGGACACTGGTCCTTGTGGGAGCCAAGAGGGTAGCAAATGGTACTCATCCCTGGAGCACAGCACCAATATAAGGAGCAATCCTGTGCAGGCTTACTCAAAGCCAAATCCCATATTATCCAACAGGGTTTATCCCCTCAAAAATGTGTCTTTTCCACAGGTAGGAAGCACACAGTGATTTGATGAAGATTTGATATGTGCCAAGGATCCTGAATCCTGAAACAGCCCCCCCCCCAGATGATCCAGTACTGCACCTCTGAATCACTGACCCAACAACAAGGCCTTGCCCCCTGAAGGCCCTGAGACCTGGAAATGCCTGTAGCATGCCAGTGGTGCAAGCATGGTGGGGGCCACACCCAGATGGAGACAACACAATCAATATGCAAAAAAAAAAAAAGGGGCAATGATAATGTGTACAAGATAGTACAAAAAGAATGAACACAGCAGTGAAACAAACTAGGATAAGGCATGTATCAGTCCCAGGGGAACAAGAAGACCAGGATGCAGGGGTGCCACATCACTGTCGATCATAGCATGTGGCAACAGCAACGGCTAGCACTCCCTGTGATGCTTGACACTGAGCAGGTCCAAACAATGCTGGAAAGCCTCACCATGCCCCCAGTGAATTGGTAAAGGTGCCTCCTAATGTCCTTGAGGCCCGTAGGCCAGATGCCATGAGGAAGGCTTGTAATGGCCAGATGCACCACTCCATTTCCTGTAGCAACCCTGGACACCCCCTCCTCCATGTATTGCTGCACCATCACCGGCTGGTCCAGGTGGGCCTCCTGCCAGTGCAAGACCACCAGCATGCCCACAAACAAAGCATCTACAAGGAGGAAGAGGGGCTGGAGTGCTGCAACTTGCAGGACCACTGGGATGTACCCAGTCCCCCACATTCTGGCTGAGGTGCAGGGTCTATCCATCCAGCTGATGGGTGCAGTGGAGAGGTTGGTCACAAAATACCTGTGGCTTGGAAGATGGGAGAGGGTTGATTGGTGCCTTCCAGTCCTGGTGCTCAAATAGCACACCCACCTTCAGGACTGCCAAGGTGGAGGGGCAGCATTCTGTCCATGTCTAAGACAGCTGCCCATTCCAGGTTATAAGGAGCTGAGGATGATGATGTCCAGTGGTGGCAGGCCACTCAGACTTCAGCAAGCCCTATTCTTCATGACCTTTCTGAGACACTAGGGCTCAGTTCCTTTTTCACTACCAGCTAGGTGGTCCTTCTGGCCAGAGACAATGGCTGAGAGTGGCACACTCATGAAGATGGTTGCTGCCCATACACAGTCTGTTGCAGATGTGAGGTGAAGTTGGGGTGGAAGCATTATATGGGGCAGTGGCAAGGAGCCACTGTGGGCCATGCCGGCCATCTAGGGAGGGGTGGTATGTCAGCACTGGCCAGGGTGGAGGACCACTCTGACCTGTAATTCTCCTGTCACCATACAGTGGATGGCTAACATGGCTCCAGTGGTCCAGTGTATAGTCATCAGATGGCTGTCCAGAACAATGGCTGTCCAGACCTTTTGCTCATGTTAGAAGGCTACCTTCTTGACTTTCCAGTGTGTGTGTAGCTGGGCCATCAACCACAACAGGCACATGGTGAGGGCCTGTTGCATGCTTTCCCATTCCCCCTCACTTGGCTGGGTTGTATTGGTGATCAGCAGGGCATGTCCAGGCTGTCCACCACTACCTGCAGGATCATGCTAATGGTGAGTGCCAGCCACATAGGCCCCATTTTGTAAAGAGATGTTTTCCTTTTCATTCACCAGTGTGGTCCCAACCTGTGATATCAACCAAGTGATCCAGCTGCAGGAAAGCTTCCTATGACTTCGCTGTGCCCCAGGGTCATCAGGAGGCTTCTATAGGAGAAGTATTCTTTCAGCATCCTTGCTACCAAATGTGTTCCTGGACCTGCTTCCATTTGACAAGGCCCTGGATTTTCTTTCCTACCCATGACTGGTCCATAGGACTGGTCCCCCATCCTTACGCCAGGGGACCTCCCTTACCTCTCAGCAGGGACAGCAGCAGAAGCCACTAAATGGTCATGTTGTGAAGTGTGACAAAGATGGTAAAGAGCTTGGTGAGGCCTAGGGCCTATATGGCCCTACAGTCCCCTGTGCTATGCAGACATTGGAAGCTCATCTTCGGCTGGCCAAACACCAGTTTCATGACCATGTGGGTCCAACAGGAGCCCTGGTTGTAGGTTGTATGGTTTATCTCTGGCCATGGCAATGGTGGATTCAAGACTGGGCTGCTCATTGCTTTTATTCAAAGTGAACAAAAATAGTTCTAAACATATTGCTTTTCCATAATTAACATCTGAAACATTTTTGTCATGACATATGAAACCTTAATTGTGGATTACAGGCTTTAAGAACATAAGAACATAAGAGAAGCCAATGTTGAATCAGGCCAATGGCCCATCTAGTCCAACACTCTGTCACACAGCGGCCAAAATATACCAGGTGCCATCAGGAGGTCCAGCAGTGGGGCCAGGACACTAGAAGCCCTCCCACTGCTGTCTTCTCTCTCTCTCTCTCTTCTGACTATGTGAAATATTTCTTAGAATTATAACAAATCAGAAAGCTACAAAGCAATGAGCATTTCTTACATGGTGGTTCTGGTTTTGTTTTTAAAAAGTGGCTTCTAAGAAGAGTAATGGAGAGGATGACTTGATAATAATGGGATTGTTTTTTTCTGGGCAGTTGATACTAGAAAAGGTAATTCACTTTTCAAACTAATCCTCCAAAAGCTAGGTTGGATATCTAATCTTTTGCTTGCAGAAGACTGGAAATGCACTGGTGGTTTCAATCATGAAAGAACAGAAATAACAAAATTTCTGTTTACCTTTTGGGAGTAGAGGAGTCTGGTCAACTTCATTCTTTAAAAATATACTTCTTGTGTACTGTTTTAACTACCATCTCCATTGTAGCTTATTCAGACATCCTGAATGTTCAATATAGAGTTATCAGGTAGCTTCGGGAGTGTAGTCAGAGATTTACTAATCATGGCCCCACCTGAACAGCATCCATTTGTAAATGCACTTAAAACCTAATTGGGAATACCAGGAAAACTTTGCATCTGAAAGTTATTCTGGCAATTTGTTGTCTAGTTTCATTTTCACAAGCAGCAGGTAGTAAGAAGGAAAGGAATGGCTCCTTAGAAATCTGCCTGATAGAGGTGTCATTCTGCCAGAACAGTTAGTCCATTTTCCTGTCAGACACAATTGTCTTGATACACATACAGACACACTTAGGAGATGTGAAAGACTTCAGTGAGGATAAGATGAAATTAACTCTTTGTGTGAGAGAATTACTACTTCAGGATCTGACATCTGTTGAATATATTTATTTAAAAGCACTGTGTCCATTAGGGTAGGTAACTGTCCTGTTCATAGAGTGGAAGGACAGGTTCAGCTTTCTTTAATCATTGGTCTATTTGTTATTGTTTATTGGTTTTCAATCTGCTGCTGTTGTGAGGCTCAAGTTTTAAATACTTGTTATGTGATTATATGAATATTTATTGTTTGATGATCCTGAGAGCCATTTAAAAATCAGTTGATTTAGAGTGTGAAATAGAGCTGTTTTAAATAAATTAAGTAGATAAACTTGGAAATCAGTTTGATAGAAACAGGTTAGATGGAATGGGGAGGGGGTGACTGCTCCAGCCCAGGTTTTAATAATGAATCTTAGGGCTAAACTAAACATGACAGTTTCCTTGTGGCTATCATGAGGACATTGTCACATCTGGTTTGGCCCTTATAGGGCGTAGCATGAAACCTGCCAGAGACAGAAAGAGAAATATGCATGAGGAATGAAGCAGCAGCTGCTGCTGGACATTTTAAAATTCAGTACTTTCAGGATTTTACAGTTATGCCATATTAGGACATGACAAAGGGAAAGGTCCACTTTCTGAAACAGGCAAAAAATAGCTGTTCCCGGAGAGCAGGTGGATTTGCTAAGGGGAGATTCTGAGTTAGCTGATTTTCTGGAAAAGTAGAACAAGATATTATTAGGACTGATTGATGTAATCAGAATCATTAAAAAATTCAGCCTTTCACTAAATCAGGTGTGGTTAGAATATAAATAGAAGAACACATTCTGTCTCAATAAAAGGTCATTTCTGAATGCTGCATTTCTTCAGTTTCAACCACCAGCAATGTTATCAACTTTATCCCATTAGGAATTCTTACCTGTTTCTGTTCCTCAAATTGCTCCTTTGAATATTGTTGCTGATCAGGCCCATAGCCACAGTGGGGCATTTTGGGGCCTGGCCCCCTGACTTCTTGCCAAGCCCCCCCCCAACTTCTATCCAGGCCCCTGGCTCTCTGGGCCACCCAGAGGACTCCCCACCACCACCCCTTCCCCAAGCGTGGCTTGCTTCCGCCATGTAGGCAAGCAGAATGTGAATGCCGCAAAAGTGAGTTTTTTAAATTTGATTTTTATTTTATTTTTTTATTTTGTGACTTATTCAAAGGCCCCCTGAATTGCAAAATCCTGGCTACAGGCCTGTTGCTGATATTTGTAAGGGAAACTGCCACCTGCAGAAAGTGTGCAGATCTTTAGCTAATACCACAACCAAATCTAATTGCACTGTATGTGGAATCAGGTATGGGCTGAGGTTGTATACCTAGTAAAACTGTTATGTGATGGCTCCACTATATGTCCAAGTCTGATTTTGCAGTGTGGAACAGCATTTTACAGTTTATAGATTTTACAGATTTGAATCTAGGACTCTCAGAACACAGTCCCACACTTTAACTGCTATACCACCCTGCCTTTCTAGCTATCTGACTAGATGGACCAATGATTCAATTCAATATGAGACAAATCTTTACAACTTATATTGGTCCAAATATATTTGAGTGACTGTAAAGCTTAAACCATTTATTTGGATAGGACAGGCAACTTTACAAGGGATTTATGCACTTGTGCTTATTTGACATATTAACACCCCAGCTTTCAATACAATAGCAGTTAGAGGTGGTGGTCTGAAAGTATTTAAGGATACCATGGAACTTTGAAACAGAAGCCAGGTCAGGGGCATGTCATGTAAGATTATCCATTGCTGGAAAGCCTGACCAGGGTCATTATAAGAAACAGAAAAGGGAAAGAGTAGTATTTCTCAGCATTATGATATAACCTGAGTTTAGAAAAGCACTGTTCTTTATATTCAAGGCTCAGTGGCAGCCATAGAAATAGGATGCTGACAGATAGTAAGGTCTGTGTTTTATCACTCCCTATGGAAGTAAGGAAAGTTTTTGCTTCACCACCATGAATAAGGTTGCCAGACCTGCTTCAGCAAACTCTGGGAGATTTTTGGAGGGCTGCCTGGTGAATGTGTACTTTCAGGGGATGACATCACTTCCTTCATGCTGTTCTAGGAATCTCCCAATCTCTATGGTCTTTACCACAGATATTGAGGAAATGCTTAGAGTGGCACAGAAGAAGTGATGTCACTTCCAGGTGGAGGGTCACTGGCCGTGACCCTACTTCCAGGTGATAATCTAGGAATTTTCTCAATCTCTAGTCTTTCCCATAGAAATTTAGGAAAATTCCTGGTGTTACCATCAACACAGCCCCCAATTTTTCTCTTGCCACTAAAATTAGTGAGTGCAGGGGCCTGAGATCAGGGGTGCGAAATTGCCTACTGTCACCAGGCAAATGACAACCGTAGTGTATGATAGTGTTCCTGTGAGGGACAGTCTTGGGCCAATGACCTCATGAAGCTAGTCAGGGAGTGGCTATTTAAGACAGTCCTTACTCCTGGCTTTCAGAAGGAGGAAGGGGGGGAGGGAGGAGGAGTTGGATTTATACCCTGCCCTTCACTCAGAGTCTCAAAGTGGCTTACTATCACCTTCCCTTCCTCTCCCCACAACAGACACCCTGTGAGATAGGTGGGGCTGAGAGAGCTCTTGAGAGAACAGCTCTGAGAGTACTGTGATTGACCCATGGTCACCCAGCTGGATTTATGTGGAGGAGTGGGGAACCGCAGATTGGAGACCGCTGCTGTTAACCACTATACCATAACCTGAATAAAGCCAGTCACTTCTATGGCTGAGCAGGAAATGGAGGGAGGGCTCTCCTTCAGACTGGGTTGGGGGAAAGGCTTTTTTCTTTTCTTTTTTTTGTTGGTGGGGTTAGGGCTGCTGTAAGTAGACAGGGTCCATTTGGACTGATTAGTCTCTGTTCAAAATCTCTGCAAAAAGGCAGTATCTCCTCAGTGGCATGTATTCTGTCTCCTGTCCCTACCACTTGTGCCAATCTCATGGATGCTATAGAAAGAGCAGAGCTTTTCAATGTCCTGGGGTGAACCCTGGGTTAAATATATGATTTATTACAATACTCTGAATCTCAGTATCAGCTGAGATGGCACATCAAGCTGGTTGAAGTGTAGCATCCTCTGTTTATTGCACTAGGTCTGAGGGATCTTGATTTTAATCCCTAAAACGGTTAAAGATAAAATATGTTTTGACTACAGCAATCATGCTGAGCAGTGGGGGACCATTTAGCCTACTTATGGATTCCAGCGGGGATGTGGGACAGAATTCATTCTGTTGCTACAATTCAGAATAGCCTGAAGAAAAGAGTATCTGTTTTTCAATCTATGAGCATATATCAGTGGACAAAACTCCCAGCTGCCAACTTCACTCGTTTCTTATCTGGGTTTAAAAGACTCAACTAAAACCAGCATCTAACTTGAAGCACATGATGCATTCCCCTAAGTCAATAGAAGTACTAAAGCAATTCTAACAATGCATGTGTTTACGTGTCTTGTTGGATCATATCCTAACTGAAACTGAAAAATGGAAGATGTCTGAGAAGAGCTGGTCAGTTCTAGCTTATTGTTTGGCATTGAAATATCAAATGAACTACACACAAATGTCAACAAATATGTCCTCAGATGCTAATTAAATGAAATTCATGACAAGTATTCCAGCTATAGAATGATTATAATATAACCAGTGAAAAGTAAAATTTCTTTACATCTTCTCAATCAAGCACTCCAAATAAGATGACCAAAATGAAAATTGGAAAGCATAGCTACTTATACTGTCCTATGCTAACTCTGTTCCTCAGGTAATTTCCTATTTTTACTGTACATTTTCCAGGTTGGTGTGTTCCAAGTAAATTCAGGCAAAAGAACTACAAGGAGTAGGTCCAACACTTCAGATTGTTTTATTTTGGAGGTACTACTTAGAAATTAATAAATAGCTGACTTTGTGGTAAAAATTGTACAGGAATGTGAATAACAGGTTGCTCAGAGTATTTTAGAAGTCATTGAATGAGAATTTTATTTTAATTTATTACTTGCAACTTGGTATTGCCAAGTTAGTTGCCTTAAATTTTCAGAGAAAGTCAGAGTATTTTTATAAAATATGAATAAGTAAACTACCTTCATAAAATGGGTTTATGGAGAACCAAAGTTGAACAAGACAAATGAAATCAAGATGGGTAGCTGTAGCTGCTAGAATGCTTTACTTATCAGTAAGGCTTAATTAGAAAGAAAACAAAAAGCAAAGTTCCAATTTTATCCAGTTAATTAATTTCTCTCAGTCTCTTTGAATCTAAGAGCTTTAAGTATTAAAGTTAGGAAGGGAAAAGGATACATCCATCAGCTACTTCATCTTGACAGCATCCTCTTGAAGAGAACAAACTTTTACTGCATTCGATATTAACTGTGAAACCAAGCCAAATCCACAGCCCTAAACTAGTTGCCAGAGGACATTAACACAACAAACTTTTAAGTTCATTTGAAACAAATTGCACTTATGCTTTTGTATGTATTTATATTTTAATGTGGATGTGAATCAGTTATGTAAGTTATATGAGTACTTGGGATATGACTAATTTTTTAAAACATGAACCAAACTTCATTTGTAAATATGGAAATGTTCTGAATAAGCACAGAATTGTTATCGATATTTGGGAGTTATCAGAAGACTTCTGATCTGACAGTTATTTGTATGTTTTCACTTTCTGGCATAGGAATGAAGCAAAAGGAGGACGTGATTCATTATTAGATGATATATGTATAGCAGGGACATTATCCAACCTGAAGAGTTCACTGACCAGCACCACTGTAATTGGAATCTTTTTGCTTGGTTCACTGACCAGCACCATTTACCACTGTTTGTGTGATTTTAATGTCTCTCAAGGCCCCATTAGATCTGAAATGAACCTATCCTAATGTAAAATCCTGTTTAAAAAACAAAAAGACCGGTGCTTGCCAATAAAGCACACACTTTTGCCCACCCTCCACATCCTTGGATGGAATCACAAGGGTGAAGGGAGCCTATGAAGGCTGAGTGCAGGAGTGCTGGGCTATCAGGGACAGCTGACTGGCCAGATCTGGTGCTGGCAGCCATTCCCTGATAATTCCAGCCAACGACAAGCTCCCTGCCCACCTGCCCTTTGTTTACAAACATGTGGGATTAGCCAGTCGCTGGTTTTGGGGCTGAGCAGGAATTTTTTTGGTCTCAATCAAATTGATTGGTTGCATTATAGACAGATCTATGATTTCTATAAAACTGATAAAAAATGGTTGGGTTCAGGGGAAATCATAATGAAATTGAAAAGTTGTGGCTGGAGGGAGGGAAGAAAATGATATCAAAAATGTATAAAATTTTGTTAAAATGGTACACAGAAGATGAAGTAGTTAAAGAGCAAATGATTAAATGGGCAATTAATATGAATAAGGAAATATCTATGTAATCTTGGGAATTCTTATGGAAAAATGCTATGAAAATATCTACATGTACTAACCTTAAAGAAAACTGTTTTAAAATGTGTATAGCTGGTATATGACACCAAAAAAGATAGCTAATATAGGTAAAAAAATATCTAACAAATGTTGGAAATATAAGAATGCCGAAGGTTCCTTTTATCGTATGTGGTGGACTTGTGATAAAGCGAAATATTTTGGACTGCAATACATACAGAGATGGAAAAAATCTTGAAATGTACCTTCAAGAAAGAACCTGAAATGTTTCTTTTGGGTCTTAGGCTAGAAGAAATAAACGTCAGTAAAAGAACATTGTCACATCAAGAACAACTGCTAGAATGGTCTATGCTCAAAACTGGAAAAATGAAAAAATTCCTGAACTCTGGGACTAGCTGAGAAAACTGCTATTTATGGCAGAAATGGACAAATGGACAAGAAAACTTAACAACTCAGAAGTAGAATCTTTTGTGGCAGATTGGAATGACTTCAAAGAATATGTGGAGAAACTTTGGGAAATGAAGGATAGTATATTTAGCCTGGAAAACTACTAGTGATGTAATAAATGTATACAATTAATAAGTACCAGTAGTGGTTGTGAACAAGTAAGTTGTATTACCTGTAGAATTTATATGATAACAGTGAATTAATATGTATTATGTATTGATAAAATGGTGGAAACAATGCTGGGAGCCAACGGGGAGTTTGAAGGAAAGGATATGATTGACATTATTTTAGCTAAACTTTGAAGTATTGTATATCCTAATAAAATTTGTTTTTTTAAAAAAAAATTGATTGTGAGGGGGCCTTTTTCCACCTGCTTCACATGGTCCAAGGGTATGTGGCATAAAGAGGCCTGGAATCTGGTTAGGCCCTTTCTGGGAAAGTGGGAAAGCATGGGTTGAGGGGGTAGATTTGAGATGGCAAGCACCCTGAGATATCAGCAACTGGGGGGATCCTCAAACTGGGTACCTAGTGGATTGGCAGTCTGGGAGGCTTGAAAGGGGGGCCCTTGGGGTTGGGGGAGCATATGATGATCCTTAAGGCTTAGCAGTCATGGGCAGGAATTTGTTCCTCTGTCTCTTCTACACACTTGGAGTGTGGGCTATGATGGGTAGGGTCCGGAAGGATTCCAGACCTGGCTCTGAACCAGGGTGGGTTTGCCCTGTTAAGAAGCCTGCCTCGCAGGCACAATGCAATCCCATGCTTAAATGGTATAAATAATGCAGATTAGCTTGTACATAAATCAAGTCTCAGTTTAACCCATAACTTGCATTGTGTTTCATTCAAGGGGTGGGTGGGCAAAGACTCTATTGCACAAGCTTTTCAAAGTAGTAGCACATAAAACAGGGTCTCACTAGTTGTCCAGGAATATTCAGTTTACAGGAAAAAAAATTATATACCCTAGCTCCAAACTGATTATGGCTTTAAATGTCAAAACCAAAACTTTTATTAGGACATGAAAATTAAAAACTGCCAATGTGTACAAATGAATGAAGTTTTAATGAATGGAGTTGGATCAACATTGGTGTACTACAATCAAAACAGATAGTCCAGGACAATAACTTAGAAGTCTCATTTTGGGCTAACTGAAGTTTCTGAGAACATTTTAAAGGCAAGCCCATCTAGAATGTATTACAACAATCAATCTGTAGTATTTGCTATGTGTGATGGTGACCATCTTCTTCTTCAAAGAGACATTTATTACCTTCAACTAAGTAACCAAGCCTTCTCTTCTTAAAAACAGACAAGAGGTAAGAGGAAAGCATAGATGTGGTTGACATTACATTTCTAAGAACTTGTACACATCTTCAGATTGGCTAGTCTGAAAAGGAACAAAGAACACAATGCAAACATTAGGGATGCTTGGACATATGTGGGTTCTGATAACTTCATAATAACCAGGTGCAATTCTCACTGTTTTATTGACTGATGGGCAAAGACTCATTGGAACTACGGAGCTCCCACCCACCCGGCATTGCCACTGGTGGGCGGGGGCTCTTTTTGCCGCTCCGAGGAAGCATTCGGGGGCAGAGCCGGCTGCTTCAAAGGGCCAGGCTCCTCTCCCGCCCTTTGTCAGATGCTCCGTGTGCTCGCCCACCCTCCCACCCTGTGTTTAGTGCAGGCTTTGGCTGGTCACCATTTTGAAGGGGCCAGGTAGGAATTTTTCGCTTCTACCCATATTGGCAGAAGTGGTGGAGGTGTTTTCGCCTACCTTGCACTGAGGGCAGTGGTTTTAAGGGAATTATTGTGGGGAGTTCTTAATTAGTCTGGTCACTGAGCAGGTGTGTGCAAGCAAGAAACGGAACTGGTGAGCACCTTTCGGCATATCCCGTTAGGGAACAGGCGGTCATCATGAACTGCCTTCGGATTCTAAGGTCCTGGGTGGGGAATGGTGATCACCTCTGGGAACCTTTTAGGGCAGGCTCCTCCCTGCAAGTTGGAAGGGGCAACCAGTTGCTGGGCTGCTGGTTACGAGCCAGAGAGTAAATGGCTCACAGCCGGAGCTGGGTGACCCGCCCTTTAAGGGCAAGGAGGTTGGTCAGGGAAGTGATGCCTGCCTTGCATGTTCCATGCTTGCTTAGTTGTTTATTGCTGCAATGTTCTGTTAAATAGTTAATAAAGTGGCCCTTGTTTAATTCCAAACCGTTGTCTGTCTCACTATTCCGACTGGGGGGGGGGCAACTGGTAGGTGGTGGTTGCATAACAGCACTTACACATACTCAGTTTTCAGGCATGTGTGTTGTCTCTTATATTCCGATGTCACTACTACATAGACCTAATTATTTTTTTTTATGTCTCTCCTCAAAAACGAATAAGTTCCACCTTTTGTTCCACCTTTTGTTACTCTCATTAATGAATTCTCAATTCCATTGTTTTACTGCTTACAACTCAGCACAGAGGTTACAATTACCCATAAAACCAGGAATGGGTTTGAAAGAATATGGGAATGGGTTTAATGTGTCTCTGCAAGTAGATTGAGGCTGAGTTCTTTACCTGAGTAGACCTGCTTGAAGATGGACTGGGAGGCCAAAACACCCCTGGAAGGATTCCCCAACTCCATCTTCACTGGTTGGAAGGAAAGGACAACAACCTTCCAACCACTAGATTATACCATTCAGTTATCCTTCTCTCAGTTTTGTACCTTTTATTTTTTACATATAACACTAATAAACTTTGTTGATAATTTCCAAATCTATGAATACCTACTGGAGAATAATTCCCAAGAAATCCATGGGAATGAGTCTAATTGGTCCTTATTAGAAAAATGCAGTCCTTCTTCCTGGGAGTAAACTCACTGAATAAAAGGGGACTTACATCTGAGTAGACTGATTTAGGGCTGGTCGAGAAGAATGATTTTATTCACAGCAAAAGCCAGCACTTTTAAACCAGATAAAACCAAAGTAGGTTGAACAAGAAAACCAATAAAGGAATAAAATGTAATGTGTAGATATGAGGCCTGGCAATTATGATGGACATACAAAATGGCTGAAAGCCTAACATTTACCTGGCTGAGCTACTAATAACTTTCTGTTTCTTAAGGCAAGCCAACCAAATTTGGCTAATTTAAGTATAACCTCAGGGTGCCTATTTTCCAATAAGTTCTTCAGGAGTTGTATTTTTTGACTGGAAGTGAGAGGAATATTTGTGGGAGATGGAAGGGCATCACAGTACTTGTTATATGCCTTGAATCATATATGACATGCATTAAGGTTTCTACACCTTCATTACAGCAAGGGCATATATGATCTTCAAATGGCATTTTATTAAATCTTCCCACCATGACCACCGAAGGGAGAGTGTCCCACTTCATAAGTGTGATTGTTCTCCTGTATTCATAGTTTTCTAGTTGGTATAAGTAAGGTATGGGAGTTACACTGTTAATTGGCTCTAGAAGGGCATGCCATTTTAGTGTGCTGTAGAGATCGTTTTGTCTGGCAATGTCTGGTATTCTCTGATTCACCATCTCTTGCTTTATTATAAGTGAGGGAGTTAAGATATTGTTTTGCAAGGGCTGGTCTGTGAAGCCCAAACTGCCCTGAAAAGCACTCATTCCCATTCCAGGGACCATCATTCTAGTCTGGGGCTCTCATTCCAGACCTTGGGGACTGAGGGTACAGTCCTAAACTGGTTTATTTAAAAAAAAAAAAAAAACAGGTCCAATTTTATTCAATGAGGCTTACTCTTAGGAAAAAGGATCACAGCTCATTCTACTTTCAGGCAATGTGTTTGACCTATTCCCTTAATTTTTGGGATCTGTTCTTTGTTTTATTTGCAGCTTTGCTAGGGAGGGAGCAGTTCAATTATCTTCAGCTGGTGCTGTATCCTAGTGGTAAATTTTGAGAAATGAGCTGTTTAGTGTACTAAATGCTCTAATCCTGAGATTGGTTCACCAGATTCACTAGCCATAACTGAAGGTTTAACTGGTGAACTAATTCATAGCAAAGATCATGTCCTCCCTAACAAGCAGTAGCTGTAGCAACAACCAGTAAGCCACTATATTTTTTGCAGTATCTAAGCAGATGTGCATGACCTTTATTCACAAAATGTTTTGCAAAAATGTCTCAACATGCTACTGAGTTCACTCCTCCTTTCTTTTCCTGAGGACCAGCCCTTAATGACTTGAAAAACTCCACTAAATGATATTGAGTGGATACGATGGTGGCACAGAAGAAGGCATTCTTCATCACTACCACCACTATATAATACTATATGAGGGAAGGGGCTGTGGCTCAGTGGTAGATCATCTGCTTGACATGCAGAAAGGTCCCAGGTCTAATCCCTGGCATCTCCAGTTGAAAGTACCAGGTGGTAGGTGATATGAAAGACCTCAGCCTGAGACTGTGGAGAGATGCTGACACTCTGAGAAGACAATACTGGCTTTGATGGCCCAAGGGTCTGATTCAGTATAAGGCAGCTTCATGTGGTCAATAGATCCAAATCTCACTCTGTTCTGTTATTAAACAGCCTCTATTTTTAATATTACCATTCTAGCAGTCACACTGCACTGGGCATTTCATTTCCCCTCAGATACACTGTAAACCATGGAACCAAGTATTTTCTGACCAGAATGAGAGGGTATTTTGGAGGAATTGTTTCAGCAATCTGAAATATTTTCTTCATTAATCAGTTGAGTTGGGCTTCAGCCTCACCAAGCCACTCAGAAAATCTCCCAAAGTCATCAGGATACTATCCAGACCCATCATCCTTCAATAATGGACCATCCAAAGTGGACCTAATGCAGAAAGATAAAACTGTGTGTTCCACTAAAAAAGCTGTGTAGTTTCATTTTTTCTTTTCCATAACTCAGTGTCATAGACACACACCTTCATCAGTAAATAGTGTGTACATGTGTGTGCAAGTGTTCCTCATTGCAGTGAACAAAAAATGAGTTTAAAAATAACCCCAGTCTGTTTTCATCCTTCTTGATTTTTGAGCACGTCTAATGACTAGGACACAAGGTAGGTTACAATATTTTACTTTTAGCCTGATCCCTAAATATGCCTACTAATAAGTAAATCCTAGGAATGGGCTCCCGTAGGTTTGATTTTTTAATCCTTTAGGGGGAGTTCTCAGAAAGGGACCAAGCTTTCTCCAAGGGTTCCAAGAATTTCATTAAAATCAATCTAGTACAGATGATTTGGGCTGTTGTGGAGGGAGACTTGCAAGCCAATGCAGTAACTGTGGGAGGTATCCTTAGCAGATTACTCATGAGTCAGCCCCATTTTATTCTGTGTGTCTTACTCCCAAGAAAGCATTTTTAGGATTGCAGCTTATATATCTTAGATGGACAGAAGACTTTCTGTGACCCTCCTCCTGGGCATATGGAAGCCTTATCCAGGAGCCAGAAATATTTATCTCAAGACTTACTTTAACCAAGCAATGGTTCAATCAAATATATGAACAACATTTCCTGTAATGGCATTTCCCCCCTTATGCTGATTTAAACCTTGCATTAAAACCCCCCTCAGTTATTCATAGTTACCGTGAACTGCATTGGAATATATACATTCAAGATTAGTATAGACAATTATGAAGAATGATTTCCAAGAGCCTTAAGGCATCTGATTCATGCCTCTTATCTCTTGAAAGGACAGAAATTAATGATTAAAAATGAAAGATTACTTCAAATGAAATAGATGGATATTATATATAAGACTTGAGGTATGGAGTTTCAGTGAGAAATATCTCACATTGTACATTTTGATGTGGGTTAGAGGGTACCAAGAACTCATCATCTTATGAGGACATTCCCAAGCCTTTGAAAGTGTTCTGATATACAGCTTGATGAAACTTAGATAAATAATAGCACCACTAACTGAATGCAAAATGAAATCCTGTGGCATCATAGGAAGGAAACCAGTTCTTCAACTTGGTTAACTCTGATTACTAATTAATCATTTCACACCCACAACACAATCCTGAATATTTCAATGTGTCCTAATCCAAGTGTAGGACAGCAAGGTATAATTCAAAATCATTAACACAAATTGCTAACACAATAAGATGACAGCTAGAAAACAGTTGGGAAATATTAAATTATTTCAACTGCACAACTGAAAGCTTTATAAAAGTCTCTGAAATGTTAATTATAGGATTTCACAGCAGAGAAATCCTTTGAAGCAAAGGGCTAAGTGGGAAATGTCTGACTTTCCTTTTTTTCACATTCCCCCCACATTTCCTTGCCTATTGGTCTGGATAAGAGAAATTGTTATTATAAATCATCTCAAGGGGTAAGATAAGGTAACCCTGCTTTTGCTTCCTGCGGTGAGACTGCAAAAAAAATACATATGCACAAAACAATTAAATGCAAAATATTAAGCAGCGATACAGCAGCTTAAATTGTAAAAGTTCCTCAAAAAATCCAACCCATTAAAACACTAAAAAACAAATTAACACATTAAAATTGTTCAAATGAAATTAGGAGTAAAATCAGCAACTAGCAGTGAAAATAACTGCCACAACTGCATTCAGTCTCATCAAATGCCCTCTAGATAAACAAAACAATGAAGGACAGTGTACTAAAGGACCAAGTCTCGCTAAGCGACTGTACCCCATCTCTGCCCAAAGCAAGTTTGGTAGTACAGCAAAAAATGTTATGATATCCAAGTACCACATAGTAAAAAATGCATCACCAGCTTAGTGGGTGGGTAGATGGTTAAGGTGAAACAACAGTGAAATGTTTCTCACAATGCTACCAGTGAGTTTGAATTAGGCCAATGTGTAAATAACGCAAGGGTTCTGAAAAGCAAGGATTCTAACACTAATCAGAACATCCTCTTAAAACAAGATTGAAATTATCGAATTGTTATGGCTATCTAGTGTCACATGTCATGCTCTGGCACTGAACAAGTGCTTTCTGGTAGTGCACATATAGCAAATGTTACAGCTGTGTTGAGTGTCACAATCTTATGATCCCTAAGTTTCCTTCTGCCAGTTTTTGCTAATATGATGTCCATTTCACATGCCTTTTTAAATTCATTCTCTTGGGGGCATGAATGGGTTGTTTTTTTTCATATCTCACTTCATAAGAGACATGGGGAGTCTCACCAGCTTCCTATGTTGTTTTCATGGAGCAGTTTTGTTCCAGTTCTAATAATAGTCTTTATTCCAGTTCCAATAATTCTTCTCAGCCTATATTAAGGTAAAATTGTTGCGTTACTTTCTAAATTTGAGAAAGACAATACATTTATCAATATCCCATACTATTTCCAAGCCATTTAATTTTGTGAAGTAGAATAGTAAATTGAATCCAATAAGGTACTTCACCCTAGTTAAAAGTAACAGTTCTCTTTTGATAACTGTGTCATCAAAATGTTATATTATGTCATTTATTAAGTTTCCCCACTTGTATCAGACTGTTTTTCTTTATCCTGTGTTTACAATAATAGAAGATAAATAGCTTCTGCTTGCAATACAAGTTAATTGTATCACAATATGGTACACTAGTTGTTCCAGAGTTCCCCTCCTCCATTTTCTTCATGTAAATGCAATATAAGATTGCTAATGGTGTGGCAAAGGAATATATTGCAAGATTTGTTTGTTGTGACATGCTATCGTGATCTGTAAGGATAGCACTAACGGGAAAACATGCTCTGAAGACAACATTTGTATCAATTAAAATGAATTCATTAGAATGAATAGAGGTGTCTGCATTCCCAGGGTGGTAAATAATCCAGACCTCTAGAATGCAGAAAAGGCACCTCCTTAGCAACCACATAGAAAGGGAAAATGAGGTCAATATACTTAACAGAGCTGAAAATCTATCCAATTAGTATGGTGTAAGTGGAAAACTGAAAGCAAATTGTATATTTATGCAAGCAATGGGAACATTAAGTGTGTTCAGTTAGTTTGGGGGGTTTTATCTGTACTCTTCCATTTAGTACTCCCAATCGCTGAGCAGAGTACTGAACAAAGCACCAGTGTCTAGTTCTTTTGCAGAAGGTCGTTATTACTCCCCCCCAAACCTTCAACCCTCAACACACACAAGATTTAGTCTATTAGTGAAAGATAGCTGTACCACTACCCAACATCATTTCCCAGATAGCCCCAAGACCTCCAGGTGCTTCATATTTAGCCAACTCACAGCTTTCTATTCATCATATGTCACTGGATATTGTTTTATTGTAGTAATAGAATCATAGAGTTGGAAGGGGCCATAGGTAAAGGTAAAGGTTCCCTTGCTCGAAAGCCAGTCGAATCCGACTCTAGGGTTGCGGTGCTCATCTCCGTTTCAAAGCCGAAGAGCCAGCACTGTCCGAAGACATTTCCGTGGTCATGTGGCCGGCATGACTAAACACCAAGGCGCATGGAATGCTGTTACCTTCCCACTGAAGTGGTCCCTATTTATCTACTTGCAATTTCTTGCTTTTGAACTGCTAGGTTGGCAGGAGCTGGAACTAGAGATGGGAGCTCACCCCGTCATGCGGCACTCACGGGTCTTGAACTGCTGAACTACTAACCTTCCACAGCCTGCAGTTCAGCGTCTTAACCACTTGAGCCACCGCAGCCCCGGAAGGGGCCATACAGGCCATCTAATCCAAACCCCTGCTCAATGCAAGATCAGCCTAAAGCATCCTGACAAGTGTTCGTCCAGCTGCTGCTTGATGATTGCCCGTGGGAGGTGGAGCTCACTACCTCTGTAGGCAGCCAATTCCACTGCTGAACTACTCTTATTGTAAAAAAAAAAACCCTAATATGCAGCCAGTGCCTATCCACCCATAATTTAAACCCATTCTTGTGAGTCCTTCCTCTGCTGCCAACAAGAGCAGCTCCTGTTCTCCTCTGACAACCTTTCAAATCACATCTCCCCTCAACCTCCTCTTCTCCAGACTGAATATTCCCAAGTCCCAAGCCTTTCGTCACAGAGCTTGGTCTCTAGGCCCCTGATCATCCTCATCACTCTCCTCTGTACCCACTCCATTCTGTCCATATCCTTTTTGAAGTGAGGCCTCCAGAACTTCATAGTATTCCAGGTGCAGCCTGACCAATGTAGTGATCTGGATGTTATGCTTTTGTTGATACACCTCAAGACTGCATCAGCCTTGTCTGCTGCTGCATTACACTGACTGCTCATATATAGGTAAAAGTCCATCTGTACCCCAGGATCTTGTTTACACACAGTGCTACCCAGAAGTAGATCCCACATCCAATATGCATGCTTCTCATTTTTGTTACCAAGATGTACAACTCTGCACTTATCCTTGTTGAATTGTATCTTGTTGACATCCACCCACTTTTTCTCATTGAATTCTATCTCTGTTTTCCGGGGTGTTCACAGCTCTTCCCAATTTGGTGTCATCTGCAAATTTAATGAGTAGTTCCTACACCCATCATTCAGATCATGTATAAAAATATTGAAAAGCACTGGGCCCAGAACCAAGCCCTGTGGCACCCCACTGAGCACTTCCTTCCAATCAGATGAAATGATATTGACAACTACTCTTTGGGAGTGGTTCCCCAAAAAGTTCCCTATTGACCTAATTATCCTAGAGCAGGGCTTTTTTTTTGTAGCAGGAACTCCTTTGCATATTAGGTGGCACACCCCTAATGTAGCCAATCCTTCAAGAGCTTACAGTAACCCCTGTAAGAAGAGCTCTGTTAGAAGAGCTCTGCAAAGGAGTTACAAAAAGAGCCCTGTCCTAGAGTATAGTCTGCAGTCCTCCAGTTTACCCATCAGCACATCATGGAGAACCCTCTCAAAAGGTTTACTGAAATCCAGGTAAAACAATGTTGACATCAGTCCCATGATAAAAAGAAGGAAATGAGGTTGATCTGGTAGAATCTGTTGGGGACAAATCTGTGCTGAGTTCCCCGGGTTACAAAGTTGTTCTTCAGATTCTCATATGTAGAATCTGATCCAGTATCTTCCCTGGAAAGAGGTCAGACTGACTGGCCTGCAGTTTCCTGGGTCATTTTTTGAAGACTGGGATAACATTCTTATGAAGATTGCAATAACATCCTCCTGCAATCTTGTGACACATCTTCCATCCTCCAAGAGGTCTTGAAGTTGATGGACAGAAGCCCTGCAAGCTCCCTAGAAAGCTGTTTGAGCACACTCAGGTGCCCCCCTTCTGCCCCAGGGGATTTGTACTCATCCAGTGCAGCCAGATGCCTCTCAACAACCTCTCTGTCCATGTCAACCAGCAGCCCAGACACCATGCCTTGACTACTACCATTCTAAGTGGATCTATTTTCTTCTTCAGGGGAAAAAGCTGAGGCAAAATAGGCATTGAACCTTTCTGTTTGTCCTCTGTCAGCGTTTCTCCATTTTCACCCAACAGTGGGCCTATCACCTCTTATAACTTGTGTTTGCTCCTCACATATCTGAAGAAGCATTTTTTTGTTGTTGTAGCAAACCTCCCTGCTGCATTGTCTTGTCCTGATTTGTTGACATACAAATGGTCAAGTATTCTTCTCAGATCTTACCTCTGCAGGTGTCATTTTAGAGAAAAAGAAATAGATCAATTCACAACAGGTGGTCAGCAAACTCAATATGTTGGCATTTTCTTTCATAAATGTTACTTTTGTATCCTAAGATATATTTTAATTCTGCATTTCATGGGAATTTGGCACTGAATTTAGAAACTACCACCAAATAGTTAGGAACTTTCTGCTATCAGTTCTGGTATCTGAACTCTGAGAAGCACTAGGCGTACCTGTGCTCCAGGACACCAGACAGCCACTGAGAATAAACCTCCTGGTATATTTTACTACTGGTTTGAGTGGCTACAGTGACTGTCAGTAAGGGAATGATACCATGGGAATTGAAGCATTTGCCTGTGAGATGTTATAACTCCTCTCACCAGTAACATGGGCTTTGGAGGCTATCACACAGGCTAGAGACTATATCAAATCAATCCCCTATCTGTGGTTTGTTGGAAGGGATGCCAGACCCCCCCCAGTGGGGGGTCCTCCATTGCCAGGTTCCATCTGTCCACTGTAGATCAGCTGGCCAGCAGGGGAGGGGATTACCCCAAAATGAGGAAGGAACACCCGACATTTCAACGATGTGCCCATGTGACTTCAACATGACCCGGAAGTGATGCAGGCATGTGGGGGACATCAGGGTGATGCTATTGGGTTTTTAGCAGCTAATTCTACCAGAGTTTTTGCCCCAAAATTGGAGCATTGCCTTGATGTCCCTGACATGCCTATATCACTTCCAGGTCACATTGGAAGTCACATGGGCATGTTGTTGAAACATGTGAAGAAACTCTCAGCCCCTGGTAAGCTCACCCTCCGTTCCCCGCTGACTGCCTGGAGGGACCTGGCAACCCTATTTATTGGGCTTGAGTGAGCTGTTGGGAGCCCCAAGATAGTAGAATGTGCATGTCTTGTCCAACTGATACAGGCCTAAGGCCTTGATTGCCTCAATAGGATTGCTAAGATCCAAAATGGTGGGATGAGCATTATCCAGGCAAAGCCAAGATCTGTAAACCAGCAGTCAACAGGGGAGGGAAGATTCAGACTTGGATACATTTCTTTCCCCCCTTTCCCCTCTTTTTTTGGGGTGGGGTGGATAATAGACATGCGAATGGGAGTTTGATTCATTTATTTCATTTTCGTTATTAATTCCAATGGGGACTGTTGGTTATGGGGTCATATCTTTTGCTTTGTTTCTATTTCTTTCATTATTGCTGCTTTGTTTTCATACTTCTATTTCATTATCATTTCCTCCTTTCAATGGAACAATCTCTCTTTTCTTGGGCCTATACCTGTACTTTCCATCCAAATTGGATAAAACTCAGGTGGATTATAGTATTCCTGAGGACACCCCCATGGTAAAATTTCTCCTTCAATGCCCCTTAACATTAAAGTCTATGGGGGATTTAATAGAAAATATTCCAAACAGTAACACAGACAGCACTGCAGTCACTTTGCTTGAAGCACAACAGCACAGGGAAGAGGCAGAATGACAAGGCAAGGGCATTTGGTGCAAAAGGCTAGTAAGGCATTTGGACAGGCAGGCAGCAGGAGAACCTTGACATAAATTTGCTTGAATGGGGGGATAAGATTTGTGAAGTGGCAGACAAGCAGGGGAGGGCAGCCTGTAAGGGGGAAACTGGCAGGGCAGGCATTGGGAGGAGAAAGGAGGGCAAAGTCCCACTTCATATCCTTCAGGACTAGAATACGTGACACATTTTTATAATCCTAACAGCTATAGTTTGCAGTCATTCAAGAAAGCCCAGATCCTGTCTCCCACTTCCCCCTAAGGAACATCCTATTTTTTTATAATTATTCTAATTAATAAGAAAATAAATGCCCAAGTTTAGTGGCTAGCTACTCTTCACCAGGATGAAGGTGATGGTTCAGATGTCCCAGTGCAGAGAACAATGTAGCTTGAGAAGAAGCCTCAACAAACCTGCAGCCTCTGGAGACCTGATGCAGAACCAGCAACCTCTAGGGCAGCACCACCACAACCACCAACTGCTGCAAATGTCTTCAGGCTCCTTCTCAAGTTATGTTCTTCTCTTCACTGAGAAGTCAATGGCTTCTCTATCTCACTTTTCTGATAGGAAATCTCTTTTCCCTCAGTACCCTCTTTCAACTCCCTGTTAGGGACAAAATACCTTTTCCCCTGAACTCCAACAGAGATGCATACCCATGGGGTTATAGATTTATGTCCATCTCTCCTATGATTCTTTCAGCAGAGCTGCTAACTCTTTTCACAGCTAAGAGACAAATGGGTTAAAGCAGACTACAACCCAAAAGTGCACTGTTCTGTTCTAAAAGAGATTTAAAAAAACCCCTTCAGCTTATACAGTCTTTTCATGCAATGTCTTCCTTTTCATTCCCATAGGAGTGGTAAATCATCCATAATAACAATAAAGCAAATGAAACAGGCCCCACTGTGGAAACCACAAATGTCAGCTATTGATCTCTGTGCTTTCTCTTCTCTCAGTGCTCTTGTAAACTAGTTTCTTCTTTATATTTTGTCAAGATTTTGTTGATAAAAGAAACAGCTTTAAAGTTCATCTTTTGAGAGAATTTTGAAGTATTCCTTTTTTTCCTCCTCCAGGTGACCAAAGGTTTGCTGTTTTGTTACTGAGTGTCCAGTCTGGCTACATCATATCTTATCAAGCATCCACTGTAATACAAGGATTGAAGCTAAAGAAAAAAGAGCAATCCTGTGCAGAGGTAATCTAGTCTAAACCCACTGATTTCAGTGGGCTTTGACTGAAGGAACTTTACAGAAGAATTTTTTAGAACCAAATGGGACAAAAATATCTGCATGAAATAGAACTAGCTATTATAGTCATAGACCAGCAGTATAAAGCATACATTGGAAAAAAATTACAAAAAACCCACCACACATATACCCATACAACATATATGTCAGCAATGCCCAGAATCTAGCAACTCTGTGGTTCCAGTGTAATATCTGCCCTAGAAATCATATGTATGGCAGAGGAGTTCAGCTATCAAAATGATTAGAACAGTAGATATTTCTGTGGTCTCCATTACCACCTACACTGCGGAAAGAAGGAGACTGAATTGATTGATTTGTCCAAGTGCCTCACCATAAATCAAAAACAAACCCTGCAATTCTGAGCTTAACTCAGTCTAATAATGTAGTGAAAGAGTGAAAGAAAGCTTTCAAAGAGGTGTTTAGAAAATGCTTCTATCTCATATGTTAGTTTACTTCATGTAATTTTTTTTTAAATGCAAGGTGTTAAAAATTTGACACCTCATCCTGCAGAATATAATGGTACTATCAAGATTTCTATATAGTCTATATTTATCTTTCTTTTGCAGTATGGAAGATACAGAGGAGCAGCTCTATCCTGCTGTACTTGACTGCTGTCAGAAGCTACTAGCCATAAGTTCAAGACATGCCCTCCATCAAACTTGATGCCTCAGGGTGCTCACCTATTATCAGCACGTATCATTAGCAACCCTTCCAAACTAGTTATGGTCTAAACAGTCAAAGACTAGGCTTAATTAATCTAAATTCACACATCGTATCCCAAACATTGCAAGGCAGGTGAATAAAAGGCTCCCCCCACATCCTGTTTGGCCCCAGAATGGCAACTGGCTAATCCCATGATATTTTACAGAGGGTGGGAGCCTACCAGAAAGGGGCAAGGCTTGAATATAAAGCCCCTGCGTCATGCCTTCCCATTGAACAGCTATTATTAAGCTGACCAACTGAGGTCTCATGTCTTATTTGAAGAGGGGCTGGGACAAACAACTCCCTAGCTTTAATGCCATGAATATCTCTTTTTCAATCAAAACCCCACTTCATGATGTTGTTTTACTAGGAATCTTTGTTGTTGAACTCAAGTGTTGTTATATTTTGTAATCAGCTTGATGATTGACTAAATAATTTTACTTGTAATCTACCTTAAATCCTAGTGAGAAAGTTGGACTATAAGTGAAAATACATTAAATAATATAAGTAAAAAGATATCATGTGACACACATACGTTTGTTTACCACCTCCTTCTTTTCAACATTCTCCTTTCAGGCCATGTTCTCTGTATTCCCACCTACAGAGGTAAACTGAATGGCAACGAGAGACAGGGCTTTCTCAGTGGTGGTGCCTAGCTCTCTCCCTGGGGCTCACCTGATGCTCACTTTCCTGTTTCTTTTAGTTATGTAGCTAAAATAATTATCTTTGTCAGAGTTTTTAAATTTAATTATATCCCATCTTTACCTTAATTTGTTGACGGTTTCTAGCCCAGTGGCTGTTTTGTTGCTATTATTGTTTACTCCTTGCTAAAAACGGTGTTTTTTCTGCTGCTGAATTTTGTGTTTTGTACTGTTTTATATTTCCAGTAGTCTCCTTGCTTGTTGCATTGTTGGTTTTAATATTGATAATTTTTCTGTTTTTTAAATAAATTTGTGTTACAGTGTTTTTTACCTTGTGAACTGTGTGAAACAGATCTCTGGACTAGAAGAATATAAATTTCACAAACAAACAAACACAGTGCCAAGATTCATAGTATTATATAGCTTAAAAGAACTTGAAGGTCCCTGAACTGCCTGTACTGCAAAGTACATAGTTGCACCCAAACTTTCTTAATTGTTTTTAAATCTACATTCTGATTATAATGTATTCTCAGACTGACACTGGAAGAAGAACAAGGTGTATCAATATATGAATGGCCAGGAAATAACATTAGTGAAACATTCAAATGTTTCAGTCAAATGAACAATGCCATCTGTTACAACAGAGCAAACAAAAAGTTTCTGCAGAATCACCAGCCACACTGACTTGCTGGAAAAAGCCTGGGTACAGCACATGTCAGTCTAGTACCATGAGACCTGATTTTATCTCTGTTTACATTACTCCAGATTACTGTGTGTGTGTGTCTGTGTGTTTTTTTTAAATCTCATTTAATTTTTGCTAAAAATATTTATTATAGATCCAAGGATTTTGGATTGAATATGTAAATGAAATATTTTGAAAGCAGTGGTGAATTGCTGTAAATTTCTTTTCCACTGAATGCACTATGGCTCTTTCTGCACCTATCTGTTTCCCCGCTGTTTTTCTGCAGCCACATAAGAATGTTAATCTCCCTCTGCATTGCATCCTGCTTTCACTTTCCTTGTGCATTGGGTTATTTTGGAGCTTCTGCATAGTTTTATGACTGTTCAGAGTTGACTTTGCAGTCATTACAGTGTGGCCCTGCAGCCTGGGGAGGTCCTCGGTGAGTTTGATGCTTCTAGCTTGCAGGGGGGGCATTTGACATACTCCTCCTGCCTTTGGACATTGGACCCTAGGGAGGGATCTTTCCCCCCTTCTCCAAATCCAATCTGAGCTCAATTTAGAGTGGGATTATTAAAAGGAATGACAGGATTGCCCATTGGAAACAATGGGAGAGGTTTGAAGGCCCATTTGTTTTTGTTTTTTAAATTTAAAACCCTTGGGATGCCACCCCTCCTGGTAGACCAGCCAGCTAGCCACCAAGCTTGTGTCCCTCTATAGGTCATTTATGCCTGGAGTAGCCCAGTGGCAGCTAGCCAAAGGAGATGGGAGAGCAGGGAGGAGAGGAGCAAAAGGGGAGGGTGCAGTGTACCCTATCTCTTGCTCATGCACTTGGCCTATCTCTGGCTCATGCACAAGTGACATTAACCACAATGAAGCAAAAAATGTGGGTTTTGGTTGTAGATGCAGAATGCATAAACAAAAATAAATTGGAGAAAAAAGAATAGTGCAGAGGGCAGGGACACAAAACTTGAAGTTAACCTTAGAGGAGTAAGCTACAGTGAGCTGTTAGTGCGGAAAGGGCCTTAATCAGACAGCAAATGCAGATCTTCCAAAACAATAAAAGACCTTAATAATCGTTCAAGTTCTTTTGATGTCTTCGAGAAATGTATTAGTGAAGGATTTATAGCACACATGAATTGCTTTCTGAAAGGTATGTTACATTTGCAGCTGCCAGCTGGCATGTACAACAGCTGTCCCAACAGTATCCATAGACTATAGGTGTCATTCTGGCAACATTTTAACAGTTGAAAGCATCTGTTTCTCATTTAATTCCTGTATCCAGTTGACTGATCTGCATTATGTGTTACTTTAGACTGTTTCATTTATTATTTATTGTTCACAGATGTTGAAAGTAAATAGAAGTTTTGCATACGGCACCTTACATTACTTGTGGTATTATCGATTCGTGGAGAGTAAATAACAGCTATTTTAGCATAGCACTTCAGGACATCTTTCGAGCTGATCTTACAACACACCGATGAATGGATTAAAGGCTTAAAACATCTGAAGTTTTTATTGAAAACCTGTCATTAATGACTTGTTTGCATAGTGACTGTTTACAGCAGGCATTGATTTAGTAAGCATCACTGAGCCCTGAGTTCAGAGTATTGTTCTACTTGAGACACAGTCAGCAGCTTGAAGGTGATGCTAGCAATAAGCCAATCATTGGCACTTTGCAGTTATTTGCATACCCTTTAAAATAGATAGACTCAAGTAAAACTTCAAGAAAGAGGGAAAGTCAGGCAGAGTGGGGAATAAAGAAAAGAAAATGTCACCTTGTCAGCTGGTAGTGCAGATAAATCTAAGACACACTTCCACAGCCAGGTCTAAAGAAAAGCATATCTCATACAAAGTAATTCCACAAGCAAAACTGTGATGTGGTGCAATTTGAATTTTGAAAGTGCCTTTTGCATTATTTACAAATATAGGCTGCCGCTCTGGAAGAAGTGCAGAATTGAGGGAATGCATGATAAAAGAGAAGCCTTGAAGATGACACATTGACTAAAGTGATAGGATGGAGGAAACTGAACATTTCCCATTAAGTGGCCCTTACAGTAATGCACTCATATTCAGAACAATTCCTTTTCAAGTGAAAGAATATATTTAGCACCACAACAATTAAGTTGATTTTATAAGGAAATTATATCAATCACATTCTAGTTCTTGTTGAGCTCCATACTAGCTATAGTTTGTGGATCTGATTGGCTGATCTGTACTTTATCAGTTTAGAACAGCAAGGGCTGCAAAAATAAAGAGAATCCAGAATTCTGATTTCCTGATAAATAGCTAAAATATCATGATACATTTTATACCATTGAATTCAGGCTACATATCATTGGATCCCATACATAAAATAAAATTTATTTTGTTACCATGTGAACTTGTGATTCAAAATCAGTTTGCTGAATTATTCCAATTTTGTTGGCTCAAAGGCAGGTCTCATTGATTACCATAAGAATTACTTCCTAGTAAGTGTTCATTGATGGTAGCCATAAATTTAACTGAGATCAACAAGACTTTCTTCAAACCAATGTGATCAAGGCTTGCAAGGATAAATATAGGGAGAAATGCTATAAACTGCAGTAAGCTTCCCTCTTTTTTTTTTTTTTTAAGGTTGGTGTTCTGTTCAAGCTGGTGAGAATGCTGGGCTAGGAGCCTGGGACCCCAGGAGTCAAGTTGGACATTACTGGAAAAATAGTTTCTTTCTTACCCAAACAAATTCCAAGCTACACATGAAGCTGCCTTATACTGAATCATACCATTGGTCCATTCAGGTCAGTATTGTCTACTCAGTCTGGCAGCAGATCTCCATGATCTCAGTTAGGAGCCTTTCACATCACCTACTGCCTGGTCCTTTTAACTGGAGATGCCAGGGATTGAATCTGGACCTTCAGAGGCTTTTCCACTGAGCCATAGCCTATCCTTTACACACATAATCTCCAAAAGTCAGAGGCAGAGCAGAGCAAATTCAGGAGTTTTCACTGGAGTAGACCTCCGCCCTGAAAGGGACTGTCAACTTTCCTACAGCAATGATGCTTAAATGTACCTTTACCATTATGAAAGAGAAAGTGAGTAACAGCCACCTCTCCTCCTCAGCTGTATCTCACCACTTGGGTGGTCTTTAGTGACAGGCTGCAGTAGCTGCCCTGAAATCTTGGTGTGATTTGGTTGAAGAACAGCCATTTCAGCTCCCCCCTCCCAGTCCCCCAGAGGCAATAATGACAATTCTCGTTCCTCACTTTGTGAAAGGAAATAAACAACAGATCCAGTAAGGAAGGAAGTTTTCAGTGGAATTTTTTTGTCAGCAACTGTAGGAGTAGGATAATGAAATGAAAGCAGCCTTTTTGTATGTTTGTTTTGTTTTTAAATGCTAATGGCTGGCACCATTTCCCCCAAAAAAGAATCAATGGAGAGAACTGCACCTGCTCCAAGAGGAATCTACTTTGCAGGTCTGAGAGATCAACCCCCTTTGTCCCTTCTGCTTGAAACTTTGTGTGTCTTTAGATTAGAGGGAAGGCAATGTTCTGTGTAAATTTAGTGCATTTTTTAAAAAAATAGCTGCCTCAGGCCATCAAATTGTTTCCCCCCTTTGAAAATAATGGCCCAGCAATCTCAGCTCCGAAACTATAACTATATTTTCACAGAGCACACCTTAATTTACTCAGAAATAAGTACCATGTCTTTTACCATAGGGATCACAGAATCTTAACAGTTGGAAGGAATTTTTTCCAGCCTCAGTGCAAGAATATTCAGCTACAGAATCCCTAACAGGTAGTTGTCCACCCTCTTAAAGAACTCCAGTCCAGGAGAGTCCATCACCTCCCACAGCAGTCTATTTTGCTGTTAATCAGGTCCCACTGTTAGGAAGTTTTTCCTAATACGTAGCTGAAATCTGTTTTCTTGTAATTACCATCCATTTCTTCTAGTGCTTCTCTTTAGAGTAAAAGAGAACAAGTCTATGTGACAGTCCTCCTGTTATTTGAAGGAACTTATAACGTACTTCCTTCATCTTCTCCAGGATAAACTTGACTAACTCTTTCAAACTTTTCTCATAGGACTTGTCCAGACCCTTTAGGCTGTGGTCAGATGGCAAAAAGATCTAATGTGGCCCCGGTGCTAAATGATCCAGGGGTTTTTGTAACTGAGTTTAGATCAGACTGAACCCCCTTAACCCTCCTCATCCCTTAACCCTCTTCTGGACATGCTTTAGTTTGCTGATGTCCTTTTTAAATGTGGTGCTCTGAAGTGGGTACAGTACTTCTGATGAGACATGTCCAGAGAAAAAGAGAGTAAAACTTCCTATGATCTGGATACTATGGGTTGGATCCATCCAGGTTTAATTCAGTCTTGGTCACTTGGTCACATTTACTATCCCACATGGTTTTTGTTCATGGAGGTCCCATGATTTCTTCATAGTCTTCTTATCAGTGGAAAAGCTGGCTGTATCATTTAATGCTGTTTAAGTTTGAGTTAGCATTTTTTCACAACTGCATCACACTGCTAGCTCATATTCAGCTTGTGATCAAACAAATCATATAGCACCTTTCCACATGTTCTGCTTCCAAGCCTAGACTCTCCTACCTTATATTTGCACCTTTAATTGTTAGTTTGTTTTTTAGTCTATTCCTATTTGGTCTTGGTCCAATGTTCCAATCAATCAAGTTAACTTTGACTCTTGAGTCTGTCTTCTTCAGTGTAAGCTATTCTTCCTAGCTTCATGGCACCTGCAGTTTGATAAACTTCTGGTCTATGCAATCATCAAAGTCATTTATAAAAATATTAAACAGCACAGGACCTTTGACAGAACCATGTAGCACTCCACTTGAGACCTGCCTCCAGGCTTATGCAAAACCATTAATAACCACTCATTGGGTATAGTTTTCAACCAGTAATGAACACATAATACTGGTATCATCCACCCCACATCTAACCAACTGGCAAACAACGATACCATGGGAAACTTTGTCAAATGCTTTTCAAGATACACTTAAATCCACAGAATGCCCATGGTCTGCCAAACTAGTTAACAAAAAAAGGAGATAACAGTCTGGAATAACATATTCTTGATAAAACCATATCAGCTCTCAATAATCAATAATTTTTTTCTAGATGTTCACAGACCAATCAATAACCTTAGAATCTTGTCATCATACTGACTGATCTATAGTTTTCCAGCTCTACTATTCATTTATTTTATTCATTTACAGCTCACATTTCTTGCCTCATAAGGGCCACCAAGGCAGGCAATAAATTTTAAACATACATAGCTGGTTTAATTAAGCATTTTCTGTATTCTCTTTGGAATAAGAAGGGGCCACCAATTCTGGTGCAAGGGTAGCAGAGATTTTTCTTAAAGAGGCCTATGGTGACTTTTAGCAGATTTGTCTCCCTTGTGTTGTTTTAGTGTCCATAGATTACACAATAAACAACCTCCAATATTACCTAGTCCATTATCTGAAGCACCAGAGACTATGAAATAAAGGTTTATAGTGGCAGAGGAGTTAATATGAACTGCTCCATCTTCAGCCTCCAGTTCCAATTTCAATTCTGAAAAACTCTTTTCCCTCTTTAGAGGTTGGGGAGGTATAATCTGAGCATTCTCAGCACGTTTTTTATATAAAATGAAAACAAGCTAATCTGGGTTTATCTTCAGATTGCTAGAGTGAGCTTTGGGCTGCAGAATCTTAAGAAATCATTCACCTGAATATGTGATATGGAAGAGAAAGAAGTAAGGGAGAATTGCAAGGACAATTAAGCTTTCTTCATGTTCAAATTTATGTGAGCAAGGAGAAAGAGCCTTCTCATTTTTAAACTGATTAAAAACCAGGGAAAGGGGACAAAGAAAGAATGGATTGCTTCAGTTAAGTATTTTGATTAAATGACATTTTTTGTATGATAGGAAATAGATGAATCAATCTTGTATCAGTTCATTAAGAAGCTGGTGATGAGAGGGATTAGAATGTATAAATTGATAAAGCTATTGAAATTACTTTTGTTTACAAATATAAGCTTCTCTGTCCTACCAGGTTTAGGAGGAAATAGAATGCAATCAAGGGTGAATGTGAGGCAAAACATCCCTGATTCCTGTCAAGGTTTAATGTGAATAGTAATGGGCTTATTCCATTTGGCAGGTATTACTAATTGGGTCTGTCTGCCTACATAGCCCTTATCATCTTCAAGGCCAGAGCTGGAAATGTGGTAATTAACTTTTCATGAGAACCTGTGAACCACAGGATGGGAGGGGGGAATCAGTAGTGATGAGGTAACTTTCTAGAGGGTTCCAGGAAGAATGTGTCCTGATTGGGTGTCATCACCACCTGATGCCTCTTGGCCAAAATACTATAATTGAGCTAAGAGCCTGGAGAGAAGAGACCACTTGGGCACAAAAAATCAAAGGCACAGATAGAATGGAAGGGGCTTGGTTTGACAGCAGCACATGTGAAAGGGAACTAGGTGTTCTGGTTGATCACAAGCTCAACCTGAGCCTGCAGTACGATGTGGCTGTGAAGAAAGCTAATGCAATCTTAGGATGCATTAGCAGAAGCATTGTGTCCAAATCACAGGAGGTGATAGTTCTGCTCTGTTCTGCTATGGTCAGGCCGCACCTGGAGTACTGTGTCCAATTTTGGGCACCACACTTTAGGAAGGATGTTGACAAGCTCGAGTGTGTCTAGAAGACGGCAACCAGGATGATGAGAGGGTTGGAATCCAAGTCTTATGAGGAAAGGCTGAAAGAGTTGGGTATGTTCAGCCTGGGAAAGAGAAGACTTAGAGGGGACATGATTGCAGTCTTCAAGTATTTGAAAGGCTGTCATGTAAAAGATGGAGCAGATCTATTCTCTCTTGCTCCGGATTGCAAGACTAGATCTAATGGGTGGAAATTATGAGGGAGTCGATACCGGCTAGATATCAGGAGAAACTTCCTAACTGTAAGAGTGGTTGAGCAGTGGAACAGTCTGCCTTGGGAGGTGGTGGATGCTCCTTTCTTGGATGTTTTCAAGCGGCGACTGGATGACCATTTTTCGGGTATGTTGTAGGTATGTAGGCTATCTTTCAGCTATGCTTCTGCAGAGTGCAGGGGGTTGGACTAGATGACCTGCAAAGTCCCTTCCAACTCTAACATTCTATGATTCTATGATCTTGATGGACTAAAGGCCTGAATTACAGTATATTGCAAAAGACAGCATTGTAGAGAATACCTAATACCTTTGACTCTTGAGCTTAAAGTTTATGCCTGTAGATTAAACATTTTGTTCTAAAATATATTAAATAAAACTTTAAATAATTTTTAAAGAAAAGGTTTGGTGACTTGAGGGAACCCATGGGATTCAGCCTTGGACTCCCTGACAGTGAACAACTTCTAATGTATTCATTCATTCATTCATTTATTCATCCATTCATTTTTGCAGAAGCAATGTGGCTTCTACAATATTTGAGAGTGCACCTATGACAGATGGGAGACTGTTGTGCCCTGAAGGGGGAAAGAGCCACTCAGTTGAGCCTATGGGAGTGCTGCTAAAGCTAGAGATGCCAGCCTCCAGGTGGGACCTGGGAATCCCCCGAAATTGCAGCTCATCTCCAGACTACAGTGATCTGGAGAAAATTGGAGAGTGGATTCTATGGCATTATATCACAGTGAAGTCCCTGTCCTTCCTAGGCTCTGTCCCCAAATCTCCAGGAGGTTTCTAACCTGAATCTGGCAACCCTAGGGGTATCCATCCTCTGCCATTGGCCGGGAGGACCTGGAAACCCTAGCTCTAGCATCCAATCACCTTGCAGAAAGGAGTTGAAATACTGGAGGGAAGCAAAACAAGAGAAGGAGTTCAGATCTCCTTCAGGGAGAGAGCAAGAAGTCTGAGTCTGCCTCAGTAAAAAAGCAGATCGTTTGACAAGTAGCTCTGCCTGGTAGGGTGGCAGGGTGATTTAGCTGTCCCTCTGGGAAAGAACAGAGTACCCGATTGTTAGGCCTGTCTCTGATAATGAGCAGACCTTGTACCATTTAGTCACACTCTTAGGAAAGAGCAAGCTAGTTTGGGTGGAATCCTGTGTGTGAGAGAGGATCCCACCGAGTGGCTAATGAATAAAAACCTTTTTGTGTCTGAAATTCAACCATACTCAGAAGCCATAACTAGTGTAAATTTATGTGCCTCAGCCAGGTTTCTCCTCTGACTATCTGGTGACCTGTGCCACTGATCTGTTCTTTGAAACTTACCTGTAAATAAATAAATAAATCTTCTTTGTTACTGATACACAATGCCTGCCTCAGTGATCTCCGAGTTATACTTGCTCACTTCATTGCTTACCTCATGGCAACAAACCCAAAGCCTTTACACTTGCTACTTAATATCATCTACACAGGATATCATTGTACCCACAGGATATCATGGGTACAATGATAGAGCAGAATGTGACCGCTGTTTTAAAAATTTTAGTTTATATCTTATTTATGGTTTTATTATTTGTTCTCGGCTTTGCCTCTGTATTTTAATCCTGTCTGGTATTATGCCCTTGTTCGCAGCTCTGAGCCCACGTGGAAGGGCGGGATATAAATCAAACAAATAAATAAATAAAATGGATAAATAATAAATCTAGTAACGGAGGAGAAGATTTACACTCAATCTAGTTACTTTAAACAATGCTGAAAGAGTAGTTTAGTCCACTTGTACCTTAGGGGGAGATGTGGAACATTCTCTAGTGTTTATTGAATGTTTTCTCTTGCAGTTCAGCCTACCCCTTGTTGTTTCTCTCTCTGTGGTGTGTTAGTATGTGTTAGTGCTTGTGCTCTAAAGGCCTCTCTGTTGCATTAAGGCCTGTACTCAGTTATTATCTTTTTGCAAAATCCTGTTGCAGCAAAGTCATTGAAAGCTAACTTCCAAGTGTGGATTGGATTATTTCCTGAACTCTGCCAACAGGTTACGGGCTCAGCCCCAAGGATAAATAGCAAGAAAGCTATAACTGTGAGTCAGTAAGAGAAAGGAAGGACATGCCTAATTCAGAGGAAGCAGTGCAGATGACAAGCAGTGCAGATATTAAGTTTGCATAATAATAATAGCAACTGAATAATAGCAACTATCAGTTGTAGAAGTTCAAACTGAAAATGCTGCTGTGCAAAGATGACCTCTGGGATGTTTTAAGCACTGGCAGACCAGCCAATGATATTACAGAATGGGACAAGAAAAGCAAGCAAGCAAAGGCAACTATAAGCTTATTAGTGGAAGATGATCACCTGTCCGCATAAGGAAAGAAGAAACAGCTAAAGGTATGTGGAATGCACTCCAGAAAGTGCATGAGCATTCAAACCTAAGTGGCAAGCTATATTTGCTGTGGAAACTGTATAAAATTAGACTTGGCAGAAAGCAAGATATACATGAACATGTAAATGCCATGCTAGTAATTATGGAACGTACAAAAAACAACACTAACCATGTATAACACCGTAATAAATTCACAATGAACTTATAAATAAAGTTTCTTTGTTTTTTTTATAAATTTCATATGCATTTGAAAAATCTACCAGTATAAATGATTTTGGCTTACCTAATACAGCAGCAAGCAAACATTCAACATCAACATTATAAAAAGATAGCACTGTTACAGAAAGATCCAGTTAATATACCCAGCTGGACAATAGATCCACAGAACGAATACTATGGGTTACAGTGATTGCTCTAAAGGGTACAGAATTCTATTCCTGAAGACAGACATAGTTGCAATAAGTGGTACAGTATACTCTGATGAGATCCCAGGACTAAATCTGATAAAACCCACAGAAATTAAAGAACACTCATTAACAAGTGAGCAAAAGACATCAAGACCACGGTTCCCTCTAAGCTGAGCTAGGGGGCACTGGCACACAAAATCTTAACAGGCAGCTCAGAGGTTGAAAACTTCTGCCCAGAATTTTATTTTTCAGATGGAGGCATCTTTTTCTGGGACCCACAGAATTGGATCCCCTGGTCCAATCTTTTTGGTGCTTCTACCTCAAAAAAGACCCCCCCCCAGGGCCCCAGATACCCCCAGATCGATTCTCCATTATAGCTTATGGGACCCATAGGCTACAATGGAGCTGGGGAAAATGGTAGGTTGTTTGGGGGTTTTTTTGCACACCCCTATTGTGCTTTTCAGTATAATTTGTAAGCTGCCTTGAGTCACAGGGAAAAGTGGGATATAAATATTTGAATAAATAAGTAGTTTGGGCAGGTTGATAACATTTAAGCAACTTCCTGTTTGTTAGATTAGGCAGGGTTCTGACAGGGATTGTTCCTCCCCTGCTATACTTCACCTATAATGCTGGTTGTCATATTTCACTTTTTTAAAAAAGCAGACAGCAAGAGTCCCCCCCCCCGCAAGTGCTGGTATGTTTTCTAAGGCACAGCACAAGGTGACAGTCCAAGCCCAGGTCTTCCAATATAATGAACTGGGTTCTCCTGAGGCCAGGTCTACCAATATAATGGAAAGGGGAGGGTAGACTTGTTCTCTGGAGGCCAGATCTACCAATATAGTGGAAAGCGGGTGGGTGGACCTGTTCTCCAGAGGACAGGTCTACCAATACAGTGGAAAGGGGTGGGTGAAATTTGACTTGATTCTGTTTTCTCTTATAATGTTTAAATTATTATTAAAATATAGTTTAAATATAATTTAAAAAAATCTATTCTAAGATTTTTACAAGGATATGGAAGTAATATTCTAAAAAAACCCTAATTTATGTGATAGTCAAATGTAGACTCGCTCACAACTTTAATGCTACTAGCTTTTTTCACTCACGAGGTAAAATTTCTCCTCACAACACTGTGGAGCTTAGAGGGAACACTGAGCAAGACCAAGCAAAGTAGAGGTGGAAGTCAGCACAGACTTGTCAGAGTTTCAAGAGGAAACAGGACCAAGCAAACCCTCAGATGCTCAACCTGAGCAACTAAAGGTATACCACCTGTCAGACTATCCTATATCGCCACAGCTGAGAAAATACCTGAGCCTTTGTCTTGAGAAGATATCTCCAAGTTGCCTGAAAGTGAAGCCAGAAAACGGAGAGAGGCAGGATCAGAAGAGATACAATCAGTTCACAAGAATAAGACTTGGACACTCACCAAATTGCCACCTGGGCACAAAACTGCTGATTGTCTCACAAAAACATTGCTTGGAAACTGCCAATGGACTCCTCTAGGGAAATTAAATATGGCGGAATAGTACACATGCTGTCGAGATGGGATTATTTCCTGAACTTTGCCAACAATACAGACCTCATTCCCCCAATTCATAAGAGGCAGTATGGGTCCCTCAGTTGGCACTCTTCATGCAGATTTTATGTAGTGGTTATTCTGACTAGTTTTGGGTGCTTTCCATCTATATTTTCATTCTCAGGCCTTCATTACAAACTGAATAAATACTTAAAACATAGAGAATCTTGTAAAATATATTTGTTGAAGAGTAACATTCAAATATTGTTTGAAAATGAAAACAGTGAATAGAGTGGCAGATAGAGAGGTCAATTAAGGGTTTTTGATAGGAAGAACTGTGAGTTAGTTGTATACTACTAGTAAACTGCCTGCCTTGAGCAGGACTGTCAAGGGGAAGCACAGAAATCGCCTACATACATAAATGTGTCATTTCATGACAAGGGAAGTAGACATCCTGATACCTGCATAAAAATTAAGTAAACTCTAAGAAGACACAAGGATAGTGACTAAAAGGAAACTGAAGAAATTGAACTGAAAAGAATTACAACTTAACAGTAATAAAAATATGCAACAGAAAAGAAGGTAGAAAGCAAAAACAACAGAAGGCCAAACTAAATGTGACAATGTTCACAAGTTCAACCTGTGTATTCCACCACCATTTTAAAGGGATTTTAAAAAATCATAAGGGCCTGATCCTGATTGGGTCTGCAGTGCAGTGGGCTGGGACTCTGCCCCCACACTGTGCATTTTCAAGTGTCAAAATGTCCCTGGGAGGAGATGGAGCCATTTTGGTATATGAAAAGGTGGGGAGAACAAAAGCAACTCATCCTGCCACACTGCAGGCCCTATTAGCATGGGCCCATGCAGCATTCTTAAACTCCTTTAAAATGGTAGCTGTCACATCTAGCTTGGCTTAGAGGAGGCAGCTAAAGCATAACATATATGTTTCCCCCCACACACACACCACAGAATACCGCACTCTCATGTTTCCACTGGTGCTAAAGGGACGATTCCCCATTTCTGAAGAGGCTATGGTGGTTATCATGGGATCTGCATGAACAAAACACCACGGGGGTGCTGCATTAAGGACAGGATTTGGGCCAGATTGCCCCTCATCTTTCTTGTGCCAATGGAAGAGCTGACAAGATCCCAAGATATCTTGCTCTAGATATTTAAAACCAGGGCTCTTTTTGTAGCAGGAACTCCTTTGTATATTAGGCCACACATCCCTAATGTAGCCAATCCTCCAAGAGCTCACAGAGCTCTTCTTACAGGGGCTACTGTAAGCTCTTGGAGGATTGGCTACATTAGGGGTGTGTGGCCTAGTATGCAAACGAGTTCCTGCTACAAAAAGAGCCCTATTTAAAACTATGTTGTGAAAAAGATATTATAAACAGGAATAAATGGATCATACAGTAATAAACAAGTGCTGTTATATGTTTACTTTTTAAATCAAATATCTACTCAGATAAGTTTGATTCAGAAGAATACATTTTCTTTCCTCTAATACTGTCCCCTCTAGAGTATGCAATGCTAAACCAATCTGCCAAGGATGACTAATCCCTGACTCATAAAATGACTTCTAAGTAGCTTTCTGCAATTCACTACATTTTCCCTCAGGGTACAATTCCTCCAGATTGATATTCCTGTTGCCTCCACCCCCTTTCCCAAATATATAAAATAATTTCTTAGACTCCATGAACCTGCCACTTTAGCCCTGGCTTGCCCTTAATCCAAGCACGGAACCAAAGTAACAAAGATGAATTTAGCATTTGTCAAATACAGCTGTCCTTGAAGCTACAATTTTTCCCTTGTAGTGACTATAAATGGAGAACTAATGCATAATTCTATCAAAGTTTTTGTTGGAACGTATAATTGTTCACATGATTGAGTCTATTCAATCGCAAAAAGTGGATTTGAAATTGTAAGGAAACATGACCAAAGGATTTTAGAAGAAACAACATAATTTTCACCCAGAAATAGCATACATTACTCTTCACCTGAGCCAAACATATTAACTTTCTTCAGGGAACACTCTCATTTTATGTTAATCTGCACACAGATGTTTAACAGCCACACATTCCTGCCAAGTGGTAGCAATCCTGACAAGAGACCAGCAGGGGCTACTATCAGTGTTTAAAGGGGCACTTTATGTCTTTGAGATGCTAGCTATATTATTTTATAATATATTATTATATCAAGAGATAAATATCTAATTTGAATTAAGAAGACCAAAGAACTAACTAACCCCAAATTTAATAGATGTGACATAAATAATGTCGATATTGGCAAGCAATAGCATTCAATTCTATTTTTATTTTATTAATTCAATTTGTACCCCGCCCTCCCAGCAAGCAGGCTCAGGGGGGCTCACACAGTTGGTACAAAATACCAATAACATACCAATTCAATATAACAACTCAATTGGTACACAATATCAATTCAGTGACATATAACATTCTGTATTTTAAGTTATGACTAGAAATATATCATCCTGAAATAGTTATTACTAACACAAAGTTCTTGTTAAATTACCCATGTACGTGGATCTCCCAATGCTTCCTTTTACAAAGGTATGCATTTATAAAGCATTAAATAGATGAACAGAACACACACTGGCTGGAGCTCAGTAACCATTTTTTGTCAAATTTAAGTTCAGTTTAATGGATAGCAAATGAAAGCTGCAGGTGCATGCATTCAGCTCTCTATGAAAACAGATTTCACCCTATAAAATTTCCTCAAATTAATCTATATAGTGCACATCATTTATCTATCTACAGCACTGTCTATTCTGGTTTTCCAGGTTCTTGGGCAGAAAACAATAATTTTTGCTATCTCAGATCCTTTAACTGGAAATACCATAGATTGAAGTTGGGACCATCTGCATGCAAGCTTTACAAGTATGAAAACTGTTATTTCTCTGCAATGTATGCCATGGGCATTTTCAATCAGTAGTGCATTTTGAATTTTCATTTTTGTAATAAAGTTGTGGAATACCTTGTTTGTATGGTTCTAATGCACTGATGGTTCTTCTTACCAGTCTTACCAGTCCAACTTAGAGAAGCTGTGATAGGACAATATAGGGACTGGAATTACATTGCTGTCCTGTGAGCATCTTCATTCCTTTGACCTAAAAAACAAAACAAAACAAAAAACACTTTTGGTGGACCTTGAAAAGTGGGAGTGCACTGAATGCACTGTGGAGCGGAGATTTTCAGCTTAAAACTTTAGATTTTAATACTACCTTTCTACTGTTTGCTGCCCAAGCCATTTGTCATTTGCCCTTGGTAACATAAGCACAGACAAATTTGATTGGCTTTGTGATGATATCACAATTAATAGGAAAGAGAAATTCAGTTTCAACAACAACAAAAAATGCACCAAAACGGTAGCTAACTGGAGGAGCCAGTTTGGTGTAGTGGTTAAGAGTGGCAGACTCTAATCCGGAGAACCAGGTTAGATTCCTCACACCTTCACATGCAGCTGCTGGGTGACCATGGGTTAGTCACAAGTTCTCTCAGAGCTGTTCTCTTAAGAGCAGTTCTCTCAGAGCTCTCTCAGCCCTACCTACCTCACAGGGTATCTGTTGTGGGGAGAGGAAGGGAAGGAGATTGTAAGCTGGTCTCAGACTCCAAGGGAATGGTGGGGTATAAATCCAGTCTATTATTATTATTATTACAGAAAAATATTGCTGTTGACAAAATATGGGGGGGGGGGCACTTGATTATTTGTCAGGGATGCACTTCTCTTAATAGTTCTCTTGCCTGCAATTCATCATCCCAGAAAAATCACCAAAAAGGGGAACACTTTTCATGAATAGAGGGTCTGTTAAGAAAAATGTCCTAACCATTTGTGTTCAACCCTATAAAAATCACAAGTCAGTACTAATATCTACATATGGAGGACTTAACTTTTTTCTGCATGTAGATTCCATTAATGTGATTAAGTAAATTGGTTTGAGCTCAGTAATATATAGTTTGTCTCCCAGTTCCATCATCAGTGAAAATAGCTTTGGGAAAGTCCTTTGCATTGGCAAACTGTTTCCAGACAGAGTTCAGGTCCCAGTGGGCCCATTGTCTGGTCCAGTATAAAACATCTTCAAATATTATACTTTGTGTAGAGCATCCTATATAGGTTAATATGTCCTTTTCCCTATAACTTGCTGATACTTCTAGTTCTTATGGGATTGTGGAGATATCTACTTCTCATTCTAAAATATCTTCGGAGAACTCAGAGCCTTGTCCTGGCTAATCCCTCATAGTTTGTCTATAATCTGAACACATATTGTAGAACTACCTCAAATTGGGTACATATGTGGCACTGGCAACTTTTAATTATTGAACTTAAAAAAGTTAAACAAATTTTTTTAATGTTCTTTCAAGTGCCTACTTATATTTTAATAGTTATACATTGTCAACAGGTTCCATTATTGCCATGCCAATATTTGGAGTTTTACTATTTGATTTTCAATGAAAAATTGACAGTGCAAGGAAATCCACACCAAAGGTTCTGTGCCATTTCCTTGCAATATTATGTCCCGACTTTTGTATTCACACTGATTTTACTAGCAAGAGATTTGATATGGGAACTTAAAAAAAAATTAACAATCCAGTACATGATACATGGGCAATCTGATGATTCATAACGTTGCTAAGTGTCCATTAACCAATAGAAAACAAGCTAACCACATTATCCATTTCCCCCTTTAGTCATCATAATTTTTTTATTATTTTATTTATTAAATTAGATTTGTAAACCACCTTTCCCTCCAAAGCAGGCAGGGCTCAGGATGGCATACATCAGTAAAAAAACACACACATATATTAGTTTAATAATTTAAGAACAGTAAAAGTACAATAATACAATACACAACTGATAAGATAAGCTACTGGTTATGCCACTGCCTCACTCGGGTGGTGGTCAGGAGACAGGAGTGCCAGACAGATGGAAAATAGTTGCTATCCTCAACCAAATGCCCGGCAGAGCATCTCTGCCTTACAGGCCCTGCAAAATTGCATTAGATCCCTCAGGGCCCGGATGTTATTTGGCAGGCAGTTCCACCAGGTTTGGGTTAGGGCAGAAAATCTCCTGACCCTAGTTGAGGACAGCCAGATATCTCCCTGGCTGGGGACTACCCGTCTCATCTGCCAAGCACAATGCTCTTCAGGGGTTATACCAGGAGACATGATCCCAAAGATACGTAGGTCCCAGACTGTTGATTGCCTTAAAGGTTGACACTAAAACCTTGAACTTGATCCAGTACTCCACTGGAAGCCAGTGCAGCTCACGCAGCACAGGTTGAAGATATGCCATTTGAGGGTTCCATAAGAACCCTCACCACTGCATTCTGGACTCATTGGAGTGTCTGAGTCAGTTTCAAGGATAGTCCTATGAAAAGCAAGTTACAGTAGTCTAATCTGGAGGTGACCGTTGTGTGGGCTAATGTGGCTAGATCAGGGTGAGATGGATAGGGGGCCAGTTGCCTAATCTGGCACAGTTGGAAAAATACCTGCCAGGCAATATTTGTGATCTGGGCCTCCAATGACAAGGAGGCATCCAGAACCACACCCAGGTTCCTGACAGTAGCTGCCAGTGTTAAGGGCCCATTGTCAATAGCTGGGAGCCAGTACCCCAAACAAGACTTCCCCCCACGCAGCCACAGTGTCAGGGGCTGGGGTGCAGGCAGAGGGAGTCCGAGTTCAATCTGAGGTCAAAGCTGAGCAGGAATAGAGCAGGAGCCAATAGCAAAAGTCCAACACACAAATCAGGAGCGGAGTCATTCAGAGCCCAGTTTAGAAAGCCAAGAGTTCAGAGCAGGGCTGGAATCCAGAAACTAGGATGAGATGGGTGTAAGAGCATCATGAACTCGACTAATTGCTTCCACAAAGAAGCTGGCCGAAAGCAGAGAGCTAAATACCGCTGTGCTGCTGTTTCCAATTAGTGCTTGGCGTGAGCAATCAAGCATCTGTCAAAACTCAGGGCTGAATCCCAGGCACGTAGTTCAATATACAGTTTGCATTGTGCCAGGAACGCAGGAAACTCCTCTACATTACCACCAAATTTCTCAGGTGGAGTAACCGGGCACTTTGGTGGTATGGTGGCAGCGGCGGCAGTGGCTTGCTGCTGCAGTTGCTGTTGTTGTTGCAGGTGAGCAACCACTTCCATGAGCTGCTGGACCTAGTGAACCAGGTCAGTCATTTGTAGGGTGCCTCCACTCACCTCCCCTTCCATCTCATGGAGCAAATATGGGTGGAAGCAATCTGTCAGGGGCTGGGGTGTAGGCAGAGAGAGTTCGAGTTCAGACCGAGGTCGAAGCCAAGCAGAAGTAGAGCAGGAGCCAATAGCGAAAGGCCAACACATGAACCAGGAGTGGAGTCATTCAGAGCCGAGTTCAGAAAGCCAAGAGTTCAGAGCAGGGGTGGAGTCCTGAATCTAGGACTAGGTGGGTGCAAGAGAATCGCGAGATCGACTAGTTGCTTCCACAAAGAAGCCGGTCGAAAGCAGGGAGCTAAATACCCCTGTGCTGCTGTTTCCAATTAGTGCTTGGCATGAGTGGTCAAGCATCTGTCAAAACTCAGGGCTGAATGACCGTCTGTTCCATAAGCAAGCTTCACGCCACTGAGACGCCAAGTCCTGGCGGAGTTAGTCTCTTAAGTGAGCCACCCATGGAGGTGAGTCAGGGGGGCTGTCTACTGGTAGTTGTTCCTCTTCAGCTGTTACTGATGCAGGTGGCGACAGCAAACTGTCAATTTCTGGCACTTCAGCGAGGCCAGGTGTAGGTTCTGCTAAAGCCGTCAGTTCCCCCTCACCATCACCCATGACACACGGAACCTCTGTCTTAATAGGATGCAATCTCAGCTGGTGCTGATTTAAGCATCCCACCATGGCCTTTAGCCCTTCAGCCAGATTTGCTGGGAAGCATCCAGCCAGCCACCCATCAACAGATGTAGCTGGGTGTCATCATCAGCATACTGGTGACATCCTAGCCCGAAGCTCTGCACCAAATGGGTGAGGGGGCACATATAGGCTCTGGTCACACTGCAAAGGTAATTGCACTTTGTTCCTGCTTTGTTTAAATTGTGAACATTTTTCTTTGCATTGGGCTGACTAGATGCAGCCAGCCCCTCTCTTACAGCACCCACTCGCCTGCTGCTGCACCATCCCTCCAGGCGATCCTGCTGGCCACAGGGGAGGCTCGGGCGGCTGCTGCTTCTGCCGACACTTTGGGGGGGGTGCCGCCACCACCGCCATTGTCCCACCACCTTCTTTCCGGCCCCATCCAGGCTGCCGGAGCCCCTGCCTCTCATTCCCACCTCCAGGGCCGTCTTTTGTGCATTTTTTAAAAAAGCTTCCGGTTTGAGCGCTTGACTAAACATGCGCTTAATAAATCCATTATTAACGTTAAATGGATGTATTAAGCGCATGGTTGCTGAAGCGCTCAAACCGGAACCTTTAAAAAAAAAAGCACAAAGAGCGTTCAGACGGCCCTAATCGCAATCATTGTGAAAGATGGGCTGTCCAGATAGGCGAAATCGCGCATTCAAAGCGGAAGTGCCAGGAAAACACTTGATTTTCCAGTGGTCAGGAAAACCCGGCATCATTGTGCTAGTGAGTCTGCTTAGGGGCGGGAGGCAGATTGGCGCGTGTGAACATGAAACTGACATGTGCAAGGAAACAGCAGCAAATCCCGATCAAAATGGCAGTGTGACCGGACCCATAGATGTTAACATTGGAGAGATGATTGCCCCCTGAGGAACCTCACATACTAATGGGTACCTAGCTGCCACTCTCTCTCCCAACACCACCCTCTGTCCCAAATTCTGGAGAAGGCCACTTTGAAGAGTACCCCACAGATTCCTATGCCTTTTACATGTGTTCATATTTTCACTAATCTGCAGAGTAAGTTATTGGATGTAATGACATGCAATTCATGTCAGAAATACAGCCACACACATTTCTTGACTTGAAGAACTTGTTGTGATTTTAAATTTTGATTTAATAGCCAACCCGATGAAGAGTCCTGGAGAACTCAAAAGTTCTCAGCATGTGCCTGTTATTCCTAATACAAGACAAAACATTAATTTTGGTTTTAAATCTTGTGATTTTAAAATGGAGTCTGATGAAAGTAGGGGTCCTTAGTATCAGCAGGGTACCCTGTTGTGGCCAGCCTCAACAACAGTTTCACCACTAAGGAGACAGTGATCTCTCCTATAAACTCCAACATAGAGGCTCTTTGAGGATCCTAGCAATGCTTCTACTTCTCAGAGAATTTCCTTTCCAGATGCAGGGGAGGTGGATGGGATGGGGTGGGGTGGTTCTGGATCCATTTTCTTATTCTCTCTATAGGATTCATCACCCACAAGAGAATGGTGAGCTGGGGAATGGTGAGCTGGAGATAGCTGAATAATTAACCCCCCATCCTTGTCCAAAGGTTTGTAGTTTCTAGAGGAGAAAGTAGAAATTACACTTACTAATTCTTCCATTAATATGTAATTGATGGCCAATTTTAATGAAGGATGTGGATCTGAACTTCTTTTCAGCCTTTTTTAATCCCAGAATAGTGTAGTGGTTGAGAGCAGCAGACTCCAATCTGGAGAACTGGGTTTGATTCCCCACTCCTCCGCATTAAGCCAGCTGTGTGACCTCGGATCACACGCACTAAATGATCCACTTTCAGAGCCCTTTTGAATTGGATTTTGCCAGTTCACACAGTGAAAATCCAGTTGGAAAATCCACTGAAACTGGATTGAAAGTGGATTATTTAGTGTGTGTGATTGCAACTATAGTTCTCTCAGAACTCTGTCAGCCTTGCCTACCTCACAAGGTGTCTGTTGTGGAAGAGGAACGGAAGGTAATTGCAAACTGTTTTGAGATTCCTTAGGACAGAGGAAAGAAGGATATAAAAACCAAATCTTCTTCCTCTTCTCCTCCCTTCCCCCCATGCTGGGGTGCCATAATCTAATTGTATGGGAGGAGGAGGTTCTGAGTCTCTCATATCAACATTTTCAATGTTTTGCCAAAATAGCTAAGCAGTCCAACCAGCAGTTTGATCTAGCTCAATAGTCCATTTAAGCCAAATAATCCAGCAAAGACAACCTGGTCCATTAAACACAATTTAAAAAATGAAAACATTGGAGCAGGTGGATAAAGCTGTTTATTCAACAGCATCTTGCCTTGATGCCCAGCATGTGGGGCCAGTGTGTCTTTGAGAAAGCTGTTGTATCTGTTTAACTTGATGCCTGGCTGCGGGAGGGATCTGGGATTCACTGAAGCTCTGTTTGAAGGACCGGGACTTGGACCTCTTCCTCTTTTATCCTTTGTCTGTAATTCCTGCAATCCCTAATTGATTGGCTCCTTAATCTCATAATTACCCTCTTGGTAGAAAATTCCAAGTGGTCATGGTTTACTGGATTTTACTCTACAACTGACTGAAACCTATAGCAGGAGCTTTTGATTTCCTCGGATGGCTCTTTTTCCAGGAAAATGCACAGCTAAATGTCTGTTTTTCATCAGTCAGTTTTCAGAGTTCTTTATGTCACAAGTGGGCTGGCCCTTTGGATTCTGGCAGGGACCACATTCAAGAGCCAAACAAAGTTGTGTTCCTCAGCTGCACCCCCAAAAAAGTCGGGGTGGTCTTCTTAATGAGCTCGTGAGCCGACGTTCCCTTGGGACAGGATACACCAGCTGCACAACCAGGTCATAGGAGATATGGTATGGCATCTCTCTGCCTCCATTTATGTCATAGAAAAGCTAATACTCTGAGAATATCTTAACTTTCCAGTGCTGTCTCTCTTCCAAATGGAAGCAATTCAGAGACCTGCTACCCAAAACTTCTCAGTGCTTGCAGAAGGCACACATACCATATAAAGTTTATACATCTTAAAAATATGTACATTTGAGGGAAAACATTCAGCAAGAGGAAACAAAATGGTATGAAAATAGAGGAGGAGGAGAATTGTTTTTTATATCTTGCGTTTCTCTACCTTAAAGAGTCTCAAAGCAACTCATAATCACCTTCCTGTCCTTCCCCCACAGCAGTTACCTTGTGAGGTAGGTTAGGCTGAGAAAGTTTTGAGAGAACTATGACTGGCCCAAGGTCACCCAGCAGGATTCATGTGGAGGAGTGGGGAATCAAACCTGGTTCTCCAGATTAGAATCCATCTCTCTTAAGCACTATACTAGTCTCGCTCTCTCATCACAGGTTTGATTCATGGTTGAGAAAGAAGAAACTGACATCAGACTTCAGGGTCAAAACAACAGGAATAAGACATTCAAAATAATTCCTATACAGAATGATTGTGGATACAAATTGTTGAGTAAATGAACATGTTATGCTTTTTTCAAAGATAAATATGTTGCAGTTGATAAAAGCCTGGCATATATTAGTAAAATTGTCACATTTTTGTAGCAATGTGATGAATGTTCAGGAGCACAACATTTGACCTCCATTCTGATTTTGTATTTGATTGTTTTTTGCTCAAAAAAGTGCCCTGATAGATTCTATTCACAATGCTTATTTCACCACTTCTGTATTTAACCAGTGCTTTGATTGCATATATCAGTTAAAAGCTTTTCAGTAAATGATTATCATGCTAATGTGTAGAGGTAATATAATCGAATACTATTTGTAGGGTGCAGCTACTTAATTTACAATGGTTCCATTAAAAATAGCAGGATTATGCCTAAATTAATTGCCTGGTTGATCGTCATTCTTTATGACTCTATAAAATTCCCTGCCACAATGTATCATACAATGGAAATTACTAAGTATCAACCATTAACAGGTGAAAAAAAATCTTGTAAATATTTACTATATTTAAACAAGTCAGCATCTGTCATAGAAAATATTTTATGAATTAGCATTGAGTTGTTGACATCTAAACAACAACTAAATGAGTTTCTAGAAGTGTTTTAAGGAGAATTAGACTTGTGTGTGATAGAGGATGCCAGACTAGAGAGAATGCTGAGTTTTGATACAGTAGAGATCTCCTTGTGAGTATTCCATGGTGTCAGGAAAAGGTGTTTCCTAGCTCTGATTGTCAAGGTCTTTTAACTGGAGACACAAAGGATTCAAACTGGCCTTGAATTTGTGCTCAGCTATTGAGCCATAGATGCTTCAGATGAGAAGTGAATACTTTACTGTACTTATTTTATCTAATCCCCTCACACTACTTAGTTCTTTCTTGCCAATAGTGAAATGATCTGTGGAAGGAGAACAATGCCAAAGGTGGTCTGCCAAGAGAACTCTTCTGCTAGGAAAGCAAAGAGTCCCATAATGGGAATCTTCAATGCAATAAGAATCTTCTTTACAAGAATTTGTGGCAAGCCTACCCTTGAAATTCTGTGGGCTTTCTTTATGGAATAGTTAAAAATTATGAAGTAATGGATAACAGAGTTTGCCCCTGTATGAAAATGAAGAAGCCCAGTTTAAACCCATTATATGTCTAGCTTGCTGATTTTACATAGTGTTTAGCCTTGATGGAGAAGTCTTTAATGATGATGATTTTCTGAAACTCTGGAGTAGGGTTGCCAGCCTCCACTTTTATAACTGATCTCCAGCTGTCAGAGATCAGCTCTGCTGGAGAAAAGGGCGGCTTTGAAGGGTGGATTCTATAGCATTGTACCATGTTGAGGTCCCTCCTGCCCTCTCCTGGATCCACCCCCAAAGTCTCCAGGTATTTTCCAGCCCAGACCTGGCAGCCCTACTCTGGAGTTAACTGTCCAGCACAAGATCTCACATGGCAATATCCAGGAGAGGGGTGTTTTTTTTTCAAGATCCCAAGGAAGTTTATACTACTCTGCTGTAATGTACTTTCCTAAAGGGTGATGGCTAGTGATGACATTGGTAAACTGCTCTCATTAGGGCTGAAAAATAATAAATCTTTCTTAAAAGATGAACCTGAACTGATCTTGGCAGGAAGAATTGATAGATCATCCTGCTTTTTAAGGAGTTATTTTAACTCACTAAGCTTTACTTCATTTCTTTCCCTGGGATAAACTTTTATTATGGAGAGGTAAGTGTGATTTATTCCCATAAAGAATGTTGGCTAGATTAGGTTTGTGTTTTAAATCTTTGTTTTTATTGCTCATTAAATATTCAGAGTAGGTTTGCCTTTAATAATTGCTAGAAAGAAATAGATTACCCTTCTCCATGAATTGAAACTGGATTATTATTTCATGAAAAGGGCATAATAACAATAAAATAACTCCACTGTAGACTACTGCTGACAGCCAGGACACATGAGTGCTAATTTACCATAATTTGTAAGGGGGGGGGATATTTTCTATCTGGCCCCAGCCACTGTTACCCTGCAAACACTGAACTCTGTATATAGGAAAACAAGTTCTATTTACAGAGAGTGCATGATGGCAAACAGGGTTTGACTGAAGAACTTTTAGCTGGAGTATCTCCATGAGCATTGTTGAGCATGATTCATGGTTTGGTTGTTGGTGTTTTTTTCCCAGCCAATCCAGTGGATATGAAATTCTGTTATAAAGGTTAAAGCCGCTATTTTTTACGAAAAGCTTTCTGAGTTTTGTGTCTATAATAGGACTGTCCTTTATTTGAAGCAGGCAAGCTTATCTTGAAGATAATCAAGGATGCACACCTGGAAATCTCTGTGTGCAACAATTATTCAGTCCAAGTGCTATTTTTGTATAAGAATATAGTCGATACATTTTCTTTTTTCACTCTATAATGTTAGGTTGACTTGCCTTGCAAATGTACTTCCCCATTCTTTGACTTTGGGGAGGGATATTGTTCTTATCACATAATGGGTTTGAAGAGGACCTTAAAAGGAGCTTTAATAGATGGAACAGCCTAGGTAAAGCGAGATTCCCTAGATAATTTCCAGGAGTAAATAACCCCAGAAATAAATCCTAAGGGAAAAACAATAGTTCCCCATGGTTCACAAGTAGGGAGGCAAAGACATGTAAGGATGTATCTAGAACCAGGCTGCTGAGAGCCACCATACCCCTTATATGACCCTGATCCAAACCATGTGTCTAATTTTATAATATTATATTTGTACACACACATACACACACACAAAATATAGGATACAGTTCTTACATCTGATGACGTTGGCTCTAGTTCATAAAAACTTGATTTCACAATAAATCTTTAGTAAGTAAATAGTGAGGAATCTATTTCATTTCATCCTCATACATTTATCTAGCACAAAAGCAGGGGCAAATTGACTATACAGTGGTGCTGGATGATAAGTACTGGAATCATTGGGACTGATTTTGCTAAGTTTTTTCTACAAAGATTGTCATTTGTCATATAACATGAAACTTAATGTCTACAGTAGCAAAGTAACATTTACAAAGGAATATTATTTACTACAAGACAATATTTACTACAAGACAGGAAACATTTGCATATCCTGCTTAAACCCATCAATCAAGACAAGCATTGGAGTAAGTCAAAACCAGCCAGCACAGTACAATACAATAATACAGCACAATATGATAATAACCACCCACTACCTGAACAGTGTTTAAAATATAATTAAATCTAATGGGGTGGGGAATTCTAATTTCTGTTTCACATGTGTAACCACTAGGACAGGTTAGCATTCCATTAGCATGCATCCTTTTACTGCTTTGATAGATCATGAGGAAATATTGACTTTCCTGTTCATAATATTAACAAGTGTTTGCTGCTATACTACTATTAAGTATGTTCTAAATTAGACCACCAGTCTAAGACCATTTCCCTTTTTACACAAACCAGGGGTCCTTTCTGAGTTGAACCATCTGAACAACTGCGTAAGAAATATCCTCCTCTTTTTAGGAGTGATAATCCTTTTTTGTTTGGTTTGACTGGCAGTTTTCAACCTACTGTCCAGCCTCTTCTGTCAAATCTAAACCCCAGTTATGGAGACTGTGAATAAATGCAATTCAGCTAGGGATGACACTTAGACTTTAAGTTATGATTTTTGAACTTTTCCTCAAATATGTTGGTACACAGTAAGGGCAAGGAGTTGTGTCCCTTCCCAAGTGACTTGTCAGTTTCCCTCAAAGTGACACACACAATTCTGACTGGCAACTGCCAAGCCAAAGTCCAAACAATGACTGACTCCCTCTGACAAGACTGACCAGACTTTTTAAAACTCTCCTCAGTTGACACTGACCAATCAGAGAAAAGGGGGTGCACACAGGCAGTAGCCTGTCAATCAAAGCAATTTACAGTGAGGCATTAATCCCATTTCTCCCAGCTCTCTGAATTTGATGCAGGAAGCATCCTGCTTTTGGAGGTCAGTTTGTCACATACTTCTCTATAAGGACTGGTTTATTTTATCCCATATTATAGACCGCTATAATTTATCAGTGCTAATCAACTGGTTTAAGGTTTGTTGAAAGAAGGGGAAGTGAGAACCTTAGTTAATCTAGGATTTGGACAGGGCATTCTTGTAAGCGATCTTTTCCATCAAATAGAATTGTCATACCATAGTGTGAGTGTTGGAGGTAGGTTATTTTTCCATCTAATGGCAATAGAGGATCTGGCAGGTACCAACAGAAAATCAATCAGTATTGTTTTTAAAACTTGGCAGATCACAATTTCCCCAGAAAGATAGTAGCAATAATTCCAGCTTATTTGAAATATGGTTACCTGTTATAGTATTAATATGTTCAATTATCAGATTCCAAAAGTGAGCTATTCACAGACATGACCACCAACAATGAATGAAGGAAGCTATTGACCCACAACCCTTCCAACACATCGAGCTCATGGAATGTAGCTTCTGTGGTGAAAGATAGCACCGTGTTAAAATTTTGAAGGATTGTACTTTGACATTTACAGAGTGCGATCGTAATGTTTAGGATTTCCAAATAGACTGCCATTGCTGATTAGATATAATCCTATTACAATCCTGTTCCCAACTTTTCTGATAGGGAAAAGATTGTTCGATATCTGGTTGATCCAATATGTCATATAATGAAGAAATCAGACCTTTAAATTATGTTGTCTCAGATTTTATGATAAGTTCAAATGGGGTAAGAGGTTTCATCCCAAGATTTTTGAACTGGACTGTATTAAATAAATGCTGTAATTGCATATATTGATACCAGGGAAGCCTACAACCTGCCTTCTGGTCTAAATCAATTTTGTTCATTAGGATTCCCTTGCATGAAATATCCCAAAGTCTTGTTAAGTTAGCTTCCCTCCATTTTGTAAATGTGTCTGGATTTAATGCTGGGGGGAAGCAGCTGTGACCTACAAATGGAGAGAGCAGAGATGGATTAGAGACTAATTTTGAGTATTTTGCATCCCATATCTTTAAAGAGGGTAACAGATATTTTGCCTTGTTTATATTTGCAGGTCTATGTTGCTTTCTAACCCATATTACTTCTTGTAGGGAAAAGGATGCAGAGTAGCTTTGTTCTATCTGCTTTCAGTCAGGAGTGGCTGTGGAAGATAGTATAATCACCAGGTGAGACAGTAAAGCTGCCTCATAGTATCTCTTTAGATCTGGCAAACCCGTTCCTCCTATTTTCGTGTGTCATCTTAGAATTTTGAAATTGATCTTTGGCTTGTGGAAGCCCCATATAAATTTGTTCAGTGTTGACTGTCACTGCCTGAAATAGGTATTAGCGATTACAATCGGGATAGTCCTAAAATAGAACAGAATTTTAGGGAACACAAAAGGTTTCACCAGGTTGAGCCTGTCTGTCCAAGTTAATGGAAGTTTATCCCACCTTTTAGATCAGCCAGGATTTCCTTAAAGATTTTTATATGATTAACTTTCAGGATATTCTTTAGATTCAATGAGATCCAGACCCCCAATTGTCTCCAGGATTCCGTTATCCATTTATATCTAAAGTGTTCTTCAATAAATTCTTTAGAGTTTGATGCAATTATTGGATATAGTTCTGTTTTGTTCAAATTAACCTGCAAACTTGAGACTTCTTTGAACTTCTTTAAGACTTTCGCTACTTCGAGTAGCAATTCTGCTAGATTGGTTAAGTATAAAGACATATTGTCAGCAAAAAGGTAAACCTTATATTCTAATTTATTAATCTCAACCCCTGATATAAGTTTGTTGTCTCAAATTATGGAAGTGAGCGGTTCCAAGGCCAGAGCAAATAAAAGCAGGGAGAGAGAGAGGGCAACCTTGCTGTGTTCCTCTCATTAAATGGAGTTCCTCAGATGTAAAGCCGTTAATTCGTATATGTGCTGTAGGATATAGATCTGGAGTTTTCTTTAGCTGAAAACTTTCACTGATGTTTCTGTGACTATTGTAATTAAATGTATCATGGTTACTTAATTCCATCAATAAATATTGTTTAATGAGCAGTTCAGCAAAACACACTGATTTTTTTCTTTAAATTTTTATTGAACTATGTTTGTATTTTGGCCATTAATGCACATGGCCCCAAAATTCACTTTATTGATTGTAACTATTTAGGAATTGGTGTTTGAATCTTCCATATATGTTGGTGGTGTGATACCTTAGACTGCCCTGCTGCGCCATCCATGTAATGCGTGCTGCCCCTCCCAAGCCCAAGTCCTTGCCCCAGCCCAATGAGGACACATACAAACCTGCCCAATGGACAATGCTGTGCCCAAAAATCCAGACTGTCCTGTACACCTGTCCTGGAACTGAGGAGTCAGAAAAATGGTCACAGGGCAGTCTCCAGCTGTGGCTTGACATACACCCTAAAAGCCGTAGAACGCCAGCGCCCTATGGCCCATATGTGCGCCTCTGACAGGCCGATGCCCGCCGCTGTTGTGGCTGCCCCAATCCTAAAGGAATGAGGCCCAAATTCCTTGCTGGGTAAGCCCAAAGCTCCCAGTGCTGCTCTGAAAACCCCCATGAACTGACACCTGGACAATGGGGCCCCATCTCTATGGATAAGCAGAGGACCAACTCCCTTAGGCCACATTGCCAAAAAGGCTCATGTGGTCTGCACTGGACACGGCCCACCTGATAGTGGCCTCAGGTGCAGGTGCACCCCTTTCCCCAATTGATCGGTCTTCGACCTCCTGATGTGCCATGTTATCCCCTTTGGCCCAAATGAAACATCCCGAACACGCAGGGGCGCATTGGTGAATGATATCCTGGAGCTCGCCACCAGTTCCCCAACACTCAAGGCCCCAAAAAAGGCCAAGCTGAACGTGGTCTAAAAAGTGCAGCCTTGTAATGGGACCAACACAACGTTGGAAGCTCCTGCAAAATCCCCACCAATAACTCAAAGGTCAAAGGCTGTCTGCAATCTGGAGGCTGTGCAGCTTGCCTCCGCCAGCCCTCCACTGCTCTACGAGCTTGGAATGAGTGGCATGGGTCTCCAAACCCCTCAGCCTTGCTAAAGAATGTGATGGCGGCCATGCAACCCCGGATGGAGCTGTGGGAGAACCCGCTGTCCTGCAGGTGTGCCATGTAGCGAAGCACCCAGACCCCTTCCACCAGCAAGGTTTGCAGCCCCCTGAACCCTGCAGTAAAGTCAAAAAAGGTGTCTATAGCCTTGGCGTTTGCGGCGAAAGTGGATGGGGCAATAGACCCGTAGACCCCCACCTTATTGTACTTTCCCAAGTTCCCACAGCTTCTCTGGAAATGGGTCTGAAACGTGGTTGGCTCCTGGTGCCAGGATGTGGAAACGCTCCTCCTGTAGGTGAGACAAAGCATCCACTATGCTATTATCCACACCCAGCACATGACGCACAGAAAATGTAATGTTATCGGCCAAGCAGGCCAAAACCAGGCAGCAAACCAACTGCATCACCCGCTCAGACTTGGAAGTCTGCTTGTTCACCACCCGAACGACCGTCTGGTTGTCGCACCAGAACCACACTCTCCTATCTCTAAAGAGGTCCTTCCAAATGATCACTGCCACTAATATTGGGAAGAGCTCCAAGAAGGTGAGGTCTTTGAGCACCCCAGATCCCTCCCACTCTTCGGGCCACGACCGAGCACACCACTTGCCGTCGTAATAGACGCTGAACCCAGTGCTGCCGGCTGTGTCAGAGTGGATCTGGATGGCATCCTGCAAATCCATCGGGTGCTGCCAAATGGTAACCCCGTTGTATCTCACCAGGAACCAGAGCCACACGCCTAAATCCTCCTTCATGCCCTTTGTCACCCATACCCAGTGATGAGGTGCCCTGACCCCGGCCGTCGCTCTGGCCAGCCTCGCACAAAAAGCCCTGCTGGGTGAAACGACCCGGCAAGCGAAGTTCAAGTGTCCCACCAGTGACTGCATTTCCCTCAATGTGCACTTTGGCCGAGCCCTAACCAAGAGAATGAGAACCTGGAGGGCCAAGAGTTTGTCCTCCGGCAACCTGGATGCCCCAGCTACTGAGTCTAATTGGATACCCAGGTAGGTTAAACTAGTCACCGGTCCTTCGGTCTTGTCCATTTGCCATTGGGACACCGAGTTCTTCAGCAAGCTTCTGAAAGGCTCATAGAGACCCTGCACAAGCCTCGTCAGCCCCAGGGCCGATGAAAAAGAAGACATCTAGATAACGAGTAATCCCTGTGGACCCAGTCCTCGACTTCACTGCCCACTTGAGAAAGGTGTGGTGTGGCAGTCCTGTCTTGCAGAAGATAAAGGAAAACATTTGTCTTTTTCTCAGAACTACCAGGCATGGATGTGGGGGTAGAGTATTCAACAAAGTTGAAACCTATGCGTCTTTCCTTCCCCCTACACTTTTCAAATGGGTAGATGTAAAGAATATGCCCACTTCTGTAATCAGGTTAATACCAATTCACTGAAATGTCTCTATTCAGCAGTGCCTCTTCCCATATATTCCTGAGGACTGGAAGGTAGCTAATGTCACTCCCATCTTTAAAAAGGGTTCCAGAGGAGATCCAGGAAATTACAGGCAAGTCAGTCTGATGTCAATACCGGGAAAATTGGTGGAAACTGTTATTAAGGAAATAATTAGTGGGCACATTGCTGAACAAAAACTATTGAGGCAGACTCTTGATCTCGCTAACCTGTTAGTGTTCTTTGAGGGGGTGAACAAACATGTGGACAAGGGGGACCCAATAGATGTTGTTTACCTTGGCTTCCAGAAATCTTTTGATAAAGTTTCTCATCAAAGGCTCCTAAGTAAACTCAAAAATCACCAGATAAAAGGACAAATCCTTTTGTGGATCAAAAATTGGCTAATTTTTATTAATTTTTATTGTTGAAATAATAAAAATATATTTAAAAAACTGGCTAATTAATAGGAAACAGAGAGTGAGTATAAATGGCAATTTTCTCAGTGGAAGGTGGTAAGCAATGGGGTACCACAGGGATCAGTACTTGGTCCAATGATTTTTAGCTTGTTCAATAATAATTTGGAGTTGAGAGTAAGCAGTGAAGTGGCTAAATTTGCAGATGACACAAAGTTGTTCAGGGTGGTGAAAACCAGGGAGGATTGTGAGGCACTCCAACGGGATCTGTTGAGGATGGGTGAGTGGGCATCAATGTGACAAAGTGCAAAGTGATGCACATTGGACCCAAAAATCCTAACTATAAATACACATTGATGGGGTCCGAACTGGCAGAGACTGACCAAGAGAGAGATCTTGTAGTAGATAACTCACTGAAAATGTCGAGACAGTGTGCGACTGCAATAAAAAAGGCCAATGCTATGCTGGGGATTATTAGGAAGGGTATTGAAAACAGATCTGCCAGTATGCCCCTGTATAAACCAATGGTGCGACCTCATTTGGAGTACTGTGTACAGTTCTGGTCACCACACCTTAAAAAGGATATTATAGCTTTGGAAAAAGTGCAGAAGAGGGAAACTAGATTGGTAAAAGGGTTGGAACACTTTCCCTATGAAGAAAAATTAAAACACTTGGGGCTCTTTCGCTTGGAGAAACGATGGCTGAGGGGTGATATGATTGAGGTTTATAAGATCATGCATGGGATAGAACAGGTAGAGAAAGAGGTAGTTTTCTCCCTTTCTCACAATACAAGAACTCATGGGCACTCAATGAAATTGCTGAGCGGTCGGGTAAGAATGGATAAAAGGAAGTACTCCTTCACCCAAAGAGTGATTAACACATGGAATTCACTGCCACAGGAGGTGGTGGCAGCTACAAGCTTGGACAGCTTCAAGAGGGAATTAGATATGGAGCAGAGGTCCATCAGTGGCTATTAGCCACAAGGTATAGATAGGAACTCTCAGTCTGGGGCAAGTGATGCACTGTATTCTTGGTGCTTTGGGGGGCAACAGTGGGAGGGCTTCTAGTTTCCTGGCCCCACTGTTGGACATCCTGATGGCACCTGTTATTTTTGGCCACTGTGTCACAGAGTGTTGGACTGGATGGGCCGTTGGCCTGATCCAACATTAGAGAATTTCACATTACTGAGATTCTGCAGGATTGAAGCCGTTTCTGATTCATCTTGAAGTAAACTGGTACAGGGCTGCCATTTCACACATGGCTTTCCCTGACCGGAAAAGAGCCGAATCAGAAGCAGTTTGGCAATTCAGACTGCACCGCTTTGTTTTCCCACCATTTCCCACCACACCTTTTTTTAAAAAATGTTCGCTTTAGAGCGCTATAGCACTATAGTGCTATAAAACAACACTGCAGGCATTCCAATGGGGTTGCTATGATGCTATAGTGCTATAGTGTTATAGTGCTCTAAAGCGAACGCTCAAAAAAAAAAAAAAAAAGCCGGAGATCGCCTGTGTGGGTGAAAAAAGGCGGGAAAAAAAGCATATCAGATCCAGGAGAAGAAACTGATGACTACTTGGAAGCGGTTGACAGGTAAAATGCTTCAGCCCCGTTTCCTGAACGGGACAGAAGCGATTCTGTGTGAAATTACAACTATATTCCGGTAGGGAACCAGTTCTAAAACGGTTCTGTCTGAAATGCCAGACCAGAAACCATTTGGGAACCGTTCCTCTTCCGGATTATAGCATCTGTCTGAAATTCCCCATTGTCTTCTCTTATGTTCTTATGTTCTCTTATACAGGGAGTTAGCAATGTGATTGGGTTACAGATAGTACAAATAAATGTCAGTCAGGGATAAGACTGAAATAGCATGGATTGCGGCTAAATTCTGGTTGGATGGCATGTGTGTCAGACATATATCTGCTGATTTATCCCCTCCCTTTCCTCCCATTTTACTTCTCTCAGTGAGGCCAGGAAGCAAAGGATCGGGAATATGCTCATGCCAGTAAGGTTCTAGCACTACCTTCGCAAATTCTAGGAGATGGGGGAGGGCAGACAGTGCCTGAGGAAGGCAGAATTTGGGAGGATGTGATATCACTTCTGAGTGATGCTCTAGGATGTCTCCTCTAGTCTCTATGGTTTTTACCTTAGAGATTAGGGAGAATTACCACACCATCACTATGTGGAGATCATTTTTTCTCTTGCTCCTCAAGCCCTTGTGTGTGTGTAAAGTGCTGTCCAATCTCAGCCAATTTATGACAACCCCAGCAAGGAGCTTTCAAAGCAAGTGATAAGCAGAAGTTTTGTCCCTTTCTCTGTCGTCTTTCTTGGAGGTCTCCCATTCAAGTACTAACCAAGGCTGACCCTGCTTGGTTCCCAAAATCTGATGAGACCAAGCTATGCCATGCCACCTTCCCTCCACCGTCTAGTACTTGGGATGGAAAAATGGGGCTGGGGGCAGGTAATTCCCCAGCCTGGACAGGTAAATGGAAGGCCTACATGTCAGGATAGATACAGATCAGATTCAGAGCATGGAGGAGCAGAACAGGATGAAACAGGTCATGACTAAGAGAAGTGATGGGCTAAGGGAAGTGATGAGGGAAAAAATATATAAAAATCAGGTTTTAAGGTGGCTTGTGAGTAATCTTTGCAGTTTGTACTTCAATGGATCTGGGTGCCAAAATAGTTACCAATGTCTTGTGCACTACAGATACTGAACTTGGACTACTGATGACTGAACTTGGGTCCATAAAGCAAGTTCACTTAGAGATCTGAGGAACATTTCACTACCATCTAGCCTGTGTTATAATTAAAAAGGTACTTTATGCAGTGAATGTAAGCCTCTTTTAATGCTTTAATGAAAACAATCAACTTCATTTCCCAAGCCTTACTTATGCCAGAGGGTTGGAAACACAATAAACTACACAGGCTTAACTACAGAGAGAACCACGGCATTCTCTGTCCTCTTCTTCTGTTGTTTGGTTCAAACACTTCTTTTAATCATGTCTCATATAAAAGCTTTATAGCTTCATAAAAGAAAATGAACAGGCCTCTTGCTTTTCTGTCTATTCTCTCCTTCTATGAAGCATGTTGTGACCTGCCCACCCCAGCTTGCTACCAATGTGTGTTTGGAGTAGTAGATGAACATACTGTTGTTGCCAGGGACAGAAATGAAAAATTAAAATATTAGGAGCATAATCGAGTAAAAGTTAAGTTGTAACTTTGGATGAGGGCATACATTGTTTAGATATATAAGAGATAGGACATCTGTCACTAATTGTTACACTGGCTCCATATTTGCTTTTGGAATTGAATCTCCTGGACCAAAATAGGAAGGTAACTATTAGATTCTTATTTTTTTTTTGATGATTTAGTCTTTTGTTTGTTTAAAAAGTTCAATATTACAAAAATTGGCTAGTAGGTAAATTTGTTTAACATTTTTTCAGGTACAAAATTGAAATAACATTTTGGGTATATGTACTTGATTTGGACACAAGGCAATGCCATATGAAGTTTGTCCAGTACATCCTGGCCTTGTGTCACTGATACTTATCAGAAGTAAGTAATCCAACATTATACATTTTTTACACATTACCATGCTCATAATTGTACCATTAGATATTGTATGCAAATTGACAATGAAAAATTTCTTTTTCCTTCCTTTTCAGCATAATTTTCACTTGGTCCTTTATTGATTAATACTAGTATTGCAGTAATTGAGCCTACATGCAATATTTATGTTTGACTATTGAAGAAGGCTGGTAAGCTAAAACACACCTGTTATACGGTTGCATAAGGCCCCAGTTGTGCATACTGTATGATTTGTAATTATTATTGAGGCTATATTTGGGCTTATAATTGTTTTAACAACTAATTTGTAATAAATACATATATTTTTGATAATTTGTAATATTTATGTTGTATAATTATTGATTTTAACATTGCCTCCCCTAATTTGTATCCATTTAACCTTTCAGGTTCTTAATTCATACATTGGACATATACAGGACAGCTGCTGAAAATAGCCATGTTGTCATGTTTGATCCCATTCCACACTAGAATCATCAAGTAGATTAAAATTACCATGTTGTAAATCCATATAACCAATATCTACTTTCCTTGCAGCCTTGAGATACACCATGAAGACTCACAATAGACATGGTGTCAGTGCTTATTCCAAGTCTTTCCAAGCGGCAGGGAAGTAAATTGATCTCTGTCTTCCCGGGGGGGGGGATTATGTAAAGTCCTAAAAAACAATGAAATGAAACTGGGTTGGGATTAAAATGTGTTCAGTTGTGTGTGTGCATATTTAAATAAACTATTGTCAGGATTATCCAGAGGTGGACCTTGTGGCATTCTCAACTGAGGGAGAGGAGTATCTGGGAACCACTTCTGATGAAGGCCAGGAGCCCTATTACTGCCAGATCCCTTTCAGATTCCTTAGCAGAGGAAGCTAATACGGAAGCCACCCAAATGGGACACTCTATAAACCTTCCAGCCCCAGGGACAGTTCTCAATCACATAGTGCCAGACTTCGAACCAGCTGCACCCCATCTCCTTAAATTTGACAGAATGCAGAATATGTCCGGCATGTAAAGTAGGCTCTCATAAGAGAAGTACACAGCTTTCAGCACATACTCCTGCCAGTGAACCAGATATAAATACTGCTCCTCAAAGGGTTATGCCCCAGTTTAGACCATTCAGGATTACTTCCTCCTCTAACTACTTAAACCTGAGTCTTAACTAAGAGACTTGTTGGTTTAGCTGCTTTGCATTGACCTGTTCATGACCACTTAGTGCTTGCCAGTTTTCTGAGCTAGCAAACGTGACCCAAGCCACAGTACTGCCTTGCGGGCAGTCATGTTGCCAAGCCCAGGTAACCAGTTGCCCAGGTGATTCCTGTTTCTTCCTACTGAAAAGCCTTTCTCCAGTATTCTATTAGCAGCCTAAAGAACAGTTTAAAGAAAGAGAACCAAAATGTCACTGTGCTTTAATAACTAGGGTAAAACAATTGCCTGGTCCTTTGTTGATGCTGCACAACTTCTTATCAAATAGAATGTTTGATGAATGAATGAATAAATGACTTGTCATGAGTTTTGCTTTCTTATTTCAAACTGCTCCTGAAATTCCTCATTGAATCCACATATCATTGGATAAAATCATTCATCTGAATGAATACAGCTGTGTAAAATCCAGTGGTGTATGAATTCTCCATTATGAAAATAATTGTTTTACTCTGGGGGGGATAGAACCAACTTCAGTGATATGCCCAACTTGGGTGCTGTCGACAGGGCTCTCACTGTTACCCAAATGCTATGTGTTGACTAAAATCGGCTGTCTTCTGGTTTTGTTGGGGGAATTAGCAAGGAGACAGAGAGCTTGTGAGAGGGGGGATAACCTAGCGAGATTGGCTACCAGCATTGATGGGGATCTTTCCCTTTTACAGAACTCTCGAAATAGCCAGTCCAAACTAAAAATAAGAGAAAATGAGAGTACTAACATACAAAAAAACGTATAAGGCAACACACATACAAGATCAAAAACAGGAAATAAAGAGAGGAGCAGGAATATAGGTGGGGATGGGGTGATAGCTACCTGTCTTGAAGAGCAGAGATCGGAGGTCTGTTGAAGAGCAAGGCAACCAGCAGTTTGGGTGTGCAGTTTTGATCCAAGAAAACACACACATGGACTGAGTTGTAGACAGTCCAATTATACCCAAAATTGTGACCTGAAGTAGGGTGACATTATTGCTCTGAAATAACGCCTTTATGTTTCTTCCACAACATGAACAAAGAAACAGGAGATGTTTGAGAAGATTTCTTCATGCAAAACAAAGGTTGAGTTGAAACTCTGATTGCTTCCTCTGGTGATCTGGAGTGTTAATGGCTGTCCAATTAAACTAATCAAAAGTAAAAATACTGCTTGATGTCCCTTCTATTGTATTGGATGAGAAACCTGTCTATGTTAGAGGTAGCTTTTGTGAGGGATGATGTGGATAGGAGGAAGATGATGTGAGGTTGATAGGATTAACGTTCCATGTGGGCATTGTTAGCTCTGGGGTGAGGCAAGTCTATTGTTCCAGCATATGCAACCTTAGGGTGAAGGGAGGGGTAGTAGCATGGTCAGATCAAGATTTTACACCTTACCAGGTGTAGACATGTAAGACTAAACATGTAAGTGAAGCCTGACATCCTGGCATTCATCTTGTGTACATTCAATCCAAACTGCCTGGCATATGAACTCCTGGGATGCTATAAATGAAGGGTGCTTGTTTCCAAACAACCCCTCAGCAAAGGGATATGGTCTGCCTGCTTACACTTATCACCAGGTGGCAAGGGTACCATGCAGTGGCTGGTGTCCATGCAGTTCCCCGGTTTTGTTTTGCCACTTCTTAGTAGCACTCCAGCAGGCAGACTGGAGGTACTGGATTATCGGGTGGCAGGCAGGCTGCCCCATTCAGGATCCATCCCTATACTGTGCCAATGCTACCATGGCATAATCAATAAAACATTGGCCATTTTTATTCTCCAAAATCAGGGTAGTGCTGTCAGTTCCTCGCCTGTCCCCCCCGCCATGCCCCTGGGGTCCACAAACTGTAAACCAATGGCAGCCAATAGAGCTATGGTACCTATGTCATTACACCAGCCAAAAGCAACAAGGCACATGGGTATAAAGGAAGGTGTGAAAATAAGGAGATTTTATAAGAGATGGAACATCTTATGCTGACAGGCCTTTAGTTGGTCTATTGATATATGGCACATAGGAATTGGAAGAAAGACTGAATACTCATGAAAGCTCATATCCTACCAAGTTGCATTAGTCTTCAAGGTGCTGCTGGACTCTTTTCTACTGAATACATCATAGTATTTTTAGTGATATGTTTGCTTTTAGAGTTGTGGAATCTACCTATTTAGTCTGAATGATACCTTTATTTGATGGAATCTAAACAGTTGTAAATAGTACCTAGTAGCAAACAGGACAATATGAATAACTAGGAATAAGGCCCGTTGTGGAAATAAATACAATGAGCTCTAGAAAGAGGCTCTGGGAGAGTGCCAAGGCCTTGGGCACTCAGCATCAATGTGCTGTGGTGACCTCAGCAGGGTATAATGACACAGAGTCCACCATTTTCTCCAGATGAACTGATCTCTGCTACCTGAAGAGCAGTTGTAATTTTCAATGATCTCCAGCCCTCACCTGGAGATTGGCAACAACTGTTACCCAGGAAGAAATGACTGGTTTGGAGGGTAGAGTCTATGGCATTGTACCTGTCTGAGGTCTCACCCCTCCTCAAACCTCACCCTTTCCAGACTCCACCCCCCAAATCTACATGAATTTCCCAACCTGGAGTTGGCAACCCTATCTCCTTCCTCGCCAGTCAGTTAAGTCCCACACAGGAGGCAAGCAGGGGAAGCATTTTTTGTCAAGAGACAAAGCCATTTGCTAGAAATTCTGACAGAGAAGGGAAAGTGGGCGGGGAAGAGGAGCAGACCCAGCACCTGGCCAGTGGCACACGAGTACTCTTGAGTGGTGGCTGTCAGGCCAATGGTGGAGGGAGGGCATTTTACAGCCAATGGGAGCACATGGAATCTTGCCACTCCAAGTCAGCTTTGTATATAAGGAGAGATAGTTAATGTTTAATGAAATTACCATTGTATAGTATATTTATTTAAAATAAAATAAAAAGTATATTTAGCACACTCATTCATTAACATTCTAACAGCAGCCTATGTAGAGTTATCTCTTTCTAACCCCATTGACTTCAATGGCCTTCAAAGGGTACAAATCTGAAAAAGATATGGATATAGTTGAATTAGGTTGTGTAAAGAAAAGATATGGATACAGTTGAATTAGGTTGTGTAAATAGGTTACATGCTCTGACCAGGATGGCCCATACTAGCCCAATCTTGTCAGATCTCAAAAGCTACAGAAAGTTGGCCCTGATTAGTACTTGGATGGAAGATCACAAAGAAATTCCAAGGTTGCTTTTAGGAGGAAGGCAATGGCAAACCACCATTGAACATCTCTTGCCTTGAAAACTTTAAAGAGTCACCATAACTTGGTATGATTTTATGGCACTTCATACATACAAATAGGTTGCATAAGATAAGTTACACAGACTTCCTATGATATTTGGATTTGTAAGGTCATGCGTACATCTATGAATTCTGCTGGATTTTGCTTCTTTCTTCTCCATGTGCATGTACAGAGCAGCTCTTGTTAAAGCAGTGAAATGTGGATACTAGGGTGAGAGGTGTCCCTGTGAACCTCAGAGGTTCTGTAAACACTATGAGTTAAAGCTAAACTAATTTTCCAATTGCATAATAGAACTTTCCTGCCTCCCCTCCCTTCCACTGCATCCATTGAACTCCACAAAATGGTGGTAAGGGACCCTGAGGAATGATGGAAAGGAAGTGTCTTGATGCAGGAAAGGGAAATTAGTGTAAGTTACCAGTTTAGTTTGGATCCAACCCTATGAGCTGTGGCATCAGGACGGAAATTCCAGAGTCATAGTTTAGAAGTGGATCCCACTTCAAAAAATTCAACAACCACTATTATCGGTGAACAGGCGGTTTGACGTTGGGCTTCACTTCTGCATCTATCACATCCCTCCAAAACCCTCTGTACTCCTGCACCTGAACCAACACTATGCTCTGACCTCAGAACACACCCAGACATCAGAATTTTTTATTTCAAGAGCTGGCAACTTTTATAATTGAACTCAGACAAATGCTTTTCAGTAAACCTGATTAGGATCAGGCTACAAATATTTTCAATCATATCATAGTCATCACAAGCAATGCACAAAGTTTCTTGTAGTTAGATACCTCACTGCAAAAAAATTTAAAAAGTGAAATTAGCCTTCCAAGTTATTAACTTCCCAGCTAATAAGAGGAAATATTCTGAGGTTAACAGCACTGATGCAAATGCCATTTTTAGTCATTCAAACTCTAGTCCATTAGCAGATGTCTATTGTGTAGATGTAACTGAATTCATATATATTGTCAGGATGTATGTAGACAAGTAGATAGGGAGATTACATCATCTTATGTTTGGCTTTATGGCTTAATTGAACTATGCTATCATTAGCTATTTGGACAAAGATGGCAGCTATAAATTCTTAATTGCAAACCAATGCGAGTAGAAATGTTCTCTGTTAGCATCAAGTATAACCTGTTATAAATATAACAAATAGCAAGATCTTTATAAAGCTAGATCAAGGTCCCCAACATGGCACCAGCCAACAACTTTCCTGGTGCCTGCCAAGTATTTTTAGAAAGTGGGCAGTGCTATATGAGGCCTTTGCCCTGAAAGGCTTCTGATTCATCATTGGAGAACTTATTGGCTGTGGTCAGACTGGCAGGTTGGTATGGTTACTCCACTGCATTTTGTAATAGAGATTTTCAATCAGCCTCCCACTCTGATCTGGCATCACTGTGTGCCTCTTCCATAGTTGACCGTTCAGATTAGTGCTGCATATCAACCATGGAACATGTGGTCTGCTTTAAAAAAAAAAAAAACAACTTTGACCTTTTATGGAGAACGTTTCTTGGGTGCGCATGTGCACACATGCACATATGCACTACCATTTTAAAACAAAATATGGCAAAACTGGAACTAAAGGTTCACACATGTCGAAACTTGTTTGAGCATGCACCGGGGGCATTAAATATCTGGAAAGGTGAGATCAATGCACAGAGATCCATAAGTAGCTGATTGTCTCTGGTGGCTATTTACTCCATATCCAACTTATCATACAACAGAGTGAGTATGACTGGGGAATGGCTGACAGATGTGGATATGTGAATGAGCCCTTGTAATCCATTAGGGTAATGCAACACTATCAGGCCAAACTGCCCATCTGACCACAGCCATTGACTGTGCACATTTAAAACAAAAGAAAAGATAGATTTAGCAAAAGCTGCCACCACAGCACCAGGATCTTGACTGTGTGATTAAAGGTAAGCTGTGTGTATGCAAGAAAATAGTTTTAAATAATATGTTTATTTTAAAAGGCATCCTACAAAGTAGAGTGTCAGCCTGAAATGTTAAGTATTACTATTAGAATGCATACCCTGATAGAAACCTAGTAATCATAATAGTTATAGCATAACTTAACTCCATGGCATTTTGTGATTGGTTCTGCCCTCAGTAGAGGCCATTTTGTGGTTGGCTCTGCCTCCTGTGGCATCCATGTTGTGGCTGAATTCACCACCCTCTGTCAGAATTCCAAAGATGCCTTGCAGCCTCAAAAAGGTTAGAGACCTCTGAGTTAGATGGTCACATTTATTCACATATGTAAAAGCTAGGATAAGATCTAAACAACTCATGACCCATCAAATTGACTGCAGCTAATAGATAAACTATATATGAAGGACCTTCATTTGAAAACCTTCGTTTGCCTCCTCCATTGCATTGCAAATAACAGCCATTTTTAGGTATGACAGGGGTCTTTTGGGGGGGAGCGCACCAGAGCGCAGCTCCAGGAGCTCACGAGCGAAGCCCCGCCCCCAGCCGGCGTCCCGGGGAGTCTTTCAGGCAGCCGAATGTCAATTTCAGCTCCATTATATCCTATGGGCCATTGAAGTCAATGGTGAAAACATAGGGTATATTCTGGGGGCTGGAGGAGGGGTTTGAGGGAGACGCTCCAAACTCACAGGGTAGCTTATGGAGCCTCTCCCCAAGATACCCACCAAGTTTCAAGAACATTGGATCAGGGGTCCAATTCTATGGTCCCCTAAACAGGTTGCCCCTATTCCCCCATTGTTCTCTATGGTGGGAAAAAAAATAACTTTTTCCCACCATAGAGAACAATGGAGGGAATAGGGGCAACCTGTTTGGGGGCCCATAGAATTGGACCCCTGGTCCAATGTTCTTGAAACTTGGTGGGTATCTTGGGGAGAGGCTCCATCAGCTATTCTGTGAGTTTGGAGCCTCTCCTCAAACCCTCCCTCCAGCCCCCAGAATATACCCCATGTTTTCACCATTGACTTCAATGGCCCATAGGATATAATGGGGCTGAATTGCCACCGAATTTCTTTCATTCCCACCTTTCCTTCTCTCCTTTTCCTCTTTCCCTCCTTCTTCTCTTCTCTCTTTCTTTCTTTCCCACCTTCTTCTCTTCTCTTTTTCCTCCTTTCCCTGTTTCCCTCCTTCTTCCCTCTCTTTCTTTCCCTCCCCTTTCCTTCTCTTTCTTTCCCTCTTTCCTTCCTTCTTTCCTTCTCTCCACTCTCTCTCTTTCCTTCCCTCTTTCCTTCTTCTGTGGCCCAACTCTCATGAGAAGGAGTTTAAACTTTAAACCCCTTCTCTCTTAGCTCCCCCACCCAGACCAGCTGGGGAAGGGAAGGGGAGGCTTTTGAAGATGCCTCCCCCCCTTTTGCTTCCCCTTCTGACATCATTTCCAGTGATGTCAGGGGGCGTGGCATATGCTAATAGCCTAATAGCTCATTAGCATACCATATGCTAATGAGCTCCTGCAGCTGTTCTTCTACGAAAAGACCCCTGCCAGGTATGTATACCTAAACTCTCCCCCTTTTGGAAACTACAGTTTATTTCAATATCCCAAGGTGTCTAAATCTGATTCCCTTCACAACAGACCATGGGTCTCCTCAGAGCAACTCCCTGTGTAACTGGGTAGAAATTATTATTCTTTTCCCCAGAAGATATAGCCCTTTTCTTTTGGCCTGAATGGGAGTTTCAGCATACTACCCATGGCCATAGTGAGTGGTAAGGCTTTAGGGGCAGAGCCCCAATTAGGGTGGAGCCCCACTGCAGTGCCCTAGCACCATTGCCTCCTCTGCCTGGGCACCGGCAACCAAGAAGAAGTCAGCCAGCTGCCAAAGGGGGCCATGGCAGAGCTGTGTGTCTATGTGTCTGGCTTCTGCTCTTCGCACTGTCTCACTTGTTCCTGGCCAGTGAGCAGGGCGACTGAAACTCAGCTGATCCCCACCAGTCCTCTCCACCACTGCCACTCAAGAAAATCCAAGGACAGGAAGGAACCTGCTTGCTGGCTGCCAGAGGGGGTGGCAATTGCCAGGCCATGGCTGGGCTCTGCACCTGGCTTTTCTCTGCTCCTCATGCTATCTTCCCCCAAGAGTAAGGGGAGGCATCTTGTGATCCAGGGTACAAATTTAATTTAATTTAATTTAATTAGTGGTGCCCCTGTCACCTCAGAGCCCCCCTGGAAAAAATCCTGGCTATGGGGCTGATGCTACCCAATAGCCCTTGCCAAAATATCAATCCCAGTTCTGGTGTCAGTGTAAAACAGACTTCAGGATAGACTGACTCTTAGACATTCAGTTCTGATACTGAATTCTTCCTCAGAATTGATAGAAAACAATTAAGGTGAAGAGTTGTTGCCATTTACTCCAAAGGTGAACCTGTCTGATTGACTCTGTCAGACTCATTGACTCCAACCAACTCTGTCAGAAGCCGACTGACTGACTGACTGACTGACTGACTGACTGACTGACTGACTTCCAAAAGACCAACTGGCTGAATAACTCCAAAAAGACCATGCACTCAGCTAATTATATAGTTCTCCTCAGCTGGCACTGGCCAATCAGAGGGTGGGGGAAGCAGCCTGTCACTCAAGAGCATCTGTCACAATAGGTATAGACCAAAGCACACTTACAGGACAACAGATCTACTACCACAGATCATTTGCTAGAGACAAAGAGATGCTGCACCCGAAGTACTTCACCTTCAGACAACTCACAGCTCACACTGCATCTCTGTCTCTGTGTGTGCCAAACTCAACTGCAGACTGCCCTTTCTGCACACACATGTACAAACCAGCCCCTTCTCCTTAAGGGGAGGGTTGTATATGTCACTTTTCTTGAGCTTTGATTGAACATCGAAGAAGAAAACTGCCTGGAGACCATCTCCTGTCAGCTAGCTCCCACTGAGGAAACATGAACAGCAATTCACTTTCTTTTGTCAAGTTCTGACTGTCATCATGTACCACTTTACTTAGAAGAAGAAGAAGAGATTGGATTTATACCCCACCCTTCACTTGGAGTCTCAGAGCGGCTTACAAACCCCTTTCCCTTCCCCTCCCCACAACAGACACCCTGTGAGGTAGGTGGGGCTGAGAGAACTCTAACACAAACTGCTCTTTCAGGAACAGCTGTGCCAGAGCTTGTGACTGACCCAAGGTCACATCAACAGGTGCAAGTGTAGGAGTGGGGAATCAAACCTGGTTCTCCCAGATTAGAGTCCGCACATTTAACCACTAAACCAAACTGGCTCTCTCTACTTAGGCATACTCACAGTGATAGACATATTAACAGTAACTGGACAGAAATCTCACAATACTTTATGTGGTAGGCAAGATTCACCAGTTTTCAATTACTATTTGCCATGATAAATATGTATGATGTGAAAGAGATGATAAGTATGTATAAGGTGCAGAAGATATGTACACAGTACACACTGGAGAACAGCAACATTCATTTTTGAACGTATGTTCTATTTTACATAGTAAATTTTTAAGTAGGTGCAGCCAAGATTATGAGCCTCCTTTTGGAAAAGCAGGTGGCAGTGGAAGTCAATAATCTCTTTCACTAACTTTGGCTGAAAAGGTAGCTGCGGCCTTCTGGGTATAAAAGGTCTGCAATGCATGCCTTGATAACATCAAAATTAGACTATAGCAATATGCTCTATGTGGGCCTGTTCTTGTCGAATGTCCAGAAACTATAATTGGTATAAAATAATGTGGCTAGAGTGCTGACTAGAGTAGGTTGTAGTCCCACCTACACTGGCTACCAGTATGCTTCCAGGCCCAATTAAAGATGCTGAAATTGTTGTTTAAAGGCCTATACAGCTTGGGCTGGCATACATTAAGGACTGCCTATTCCCATATGAACCTACCCAATCACAATGGTCATCTTCAGAGTTCAAGTGACTAATACATGAGGGGTGATGGTACAAGAATTCTCTGTCTACCAGACTGGAAGCTCAGACTGGGTGACCTCTGGCCAGTCATTTCTTCTTGGACTAGGGCTGCCAGATCCCCCCCGGGGGGGGTGCCCACTCTAGGGGCCCCCAACCTGCTGGCCCAGATCTGGTTGGTAGGGAAAACCCTGCCCCCAAAATGCCTGGATTGGGCTGACATGCCTGGCACTGTGACGTCACCCAGAGGTGACGTCATTGTGCTGGGCACATAGCTGGGGGGGGGGGACGCTCTAGCATTCAGCCAGAAATTCTATGGTATCATAGAGTTTTCAGGACAAATGCTAAAGCATGACATTCCTAGTGCGATGGCGTCACTTCCCAGTGATGTTATCGTGGCACATGTGCACAAATGTCCCAGACCGGGAGCTTGTCCCCCTGCTGCAACCTAACCTAACCTATCTCACAGGGTTGTTGTGAGGAAAGAAAGATATTGTATACTATTTGGGTCTCCATTGGGAAGAAAATCATGTATAAATAAATATAAATACATAAATAAGGCTTCAACCTTGTACTCATCATTTCTGGCTCCTTAAGGAAGGCTTGCTCCAACAAAATCACATCCTGTCACTCTATAGAATGGAAGCAGGCATCAAATTATGGAGGGATTCAGTTTGTGTAAATCTCTATGGTAAAACCAATGAACATTGTTTAAAATCACTTGAGTTTATATCACCAAGCTCTCATAAACTGAGAAATGCTTCAGTAATTGGAAATAATTGAATAGAGTGGAAGTTGATTTATAGTTACTGTTAAGTTTTTATAGTCACTTCAATTAAGACAGCACAAGCTGAAGTCTTGAGGAATTCACTGACTTAGAGTATCAAACCTGTACTTAAAAACATAACCTTTGAAAACTACAAATTATATTTAAAGCCTGCAAATGAAAGCAGTAAAAGCTCAGATAGCAGCCATGTGCAAGATTGGTCCTGTAATCCAAATCCTTGCAAATACGTTTCTGAGCAATGCAGAGTGTTCTCCTTTCTTTTTGTAATAATCATGCCAAACAAGAGAAATGACAAATTTTCCAAGAGGAGAAGCTTAATTAGAGAGGCCCCGAGACCTTTCTAATTAATCACTCAGTAGAGAGGAATGAATCTTAATACCAGAAAACAGCAAGAATCGTGTTAGGAAAGACACCCTGCTGGTGAGGCCTATGGCACTTCATAGTTATCTAGGAATGCATGATAACATGATTTGGCTGCCATAACATCTCTGAAGTAGCTGGCTCCACTTTACACTTTTCAGGTTTTACCCAAAGCTGTTCTTCTCACTTCTGTAAAGTAAGAGGAAGTTTGTGTGATAAAATGTTACAAAGACAACCAGAACCAAATCTCTCCTTTCCCATGGGTGCAGCTTTCCACACACAGAAATGCTGCCCAAGGGGTCAGAGGTGTGTGATTGTCACCAGCAATAAAGACATGGGGCAAGGCTGGACTATCTGTGACGTTTTCAGGGCTACTCAATTTATCATTACAATAGCAATTAAGATTTTGTGGTAATTGTCAGAACAATGGCTTCCATTATGTTTGAGGATCATGTAGTCCAGATTCAGAAGTATATTTTTCTGAGTTCAAGAGCATTTCATTCTGCACCCAAGTCAAAATATAAGTATGGACAGTGGATTTTATTTTTTCAACAAGATTTCAGCCAGACACAGTATAAACAGAATGCTTATCTTTCAGCTAAATTTCTCTCTTTCTTGCTCTCATATTCTGTATCCCCATACACTCACACACACTCTTCACTGCTCAATTCCAGGGAGAATTATGTGTGATCTCCCTACTGTCATTGAAAACGTGTGGGGGAGAAAAGGAACCTGCATCTCAAATAGACAATCTCAACATGTTTTCAGCTTGAGTACCCTCTTCAAAACTGTCTAACACTTCAAAGGTCTCTTGTTAACAAAATAACCTTTGAGTTAACAAGTAACCTTTAAAACGATGAGAAGCATTGAACTGCAGCCCTTTTCTCAAGATTATCAGAGATTTTTGTCATGATCTTGGGCCCTGACTCTGAAGACTACACCAATACATATCCAGAAGCACTACATATCCCAAGTCTGAGAGCAAGGGATCTGTAGATTTCTGTGGGCAAGACAATTCAGGAGAGGGGTTTGATTCCCCACTCCTCCACATGAAGCTGCTGGTGTGACCTTAGGCCAGTTACAAGTTATTTCAGAGCTATTCTCTCAAGAGCAGTTCTCAAAAGAGCTCTCTCAGGCCCACCTACCTCACAGGGTGTCTATCATAGGAAGAGAAAATGAAAGAAGATTGTAAGCCATTCTGAGACTCCTTCGGGTAGTAAAGGGTGGGGTATAAATCCAATCTTTTACCTTCTCTCTTCAATGTCAGCAGCTCATATGGGTAACATCTAAAATCCAGTATACCAAATGACCAAGGCCATGTGAATGCCCACTGGAGATGTCAGAAATTACACTAAAAAGCCAGTGAGAAGGATAAGCATTTACAGTTTCATGCTCGAATTCAGCTTCATTTTTCCACTGAAGTGTGCAGCTTGTATAGACATCCAAGGTTCTGCCAGGACATACAACTTCAATTTAAATGTGTACCTTGCCATAGCAATTAGTATGCTGTGTCATTACTTTTGCAGCTCCTGGTTTTGATCCTGATTTTGTCCTTGGCTGTTCTGGATTCCATTCTGTGGGTGACCTACAAACAGCTATTCACATTGTTGGTGTCTGGGTATTTGCTGCTGTTGCTATCCCCCATCTGCTCTTGGCAGGACAACCTCTAGGAACTTCACTACAGTTGGACAGCAAACACAACCACACACTCAATGTGTGCTTCCTTATAAAACCATAAAATATGATAAAATCCTTATAAAACAAAAATAAAAGATAACAAATATTAATAAAACAAATGCATCTAAAGGAAGACAACAAATGCTGGGGACATCTTTGCCTGGCATAATGGCCTTTGGAGGACTGGGGCATGATGTTGTAGACAGAAGGAAAGTTTGTGTCCCGTTTGAGCAAAGTTTCTTCATCTTACTCAACAAGATATTTTGACACAGACAAAGCAGAGAAGATGCTGGTTGGTGAGGATAATGACCTGGAGGATGCTAGGGTTCTTATTCTAGAGGAGGTTAAACTTGTAAACGTCCTATAAGATGTTCTTATAGCTTTATCATGAGACCACTCCCAGTGCCCAGAGGATGGGTGGGATGCCATCTGTTTCCCAAAACCCTCTAAAGAGTGTTAGGTTGCCTCTTGTGTAATCATAGCCACCAACCCCTTCTTTACTTTCCTCAAACACCCATTTGGCATTGGGGGAGCAACAAACCATGAGAAAATGGTAGAGTAGAGAGCAGTCTGGCCACGGGTGGGAAAAATGGTGCAGACTTAATTCTTTAAACATTCAAAAGCTTTGTTCACTACTAAATGACCAAGTATGCCAGCTACAAAGATGGGGTAAAACAGAGATAGATTTCTAATCTAAACTCAGCCCAGAGTTACCTGATATCTGCATTCCTCTTCTCCCTTGAGCAAAGCAGATGGCTTTATGCATATTGATGAGGCCTCCAGCTGTCACACACACAGCCAAGCAGGTGCCATTCCAGTTGCATCAGAAATGGCAGGCCCAATCTGCTCCCTTAGGTTTGGGTTGCTTTAGCCATCCAATCCCGCCTCCTCCCCCAAATCAACCCCCTGAAATCCTACACTAGATCTGGCCTCTGGTGACATCTCCAGATTAGATGCCTCCAAATGGCTACATGTCCCAATTAACCATAAACTTTCCCCCCTTTTTCTGGGTGTCCATTTGCTTCAGCACAAGGTGTATTTTTCTAAGATGGAGTGGGTCTCATGTTTTCATTCATAACAAAATTACCTCTGGTAAAATTGGTTAAGATTTGAATGGGCTGAGAAGAGTGACACTCTGTTTAGGATTGGTGCTTACCTTTTAAAGTCCCTTAAAGTCCCATATTTGGGACACAAATATGTGAAACACATGGGAGGGATTTATGGGAAGCATTAACTTCCCGCCTCCCACTATTTTGTCTTTCCTTTTTGTGAAAGCCCCCATCGTCTCTTCCCTTTCCCTGCTTCCTTCCTTCTAGGGTTGCCAACGTCTGGGTGGGGGCTGGAGAGCTCCTGGAATCACAACAGATCTCCCAGCTACAGAGATCAGTTCCCTTTAGGTTGCCAGATTGAGGTACAGAAATCCCTGGAAATTTGGGTGTGGAGCCTTGGGAGGGAAAGGTTTTTTTGAGGGGAGCAACCATAGCAGGGTAAAATGTCATAAAGTCCACTCTCCAAAGCATCCATTTTCTCCAGGGAAACTTATCTCTGTCAGTTAGAGGACAGTTGTAATTCTGGATAACCTCCAGCCCCCACCTGGAGGATGACAACACTAGTCCCCTTAGAGGAAACGGCTGCTTTGGAGAGTGGAGTCTATGGCATTATACCCCGATGAGGTCCCTGCCCTCCTTAAACCCCAACTTCCTCAGGCTCCCCTCTGTAATTTCTAGGAATTTCCTATCCTCTTTCTCTCCTTTTGGTAATCCCCATATCCTCTCCCTGCCTCATTCTTTCCTTCTCAGCCATTCACCAACCTACCTTTCATCTGCCTCCCGTTTTCACCTATATTTTATTTATTAAGTTCATTTATACCCCACCTTTCACCACAGCAGGGACAAAGTCAGCTGACATTATTCTCTTCTCCTTTTTATCCACACAACAACTCTGTTAGGTAGGTTAGGCTGAAAGTATGTGGCTAATTTACAGTCACCCAATGAGCTTCCACAGCAAGATGAGGATTTGAATCTGGGTCTCTTTGAATCTCTGAAGCTCTAACCACTGTACCACATCTTTGAAGCTCTAACCACTTTCATAGGGTAGCTGCAGTTGAAATTAGCAAGCAGCCAAGTCTAGTTCAGTCATGCTAGTCATGTGGAATCAAGTCACATAGAGGCTCCTTCCAGGACCTAGGGTTGCCAGCTGCCAGGTGGGACCTGGTAATATTCTAGAATTACAACTGAACTCCAGACAACAGCGATCTGTGGCCCTGGAGAAAACAACAGCTTTGGAGGATGGACTCCATGGCATTATATTTGGCTGAGGCCTCTGCTCTCCCCTGCCCAAACCCTGCCCTCCTCAGACTTTACCCCAAAATCTCCAGGAATTTTCCAACCTGGAGCTGCCAACCATAGCCAGGCCCAGCCCCAGTGAGTTCTCCCTCAAAGATCAAAATATGGTTTGAAAGGACCCTTCCCCTTTCCGCTGCCTTTTTTACGCACAGAAACTAAAGCCTGGAATACTGTGCTTACCTAGGAACAGCCACTGAGGGAATCTGCTGCTTAAAGATACAATGCTCCTTTTATCATTTTCAAATTTTTAAAGCTTCCCAGAGTATTTTTTTTTTTTTAGATTTCACATTTTTCTGCAAACCTAGGACCCTATTCAGGTTTGTAGAAAGATCTGTCTTGCCTGTTTACAGCTCCAGTCACTGAATTTACATATCCAAAGATATCTTGATTTCACTATTAGAATTAGGGTTGCCAAGTTACTTACAGCTAATAGCAAGGGAGAGAAGTGGCATCATCACATTGGGCACATCACTGGCTGATGCTCTAGCCATCAGCCTGAAAACTCTATGGTAGAGTTTTCAGGCTGATGGCTAGAGCATCAGCCAGTGACGTGCCCAGCACACTGATGTCATCTCCGAGCGACGTCATTGTGCCGGGCACAGTGGCCTGAACCAGGCACTTTGGGGTGGGGTTCCCCCGCTGGCCTTTTCCGGATAGGCAGATTGGGGACCCTTTTAGCGAAGGAACCTCCACCCTCCTGGGGGACCTGGCAGCCCTAATTAGAATATAAGTCAAAGGAAGGCCCATGAGGCTTGCAAGAGGGGAATCCCATATCCTCCCCCGCATTGCTGAGCCAGGTTGGTTCCAGGCCCCACCACCCAACAACTGAGTCTGGCAACCAGTGTCCGCCACCACTGTCCCAAGGCCAACAGTGGCTGTTGGTATCTGCTGCTGCAGTGTTTGCACCTGGAGCAGCTGCCAGTGTCTGCTGATGCAGCATTCAGGTTTGGAGTGCCTGCTAGCATCTTAATTTCTTGATGCTGGGCCTGCAGCAGATGCTGGCACTTGCCGCCATGGAGCCCAGGCCCATGCCACCTGCCATCATCCTCTGCTGTGGCTGGACCCGCAGTGTCTGCCAGTGACAACCTCCACTGGGCCCAGAGCAATGGCCATCATCCTGTTCCACCATGGTGGCCCACTGAAGCAGTTTCCGTATATATATATATATATATTAGGGATTTAAACCCTATCTATTTTATTTTTGCTTTAAGATATTTCTGCAAACCTGAAGAGTACCCCAAGTGTGCCAAAAATCTGTAGGGCCTCCATGTGGCCCCAGACAAGTGGAGGCTCCTCTGCAGCCATTGGACCCACCACCACCTCTCCCCCCCATTCTTGGTTGTGCTGCTGCTGGTGACATGCCCCAAGAGACTCCCCAGCTGAACGGTCACCACCACCAGGAGCAGAGGGGCTCCTGGGCTGCATCACAGCCAAGCCCAGTGAGGCTCCCAGGCTGCGCCACCACTGCTAAACCCAGTGTGGCTCCTCTGTGCCACCAGTGAACACTGGAAGTACTTGGGGGGGGGGGTTATGACCCTGTATAGTTTTTAAAAAAACATTTCAGATTTTTCTTCAAACCTGGAGAGTGCCTGAAGTTTGCTGGAAAATCCATTTGGTCTCCATGTGGCTCTGATCCATGGATTTAGCTATCAACAGATGGGGGCCACAGGTGGCTATCAGAATATAAGATACTACCTTTCATCATATAAACCTATGTGACAACTGTATTCATCTGATGAAGGCTTGTTGCCCATTCTGGTTGGTGCATTTTTTGTAGTTCTGCCCCTTGTTCCTTCTTCATAGAATTCCCTTCCAAAATGTATTAAAGTTTCCACTTTGGTGTCATTTCAAAAGGTTTCAAAGGAGGTTTGTCTTTGCTATTTATGTCTGTCCCCTCCTTTTTAAAAAACAAAACAAAACAACTGGTTAACAGAAAAAAGGGAGGTAGGAATATTTTGAATAAATAAAACATAATAAAATTGTGAGCTGTCTAAGGCAGCTTTGTTCCAGAGAGGCAGCACAGAAAGGAGCAAAATAAATAAATATATAGGACTTATTTTCTAGAAAGTTTATTCACTGGCAACTACTGCCAGATTGTGTTGTTTTTTTAAAAAAAATGTTTGTTTTTAATTTTAGACACAAAATATATTTCTTCTTCTTCTCTTTGTGATTTGAAAGAGCATCTAAGCTATTTTTTTAAGTCAGAAAAAAATTATGATGGGTAGAGTGAGTCTCAGTTTATCACTCAAAACTATTCCTCTGCGCTTAAATAAAAAACCAAAATGACATTTTACAATGAATAGATATCTGATTGCTTCTGCCATGCTTACAAAAACAGTCTTAGTGGCAGGACAACAAAGGTGGTTTTCCTGGGCCCTGTGCTGAGTAGACCCTGTACTGGGATGTCCTGGAGCACCCAGCTATACTGGTACCCTCTGTGGTACTGCTGCAGCCAGTCTTTATGCCTCTGCTGAGGCATTAATAAAAGGCCTCAGGGAATTAATTTCTAATTAAGTTATCACATTAGGGCTAGAAAGGCAGGCTGAAATTGCAAGCAAACAAAGCAGCTTTCGCACCTAGCAAGGCAAAAACCCATATAAGGAGATGACCCATTTCAGCCAGGAAGCTTTGTGGCGAAGCTTGGTCTGCTCAGACAGCATTTCAGCTCGGTTGTGCAAGGCTTGCGCTGGGATGCAGGAAATGTAGCTTAACCGCAGAAAAACTTAGGAAATATGTTAACCAGAAACTTTGAAATCTCTTGCAAATATGTTAACCTCTGTGTAAGAAAGGCAGAAACTTTGAAATCTCTTGCAAATATGTTAACCACTGTGTAAGAAAGGCAGAAACTTTGAAATCTTTTCTCTCTTCCTTTACTGGTGGCTTCTTGCAACAAAAAAAGGGGAGTTACCTCTGACTCCCGGCATATAAAACTTGTTACTGTCTTAGAGTGGGGACTGAGTTCCCTTTACTTGTCGTTTAACGGCTGCAGCAATAAATGATAAGAATCTTTTCTTGATTGTCTGTGTGGTGACTTCCGGAGGTCATAAGATTATCTGCAACACTGCCACAAGGAATGGGGGTGGGGGACTCACTAGTGACATCCTGCAATAGGGTGGTGAGGAGCCCTGGTTGCTGCATGGCTAGCATAGTGGTTAGTTGGCAACTGCTGCTTAGACCATGCCTCTGTGGGAACTGAAGAAGGAGCTGCTGTCACCATACACTGAATTTGATTTGATTTATTAGATTTCTATCCCACCCTCCCAGCCAAAGAGGAGATCATGTTGTACCTTTAGGAAGGGAAAGGATCAGTAGCGGAGGAAGTGATGATTACAAATACTATATTTATTGGAACACACCAGCCAACTAACAGAACAGGCCACAACTAGGCCATAGTAACTCTTAACTACTCCTCCAATTATGGCCACAAGACCTGAGCCCTTTCTTTCTAGAAAGCTGCTGTGTATTAACTGGAATAAGATGGCTGCCACTGCATGGCCTGACCATGCGGTCCACAAACCTCAGAGCTTTGCTCCAAAGACAATAGCCACTTTGGATCCATAGGCACACCTATGGGCTCGCCCGGATCCGAAAGTAGACCTATTGAATTGTAGATGTGTAAATAAGGCCAATCATGGGAGATGGGTGTGTGTGTGGGTGTGGTGCAGGGCACAAATATAAGCCAGGCACTCCCTGGCCCATGTATCCTTCGTTCCTGATGTGATCCAATAAACAAGAGCTGATTCACTATGCTGAGTCTCCAACCTCAGTACTTTTCAAAAGCCTAAAGGAGTTGTCCTTAAAGCAATATTACCAATATACCACAACCCAGAAAGGTGACTTCTCAGGAGCCTCAGCTGGTGCCTGTCTGCCCAACATCCTCTACCTCCTGCTGAGGCCAGCCCTATTGGTTCCCTTTGCATGCTGCCTGCCCCCGTGCCACTCTCTGGCAATATTTCTGTCAGCTGTGGTACCAGAGGAAGGAAGAGAAAATGACATCCAGAAAAGAGCAGGAAGCAAAGAATAGCTGGAGGAATTGGGAGGGGTTCCCTCTCCCCAGTCTTATTTGGGGCAAGATTCTTCCCTCCCCACAATCCTAGTTGGTGATTCACACACCTCCATCCCTCCCAAGAGTAGCTGGGGAGACAGAGAAGTCTCCAAGGGTTGCCAACCTCCAAATGGCACCTGGAGATCTCTGGCTATTGCAGTTGATCTCTAGACAACCAAAATCAGTTCCCCAGGAGAAAAAGCCTGCTTTGGAGGGTGAACTGTATGATATTATACCTTGCTGATATCCCTTCCCTCCCCAAAAGCCACCTTCTATAGGCTCCACCCCAAAATCTCCAGGTATTTCCCAATCCAGAGCTTGAAACCCTATTCCACCTCCAATTATAATAGTGACTCTGAAAGAACTTATGACTGACCCAAGATCACACCAGGTGGAGGAGTGGGGGATCGAACCCAGTTCTCCCAGATTAGAGTCTGCGCTCCTAACCACTACACCAAACTGGCTCTCTGTTCAGTTTCCATAAGTGTATAATTTTTCCCAACTAGCTCTGCATGTGTGAATGACCATTAATGAAACCTGTAGGTTCAGAAACAGTCTACCTCTGAATGCTAGAGAGGAGAACAACAGGAGAGGAACTCATGGATAAGAACATAAGAACATAAGAGAAGCTAATGTTGGATCAGGCCAATGGCCCATCTAGTCCAACACTCTGTCACACGGTGGCCAAAAATACTAGTTGCCCTCAGGAGGTCCAGTACTGGGGCCAGGACACTAGAAGCCCTCCCACTGTTGCTCCCCCTCCAAAGCACCAAGAATACAGAGCATCACTTGCCCTGTGTGCAAGTGATGCTTGCAAGTGATGCAAGTGATGTGTTGGTTGGGGATAAAAGGGGTATGGGGGATTCTGTTCTTGACTCTTCTTCCAGGTCCCCAGAATCATTAAGATCACTCCTGCATGCACATACTTGGCTTTTTCATGTTTTATATTCGCTTACAATTAGAAACTATATGTTATTAGTATGATTTTATTGAAGCTGATGCTCTATGGACTTTGTGCAATGTAATTAAGATGAGAAAATGATCTCCTCAGCTAAAAATGGCAATGAAATATAGTATATATAGATTTATCTTGTTCTAGAACATGGCAAAGCACATTAACATGCCAGCACATGATAACAATTGTTATTTTGGTTATAAAACTAGAAAAAGTAAGTATTCAGGCCTTAACCAGATGAAAAATGACTCCACTATCACTACTGTTTGAATGATTTGTATAAAACATTTTTGCAATGGAATTCCTTTATAAGCGTGGGGAGCTGCTTGAACATTGGCACTGGCTGATTCTGCATTGACTTTCCCCTTCATTGTTTTAGCAAACCCACATTGGAACAGAAATTCCCCTTTTCACTGCATGCTGCTTTCACTTCCTTTGATCATCGGATTTTATGGAGCCTCCACACTCTTTTAAGAAAACTTTTTACCATGCAGCCTTGCCCTCAGACCAAAGCATCACCACAAATGCCCAATGTCATGATGTCACTTCCACATGATGTCGCCACATTCAGGATGTTTCCCCCACTGGCCAACTGGTTGGCAGCAGGCAGAAGCCCCAAAAAGTGGAGGATCCCCTGTCCCTGCCTGGGGAATGGGAACTCTAGGCACCTTGAATGTTTTCTTTTTGAAGTAATTTCAGAATTGTTTGCCAAGCTACAAGGCTGCCATTTATTGAGAAGATCTGAGTAGCCTCCACACTCCATGGCACTTTCACTTCCTTTGATCATCGGATTTTATGGTACCTTCTGCATAGATTTATGGTCTTTTTATGGCCATGCAGGGGTGACTTTGTAGTCAGTATGACATTGGTCTAGGGTATTTGAATGTGATTTTGAGGTGCACTTTTTCTTCCCAGTTGAGAAAATGTGGAGTGAATGCTAGATTCAGAATCGCCCGTTATTGCTTGTTGAAATAAACCTGAGAAACTTTCATCAAAGAGATGGAGAGAGAAAGAGAATGCATTAGAATTTTCGACCTGTACTATGACTCTGCCTTAACTAAGCCAATTTCTTTGGTAAGACTTGAACTTAATTTGTCAGTTAAAAATAAGAATTTCACTCTACTTGTATAGTATAATAAAAAAAACATGGTTTAATACATACCACCTACTGTGAAACCCGTGATTGCATCACAGAAAACATAATTTCAGTGGTAATACCATAGAAAACCCTTATTTTATTGTCATCTTCAAAACTACATGACACAGCTTGTTAATTCTGTCACTTTGTCATTTTTTTCTAACTTAAGCAGTTAGTTCTTATGCCGGTTTCTTTTACCTTAATTTCTGTCTTGCTCCTTATATTTTTCAGTTTTCATAATTATAATTGAATGTCCTATAAAATGTAAGGAGCCCTCAAATAGATCATTATAGCACATAACGGAGCACATAGTGATGCTTCAATGTAAATTGAAGCAGGATTTTACACTTCATTAGATAGACTGGGGGATTGAATTTAGGTTTAATAAAAGCTCAAGTAGTCCTTATAGAAGCAGTGTGAACCCAATGAAGAGAGCATTAAAATAGTTTTCTGGAGCAAAGATGTATGGCACGTTCTGCATACATTTAAAGAACTTTGGGCAATGTTCGTCTGTATATGAAGATTCAAAAGAGTTGAATGAAAATTGATAGTGCACATTAGTCAATTACTATCATTTCACTCTTCTACATTTTGACCTGACCCAAACCTCTGCATTCATACTGATAGATCATTGTGAAAATGGGTTTCCTTACTTCTTTATTAAAGGCACAGCTCCATATACTGGGGTATAATAATTTCATTGACTTTGGGATGGGCCAAGGGCAGTAGAGCTCCATGAAAATATTTGAATGCCTGTTCATATGAGCAGGGCTGGATTATGACGTGATGAGGCCCTAAATTATGACAGAAAATTGTGCTTTATTATCATTTGCACAGGATACTAAAAATATAAGCATTACTGCTTTATTTTTGCATGTATTTCTATATTTCTATAACAAATATAATCTCCCCCCTTTATAGAGACCCATCATAAGGTGAGGGCCTAAACTGCAGCTGACCTGTCTACAAGGTATAACTGGATCTTGGAATCTGTAGGAAGGAGATATGGCCAAAGGGGAAGGCTGTGAGCTTGTAGTCCTGGTCTCCCTGGTCCATTCTGTGCAGGGAATCCTTCATTGTCCTGACCATGCACTCAGCCTGGCCGCTGGTTGCGGGGTGGAAGAGTGCAGAGTGGATGTACCTAATTCCATAGTAACTGATGAACTCTTGGAACTCCGTGGAGGTGAAGGCAGTCCCATTATCTGTTACTAAAGAGTCTGGGATGCCATGGGTGCTAAAAATCCTCCACATTGCTCAGATGGCAGAGTGCGATGAGGTGGAGGGAACTGGGACCACATCTAGCCATTTGGTATAGGAGTCCACTAATATAAAGAAGAGTTGCCCCTGGAAGGGGCCCACAAAGTCCAGATGTAGTCTGACCCATGGCTCGTGCAAGGACTCCCACAGACACACCGGGGCTCTGGGCAGCTATGGTCAGGATTCCTGGCATTTCTGGCAGTGCTTCACCCAGTTCTCGATGTCTCTGGCCACCAGACATAGCTCCAGGCCAAAGCCTTCATGCGAACAATTCCCGTGTGTGTCTTGTGCAAGGCGGCGAGCACCCGCTGGTGAAGAGGCAGGGGAATTACTACCCAGCTTCCCTACAGTAGGCAGCCTTTGTGGGAAGACAGCTCATCCAGTGAGAGGAAAATATGGCAAATTCTGGGCCTAGACTGGAGGGCCACCCCCTCCCCACCTACTGAGTGAAGGTCTCGGAGACAAGGGCTGCAATCAAAACATTGTTGAAAAATGGCTGGACTCCGGGGATGCCTTTGAGGAGACAGTCCATGAGGTTTTGGAATATGCCTGGTGCCACACTCCAAACTGTAGCCTCTGCATCTGGAATGCTCCCCTGTGTGTCACTATGGTCTGGGCCTTGGCAGTGGCATCATCCACTGGAAGCTGTTGGTACACGTGCTAGGTCCAGTTTGCTGAAGATTTTTGCACCCACCAGGGAGGCTAGCACATGGGTGACAACAAGGACGGGATAAGCATGATCTTGCAGTGCTTTGTTTATAGTGCACTTATAATCTGCACAGATCCAAATGTCCCCATTTGGCTTGACCAGGTCTCCCACCTGGTGTGCGGCATGGGTTCCAGGACCCCTTGTGCAACCAGGCGGTCTAGTTCAATGTCTATTTTGGGCCACAAGGCAAACAGGGCACGCTGGGCTTTCATGCAGATAGACCAGAGCATGGGGCCAAGGTCAAGGGAAACTGGAGGACCAGTGTAGTAGCCAAGCATCCCATCAAATATGGCTGGGAACTCAGCACATACTGTGTTAAAGTCCAGTGGCCGCACGTGGTTCACCCTGGTCACCCTGAACCCCAGAAGCCCAAAACATGATAGTCCTAGTAAGCTTGTGAGTTTGCCCTCCACCACCAGCAAGTTTAAGAGTCCATTAAAGTCCTTATACTGAACTACCCCACCCCTTGATGGCCACCGGGTTCTTCTGGAAGTCCCTCAGCATCAGGCCTACTGGCTTTTCGAAGGGGGGGGCCTTGAGCCTCCTAAGGTTCTCGGCCAATATGATGGAGAAGGAGGACCCTGTGTTCAGCTCCATCTCACAAGGGGACCTCTCTATCAGTATAGTTACATGAATTTTGTTGGGGGCATCCCGGGGCAAATTCAGTATCTGGTAGTTTGTTGTCATGGTGTAGAGGTCTGTGGATTCCTGGTGCATCATCTGATGTCTGTGATTGCCATGGGAAAAGCAGGCCTTTGCAATGTGTCCCATCTTGCCACAGGACTGGCAGATTGTATCCCGGAACTGGTAGGAGCAGTGCTCATGCAGGGCTCCGCAGCTTGTGCATGTCAGTTGAGCATTAGGTCACACGGTGTGTGGAACGGTCGATGGAGACAGCCATGGCTGTCGGCAGTCCAGTCGTCGTACCTGAAGGACTTCCTCCTTATCTGATGTGTCTGAGATAGGCATGATGGAAGTGTGGCAGGTTGCCGAAGACTGTCGGTCTTTTGGGGACTTTTCAAATGTGGTGGCCACTTGGAGTGCCTTGTCCAGTTTGAGGTCCTCGGGACCAATGAGCTTCCTGCGAAGTTTTGGCTCTTGGACACCCCAGACGAACTGGTTCAGCAGGGCATCCTCAATGGTGGGAAACTCGCAGTCAATTGCTAGCCTGCGAATCTCAGCCATGAAGTCAGCAGCCAATTCTCTGGGTCATTGGGTTCATGCAAAAAAGTCCTTGTGCATGGCCATCTTGGATGGCTTTGGGACAAAATACTCGGTGAGGACTTTACCAGTTCATCAAAGGTCGTGGTGTCCAACTTCTTGGGTGTGATGAGGCCCTGCACCAGGTGGATCATGGAAAATCCGCATGTGATGAGTAGCCATGATTTCTTGAGGTCTGCATCAGTCGTTCCTTGGACCCAGAAGAAATAGGTGAGTTGCTCGACCGAGGCCTCCCACAGCTCAGAGTGAGCCGGGTCGAAGACGGAGATCTGTCCCGAAGCAGTTGCCATGACTCAGGGTGCTGATGCGATGTGGAGAGTGAGGTCCTGGAGGCTGGTGCATGGTCCAGTGCTAGCAGCAGAGTCAGAGGAAGAGTCACTCATCAGGATTCCATCCTCATTGCCAGTGTAAAGTACTGGGTTCTTAGATGCATTGTAGTGAATCAGCTCATAGTTTATTCAAGAGCATGAAACTAAGACAAAACAGCAGACCCGAAGCCCTGCTTAAATCCCCAAACAAACCACACCCCCAGCACACACCACACACCATGACTGGTTATTTACAGTGTATCATCTCCCATAGGACCCATTTTGGATCCGGGAAGCCCTATTGGTCCGTTTCAGGATCCTAGGGGCTATTGTTCCTAAAGGTCGAAACTCCGTGCATTCGCATGACCATGTGCAAACCTGACTGTGTGTGTGGTCTTGATTGATACAAAACAGCATGAAAGGGAGGAATGATTTCAAAGCTTTAGACTCTCGTTCTCTCTTTACATCTCATGTCAATTTCATTCTGTTCTGATGATCCCCCTTTTGTTTACATTCAGTACTGAATTTTTTTTTTTTTTGTACACCGATGAAGGGTGGAGGATAGTGGCTGAGCAGCTGCCCAGAAGCCCAACTCAGAGCTGCAGGCAGGCAGGCAAGGGAAGGGAGGACAAGGAAAGCTGAGGCAGAGAAGCCAACCTAGGGAAACCACCACTGAGATGGCTGAGTGTGCACGCAAGGGAGGGGCACATCACAACCTCCCTTTTCTCTCCTCTCCTCCCTCCCCAACCTATGGTAGCAGCATCTGCCATGGCACTCATGGTAGATTCATGGCCAGAGGTGTGGGGCTGGTGAGGGGGACAGGCTCGTGCAGTCATTCACATGCTGTAAGCTGCCTGTGTGTTCATCTTACAGTGTGTGGAATGCACACACATGATCATCACTAATACTATGTTAGTCTGTTTGTGAGTCTATGTGTCTCAGCAGTCATTCAATCACTGCAGCATGCAAACAAAATAACATTTTTTTCTTCAAGCACTCCATTAGGTTCTTCTTGTTTTGCACTGATCAATGAGCAAGAGGCAGAGAGCAAAATAATACTTTGAGAAGAGTATCTTGCTTCCACCCTCTATTACCCAGCTTTCACCGCTTTTTCCAGAACAGTGAGTTCAGCAGCAATGTCTGCTCTATTTTTAATGCTGTTTCCAGACAGCAAAACAAAAAAGTTTAGACCAACATCCTTACGGCTTCTAGTCATTGCTGGTGATGTGGTCATGCTGTCAGAACAGCTGTGTAACCTGTAAGTACTCCTAGACCCATTCTATGAATTGAGGGTTAGGTGTGACAGTTGTGGCCAGGTTAGGTTACCGACATACTCGTTGCACATCCTTCTAGAGCAGCCTTTTGAAATATTTATCTGTAGTCATAAAAGTGATCTCTGTAATGTGATTCAGAGAGGCTGCTCATGAATGCTGTTGGGAGGCTTCAGCTAGAGCAGAATGTCACCACCTGTCTCCAGGTAAATGCAAACATACACAATCATTTTCGCCTAGTTTCTCATCAGATTATACTGACTACCAACTGTATTTTGGTGCCCATTCAAGGTGCTGCTGTAACATGGGATCTAAAGAGAGCACTGTTCCATATGTGAACCGGCCTGCTAAGATTATCATGGAAGTCCTGCTTCTTATTTGCAGCCCCTAATAATTGCCTTTACTTGGTAAATCTTGGCAGTCCCAGATAATTAGCAAATGCTTCTTCCCTAAGGCATATTTGGGTATTTCTTACTGAAGGCTTGTTGTAATCAGGCCAAAAATGTCTAGGGTTTTTTTCCCCCTCTCCCACACTGCCAGACATCATCCTTAGAGCATATGTGAAATGTATAAAGCCCTAAATACAGATCAGAACTGAAATTCTGGCACATCCTTAATTATAGAGGAGTAGTTCAGAGCTGTAATACAGCTTAATGATTACTTTTTATTTTAGCTGACATTTTCAGACATGGGATAATGTATGGTCTGTCTCAAGGAACCAGGTTTACAAGCATGCATTTCATTGGAGATGTTCCTTTTTGCCTCTCTCGGCTAACACAGCAGCTCTCCCAGATTTAACATGTACACAGTGATAAGACAACAAAAGAGCATAGTGTTAAGTGACAGTGTCACAAAGGGAAGAATCAGAAGGAACCGGATTTGTATCACTGTCAAATCACAATGCCGGAGAGCACAAAAAATGTTATCAATCAGGTAACGTGTTGTTGTTTTTTTTAAAAAATGGATGTCTTGCTATTCCAAAGCTGCCTGCCTTCTCTTTACTTCTTGGAGGTAAACTTCAGTCAGCTAAATGAGATATTTCAGAAGACTGATAGCATTGACATCACTCATGCAAATTCTATTTATATGCAAATGTAGTATTTCATGTAAAGCATGTTTATAGACAATTCCATTATATCAGTCATCATGCTGATAAAGAATTTTCTTTCTAATTTGTAAAAGCAGAGAGCAGTCTGTTATCACAAAAATTTTGAACTGTCCCAAGGCTACTTCCTAGATGAGCCGCAGCCTTAAAATCTTCAAGCTTCTCCCAGAGAGTAGCTTTTTGTGTTTCTGGTTTCACTCACAATTGAGAGTAAAACACAATTTTCCCCTGAGGACCTGCCATGGCAAGTCAGCTATGTAGAGAGCACATTATGAACCAGTAGGGGACAAGCATACACTACATTGTTTATTTATATCCTGCCATTTTTACATCAACTTTACACTTCCCCCGCCCCTACAGCCATTTTTATTTCTCTATATTTATATCCAGCTTTACTCCTGATCAGCACCTGGCCCAAGGTTATCTGATAAGATTTATTGATGAAAGATGGTTTGAATCTGGTTCCCCACTGCTACTTCATCAGTGGAGGGCACCAAAACTGCATTACGTAACACATCATTTCATTGTAAGGCATACTTAGTCTCAGAGAAAACCTTAGTCAATGGAAAGAAACATTGAGTACAGACTGAACATCTATTAACTACATTATATATTGTAATATATATTGTGAACACTTCATCAAATTACATATATTGCTATTTGTATTTAGAAAATGCACATGCTACAGAGGGTAGAAACCAAATCTAAATTCTGCAAGATATTCTGCCCCATATTTGGTACACCAATTGTTTTTCAAACTGTATTCCAGGAACACCTTGAGAACTTACTAATAGTTCCTCAGTAAGAACATGGGTAATGTTGTGTACATGCTTCCTAAAAGATGACCTATTCCCCCCTACTGCTGATCCCCTATTAAATTCACAGCTGTAAGGGAACATTAGGTGTGATCCAGGGTGTACTCTAAGGCCTTTTCCACACCTGAGTGTTGCTGTTGTTTCCCAGCAGGTTGAATCCCCACCAGATGCTCTGACTTAGCAGTGCCCCTTCTGCAAAAGGGCATTTATTTTGGGGATTTTTTTCTTGAATTCAGATCTGACCCTCCCCATGTGTTCTGCACTTCCTCTGAAAAGGGGTTGTGCATCTGTGTCATCACATGCTTTGTCAGTGATGGAGCCTCAATTTTTTTTTTTTTTCCATGCACATTAGTACCATAACACTGTACAAAAGTGCTGGATATATCATGGAGAACAGCACAGTTGCTGCCACTCCTCCTCAGTTGCCAGCTAAGAAAATGGCTGGCAATTGTCGGACTGGATACATCAACTCATAATACTGTTATTCAATAATTATGAAGCACACTAAATGTGTCATTGTGTACTTTGTCAGCAATGAAACCTCCTTTTTTGTATATGCAGTAATGTTATAACGTCATAACATTGTTAAAAAAAGGATGACTGTATCATGGGGAATAGGATGATTGCTGCCATTTCAAAGTTCCCCTGCTCCTCCTTAGTTCACCAACTAGGAAAATGGCTGGTGATCATCGAACTGGATACATCAATTCATAACAGTGTTAATCTATAATCATGAAGCATGCTAAATGTGTCCTCATGTACTATGTCAGCAACAGAACCTCCTTTTGTCTGCTTCCCTGCCCTCCCCTTCTCCAGCCAAACTGCCGTGGCAGGCTGGCTGAGGATGGGGAGGGCATGGAGGCAGTCATCCCTGGCTTCCTTGCCCAATCTTCTCCAGGTGCCCCACAGCTGTGGGGCACCTGGAGAAAGTCCAGCAGGGAAGCCAGGGATTTAAATCCCCCCTGAGTCTCTCTGCAAAAGCGGAGAGGCTCATGGGGGGAGGCAGTCATGCCTGGCTTCCCTGCCCGATCTTCTCTAGGTGCCCTGTGGCTGTAGGCCACCTGGAGAAGATCGGGCAGGAGACCCAGGCATTTAAATCTCCCTCCCTGAGTGTTTCCATGGGGCCTGGACTCCTTTCTGCCGGAGCACCGCTCTGGGGTGCTCCAGTAGGAAATGACGCCTGATTATGATTTTAAAAAAGTATCATAGCACTATCAACGTCACAATATGTTGTCAAAGGCTTTCACAGCTGAAGTTCATTAGTTGTAGATTTTCCAGGCAGTATGGCTGTGGTCTTGGCATTGTAGGACCTGATGTTTTGCCAGCAGCTGTGACTGGCATCTTTAGAGGTACAACACAGAAAGATGGAGTACTCCTGAGGGGGTGGGAGGGGTGAACACATGACACTGATGACTCAGAAATGCTGTGGGAGACAAGATTCAAAACTGGGAATTCCTCACAGGAAAACTGCAAGTTCAGATTCAAAAGAGAGGGAGATCACATAAAAAGCAGATCTGGAAAATGTGGAGTATTGGGTGGTAAATTTAAGAACATAAGAACATAAGAGAAGCCAATGTTGAATCAGGCCAATGGCCCATCTAGTACAACACTCTGTCACACAGCGGCCAAAATATACCAGGTGCCATCAGGAGGTCCAGCAGTGGGGCCAGGACACTAGAAGCCCTTCCACTGCTGCCCCCTCCAGCACCAAGAATAGAGTGCATCACTTGCCCCAGACTGAGAGTTCCCATCTATATCCTGTGGCTAATAGCCACTGATGGACTTCTGCTCCATATGTTTATCTAATTCCCTCTTGAAACTGTCCATGCTTGTAACTGCCACCACCTCCGGCAGCAGCGAATTCCATATGTTAATCACTCTTTGGGTGAAGAAGTACTTCCTTTTATCTGTTCTAACCCGACTGCTCAGCAATTTCATGGAGTGCCCACGAGTTCTTGTATTGTGTGAAAGGGAGAAAAGTACTTCTTTCTCAACCTGCTCAATCCCATTCATAATCTTAAAAACCTCGATCATGTCACCCCTCAGCCATCATTTCTCCAAGCTAAAGAGCCCCAAGCGTTTTAACCTTTCTTCATAGGGAAGGTGTCCCAACCCTTTTATTATTCTAGTTGCCCTTCTCTGCACTTTTTCCAATGCTATGATATCCTTTTTGAGATGTGGTGACCAGAACTGTACACAGTATTCCAAATGAGGTTGCACCAATGATTTATACAGGGACATTATGATACTGGCTGATTTGTTTTCAATTCCCTTCCTAATAATCCCCAGCATAGCGTTGGCCTTCATTATTGCAGCTACACACTGTCTAGACATTTTCATTGAGTTATCTACTATGACTCCAAGATCTCTCTCTTGGTCCGTCTCTGCCAGTTCAGACCCCATCAACGTGTATTTATATTTAGGATTTTTGGCTCCAATGTGCATCACTTTGCACTTGGCCACATTGAACCCCATTTGCCACATTGACGCCCACTCAACCATCCTCGACAGATCCCTTTGGAGTGCTTCACAATCCTCCCTGGTTTTCACCACCCTGAACAATTTTGTGTCATCTGCAAGTTTAGCCACTTCACTGTTTACTCCCAATTCCAAATAGTTAATAAACAGGATAAAAAACATCGGACCGAGTACTGATCCCTGTGGTACCCCACTGCTTACCACCCTGCACTGAGAAAGTTTCCCATTTATACACACTCTCTGTTTCCTATTTATAAGCAATTTAGCAGTAAACTACCGAGGAGACAAAAAGCTGTGCAGAAAATTTTACAAACTTTGATTATTTAAGAATGCTGATCTGGAGGTTTATACTTGTGCAGAAATGGTCTAAGTTTACACAGGGCAACAATAAAGTCAAATGATCCAGCATTATCCATCTGAAATAATTCTGTGCCCTGAAGCAAGCCCAGGAAACTTCTGAAAAGCAAAGTGCTTTATAGCAGACATGCAAACATTTTAAATGCAAGATATCAATGTAAAGAGGGGCTTGTGAGTGTAAAAAGTTTGGGAAACAAAGCTAACTGGTAAAATCTATGATATATGTGACAGATGGGTTAGGTTTTGTCCCTGCCCAAGAGCAACCAATGGGATCTGACAGAATGTTGGTGAGAGGGACAGTAAAATAGCCATCAGTTGAGGTGCAATCAGGGCTAGCTGAGGGAAGATGGAGTAGCTTGAGCCAGCATGTAGCATAACAGCAGCAACTGGCTGCTGACTGAGAGAGAGTAAACGTAACAAATAATGCTGAATAGAGCTGTGGTTCAAAAACTGAACTGTAAAGAAACTTAATTGTAATGTCTACCTGATTCACTCCAATGTTGTGTTCAAACCATAAATAAAAGTTAACTCCTTGTTTGTGGAACCGTGTGGGCTGGATGTGTATGGTCTCAAGGACACACAAACACACACAAATTAGGACCTCAGTTGTTATAATCCAGCCCTACGGGAGGCAGCATGCCTCTTGAGGGTTTCCTCTGCCTCCTTGAGAGGAGGCAGGGGGAAGGGCTGCAGTAGCAGCCTGTACACCTAAAGGGGCAATGGAGCCGGTGCCACTTTTAACAGCCAGCTCCACTCTACCCCTTTCAGTTGCTTGCCTCATGCTCGGAGACTTGGTAGCTCGGATCGCGGGGGAGAGTCAGCCTACTTTGGAGGCCTTGTCTCTAGGGTGAGCTCTAGTGTGGTGGCAGTTGAATGGCTGCGGGCAGCGTGGGGCTTTGCGGTTTCATGCCAGGAGTTACCTTTGCCTTGCAAGGCTCCAGGCAGCAGCTGTATTATGGCGGCAATCTCCAGGCAGTGGCTGCGGTCCCCGTCGGGGTGCTTGGTGGTGGCAAAGCAGCAGCAGGGCCCTAGTGGGCAGCCTCATCAATGTTGGCAGCCACAGGAGCAGCTGGGCACATCAGCAGGTGAAGCTTTGGGGCCGTGTCAGGATGCGCAGCTGCAGACCAGCTTCGAGCGGCTGCTCCAACAGGTTAAAACAAGCACATGAACACATGTAGAAGCCTCCCCAGGTGGCGCAGTTTCCCAGGGGTATTGGGATGAATAGGAGCAGGTGCAGTTGGTAAGGCTGTTGGGGCCCCAGTTCCTTTTCTTTGCACTGTTTGGCATTTCTTCCCGCCCCCCCTGCTTTATTTCCCATCTTTAGCTCCAGATTATGTCCATGTCAGGTCAAACTTCAGGTGAATGATCGCATAGTGGGCACACAGTGCATTGTTTGCAAGGAGCTACTGCTTCCCGTTGTGCCACAGGGCAAGTGGTTCAACCCCGCTTGCTCTGTTGGGAGTTTGGGTCCAAGGGGGTCTGCAATAGAAAGGCATGTCCCTACAGGCACGAGTGCCGGTATGTGCGGGATCCCACTCATTCCCTACATGTCCTTGAGGAAAACTTCGTAGGAGTCAGCAGCAGAAAGGAGGGGGTGGTTCCTCCTCCTCTGCTGGTAAAGGGCCCCAGCCCAGTAAACCTGAAAGCACTTGAAGCCTGGCTACAGAGGTACCATAGGGAGGAGGATAGAGTTTATTTGTTAGAGGGTTTCAGTGTTGGTTTTCATATACCTTTTCAAGGAATTAGGGCCCCGTTTATGGCCTCTATTCTTAAGTCAGTTAAGGGCATGGAGGCGATGGTGAGGGAAAAGATTACCAAGGAACTGGAGGAGGGTCGGGGTTTGGGCCCGTTTTCTTCACCACCACTTCCTAAGTTGAGAGTTTCACCTCTGGAGATTGTGCCTAAAAAGGCAGCAGGTGAATTTCGCTTAATTCACCACCTTTCATATCCGTGAGGTGAATCTGTTAATGATGCCATTCTGGATTATCTGTGCATGGTGAGGTACACCTCATTTGACCAAGCAGTTCGTGTTGTGTGGTGCTGTGGTCGAGGGGTGGAGTTGGTGAAGTGCAATATTAAGTCGATTTTTCACTTCCTCCCCATGCATCCAGATGATTTTGAGCTGCTGGGTTTCTCCTTTGATGGCCAGTTCTTCACGGATAGGGCATTGCCCATGGGATGTTCTGTGTCATGTGCTGCATTTGAGCACTTCAGTTCATTTCTGGAATGGCTCTCGTGCTAAGATGGGCATTCAGGATGTTGCACATTATTTAGATGATTTCTTTTTTGTGGGGTCTCAAGGAACAGGTAGATGCGCTCAACTTCTGGAAGGATTTCAGAATTTGGCCTTGGAGCTGGGTGTTCCTTTGGCCCATGAAAAAACTGAGGGCCCTGTGCAGAGGTTAGTTTTCCTGGGAGTGGAACTGGATATAATGGCTCAGACATACCAACTGCCTATGGAAAAAATTGCAGACCTGCGGGACCACATTTGGGCATTTCTGACACAAAGGAAGGCCACCTTATGGGAAATCCAACAGCTGGTGCAACATCTTAACTTTGCATGCACACATACATACATAGACCTTTATTGGCATAACACAGTAGCAGTAAAGAAGACAATGGAACAAATAGACTTATTAGAACAAATTAATAGGTCATAACTGACTACACCAAGTTACACCAACAAGGGGTCATTTTTAAACTTCTCAGAAGTAGTGAACACAGTTAAAAGAGAATATATATATATATATATATATATATATATATATATATATATATATATAAAACAATCCAATTGAACACAAGGGAAATTAAGACTGGTACGCCCTTACCCTTAGCTTCCAAACATAGGCTAAGAATTCAGCAACAGACAGAGTAATTGCTGAGAACTTATCAGACAATAAAATTTTGAGATTGTCATCAGTCAAATTCCTTGTGGAATGGGGGCTGATCAAATAGCTGCGCATGGTAGAGTATTGGGGACAGCGCAGAAGGATATGAGCAACTGAATCAGGTTCACCATAGAGGCAATTGCAGGTTCTATCCCTATAGGGGATACCCCTATATCTGCCTGAAACAACAGCCGAAGGAAAGAGATTAAATCTCGCAAGCATAAAGACCCGCCAATAGAGTGGAGTTGTTAGATTGGAGAGGTACAGAGCCATAGAAGCTTGCGGGGGGGGGAGATCAAAGTAGCATGGGGAACAAACTCCAGAACTGCCAGCATTAATTATTTGGGCTTCCATATCCCAAATCCTCCTCCGCACCACCTGCAAAATAGCTGTTTCGCCGCAATTGTACAGAGAATCCAAATCAATTCCCATAGTTTTGATTTTATGCACTATGGCTTGTGACCAGGTAGAAATATATGGGTCTGCAAGAAGTTGAACAATAAGGCTGTTGGAAGGGGAACTAAAATGCAGATGCAACCAGTATTTGATAGTGGTGATCCACGCCCGAGATTCAATAAGATGAAAACCTAGCTCCGCACAGAGGGAAAAATAGGAGACGGAGTTAGGTAAACCTAGAATCCTACGGAAGAAGGTAGAACTTACTAGTTCTACTCTCTACTCTTTTATTAAAGTTCTGAATCCATACAGATACCCCGTACAATAGGCGGGAGATAACCGATGCCTGAAAAATCTGAAGGGCTGCCGGCACAAATTGATTACCTTTTAAATAAAAAAACGGCTTAAAGCTGCAGTCCTATTCCTGGCTAGACTAAGGGCATGATCTCTATGGGGACACCAACTTAGGTTGTAATGAAACAAGACTCCTAAGTATCTAAATGATTTGACCTGTTCTACTTCTTTTCTCTCTATTCTCCAGTGTTTACACTTCCAGGCTTTGGAGAAAACCAATATTTTTGTTTTATCAAAATTAATGGAGAGAGAGTTCTGGCTGCAATAAGAGTTGAACTCTAGTAGAAGGCGCAGAAGTCCAATCCTAGTAAAAGAAAGAATGACTGCATCATCTGCATAGAGTAAGATGGGAACTGCAGAGGAGTTCAGTTTGGGGGAATGGCCATCAATCCTAGCTAGGCACAGTGGCAGGTCAGAAATGAAAAGGTTAAAGAGGAAAGGGGCAAGTACACATCCTTCCTTAACCCCCTTAGTTACAGGAATTTTCTGAGTAAGGGACCCTCTCTTATCAAATCGAATCTGACAGAAGTTAGCCGAATGTAATTTACGAATCAAAAACAAAAGGCGTTGATCCAAACCCAAGTTATAAAGTTTATCCCACAATAAGGATCTATTAATTGAATCAAAGGCTTTTCGTAGATCAATAAAAGCTGAGTATAGCTTACCACCTAAGTGGTGGGAATACTTTTCGGCTAGAAAAGCTAAGGTAGTACAATGGTCTAAGGTGGAATGATTAGCCATGAAACCAATTTGCTCTCTTCCTGGAAGATTATGATTGGCCATCCATTGAGATAATTTTTTGAGAAGGTGCTTGGCATAAAGCTTCCCTAAAATGGAGAGCAAGCTAATAGGTCTGTAATTATCTATGCTATTAGGGTCACCTTTTTTGAAGAGGGGAACTATTATAGAATTCAACCAGGAGTCAGGTAAGACACCATACTTGTCAATCAGAGTGAAAAGATGAGCTAAGGAATGTGACCACCAGTCAATATTGTCCTTTAAAATCTCAGCTGGGATTCCGTCTACGCCTGGAGCCTTGTTTGATTTGAGAGAAATAATAAGATCAGTTATTTCTTCATGTGAGACTGGAGGCCAGTTGGGAATGTCCAATGGCATTGAGCTAGAATTAATCAAAGGTGACACAGAGGGCTCATTGAATAAGTAATTATAGTAGGAGTACCATCTGGTTGCAGGTATAATGCAGGCAGAATTGCATGCAAAGTGGTTGCCCCCAGAAAGACCACTTTGGATAGTACCAGCAGAAGTGATTAATCCATATTCAAGAAACCAGGGTTTAGATTGGTTACCCTACAAAAGTCTCTTAAAATTGGAAGGGAAAAACTTTGTACTAAAAGATAGAATTGATGTTGAATTTGAATATGATTGGTTGAAGTATAGACAGATTTATGATTTATTTAAAACAGACAAAAGAGAACATGGTTTTAGAGAAAATTATACTGAAATTGAAACTGTATGGATTGAAAAGGGCAAAAAAATGATTTCAAGACTGTATAAGGTTTTATTGAAATGGTATACTGAGGATGAAATAGTAAAAGAGCAAATGATAAAGTGGGCAGTAAATATTAATAACGAGATACTTATGACATCTTGGGAATATTTGTGGAAAAAGTCAATGAAAATTTCAACTTGTGTAAATGTTAAAGAGAACTGTTATAAAATGATGTACAGATGGTATATGACGCCCAAAAAAATTGCTATTATAAATGAAAGTATGTCTAACAAATGTTGGAAATGTAAGAAAAATGAAGGGTCTTTTTACCATATGTGGTGGACAGGTGATAAAGCAGTATGTTATTGGACTAAGATCCACAATGAGATACAAAAAATTCTGAAATGTACTTTTAAGAAAGACCCACAGATGTTATTGCTAGGTCTTAAAATGGAAGAAGTAAATGTAACCAAGAGAACATTATTATGGTACTTGATTATAGCAGCTAGATTGACTTTTGCTCAATGTTGGAAACAAGATAAGATACCTGAAACATGGGAATGGATTAAAAAGACTTTGTTTATGGCAGAAATGGACAAAATAACAAGAAAACTAAACAACGAAGAAGACGAAACCTTTTTCGAAGATTGGAAAGACTTTCAAGAATACTTGTTGAAAAATTGGGATGTCAAACGTGGTTTGATTTGTTTTGACAACTATTGAGGAGAAATTGAAAGAGATTTAGACCTTTGAATTGTTACCATTAGTAAAAGAAAATAAGTTTAGTAGTAAATGTAACTAAATAGAGAGTCATTATGGGGTTGAAGCATTGCGGGAAGCCTTGTTTGGGGGGGAGAGGGTGAAAGAAAATGGATATGTATTGGTTTGTTTAAATTGTATGAACATGAAAATATATCCAATAATAAAATGTATTTATCAAAAAAAACAAAGTGGTTGCCCCCGGTCAGGCCTTTTTGCGCAGGCTATGTGATGCCATGGCAGGGCTTTGCCTACCAAACCACTGAGTGCACATTAACTGCGCAATGGGGGCTGATCTCTTGGTTTGGCAGGATTTCTTGACTTCATTTAATGGAGTTTCATTTTGGCGGGAGGACTTAAAGCTCAAAGCTGAGCTGCAGGTCATGTCAGATGCTGCAGGGTCTCAGGGCTTTGGGGTTTATTTCCACAGGCATTGGTGTGTGGAGGAATGGCCTGAGGATTGGATTCCTGCCAGGTTGACTAGGGACCTGACATATTTGGAGTTCTTCCCCATTCTAATAGCAGTTTGGCTGTGGGGGAATGAGTTGGCAGATCACACAGTGCACTTCTGGTGCGATAATTTGGCAGTGGTCCACGTCATCAGTTTCCTCACATCAAAATCACCCAGGGTGATGTGCTTGGTTCACACATTTACACTGCGATGCCTGCGGCTCAACACACTGTTTCTAGCTAGGCATGCACTGGGGGTGGATAACGGGGTAGCTAACACTCTCTCTCACAAACAGATGGTGAGGTTTCGTCAGCTTACTCCAGAGGCTGATCTTCAGCCGGCAAAGATGCCCCAGAACTATGGCAGGTTGGAGGGCCAAGGCTTGCAGGGCAATAGGCCTCACCACCGCCCATAGCATGCAAAGAGGGTATAAACAGTCAGTTCACCAGTTCGAAGAATTTAGGAAACAGGAGGGTTATCCCAAGGTCTGGCCCATTACCACTGAACAGCTGATCTATTATTCTGTTTCCTTGAAGGAGGCAGGTTTGGCTGTTAGCTCCATACGGGGACGTCTTTCTGCCCTTGTATTTGCTAGCAAGGTGCTAGGTTTTTTGGAAGTCACTGGTGACTTTCGTATCAGAAAGATGTTGGAGGGTTGGACGCAGGAAAAGGGGCTTTGAAGGACCAGAGGGTCCTATTTCACTGGCAGTGCTCAAAGGGTTGCAAGCAACCTGGTCCAGTATTTGCAATTCCCGTTATGAGGCTTGCTTTTTCCGTGCGCTTTCGCTGCTGGCATTCGTTGGAGTGCTTAGAGTAAGTGAACTGGTAGTGCTGTCCAAGACTGACCAGTCGGGCAGGGCATTGCACAACTGGGACCTTCATTTTAAAGGGAAGGAGGCGCACATCACTATTAGGGGCTCTAAAACTGACCAGCGACATAAAGGGTCAGTGGTTAAGCTGGGTGTCTGTTCTGACTCAGAGCTCTGCCCTGTATTGGCCTTGTCTCAATATGGGACTTTCAGGGGCGGGGCAGACGGGTATCTTTTCATACATGCAGATGGGAGCCCGCTGTCGAAGCACCAATTTTGGGCTGTTATGGCCTGAGCTTTGGGATTGTTGGGCCTTTCTGGAGTGAAGTTTGGCACTCACTCATTCAGAATCAGTGCAGCATTCACGGCAGCAGCTTTAGGCTACCCTACGGCTGACATTCAGCGGGTGGGCAGGTGGTGATCAGCTGCTTATAAAAGTTATGTGCACCCTCTTGCTGTATTGTGAGTTGCTGTTTGCAATGTTGAGTTCCAGATTTCACTATTGTTTCTCCTTAGGTGCTGTGTTTTGTGGCAGGAGACCGATTCTCATCTCCGGACACAGCTACATCTTTTGGGCGGCTCATCGGGCCAGTGGTTGGCCATTGGCTCATAGCTTGGCCTCAGCCAGTGGGCTACGGTGGAGTGGAGGGGGTGCCAGGGCCTACGTTGGCCGGGCCTCCTTCCTCTTCTGTTTGGAGACAGTTCTGCCCTGCCGCCACATGTTTTGGTTGTTCACCTAGGAGGTAATGACTTTGGATTCCTGAAGGGGAAGGCCCTAGTGTTACAAGCCCGGGATGATTTGAGATTCATTCAGCACCAGTGGCCAGGCACAGTAATTGTATGGTCGACCATGATTCCATGCCTAGTATGGTGTAGCGCTTGGAATCCCAAGGGGATCAAGAGAACTCGGCATAAGGCCAATGGGGAGCTCCGAAATATTTTACAGGTTGGGTTGGGCCACTATTTGTCTCACCCCCAGATTCGGCTTGATTGCCCAGACCTCTACAGGGGTGATAGCATTCACTTTTCCAAGAAGGGAAACATTTTCCTTCAGGTTTTACTGCAAGGGCTTAGTTTAGTATTAGGTGTTTGAATGGGCACAGGGGGTTGGCCCTTGTGGTGGTAGAATTAGGTTTAGATAAAGTTCATGTAGCCCTGTAAACACCAATCAATAACCCCATGGGGGAGTATAGGGGTCTTCAGGATCACCCCTGCAGTCGTGCAGCCAGGGATGAGGCTTGCAGACTGCCTTTGGGGATGGCCACGATGGAGCCTCTGCACTGGCTGTGTGGCAGTGTTGGAGGAATCCTCAAGGTGCATCCCATTCCCAATCACTAGGCTTGGCTGGCTTTGCAAGCAACTTACAGTTGGCTCCAACCCAGGGCCTTGGTGTCTTGCCAGTTATACGGTAAGGATGGGGTCTAGGTGACACCAGGCCTTGACCATACCGCTGTTCCTGTTTGCCCTTGTCGTTACTTTCAATATGTTAAATAAAGTGGCCTTAGTTTTATCCAACCTTGATTGCCTGACTCTTTCTTCTGTCTGGGGGGACAATTCGGCCCTACAGGAGGCAGCCACCAGCATGCCTCCTGAAGGTCACCTTTGCCTCCTCAGGAGGAGGAAGGGGGAAGGGCTGCAGTAGCAGCCTGTTACTCCTAAAGGGGCAATGGAGCCAGCGCCACTTTTAACTGCCGGCTCCGCTCCACCCCTTTCAGTTGCTCGCCTTGTGCTTGGCCCACCCACCCGCCCTGTATGTAGTGTAAGCACAGGCTGGTTGCCCCATTCTCAGGAGGCTGGGTAGGAAGGAATTTTTTGGCCGCTTCTCTGATTGGTGGTTGAGAAGGGGTCTTTTTGTCTACCCTACACTGCAGCCAGTGGATTGAGGAATTGGCTTGGGATGGGGCCATGAGTTAGATTGTCACTTTATTAAGGCAGAATTAGGTTTAGATAAAGTTCATGCGGCTCTGTAAGCACCAATCAATAACCCCGTGGGGGGGTATAGGGGTCTGCAGGATCACCCCTGCGGTCATGGGGCCAGGGATGAGGTTTGCAGACTGCCTTTGGGGATGGCCATGACGGAGCCTCTGCACTGGTCATGCGGCAGTGTTGGAGAGATTCTCAAGGCACATCCCAATCGCTGGGCTCAGCTGGGTTTGCAAGTGACTTACAGTTGGCTCCAACCTGGGGCCTTGGCGTCTTGCCAATTATACAGTAAGGATGGGGTCTAGGTGACACCAGGTCTTAGCTGTGCCACCGTTCCTGTTTGCCCTTGTCATTACTTTCAATATGTTAAATAAAGTGGCCTTAGTTTTATCCAACTTTGGTTGCCTGACTCTTTCTTCCATCTGGGGGTGCAAATGTATATTAGGACATGAGTAAATAGTGGTAGTATGTAACTGAAGCAGTAGTTGAGTCCCAGTCCCCAGCAACTCTGTTCAGTGTCTGAGTAAGAGATTATTGTTAAAGGACCAAGGGCTAACTTCTCTGGTGGTATATCTGTGAATGAGAGAGACTGGACCTTGTGTATGAAAGGATCACAGCTCTCTATATATTTTAAAACAGGCAAGATTAGTGATGAACTGTGACTGCCTAACCTACCTGTAACCTTGAACCTGTGTGACAGAGGTTGTGAAGGGTAATAGGATGTCTGTGTGAGTGGAAAATGGCATCATAGTATATTTGTAGGCCCTGACAGCATTTTTTAAAAAGTACATGCAGCATGAAACAAGAGCTGTGGCTTGCCTCCTCAGGGGTGGCAGCTACAAAAGACTAAACTTGAATGGTATGCCTTTTGCACCATTGTTGTACACTGAATTGACATTTTTATTAAGCCATCCATTATTAAGCCATCTCTTTTCTAGAGAATCATTCACATTAAATAAGTCCCATGATAGGGTGTCTCCTACGTGTGAAAACCTAAAACATGACCTATTGTATACCAAACTGCAAGTTCAATACAATAAATACAGTAAATCTCAGATAAAGAAAGCATGGAAGGAGACAAGCACTTAACCAGCAAGTAGCTTCACTGGCCAAACCAAGATACAAACTAAAAAATGAGAAATTAGTATAAAAAACCCCAAGTAGAAACCAATAAAAAACACTAATTTTGTATCAACCTAATGCATGTTTGTATTCCTTTTAGCTACTCACCCATTAGGATGTGACAGGATAGATAAGAATGGAAATTAAGATAGAAAGGAGGGAATCCCTGATCAGGACACAAATGGAGAATAGCTGTCAGGCAGTAGGCCAAGCTAGTCCCGATCAAAGAATAGAGAAGCTAAGAGAAGATAAATGGGGGGCAAAAGACGTAGAAAGTTAATTTTGGGAAGGAGGGGGAAATGGGACAAGAAATCATATTCTCACATATCTTGATGAAGTAGGGTCAGGCAGCTTTGTGCTTGTGATAATGGAAGATGGTTCTGGAAGGGTACCAACTACAAAGATGGGGGACTAGGGATGCCCTTCTTATCTGCTTGAATTTACCTTGGTGCCAATTGAGAAAATCTGCTATTAGTCCTCTTTAGTTAGTGCTGGCATTGAGCCAAGGCTTCAGACACTTGCTGTTCACTGGTGGACTCTGGGTTGTGTTCTGTTTGGTGCCATGGGTTCAAGTCCAATATTCAGATTGTGATAGGATAGAGCAACTATAACCTAAGATAGAAGGGGCACCTAAAAAAGCAATTGATTTAGACAAGGTAACATTCTTGACACAGGTTTGCTGATAGTGACCCAGAAACTTGCAAATGGTCATTCCCAGATTTCTGGTTGCTCCATCCAGGAATTGTCTTTGTAGAAGGGCATTCAAGAGCTTTGTTTATTATCCTGCACACCTAAAACATTATTTATGGACAAAAGAGGTGAGGACTGAAGACCTCTGGAGGATCAAAGAAACTTTACTGGTTTGTTCCCAGAGTAATAATATTCAGAAAATCATATTGCTTCCTTCCAGGAGTGCCCTTAAAGAGCCCATTATTTGATCAGGAAATCAGTCCTTAATGCCATTAATATGTATAGCTTCTTTTTATCTCTTACTCCTGTTCTTGATATCCTGTTATTTCTAGTCCATGGGAGAATCAGTCCACTCACTACTAAGTTTAGTCAGGAGTCTTTGGTAAAGGACTTCATTAAAAGCTTTTTGAAACTCCAAGTACCATATTTCCTCTAAAGGAAAATGGCTCCCTTAAGATGTCCCCATGTGTTTGTGTGTGTGTGGGGGTCATTTGTAACATTTATGCAAATATGTAACATGTATGTAAATATAATATTTATGTAACATTTATGTAAATATAAGATATAAATAAAACATTTATGTAAATACAAGAGGGCTCCCTCTTTTTTTGACCACATATCTGGTGACAAGATTAGTCTTGTATTTGAATACTACTGTATATAAGTCTACTAGTTAACCCTTGGTCACTTGATGATTGGGCATTTTATTATTAACACTCTCAAAGAACTGCAAAAGTTTGGTGAGAAGGACATCCCTTTACAGAAGATACATTGATTCTTCTTCATTATAGGTTGTTCATTTATGTGTTTAACAATTCTATATTTGTGCTTCATAGACAGCAATCTACTGGTGATCCCCAGCCCTAAAGATATCCAGCTGTCCTCGACTTGGTAGACCAACCTGGCTGACCAACCTGGTAGAACTCTCTGCCAAATTCCATCAGGGCCCTGCAGGGCCTGCAGCAAGCCAGAAATGTTCTGCCATGCTTTTGATTGAGGACAGCGACAGTTTCATCTTGGCTGGCACTCTTCCCATTCCTTGTTGTCTACATCTATTTTGCCCTCCAATATGAAGTAGCTGGCAGTGGGAGTTGGAAGGGGGATTGGTTATTCACCATCTGTTTGTTTTTATATTGGCTATGTTCACACACACTAAATAATCCACTTTCAATCCACTTTCAATGCACTTTCAAACTGGATTTTGCCAGTTCACACAGTAAAAATCCAGTTTGAAAGTGCATTGAAAGTGGATTATTTAGTGTGTGTGAACGCAGCCATTGTATTAAGGTTTTAATTAATTTTACATTGTTTTATTTTGGGTTGTACATTGCCCAGAGCCATGCAGTAGCAGGGGTGGGGCGATTCATAAATATTAACAACAATAATAGTCTACCAGTTTAGTCAAAATTAGCATCAGGCAAACTGGGCAGTTTGGTGTAATGGTTAGGAGCATGGACTCTAATCTGGGAGAACTGGGTTTGATTCCCCACTCCTTCACATGCAGCTGCTGGTGTAACCTTGGGTCAGTTCTTTCAGAGGTTTTCTCTCATGAGTAGTTCTCAAAAGAGCTATCACAGCCCCACATACCTCACAGGGTGTCTGTTGTGGGGAAGGGAAAGGAGATTGTAAGCTGCTCTGAGACTTCTTTGGGTAGTGAAGGGCAGGGTATAAAACCAATCTCCTCCTCCTCCTCTTCTTCTTCCTCCTCCTCCTCCTCCCTGAATGTCCTCCACATCAGTGTTACATTTGCTATTTTCTAATCCTCTGGAAAGGCTGTGAGTTTTAGTGACAACTTGTATACTTTTGTTAAGGGACAGTTTCATGTGTGAATTCTTTTAAAATGCACTCCCTAACTTGTTAGTTTTTAATTTGTCAATTAGCCTTAGGGCTTTGTCTCTAATCATCTGTATTTGACTCAGTTCTCCTCCCTGAATTCCTTCCTGAAAACAGCAGCTCTGGCATGAGTATCTGTCCCATTTTTCTGCTACATTTTTTACAGTGCAAACCAAAACAAGGAATTCATGGGTTTTTTGTACTCTTTTAGTCTTCTTTTAGCCATCTTTTTGCTTTGCCATCCAAGGACCAAGCACTCCCTGGCTTACTTATTTGCTTACATCATTAGTTATCTCTTCCTGTTGGACACCACCGAGGAGGTCCCTGGCTGAGACACTGCAAAATCCCAAAACTTGGTCCTGCTTGTCTGAGGATCTTACATTTTCAGAAAAGGCTAAACTGATGTACACATTCCCATCAGCTTCCTCTATTTCTTCTGCTTCCATCCTCATTTTGTTTCCTTCTAGTAATCTGCCAACACAGCTTTGATTAACTGCCTGTGTTCTGACACTTTAATTATGCTCTTAGGAATTACCATTTCTCTTCTTACGATCCTGCTGAAGCTTACAATTTTACCACCTTTCAGCATTGACATAACCATACCACTGTCCCAACTTCAAAATCTGAATTCTAGGTTCCCTTTCCTGTACCCTCTACATGCTCTCTTTTCCTTGGGCCCTACTATAATCAGTGCCTATCTTTAGCATATATTTCCCTGGATTTTTCTTCATTAATAGCTTGCTTTAATGTCATTTAATATCATTAGGTTTGGTTTTGTTTTTTAAAAAACCCTCTCAATTTATTATACTTCACACATTTAACTATTATACTTTTGAAACACTTGTGTAGCTGTTTTTTAAAAATGATATAGTTCAACATAATATTTCCATGATATGATTTGCAGCCTGGTTAGGTCAGCCAAGAGGGTGTCTGAATAAATTAGATTCACTGGACAGGAAGCAGGGATAGAGCTAAGCAGTGTGGTTGCAGACTGGGCAGAGGTCAAGTCCCACACAGTAAACAAGAGTTCTCATGAGTTGGAGACAAAAGGCAGTGACGTAAGCAGGCAGGGTCAAAGGGTGCAGTCACACGGCAAGGCAATTTTGCTTTGTTCCCAATGTAATTAAAACCGGAATATTTTTTTCCAAGTTGGGATGTTCACACATCCCTCCCTGAACTGCAAGCTCGCATTCCTCACCTGCCCACCTCCCCCCCCCAGCAATTTTCCAGCCACCGGCCCTATGAAAATAAAAGAAAAAGGCACCTTTGAAAGAGTTCTCCTTTCCACACAATGCTGCTGGCTAGCTGGGTGTGCTCCCCAGCACCGAGTGCTCCCTACCTCCCTCCTAACGCTGCAGCTTCGGGGACTCCTGGGGTGGATGCCAAAGCCCGCTCGCCTGACAGCCTGCCCCCCAGCTTCCTCCCCCAGAAACTTTCAATTCTGCCTCCATGCCAGGGGACAGCGGGCAGGACTTTTCTCCAAGCAGGATGAGTGCTTGTTTACTCAAGCACTCAAAGCCAGAAGGTTTTTAAAAAAAACAAACACAGAGAGCAGTCAGATGACCCTATCACAATCATTGCAAAAGATGGCTGTCCAGATGGGCAAAAATCATGCATTCGAAGCACAAGTGCCAGGAAAATACTTGATTTTCCCGGGGGCAGGAAAACCCAGGAGCATTGCGGGAGTGAGCCCGCTTCAGCACGGGAGGTGGATTCGCCTGTCTGATCAGCAAACTTAAATGCCGGAAGGAACAGTGGCAAAACCTGATCAAAAGGACCATGTGACCACAGCCAAATCCAAAGCCAAACAGGTTCAAGATGCACGGTAGGTAGAAATAGGTCCTTGAAGTGCAAACGAGGATTGAGGAGCCAAGTCAATGGAAAAATTTACATAACTCCAATGCTGATTGGCTCCCCCAGTCACATACTACTGCTGGTCTGATCCAAGCTAGAGTTCCTTGAGTGGCCAATTCCAGGATGGTGCTGCATCCCAGTGTGGTATAGTGGTCAAGAGTTCAGACTAATATCTGGAAGATCCCCTTGAGCTATGGAAGCCTTGCTGGATGACTTTGGATCAGTCATGCTCTCAGTCACACTCTCAAACCTGTCTCACAGGCTTATTGTGAGAATAAAATGGAGGCAAGGAGAATGATGCAAGCTTCCTTGGGTCTCCATTGGGGAGAAAGGCAGGATATAAATAAGTTAAATAAATATTTTTTTTGGTCAGCTTACTGATGATGCAGGGAGTGAGGTGCTGGCCTCTAGTTCCTGGGATCCCATGTTTGAGACCTTAGTGGACTGTATTCTTTATTTCATAATTATAAGTGTTTTCACATTTATTTTAAAATAGAGTGTAACTAATGAGAGAGAAAAATGGTCCATTGTTAATTTATATTCTAGAATGATATAAAGCTGCCGATGTACTTCTCAATAAAAATCAGATGCCCTAAGACTGAACATTCTTCATTCTCTAATGTATTTACAAATTACTCATGATCTAAGTCTGCTAACAAATTATGTCTTTTAATTCTTGACCATTGAGATTCAAAAGAAAACTCAAAGATTAAATGAAGTCAAAAACTAATCAGTGACAAAATATTTACAAACTAAAACTCAGCGAATGGACAATTCTTTCTGTGTTCTTTTTTTTTTTTACTTCACTGATCTCTTTGTATTGTGTTCAAACACTAATCCATTTATTTTAAAAGATTAATGTAACAAAAGGGTGGCTAATTGTAAATGGGGCGCAAAACGGTTCAGGTTGGTGCTCTTTTATATTATGGAAAAACAGTGTATTTGAGAAGGAGAAATTAAATTTTCGGGTGGAGGTCAGCTTGGGAATCAAATGAATCCCTCTGATTCATGCGGAGTCATGCATTAACCACTTGAGACTTGAAAGGAAAGGTTTGAAAGCTTTTTTTCCCTCCTGGACAGATAATTGCCTTTAATAACTAAGTTGCTATTTTGGCTTCAGAATATCAGCTTTCCAAATTAGTTGAGTTCTGAAGGTCCTCTGGAGCATAAAATCTCTGATTAAACACTTTCTAAAGTTCATCCTACTGGTAAAAGTGAAAATTCTGTTACTTTAGCAAGAGCAATCATGTCAGATTTATCAGGATAGTGATACTAAAGGAGGGAACAGAAGTGAGTTGAGGCAGCTGTCTCTGTAATAAGTAGTCATCAAAGGACACACAATTTCTTTCAAAAGCCATTATTATGCTGCCTAATAATAATTTGAAACATAACATTATTGTGCACCATACCAGATCTGTGTTATGCAGAATTAGGTAACAGAACAATAGTCTTACAAAAATCACACAAGTTTTAAAGTATACTATTTTATAAGATACATTAAAAAATCTGTAGAACTCCCAAATGAGTTCAGTAAACTGTGTGTTTCTCTGATACAATATGAGGAGTCTTCAAAAAGTGTGGGATGAGCTGAGTTTGCTACTGTAGTATAATAATAAGATTTCTATGGAATTTTCCACAAAGCTTTCTATTGCTCCAGATACATCTTGTTACATGTTACAAAGGATTCATAGGACTGTGGGCTCTGTAGGCAGAGAGAACCTCAGAAGACTCCAGGATGCCAAGGGAGGCAGAACACGAGGACAAAATTCCAAAAGCCCTAGTGATCCTGGCATTTTGAGAAGTCAGCCAAGGCATCAAGTAAGGAGAGTACTGGGTTGCCACTTCATAGCCTCCATAGGAAGCTGTCCTGCCCCTTCAGGAGAAAACAGACACTCAGCTGAGCCTATGAGAGTGCTGCTCCAACATCCAACCACCTTTCAGAAGGGAGTGGAATGTTGGAGAGAAGCAAAAGTAGGAGATTAGTTCATGTCCATCTCAGACAGAGTACAGAGGGAGTTGAGTTCTACCTAGGTGTGTGCAAGAAAAAAAATCAGTTGAATTCGAATTTGGGTACTTTTGATCTGAAAATATTCGGTATTCCAGAGTATTTCCCTATACTAGTATCTGTATTGTGCTGGCATTCAAGTTAATATTTGGGAAACCTGAATATATTCAATTCCATTATACCCTAACATCCCCTTAGGATATGATGGAGAAGGGATTTAAAGTTTAAATCCCTGTTAGGTTGACTTATCTTGTGACGTTGCTGTGGTGCAGCTTTGCTACTCAACTCAGCAAGCATTTAAAGCTTAAATCTGTGCTGGGAGCACTTTTTCCACAGGTGGTTTAAACCATCCCACAGAAGGAGCCAGCCCCAGAATCTGTGCAGGCGGAGAGAACCCTCCCTGCCACACAGGCCCAGCAGCATGGCAGGGCTTCTTCTGTGGCTTGATTTAAACCACCCTGAAGAAGAAGCAGGTGATGGGATCCATGTGGGCAGGGAAGGCTCTCCCTCCCCACTGCACAGACCCAACTTCCTGCCAGGGCTTCTTCTGTAGGGTGCTTTAAACCACCCAGCAGAAGAAGCCAGTGATGGGATCTATGTTTGCAGGGAGGGCCCTGCCACACAGACCTGGCTGCCTGGCAAGGCTGCTTCTGTGAGGTGGTTTAAACTGCCCTGCAAAAGAAGCTGGTCTTGGGAGCTGTGAGGGCTCTCCCTCCCCACTGCATAGGCCCAGCTGGGAGAGCTTCTTTTGCAGGGTGGTTTAAACTGCCCTGCAAAAGAAGCTGGCCACAGGATCTGCATGCCTGGGGAGGGTTCTCTCTCTCCTTACACACAGACCTGGCTGGGAAAGGATCAGCTGGGGTGGTGTTAGCTCTGAGCTGCCACCCCCCTGGCTGATCCTGGGCTTGCTCTTGCATCTTGATTTAAACAGAGCTGCAAGAGGAGTTAGCCCTTCCCTTCTCTCTGCTGCAGCTGTGGCCCAACTCCCGGGGGGATGTTTGTCCCGGGATGGCCTGGGCCTCCCAGCAGGAGCATCAGGAACTCCACCACTCCACACAGCCTGAACAGCCCCAAAGCCCCGCCCCACTGTACCTATTGGCAACTGTGGGGACGGGAAGAGGAGAGAGTGACAGTGAACAGGCAGCGATGATGGGGCACAATGCAGGGCCACCGCAGCAGGAGACGGAGCCAGAGATGTGGCCACTGGGCACCACAGACCAGCGACAAGCAGGCCAAGCCAGGGCTCGAGGTGGGAGTGGAAGAAGCCATAAGAAGGTGGCGGGGCGCCAGCAGAGGCCACCATGAGTGTCAGAGAGGCACCAGAAGGCAGCCGGCCCAGGGCCGGCAGGGAGCGCAGCCCTGAGACCAACATCGATGCTGAGAGTCCAGCGAGGCCCAGAAGGGGGCGGGGCTGGCATCCCTGGTCTGAGGCCACTCCGTCCTTGAGGCCCTAGAGAGCTGCCATGGCTGCCCAAGCCATACCCCCACACACCCTGCAGCAGAAATGAGGGTCAGTGGAAGCAAGCAGAGGCAAGACCTACGAATGACATGGCAACAGGGGGAAGGCCCCCAGAACGGCCTGTTGCACGTGACAGTGTTAAATTACAAACCCCTTCCCTTTAGTCACTGCCCCCAAATAAAAGCCAGATAATATCAACTTTTATTTCTCTGATTTGTATTCAGCTGAATAAATCCAAAATATAATGATAAGGGTTTTGGGGGGTATTTATTTGGCTTGGTATATACCAAGCGCATACCCCTAGTTCTACCTCAGAGAGAGACTAGTGATAGCTCAGGTCTGGCTCAGGAAAAGATCAGACTGAGTGAAAAGTGACTCTGCCTGCTCCTATGGTAGAGTAGTTTATCTCTACCTGTGGGAGAGAACAGAGTACCTGATCGTTAGGCCTGTCTCTGGTAATGGGCAGACCTTGTACTACTTAGTCTGGCCCTTGGGAAAGGGCAGGCTGGTGTGGGTCGAATCCTTTGTGTGTGAGAGGATCCAGCCTACTGGCTAGTCAGTAATAGCCTGTTTTTGTTTTTTTTTGAAATAACTCTCCTAAAAAGGAGAGAATTTTATTTTTTATAAGAAAAGGGTAAGGTAGACAGATGGGAAGAGAAAAAAGAGCGGAGTGAGTTTTTTCTGTTAGTAAAGGTTAGTTTTACTTCTTCCAGTTGTCGGCATCCATCACGGTTGAAAGATCTTCTTTTCAGCTTTACAAAGTCCAAATCAATTCTGTTAGTAAAGTTAGTAAAGTCCAATGGGGTTAAATCAAATCTTTCCAGATGTTACACGAACAAATTCTTTTTTAAGTCTCTCCAATTATCATTAAGTCCTTTGAACTTTAATGCCTCCCGTTCCGTCACTTCCTTCCCCCGGGCCGCCGTCTTCTTCAAAAATCCAGATTTTGAGTACTGCTTCCTCCTCTGTGCTGGCATGTCTCTTCAGAAAATTTTTTAATCCATCTTCTTTCGCTTCTTTTTTCTTGTTGTTTCTGGCAGTCATTTCTCGTTGGCTCCATTAACACTCGGGTTGAAATTAGATCTCCATTACTTGCTAAGCTCAACACCCCTTTCTACTGGCAGAGTATATCCTTTTTTTTAAAGGCGGAGTAGGCTTTGAAAGCCTTGTCCGCCTCTTCTTTTTATTTATTCGCTCCACTGCCAGATAGAGGTGTCCAGACTTTCGTCAAAATAAATCTGAGATCTTCTTTCCCTTCTTCATCCATAGCTTGGAACTTTAACATCGATACATTTTCTGCCATCAACCTTGTTAATTCCAAATATTTGTTTTTATAGTCTGATGAGAACAATTTCCATTTTAAAAGCGCTTCATTGATATTTTAAATTACCTCCAGCAGGTGGCGCAGTATCTCAGTCTCTTATTGATTGACAGCTAGTTCTGGGGGGGGGTTTGACTGGAGCGGAAGTCCCTCCTCTCTTCTCTTCCGTTCTAAGCAGGATTTTCCCCAGCATCGACATTTTGTTTTTTATTTACTTTTTCAAAGTTCGTGCCACATCCCCCAGAAAGCAACTAAAGCCGCAATCTTCTGTAAAACCCCAACGGTACTTTCACCAACATTTTTTCTTGTTACCCCCCTTCACGTTTCCTTTAAAAATTCGCTTCTTTGAAGAGGGTGGAAGCTCCTCCCTCCTCCCATACGCTTATCCGCTTGCGGGGGGTTTAATTTTCGCTTCAAAATAGATCTTCAACTCACGATTAGATGCCATATCTTCTTTTCATGGTAATTCATCCGCTTTTTCTCACTCCTGGAAGTCGGCAGGGCTGCTAAGTCCCATTCGGGACGCACTACGTGGCGGGGCCGATTGGGGCGGGGAGAAAGCCTCAATTTCCCGGCAGTTTGCCGGCAAAGAGGCCTACTCCCCTATGCGCCCCCGGTTCGGAGCCTTTGACTAAGGCTCACTAGGGTCTTTCGCAAACGCGAAGACCCCCCCATTCCGCGTGTGGGCTGACCGCCTCCGGGAGCGTCCCGAGAAGCGGCCGCCATTCGCAGCACCGAAACCGAAACCCCCAGTAATAGCCTGTTTTCACCTGAAAGCATTAGGGGAAATTCAGTCTACTCTCTAGAGCCATAACTAGTTTAAATGTATGTTTCTCAGCCAGATGTCTCCTTTGTCTACCTGAACACTTCAGAATATGAATGCAAGGATATGAGTGGGTACCGAGAGAAAATTTTGTCTGGGGTTCCTTGTCAGCACATGATAGCCCTTGCAAACACAGTTTTGGAGATTTGCTGCCACAAACATCATAAATGAAGACTTCAAACAACGATATTTGGGTTAAGTGAAGGTTTCTCATTTTTTACAACTGAACTGCAATTTATGAAACTTCAATTTTATCAGTTTGAGTTTGTGATGAGGCGACCAAATGGGTTCAGTAGCAGATGGGCAGACCCACCCTGACTCACAGCATGGAGCAGTAATATAACCATATCTCACTTTTCCTTGCCTGCACACCAAGAACATGCAAAGAGATGTTGCACATCAATACTGTTTCCCTGCCTTAGTCAGCATGAGTTTAAATGATGATGCCAACACTGAGCAAATTTCCTCCTTGGATTGACTTGGACCACATAAGAACATAAGAAAAGCCAAAGCTGGATCAGGACAATGGCCCATCCAGTCCAACTCTCTGTCACACAGTGGCCAAAAATACCAGGTGCCATCAGGAGGTCCCCCAGTGGACCTCTTAGTCAGCCTGCAGTGTCCAGAGATGGAACAAATTTCTCAGTGAATCTATCCAGCAGACAGACTTACTTTGTTTGACACTCAGGATCACTGAGAATCGTACTGTGAGCCAATCAGGGATATTTTCAGATTGCATTAGGCAACTCAGCTCTGGGTCAGTCTTTTCCAGAGCAGTTTTTCAGAGGCCATAAAGGAATCCAGAGGTAAGTAATCCCAGAAGTCCCAATACATACACAGAATATTTGCTACATGTAGAACTTCTGTCTGTGGTATTTGGGGTGAGGACTATGTCTCAGTGATAGAACACCTACTTTGTATGATTATGGTTCAGATTTAATTCTGGTACCCCCAGTTAAAAGAGGAACTCAGTTTCTAGGTGTTAGGAAAGACTTTTCTCTGCGTTAGACTCTTCAGAGCTGAAACTTGTCAGAAGAGATAACAGGGATCAGGGATCTGACTTGGTATATGGAAGCTTCACATGTTCATATTAATTCCACAGAGTGCTTTTTGCATTCACATAATTTTTATAATTTAAAGTGCAGTGTTCCAGTTATGAGGTTAAAGTTATGATGAAAAGACTTAAAAGGCTCCAATATTATTTCATTTCTTTGTTTTTATGACTTTGGAAAGCAAGCTGCTATCAATAAAACCATACCTTTGAAGGAAAAGATGCTTAAGCATGCTGTCCATGTTTTCTTAACCATTCTTACAAAACCATTGCTGGTCTCACTTGACTTGATTTAGTATAGGACCAAAGGCAGATGAGGCATGATTTTTTTAAAAAAGGAAGAAAACAATATCTTACATTTTAGGACAGCCACTATGTCACAGTTGTCAATTTCATCCAATTCATTTGATAGTGGTGCTTAAAACATATTTAAGTAATTAACACAATTAACACAAAATAGAAACAATGCAATTGAAAGGGACATTTGCTATTCCTATAAGATAAAGTAGGAAAAGACTCCTCCAACAATCAATTTGTTCACTGCCTGAGGCTAAAAGAAATGGGAATTTAAAACCAAGCTGACAAAATTCAGGCTCAAAACTAGAAATGGGTATGGCCAATGACTTGTATTCAAGCTGACTCCAGTATTCAGGCTATCAAGTTCATGTGAATGTTCACACCATCTGGTCCCTGACTCTGTCTACAATACTATCAGAATTTGCAAAAATTTCTTTTGGGGAAGGGGGAAGCAAGCCAAAAGCTCATTCTGTGTGGTACAATTCCTTTGCTCAAATGTATCTCAGATTTCAGATGGAGTGGGTAATGAATCAAAAGTGAGATGAAAATTCAAAATCTAGTTCAATTAGAACATTCCCCCATTTCAATTTTGTTTTTTCCTTGTGAGAACCCAAACTATGACAGTGCTTACAACCTTCTTCATGCTATTTTTCCTGTTAAGATCGGTATCTTTCAATTTTTTTTTACTAATAATGCATATAATTTGCAGTTGTATATAAAAGGCATGCCATAGATAAATAGCATATATAGGATGGGGGGGGACACACTAAAGAATGATGCAATTTTTAAAAGATTATTTGGCACACCTCTTAATTCACCATCAAAAGGGAGAGCCTCTATTGCTCATTTTATTTTGCTTAGTAATTGTTAGACAATGCTTGCTTAAGTGTTCTTTTTTGTTTGTAATGACTCCAAATACAAGTAAACCCCCCTCCTTTTCTTATGTCAGTGTTATAGTAATTGGTCTGCACCCACATAAAAGTCTGATTTAGACAACACTTACTCAAAAGAAAAAAAAATGCCTGTCCCTGTAATATGTGGAAAGGGCAGTTAAATCTTTTCATAGCATGGAGGCAGATAGTATCACCTAGTAAATAACACCAGGGAATTTCAGACAGCTGATATGTTTCATTTCAGGAACAGTTCACTAACGGTTTCTGTCTGTCATTTCAATGGTTCCCTGATGGAATATATTTCCCCTTTCAGGCAGAAATGCTTCAGGAAGCTTGCCTGAGCCATTTTTACCTCAAACCACTTCCAACTGGTCTTCAATTCCTTCTACTGCTCCTGAAGCATTATGGGGGGCTGTGTAAAATGCCCCATAGCGCTTCCTCCAATGATTAAGTTTTTGCTCCCTTTTTTGCCCGTGCAGGCAATCTCTGTCTTTTTTTTTTAATGTTCATTTGAGAGCGCTATTGTGCTGTAACACAACCACAAAGCAGCGCAATAGCAACCTCATTGGGATGCCTGGACCACTGAGATACATGAGATCACCACATCTAGGGAAAACAGTAATTTCAGTGGTGTACAATGCCATGGAGTCCTCCTTCCACAGCATTCACTTATGCCTGATATCTGTAGACAGGAGATGCTGTAAGTGCAGGGGATATCCAGGTCTCACCTGGAGGCATGGCATCCCTATATGCTGGCCATCAAGAGGAGGATGCTGTTTGCAATGCTGGAAGGAGCTAGTGTGGCTTGGAAAAGTGGGAGGGGGGTTAAAATCCTGCCACAGGTTTTGAGTTCCTGGAATTCTCCTTGGGCAAGATAGCTATTTGTGAAATGGAGACTGGGAAAGAGGGGAACTAAATGGCAGCCTGTTGTCTTGTCCCTAAATACTGTGTGGGGTGGGGGGAAGCAGTTTAATTTAAGGTGCCTGAAGGAGAAAAGTTAAAGGAAGAGATTTTTTAAATTCCAGGCAGCCTGAAAGAGAGTGCAGTCACAGCAAGGCGGGGGGGGACAGGATAGTTTACAAACCCAGACAGCATCTCTTCCTCCCTTCCTAATGTTCCAGAAATCAAATCCAGAAGTGTGTACATGTGCATGCCTGAGCTTCCACTTGTTTCCAGGTGGCAGATGTAGTGATCTCATGTATCTCAGTGGTCCAGGCATCCCAATGGGGTTGCTATTGCGCTGCTTTGGGGTTGTGTTACAGCACCATAGCGCTCTTAAAAGAATGTTAAAAAAAAGATGGAAATCACCCATGTGGGTGAAAAAGGGCACGAAAACAAAGTGGTGCAGTGTGAAATGATAAACTGCTTCAGAGACGGCTCCTTACCAGTAGGGGAAAGGCTGTGTGAAACAGTCATTCCTGTACCAATTTATTTCAAGATGGTACAAATAACGGTTTTAAAAGGGTAATGTGAAATTCTCCACCATGTTATGACTCTGGTAAAGGAACAGGACATTTCCCAACAAGGCATGTAGGCAACCCTGTAAGAAGACAGGAAGTTGCCTGCCTGGATCTGAATTATTCTGTGAGATTTTAAAGGTTTCTCTTCCATCCATGCAGATGACGAAACAAGCTGTCAAGTCACAATCAACGTATTGTGACCCGTACAAAGGACTTTCAAGGCAAGTGAGAAGCAGAGGTGGTTTGCCATTGCCATCCTCTGCAGAGCCCTACTTGGCAGTCTCCCATCCAAGAGCTTTCAAAATCTGACAAGATCAGGCTATGCCATGCCACCTTCTGTCCCACACTATATTGCAAGGAATTAAAAAATGTATCTAAGTCAGCTCAATATGATTTTCTTGGCAACCTGTAAGAATTTGTTTATACATGCTATTTGCACTATTTGATTTAATGCACTATTTTAGGGATAAATGTGTACCACTGAAAACTCTTTGCTTTCATTGTGATTGTAATCCAGTCTGAAGTTGTCATTTTGTAATTCAGTCTTAAATTCATTGAGCTGCAACAGTGTCCTGTTTATTTCAACAGGTCTTTCTTTCCATTCACAGTCTTAGATATTACAACTTCAAATGTGTGAACACAATACTCCTTCCATAAATAATGTATTATATTATCAGTGAATGTTTAATCAATCTAATAGGAAATAATTTCATTTTCCATTCTAAGGCAGAACCAAAAACTGTAAAATCAGTAGCAATTCTTCTCAAGCATATACAAATTATAATAAGCATTAGTGCTGTTTTCCTACTTTTTCTCTTCCTTGAAAATAATAAATACTTGGCACATTGAAAAAAATGTCATTAATATTAGATTAGGAACTTGTGTAAAAGTGAAGCAATAAAGCCCTTTGGGATCAATGGAAGTTCTGAATGTTGTGTATGGGTTGCTAAGAGAATACAAAAACTTTGGACATGATATTGGAAATATTAGAAGAATGTTCTTCCAATGCTGATCCTGTGAGTTTGAACTGGATGGGTCTCAGCAGCAGATTTAGGATTCATCCCTTGATCAATGTATTATTTGCTAAGGTATTCCTAAATAAATTAGGTGCTAAACATGAACTTGATAATCTCTGAAACAGTGTTGAGTCTATTGGGGATTCATAATTTGTCCATTGGGGATTCATAAACGGGGCCGTTGACTTGGGAAAGTCATCATTATTTTCAAATAAAATACATTTCTAATGTAGTAATAAAGACAGGATTCTAGTAAAATTCCGGGCAGCCCATGTTCACAGAGAAGCAGCACCAATGTGTGGAAAAGACTGTTTCCTGCTTGATTATGCAGGAGCTGGCATTTGCCTGCCCCCCATGGTTTGAAAGGAAACATGTGGGGGGAAGTCTGTCCAATGGGGAAAGGCCCTGTTGGAGCTGGCCATTAGGGCAAGGAAGCTTGCTTTGCAAGCTTGTGGTAACCCATGCTTTATGAGTTAACTAAGCTGCAGATCAGCTGTGTTCAATAAAGTTCTTAGTTTAACCCAAGTCATGTTTTCATTCAGAGGTGGGTGGGCAAGAGTCTCTCAGCCTCTTCCATACTTAAAATTCCAACAAAGTCTCTTCAATTCAGACTAATAATAGGCTAATGCATGGGAGGATCTGTTAGGTAATCACCTCTATCATAAAGCTAACAGCCTTCCCAGACACAGCCAGCAGGTACTCCTAGGCCTCTGTCCTCTAAAGTAAGCATGTGAACTGTCATCTTGACAATAAGCTTCACACAAGAGTGCAAGCACAATTTGTCTTCTTTTAATTTTTTCTTGCCTGGCAGTTAAAATCAAAATAGCCCAATTATATTCACTTTTCCTATATAGTGCAATCCTGTCTGAACTGAACATCCTGATATCAGGAATTTTAGTGTACAAAAGTAGTCCTGATTCCCCATCTCTCACCAACTGCCCCTTTGACACTATACAGAACCCTTCATGGACCATTTTCCTTATTCACTGTGTACCCTGATGACTGCTGCTTGGGATCATCTGACACATAGCACTGCTGTGTATCATTCATCTCCCTTCCCCCAGACTTTTCCTGACCTTAGCTTTTGATAGGTCAGGCTGATACGTTTTCTTTATCCCCATTTCATTGTCCCCTTTGGTAAATGCCTCAGAAGTGCGGTTTAACCCTGTTCATTATTGTATTGCTCTGTCTGTGTATGTGTGTCTATGTTAGAATCTTTGTGTGCCTTTCACTGCTTCTACTGGCTAATTTCCCCCCACCCCAAAGATTTTGCATTGTTCTCTATTTTCTGCCTGATTATTTCTGGGAATCTTTCTATTCTGATAAAGAAGTGTTACTCAGAGTGTGATACCAGTATGCACCAGAAATAATCTCTTAACAAACATTTGCCCATAAGTACATATGTTTAGACTGGATATGCAGGATGGATGCTCCAAATGTTAGATACCCTACACATGTACACTATTTGGATAACAAATACATTTGTTAATGTTGAAGGTGTCACTAGATTTGCTTGTTGCTTTGCCTGTAACAGATGCATGTCTAGCCCCTTTGGAGTATGTTGCATTAAGCAGATGCTACGAGCAGAAACCATTGAAGTCAACTGAAAAGTAATCTCTCCTTATAATAATTAAGTTTTCACTTCCCCACTGGCCTATGGGGAGCAGAGAAAAATGCATGCCATCAGCCATTGGCCAGCCAGCTGCCACTCAAGGCTGCTGGCATGCCATTGGCTGGGAGGTGGGAGGTGAACGCTGTGAGTGAATGCCGCTGCCAGGAGCCGGGGAAGGGAGGCTGCGATGCCAGGTGCTGGTGATGGGCAGGGAGTGAGGCCGGGGCCAGAGCCAGGATGATGTGGGGGCCTCAGAGAGATGGCAGAGGCCGCTGAAGGTGAGTGAACTCCTTCCCCAACAGCTGCCTGGTACGCCTGCCTCCACCACCTTCTTCGTGGTGGGGGGCCTGTCTAGTGCCTGTTGTCTCAAGTCCACAATGGGCTTCTCTTCCTAGTATACAATAAAGTTGTTGCACCTTTATTTAAAACTACCAGTAAAGCCTGTTGTAAAAGCAATACACGGGCTCTAAAAGATGTGATATGTAATGAATTCATTGGCTGGAAGCAGGTTAAGTACATATTAACAGTATGTAATAGAAAGGCACAAATGTGGAAGTAGAGTCTCACATACCTTATGTTACACAATAACTGGTGTCCAATGTCACAACTGTGAACCAGAAAATGGAGCACACAGGGCTCTGCGGAGTAATTTCTAGAACTGGGCAGTCTGCAAAGTCATTTTATGTTGGACGTCCCTGTCATGCAATGTGGTTATGGTCACACTGTTCACCCTAAAATAGAACAGGTCTCAAGGGAAGTTGGGTTGAAAGCGAGTGGTTGTGATGAAAGTCTCAGTAGGTTATGTTAGAATGATGAAGAGGAGCATGGGCATATGAGTGTTGTGAAAACTCTATAGTTTTCAGTGTGAAAAGGCATGTCTTTTGTGAGTATGTTGTAAGCAAAGGTGTGTATTGAAGCTGAGGATTTAAATACATGGCTAGACACATTATGTTTCAGTAGTTTGCTGTTTGCCAAAAGCCATGAAAAGGACACTTGTCCTAAGAAGCAACCAGGCTGCTGGCACTTAAAATCAAGAAGGTGGCAGAGCAGTTTTTAAACTGAATATTGGGGAAAGCCAACAGGAGGTGAAAAGCCTCTGGTTCAGGATGGCTCATCTCAAAGAGATAAAGGGGTAGCTGTTACTTTTCTACAAGGAAATGGATTAGACCTGTCTACTGAGACTGTGGCTAACAATATGGACTACCTGGCAAGGTCTCGAGGCAGCAAGAGGAAGGCTGCGGGCTTAACATGCATGGGAAACTATAGGTGTTTATACACAGAAGTGTCCAAGGTAAAATCGGGGAATTGGAATGCTTAGTGTTAGGGGGAAAATAGACATTGTGGGTATTTCAGTAACTAGGGATGAGGAAAATCAGTGGGATACGGTGATTCCTGGTTATAAATTAGATTGGAAGGATGGGGGGGAAGGGTTAGAGGTGGGGTGGTTCTGTATGTCAAAGAGGGTATACAATCCAGTAAGACTGAGAGGGTAAGATAATTGGATTTGCTTCTGGAAATGCTATGGGTTGAAATAGTGGGCCTAAAAGGAAGCTTCACACTGGGAGTTTGTTATCGCTCACCAGATCAAAAGATAGAGGAGGATTATAAAATGATGAATGAATTAAAGGTAGTGGCTAGATGAGATAACTGTGTCATAATAAGTGATTTTACCTACCCACACATTGATTGGGTCAATATGTGTTCAAGTTGGGAAAAAGAGATTGAGTTTCTAGACACTCTCAATTACTGTGCTATGGAACAGATGCTCACAGAACCTACCAGGGGAGAGGCAATGCTGGATTTGGTCCTAAGTAACGCCCAAGACCTGGTGAGAGATGTAAAAGTGATTGCACCACTTGGGAACAATGATCATAATGTTATTGAGTTTAACATTTGTATAAATAGGGAGTTGCCCAAAAAGACTGGCACAACCACTTTTAACTTTAAAAGGGGTAACTTCTCTGATATGAGGGGACATATGAAGAAGAAACTGAAAGGAAAAGTAGAAAGGGTCAAAACCATTGGGGAAGCTTGGAGACTATTTAAAAATACAATCCTAGAAGCTCAGAAAAATTATATACTGCAGGTTAGGAAAGGCACAAATAGGTATAGAAAAAAGCCTGCATGGTTAACAAACAAAGTAATGGAAGCTGTAAAAGGTAAAAAGGATTCCTTTAAGCGGTGGAAAGCTAGTCTCAGTGAGGTTGATAAAAGGGAACACAGGCTATGGCAAATAAAATGCAAGTCTGATCAGGCAGGCAAAAAGGGAATATGAGGAGCATATAGCAAAAAAACCTAAAGACCAACAGTAAAAAATTCTTCAAGTACAGTAGAAGCAGGAAACCAGCCAGGGAGGCAGTGGGGCCCTTGGATGACCAAGGGGTAACAGGACTACTGAAAGATGATAGGGAAATGCCTGAGAAGCTGAATGCATTTTTTGCCTCTGTCTTCACTGTGGAAGATGAGAAGTGCTTGCCCACTCCAGAACCGCTGATTTCAGGAGGGGTATTGAAAGACCTGAGTCAGATTGAGGTGATGAGGAGGTCCTATAACTGATAGACAACTTAAAAACGGATAAATCACCAGGCTCAGATGGCATACATCCGAGAGTTCTGAAAGAACTCAGATGTGAACTTGTGGATCTCCTGACAAAAATATGTAATTTTTTGTTAAAATCTGCCTCCATTCCTGAGGACTGGAAGTTAGTTAATGTCACTCCCATCTTTAAAAAGGGTTTCAGAGGAAATCTGGGAAATTATAGGCCAGTCAGTCTGACGTCGATACCAGGTAAGTTGGTGGAAACTGTTATTATGGAAAGAATTAGTAGGCACAATTTTGGGGCAGGAACGCACAGGAATGGAGTTCCGTCTGGCTCTCGAGTTGGCCACACCCAGCAGGAACTCATTAGCATAATAGGTCACACCCAACAGCAGACACTCATTGGGATTGACTACATTAGGGGTGTGTGGCCTAACATGCAAAGGAGTTCCTGCTACAAAAAAAAATCCCTGGGTTTTGACAGCAAACAAGGTAAACAGAATAAGAAGCAAAAGGTGGGTGTGGCCAGATGACCACACTTCTCGTAACATGTGTGTTCTAATTTTTTTTTGTTTTTTGCACACTTAACTGGGTTTGTCATGTGTAGTGTGTGTCTTGTTTATTGCCACATTTCCCCCCCTTTGAACATTTGTCTATGTGTATCTGCCTGTTTCCCTCCTTGGTCAAGGCTAAATCAAGACCACAAAAGTGAGGAACATCACCTGGTTATAATTTCTACAGGAAGCCAAGCTCTGACCTGGGTTCCTGTTTTTTTCCATATTTTTTCACTTTAAATATGTATCTGGATGTCTGTCTCTATCTCTGTTGGTTTACCTCTCTATTTGTAATTGGTTTTCACACTCTGGTCATCGTTAAAGGTTCCCCCCCACTTGCAGGGTTTATCCCAGTGTCGCACACTCTCTGTGTTTTTATATATATATGTCATTCTCCACTTCAGCCAGTTGTTCCTGCACTCTTCCTGTTTGTGCATGCCTACATAGATCTGTCTGTGACTGTCTGTATTTGTGCTCGGGTTTTTGGCTTCCTGTTTTCTGTGTGTCTGGTCTCATTCTCTATCTCTGCTTGTGTGTGTATCCACTGGCTTTTTTGTGATAACTTGGGGTGGTCTCCCCTCCCACCATGCTGACAGCTGTTTACTTGGCGGGTTTTTTTCCATTCTGGAAAGTATTGCCTCAGCAAACTTGGCTTAGAGGCTAAAAATGGTGGGTTTTATCCCCTGAGGGAATCAATAGTTTTCTGGCGAGGAAAGCGAAGACAGTAGCTGTGTTCACAGGAGCGAAGCAACCATCTTCTGATGAAAGTTTTGGTAGGTGAAACACAGGCAATGCAGCCAGTGGATAGGAACAGCTTCTGAGTGACACATCATGGAGCCAACTGATTTAGAGATGTTTGGAATGTTCAGAAACTGCCACCCCACTACTCAACTATATATAAGGAGAGATACAGATTGCTTTTTGCTGTTGTCTCACCAAAACATCATGATGAACACATAAGCTATAATCTATACAGTGTTAGGCAGAAAGATGTTATTATTGTTTTATGATGTTCTTCTTTTAATTGTTAGTCACCTTGGTAGCCCTGACCGGGCAGAAAGGTGAAATATAAATTCTGTAAATAAATAAATCATATGTATGTATATAAGCTGAATACGTTCCCTTATATGCTGAAGTTACTCAAATGGCCCAAATTCTGATGGGGAAAACTCCAGCATTATCTCTTGATTTAGCTTCTCATTGCATGAATGACATTTCAAAGAAACATATGTCTGTCAGTGTGGATTGTGCATTTACAATAGTTAAGAATAGATTTACCAAGATACTGTTTGGGGTAATATTGAAGTACACACAGTGAGATAGAGCTTTCTCCCTAATTTTGCAGGAAACATCCATTTCTAAACTAAAAGCCATATGTTGGAAAAACTGATTTTGTCTATTCTGGCAACTATTATTGGGAGGAGCTGAGATGAAGAAGCCTTCCCAGCAGAACTTCTTGCTTCAGGAGGAAGTTTCTTGCTTCAGGAGGAAGCTTCTTGCACTGGAAGAAAGCACTATCAAATGCAGAATTATTTTTTATCTTTCTATTTGCCACAGCTACTATCAGTCCTTCTAATCTTAAGAACTGTCCTCGGTTTTATCCACGATCATAAATTTATACATGATGGAGAGACACAATGGCAAGGATTCCACAAAGACCTTTGTGTTTTGTAAACTAATATCCTAGTAAGACATTCATTTCCATAGATGCTATCTCCTTTTACCTGTCCCTCCTCTAAAAGGAGTTTCAGTAGTGAATGGAGTTAAGTCTCACCTCTAATAACTTCATTTCTTGAGAAGAAAAGGCTGACTTCTCCCCCATCCCCAACTCTTATCAGGCACTTGGTTCTATCATGATAAGCTATATTCTAGTATACAAAAGATATATACCATGTCAAATACCAACTTAGGTAAACAAAAAATGTATATTGGTTCAGATCACTCTATATTTGCTTAGATTTGTATTTGTAAAAAGAATCAAGCAAACAGTTAAACCTCTTTGTTTTAAATTCTACACAACAGATTTAGCAACCATAATTTAATTGCAATCTCTTGCATGATTAATAGGCTAGATTTTCATTCTTAATTCTGTCATACAGTCAGATAAATATGTTCTTTTTTGTTAAACTATTTTAATTTCCTGAGAAATCAAGTTCCTGTTGTGTGTTAGTTGTGTTATTTGAACACCTCATGTCATTATTTCCAATGTTCATATCTATTTGATTAATGGTTTGCTTTGATCCATCCTATGCACTAGAAGTCACAAGTCTTTATTTCATCAAGCACATTTCTCAGGCTGGGGACGCCTGCTGATGTGATTTGGAACACAGAAGTACACTGATGTGATTTACATAATAAATCAGAATATAAGCACCATAAATTGTCTTTGATGAACTCTCCAACTGGGATTAAACTCTACTGTGCCCTTAAATTGAAATCATTTTTAAAAGACAGTGGAACTGCCATTGGGTTTGGGGGGAAAGCATGTTGGATTAATCTGATATAACAGCTTTACTGAACTTAGCAATGGATCTAACTATTGCCATTATTCTTTTCTCCTTTGTAAACCAGACTTAGACACAAGGAAAGGGAAATATCTGCTACCTTGAGATGCCATTGAAATCCAGCATTACTGAGACAATAGTGGATTCTTGACTCCTACCCCATGTTCTTTTTCCGGGTGCCCAGAAAAATCTTGGGATTCTATAAAAAGCCTCAGAAGTTCACTCTAGCACCAGGCAAGTGATCAACCTGAATTGGTATGTAAGTAGGGTTTTCAGCCTCCAGGTGGGGCCTGGAGGTCTCCAAGAATTGCAAACAACCTCAAGACTACAGAGATTAGTTCCTCTGGTAAAAGTAGCAACTTCAGAGATTCTAGGTGAAATCCCTTCCCAGATTGTCCTCTCCACAGGCAGTGTCCCCAAATCTCCAGGAATTTCCCAAGCTAGAGTTGGCAAACCTATATGTAAGGCTTTATTTATTTACATAAACCATTTATTAGTCACCTTTTAACCTTGCTCCAAAGGTGGCTTACAATGTAAACAAGATGACAATTATTTAAAAAACACAAACAAAAAAGGCTGCAATTTAAATTCTCGATCAAGGTTGCCAATATATAAAAACTAAATTAGTCAAATGGCATCCTAACTAAAACTTTTTTCAACTGCCTCCTTAAGATCAAAAGCAAAGGAGCTAGGCACACCTCCCTAGGGAGATTATTTCTTGGCCTGGAATTTTTACATTATATTTTGTTGTGGAGTGGCTTCAAATTGTCTCTCTAGTGACAACAGACAGGTCTCTGCCAACAGTGAAAGTGGCTGTGAACTACACATGTGATTCACATCACAGGCATATGTTTGGGAATGAATCCCCCCTAATGCCAGAGACTCAAGTCATAACAAAAGGAAGTTAGAATATACAGAGCCAAATCCCATGGAAATCAATTATACATGGGGAAACAACCCCATGCTCCACTTTCATTCTCACCCCCCAGACTGCCATGACAATGGTAAATTTTCAGTCCAAATACGATTATTTCAGAGGCTACTCACTTCACATTTCCCTGCTTTGGTAATATGCCTTCTAAGAAAGTCCGAAGTTTTCAGATAGCTACACCTTCTTCTAGTGGTTGAGTGGTGCTGGTGATCCTCAGAGAAAAGTGGACAGGTTCACCTACCATGTCTGCTTTCTGATTCTCTTACCAAGGTTATGTCACCATTTTATTTGCTACCTCTAGTTCCAGAACCCTGGTTCTTGCTCTCTGCCATAGGGATATGGTGCTTCCTGACCATATTGCCTTACTCCTCAGCTAGCAGCTGGCAAATGCCAAGGGAGAGGGAAATATCACTGCCCTTCCAGATTCTTTCTGCAGATGCCTGCTGTCAGTCATGGTCTTTCTGCAAATGTTAATGGCCTCACCATTCCAGGCTGCCACCACTTCAGGGTAGGTTGTTGAGGATCTCTCACTGCCCTCCAGCAGCAAAGCTCAATCAGTAGTGGGACCTTAGTAAGGAGGAGAGGCCACTTCACTATATACCCCAAGATATATTAAATCAACATTTCCCCCCTCTGTTAATCATTACTTGGAACAAAAATCTTGAAAATGGCTAGTTTGTTGTAAAGCTATTCTCTGTAAGTTCTTTCTCTTGTACTGCAGTATGCCTGGATCTATTTATATTAACTTATTATTTAGGATATTCCAAGAGCTGAACAAAGAGAAAGAGTTGATGACATTTCAGATAGAAGTAATAATGCCTCTTAATGTACACTGCTGAACTTGGCTTATTGCACTGTAAAATGGTAGATGTAATCTAAACAAACCCCTTTTAATTTCACATAAGTCATGAAAGCGCTCTTTGCCTGTGACCATGTAACTGTTATAACTTTTATTATTACCGAGCACACACAAGCAGCCAGAGGAAATGATAAAGACTTGGACCATTTCTGAATTTTTCATAAAGTCTGCCATAATAACCTTGGTATTCTTCTGTTGGAGGTTTGTTATTGTGTCTGATTCAGATTTCAATAACATTCTTTCCAATACATTCTGTCCAAACAACGTGGAGAACAATAGCTGCTCTAAAGGATTATATGACCATAATAATGAATGGTAGATATGATGAACTGCAAACTCTGCAGTGTTTATCTGTATGGACTCTGCTGTAGTAATCTTATCTCTAGTGTTTCTTATGAATCTCATTGAGAGCTATTTGACACTTATGGCAGAAATCTGACTCAATTTATGTCAGTGGAAATTTGGTCCTAGCTTGAAATGAAGCCTCACTTTCACTTGTTTGAGTAGATACTTAGATAAATGATTGGGACATGATCTTTACTGTTTTATATACCATATTGTAAAGTAGGATTCTAGTATGTAATTTCTGTACTGCTTAATATTTATGTAATTTAACATTTATGCTATGCTCCTGTTTTTTTTTTTCCTGATCGTTCCAGTCTTCTAATATCCTAATGCACTAGTTATTGAATATCCCATTTTGTCCATTGTACTGATTCACTATGTGTAATCCATCCTGAGTCCAGGTAAGAAAGGTGGACTATAAATAATGTAAATAAAAACAATAAATATTATATATTTAATATGGAAAAATAGGCATACTGATCTAATGAGCTCTAATGTGGGATTAGAATATTGAGGTGTATATAGATCACACCTACCCAGACTACCAGGATTTCTTCATTCATTATAATGAAGAATGCAGGTCTGCATGCATATTCATTAAGCAAAAGCCTCTGAGCTCTGGGCCACAGTAAGTGCCAGCTTTTTAAAAAGACTGTACTGAATGATTTATACTCTATTTTATTTACTGTTGTACATCACCCAGAGCCCCATGAATGTGGGGACTGGACGATTCACAAGCCCAATAAATAAATGAACAAATAAATAAATATTATGAGTTTAGATAACATACATAAGAGTTTCTATTTCCCAGGGACTAGTCTTTGAATCTCTGGTGTGCAAATAATTATTTAGAAACAGAGAGCATTCTCCTCTTTTCAAAATCCTTGTCATTGCTGCCCTGCTGTCCAGCGTCAGGCTAGGTGACCTCTGTAGTTACCAAGATGGCTAAAGAGAGGCAGCCCAGGCAAGCATCTTTGGGACTCTAGAGCAGAAGCCATTCATACTCACATGCTAGGATAGGCAAAGGGTAGAGAGTGGTGCAATACAACAGAAACAAGCTTACCAAGTTTACTGATTCCACACGCTCACACACTCAATTGTCCCCCCCAGATGGAAGAAAGAGTCAGACAACCAAAAGTTGGGAAAACTAAGGGCCACTTTATTTAACATACATAGAAATAATGGCAATGGCAAACAGTAAACAGTAAACAGCGGCACAATCAAGGGTTGGGGTTCCCTTGACCCCATCCTTGCCATACAATGGGCAAGACACCCTGGCTCCTGGGTGGAGCCAGCTGCAAGTGGCTCACAACCCAACCAGCCCAGCAATTGGGATGTGCCCTGAGGATCCCTCCAACACAACTGCATGGCCTTCATGGAGGAGCCATCCTGCAATCCTCATCCCTGGCCAAGTGGCCACAGGATTAATCCTGTCAGACCCCTATATCCCCCACGGGGTTGCTGATTGGTGCTTACCGAGCTGCATAAACTCTGTCTAAGACCTAATTGAAAAGTACTGGGTTCAATACATCAGGACTCAGACCACGAATTAAGTGAGACACATTTATTGGTACTTTCACATCAGACAAAAACTAATGGCCGGGTGGCCAACTATATGCAATTGGGGAGGAACGTTCCCTGCTTCTATTGGTGGGTTTAAACCTCCCGCCAATGTCCCTATTGGCTCCTTACTGGAAGTTCAGGAGCCTAGTCCCCATTGTCTACGGGATTGAAGCTTGGCTGCTGCTGGCTGATGCCTGGCAGCGGTCTGAGGACATAACACCCCTCCCCCCATAGTTCATCCCTACTTATGGGATGTAGTCTTGTAGGTAGGTGGGGCACCTGTGTTCCCTGAGAGATCACCTGGGGGCCGGCACCGGGTCTTTGGTGGTTTTTTTGGGTTGAGGAGTGGAGACCAGAGTCTGGGTCAGCTGTTGCAGTTGTTGCTGCAGTGGCGAGGCCTCTGGTTCTACATCCGCTGGACTTGATTCACCCTGGGGAAGGCTTTCTCCCTCCCCCAAGGTTGAAGGTTGCTCCTCAGTCACCGGTGTGAGGGTCTCAGGTCTGTCAGGTAGTGGTGAGGCTCCTCCAGCTTCAGGGGTTTGCTGCCATCATAAGTGGTCGACATGTTTCCTCACAAGTCTGTCCCCTTCTGCAACGACCTCACATGACTCTAGACAGGTGGTTTCAGCCGGCTACCCACTGAGACCCTGTCCCAAAGTTTTTTAAAAAATAGACGGGTTCACCAGGGAAGAATCCCCTTGGTACCTCCCTGTCCTCTACTAACTTCTGGAAGTTGGGTGTGCAGTCTGGGTGCAGTCCAAGAGGGTTGCAGGGTGGCGGCCCATCAGAAGCTCAGCTGGACTGTGGCCGGAGACTGGTCTTGGGGTTGTCCTCTGCATCAGGAGAAATCGGGCAAGCCGGAACTCCCAGTCCCCATCCGCTATTTGGTGAAGGGCTTCCTTGGCCATTCGGACCATCCTTTCTGCCTGGCCATTTGTTGCAGGGTGGAAGGGGGCCAATCGGATATGTCTGATAAGGTTCTTCTGGAGGAAGGCCTGGAACTCAGCCAAGATAAATGCAGCCCCGTTATCAGACATGATCGTGTCCGGTAGTCTGTGTGTGGAAAAGATCTGGTGGAGGGACCTTATTACAGCCTTGGCAGATGTGGTGGACACGGGGCTGACCTCCAACCACTTGGAGTATGAGTCGACTGTTATTAAGAACAATAGTCCCACAGAGCCAATTTGTCCAAAAGCCTGTGGAGGGGTTCCTCCATGACAGCCTTGTGTGCCAGGAAGGCATGATAAAAGTTAATGAGGCCCAGGAAGGCCTGGAGCTCTGCTTTGCACCGTAGTGCCAGGGCCTCCACAATAGCCTTCACCTTGTCCTTTGTGGGGTGGAGGCCTGTTGCATCAACCCAATAGCCCAGGAACTCCACCTCCAGAACTCCAAGGAGGCACTTCTCCTTTTTTACTTTCAGTCTGGCATCATTGAAATGGCCCAAACCGGCACAGAGACAAGACATGAAGTCCTCAGGGGTTGTGGCAGCGATGAGGACATCATTGAAAAATGGTGTCATGCCAGGGATCCCTTTTAACAAAGTGTCCATTAGTTGCTGGAAGATCCCAGGGACCACACTGGCCCCGAACTGCAACCTCTTAACCTGAAACGCCCCCCGGTGTGTAACAATCATTTGGGTTGTGGCAGTGGCCTCATCGACCGGCAACTGCTGGTATGCCTGAGCGAGATCCAGCTTTCCAAAAATCCATGCTCCAGCCAGAGATGCCAGCACTTGGCTCACAATCGGCACCGGGTATGAATGTGCTTGGAGGGCTTGATTTATAGTGCATTTGTAATCCGTGCAGATGTGGATGTCCCCATTCGGTTTTACAAGGGTCACTATTGGGGTTTCCCAAGGGGAATGGGATACTGGTTCAAGAACACACTGGGCCACCAGCCAGTCCAGTTCAGATGCAATCTTCGGACGCAAGGTGAGAGGCACTGTGCAGAAATGCTGGCAGACGGGGCAACGTTAGGGTCCAGCTATAAAGACACCGGGGGTCCCCTGTAACATCCCAGAGCCCCATCAAAGACCACAGGAAATTCCTGGCAGACCTCCCCCAAATCCCGCAGCAAACATTTATTAACCCTCCCGATGGTTATACCTAGCGCCTTTAACCATGCCCTGCCCAGAAGACTTATAAGGTTACCCTCCACCACCACCAAGTCCAGATTTCCCACAAAGTCCCGATATTGCACCCGAAACATCCCAACCCCCCTGATTGGAACAGGATTTCTCTGAAAATCCACCAAGCTTAAAGGCGAGGGCCATAGAGGGGGTCCCCCCACTGGGCATAGTCTATTCAGTGTGTCCACGGATATGATGGACGCTGCTGACCCTGAGTCCACTTCCATGGAGCAGGGGGACCTCTTGATCTGGACTTGGACTTGGATCTTTGGGGTGGCAGACTGGTTGGGGAGGTGTAGTACCTGAAGCAGCTGGTCAGTGAGGTGGTAGAGATTGGAGGTCTCCACGGCAGACCTGTGGGCAGCAGCGGCATGGCGGCATGGTTGCGTGGATGACTGCGGGTTCTGGGGGCCCTTGGACCGGCAGACCTGGGCGATATGCCCCTGTTTACCACAGGTATGGCAGGTCATGTCCCAGAAATGGCCCATCTTCCTCTCATGTGCCTCCCCACAACTGGCACATTGGGAAAAGCTGGGAGCCTTATCGGCAGGACTGTTAGTCAGCACCCCTTCTGCTGCGGGTGGCGTTTTGGTTGCCGGACAATGCAGACATCTTCTTCATCTGAGTGTTCCGGGCTGTATCCCTTCACAACCTGATGTGCCGTGGCTGATGGGCACTCCTTGTGTGATGCCTCATGTGCTAGGGTGAGCTGCAAGGCCTCTTCCAGGGTGATCTGGCGGTTGCCAATCATCTTCCTCCGAAGTTTGGCATCTGTAAAGCCCCACACGAATTGTGTCAAGAGGTTATCACCCACCTTTGAGAAGGAGCAGTCCACCGTGAGTGTGTGCAGGGTGGCCATAAAGATGGCGGCCGATTCCTCTTGGGCCTGCACACGTACCTGGAACACCATCTGTCTAGCCAGGAAGGTCGAATTTGGACTGAAGTAGTTGTTGAGGGCTTTGATTATCTCCTCAAACGAACACTCCAGGATGGCCCGTGGAGCCAGGAGACTCTTGGCAAGCCGAACGGTGTTGGTTCCACAGGAACTGAGGAGGAGGGCTCTTCTCCTTCCTGCATCTGTGAACCCATTTAGCTTGATGTAACACATCAGCCTCCCTCATGGATCACTGCCTTGTCGTGGCGAGGGGGCTTGCGTGGTTCGATGAGGCTGTGGGCTATGCCGTGGAGGGCCACCCAGGACGGACAGGCCACAGCAGAGAACTCAGACCAAGCATGATCCCCTGGAGAAGGAAATGGCAACCCACTCCAGTATCTTTGCCAAGAAAACCCCATGGACAGTTACAAAAGGCTAAAAGATATGACGCCGGAAGATGAGCCCCTCAGGTCGGAAGGTGTCCAATATGCTACTGAGGAAGAGCAGAGGGTAAGTACGAGTAACCCCAGAAAGAGTGAAGCGGCTGGGCCAAAGCCGAAAGGACGCTCAGTTGTGGATGTGTCTGACGGTGAAAGGAAAGTTCGATGCTGCAAAGATCAATACTGCATAGGAACCTGGAATGTAAGGTCTATGAATCAAGGTAAGCTTGACGTGGTCAAAAATGAGATGGCAAGAATGAACATTGACATCTTGGGAATCAGTGAACTAAAGTGGACAGGAATGGGCGAATTTAACTCAGAAGACCATTATATCTACTACTGTGGCCAGGAATCCCGTAGAAAAAATGGTGTGGCCTTTATAGTCAACAAGAGAGTGAGAAAGGCAGTACTGGGATACAATCTCAAAAATGACAGAATGATCTCAGTCCGAATCCAAGGCAAACCATTCAATATCACAGTAATCCAAGTCTATGCCCCAACCACTGCTGCAGAAGAGGCTGAAATGGACCAGTTCTATGAAGACCTACAACAGTTCATAGAACTAATACCAAAAAATGATGTCCTCATCATCATAGGGGACTGGAATGCTAAAGTAGGAAATCAAAAGGTAACCGGAATAACAGACAAGTTTGGCCTTGGAGAACAAAATGAAGCAGGGCAAAGGCTAACAGAGTTTTGTCAAGAGAACACGCTGGTCATAGCGAACACCCTTTTCCAACAACCTAAGAGGCGTCTCTACACATGGACATCACCAGATGGGCAACACCGAAATCAAATTGACTATATAATTTGCAGTCAAAGATGGAGAAGCTCTATCCAGTCAGTAAAAACAAGACCTGGAGCTGACTGTGGCTCAGATCATGAGCTACTCATTGCAAAATTCAGACTTAAATTGAAGAAAGTTGGGAAAACCACAAGGCCATTCAGATTTGACCTAGATTGCATCCCCGATGAATATACAGTAGAGGTGAAGAATAGGTTTAAGGGACTAGATTTGATAGACAGAGTGCCTGAAGAACTATGGACAGAGGTCCGTGACATTGTAAAGGAGGCAGCAATCACCGCCATCCCAAAGAAAAAGAAATGCAAGAAAGCAAAGTGGCTGTCTGATGAGGCTTTACACATAGCAGAGGAAAGAAGGAAAGCTAAAGGCAACGGTGAAAAGGAAAGATTTCCCCAACTGAATGCAGATTTCCAGAGAACAGCAAGGAGAGATAAGGAGGCTTTCCTGAATGAACAATGCAAAGTAATAGAGGAAAACAATAGATTGGGAAGGACTAGAGATCTGTTCAAGAAAATTGGAGAAATCAAGGGAACGTTCCATGCAAAGCTGGCCATGATAAAGGACAAAAACGGTAGGGACCTAACAGAAGCAGAAGAGATTAGGAAAAGATGGCAAGAATACACAGAAGAACTATACAAGAAGGACCTCGATGTCCTTGACAACCACGATGGTATAATCACTGACCTCGAGCCAGACATCCTGGAAAGCGAAGTTAAATGGGCCTTAGAAAGCATTACTAACAACAAAGCTAGTGGAGGTGATGGTATCCCAGCTGAGTTATTCAAAGTCTTAAAAGAAGATGCTGTTAAAGTGCTGCACTCAATTTGCCAACAAATTTGGAAAACACAACAGTGGCCAGAGGATTGGAAAAGGTCAGTTTACATTCCAATCCCAAAGAAGGGCAATGTCAAGGAATGTTCAAACTATCGCACAATTGCACTCATTTCACACGCTAGCAAGGTCATGCTCAAAATCCTACAAGCTAGGCTTCAACAGTACGTGGATAGAGAATTGCCAGAAGTACAAGCTGGGTTTCGAAGAGGTAGAGGAACGAGAGATCAAATTGCCAACATTCGCTGGATTATGGAGAAAGCAAGAGAGTACCAGAAAAACATCTACTTCTGCTTCATTGACTATGCTAAAGCCTTTGATTGTGTGGATCACAATAAATTATGGCAGGTTCTTAAAGAGATGGGAGTACCGGACCACCTCACATGTCTCCTGAGAAACCTGTATAAGGGTCAAGAAGCAACAGTTAGAACCGGATATGGAACAACTGATTGGTTTAGCATAGGAAAAGGAGTACGACAAGGATGTATATTGTCACCTTGCTTATTTAATTTATATGCAGAGTACATCATGCGAAATGCTGGCCTGGATGAATCACAAGCTGGAGTTAAAATTGCTGGGGAAAAGATCAATAACCTCAGATATGCAGACGATACCACTCTGATGGCAGAAAGTGAAGAGGACCTAAAGAGCCTCTTGCTCAGGGTGAAAGAGGAGAGCGCAAAAGTGGGCTTGAAGCTCAACATAAAAAAACTAAGATCATGGCATCTGGGCCCATCACTCCTTGGCAAATAGAAGGGGAAGTCGTAGAAGTAGTGACAGACTTCACGTTCCTAGGATCCCAGATCACTGCAGATGGTGACTGCAGCCATGAAATTAAAAGATGCCTACTCCTTGGGAGGAAAGCAATGGCAAACCTAAACAGTATGATAAAAAGCAGAGACATCACCTTGCCAACAAAAGTCCGCATGGTCAAAGCAATGGTATTCCCCGTAGTAATGTATGGCTGCGAGAGTTGGACTATAAGGAAGGCCGAGCGTCGAAGAATAGATTCTTTTGAACTATGGTGCTGGAGAAGACTCTTGAGAGTCCCTTGGACTGCAAGGAGATCAAATCAGTCAATCCTAAAAGAAATCAACCCTGATTGTTCCTTGGAAGGCCAGATCCTGAAGCTGAAGCTCAAATACTTTGGCCACCAAATGAGAAGGGAGCATTCACTGGAGAAGACCCTGATGCTGGGAAAGATTGAAGGTCAAAGAAGAAGGGGACGGCAAAGGATGAGATGGTTAGACAGTGTCATCGATGCAACGAACATGAAATTGAGCAAACTTCAGCGGACAGCGGAAGACAGGAGGGCCTGGCGTAATCTGGTCCATGGGGTCGCGAAGAGTCGGACTCGACTGTGCGACTGAACAAAAAAAAAAAAAAAAAAAACACATCAGCTGGTCCGTCCATGAATCCCAAACTTCTGGACATGCGGGATCAAACTTGTTGAGGCTTCTGTGAGTTGCGGCCATGACTCGATCGTGATGTAGGGAGCGGTGTCCTGGACACAGGGTGAGGTGCGGTGCTTGGGAGTGATGCGGAGCGCGGGCCTTGGCTGGAGTGATGCTCGATGCTGTGAGCCAGGCCTGGCTTAGCGGAATCCCATCCTCATTGCCACTGAAAAGTATTGGGTTCGATGCATCAGGAGTTGGACCACGACATAAGCGAGATGCATTTATTGGTACTTTCACATCGGACAAAAACTAACGGCTGGGTGGCCAACTGTATACAATTAGGGGGAATGCCCCGTGGTTCTATTGGTGGGTTTAAACCTCCTGCCAATGTCCCTATTGGCTCCTTACTGGAAGTTCAGGAGCCTAGTGTCAAGTAGTCCTGCCATGATGGATGGAGGAGGGTGGGCAGATGGACTTTGTGTTGTGTTGTGTAGGGCGGGAGGTTGGGATCGTGGGGTGTTGATTTATGCACCAGGAGTGTTCGACCGGAATGTGAAGGGCCAGGATGTGCAGGCTCTATCTCGAGTAGACTTAACACGCTGACATTGGAGGAGACAGGCTGTGAGCTTCCTATCGCTTTCAAAGCTACAGCTTGGCTGGGAAAATGGGGGCGGTGGGAACTTCATTAATTATTGTAATCTTCAGTTCCCGCGCGCATACTATGCATTCATTGGTGGAAAGGGGGGGTCCCCATTCACCCCCTTCCTGGTATATCTGCTTGCTTCTTGTAACCAAGTTATTCTGAACAATGTATCTGCTCCAGTAACCTACTATTGCAGCTCTAAAAAAATAAAATACTATTCTTGCTTCAATGAACAAGACCTGGTGTTTGGCTGACTAAGTTAGGGACTCTGACACCTAGTCCCGATTGTCTACGGGATTGAAGCTTGACTGACGCTGGATGACGCCTGGCAGCGGTCTGAGGACATAACACTAATTCTGCCTCTATATATAAAGTGACAAACTTATCAGATGGCACCATCCCAAGCCAATTCCTCAATCCACTAACCACAGTGCAGGGTAGGCAAAAAAACATCCTTTCTCACTACCAATCAGAGAAGAGGCAAAAAATTCCTACAGTCCCCCATCAACTGGGCGGCCGGCTTAAAGACTGCACTACAGACAGGGCAGGTGGGTGGGGGAAAGGGATGAAAGCTTACTGGCCAGCCCAATAAGGAGGAGGATGGGCACACATATCAAGACTAACTGTAAAAGGGGGGAGAGGGAGGATTTTTTTTGGGGGGGATTAAGCATCCTTGCCCACTGCAGCCACCACCCAAACCTACAAGCACAATTATTATTATTATTATTATTATTATTATTATTATTATTATTATTATTATTATTATTATTATTATTATTATTATTATTATTATTATTATTATTATTATGGTTTGTTTTCTTCTTCCTCCCACTGGAAAACATATGTAAATTGTGCCAGGCCCCCCTTTAAAGAAAAAGGCCTCCTGCAGCCACCACAGCCCACTGTTCCTGCTACCCCCAGCCACTCCTGCTGCCGCGGCCTGATGCTCTTGCCACCAATGTGGCCTAATGCTCCTGATGCCACCACGGCCCAACACTCCTGATGCTGACACGGCCTGATACTCCAGCTGCCGTAGGGCCAAAACATAATGGTCCCTTTTTTCATCGTTTCTGGTTATTCTTTGCAAATCAGCTGTAACATCTTTGCCACTCATTTCTTTTTCCTTTCCTATTTCAGCTACAAAGGTTGGGAGTGGAGGCTCTTTAGCAGAGAGGGGAAGATTATGCATGGAGTGCAGCGAATTGACAGAGAATTTTCCCCCCTCTCCCAAAATACTAGAACTCAAGGGTATCCAATGATGGGCAGTAGGCTCAGGACAGACAAAAGAAAATGCTACTTTACACAGAGAGTGATTAAAAAGTGGAATTTGCTGATAGAAGATGTAGTGATGGCCACAGGAATTTGCAACTTTAAAGGGGGATTAGATAGATTCATGGAGGATAAGTCTATCAGTGGCTACTTGTCATGGTGATTGAGGGGAACCTCCACATCCAGAGGCACAAAATCTCTGAATCCCAGAGCAAAAAGGCAACATCAGGGGAATGCCTCAGCTCCTATGCCCTGTTGTTGGTGATCCAGGGAAACTGATTCACCACTGTGTGAGACAGAATGCTAGACTAGATTGATTATTGGTTTGATCCAGCAGGACTCTTTTTATGTTCTTCTTATCAGAAGGAGCACCTTTGCCTTACTTTTGCACATTCCCTTCATTTTTTCTTAACAAGGGCCTACAAATGGGCAAAATCAACAACTGTTCATATATGTGCTTTCTCTGTTATGTCTTCCACCTTTTGGAATGTCTTACTCAAAGAAGCCAGGAAAGCTCTCACTCGCCTTCCTTTCTGAAAACTATTGAAAACTGAATTATTCAAGAACTTTCTACATAGGTAATAGATCTACACTGTTCAAAATGGTTTATAGCTTACTGTAAATAGGATCCTAATATGTATTTTTCATACCACTTAATGTGTCATATTAATGCTTATGCTATTCTCCAGTTCTTTCTGGTGGTTACAGACTTCTGCAGACCTTATGCATGGTTTAGTGACTGTCCCATTTTGTTGACTGTACTGAGTCGCTATGTATAATCCACCTTTAGTTCCTGTGAGAAAAGTGGATTATAAATAAATAAATTCTGCTCATTCCTTTCCTGTTGCAAGTTGCACATGGCCTGATCTTTAAGTCAAAGGAAAATAGCCAAAAGGTTCTGGCCCTTTGGCTCAGAGCCTGTGCCTGTAGATAAACAGCCATTGAATCCAGGACAGGTTTTGTTTGTTTGTTTGTCCTGTTTATTTATGTTGAATATTTTTACTGTTGTAAGTAACTTTGGGGAGAAAAGTAGAGTCCAAATATTTAAATAAATAATACCCCAGACTTCACCTCTTTATCTCCAAGCAGCAAACTGTGGTTGAAACAGGTCTCACTGATGTTCTGCCAGACTCCCTGCTCTAGCAAGACTAGATCTCCTGCTCTGGCTTTATTGAGAAAATATTGGGGGGGGGTGAGCAATGAGGAGACTTATTGCATGGTTGGAGTGCTCACTGGTTGTACCACTTCTGGCTTGTCCTGGAAGTGAGATCATTATGCTGGGCAATGCTTTAGTATTTACTCAAAACTATATTGTGAAACCATGCCATTTAGGTTAAATTCTAGAGCATTGCCTGTATGCTATGATGCCACTACCAGGTCATGGCAGAAGTTATGTCACCATGTTGCCAAGATCAGGATGTTACTGGCAAGGGCCTTGAACACTCAGTAAGTGTCCCACCAATTCTCAGTCTTGGTCTGGCAATCCTATCCTACTCTGAACTCCAGTGAGTCTTCAGATGTAAACATCCTCAAGATCCAGCAAGGCATGGGCTCCTTTTTTGGTCATCAAGACCCTGAAAGGTAAGATGGTTGACTTATATCAGGGGTCCTCAAACTTTTTAAACAGGGGGCCAGTTCACTGTCCCTCAGACCGTTGGAGGGCCGCCACGTTCGCCCCTCCCCCCACCAGCCTGCTCGCCCCGCCGCCGCATTCACCCCCTCCCCCCACCAGCCTGCTCGCCCCGCTGCCACGTTGGCTCCCTCCCCCCAGCAGCCTGCTCGCCCCGCCGCCGCATTGGCTCCCTCCCCCCACCAGCCTGCTCACCCCCCCACCGCATTTGCCCCCTGCCCCCTACCAGCCTGCTCGCCCCGCCGCCATGTTCGCCCCCTCCCCCACGACCAGCCTGCTTGCTCCTTCCTCCTCCTCTGCTCCTGGGCACTCTTGCCACCCAGGGCTGCTGGAGGAAGAAAGAGGCCATGGGGGGCGGCTTTGAGGGGGGCGGGGCGGCATTTGCCGCCCCTAAGAGCCCGCCGCCCTAGTGAGCGAGCCGGCAGTGCCTCTCCCAATGGGGCTACTCGGGAGGAGGAGCCTGGCAGGCAGGCGGGGGCGCTGCTGCTGCGCTCCCCAAGGAGGAGGCGGCTCCGGGCGGGGGGCGGGCATAAACACTCGGCGGGCTGCATAAATGTCCTCGGCGGGCCGCATGTGGCCCGTGGGCCGTAGTTTGAGGACCCCTGACTTATAGTCTTATATATGTATGATATGAATGGAACCATCTGTGTTTTGTCTTGCCAGCTCTCCATCTCATCATGGACACTTATGATGATTATAAAGATCAGGATCACAAAGCTTTTGTTTAAGAAATGTACTAAATAAATGACAATTAATGCTAGTATCTATCATATAAAAGTCAGTTGCCACAGATTTATGACTCACGTGTTTAGCGGAGGAGCATTCTTTATCTAGAAAGAAAGGAAGAAAGATAAGCAGATATGTATCTTTCCAAAGGAATATATAATTTATGTTGCAGTTGTTTTAATAATAAAATAACCTGAAAGATCATTCAGCAAGAGGGATCAACATGTTACAGTACAGAATTATCAGTTATCAAATTATTTACAATGACTAATCAGGATTTAGCTTGTGTTTGGGCTTCCGGTCGGAGTTAAAATGGCGAATTGATGCACTTTGCGATTTGGGCAAGGTGAACAGCAGTATCTGATGACAGTCTGGGCTTTACCTGGCCCAGTGCAGCACTCCCCAGGTGGGGGAGTGGCAAGCAAGTAGCCAAGCCTGAGAGGGAGTTGAGATCGGTGTGGATAAGCTTCGGAGGAAGCTTGTTTACACCTTGATCTCCTTCCGCGAAGAGGGCAGTTGCAAGTCAGCTCTACAGATACCAGCTGGGCTGAGAATTCAGCATAAATCCGTCATCTACCGACCTCTTTAACATCAAGATTAACATCGTTTACAGAAGAAGCACTGCAAAACCCCGAGATTACAAGTAAGGTAACAATTGAACATTTGCTTACCGGTTTGAAGAAGAAGGCAAAATCTAAACGTACGGATAAGTGTAAAAAGCTTTAAAGAACTAATCCGCTTGATTTAAAAGTAAAAAGAAAGCTTTCCTTCAGAGAAAACGGTGGAAAAGTGACTTTGTTTTGCATTCCTGTGGTCAGCTAAGACTAAACTTTGCGTAGCAGAAACGAAACTGACTGTGATTCTATGGTACAGGAAGTAGGCCAGAGTGGATGTTTTCAAAGTTGCTTTGCCGGATGTAGATGGACGTTTTAGAGTGTAACACCGGAAGTTGGATTACAGTGACGGACAGCTAAACAGGAAGTTTCGAAGAAGCCTACTCTAGCCAGATAACCATAGAGAAATTGCGCCCACCATTTTGAGGAGGACTAAATTTTAAAAAGTTATTTTTGAACTGAAAAAGTACCGGAAAAAGTTATAAAGGTGGCGATTGGACTTTAAGATTGATAATATAAGGACTGATTAGTTTTGAATTTGCCTCCAAGACGGATTTGAGACCAAGACCAAGGGCTGCCTCATCACCAAGTCCAAGAATGACCACAAAAGAAAAAAAGAATGGCAGGCTGCCATGGAGGCGATGGAGAAAAGGATGACAGAAGTGGTGCAGACTTTGGGAAAGCAAATAGAATCACAGTTGCAACAACAGCTACAAATACAACTGGAGCAAATAGAGCAAGTGCAAGTTCAAGTACAGAAAAAAATATGGAAGAGTTGAAAGAACTGGTACTAACAGAAGTGGCAGGGATAAAAAAAGATACAGAAGAAGTTAAAAAAGAGGTTCAAAGTCTGGTGACAAAATCAGAAGAAATGGATCAGAAAGTTAAAAGATCCCTACAAGAAAATACAAGACTGGAGTCCATAATGGAATATAGAGCTACTCAGAACCATTTGAGATTGAGAGGAATTGAAGAGGAGGAAGATCAGGATATTCGGGCCTTAGTAATTAATACTCTGACAACTTATATAGGGGAAGATCAAGGAGATTTGGAGTCAGACTTTGACCTAATCTACAGAGTAAACTCAGCTTATGCCAAGAGAAAGAAATTACCCAGAGATGTGATTGTTCAATTTGTGACTACAAAAATGAAAGAAGACATTTTCAAGAAGCAGTTTACACAACCGTTGGAAATTAATGGAAAGAAAATAATAATTTTAAGAGAAATTCCGAGAATGATTTTACAAGACAGAAAGAAATTTAAGAAATTAACAGACAGGTTAAGAGAATTGAGCATCAGGTTTAGATGGGAGATCCCACATGGATTATCATTTTCGTACAACTCAGTGAGAGTTACAATCAAAACAGAAGGAGATATGCTCAGATTCAAAGAGAGCAATTTTGATGATTTTAAAGACATTTAATCCAAAACAATGATGGATTACAAATTTTTATCTTGGAATGTAAATGGACTAAATTCACCAAACAAAAGAAGATTAGTGAATCATTGGCTACAGAAACAAAAATGTAACATAATTTGTTTGCAAGAAACACATATTAGAAAACAAGATAATAAATATCTGATTAATAAAAAATTGGGAGAAAAAATTCATTCATCAGCAATTAATAAGAAAAAAGGAACAGTGATATATATTTCTAAAGATTTGGAACCTAAACAAATCTTCTCAGATAAGGAAGGAAGATACGTTGGCGTGGAAATAAGGATGTACAGAAAAAGGACATTGCTTGTAAACATATATGCACCCAATGGTGCAAAAGAGACTTTTTTCAATGATTTGACAAGAGAGTTGGACTGTCTAAACTAGGATCAAATTGTCTTGGCAGGAGATTTCAATGGCACGGTCAACAACGTATTGGACATAAAGTCTAATGCAATCGGAGAGGCGGTTGGAAAACTGCCAAAAAAATTTTTCCAGCTGATGAAGCAAGAGAAACTAAAGATGTTTGGAGGAAGTGGAACCCTAAGACAAAGGATTATACATTTTACTCCAACAGGCATAGTTCCTTTTCTAGAATTGCTATGATTTGGATGTCAGAGGAGATGGCGCTAAAAACTCATAAAATTGAAATTTTACTGAAAAATAACTCAGATCATAATCCTTTACTTTGGACATCTAAAGAAAAAACAAAACAACTATACTGGAGAATCAATGAGGACTTATTGGACCAAAAATTGATTAATGAGACTTTAAAGAAAGAAACGAAAAAAATTTTTGAAATGAATTTGGACAAAGGTACTGATATACAGGTTGTATGGGATACATACAAAGCGGTAATGAGAGGTTTGCTTATCTCTCTGAACTCTAAAGATAAAAAGCAAAGGATGCAACAACAAAATGACCTTCATGAAAAAATTCGACAAAAAGAAAAGGAACTGAAGAAAAGACCAGGGAAGAAAAAATTTATTAAAGAGATCCACTTTCTACAGGATCAACTGAATGTTCTACTAAATAGAGAATTATATTGGAATTTGAAGAAATTACAGCAAAAAGCATTTAAGGGTGCAAATAAACCAGGAAAATTTTTAGCGTGGCAATTGAAAAATAGAAAAGAAAGGAATTTTATAAGCAAGATTATTGAAGATGGGAAAGATGTAGTAGATCTGAAAGGCATAAAAAGAGCTTTTTTCAAATACTACGCCAAATTGTTTAAAAAGAAAGGAATTGACCAACAGAAAATTAAGAGATATTTGGAGAATATTGAAGTACCAGAGCTGGGACAACAAATTAAAGAATTATTAAATGGACTAGTAACAAAAGAAGAAGTAACAAGGGCGATAGAAGACGCAAAGTTGGGCAAAGCTCCAGGTCCAGACGGCTTTACAGCAAAATTTTAATAAGAAATTTAAGGAGGAGCTAACCCCTATTTTAGTGCTTCTGTCAAACGAGATAAGAAGGACTAAACGGATCCCAGATTCATGGAAAGAAGCAAATATCTCACTTATACCTAAAGAAGGTTTGGACTTAACTAACGTAAAGAATTATAGACCAATATCGCTACTAAATAATGACTACAAAATATTTGCAAAAATAATCTCAGAAAGGTTGAAAAAATATTTGAAAGATGTTATAGCGGAAGAACAAGCTGGTTTTCTACCAAATAGACAAATTAGAGACAATCTGAGAGTGGTGATTGATGCTATTGAATACTATGATAAACATCCAGAAAAAGAAGTTGGATTCCTCTTTTTAGATGCGGAAAAAGCTTTTGACAATTTAAATTGGGAGTTCATGTTGCAAGTAATTGAAAAAATGGATATAGGACAGTCCTTTTTAAATATGATTGTAGCAATATATTCAGAACAGAAAGCAGCTTTGAACATAAACAAAGAAAGAACAGACTTTTTCCAAGTTCAAAAGGGAACACGACAAGGCTGCCCGTTATCTCCATTACTGTTTATCTGGATATTGGAAATATTATTGATAGAGATAAGAAAAGACAATGGCATTGAAGGACTTAAAGTAAAAGGCTTTGTGCATAAATATAGAGCTTTTGCAGATGATGTAATGTTTATGATTCAAGATCCAATTGAGAATATACCACAATTGATGGAAAAAATTGAAGAATTTGGAACAGTTGCGGGATTTTATGTCAATAAAAGCAAAACGAAAGTGATGTGTAAAAATATGACGAAGCAGAGACAAATGGAACTTCAGGAGAAAATCCAATGTGAAGTAGTTACAAAGACCAAATATTTAGGAATTGAATTGACTATGAAAAATATTGATTTGTTTAAAAATAATTATGAAAAGGTTTGGCACAAGATCCAGCAAGATATGAAGAAATGGGATACCTTGAATCTATCATTATTGGGAAGAATTGCAACTGTAAAAATGAATGTTTTGCCGCGTTTGATGTTTTTATTTCAGACTATTCCAATATTAAAACAAAGGAAAATACTGGATACGTGGCAGAAAGAACTATCGAAGTTTGTATGGGCAGGAAGAAAGCCAAGGATTAAAATGAAAATTTTATGTGACGCAAAGGAAAGAGGAGGACTACAATTACCAAACCTAAAACTGTATTATGATGCCATCTGCTTAACATGGCTGGAGCAGTGGATTAACCTTGAGAATAAAAAGTTATTGGCTTTAGAAGGTCATGACAATAAGTTTGGATGGCATGCATATTTATGGTATGGAAAAGTGAAAATGGATAAGTTTTTCAAACACCACTTCATAAGACGATCACTGTTCGAGACTTGGATGAGATATAGAAAATTCTTCTCGGAAGAAAGACCACTTTGGATAGTACCAGCAGAAGTGATTAATCCATATTCAAGAAACCAGGGTTTAGATTGGTTACCCTACAAAAGTCTCTTAAAACTGGAAGGGAAAAACTTTGTACTAAAAGATAGAATTGATGTTGAATTTGAATATGATTGGTTGAAGTATAGACAGATTTATGATTTATTTAAAACAGACAAAAGAGAACATGGTTTTAGAGAAAATTATACTGAAATTGAAACTGTATGGATTGAAAAGGGTAAAAAAATGATTTCAAAACTGTATAAGGTTTTATTGAAATGGTATACTGAGGATGAAATAGTAAAAGAGCAAATGATAAAGTGGGCAGTAAATATTAATAACGAGATACTTATGACATCTTGGGAATATTTGTGGAAAAAGTCAATGAAAATTTCAACTTATGTAAATGTTAAAGAGAACTGTTATAAAATGATGTATAGATGGTATATGATGCCCAAAAAAATTGCTATTATAAATGAAAGTATGTCTAACAAATGTTGGAAATGTAAGAAAAATGAAGGGTCTTTTTACCATATGTGGTGGACAGGTGATAAAGCAGTATGTTATTGGACTAAGATCCACAATGAGATACAAAAAATTCTGAAATGTACTTTTAAGAAAGACCCACAGATGTTATTGCTAGGTCTTAAAATGGAAGAAGTAAATGTAACCAAGAGAACATTATTATGGTACTTGATTATAGCAGCTAGATTGACTTTTGCTCAATGTTGGAAACAAGATAAGATACCTGAAACATGGGAATGGATTAAAAAGACTTTGTTTATGGCAGAAATGGACAAAATAACAAGAAAACTAAACAACGAAGAAGACGAAACCTTTTTCGAAGATTGGAAAGACTTTCAAGAATACTTGTTGAAAAATTGGGATGTCAAACGTGGTTTGATTTGTTTTGACAGCTATTGAGGAGAAATTGAAAGAGATTTAGACCTTTGAATTATTACCATTAGTAAAAGAAAATAAGTTTAGTAGTAAATGTAACTAAATAGAGAGTCATTATGGGGTTGAAGCATTGCGGGAAGCCTTGTTTGGGGGGAGAGGGTGAAAGAAAATGGATATGTATTGGTTTGTTTAAATTGTATGAACATGAAAATATATCCAATAATAAAATGTATTTACCAAAAAAAAGGATTTAGCTTGTGTTTTAGAACTGTTAACGTATCATCTAGGGCCTAGTCACAACATTTGAAAAGCAAAAGAGCAGAAGTTGTGACACTGTACCAGGGAAACTGTCTTGTTTTATCACTGTGTGAAATAGGATACCAAACTAGTTATTCTCATGTTCTGTACTGACCTACCAGTTGGTTTGACCATGAACACCTATAATATAGTTAGAATCTAATCCAGCATCCTTTATTTATGAATAAGATTAAGTGAGAAAGTGCCTGCTGCACACTTCATTGGAAGCTCCATACCTTCTCCTTATGCAGAAAAGAAGTGACCTCTGTACATCTATGTGAATGTGCATGGTTTCTTTAAACATACTTGATTTGTGCAAGCATGCATAGGGTGAGCTGAGCTTGTAAGTTTATGGGAAAATTGATCTGTACATGTTTGTGATTTTGGTCAGTGCTATATAAGTATTAAAGAGAATGAACTGAATTATTTGGTGAAGGGATAGAGGCAAGATACAATAACCTAATTACTTTGTATTTACCGAGAAATACATTCTGAAATGTTATACATCTTGTATGTTGTACAAGCAAGATCAGAAATGTCATGTGATTGGGGTAGTAGAGATAAGAATGGCAGACAAAATTAAGTATATAATTCATAAATGCACAGCAATATAGTTTTAAGCCAGAAAAGTCAAACAGAACATATAGCAGGGGCATGGGAATTCAGACTAAATTTGTTGGCTGTTGTCATATCAAAGAAGACAGAGCTCCAATATTGTGGAATGTTCATAATCACCATAATTATTCAGATGCACAAAAGAACAAATCTGCTAGTGTTCCATCTAGTGAGTACTTTCACTGGCTGCAGCTTACCAGGGTATCACACATCTTTCCCAACATCGGCTAGCTAATATTAACAAGGCCATGGGGGGGAAAGATACAAATTTCAGAGCATCCAAATCATCTTGAGGACCTGTGAAACCAGAGTCATGCTGCATTCATTAAATGCATTTATCCACTGCGGTGCAAGGAAGGCAGAGCACAGTAAACAGAAGCCCCACATTTCTGAAAACTTTACTACAATGAGGCTGAGGCAAACACTTTCCCCTCATGAAATGCTGCTAAGCCCTTCAACCTAGCCAGCACTAGAGCAAGGCAAGATTGTCAAGCACAGCTTATGGCTACTACAATAATTACCAGGCTGCCACCTCCTAACAAGGTCTCTTTTCCTTTCTTTTCACCCACCCAGACCTTGCAAAGGGGTAACCCTGTTAGTGTTTTGCAGCAAAATGAAACAACCATTCCTTCTCTCATTAATTTATCTTCCCCTTCTCCACACTTTTCTCCTCCTTCGTTTTGCTCTGTTCCTTTCATGAACTCCCTCCCACCTTCTATTTTTTTCTGTCCTCCCACCACTTATTTCCAAATCTTGGTCTCAGATCCTTCTTATCCCCATCCTGCTTGGCAATTGAAACTGTACTTCAGCAACACATATATTTAGATATTTAGTAGTAGTATAGCAGCAAATCTTTACTGATATTAATAATAGAATGGAAGGGTGTCATTAATATGATTTAGCAAAGTAGTAAAAGGGTGATTTGTCCCTCTGTCTAGCCTCTACAAGCATGGTAATGGAATGTTAATCTGTTTTAGTGGTTATAAATATGAAACAGAAATTAGAACTTCTTTTTTCCCTTTCTGTTCTTTCCCATTCTTTAACTACATTTTAACTGCTCAAGTAGTGGGTTATAATAATAGTAATTATTATTATTAATTGTCACAGTAGAATAGTTGACTGGTAGATGGTGTTCTGCAGTTTGAGATCTAACCAAATTCTTGGGAATTGAAGAGATATCTTCACAGGATTCTTGCTGTTCCAAGCAGCACCATCTTCTGGAGCTGAGCTGGTGTTATTTGTTCAATGCCCTGAATGTCTAGGTGATTCTTGAGACTTCTAGGCACTGCTCCAAATAGGGATGGGCACGAACCACATTGTTGCAGTTTGGTTCGTGGTTCTTGGCTGAACCATGAACCGAACCATGAACCAATAAGCCAGTTTGTAAACTGAACCAGTTTGTATTGGTTCCTGAGCCATTTAAAGTTTTATACACACAGAAAGAGAGACACACACATACACACACACAATTTTAGAAAATAAAGTGATGGTATAGAGTATATACAGTAAAATGTACTGGAAGCAGCAGCTCAGCGTAGTGATTCAATCAGCTCTTTATTAGGTTACATCAGAATAAGCCTACGGAGGCTGGTTGCAAGCCGCCTTTTATTCCTTTTTTTTTTTTTATGAAACTCTCCTAAAAAGGAGAGAATTTTATTGCTTTTTTATATAGAAAAAGGGTAGGGTATATAGATGGATAAAGAAAAGAGGTGAGTGAATTCTCTGTTAAAGTGTTAGTTTTTTTGTTAGTACAAATAAAGTTTTTGGCTTCTACCGTGGTTGAATGATCTTCTTTTCGTCTTATCAAAAGTCCAAAATACACCTGTTAGAAGATTAGTAAAGTCCTTTGGGGTTAATTATTAATCAGCTCCATTCTGTCGTCTCACGAACACCTGTTATATCTTGGGGTGTCTTCTTTTTAAGTCTCTCAGATTGTACGATGGGCCCTCTTTTGTTTTTTCATCTTCCGCTCTTGCACCTCCCTCCTCCGGGCCGCTGTCTTCCTCGCTGCTTAACACTGTCCAATTAGCGAGTTCTGCATCTTCCTCTGAACTGGCGTGTCTCTTCAGGAATTCTTGAGCTTTGAAAACAGAGTCAATCTTCTCTCTCTTGTCCTTAAACTTAAACACCAGTCCCTAGGGAATCCACCATTTGTAGCTAATTTGGTGCCTTTGTAGAAACAAGGTCAATCCTTTATACGCTTTCATTTTCATACGAATTTCATATGGAAATCTTTTAAAATTCTGATGGTCTACTCGCCAATCTTCAAGGGCATTGCTGATGTCACTCGTAAAATTTGATCTCTGGTACGCTGCTTGGTAAACCTGACAACCACTTCTGCTGGCAAATTATTTTTCTTTGCAAAGCTGGAGTAGGCTGTATAGGCCACATCCATCTCCTCATTTAGTTTTTGCGCTTCTCTGCCAGTTAGTGGTGCCAAGGCATTCGCCAAAATGCTTCTGAGATCTTCTTTCTCTTCTTCCTTTATGCCCTGAAAACGGAGAGTTAAGTTTGATTTTTCCATCTGAAGCATTAAAATTCTTTTTTCTTGCATGTCTTGATGTTTTTCTAATTTGTTGACCTTTTTCTTGATTTTCTAGGTGTCTTCCGTCGAGGTCAAACATTTCTGTGCAATCTCCTCCATTTTCTTAGCTGTATCTGTTAATTGCCTCTGTTAACTACTGAGCACACTTTCCATGTTGCAAAGGGTTTCACTGATTTTCTGCATTTGATCCAGCAGAGGGTGCAGTAACTCACTTTTCTGTTGATTGACATCTGACTCCAGGGGGAGGCTGCCAGAACCGGAAGTCCCTCCCATCTTCTTTACCGGCTTGTCTGGGACCTTCTTCTGCCCTGACATTTTTATTGTTTACTTTTACAAAGTCTGTGCTGCGACACTCAGGAGACAGGTTAATTTCCTTAGCTTCAGTAAAAACCCCAAAGGTATCTCTGCCAATCCGCTTTTTCGCTTCGCCCCCGTTCTCTCTTTCTTTACCAGTCCCGATTTTTAAGGGGGGTGGGGATTCCTCCCTCCTCCCATGCGCTTATACGTTTATGGGGGGGAATGCATTTTATGTCACTTCCAAACAGATCTCCAACTCACAATTTGCTGCCAATTCTTCCTTTATTGATTCATCTTCTGCTGCTTCACTCCGGGAAGTCGGTGGCGTTGCTGCATCCCATAGGGGCCCAACACAGCGGGGCCATTGGGGCAGGGGGAAAGCTTCAATTTCCTGACTGTAAGGCCGGCAAAGAAGCTGCTCCCCAAAGTGCCCCCTGGTTTGGAGCCTTTAACTAAGGCTCACTAGGGTCCTTCACTTGTGCAAAGACCCCCCTGACCGTGCGTGGGCTGATCGCCTCCGAGAGCGTCCCGAGAGGTGACCACCATTCGCTCCGCCGAAACCAAAAGTCCGCAAGCCGCCTTTTATTCCTGAACTCACCACACCCAAACCATACCCAGCACACATCCCAAACACTTTGATAGGTTCTATTTACAAGTCCATAGTCCATATTGGTCTACTTTAGGATCTGGGCTAGCCCATTGGTATGCCCTTGGATTCACAGTCTCTATTGTTCTCTCGAACGAAGCTCTGGCTCTTTTCGGACCGGATAGTCAGCCATGTGGCGGTAGCCATCTTTTCTCAATACATTACATACAGAAAGAAAAAAAATATAACACTAGAAGTAAGGCCTGTTGTGGGAAGAAATAAAATGGGCTCTAGAAGGAAGCTCCAGATGAGTGTCCTGGCTGTGGCTGGTGGGGTGGCAGAGGGAAAGGGAAAATAGAGGGAGGCAAGTCATGTTTATTTCCTTCTGCTTAGCTATAAAGCAAGGCTGTCTCAAGTCATGTTGCTGCCCCAAGTGGGTAGTATGGGAGGACAGTCTCATGGTAACAGGTATGGTTCCCTCCACCCCTGACTTATGTTGATTTGAGGTTATGCAGTGGCAGCTAAGGTAGAAAAGCACCTCATGTCTTCTGGGTTCCAAGGGTCTGGAAAGCAGTTCCATAGCCAGTTACAGGGTTACCAACTCTGGGCTGAGAAATACCTGTAAATTTGAGGGATAGAGCCTGGGGAGGGAAGAGGTGGGGAGGGACCTCAGCAGGGTATAATGCCATAGAGTCCACTGGCCAAAGCAGCCATTGTCTCCAGGAGAAATGATCTTGGTCATCTGGACATCAGTTGTAATAGCTGGAGATCTCCAGGTGCTACCTGGAGATTGGCTTATGTTAATTTGGGGCTATGCAGTGGCAGCTAAGGTAGAAACGTACCTCCTCCTATGCCATGTTTTCTGTTTTCCAAGGGTCTGGAAAGTGGTTTCATAGCCATTTACTCAGTTGCCAACTCTGGGTTGGGAAATACCTGTAGATTTGAGGAGTAGAGCCTGGGGAGGGCAGGGTTTGGGGTGGGGAGGGACTTCAGCAGGGCATAATGCCATATAGCCCACTGCCCAAAGCAGCCATTGTCTCCAAGAGAACTGATCTTAGTCATCTGGAGATCAGTTGTAATAGCTGGGAAATTTTCTGTAGAGGAAATGATGTGCTGTGGCTGGGGAACACGATGACTTCTGGGAGATCTCCAGGCCCCACAGGGAGATTGGGGTATTTATTTTACTTCAGGACACATTCAGTGACTCCCATAGCAACAGCAAACTGTTTAGAATTTTAGAGGCAAAGGCCAATCAGGCTGCATATGCAAATGACCTCTGTGTTCCAACTGGCTATTGGGGGCAAACTGTTTAGAATACTGGATGTGATACTCAGGCAATGCAGCCAGTGGATAGGGACAGCTTCTGAGTGACAGATCACAGAGCCAAAGGCTGTGGGTACCATGTGGAAAGTTCAGGAGAGTCCATGACCAAAACAGAATTATATGTAAGGAGAGATACTCATGTATAATTATATATAATGGAGTGTATAAAACAGAAAATATTTCTCTCCAACACACCCTTCATTATAATTTTTAAGATGTTTATAGAATACAACAATATTTACTTCTGCCAGAGTACATTTATTTTTTGTAGTTTTTTAATATTAAACTGTTTATTGAAGATAAAAATAAAATACAATACAGTGCTTAGTAAAGCATGAAGGAAAAACAATTACAAAATGATCATTAAGTCTATGGTGATTCAAGGATTGCCATTACAAGTTATCTGCCAATTTTGAGCTTATCATTCAAATAATTAAAAATAAAAATAAATGGAGTTCATGCCAGTTTTAAAGATCCTTCAACTACTTAATGATAAAGATATAAGGTGTGTGAATTAATTAAGGGTGCTTTCTGTAATGTTCCTACCGGGTCAGCAAAAGCATTTAGCCATGATGACCATTTGGTCATAATACTAGTAGAAGTAACCTATCTTGCTGTGCAATCCAATCTGAGGTCTTGTCCAGTAAAAAATATTCCCATACCTTTTGGTACCACTGATGCATTGAGGGGAGATCCTGTAATTTCCAATCTGAAGCAAGCACATGTTTTGCTGCTGTGAAAAGGGTGGAAATGAGGTCTTTAGTATTTTGAGGAATCCTGATTCTTGGCCATAAGTCCAAAAAAAGTAAGATTGAGTCTTTAGGGATATAATGACCTGTTATCAAATGAATCTGTGATATGATTTCACTCCAAAATCAATTAAGCTTACTACACAACCACCAGCAATGGTAAAAAGAGCCTTTTGCCCCATATAGTTTCCAGCATGATGATGACATGTACAGATTAATATATGAGAGTTTTGATGGGCTGAGATGCCAACGAAGCAAAACATTTATTGCCTGTTGTTGAATAGGTAAGGAACGTGAGGTATAACTTGATGAGGTCCAAATCTTTTCCCATTGACAAGTAGTAAGATTTATACCCAGATCTTTTTGCCATGCCACCTGGTATGATGTTAGAGGGAGTTTTGTATCCAGTAATAAAGCTTTATAAAGCATTGAAATTAGCCTTTTAAGCAAAGAGATTTAGAGTTCATACCGTGTTCCAAACTTGTAAGAGGTCTATTCAAACTTTTCCATAAAGTAGAAGAGTGAAACAAATGGGAAATTTGAAGGTATTCAAACCAGGGTAGACAGGAATCACATGATTGTTCCAAAGTTGCTTTCTCTCTAAGTCATCCATTGGAAGAGATATCTATAAAATGAGTTAGATTAACGGAGTGTCAGAGAGGGTAAGCATGCGGTGACAATCCCATTGGAAACCATGACTGCCCTAGAAAGTTAGCCAAAGGAGATGTTGTAGAGGCCATTTTGTCTTTAGATTTATCCCATGTTCGAAAGATTGATTCCAGAAAGGGGTGTATAATATTATTTGAGAATCTGCAATTATGAGGATTCCATAACAAATGTAAAAAAGAATGAGAGGTTAGATAGTCTTCTTCAATTATTTTCCAGTCTGCTAGAAAGGAAGAATTGTATTGCTTGGTTAAGTTAGCTAGGTTGACTGCCTCATAATATGTCTGTAGATCAGGAATTGCCAGACTGCCATTCTTAGCTGAATGATGCATGGTCTGAAACTCAGCTCTTGGTTTCTTAAAAGTCCATATAAAGCTGTTTACACTTCTTTGCCACCCTCGTATTAGGGCAACAGCTCTAAAATAGAAAAGAAATTTTGGAAGTATAAATAATTTTACTGTGTTTATTCTTTCAGGCCATGTTAATAACTTTGAGAAGATTTAAAATAGATTTGTTAGCATCCATGTGATTTAATTTAACCAAGTTCAATAAGTTAAGGGGAATCTTTACACCAAAGTAAGATCAGTAGTGGTCATAGTCCAGTAATGCTTAGTCCATTGAAATGTATAGCTGGATTTGATTGAGGCCTCAGCCTCTGGAGGACTGTTGATGGGGTATAGAACCATTTTTTGCTGATTAATCTTTAATCCTGCTAGGTTGTCAAATTCCTCTAATTTTTTTTTTTTTGTAGTGCAGGAAGAGTGGTAGAAGGATGTGTAACATAAATTGTCATGTCATCCACAAAAAGTCTTGTTTTGACATGTGTTTTGCCAATTTGAATACCTGATATTTGTGGATTGTGTTGAATTGCTTGTGCCAGTGATTCAATAGCAAAGGTGAAGAGCAATGGGGAGAGAGAGCATCCTTGTCTTGTACCTCTAAATAATGGAAATTCTGATGACCGAAGACCGTTGATGTGTAGTCAAGCAGCTGGTGATGAATAGATTGTATGAATACATGTATGGTCAACATTTTAGATTTCTGTTTTGCAACTACATTATTAGTTTCATCATTACTACATATTTGGTATTATATATATTCTTACTACTTCTGCATACTCACTATTACTTTTACAAAATAGGTAATGTATCAAATTACAAAAAGAAAGTCTATTATAGATCTCATAATATGAAAATAGAAGATGTTTCTGCTTGGGATCTACTTCCTTATACATTTATATTTAAGATGTGACATTTAAAACTTATTCTCATTCTGTTTCTACATTGTAATACATTGATAAACATTTTTGAACTGTTTCTCCTAAATTTGTTTCCTACTTGCATAATACACATTCTATCTCTCCTTAAATTTCATAATTTATCTGTTTCTCAAATAAATTGTTACTTTTGCCATTACTGCAGGTGAGCCATTTAAAGTTTACCTCCTGCTTTCTGCTCCTGCCATAAGTGGCAGGGAGCAGAAAGCAGGGGTTTAAATGGCTCTGAGCCATTTCATCCCATTTTCTGCTTACCACCACTTTTCACAGTGAACAGAAAACAGCTTTCTGATCACTGCAGCTTTTGGCAGTGAGCAGAAAGCAGGGAGTGAAATGGCTGGGAGGCATTTCACTCCCTGCTTTCTGTTTGCTGTGGTTTTTCATAGTGAGCAGAAAGTGGGGGTGAAATGCCTCTCAGCCACCCCCTGCGGCTTTTGGCAGAGAGCAGAAAGCAGGAGGTTAAATGGGTCACATACAACATCTAGTTTCACCACATTTATTTCTACCTGGAAAAGAAGAAGAGTTTGGATTTATACCCTGCCCTTCACTGCCCAAAGGCATCTCAAAGCAGCTTACAAACTCCTTTCCCTTCCCCTCCCCACAATAGACACCTTGTGAGGTAGGTGGGGCTGAGAGAACTTCTGACAGAAACTGTCCTTGAGAGAACAGCTATGCCAGAGCTTGTGACTGACCCAGGGTCACATCAGCAGGTGCAAGTGGAGGAGTAGGGAATCAAACCCGGTTCTCCCAGATAAGAGTCCACACACTTAACCACTACACCAAAGCAGACTGAAACTAACTTTAAATATGAATAGAGTGAAATAATAGCCCCAGCAATATAATTATAACAATAACAGTTATACTAAATGTAATCTCCCCTTTACTAGTTACATCATTACATACTGGAGATACATCATTTCCAGTTCCCTTATCTTATTCAGATCCCCAGCAAATCAATAATTCCCTCTTTAATTATTCCAACCAAGTTTGGGTAAATGATCAAGTCCTTGGGTTTTACATAATCATGTTTAGTGGGAGGCACTGAAGGTCATCATGTCCAAAGCCCCCCGGAACCTGGAATCGATCCCGTAAGACACTACTATAGCTGTATTGGTAGCATGCCTCAGATGTATAGTATGTAGGCCCTTCCAACATTTAGCTTTTGGACTAGTTATCTTTCCCCCTCAACTTATGCAAGTGTCAATCAAGAATATCTAGTGAATCACGAATGTATAAGACAGTCTAAGTGAGATGTGATTTGACCAATGACAGCCATGCATGAAGCTGAGTAGGGCCCTGAAGGTAAAGATGACCTCTATGTCTATCTTTGCCTTTCTTTCCCCCAGTGCCTCCTCCTAAGCGCTCAAACCTCTGGGCACTTCCTGCATTCAGTTCAGTCCAGCTCTTTTTGAGTGTCTTGACAGATGGCTATTTTGGCATCTTTCACAGTCTCAGTGCTACACATGGCTGCTGTTTTTGAAATGGCAGGTCCTTTCTCACCTAGTACCTCAGGGAAAAGTGGGATGCACAACTTTATTTTTACATTTTACTTAATAAAATATTGCAAAATACCCTCTCTTTTATATTTACTAGAATTATAAACATTTTTAAAATATCTTGGGGTTTTTAAAATAAGTGCTAAGTTATAATGATTTCTTCTCTAATTCATTCTGCCTGCTCATGGTGATATTATTTATCTAGAATAAATATTTAGAATATTTATTGGAATAGAAGTATGCATTCATGACATTTGCTGATTTAAAACATTTTGGTGTATAAGCTTTATATCTCAAGTACAGTTTATTCTGCTAAGGCTAAAGTACCAATAATTACATATTGTCCCATTTTCTCAACATTACACATAATGTTTTAAAATGTATGTTCTTTGAGGTAGGAAAGGTCCATTTTGTGTGTTCTGTTCATCTGATATGCACTAAGCAAGTGCATAACATCTACAATAGCATTTTCAAAACACTGCAGAATTTTAGGACTTGCATGCTTACTGGCTCAGTTATGGGGCATTCAAGTTTACATAGATCTGGATTCTCTTTTCTGAACAGGAACAAATAAGTATGAGAAATGCTCCCATTTATCTGTAAATCTGCAAAAAAGATAACATACAAATGCATGGATATTATATGCTCTGGAATCCTTGACACCTCGCACTCTAGATATATTGGGAGCAGGGAGAGGGAAGAGGAGAGGGATGACCTCCTGATGGCACCTGGTATATTTTGGCCGCTGTGTGACAGAGTGTTGGACTAGATGGGCCATTGGCCTGATTCAACATTGGCTTCTCTTATGTTCTTATGAGAGGGAGAGGGAGGAAATAATTAGATCTCTGTCTTAGTACTCTCATCTTATTTTTGTCTCTTGTAAGCAGATGTTACAGGTTCTTGTACTCATGTTGTTGTAGTGGTGGTGTATATTTTGCATTCCTGACAAAAAATATTCCCTGCATTATTTACTTTGCCCTTACTTGCCCTACTGCTGTGACTTGGTTGCATAGCCAAATCTGTTTATGTGTGTTTTATCACCCCATTCCCATCATTCCAGACTGGGTGGGACCATGAATGCAATTACCCTAGAAAGGAGGAAAATGTAAGAGTAAGAAGGGGAAAAATGGTATTCAAGAATGGGAAATGAGCAAGAAGCTGGATAACAAATTTTCCTATTTGTAGGAAAAAGTTTTACTCTCATGTACTCAGAAATATTCCTGCAACTATATTGAACTTCAATTCTTTCAACTCAACAGCCCCTTCTTGCAGCTACTAAAATGTAGATGTATCTGTCTATTTTATATTTCCCAAGGCCATACATCTGCCAGAGCAGAGTTTAAGTTGCACTGAAATTAAGTTGTTGAATGTTGTTCATCATGCCAAATCTGTCTTCAGTAGTCCCAATAAATGAGATGCTCTTCTAATTTTTTTTAATGAATTGCACCAAAAAAAGTGTCATCTTTGCTTCATTTCTGTATAGTCTCCTGGGAACACGTTAAGTACAAGATGCGTCAGAGAATACATGACAGCTCTCTCCCACCATCCTGTAAATGAAAGGTCAAATAAAGGTAGGCTCCACAAAAGCTGACTTTTTTTTGGAAAAGGAAATGATAAGAATAGTGTTTGCAGAAGGTTATTATAAAGAAAGAAATTCTTTGACTTTTCTAGCCTTCAGTTACAAATAACCTGCTATGTCAAACTGAAGAAGATTAACAGATGGAAGGGTTACAGCAAGATGTTAATAACAACAGACATCTTGTGTGTCACAGCCTTCCGGAAAAGAGGGGGGGGGGGAGCAACCTTCTGTGCTTGTAACCATCATTTCTAGATGTTCTATTAGAATTAAATGCTTCTTCTCCCTACATCAAAACAGAACAAGATCTATTGTGTTTTCTTGACCTGCTAGATTTCCCATTAGTTCCAATAAAAACATAAACCTTGAAAAGAAAAAAGGAAGAATGATAAAAATAGAAGAATAGAAGAAAGAAGAAATTTTAAATGAAGGCTCCTGAAGTCAAATACATCATTTTGCACATTTTGTACCCGATGTCACTTTACCTGCATTCGGCTATGGGAGAGAGAAAAAAATCACATAATCAGTCACTTCTTCAACCTGAATCATCAGCACAGCCCAATTTCCTAGGTAAGACAGCTGTCAGTAAAAATTGTGGTCACTGTCCTTTAGAGCTATGAACTAAGTTGCACAGTCAGTGCTCTTACTGAATAGGCCAATTGTAGAAATAACTACAAAATACTTTTCTTCTGCTGTTTTCATTATACCAGTTTATGTGAATGTCCCAATAACAGATTTATTTCATGTATATACCAACATTCTATTCAACAGGGACCCAAAGTTGCCTTACATTATTCTCTTCTGCTTCATGTTATCCTTACAACAACCCTGTGAGATAGCCAGGCCTAATCTGTGTGACTGCCCCAAGGTCTCCAAGCAAGCTTCCATGGCAAGGTGAGAATCTGAACTTGGGTCCTTGTCCAATACTCTAACCAGTAACCACTACACCATGCTGCATCACTGGCTCTATACCAAGAAAAATATGGAAACATTTATACTGCTTAGAACTTAAATCTAGACAATGGCCTGATTAATTCATTTCATTGGGTTCTTGGCCTTGATCCTTATGTTATAAGCATTCTGATGTGCTACTACATATTTAGAATCTACTTGTTTCAATTTAAAGGACAAGTTAATTCCATATTTTCCATATCTGTGCATAGGAAAGGCAATGAATGTCAGCTCAATATGCACAAAGTGATACAAGATCAATGATGTACTCAATCTGATTCCATTTAAAATTCCAGATAATGTGTATGAATGTAAACAAATCATGTATGCAAGTGGAAATCAATTATTACAAGATACTGTTGTATAGTCATATTATTAAATTATTATGCAATTGATATAATTAATACAATAAAATAAAAATTAAGCTGCCATTGAAGTTACCTCTACATATATACCTTTGTTTATTAAAATTCAATGAAATCTTCTTTTGGAAAAGGAAAACACAGACAATCTCTGCATGTAGCAAAGTTCAAGGCTAATCCAACAAGGGCTGTAATGACAGTTTTGTTATGTTGATTTCATTTTGTCCCCCCAGTCGGAATAACGAGACAGACAACAGTTTGGAAGTAAACAAGGGCCACTTTATTAACTATTTAACATAACATTGTGGCAAGGGACCAACTAAGTGAGCACAGAACAGGCAAGGCAGGTGTCACTCCCTGACCAGCCTCCTTGCCCTTTTCATGGGTGGGTTACCCAGCTCCAGTTTTGAGCCATCAGTCTGGCTCATGACTGGCAGCCCAGCAAAACTGGTTGCAACCTAGGAGCACCTACCCCTGAAGCCTTACAACTTGCAGAGAGGAGCCTTACCCTAAGAGGTTCCCAGAGATGATCACCATTCCCCACCCTGGACCCTAAAATCCAAAGGCAGTTCTTGATGACCCCCTGTTCCCTAATGGGAAAATGCCATAAAGTGCTCACCAGTTCCAATTTCTTGCCCGCACGAACCTGCCACTGCCACTGCCAAGGCCAAGACTCTGCTTTGGCCTTTGCTGCCCAAGGCTGACCTAATCCCTTGCTGCAAGTCCTGTAAAAATAACCCATTGCCCTTGTCTGATAGATGCACCCTGTCAGCCCTATACAGGTCCTGGAATTTGACCCGTGTGTCAGGATGCTGCAAAAATTGCCCTAAAACCACCCTCCTTGACCTTCCTCATCTGGTGGTTAGGCTTTATGCCTGGCGAGGGTCTCCCAAATTGTGCCATACCTGGTGTGGCAAAATAGCCGACCAGACTATCTACACTCTGGGCCACCTTGCTCTTATCACTGCAAGATCAGCCTCCATTTGCAACACCAGGGCCTTGCCCATCATGGCAAGGCAAAATAGCTGACCAGACTATCTGTACCTTAGGCCACCTTGCTCTTATAATTTCAAGGTCCACCTCAGCTTGTCACACAAGGGCCTTGCCAGCCAGACTATCTGCACTCTTGGCCATCTTGCTCTTATCATAACAAGGTCTGCCTCAGCTTGTAACACAGGGGCCTTGCTGGCCAGGGTGTCCTCCTGGCCTGGTGAGTGGCCCAAAAGACCATGCTGTGGCCACAGACATTGACTCTTTGTCCCACCCCACAGCCAGCAGCACCTGAAAGAAAAACCTCATTAATAACTAGCTCACTGATCCACAGCGCCTCCCCCAAAAAAGGTGACCTTGACCAGCCCTTGAGCACCTTCCTAAGGCAGAAATCGCCCGTCTTCTCCTCAAAACCAGATGCCATGCTGGCATGGGTGAGAGATGACAGCTTGCCCCTAATGGAATGCACTGACAGGCACTTACCTCTCAGTGACACTCAAAACTGCATCATATGAGACACTGATATGGGCCAAACTTGCCTCAGACCTGCTTCCTCCCTCTTATAAGCTCTCTGGGTGGAAAGAGGGTGTCAGGCGCTTCAGAAAGTCAGTCAACACCAGGCCTCATGAAGAAGGATAGCATTTATTATACTGCAATTCTAAAAGCACTAGAACACTCGCATTGTCAGGAATAACCCATACAATAGGAACATCTCTGGTTATACTCTACAGAGGTGAAACCCACCCTACATTCTACCAATAGCGATAGAGCCCACGCACGGGAAATAAAGCAAAAGGTGCTACATTACTACATTACCATAAAGCAATAAATTCCCATGCCTAGCTGTTTTCTTAGGAAAAAGAAAGGAGACAAACAGCCTGGCTCTCAAGGCCATTTGGCCATCTGGAGATAGCCCGAGATGGAAACTGCACCGTCTCCCAGGCAACCCCGTCACCTCCCCACATACCAGAGAATACACAGATACATCCATTGACACCTCCTCCCCTCCCTTCACCCCTATGGCAGGGGTACCTGACAGAGGGAGACCACTGTCCACAATAATAGACTCCAAAGCCAGAGGATGTGACCTGCACTCAGTCATCAAAAATACCCCCCTTGCAGGAATCCAAATATTCCTTCCATACAAGGAGGTCGTCCCTTATACCCTTAGTGACCCTAGTCCTATGCTGTGAGAGACAGAGGCCCATCCTGTAATGCAAGGCCCATTCTAAAAAGGAACTGAACCTCTCAAAAGCAGTACCGGATACTGAGCAACCTACAGGAACTCCTCTGGTATGGCACCATTCACTGACTCCCCACATGGGTATGACAGGTGGTGAATGAGGTGATACTCAATCTGGTGCCTCCTTCGGCACAACTCGCAAACAGGCCAAGTACCCTACATTCCCTAAACTCCCTATCATTTTCCTTTCTCTCTTTCTTTCTCTCTTTCTTTCTCTCTTTCTTTCTCTCTTTCTTTCTTTCTCTCTTTCTTTCTTTCTTTCTTTCTTTCTTTCTTTCTTTCTTTCTTTCTTTCTTTCTTTCTTTCTCTCTCTCTCTCTCTCTCTCTCTCTCTCTCTCTCTCTCTCTCTCTCTCTCTCTCTTTTAAAAAATAAACTACCCTATACCTAGAGTGAAACCTTCCTAGAGGTAAACACAATCCTGCCAGTTGGGGTAATCCTGCAACCAATGCTCAGGCGCTCCAACTTAATTGGGCTGGGATCCTTCATCGGGAGGGGGTTTATAAGCACTGCCCCCTCCTGGACACTCACCACCCTTGCCTCCTGCCCTTACCTTTGTTTTGGGGTAATCTGAAAGTGCATGGGGCCCCACACACAAAGGGCATTCATTCCTGAAGATTCATGATTTGTGGCTGCATGTCCCATGGGAGGTGAACTCCCAGCAAAGTGGGCACCGCTGAACTTTCTGCCCCGCCTGGGCTCAGGTACCTGCCTGACCTTGTGATCTGTGGACGGAGTGGCCACTGTCTGACCTCTCATTGCCAAATTGCCATTCAGGAGACATGGTTTGCAGCCATAAGAACGGGTGAATCTGGTCACATCTAAGGGCCGGATTCATGGCTGCCCTCATCTGGAACTCTTTCATCATACTGAAGCCATGCTAGGCTTGGAAAATAAAGCCCTTATAAATGATGTCCATATACTGGAGCATCACTAGAGCCCATGGCTGGTGCCTCACTATAACTGCCGCATAGATCAGGAATCCTGGGAACTAGTTTGCCCAGGTCCTGTCCACCTGGTGCCTCTTCAGGTGTTCCTTCTCCTGCTCATCTAGGTCCTCCTTATCTTTCTTCTTCAATTCCCTGTATAGTAATGTAAAAACATCAACAAATTCTCCCTTAAGGATCTTGTCCTTAGTGGCAGTGGAGAGGTGATCTCCAAGTGGCAAAGCCAGATCCCCAAATGGAATGGCTACCACTGAAACTGTTTCATATGCAGCACCCGGGATGTGAAAAAACAGCACCTGAGTTTGGGTAACCCCATCCAGGCCAGACACCCTGAGGAGGCAGCCGTGCCATACCTCCCCGTCCAGCATAGGGTGACCATCCACCCAGCACTGTGTGCCCAAACTGCCTTGTGCGGTGTGTGTAGAGTACCCAGTGGTGCCTTAAGCACAGGGGCCCCAAAGCCAGTATGTCTCACCTTGGCAGCTGTTCTTTGCCTTACCTTCCTTCCTTGGAGGTCTTTTATAAAGCTCCACCTAGAGCTCCTCTGCACCCTGGCTCTCCTGCTTGGCATCTGTGTGCTGCAACTGGACCAGTTCACCAGATGTTGATGCCACTTCGCCCTGTCTGTCCTCAAGAAGAGCTAAGCATGCCGACACCTGAGCCTCAAAGGATTGTTTAGAAAAGGATTTAGACACATCACACAAAAGAGGATACTCACCCCAACGACCAGTGTTCCCTCTAAACTGAGTCAATGTGAGCCAGCTCACAGCTTATTTATTTATTTATTTATTTATTTATTTATTTATTTATTTATTCATCTATTTATAGCCTCCAGCTCATACACCCTCCATCTCAGCTCAGGAAGGATGGCCCCAGAGCAAACCAATCCATGCAGTAGTCAAATCACTTGCCCACAGTTTCAAGGCCAGTAGCCCACAAAGCAGAACTTTTGCTCACAAGACTCCACAGCCTACAGGGAGCATTGCCGAGGACTCTCAAGGACCACTAGCTTCTCAAGGATGCCTGTATTGACAGGGTCCTGCTCATCCTCATCAGAGGAGTCTAAAAGAGTGGGCCACTGTGGAGGCTTCTGAATAGGCTCCTTTGGGGCTGGCTGCTTGCCCTTAGGATCACCCTGGCCTTTTTTAGGAGTCAACTTTTACATTAAATTACACCTTAAGCTAGCACTTATTGTCCCTGAAGCACTATGTGCCCTTTGCCTCCTCACCTAAAAGTGACCTAAAAAGCTAAGAAGTTGCAATGTGGTTACATGTAGGCCTCAGTGGCAAGTGCTTTGGTAGCCAATTAAAATGGCTGCCCTGCCAAGTGATGCAAAATGGCCACTGTATAATCAGGCCTCCCAGAGGGCTTCTATCAGGCCTGCAAGGAACTGTTTGTCTCCTGCTTCTTCCTCCAGTTCTGCTGCTGCATCATAGCTTGTTTTCCCAGACTCTCTCAATCATTCAGAAGAGATAGATAGGAAAGCTTCTGCTCTCTGCACTGGGCTGAGGCTCCTCCCCCTCCCAGATTGCTACAGCACAGACACTTTGATGCAGTAATTCAGAGCAAGAAGTGTCAGCTATCAGAGACTGTTAAATAAACAAAATATTGCAAGAATGCTAATGTTTCAAACATGTTTATATTTTAAGTTTAAAAAAAATCTTTGTATTTGTGTCCTTTATAAAATTTATATCTGCACTATCTGGCATTACATTTTATGACACACATGGCCCAGCCTGACAAAGTCCAATATATGTCAAATCCAGCCCTTCATAACAAATGAGTTTGAAACCCCTGGTATAAAGCCCTCCTCAAAAATGGCCTCCCTGGAAGTGTACCCTCTGGCCAAACTTAAGATGGCCATCATACATAAGCCCACCCTAGATGGCTGCCCTGCAGATACCCTCCTAAGATGGCTGCTCATTTCCAGAAGATTGATCTAAGGACCCACTCAAGATAGCTACTTTGGAGGATCTCACCCAAAATGGCCACCCTTACAAATCCCCTTCAAAATGGCCACCCTATGAATACCTCTCTCAAATGACTACCTGGTGTGACTGTTGACAAAAATGGCCACCTAGTTTCAATTAAAGAATACTGTTGGCTCATAGACCAGCCTAATAGAAATTGGCCTAACTAACCCTGGTTGCCCCAGGAATGAGTTTCTGAGTTAATCAGCAGCTGTAAATGGCTGCCCTGCAATACAAAGAAGTAGTGCCCCTTAGTCAGAGGCTGGCTTGATCTTCCAAGCCATTAATGCTCCCAAAGACCATTAGAATAATCCTCAGGCCACTAAAGGGCTGCTGCTCACCAAAACTCTCCAACCATTTTTTTTTTACTTTTTATTCCCGATTATTTATATTCATTTATTCCTAGTGCTCTAAGGATTAATTCCACCCCATCGGGCTTCTCCCGCCACCTAATGGGGCCCCAGGTAACAGGCCACTGCTACAGATTCCTTCCCCTAGGCTCCAACTGCTGCGGGCCACTTGATCAGCTCAGGTGCAGCTGGTTCCTGCTGTCCCTGGGCTACCTCCCTTTCCCAGGCCACCGTACAGGCCACTACTGGCCCATGCCACCACTGAGAGAACTGTTGCCATGAAAGGACCATCTAGGCCAGCCTGAGGCAATCTTATTATTGTTTTCTTATTATTTTTAATTATTATTCCTATTAATTTAAAAATTCCCTGACTCCCAACTACTGCTTAATGTGATTGTTGGGCCCACAGGAATGCTGGGCCGATTAGCACCCATTAAAAACTCCAGCTGCCTCCTGGTCCAACCATTTCCCTTATGGGGCTGCTGCTGTCTCACACCCAGGGATGCCGCCCCAAATCCTGGTTGCCACCCAAGAGAAAAAAGGGCTGCCGCCATTGACTCCCTGCTCCAGGCTGCTACTCCTTCCCCTTGCTGTTTAAGCCACAAGGCTGAACCACCATGCAATTGCTGCCACCTAACGACGCTTCCCACCACCACAACCACCGCCACCTCTAGAGGCATGCCACAGCCACGAACATCTCTGGGGTGCTGCGGCTCGATGTCATGCACTCTGCCACAGCTGCCTCCACTGCCGCAACCACTCCCACTGGGCCTGAGACCTCGAAGGTAGGCAGCATCTCTCTTGCCTCTTTGTGCTTAGAGCTACCAGTCAGTCCGTGCATGAGTTCCAACTGTCTGGTGGAAGCGGATCCCGGTCATTTAACAGGGCCAGCTCCGCCCACCACCCGCACTATGACATGCTGCATCGTGGTGACTGTTGCTGCCCCAGTCTCCTCCAGGGCGGCAAAACAGCCCCCAGTGTCCAGGGGTGTCACCAGGAGGCTGGGAGCTCCAGAAAGTCAATTAAATCATGAATATACAGAACGGTCCTTCCTCACCTTATAATTTGAATATAATTCAGTGATTCCTTTACATACTTTGTATATAACTGTTTGTCCCATGTGACAAGTAAGCACTCTGCTGTTTATCACTAGGATTTTAGACTGCCAGAGCTGCTTTAAATCATGTTAGCAAACTTTGTGGAAGACAAATATCCCAACAAGGTCAGATCACTGGGGAAAATAAATCACTCACTTTCCCTCCAGTGGTGAATCTGTTGTTATGCTTAACAATTCTTCTGCTCTAGGCAGGAACATAAATATATGGTCCTGGTGCCTATGTGGTCTGTTAATTGCTCTCTGAACTTTATAATAAAGCTTCCAAAAGTAAAAGCTAAATGATCTCATTTGAAGTTGGAAACAACTTGTACATGCCAAGCAAGCTATTTTGAGGTAACTTTTCTTAGGTTGAAAAATTCCAGGGAAACTATATTATTAATCTGCAAGGCACAAGTAACAAACAAAAGTCTTCTGGTCTCTTAAAGATTAACCAGTTTATTGTGTCAGAAGCTTTCATGGAGAAGAACCTGTAATAAGTGAAACACTAATAATGTTTTGCTTGTTTTGCTGTGAGGGTGTCAGGTGACTAAAACTACACTTTGTAAGCTGGGGCAAGTTAGAGAAACTTTAAGTACTTGGCACTTGGTTGTCAAAGGAGCCTGATAAGTACCTCTCCATTTATTTATTTTTATGCCACCTATCCAGAATACTGCTCAAAGTTTCTTAAAAGTAAAAAAAAAAATAGCATCCTAACATACCAGAAATTATCAATATAAAAACAAAAAGCCATTTAAAACAGTATGACACAACCCTTGAGTTCTTTGTTGTTTTTGCCATCAAGTCACAGCTGATTTATGGTGACCCCATAGGGTTTTCAAGGCAAGAAACTTTCAGAGGTGGTTTGTCATTGCCTGCCTCCATGTCATGGCCCTGGTATTCCTTTTGTGGTCTCCCATCCAAATGCTAGCCAGGCCCAACCCTGCTTAGCTTTGAAGATCTGACAAGATCAGACTAGTACCCCCCTGCAAAATCTCCATATGCAAGATGTCAGATCAGAAAACAGATGAAAAAGATAAAACCCCATAATCAAAAGCCTAAGGGGGAAAACAAAAGTTTTGGCCTGGATTCTAAAAGCCTGCATCACAGGCATCAGGCGCGTCTCACCTCTGAAGGTTGGTGCACTGACAGAAGGCCATGGTAGATTTTTACTGGCAGGCCCATCTATTGGAAAGCCCATTTCAGGGTAAATTCTTGCCATATGCAGGGCCGGAGCTTCCATAAGATGGGGTTAGGCAGCTGCCTAGTGTGCCAACTGAGAAGAATGCCACACTGGCCTGCTGCCCCTCCCCTCCTCGCCTCTTGCCAAAAGCCTTGCTCTGCTCCACTCACCCTTGGCCTACTGCCCTGCCCCAGCCTGCCCTCACCAAAAGCCCTGCTCCATTGCAAAGGGCCATCTTGGTGCCTGGGCTCGGTTTGCTCTGGTGGGGTGGGGATTGGCAGGTCTCCCAGGACTGCCCCTGCTGCTGTGCCAAGAAAAGGAGGAGGAGAGGGAGGTGGTGAGGTGGGAGTGCATGCCAAGCCCCTTCACCTGCCCACCTGGAAGCCACCCTGGGTCTGCCCCGGCTGAATTTGGGCACGGGGGACAGGGGGAAGCCAGCCAGCCAGCAGGGGGAGCCCCAGACTGGAGGTGGGCACAGGTGCCCACATGCTGGTGCAGCAACTGCAGAGGGACAAAGCCCGGATGGGAGTCGCCGCCTGCAGGGGGAAGCTGCCAGATGGCCGCAGTGGGAAGAAACAGAGAAACCTTGTCTGCCTAGATCCCTCAGTAAGGATGGCACCCCAGCCCAGCTACAGCTGGTTTCCCACCCACCACATGAGCTCTTCCCAGCTTTTGGGGGCGCACACGTGCACTCCCACGCCTCCCCGACCAGGAGGAATTCCAACTTGTGACGTCAGTGGGGGCAAAGGAGTGTTCTTCAAATCCTCGGGCTCCTCCTGCCTGCCCCCTCCCGATGGCCCAGAGAGTCAAAGCTGGCCTTGCCTGCTTAGACCCCTCAGAAAGGATGGCGGTGACAGAATGTAAGATTTTGCCCTATGTTTACCAGGAGGGCGGGGGTTTAGTGGTTCCCATAATAATGTCTGAGCAGAAATTCAGCCTGTAGCATTAGGTTTTTCTTTTTTGTTGTTTTGTTTTGTGTTTTGAACGCCATGTCTGCTTACTGGTAGAAAGAGCCCTGAACCTGTATAATAGCTTTTTAAAAGGTCAGGACCGCCTCAAATAGCCCAGAAGTGCCATGCTTTCGAGTCCCCAAAACACTTCAGTAGGAGCATTCAAGTGACTCTCAGACCAGAAAACAGAGGAGGAGGCCACAAAGCTGTGGTCTTTTTAGGACATGGTACAATAGCCCCTGTGGCTGCAGCTGAAGGAGCATTCAAGTGACGCTCAAGATGCATCATCAGCATCCCCTTATTAAGGTTCCTAAAAGCAGGGAGCCGGGGGAGTTCTCTTTCATACACTGAACTACTGTGTGTGCCTGTCTCCCCTCCTCATACTGATCATCAGTCCATGGGGCTGCTTGTAGGCATGGGGATTCTTCTTCTCCCTCCTCCCCCATCTCTGCCACCCCACAGATCTTCCTCTTTACCCCTCCAACCTTTCCTCCCAATCTGGCCCCAGTCTCAGTCCTGTAGCAAAGCCAGTTTCAAAAGGTGGTAGTTGGAGGACTTGCACCAGCTCTCTAGGAAGTCCAGCTCTATTGCTTTAATCCTCTCAAGACCTCACAGGCCAAAAAACCTTGGGAGGAGCACCTGTGCTGGTCTGAAGTCAGAGTAGGAGGACAGCCTCCAGGTGGCGGCTGGAGTGGAGATCTCATGCTATTACAACTGATATTTAGGCAACAGAGATCAGTTTACTTGTAGAAAATGGCCACTTCAGAAGGTGGACTCTATGGCATTATACCCCATTGAAGTCTTTTCCTTCTCAGGTGTTGCACAAATATCCAGGTATTTCCCAACCTGGAGCTGGCAACCCTAGTGAATGTTCCCCTAGGGACACAGCCCATTCTACCCCTTCAGAGTTCTACCAGGTCATTCAAATTAGATGAGGCAATTGTGAACTGCAAGCAGTAGCTTGAAGGCTTCCAAAGTCTATGCCACCACAAAGAGTATTTCCCTTCATACTTCAACAAAAACTCCAGCTAGTATGCCTAATGTTTCTGTTGCTCTAAGGATCCTTCTCACACTTCCAGTGTCAGTGGCAAGTGGTGAATTCAGCTTCTCAAAACTCAAACTTATAAGAACACACAATTTCAAATTTTGTATTTTTCATTCTTCCTAAAATGCATTTATGTTTGAAAATTGGTGGGCACATGGGGGGGGGCACCAGAAGGTAACCTTGCCTAGTGTGCAAAAAAACCTGGCACCAGCCCTGCCCATATGGAATCTCTGATGCCCACTGCCTAGTCATTCTTTGCAGTCTGTCCATTTCTGTTGCAGCCTTCTCCTAACTCTGCAAAGGACCCCAGAACTTCTGGCTGCAAATCCAACACGATCCTGATAGCTCCTCAGCTCATGTTACAGTACGTACAGGAAAGGTTGGTCTGAAGTAGTTCTGTTCAAAGAGTAGTCTCCTTTCCCAATGGTGGCAGTTCATTCCTAAAGTAAAAGACGCAAAGGTGTTGTGGGCAATGCATAAAGCCTCTCTGAATACATCAGTACAAAGTAGAACCCACACTTCTTCACAGAGCACACTTTATCAGATTCATACCACATACACACATTGACACAGAGAAAAGAAGTTAAACTGCATGAAACAGCTGAATTAGAATTCATTGACAAGCTAGTCTGCAGTCCCCAGGGCTGCACAAATGATCAAAATACAAGGCAAACACCCTGTCAACCTACTGCCCTGTGCAGGCTCACTGCCTCCAAACTCTCCAGCCTTTTTCCCCACCATGACCCCCAAAATCTCTTTTTAGAAGAAGAAGAAGAGATTGGATTTATACATCATCCTTCACTCGGAGTCTCAGAGCAGCACACAAACTCCTTTCCCTTCCCCTCCCCGCAAGAGACCTACCCTGGGAAATAGATGGGGCTGAAAGCGCTCTGTCAGAAACTGCTCTTTCAAGAACAGCTCTGACAGAACTATGGCTTGCCCAAGGTCTTCTAGTAGCTGGCAGCTTCCCTGCTGGCAACCAGCTATATGGAGTTCTGTGCTGACCCCTGTGAGTCTGGTGTCCCAGAATCACTAACTCTGCCACTGGTTGATATATGGAGAAAATTCAGGCTTATAGGCAGTAACATGTGGTCTCTCACACACATACCTCCATCCATGCCCTAGCACCATATACCATCCAAACTGGCTCCATGTCCATCACTGCAGGGATCAACCCAGGTGCCCTGAATCAGTTACTGCCTCCCTGCTCTCTCTGCCATAGGCTGCTAGTTGGATGAGGGAACAGCAAGCAATTCTAATTGCATCAAGTGCTCAGCAGCTTCTTGTGCCAAACAGATAGATGATACCTGAGGACCAATCTAATTCCACTGTTTGATAGAAATTCCAGATAGGTAGTGTATAGTTACCCTGTATCAGCAAAATAAAACAGGGTTCCAGCTGCTCCTCAAAGATGAACACAGTTAACTCTAGCACAAGATTTTGTGAGTCAGAGATGTTACAAAAAAGGCCGAGTTAGAACAATATCCAGTCAAAAGAATTACATTTCCCATACTACCACTTTGTTGTATAAATCTTCGATCTAATGGATGAACACACCAGGCATCTGATGAAACTATTCACTAAAATGTATGCTAAAATAAATGCTGTCTGTCTTCAAAATGACACTGGATTCTTTTTTATTTTATCTGATAGGGATGGGCAGAAACCAAATTATGAGCTGAAATTTATCACAAACTGGGTGCAGTTTGTGGTTTGCGAGATGGTGAGGTGCTGGTGGCAAGGCTTGGAGAAGGCATTCTCCAAGCCATGCTGCCACTGCAGTATGACTCACAAGTGAACTTAGAAGGTATTTAAATGACTTCTCAGTTCACCTGTGAGTTGCACTGCTGCGGTGGTATGACTCAGCGAGGCAACTGAGAAGGTATTTGAAGATTCCCTTTAAATTTCAACATTTTAGCAATCCCTTTTTTCTCTCCCCCCACTTCCAAGAGGGGGAGCAAAAGGGATCACTGAAATGGCTTTGTTGTTGTTGTTCAGTCGCACAGTCGAGTCCGACTCTTCGCGACCCCATGGACCAGATTACGCCAGGCCCTCCTGTCTTCCGCTGTCCGCTGAAGTTTGCTCAATTTCATGTTCGTTGCATCGATGACACTGTCTAACCATCTCTTTCTTTGTCGTCCCCTTCTTCTTTGACCTTCAATCTTTCCCAGCATCAGGTTCTTCTCCAGGGAGTGCTCCCTTCTCATTTGGTGGCCAAAGTATTTGAGCTTCAGCTTCAGGATCTGGCCTTCCAGGGAACAGTCAGGGTTGATTTCTTTTAGGATTGACTGATTTGATCTCCTTGCAGTCCAAGGGACTCTCAAGAGTCTTCTCCAGCACCATAGTTCAAAAGAATCTATTCTTCGGCGCTCGGCCTTCCTTATAGTCCAACTCTCACAGCCATACATTACTACGGGGAATACCATTGCTTTGACCATGCGGACTTTTGTTGGCAAGGTGATGTCTCTGCTTTTTATCATGCTGTTTAGGTTTGCCATCGCTTTCCTCCCAAGGAGCAGGTGTCTTTTAATTTCATGGCTGCAGTCACCATCTGCAGTGATCTGGGATCCTAGGAACGTGAAGTCTGTCACTACTTCTACGACTTCCCCTTCTATTTGCCAAGGAGTGATGGGGCCAGATGCCATGATCTTAGTTTTTTTGATGTTGAGCTTCAAGCCCACTTTTGCACTCTCCTCTTTCACCCTGAGCAAGAGGCTCTTTAGGTCCTCTTCACTTTCTGCCATCAGAGTGGTATCGTCTGCATATCTGAGGTTATTGATCTTTTCCCCAGCAATCTTAACTCCAGCTTGTGATTCATCCAGGCCAGCATTTCGCATGATGTACTCAGCATATAAATTAAATAAGCAAATCCAACACAACATGGTGGGGAAATGGCTTACAAAAGCCATATAAAGGAAACATTCCCTTTAAATGGCTTTTGCAAGTCGGCACCACCCAGGAGTGGAGTCCAAGTGGCAAATTTACCCAGAAGTGGTGGATTCACTGCTTGGACTTCACTTCCATACAGCACCCACTGGCAAAAGCCATTTAAAGGGAATGTTCACTTTAAATGTGTTTTGGAAGATGTTCTCCCCTTTCATTTTGCTGGCCTCAGGGAACTACCCCCAGCAGAAAGGAAGGGGGAAGATCCACGAATCTCATGAACCCAGACTGGTTCACAAAGCAGGGGAGTTTCATGCCATTTTGTGGTTTGTGGGACCTCACAAACCATGAACTGGGACAAACCACCATTTTCCTTGTTCTTGTCCATCCCTAATAGGAAGTTCTAAGAGTTGCTCCTGTGTCAGGGTCACTTGTTGCTGAAAGAAGAACCCACCATTATTCCTCTTCCACCCAAGACTACCATTCTTTGTCCTGCCTGCCCATGTTTAGCCCAAGTGCCTCTCCATGCATCTACTGCCTGCCTATCCAGCCAATGTACTGAGTGCCTGCCAAATTTATAGTTTACTTTATTGATTGTAAATCAGTGGTATTCACTCAATGGTTCAGGAGCCACAGGTAGCTCTTTAACTTGCCACCCTGTGGCTCTTCTGAGCACCATCCCCCACTATGACACTGCTTTGTTATTTTCAAAAAAATGGGCAAGGCCCATTCCCAGTGGAGTTTCTGGTTGGCAGTTGGTTCTCATCTTGCTAGCTTCCCTGAGGTGCAGATATCATGAAAGTGATGGAAGTGAATTTATTGATAATAATTTTTAATGTGGCTCTCCATGAGCTGCAGAGTGAGTATTACTGTTCTAAATACTCTACTGGACATACAGTACCTATATGAAATATATATATTTTACTGAATGAAATGGGACCCGAGTCTCCCAATCCCCAATATTTGGAGGACCATCCCCTTTTATATGTCCTTGTGCCAACTATGGTCATCAGGCAGTCATCTATTGGCTATCCCATGACTTAGAGTGGCCCATCTGTCATGGACCAGGGCCCAAGCCTTTTCCATCATGGCTCCAGCTCTGTGAAATGGGTTCCCTGAAGATGGCCGGGGCTCCTTGTAGATCTTCAGGACTTCTGAGGGGGCTTGAATGGCAGGAATCTCTTAAGGGGGGAGGGGGAGAAATTTAGTGTTTACTATTTTTTATTATTATTATTATTTCAAATGAAAATGCTTTTGACTGCTATTGTAAGCTGTCCTGAACCTTAACAAAAGGGACCATATAAATGTTTAAAAAAGGCTGCGATCATACGTACAATTAGACCCAATATAGGTGTGAATGCTGGGCAGATTTAAAGGGTGCTATCAGACAACAACATCTGGGAAATGTCCTGCAGCTGTCGGCAACCGTTCTGCTCCACCACAGAAGCAGAATTAAAAGACACTGAGGGAAATCTGGTAGTTAATGGGTTGCGACAGGCCATGGATGTACTTTCCCATGTCTGATTGCTTCAGGGTGCTCTCATGGCATTGGGATGGTCTGATCAGGCCATCCCGACTCCATGCTGTTGTCCCCCGCCCCTTGCAGTATGTGCACCATCACAAATTCCATAGGGAGCCCTCGGTGCGGAGGTGTGATTCATCGATCCCTCAGTTAAGTGCATGGGGGAAAAACAGCACCAAAAAAAGAGACTCACCCACAGTAGCATCTGATTACGCACTGACAGATTGTGCCCACAGTTTCTAAGGGAGGTGTGATCATGCAACTGGGGGTCAAATTCCTCCAGAAGAAATAGCTTCATGTCCCCCCCCCATTTTTTTGATGCATGTCACCGCAACCTAAGTAAGTACTCTGTGCAACTGAACAAAACCTTAGGGCACAAATAGATATGTTGAAAATCATGTGATACTTTCAAAGGTAAATTACAGGTACACCCATGGGAAGAAGACAGTGAGTTCAAATCTCACTAATCAAACCTGTTTTCACTTCTTCACCCAAAGAGTGATTAACATATGGAATTCACTGCCACAGGAGGTCGTGGCAGCTGCAAGCATGGACAGTTTCAAGAGGAAATTAGATAAATATATGGAGCAGAAGTCCACCAGTGGCTATTAGCCACAGGGTATAGATGGGAACTCTCAGTCTGGGGCAGGTGATGCACTCTATTCTTGGTGCTGGAGGGGGCAGCAGTGGGAGGGCTTCTGGTGCCCTGGCCCCACTGCTGGACCTCCTGATGGCACCTGGTATATTTTGGCCGCTGTGTGACAGAGTGTTGGACTAGATGGGCCATTGGCCTGATTCAACATTGGCTTCTCTTATGTTCTTATGTTCATTAAAAAAAACACTTTTGTTTCCTTAAAATTATTAAAAACAGTAAGTGAGGGAAGTGATTTTAAATAATGGAACCATGTGGGGTTAAAGTCCCTCTCCTCTCCCTGAAGAGCCTTGATATGAACTGGAATCACTTATACCTGCAATTTATCTTTTTAAAGGCAAACAGTGAGCTGCATGTTTCATATTTCTTAATTTTAAACCATAACGACCAGTGGTGGGTACTTAGATTGAGGGGTTTTGTTGTTTATTTTTGAAGGGTCTCATTGTCCTAGATCACTAAAATATGTACTTCATGGCCATCAATAAGGTGCCTGGAAAGCCAATAAAATTATGTTCTGTCAGTTTGAAATATATCTGCTGACTTCTTCAGGCTTTACAAGAAGGTCAGTTTATTTTTCTTCATGCTTTCCCCTTTTCTCCTCTTCAGGTTTAATAGTATGATTCAGCTATTCTACAATTCTCAAAGAGTTCTCTGGGTTCAGGTGGGGTTATCTAGAAAGAAGCTTCCACTTGCCTCAATTCTCTTCTCCCATCCCTCTCCCAGTAAAGAAAAAAAAGAGCGTATAAAATAATAGATAGCATATGTCTACCACATCAATAAACACAATATATATTTACAATTTGATTTGAACATTCAGCCTTTGATTTACGACTTGGGTAAATAGGATAAATTTCTTAGCATATATAGCATTAAGGTTTACAAATCAAATTTCCATCTAGTCCTTTTATTTCCCAAATTATGTGTAACAAAGCTTAGAAAATAAAGGCTTACTATTTTCACAAATAACTTTTGTAGACTAGAAGTAAGTATAAATTGCATTACATATTGTATACCAAAGACCAGAGCCAGAACAAAAGCCACAGAGGCTGGAAAAGAAATCATTATTTTGTATTTGCTGTGAGCGTCTTCACCTTGTAATAGAGAATATTGGACACAATTCTAATATAACTTCATTTGAAGATAACCTTGGGCGCTTCTTGTCTGCTATGCTTGTGACTTTAGTGTGGCTGCTGGAAATTCATTGTGGTTTACCTTACAGCACCCAACAATTGGGATTTTAAAAGAACTTAAATTCTGTAATTATCTCTTTTATAGCAATTATAGTTTGGAGAACATCCAAACTGTTAAAAAAGTGTCAGTGCTTTCAAAACGGCATCTGTATTCAAAATAAAATGTGGCTGTGAATGGTAGGGAGCACTGAAAGAAGACTGACAGTCATTCAAACCTTGGGCAAACATTAGAACATACTTTCAGACTAATATAGTTCACAAGGATGTTGTGTGAATAAAAAGGAGAAGAGAATAATGTAAGCTGCTTTGTTCCCCACTGTGGAGAAAGTTGGGGTATAAATGAAAGAAATAATAAATATAGCTGCAGATGGAAGGCAGATAAAAGGTAGGTTGGTGAATGGCTGAGAAGGAGAGAATGGGGAAGGGAGAGGATATGAGGATTTCCAAGAGGAGGGAAATAGGAAATTCCTAAAATTGGGGGGGGGAGTGTGGGATTTGAGGACAGAAGGAGTTTAGGGGTATAATACCATAGACTGCACCCTCCAAAGAAGATATTTCTTCCAGAGCAACTAGGGTTGCCAACCTCCATGTGGGAGCTAGAGATCACCCAGAATTACAACTGTTGTCCAGATGACAGAGATCAGTTACCCTTGTCATGGTTTTCTCCTCTCACCCAGTCCAGGGATGAGAGTTACCATGCCACCAGTGCTGCCAATATGTCATTTTTTTTCTCCCACCCCAATCCAGGGATGAGAGTTACCATGCCACCAGTGCTGCCAACATGTCATGGATTTCCTTCTCTCACCCCAGTCCAGGGATGAGAGTTAGAAACCCCAGGACTTCTGTAACAATTAAACAAACCCAGGAGAATGTCTGCACACCCTCCAGGGTACCAGTAGTCACTGCCACCAGGATCTCTTACACAAAAGGTCCTCCACCAAAGTTCAGGAGTAGAGATCCCAGCTCCTGCCTGGTCTATAGGACTTAACACTTACCAGCTCTGTATCAGGGCTGCAAACAATTAATACACAGTGGTAGCTGCATCAGCAGAGTCAGCCCAGGCACAAGATTGAGCCTTAGAGTTCAAGTTGCAATAGAGGAAATATGTCCAGATAATATTGGTTATATATATTATCTTTATTCAGTGCAAAAGCATGCATATAAAGAGACTAGTAAAAGGTAATTAAACAAAATATATCTATAGCCTGTACAGCTCTAACTACACATAGAGGTATTCCATAGTTACCAAGCTTTCAGAGATAGCAGATGATTCAGTGTGCAAATAGTCCAAGGTTTTACCAGGGAATCTTGAGAAGGAACCACATGATTGTTGTGGGCAGTTAAGTCCAACTTCGCTGCCTACTAGTAAAATTCCATGTTGCAAGCATACAGTCCAAAAAGGAACTCCCTTCCAAAAAGGAACTCTCTTCCCAAGAAAACTCTTCCCTTCTTCCCATAGGGTGATCACAATTATCCCCCTTCTCCATCACCATTGAATATGGCCATTACATAAGAACATAAGAACATAAGAAAAGCCAATATTGAATCAGGCCAATGGCCCATCTAGTCCAACACTCTTTCACACAGCGGCCAAAATATACCAGGCGCCATCAGGAGGTCCAGCAGTGGGGCCAGGGCACCAGAAGCCCTCCCACTGCTGCCCCCTCCAGCACCAAGAATAGAGTGTATCACCTGCCCCAGACTGAGAGTTCCCATCTATACCCTGTAGCTAATAGCCACTGGTGGACTTCTGCTCCATATGTTTATCTAATTCCCTCTTGAAACTGTCAATGCTTGCAGCTGCCACCACCTCCTGTGGCAGTGAATTCCATATGTTAATCACTCTTTGGGTGAAGAAGTATTTCCTTTTATCTGTTCTAACCCGACTGCTCAGCAATTTCATAGAGTGCCCACGAGTTCTTGTATTGTGAGAAAGGGAGAAAAGTACTTCTTTCTCAACCTGCTCAATCCCATTCATAATCTTATAAACCTCGATCATGTTACCTCTCAGCTGTCGTTTCTCCAAGCTAAAGAGCCCCAAGCATTTTAACCTTTCTTCATAGGGAAGGTGTTCCAACCCTTTTATCATTCTAGTTGCTCTTCTCTGCACTTTTTCCAATGCTATAATATCCTTTTTGAGATGTGGTGACCAGAACTGTACACAGTATTCCAAATGAGGTCGCACCAATGATTTATACAGGGGCATGATGATACTGGCTGATTTGTTATCAATTCCCTTCCTAATAATCCCCAGCATAGCGTTGGCCTTCTTTATTGCAGCTACACATTGTCTAGACATCTTCAGCGAGTTATCCACTATGACTCCAAGATCTCTCTCTTGGTCCATCTCTGCCAGTTCAGACCCCATCAACGTGTATTTATATTTAGGATTTTTGGCTCCAATGTGCATCACTTTGCACTTGGCCACATTGAACCCCATTTGCCACGTTGACGCCCACTCACCCATCCTCAACAGATCCCATTGGAGTGCCTCACACTCCTCCCTAGTTTTCACCACCCTGAACAACTTTGTGTCATCTGCAAATTAAGCCACATCACTGCTTACTCCCAATTTCAAATCGTTAATAAACAAGTTAAAAAGCATCGGACCGAGTACTGATCCCTGTGGTACCCCACTGCTTACCACCCTCCACTGAGAAAGTTTCCCATTTATACTCAATCTCTGTTTCCTATTTATAAGCCAGTTTTTGATCCACAAGAGGACTTGTCCTTTTATCCCATGACTATTGAGCTTACTTAGGAGCCTTTGATGAGGAACTGTATCAAAAGTTTTCCGGAAGTCAAGGTAAATAATATCTATTGGGTCCCCCTTGTCCACATGTTTGTTCACTCCCTCAAAAAACACTAACAGGTTAGTGAGACAAGATCTTCCCTTACAGAACCCATGCTGAGTCTGCCTCAATAGTTTTTGTTCATTATCCAATCGTGAGGGAGTGAAGGGGTGTGCCCAAATCTCTGGGTTTACGTGCGACATGACATGTCAGGAAATGCTTTTGATGTGCTAATCATACTGGGCCTAGCTTTCCCATGCTTGGGAAGGTGCCTGGGTGTCTCTCTGCCCCAGCAAAGGTGTCAAAGTGTCTTGTATATGGATATGAGGTTTGGCCATCTGGTGGGCCATCTGTGTAGGTGACAAAAATCACACGGAAGTGTCAGCAGCTAAGGCCATTTGGCCCAGGTAGGGAGAATTTCAGATAAAGAGGCTTTTTCTGTACAACCCTGGAGAAAAATGCTGCTCTGGAGGGTGGACTTTATGGCATTATACCATGCTGAGGCTGTTTCCCTCCCCAAACTTAACCCTTCCAAGGTTCTATGCCAAAACCTCCAGGGATTTCCAGATCTTGATCTGGTAACCCTAAAGGGAACTGATCTCTGTAGCTGGGAGATCTGTTGTGATTCCAGGAGACCTCCAACCCCCACCCAGAGTTTGACAACCCTAGAAGAAGAGCAAAAAGTAGGAAAAGATGAGACAGGAAAAAGAATGCTGAAATAGTTGGAGAGGGGGAAGTGAGATGCCTCCCGCAAGTCCTTGTGGGTTCCCGCTTGTACTTCTTCAAACTGTCCTTCTTATCACACAATGTGATTTGGATCCAATCCAGCATCTTCTGCCATAAAAAGCAGTAGCAGTGGGCATTATTGTCATATTTAACTTCCTAATCATTGGGCCAAAGAATACAACAACAAAACAAAAATTACAGCTAAAAGCAATTAATAAAACAAAGTACCTAAATATACAAACTTGATTGGTCAATAGTCAGCATAAATATTGTTGTCCACAGTGAGACAAAATAAACCTGTCAATGTGTTGCAGCTACTGGAGAGATGCGAGTGCTGGCATGGCGAGAACAATTGACACAGGGAAGCTTTCCCATCTGCCGGCTGGATCAACTTTTTTAGGGGAGTTCGGGGGTTCCCAAACTCCACTGAGCTCCCTGAAGAGGAACACAGTGCAGGAGGCTTGATTGGGACTCCCCACAAGCAGAAGCAAGCGGATGAGAGTCCTTTGATCACCCTGAAGCAAGAACCAGTTGAGAGCACCCATGCCAGGCATGGGCACGGAGCCATGACCGCCCAAGCGAGGGGGAGAAGCAGAAAACTTCAACTGAACTGCTTATAAACATCATCACCATGAGTAAAAGTACAAGCAAGAACATGAGAGACTCCCCATTGATTAAGCCCCCTTTAACTCTATTGAAAACACAAAGGAGTAGAGGGGTGAAGAATTTCTTCCCTTCCCCCCCTTCTTCCAGCAGCTAAGAAAAGATCTGAAAGCATTCTTTGAAATGGCTTGGACAAAAGAAGAGAAGGCTGTGATCTGAGAACAAAATTGTCAATAAAAATTCCGATCTCTTCATTTTGAATAGTGAACAGGTCACAGAGGCAATCATATGAAGCATTTTATTTGACACTAAATAGCTTTGTGAACAAAATATTTATTTATTTATTTATTCGATTTCTACCCTGCCCTCACCACTGGAGCAGGCTCAGGGTAGCTTACATAAATGTTAAAACACATAAAACAAAGCAAGTATAAAGCAATCATAACAATCATAAAGTGCTAGCAGTAGTAATAGCGATGGCAGAAATGTAATAACAGATCATGGTGACATCATCATAATGGAATACAGTCAGTGACTGATGTTCAGCTGTTGTCTTAATCTGTTTATGCTGGCAGGCCCAGGCTGCTGATGGTAATTCCAGGGGAACAGGGCCTTGCTACTGTTCAGTTGTTACATGTGGCTCCTTGATGAAAGGCCTGGTGGAAGAACTCCATCTTGCGGGCCCTGTGGAATGGTACAAGGTCCCACCAGGCCCTGATGTCTTCTGGGAGCTCATTCCACAAACACGGAGCTGCCACTGAGAAAGCCCTGGCCCTGGTTATGGCCAGCCTGGCATCTTTGAGAACATGTGAGGAAAGGTGGTCCCTCATGTATCTAGGCCCCTTTTAAAGATGAGAACCAGCACCTTGAAGCAAATTTGGTATGCTATTGGCAGCCAGTGCAATGCTTTCAGCATAGGTTGGATGTGCTACCGCATGGGGAGTCCCATCAAAAGCCTGGCTGCATCATTTTGCACCAGCTGTAGCTTCTGGATTTGGGGCAAGGGCAGCCCCATGTAGAGACCATTACAGTAGTCTAATCTTGAGGTGACCATTCCATGGATCACTGTTGCCAGTCACTGCATTCAAGGAAGGGAACCAACTGCCTAATCAGGCTAGATAATCTAACCAAGATAAGTATGCATGCATATGAAAGCTTATACTAAAATAAAACTTTGTTGGTCTTCAATGTGCCACTGGACTGAAAGATAACTTAATGATAGATCCCCCTCCTCAAACTGAAAAGTACCTGACTCATTCTAGCACCTCAAAATTGGGAAATCTATCTACAGAAAATGGTGGATCACAAATATAATCCACTGTGACTGCTCCAGAAGTGCCATATGTACCAGGGAAAGCTTTCTTTCACTAGAAGAAGGCACTAGCACCAGTATAATGGAGTGAACCAATCCAAACAAAAGAATTCTAACAGCTTAATGAAAGTTTTCTGAAGGCACAAAGAATGCTGAGATGTGAAGAAAAATGTTCTTCTAAGAAAGTCATTTTAAACATGGGTCTGACTTTTGAATGGAGGCACTTCTGGAATTTTTTTCTGGTACTTGATCTCAACCTTAGCTAGCATCTCTGTGGTATTCCCTGAAGAGTATTTTGTTGTAAGACTAATTCAGAGTGACAGTTAAATTGCTTATTACAGTGAGAACTTGAACATAATATCATTTTAATGGCACTTCCTTGAAAACTGCACCATTTGTAAATGGTTTACTAGCTGCCCACATGCCACAATCCTTAACCAGACCATTCAAAGTTATTTTTAAAACCTAGCAGCTATTTCTGACAATTATATGTTTTTGCCCTTATATATGACTGCTCTTAAAGAGCAAACATTCATTGTAGCTTAAATCACAAAATGCGTTCCTGTTACTAGGTTTTGGTTTAAAAAAAAAAAAAAATCTCTCTCTCTCTCTCTGTATGTGTAGTGTCTGATTATAATGGAAGCTTTGAGTAAACAGATCTTATTCATAGAATCGACTATGCATAGTAGTAGATAGCTTGAGGCTTATTTTAGGGCCATCAATTGTGAGATATATAAACAGATAAAAATACTATAAATGTAAATAAATATCTGTAAAATAAAATATAAGTAAAACAACATTTTGGAGATGAGATATCTTACAGTGGGCAAAGGTAACATTACAAAGTGCTCAGTAACACTAGAAAACAGCAAAATCTAATACCTGTCATTTAAAATAGTTTTAGAATTGAGTACTAACAAATTCCAGAAAAAAATTGTCAACAACTTACAGAACATTTCTTCTAGTTGTTGGGCATACAGCATGGTGTAGTGGTTAAAAACAGTGGATTCTAATCTGGAGAACTGGGTTTGATTCCCCCCTCCTCCACATGAAGCCTGCTGGGTGACTTTTAGGGGTGTGTGTCAGGTACCCCAATAACTCAGTATCAATCGCAGGTCCTTAAGTAGGTTCAGTTTATTGATCAGAGATATGGAGACAGTCTGAACGTTTGAGACCGAAATGAAGCATACAAAATGGCCATAGTAATGATACTGGTTTCATACCAGACCCCCTGACACCTAGAGGCCAATAAGCAATTAATAACGAGTGCGGGGAAATGGTTAATGGCTCAGAGGTGAGTGGGAGACGTCAAAGCTTCACGCCTAAGGAGCTGAGTGCTCAAGGCCAACAGTGAGATAAGAAGCACAGCTAAAGAGAAACAGCTGCAAGAGAAAAGCACATTCCATAGCCCAACGAAAACTCCATGGAGGGGCTTTGCCAAATGGAATAAATACCTGAAAAATACCTTATCAGTATTTTTCGGATATGTATTCAGTCGAATTAGAGTCTGTAATCTGATTTGGCTAACCGATAAGGTGCTCCCAAATAAAAGCCAATTATTCGGCTTTTATTTGGTCCCTTCCCCAAATCAGGGAGGGAAGGGGAAACAGATCAGAGAGGCTTCTTTAAATACCTCCCTGATCTGTCTTTGCTTCCCCAGCTGGCCTGCCAGAGCAGCCAGCTGGGGAAGAGAAGGGGAGGCATCTTTAAAAGCTTCCCCAATTTGTGTTCGCTTCTCCCAGTCAGCCTGCCACTGCAGGTGGGCTGAGAAAGCAAAGAGGAGGGAGAGAGAGTCAGTTTCACCCACCTCTGCTTGAAAGCAGAGGTGACTGAAACTGACCTACTCTACCTCCATTTCTGTCCCCAGCCAGCCTGCCTGGCAGGATGGTTGGGGAAAGGAAGGCAGCAGAGCCATGGCTGGGAGAGGAAGAGGAAGGCATTTGTATGCCATTCCCCTTCCATTCTCCAGGGGAAAAGGAGTCATTTAAAGATGCCTCCCCCATCTTGCTTTGCTTCCCCAGCCAGCCTGCCAAGGTGGGCCAGCTAAGAAAGCAAAATAAATAAATAAATAATAAAACATTTTAAAGCATCTTTAAATATCTCTCTTTGCTTCTCCAACCAGCCTGACAAGGTGCCCTGGTTGGGGAAGTGAAGGGGAGGCTCTTAAAGATGCCTCTGCAAAATTTCTTAGCTTCCCCAGCCAGCCCACCTTGAAAGGCTGGCTGGAGAAGCAAAGAAAGGTCAGTGAGGCCTCTTTAAAAGCCTCCCCTTCCCTTGCCCAGCTGGCCTGCCAAGGTGGCCTGGCAGGGAAAGCAAAGAGAGAAGGGGTTTAAAGTTTAAATCCCTTCTCTCTAGATTCATGCTGCTGCAGTGGCATGATCTCCCATTGTAACTTATGGCCCCATAGGGTACAATGGAGTGATAGTGCACCGCTGTGGCATGACTCCAGAAAGAAGAGGTTAAACTTTAAATCCCTTCTCTCTTCATTTCCCCTGCCAGCCTGCCTTTGCAGGCCAGCTGGGGAAGGGAAGGGGAGTCTTTTAAAGATGCCTTCCCCCTTTTTTGCTTCCCCAGCCAGTGCACTATGGCAGGCTGGCTGGGGAAGCATAGAAAGATAGGGGAGGCATCTTTAAGAGCATCCCTTTGACTTCTCCAGCCAGCCTGCCAAGGCACACTAGTTGAGGAAGTGGGAAAAAATGGGGGGGCATCTTTAAATGACTCCCCTTCACTTCCTCAGCCAGCGTGCCTTGACAGGCTGGCTGGGGAAGTGAAGAAAGAAGGGCTTTAAACTTTAAAGCCCTTCTCTCTGGAGTCACACCACAGTGGTGGCACTATGTTCCATTAAACCCCATGGCCCCATAGGTTACAATGGAGAGATTGTGCTGCCGCTGAGATGCAACTCCAGAGAGAAGGGCTTTAAAGTTTAAACCCCTTCTCTCTGGAGTCACACTGCAGTGGTGTCATGAACTTTCCATTGTATCCTATGGGGCCACAGGATACAATACAAGAGCATGCCACTGCTGTGGTGTAAAAAGAAGGGCTTAAACCCAGGCCAGCTGGGGAAGGGAAGGGGAAGCTTTTAAAAATGCCTCCCTTTTTGCTTCCCCAGCCAGTGCCCCTTGGCAGGCTGGCTGGGGGAGCAAAGAGAAGGCATTTAAAGATTCCTCCCCAATCTCCCAAATGGGTGGGAGAGTGGGTCAGTTTCACTCCCCCCTTCTTGGAAGCAGAGGGGCAGTGAAACTGACACAGCTCAAGTTACAGCCGAATATTTTCGGCAATGCTAAGTATTTCCTGAATCCCCGTATAATACCCATACTGGGATTTGGGAGTATTGGCATTTACCAATAGTTTTTGGGTTTGGTTTACCTAAACTGAAAAATATCAATATTTTTTCCCATTCACACCCCTAGTGACCTTGGGCCACCAGTCACAGCTCTCAGAACTCTCTCAGCCACATCTACCTCACAAAATGCTTGCTATGGGGAGAGGAAGGGAAGGTGATTGTGAGCTGCTTTTGAGACTCCTTTCAGTTGAGAAAAGTGAGGTATGATTAACTGACATGGTGGTTTCTGTGTCTTTTTTATTCAATATGTTGTGATTAGGATTGGGCATGAACCTAAAAAGGGTAGTTTGGAGCAGCCCACAAACTAAACCTATAATTGAACCAACCCAAATTGGTCCCACCTAAATTGAACTGGTCCAGCAAGTTCAGTTCCCCCTTTCTCCTGGCCATGGCTTGCGCAGGTTCTTCTTATATGTGTAATTTACTCCCAATAGGAACACAAACAGTGTTTGAAATATGTCAATTTTCTGGAGCAAAATCAGCATGAAGAAGCAGAAAATGGGGAGAAAATAATGACTTCTGAGCTCATTTTTCATTAGAGGACAGTGAAATTGAAATGTGGCTATATGAACTGAATCTGCAAGCTTGCAAAAAAACTGGTCTCATCCATAGTTATCCATCTCACAGAGCACACAATGTTCTTCAGGCCAAGATAAATATTCTTCCAGGCTTCCTACCTTTTCATTTAGAAGATAGCAACATCCATGTGAATTTTATAATATTTAAAGTAGTGCAGGGGAGAAGCTCATTCATATTTATTTTATATCAGTACTTCAACATCTTTGTGTCACTTATAATAATGTTTCAATTTCAAGATTGCATCTAGTGGAGAGACAGGTTTTAGCTTTGGGGCGGGGAAGACTGCAACAAAGAGATTGAAAGTGCTCAAGAGGTCTTGGTAATGCATTTACTTTTCAAACCATTTTCTCATCAAGTTCCATTTACACAAGAGAAAACCCTTTAATTACAAGATCCTTAATTTAGCCATGAAATTTCATAAGGAAAATGATTAATTACTTTCAGCAATCATTACAAATCGTCATGTCTCTTTATTTAAACATAAAAGCAAAAGAGGTCTAATGAATAATACATGCCTGGAAAATCAGTTTTAAATATAAAGTCAATGTTGAGCATTTCTGTAAGTAGATTATTTTTTTTTATTTTTATAACTAATAATTACACAATCATTCTGTAGTCCTTCAATGTGGTTGATGTAATACTTATGATTTTAAGGGGAAATGTATGCTTTGAATTTGAAGTCAAATATATTCTGTTTGGAGCAAACACATCAGGATGTCCCTTGGTCACAAACAGTGGGTTTTTATGTTTGTCCTTGGGCATTTCTTTGAACCTCACTTTACAGAAATGGAAGAATGGAAAAGTGATTCCATAGTGGACTTGGCTCCTTGAAAGACTTTCAGGGATTATGTGGTTTTCTTAGGGTTGCCATGCAATGCTGATGAGCCTAAGCTTGAGAAAATGTTCCCATTTTGTTCTCTGCTGTTATGTTTACTTGAGTAGATACATTTATAATGTGTACATGTCTAGTATGTTTTATACACAAATTCATACATTTATTCAAATTAAGCTTGTCAAGTTCCTCCATGGGATGGATATCTCCCACCTCCAATGGGCCGTTTCTGCTGCCACTCAGCTGGGCAGTGGGGAAAAAATGGGGGATTTTGGAGAGGTAATCATCAGCATCCCGATGTACTGATATGACTTCCAGAGAGACCAGAAGTGACATCAGTATGTCAACAATGATGTCATTAAATTGCTGGTGAGGTTCTCCCTTGCTGAGTCTCCCACCAGCTATCAGTCTTGTGCTGGCAACCCTATGCCATTTACACTTATAACATATGTAAAATGAATACTGGTGATTTGTGGACACACAAATAACTTTAAAATATGTACAGTTCATGGGGGGATATTGTATGAAAATAAAAAAGTGGGTTTTTTAATGTTGATTCTGTTCTCAGAAGGAAAAAGCAAAATCACAAGTTGAGATTTTTCAGGAAGAAATAGCAGTGATTAGGAATGAAAAAATGGTTCCCCTTGATATGGTATAGGAACCCATATAATATAATATTAACACTGTTACACATCGTTAGTATCATTCAAGAACTCCCAGATATGAATTGCCGTCTGTGAAGAACTGCACTTAAAAATCAGTTTCCTAGTGCAGCAGAATCAGAGATATGGGAGGTGAAGGGTTAACACTCCACTGGAACAGAAAGCTTGAGTGATGGGCTGCTCCTTGTCTCTAATTGGCCAATGCCAGCTGATAAAAACTATATGATCAGTCAAGTGCTGAAGAGAGTTCAGTTCAGTTTGGTTCATTCCATTCTGGAGGTTCTGTCAGTTGCAACCAGTTTGAAGGCAGTCAGTTGGTTTCTTACAGAGTTCTGAGTCAGTGAGTCTGACAGAAAAAGTCAGACAGGTACACCTTTGAATGAAGGGAAAAGACCCCTTTGCCTTAACAGTAGTATTTCTATCCTGAGGAAGAATTCATTAACATAATTCAGAGACTAAATGTCAGCCTCAGCTGAAATACACTTTACACAGACACCAGAAATGGGATGGTGATTTGGCAAGACTGATTGGGTAGTGGGCTGAAACTCCCTTTCAAGCCAAAAGGAACAGGGTTATATTTTCTGTGGAGAAGAAGATTAATTCCTGCCCAGTTTCTCTGGGGATTTGGCTCTGTTGAGGACCCTGGGTCTTATGTGAAGGGAAAAACTCAGAAGACAGAAATAAACTGTAGTGTCAAGAAAGGAGTGAGTTAGGTGCTCAAAGAAAAAAAAACATTTCAGGAAAACTGCACTATCATAGGAAACTCTCTGGAGAAACATTGCTGCTGTAACTAAAATACTAAGTAAAACATCTCTCACTGTTAACTGCCTAGAATATATGCAAACAAGCTTCAAGATCAGTAATTTGACTAAAAGAAGTGTACTTTGTTTTACCTCAGCTTTTCCAACCCCTAACTACACCTATTCATCCCCCGCCTGTTAAATAAACTTAAAGGGTAAAACAAGGGTAAAACTTAAAAGGGTAAAACAAGAGGGCTCCTGTTTTCCCCATCAAGTTCCTGGGCTGGGCTTAAAAAAATTATATTCTGTGTGACAGGGTGGGACAAACAGACTACCCAAAACACAAATATTAACGTGCTACTTGGTGCTGCTCAGTCACAGTAGGGAACAAAACATTTGGTGGAAAAACCTACCTGATATTGGGGTAGTGACAGGGTTCCATACCTCATGCTAACATCTTACATACATATAGCTGTGCGCACTGGCCAGAAGTTACCAAATATGTTGTGTCAACTGAAGGCCTTCTAAAGTTTTTTTCAGGGTCATGAAGACCACCTTTTCTTTTAAGCGCTACATTTATACTTCCATTGCCACCTGGACACACCTGTGAAAAGATATGCAAGAGTTAATGCTCCCTATGCCTGAGGATATTGTCCACATACATAAGTGAAAAACTGTCCATGGGAACCGGTCCATTGGAATCCTGGGAGATTGAGAGTCCTAATGTTTAATCAATATTGCTAACGTCTTGCTGACTAGAAACATGATGGTGATGGTTATTTGATTTCCTCTTTGCTGGCTCACCTTACAATTCACCAACTGCTTAAATGGGCTCTGGGGTTTTGTTATGTTAACTGAAAAATTACTATACATACTGTAAAGGCAACTTGGAAAACCTAGGCCAAACAGCAATCTGAGTAGGCAGTGAAACAACGAGACAGCCATTTTAAAAAGCACAAGACTGACATGGGATCAGCTTGATTAAGATGAAGTGTGGAATAATAATATGAATTTGCAACAAGAAGCAAGATATAAGTAGAAAGGGTTTTTTTTCCATTTTTTCCCCATGTTTCCTTTCCTTTGGGAATGGCCAGAGCTATTTCTACCAGGCTGTCTTCTGTATACTTACTTCTTTCACCAGTAATGTCTGTTAATAACATAATTGATTACTGCTCTGAGCACCAATGGTGGATCCTCTAACTGTTCCCTAAATTGTAAATAAATGATTAAAAGGTAGAAGAAACAGTGTAGTGACTAAGACACCATCAGTGCTTAGTGGACTTTGAACCATTTTTTTAAATTCTGCCCACCTGAACAATTTGTTATACATCACAAATGAGCACACCATTGCTCATCCTAGACTAGCAAGGCACATTGTATACTTGGTGAATTATTATAACTAAGCAGTTGAATATGAACACAGTGTAGACCCATGTAGGGGAGACAAGAAGAATTCTTCTGAGGATTTGGTGATTATCAGTGCCACAGTAAGTTTAAAAAAATACAGAGAGAAATTCAAATTATTTGTTAAAATAATGGCTTTCATCTTGCAATAAAATTAGTTCTGTTTGCATAATAGAGATAAATTTGAATAATTTAAATGGAGAAATAAACAAGCAATTACTGTTTTATCTGCCATCTTATGTTAATTTGAAATATGCATTATTCTCAGTCAGTAAAATATTACCTATTCAAATCTATAAACATCAAAACAAATTTATTAAGTGGCCACTACTATATAAGGTTGCATGCCAAAACTTGTCATATGTCAACATGTATTTTTGTTTCTTAGGAACTTATAATTAATTCATCATGTGAATAACTGTGTGTGGGGGGTCTTATTCAGATCCATTTTATAAATGGTATTACCAGAAAATTGTGCTGTGTGCTTCTGCTTATTTAAAGAATGTTACCACTGAATTTACAAGCAAAGTAGTTAAAGGAAAGCCTTTGGGGGAATGGAGTAAATTAAAAATGAAAGTACAATGAGCAGAATATGGAATATATAACAAGTAAAATCTCATAAAGGAGCATACATTTCAAGATTTATCTAAATCACGTACAGATTCTGTAAATACTAATAGCATAATGAACAAATGATTACAGAGTACAATGCTAGTAAACCATGTTATTGTACCATGTGTGACAACTGTTTCCTTTGTTCAATATATGAAACTCCTGAATATGTAAATTGTTTTAAAAAGTAACATTATGCAGTTCAATCCCCACTAATTGCCCCAATATAGGTAAATAGATATACATGTGGAAGCAGCTGGTATATCACTTTCAGAATCTGGAAATGTAGTGTAAATCAAATGTGTATTCAGATGCACATTCAAAACATTCATCTGAATACAAACTGCCTTGCATTGAGATATATGTCTAAACATACAATCAAATGTGCATACACATTTACATTTTACCACACATAATCTCACACTTAAAACACATTTATTTATGACTAGGGAGCAAAGCCCGTCATGGAGGAAAACAATGAGCCCTAGAAAGGAAGGGAGGGAGGATGGAAGGGAGGGAGGGTTGGAGGAAGGAAGGAAGGAAGGAAGGAAGGAAGGAAGGAAGGAAGGAAGGAAGGAAGGAAGGAAGGAAGGAAGGAAGGAAGAGGGAGGAGAGTGAAAGAAAGGAGAGAAGAAGAAAGGAAAGGGGGGAAAGGAAGGGAAGAGGGGCAGAACAGGCTTCTCTGGGCCTACTGGGCCCATAGAAGGCCAATAGGATGGTGTGGGGGGTGGAATGGGCTTATCTGGGCCTACTGGGCCAAGAAGGCCCAGAGGATGGGGGGCAGAATGGGCTTCTCTGGGCCTACTGGGCCCTGAGAAGGCCCAGAGGATGGTATGTGTGTGTGTGTGGCGGCAGAACAGGCTCCTCTGGGCCTACTGGGACCATAGAAGGCCCAGAGGATGGTGTATGGGGTGGAATGGGCTTCTCTGGGCCTACTGGGCCCTGAGAAGGCCCAGAGGATGGTGTGTGGGGGGGACAGAACAGGCTTCTCTGGGCCTACTGGGACCATAGAAGGCCCAGAGGATGGTGTGTGTGTGTGTGGGGGGCGGAATGGGCTTCTCTGGGCCTATTGGGCCCATAGAAGGCACAGAGGATGGTGGGGGGTGGAATGGGCTTCTCTGGACTTACTGCACCCTGAGAAGACCCAGAGGATGGGGGGTGGAACGGGCTTCTCTGGGCCTACTGGGCCCTGAGAAGGCCCAGAGGATGGTGCATGTGGGGGAGAATTGGCTTCTCTGGGCCTACTGGGCCCTGAGAAGGCCCAGAGGATGGTGTGTGTGTGTGTGTGTGTGTGGGTGGGTGGGTGGGTGGGTGGAACGGGCTTCTCTGGGCCTACTGGACCCATAGCAGGCCCAGAGGATGTGGGGGCGGAACGGGCTTCTCTGGGCCTACTGCACCCTGAGAAGGCCCAGAGGATGGTGTGGGGGAGTGGAATGGGCTTCTCTGGGCCTACTGCACCCTGAGAAGGCCCAGAGGATGGTGTGGGGGGGCGGAATGGGCTTCTCTGGGCCTACTCTGGGTGGAATGAGTGAGGTTGGGGGAAAGCAGATCTTTCAATTGGCTATAGCCATCTAATGCAAGTCAATATTTTATTTATTTGTTTATTAGACTTATACCCTGCCCTCCCTGCATAGCAGGCTCCGGGCATTTGGATTTGGTAATATTATACATAATGGGAGGCTAAAACTGTTAAAAAAGAAATATGAAAAAGGTTTTCTAGTTGATTGACTACACAAATATAAATATAAGTGTTGTGGCCATGGAAAATAATGTGGAGCTCCTGTGTAACATATAGCTCCTGTGCAAGGAAGCAAACTGAAGTGAATGTGATCATATTTGAATAAACAGAAACAAAGCTATTTAATAACAAATGGGGGCTGTAGAAAGCTGCTTTAAGAACATTGGATTGTAGGATATAAATATTTTAAAATAATTTTTCTAGATGGAGAGAGTAGAGCATGCAATGGAGAGCAGTATACCTTTATATTCTCCATACAACAACAGTCAATGGCTTCTGCATCTGAGTGCACTGTATAGCATCCACAAGCATTCACGCTAAGGAAAAACCCTCTATTTCCTGCACATTATTCCTTCCTTCCTTCCTTCCTTCCTTCCTTCCTTCCTTCCTTCCTTCCTTCCTTCCTTCCTTCCTTCCTTCCTTCCTTCCTTCCTTCCTTCCTTCCTTCCTTCCTTCCTTCCTTCCTTCCTTCCTCTGTTTACTTGTTTGTGGCTCCAGCACCAAGGGAAGGGTATGTGTATCTTGCCCCACAATCAGCCAGTAATAAGGGAGCATGGTTGGGAGTCTGTCTTGGAGGCCTCCTGTGGAAGCCATGTGGTGCTCCAGAGGAAGCAGTATGTATTTGAGGAGCCATTGTTGAGCAGGGACCCCCACAACCTTGGCCTGAATTGACCCTGAGTTCACTTGAGTCTGCAGCCCTGGGCCCATGACTCCGTGCCTTCCAGTCCCTGAGGCACGGGCAGCCCACAGACCCATGGGCGTCCAGCCAGTGGTGGCCCAGGTCACTGCCCATACCCACCAGCCCTGAAATGCTTTAGGGGGGGTTACTGTAATCCAAACCTGCACAGGTCCCACCATGGCCCCCCACCCTTCAGTGATTCCCCAAGGTCTGAAGGAGCCCAAGGCCTGAAGGAGCCCACCCATTGCCCCAGGGTGCTTTGGTTGGGGGGGGCACACAGTGATACAGCTGCCATGCTTGCTGCGGCCTGGCCCTTTCCCTGCCTCACCAGTGGGGCCAGAACACTAGAAGCCCTCCCACTGATGGCCCCCAAGCACCAAGCATACAAAGCCCCAGATATAATGTTCCAATTGTACCTTATGGCTAATAGCCACTGACGGACTTCTGCTCTATATGTTTATCCAATCCTCTTGAACCTGTCTATGCTTGTAGCTGCCACCACTTCCTGCAGCAGTGAATTTCACATGTTAATGATTCTTTGAGTGAAGAAGTATTTCCTTTTATGTGTTCTAAGCCTACTGTTCATTAATTTGAATGCCCATAAATTCTTGTATTGTGAGAAAGGAAGGAAAGTACTATCCCATGCACAATTTTGCTAATTTCTAACATGTCACCCCCCAGTCGTTGTTTCTCCAAGCTAAAGAGTCCTAACTTCTTTAACCTTTCTTCATAGGAAAGATATTCCATCCCCTTAATAATTTTGGTTGCCCTTTTCTATACCTTTTCCAATGCTAGAATATCTTTTTTGAGGAGCGCTGACCAGAACTGTACACAGAATTCCAAATGAGGCCACACCATAGATTTATACAGGGGCACTATGATGCAGGCTGTTCTCAATCCCCTTCCTAATAATCCCTAGCATAGCATTTTCCTTTTTATTGCAGTTGCCCAGTGAGTCAACATCTTCAGTATCTAAGACAACTCCGAGATCTCTCTCCTGGTCAGTTACCACCAGTTCAGACCTCATCAACATGTATTTATATTTAGGATTTTTGGCTCCAGTGTGCATTACGTTCCACTTGCCCATGCTGAACCTCATTTGCCATGTTGATGCCTACTCACCCAGCCTTAACAGCTCCCTCTGGAGCTCCTCACAGTCCTGTTCTCACTGCCCCACAACAACTTAGTATCACCCACAAGGTTAGCCACTTCACTGCTTACTCCCAACTCCAAATCATTAATGAACAAGTAAGCCTTTCTTGCTGAGATTCAAGGCATATAACAATGTTTAAAACTATGCAATAGGAAAAGTATAAGACATAACTATTTATTTATATTTATTTATTCATTAATTTGATTTATATGCTGCCCTTCCACGTGGGCTCAGGGCGGCGAACAAGGGCAACAATGCCATACAATCAAATAAAACATAAAACACCATGAATAAATAACCATAAAACTCCATGACAGATAACAATAAAACATCAGTAACACAGGGAAAAGCTATTACAAAGTAGACACCACACAGTCACACTAAAACACCCAGTTGCCGTTGCTCCAATGGTGCATACAGCTAAGAGCACCATGCCAGGGCCAGAATGCCTCTAGTGGCTATACGCTGGTGGTATCATAGCAATGTCATAGCGGTGGCAGCCCCTACTCAAAAGCCTGGTGGAAGAGCTCCGTTTTACAGGCCCTGTGGAACTGCATAAGGTCCCACAGGGCCCTGATCTCCTCCGGGAGCTCGTTCCACCAGGTAGGGGCCGCCACAGAAAAGGCCCTGGCCCTGGTCGCAGCATATTTAACAACCTTGGGGGCTGGAATAACCAGCAGATGGTGCCCCCTGGACCGTAGTGCTCTTGAGGGAACATATGGGGAAAGGCAGTCCCTCAGGTAGGCCGGACCCTGGCCATATAGGGCTTTAAAGGTAAGAACCAGCACTTTGAAGCGGATCCGGTACGCTATTGTCAGCCAGTGCAGTGCCTTCAGCGCTGGCTGGATGTGGTCCCGTCTAGTGAGACCCATCAGCAGCCTAGCCGCTGCATTCTGCACCAGCTACAGCCTTCGGATCTGCGACAGAGGCAGCCGCATGTAGAGAGCATTGCAGTAGTCTAGCCTCGAGGTGACCGTTGCGTGGATCACCGTGGCCAGGTCGTCGCGATCGAGGTAGGAAACCAACTGCCGTGCCAGCCGCAGATGGTAAAATGCTGACTTGACAGTGGCTGCCACCTGGGCCTCCATTGTCAAGGAGGCATCCAGGAGCACCCCCAAACTCCTAACCCCCGACGATGGCACGAGCAGCGCCCCATCGAAGTACGGGAGTGGGAGCCCCAACCCCAGACTGGTCCGGCTCAGGCCCAGGACCTCTGTCTTCGCCGGGTTTAGCTTCAGCCGGCTCAGCCTGAGCCAACCAGCCATGGCCTGTAATGCCCTATGAAGGTCATCAGGACCAGAGTCCGACTGGCCGCCCAGCATCAGATAGAGCTGGGTGTCATCTGCATATTGATGACACCCAAGCCCACAGCTCTGAGCAATCTGGGCGAGGGGTCGCATGTAGATATTAAACAACATCAGGGAAAGCACTGCCCCCTGAGGGACCCCACATTCAAGGGGATACCTCCGGGACCGCTGGTCCCCAATCGCTACCCTCTGTCCCCGACCTTGGAGAAAGGAGGCAAACCATTGAAGGGCACGCCCCTGGATCCCCACATCGGCGAGGCAGTGGGTCAGCAGCTGATGGTCGACTGTATCAAATGCGGCCGACAGGTCTAACAACAGCAATGCTGCCACACCGCCTCGATCCAAATTACTACGGAGCTCATCAGTCAGGGCGACCAGCACCGTCTCCGTCCCGTGACCCGGGCGAAAGCTGGACTGGAAGGAATCCAGGACTGAAGCATCCTCCAGAAAGCCCTGTAACTGTGATGCCACTGCCCTCTCTATCAATTTGCCCAAATAGGGCAAATTGGACACTGGCCGATAGTTGGCCAATTCAGCCGGATCCAGAGATGTTTTTTTTTTTAGAAGAGGGTGGACCATCGCCTCCTTGAGTGCTCCGGGGAATCGGCCCTCACTAAGAGACTTGTTGATAATCTCCCGCAGAGCACTTAGAAACCCCTCATGGCCTGCCTTAATGAGCCAGGAGGGGCACGGATCAAGGTCACATGTGGTTGGGCGCACAGTAACTAGCAATCTGTCAACTTCGTCCAAGCTGAGTGGGCTGAAACATTCCAAACCCGGTCCCGAAGATACGCAAGGGGCCTCGAGTTCACTAACTGTCTCAAATGTGGCAGGGAGGTCGCGTCGGAGCACCAAGACTTTATCTGCAAAATAGCTCGCAAAAGCCTCACAGCCAATGTCCAATTCCCTAACATTTCACCTGCCCTGAGGCAGGTCCATCAAAGTCTGAATTGTACTAAACAATTGGGCCGGGCATGAGCTTGCAGATGCATTTTCAGCGGCAAAGAAATCCTTCTTAGCCGCTTTGACTGCCATCTCATAGGTTCTCATAAACATCCTATAAGATGCTCTTGATGCTTCGTTGCGGGCACGACGCCACCGTCTCTCTAGCTGTCTCAGCTCCCGTTTCATCAGCCACAGCTCCCGGGTATACCAGGGAGCTCGCCTCACTCGGGCCCAGAGAGGGTGCCTGGGAGCGATCTCGTCGATGACTGCGGAGAGCCGGACATGCCAGTCCTCCACTAGCTCATCCAACGAGCCGCCAGGGGGTCTTTGATCCTGCAAGGCCGTCTGGAGCCGCGTAGGGTCCATCTGGGCCTGCGGGCGAGCATAAATCTGCTCGCCGCCCACAAAGGGTCGGGGTGGGACATTCAGATGGGCCCTCAGGGCCAGGTGGTCCAACCATGGCACTGCCTCTGCAGTGATCCGGTCCACCTCCACCCCCACCGCGAAGATCAGATTGAGCATGTGCCCAGCCCAATGCGTGGGGGCCGATACATACTGTGAGAGTCCCAGCGCTGCCATGGATGACACTAGGTCCGTAGCCTAAGGGCTCTTTTGCATGCTCACTTTTGCCACTTGTTTGTCCCTATTGTTTTGCCCCCCCCTTCCACATGTGTTTTGCTCCCTCTGGGACTAAAGCAATAGGAACACACAAGTCGTGAAAATCAGAATGCAGAAGAGCCCTAACAGTGTAATAAGGTTGGATGACAAAGTTAGAAAACAGTGCACTAAAACTGTATGAAACATGATATGTAAGAAATTCAAAAATTGAATTACAGAAATCAAAAAAGAAAAAAAGAAAAAGACAGAATGCATACAATAAACATTTTTATAGACTACATCCCTTTATAAAAGCATCCTCCTGTAACAATTCCATTTTACTACAGCCTTATTCCCATTATAACAATGGTATCCTGAGTATTTTACATATTCTACAGAATGATACAAGTGTGGGGTCTTCCTGATCTCCTCAAACAGGCTGTTCCATGAAGTGAGAGCAACTGTTCTGGGTCAGAGCAGACTCAGCTGAGACCAAGGGGACAAGACAGAATCACTAACCAGAAGCGCAAAGTCGAGAGTTCAGTCCAAGAGTCATACACAAGGGAAGCCAACTGAGGGTCTGAGAAGCAGAGTCTGAGCAGGTCCAAGAGGCGTGACCAAGCAGGTCCAGTGTCAAAGCCAAATATTCAGGAGTTGCAGACAAGAAGAGGTCCGGGTGGTGTGGTCACACGTCTCCAGGGAGGTGATGAGTTGTTCCCATGCCTCCCCCATCTGAAGCCCCATCATTTATTGGCAGTTCACAACTGGGTCTCATTGCTTGCGAGAGAGCTGTCCATTTGGCTCATTAACCCCAGGTTTTCCTCTTGATTTGGCAGTCGCTGGCCAGTAAGGCGTGCTCTGTCTCCTCTCGAGAAGCTCCAAACATGCCTGTCTTCTCCAGCATTCCCCTGGCTCTGGGGAAAGGGGAGGTGAGGCAGCCTGTGAAGTCTCCCCAAGATCTTGGGTTGTTGAGGCATCGCCTCTCAGGGTTGTCTCTTCCACATTCTCAGTGCTCATGGGGCTGGAATACATGCTCTCCTCAGCAACTGGGGCACTAGGTCCTGCCTCCGCCATCTCAGGGTCGTTACTAGCATCAGCTGGTTGAGTCCAGACATGGTGACAGGATGTTATCAGCATCAGCTGAGTAATCCTCAGCTAAAACAGGCTGGCCCATGACAGTGACAACAGTGAATGCTTGGGTATGGCAGCTGTTGATCTTACCCATTTGCAGGGTGGCCCCTTCAGCTCAAATAACTTTGCTCAGATAAGTGAAAGCAGTGGGGTATACTGTGAGAGATAATTCTTTAGATATGTGAATTGTTATAGATGAAGGGTTTTATAGGTAATAGTACCTTGAACTGAATACAAAAAACTAGTTGCTAAGCAATGGAACAACTACTGGGGCATTCTGTACCAGCTGGAGTTTCTGGATTGTCTTCAAGGGCAGGGACATCTAGACTGCATCACAATGATCTAGCCTTCAGGTTACTGTGACATGGATCCACATGGCCAGATCAGGCCAATCATAGAAGGAAGCATTTTTGGTCTAAATGAAGATGGCAGGAAACATGTTGTGTGATTGTCAATGAATTAGTTTGCATCTCCAGCAATAATGCTGGGTCCAATATAACTCCTAGACTCTTAAGTGAGAGTGAAGGTCAAACATGGGAGGCACAATGGTCTTCCCAACCAGAAACTCTGCCTTGAGATGATTCAATTTCAGCTTATCTTGTCCTGTTTCTTCATTTGAAATGTGTTGGAGGAGAGTTTTATGGATACTGTGGACTGTCAAAAAGAGGAATAAGCAGGTTCCAGGTCAAATCAAGCCTGAACTTTCCCTAAAAGCTAAAATGACCAAACTGAGGTTATCATACTTTGGTTACATTATTATAAGACAGGACTCACTGAAAAAGACAGTAATGTTAGGAAAAGTTTAAGGCAGCAGGAAAAGCAGAAGACCCAACATGAGATGGATTGATTCAATGAAGGAAGCCAGTGCCTTCGGTTTGCAAGACCTGAGCAAGGCTGCCAATAATAGGACATTTTGGACATTATTAATACCCAGGATCACCATAAGTAGGAAAAGACTTGACAGCACTTAAGTTAACATACATACACAGTGTACCAGTCTTCCTTCTGTTAGGAAAGTGACAGTCTGCTAAGAGTCTAAATTTAGGTGGGTAGCCATTTTGGTCTGAACAGGGCTTTTTTTGTAGAAAAAGACCAGCAGGAACTCATTAGCATAATAGGCCACACCCAACAACAGAAACTCATTAGAATATTAGGCCACACCCCCATGGTACCAGAAGTGTGGTCATCCAGCCACACTCACCTTTTGCTTCTTATTCTGTTTACCTTCTTTGTTGTCAAAATCCAGGGCTTTTTTTGTAGCAGGAACTCCTTTGCATGTTAGGCCACACACCCCTAATGTAGCCAATCCTAATGAGTTTCTGCTCTTGGGTGTGGGCTATTATGCTAATAAGTTCCTGCTGGGCGTGGCCAACTTGGGAGCCAGCCGGAACTCCATTCCTGTGCATTCCTGCCCAAAAATAGCCCTGGGTCTGAAACAGCAGAACAAACTTCAAGTCCAGTGGTACTGTTAAGACCAACCAAGTTTTATTCAAGGTATAAGCTTTTGTGTGCAAGCACACTTCTTCAGATACCGTGAAACAGAATTGGTTGAGTAAATTTTGTTTCATTGTATCTGAAGAAGTGTGCTTGCACACAAAAGCTTATACCTTGAATAAAACTTGGTTGGTCTGAAAGGTGCCACTAGACTTCAAGTTTATTCTGCTAAGAGTCTAGTTGCTGTAAATACGGCTGAAAAAATAGTTTAGGCCCCTTGTACCCTAAGTGGAGCTGTAGAGCATTCTCTAGTGTTTAGGGTTTATTGGATGTTTTTCTCTTGCAGTTCAGCCTACCCCTTGTAGTTCCTCTGTCTGCTGTGTGTTAGTATGTGTTAGTGCTTGTGCCCTAAAGGCCTCTCTATTGTATAAGTGGCCTGCAGTGAATTATTGTCTTTTAGAAAACTCCTGTTGCAGTAAATTCATTGATACCTTCAAATTCATACCTTCAAAGTATGGATTAGATTGTTCTCCCCTCCCCACTTCTTGCAAAATAGCATTTAAAGGGACCCTTTGAATGCTGTTTGCAAGAAGCCAGGGCCATGTGGGCCTGAACTCCAAGCAGTGAATTTGTCACTGGAGTTCAGGTGCACCCCCTCACTTAGAAAGGCAGTCAGACATGGTGCCTTCAATACATCTCTGTTAATGTAACATGTAAAGGCTAAGTACATATTAGCATTATGTAGCTGAAAGGCAGAAATGTGGAAGTAAAGTGTCACATAGCTGATGTTACACAATAAGTGGTATCCAAGGCTGCACAATGTGGGGCAGAAAATGCAGAGCAGAGGCATCCGTAGAATAATTTCTGCAATTGGGCAGTCCGCAAAGGCAGTTTACGTTGGTTGTCCCTGTCATTCAATGTGGTCACTTTAAGATCTGCAAATATACATACCATATGCATAGGAAAAACAAATGGTCACAAATTTGACAGTAAGAAAGGCAACACAAAAAAAGCCTGTAGGGGAACATTTTAAAAGTTTCCCCGGATGTTCATTCACAGAAGTTTTGTTTCTGCCTTATTCATCAGGGTGGCTTTTTACTGAAATTTACTAAAGACAGACAAGACGTCAGGGAGAACCAGGCGCAACCTCCCCCAGCTCTCACTCACACACCTGCACACTCATGCCTCCTGGAGCCTGGCAGTAGCCAAGGGGCCAGGGAGAAGAAGGAGGAGGATGTGCTTGGTGTGGCCTGCCGGGGCAGAATGAGAGAAGGGTGTGTGCTCAGGAGCTTAGCTCTTGACAGAGGAGCTTGTGAAGGTGGCTACCTCTGGGAGGGAGTCTATCAGGGATGGGATGGAGGCAGCCTCTTCCTCGTGAGGTTGGCAGGGAGGAGGGGGGCAGCTCCCACCGCTGCCCTCCCTCAGGGACATGAAGCAACTGTGGGAGTGTGAGGGGCAATGAAGCCAGCGGCCCAGGACTGACCCTTCCTGAGTGATGCTATTTCTGGTGAGGCCAGGAGGCATTTTGGAGGGAAAACAAATGGGAGTGCTGCTGTGGGTGCCCCAGGGGCTGAGCAAGCTGCTGCCACCTCGTGGCCCAGGCTTACTTGTTCTGGAATGGGACTCAGTAGTCCTCTGGAGGAGCCACAGTGGCAGTATTCTGTCAGGCAGGGGGCCGAGGTGGGTGACTCCTCTCAGGCTGTCAGTAAGGGGTGTAAAGTACTGGGTTTCGGGCCTCATGACTCGGACGACGACATAAGAGAAGACGCGTTTATTCGTACTTCACATAAGACAAGAACACACAGTAACGGCCGGAGGCCAACTATATACAGTTAGGGGGGACGGCCCTATATTCCTATTGGCGGGTTTGAATCGCCCGCCAATGCTGCCATTGGTTCACTACTGGCGAGCTCAGGAACCTAGTCCCTATTGTTCTCAGAGAGCGAAGCTTGGCTGTATTTCGCCAGCTCTGCCTTCTGATCCCAGGACACAACACCCCTCCCCCCATAGTTCGTCTCCTATCAGGTGACGTAGTCTTTTAAGTATGCTGGTGCCCTCCGTTCTCTTAGCGAACGTCGGGGGGCCGGTACCGGACTGGCGGGGCCCCTATCGGGTGGTCCGCCAGCACAAGGAGCTTGGACCTCTGGTAGTAGCCGAGGCGGTGACGGTGGCGGCTGTAACGGCGGCGGCAGCGGCGGCGGCGGTTCAGCTGTCACCGGGGCCCCCTCCGGATTCCGTGGACTTTCTGGCGCTGGCTCCGCTGACGGTGCTTGCGGTCGATCGGATGATGGGGCGGCGGCGGCATTTCCCGGTAACTGGATCTCTGTATCGGGGTCTTGTCGCCTCCGGAGCTGGTCGACGTGTTTACGGAGGACCCGGTCCCCATCGGTTAGGACTTCGTATGACACCGGCCCGGTGGGTTTTAGGATGCGCCCTGCCACCCACTGCGGCCCCGCCCCGTAGTTCCGGAAGTAGACAGGGTCTCCCGGTAGGAAGCTTCGGGGCGCCTCCCTGTTCTCGACCAGCTTTCTCTCGGGGGCTCGGTCCGGGTGGAGTCTGTCTAATAAAGTGGTAGGGCGGCGGCCCATTAATAGTTCTGCGGGGCAGTGCCCGGAGATGGGGTTTGGGGTGGTGCGGTATGTGAGAAGGAAGCGGGCCAGCCGGAACTCCCAGTCCCCCTCCGTTATGCGGCTCAGGGCCTCTTTGGCGGTGCGTACCGTCCTCTCCGCCTGTCCATTAGTTGCCGGGTGGAAGGGTGCTGATCGTATGTGCCTGATGAGGTTCCTTTCGAGGAACGCTTGAAACTCAGCAGATGTGAACGCTGCCCCGTTGTCCGACACGATTGTGTCGGGTAACCCGTGCGTTGCGAATATTTTCCGCAAGGCCCTTATTGCCGCTTTGGCAGAGGTGGTAGACACTGGGCTTATTTCCACCCATTTCGAGTAGGAGTCTACCGTCACCATGAACTGGAGCCCCTGAAATGGCCCCGCAAAGTCTATGTGTAGTCGTGACCACGGCTTGTGGGTAGACTCCCAGCTTTGGGTTGGCGCTCTCGGGGGATTGGGGCGGACTTCCTGACACCGTGTGCACCCTCGGACCCAGGTTTCAATTTCGGCGTCCATCCCGGGCCACCACACGTAGCTCCTTGCCAGAGCTTTCATTCGTACAATGCCGGGGTGGGCCTCATGTAGCGTTTCTAGAACCCCTTGTCTCATGGGCCCCGGGATGACCACCCTGTCCCCCCATAACAAGCACCCTTTTAAGGCGGATAGCTCTTCCCGCCTGGCTTTGTATGCCGTGAACTCTGGCCCTGTCTGTTCCGCTGGCCATCCCCTCACCACCCAGTTTAGGACCCGGGAGAGAATGGGATCTCGGGACGTGCGGGCGGCCACGTCTGCAGCCTGAAGGGGGGTTTGGCAGCTCCTCCATTAACAACACTGCGGGAGCCGGGGCCGGATCTTTTCCTGTATGCGGCAGCGGCAGGCGGCTCAAGGCATCGGCATGACCCAGCGCCTTGCCCGGCCGATGCTCCAACTGGTACTGGTAGCCCGCCAAAAACAAGGACCAGCGCAACACCCGGGGCGACAGTACCTGCGGCGTTTGTTTGTCCGCCGCAAACAGTCCCAAGAGCGGCTTATGGTCGGTTACTAGCGTGAAGGGCCGCCCGTACACAAAGTTGTGAAACTTTTTACCCCCGCCACCAGTGCCAAGCCCTCCCGGTCGATTTGAGCATAGTTCCGCTCCGCGGGGGACAGCGTGCGGGAGTAGTAAGCCACCGGGACTTCCCTCCCATCCGGTAGCTTGTGGGCCAAGACTGCCCCGACCCCATACGGTGATGCGTCGCACGCAAGGATTACCGGGAGCTTTTCATCAAAGTGGGCGAGCACCGCGTTGGAAATCAAGAGTACCTTCACCCCCGAAACGCCGCCGCCTCCCTCGCTCCCCATGCCCAAGGTGTCGCCTTATCCAGCAGCCTGTGCAGGGGTTCGGCCACGGCGGCCTTGTGGGGAAGAAAGGCGTGGTAAAAGTTCAGGAGGCCTAAGAACGCCTGGAGCTCGGCCTTGGACTTCGGGGCGGGGGCCTCCACGATGGCCTTCACCTTGTCCCTTGCCGGATGCAGGCCTGTTGCGTCTACCCGGTATCCCAAGAACTCCACCTCCGGCACCCCGAGGAGGCACTTTTCCCGCTTCACTTTCAGCCCCGCGGCTTGGAAGCGTTCCAGTACCGTTCGGAGGCGGGCGGCGAAGCTTTCCGGGGTGGTCGCGGCGATGAGGACGTCGTCGAAGAACGGCGTCACCCCAGGGATCCCTTTCAACAAATCGTCCATAAGATTTTGGAATATCCCTGGGGCCACACTGACCCCGAACTGCAGCCGCTTCACTCAGAAGGCCCCCCGGTGTGTCACTATAGTTTGTGCCTCAGCCGTGGCCTCATCTACCGGGAGTTGCTGGTACGCCTGCGCGAGATCCAGCTTCCCAAATATGCGCGCCCCCGCCAGTGTGGCTAAGACATGGCTGACCACGGGTACGGGGTATGCGTGCGCCTGAAGTGCCTGGTTAATGGTGCACTTGTAATCCGCGCAGATGCGGATTTCCCCGTTTGGCTTAACGGGTGTCACAATCGGGGTCTCCCATCGAGCGTTCGGGACAGGCTCCAGGACTCCCTGGGCCACTAGCCGGTCCAGTTCGGCCTCTATTTTAGGGCGGAGGGCCAGGGGCACGGTGCGGAAGCGCCGTCGGATGGGCGTCACTGTGGGGTCTAAGTGGAGCGCCACCGGGGGCCCTTTATAACACCCCAGTTTCCCGTCAATGACTTCGGGAAATTCCTTGCACACCGCCCCCCAGTCGCGCATCCCGCACTTATTCACTCCCCCAATTGTGATGCCTAGGGCCTCAAACCATGCCCGCCCCAGGAGACTCACGAGATTTCCCTCCACCACCACCAAGTCCAAGTTCCCCTCAAAGTCTCGGTATTGCACTCGGAAAGTGCCGACTCCCCGGATGGGGACAGGGTTCTTTTGAAAGTCCACCAAGCTTAGTGGCGATGGACGTAGAGGGGTCCCCTGACGGGCAAAGTCTTTTTAAAGTGTCCATGGAAATGATGGACGCCGCCGATCCCGAGTCCACCTCCATGCAGCAAGGGGACCCCTCGATCCGCACGGTTACTTGGATCTTCGGGGTGGAGGAGAGGTTGGGGTTGGGGAGGCGAAGTACCTGCAGCGGTTGGTCGGTGAGGTGGTTCAACTCGGCGACCTCTTCCGGCGTCTCGTAGGCGGTGGACGATGCGCGATGCGGTGGGGCCGACGATCTCGAATTCCGGGGGCCCTTGGATCGGCAGACCCGTGCGAGGTGTCCCTGCTTTCCGCACCCGTGACAGACAGCATCCCGGAACTTGCAAGCGTGGCCTTCCCCGCAGCTGGCACAGACGACCCGGTTGCCGGAAGGCTTGGCTGGCTCTCTGTTGGCCTGCTGGAACGGCGCCGGCTGGCGTTGTTGAGGTCTGAGGGCGAAGACCTCTTCCGTGTCCACATTCCCGGGGCTTGGGCTCCTTCCGACCACATGGGCGGCCGCGGCCGGCCGTTCCCCTTCCACGGCCTCGTGGGCTGTTGCGGCGTCTAGGGCCTCGTCCAAGGAGAGCTTCCGGTGTCCAACCAACTTGCGCTGCAGCTTGGAGTCCGCCAGGCCCCACACGAACTGCATCAACAGGTTGTCCTCCACCTTCGGGAATCCGCAGTCCACCGCGAGCGCCCTTAGCGCGGCCAGGAAGGTGGCAATGGATTCCCCTTGGGCCTGGACCCGCCTCTGGAAATCCATCCTCTTGGCCAGGAAGGTCGGCTGGGGGCTGAAGTAAGCGTTGAGGACATCCAGGATTTCCCCAAACGAGCTCTCCAAGGCCGTGCGTGGCACCAAGAGGCTCTTGGCGAGGCGGACGGTTTGGGTGCCGCAGGCGTTCAGCAGGATCGCTCGTTTCTGGTCGGGGTGGCGGATTTCGTTGAGCTCCAAATAGCTGATGAGCTGGTCGACCCATGCGTCCCAGGTTTCTGGCTGCGACTGATCGAAGTGCTCCAGTGTTACATGAGAAGCGGCCATGGTTCTGTCTGGTAAGGCGAGCGCCGGGGCGAGCGGTGCGGTGCTGCTCTCGGGGTCAGTGATGCGATGCTCGGCGAGCGGTGCGGTGCGGTGCTGCTCTCGGGGTCATGGAAGGCGTTGAGATCCCACCTTCGTCGCCACTGTAAAGTACTGGGTTTCGGGCCTCATGACTCGGACGACGACATAAGAGAAGACGCGTTTATTCGTACTTCACATAAGACAAGAACACACAGTAACGGCCGGAGGCCAACTATATACAGTTAGGGGGGACGGCCCTATATTCCTATTGGCGGGTTTGAATCGCCCGCCAATGCTGCCATTGGTTCACTACTGGCGAGCTCAGGAACCTAGTCCCTATTGTTCTCAGAGAGCGAAGCTTGGCTGTATTTCGCCAGCTCTGCCTTCTGATCCCAGGACACAACAAGGGGCACGATGCGGCTTCCGCATCTCAGGTGTGGAAGGAAGGAGCTGAGGGCCAGCAATGGTGCTTTTGGCCACTGGCTGCCCTCCCTGAGAGAAGCATAATCGGTGGAGGCCTAACCCAGTGGGGTCCCGAAAGTCCACAAGGCTGCCTGGCTTCTGGCTGTGCTATCTCTGGCAAGGGCAGGAGTCATTTTGGAGGGAAAGCAAGCAGGTCACTGGGTGTTCTGCAGAAATGGGTGGGACTCAGGCCACAGACTCAGTGGATAGGGTAAGCCTCTGAGTGACAAGTCAGGGGCCCAAAGACTGTGGAAGCATGTGGAATTGTCAGAAAAGAGTCACCCCAAAACTCTTTTATATATAAGGAGAGATTAACTGTTCAGTTACTGGATTTTTAGAGCTAAGATTCATATGAAAATGGAGACACCTTCAAAAGTTTAGAAAGCAACAGCAACAATACCAGTCATTAACTATTAATTATTAAGTGACCATTTGGAGTGATGTTGTCAACTGACTATTGTACTTTGAGAATTTTTTAAACCACTAGTTTAATGGAATGAGAGAAAGCTAGTATAGTAAACATCACTGCTTTATTCCCTGGGTTTCCTAGTGACCTGGTGATTCGGGTTTATACTGTGCACCTGACTTTTGCTGGCAATGTGTTTTATTGGTCTTTGGGACAATTTTAATACTGTATCTTACCTTTTATTAACAGCTTGCTTTTGGGAAATGGGAAAGCAGTATACTAGCGCCTTCAGTTCCTATGAGGTAGAAAGGTGACTAATAAATATTTTAAATAAATAAAATAAATAAGAGTTCCTTTATACATACCTGGACTGGTATGATAGCATCTGTCATCTTAGTTACTTCCTCACGAAACCAAATTCTTGTATATATTCTTGTCCAAGTGATTCCCTCCCCCCTTCTTGGCCCTTGAGAGGTGTGCAAATGGTATGCAATCAGAAAGGATAGACTTCAAGCAGCAGAAGACAATATATGCCTAAGATCCTCCCCCCATCTATGTCAAGTAGTTCTGCTCTAGAAAGAGTGCCTTATTCTTCTGTGCTCTTCCATCTGAAATAGGGTTGTTGTTGTTTTTTTACAAGGCTGTTTCTTTCTCCTAGATGTGCTTGGCCAACACTTTGAGGACACTGACAAGTGCTGAGAATGTTACTGGTGCAGGAAACATGTTGTGACAGTGGCTGGCTGACTTTAGGGCAACTTTGATGTGTGGCTTATGCACTTTATCTTTTTTCTCTTCTTTTGTCAGGCATGGTTAGTCCATAGTTTTGTTTTCCCTACTGTGTTCACAGATTCCTCTGTGATTGGAGACACTTGGCCTTCTGGACATTTCTTTCAGTGGACATTGCTTTGAGCTCACGACAAGACTATGTCAACAGAAAAGATTCAATTTTTAACACTGGCTTGGATCCAAACAGCTTTTCAATTTGTAAAACAAGGAGGAGGCAGCTCCCTTTAACATGTATTAGCCAATCTAAATCTAAATGCTAAACTATTAATTGCCACACTACAACTCTTCCATCCTAGTTTTAGCTCTGTTTCCTAGCAAGCTGATGCAGTTTCATAGATATCCTGTTCAAGGATATAAGAAGGTTGAAGAGATGAGACTCTCACAGGCTTGTGAGACTGTCAACCCTCAAACTTGTGGGAAGAAGGAGGAGGGGAGGGCAGGATATTGATCAGCCTTTGGAGGCCACAAGGTATCCTCAAAGCAGGCAAGCCCTAAACAAAAAAAGGTTACATCTGTCTTAAAAAGAAAAGCTGCTTTAAAAGTTACTCTGTTACCAAACCTGCCTTTCTTCTGCACTTTTCTACAATTCTCTTGAAGAGGTATGATACCATGGTAGCACCTCACTCTTCAGACTGGAAACAGAGGTATGACTTCATTTTTCCCTCATTCATTGTTTACTTTGGCACCCAGGGGACTGCAAAATCCCATAACGGTAACATTGTCCCAGGATCCCAAAACAGTATGTTGGTCAGAGCTCTTACATAAGAACATAAGAGAAGCCAATGTTGGATCAGGCCAATGGCCCATCCAGTCTAACACTCTGTCACACAGTGGCCAAAAATACTAGTTGCCATCAGGAGGTCCACCAGGACACTAGAAGCCCTCCCACTGTTGCCCCCTCCAGCACCAAGAATACAGAGCATCACTTGCCCCAGACCAAGAGTTCCTATTGGTCTTATGGGTCATGAGACTAGTGATCTTCTTGATTGTCAGGGTTGCAGATGTGTACATGTTTTCTGAGGGCTTTCTACTTTCTCAGCAATCAGCCATGGCTATGGTTCAAGGAAAAGTATTTCTGTACAGCATGGTACAGCATGATTGTGCATGTTAACAGATGGGAGGAGGGAAGTTCTGTTCCCCTTTATGTGTGGAACCAAGTCATGTGCAATTGGGTTCTCATGGCATCTCAGCTGCTGCTTATTTTTAACTCCGTTAGCAAAGTTAATATTCCAGTTGCCATACCATTTTCTGGGCTCCTGCAGCTGAATCCACAAACCTCTCTAAATCACTGAAACAATCACACAAAATAAGATTTTAAAAAAAATCCAGCAATCCATTCTCCTCCTCACTCCATAATATCAGTTAGGACCAAGCACAGTTGAGGTAATGAGGAAAACAACATGGCATGTGGCATGAGCTCTGAGAGGTAGCACCGCTGCAGGATTTTTATCAGCATTTTTTGCTTTTTAAATTTTATTCTGCAACCCCGGAGGGCCTGCTGTATCTGTGACCACTTTGTCATGACGTCTCAACAGGAGTGGGTTTGAAATTGTGCCTGCCTGCCTACCTAATAGCAGGGCTCTTTTTGTAGCAGGAACTCCTTTGCATATTAGGCAACACACCCCTAATGTATCCAATCCTCCAAGAGCTTACAGTAGCCCCTGTAAGAAGAGCTCTGTAAGCTCTTGAAGGATTGGCTACATTAGGGGTGTGTCACCTAATATGCAAAGGAGTTCCTGCTACAAAAAGAGCCCTGCCCAATAGCATGTGTATCCAATGCTGGGAGCTTGGAACTGGTGGACCCAGAGAAGCCTGTGGCTGTAGAGGTGACAGGAGCCAGTGCTCTCATTGGGTCCTGTAGGACTGGCACAGCTACTCGGCTATCAGGGTCCTACCACTTGGTCCTGCTGTGACTGGTGGGCAATGCCCAGACTTGGACAGCCTGCTGTGTGTTGGGAGCCCAACTGCAGTCTGGTGTGGAAGACCACAGGTATCACGACTGGAAGGTGGTGGCCAGGCTGGTTGACTCCATTGTATATTGGGGGGCTGGTTGTTGCCCTGCCATGAGCTTGGAGGACAGCTGTTGCCTGCCATGGAGGACCTTACACAGAAGACCATGCCCATTGTGGTCGACTGGATGCTGAGGTTTGTGGCTGCTGTGACCCACCGAGGCCACTCTGAATTTCTCTGTTGCTGGCACAGAAGACTGTGAGTACCATGGCCCCTGTGACTGCTACAATGTGCTGACACTGATTGCCTGGCTCCTTGGTATGACTTGTCAGGACTGGTCTGTCTGGCTCTGGGGGACTCTGGGGGGCTGGTGGTCTTGCTGGTTTCTAGGGGCCTGTAACATTGGGACAGCTTCACTTGTTGGCCATGCTTGACTTAGGCCTTGTACAATCTTGGCCTTGCTCGATTTCCTAGCCCAGCCATGTCTTTGACTGCTCTTGGACCTCCAGTCCACCCAAGGAACGTTTCTACAAAGAAAGCCCAGCAGGAACTCATTAGCATATTAGGTCACACCCCATGCCTTCCCTTGGCTTGCCCAGGCATCCTGCGGCTGCAGGGAGCCTGGGCAAGCCATCCCTTGGAGGGGAGGTAATTTAAATTGCTTTCCTTTTGCTTGTTTGGGTGCCCTGTGGCTGCGGGGAGCCCAGGCAAGCTGGCCCCTGTACAGGCTGGGGAAGGCACAGGGAGGCATTTAAATGCCTCCTGATCCTTCCGCCCCCCCCCGGCCCGCCCGCCTCAGAGTCACCCGGGGGGGTCACTCTCCAGGCCTTCCCCCTGTAGCCACACAGGAAGAGGTTTTGGCTGTAGTGGGCGTGGCCAACTCTGAAGCCAGCTGGAACTTTGTTCCTGTGAGTTCCTCCCCAAAAATACCCCTGGTTGGGACTATTTTTCAAACAGGCCAGCCTGCACTGGGAGCTAAGGGTGGAGAGGGGGCCTGAGAATCAGATGGTGGCTGTGAGCAGCTCTGCAAATATGAATGGAGCCAAAAATGTCTGGCCTGAAGCCTCTCAGAACATCTAGTTCAGCAATGGGGGAGCCCAAGAAAGCTGGGGGCCTGAACCCCTTGATGAGACCATGGGCAGGCCCAAAATGACAACTTTTTACCCCCTGTTGATTAGAGGTGGAGCTGCAAAAACAGCTGGATCCTAACCAAGATCCTTAGTGACATTTAGAGGATTTATTTATATTTATATTTATATTTATTTAGAGGGTTTCATAGTTTTTCTGTATGCTAGGGTGGGGTGGGATTTGGATATAGTCTGTTGTGGGAAGGTTAGGTAGTTGATGGGAGTTTAGATTTAGGTTAGATTTTGGACTGGGTAGAGTTTAGTTGTTTGTAAATGGAAGCTGCTGTATTAACTGTATTTTTTGTCTTTAGGTACTTGGTATTTGGGGCTACTGGTTCATGGGGGTGGGAAGGGAGAGGAGAATTGGATGGCTCCAGTTGACATTGGGAGTGCCAGTTCCAGGCTGGGGATCCCAGTGACTGGGGTGGAGGGAGGTGTGGTGGTGGGACAACTTTATCACATGTTCACCACATATGAAAAAAATGAACCAACATTTATTTATTTACATTTCCAACAATCATTTGGTAGGTCAGGATAAAATTTAGCTAATTTATCTGGAGTAATATGCCATCTGTAAAACATTTTTTATATAAGTCCTCTGTCAGTCTCAAACATGGGGGTTTCTCCTTCAGGGTACTCCCCATTCCAAAGATGTGGGCCTGGTGTGGGATACTGAGGAGAGTCTAGATGTCTGTCTGGTGTATCAACCACCTAGCACTCCAGCAGACAGCCTGCTGAACCTGCTGGAGGTGGTAGCAGTTTAGGCCTTGGAGTTCCCAAGATTGATAGTTCCTGAGATTCATAGTTGATAGTGCTGCCTCTTTGCAAAATTTGGATCTACTATCTTCCATGGCAGCACTAGTTTCAGGTGCCACACATCAAGCAGGCCGCACACTGGACTTGATCTTTGGTATGGGGATGAACATAGATCTGATTGCTAAAGATGAAGTATTGTGGTCAGATCACTTTGCTCTGAGTATCCCTGCCCCCTCCTGTCTAGGCAGTGAGTAGATTTATGCTTGTTCATAGTGACTAATGGATCTGGTTGGGTTTCAGAATGCTCTGTGGGATCTGATGATCCCTGGAGATTCATTGGATGAACTGATAGAGAGTGGAATTCCCACCTCTCTGAAGCCATCAATGAAATTGCTCCCTGACTTTCGGTCTCCACTCTCAGTCTAAACTGTCTCCCTGATAACACTCCAGAACTCAGGGAGAGGAAATGGGAGCTTAGATGATTAGAGTATGCCCCTACCTGCAGCCAACCAAGTCTGCAGCAGGAGGGCTGCCTTTGCCTCCTCATAAGGAGATGAGTCAGGGCTGCAAACTGCAGCCGGGTCCCAGTTGGAGGCAGAGCCGGCACCTCCCTAATGGCTGGCTTCGCCCCTCCCAGCTCAGTCTTCACCTCATGCTCAGTGAGGTCTCAGCAGCCTGGCCTGCCTTTGAGGCCTTGGGCCCATCTTCATTGGCAGTGGTGGCAGGGAGACTCCAGTGGCAGCAAGGCTCAGGCAGCAATAGTGAGGCTCTGGCAGCAGTGGCAGGGCCAAGAGGTGACATAGAGACTCTGGTAGTGGCGAGGCATGGGCAGCGATGGTGAGGCTCCAGTGGTGGCAGGGCCCCAGAAGTGTCAGGGAGACTCTGGCGGTGGTGAGGCCCAGGTGGCAGTGCTGCAGAGGTGGCAGTGGGGTGACCTTTCAGCTGCGGGGAGCTGGGCAACCAGTGGCTTAGGCCGCAGGTGGCATTGGCTCTCCCATTGGGGGGGGCTCTTCATCTGCAGTGTCAGTTTGGGGGTGTGAGCCATGTATTCAGTGCCACCCCCCCTTTTTCCAGGGGAAAAAAAGTTCAATTCTCAGCCTGGGGGGAGGAGCAGATTGGCAAGGCTGCCTTGTTCTACCCCTCCCTTCACCAAACACCCCTCCCCAGCAACCACCTTTCTTGCTCCTGGCCCTGGTATCACCTCGACAAATAACCTTTATTGCTCTTAAGAAAAGGAGGGGTTGGGGTGCCTGTAATCTTCCCTTCCCTTCCCCCCCTCCTGTCAGGCTTGCTAACAGGCCTCTAGAAGCCTGCTGTCAGGTTCAAAAGCAAGTAGGTCCAAGCATTCTCGTTCAAAAGAAAGGCTTTATTGGAATACAGTGCTAAAACCCACAGTTGAGGGTCATTGTCAGGAATGGGGGGCAAGAGCAATGCAAGCAGAGTTATAGTATGATGCATAATTGCGACTAGCGAATGAACTGTAAGCGCGCGCGCGGGAAACTCCCGGCGGGAGAATTACTACATGAGCGGGAGACGACTCCCCCCTCCCTTCACCTTCACAGGACTAGAAAATTCTCATCAGCTCAAGAATAGCCCAAAGCCTACATTCAAGGCCACCGTGATAAGAGAAAGTGGCAGGGAAGAAGCTCCCACGTTACTGCCTGCATACCTACGCAAGCACAAAGCGGAATAGGGAACACAGAACAATGGACTCAGTGAGAATCACCAAATAGACATTTCTGACACCTGCCTTGGGTGGGGTGGCCATTTTGGGAACAGTTCTTAAGGTGGCCATTTTAAAGCTCTTTAGGTGGCCATTTTCTATCAGTCCTTTAGGTTGCCATTTTATTTTAAAAAAATAAAAAGACAAGGAAAGGGAATGGACAGACAGGAGCCTGTATATAGGCTAGTATAAGGAAAGCCAGCATTTTGGAAGGTGGAATTTGACCACCTTAAACCCACCAGGATGGTGTCTATGAAGGGCCATGGCAGGTCCAAGGGGAAGGGGCCTGCGCCAAAGGTCCCCAAGCAGGTGGTGAGAGCAGCTTCTTCTTTGTCAGAGGATGAGGGTGGTTGAGTGGCAGAATATTCTGGCTAGGCTGGCCACTCTTGAGCAAGTGAAGGGAGTGGGCACAGCCCCATCCGAAAAGATTGCAGTTGGGTCTAGGCAGCAAAAGGATAGTCAGGCCAAGAAGAAGAAGTTTCGGGAGGAGGTGCTTAAGCAGCTTTTTTCTCTTGACTGTAGCCTTGGCGATGCTGTCAGTATGGATACTGGGACATCTGGAGCGACAGTCACAGAGGACAAGGATGTGACAGTGATTGAGGTTGTTGATGTGGAACAGCCAGGTCCTAGTGGTAAGTGGGATCCTGCATTGCAGCAGGGTATGGTTTGGCCTTGGGGACTTTGAGGTCCAGTGGCTGATGCCAGGCCTACAGCAGCCTCTCAGTCGGGTGCAACACCTGGCTCTTCTAGTTCTGGACAGCCATGTGCTTGGGGCCCTCATTGTCTGGCCCCCAGGGGAGCATTTCCTTCTCAAACACTGGGCATGCTCTGCGAGCCCATGGTGTGGCTGCTCCCCCCACTCCGGGTGAACACTTATACTGCGGCATCAGCTACAGCAATGCCCTTCAGTGATATTGCTCTGCCATTAGGTGATTGCCTTTGTCAGCAACACAGGAGAAGTTTTGTAGAGAGGACTTTATTGACCTCTTTAGCCTTATCAGGATCTCGAGAAAAAGGATACAGAGGACCTTGATGACAAGGATAAACAGATCCTTAAAAGACAGAGGTTGGACAGGACCTGGGCAAACTGGCTCCCTAGTTTTGTGATTTATGCTGACGTGATCTCATGTTCACAGCCATGGAGGGCCACAGTTCTCTTTCAATATTTAAACATCATATATAAGGGTTATATGGGCTTTTCTGGCCTGGCATGGTTGATATATGATGGAGAATTTAGAATGCGAGCTGCCATACATCCGGCACTTCCATGGGACAGAGTCCATCCTCACCTTTGGCTGCAAGTCATGTCCCCAACCAGACTCAATTCAAGGAACCACTCCCATAGTGGACAATTGGTACAGCGATTGCAAGCAGCTTTGGTTTCCTGTGGTTCCACAGGGCAGGTGGTTCAACTTCACTTGCTTTGTTGGGAATTTGGTTCCCAGGGGGTCTGCAGCAGGAAAGTCTGCCTTTATAAACATGAATGCCCCTTATGTGGGGGACCCCACTCATTCACAGCATGATCCAAGGGGAAACCCCATAGGAATCAGTGACAAATGGGGGGAGGTAGCTCTTTCCCTGCTGCAGGAAAAGGGTCAAAGCCCACTAAAGCTGAAGATTCTTGAAGCCCGGCTACAGTGGTACCCCAAGAGGGAAGATAGTGTTTATTTGTTGGAAAGTTGGGTTTCAGATTTCTTTTCATCGCCTGAGGGCCCCATATTCCTATTCATGGCTCATAATTTCCAGTCAGTGAAGGGCATGGAGGGGGTGGTTAGGAAAAAGACTGAGAAGGAAAGAGCTGAAGGCCCCTTTTCGTCTTTTTTTTTTTTAAAATATTGGCATCCAGTTTTTATTTTCATTTAAAGCAAATTCATATTTAGCCACACATAACTTGTATACCAGTTAATTTAACACTTTGCAGTCATAATTCAGTGGGTTGACTCTGTGAGCTGGCCAGGAACATAAGTGTTCCAGAAGAATAAATTCATGAGGACCCTGTGTGTGTGCAAATCTGTGACTCTGACCTCCTTCAATGCGGAGCCCTTGAATATGGTCACTATTGCACAGCAAAATACATGTGGGTGGTTTCAGGCAAGTAGCTGTGTTAGTCTGTAGCAGGACAAAATCTGAGTCTAGTAGCACCTTAAAGACCAACAAAATTTTCTAGGTTCAGGTGGATGGCCATGTTTATATGGTTACCATTTAACATAATGAAGATGTTTTAACAGACCCAAAGACCAAACAAGAATAACAAGCTAAGTCTACATGGTCACCATTTGTTTGGATTCAATTTCGGGGGTGGGGGGAACATAGAAGCAAACAGATATGCTTGAAAGGAGACAAATGGAACGTAACAACAGGATCTCAGTTAATTACTCTTAGTAGTTCACAATTAAGAAGATACATCAGTCTCCAATTTTGACATATCTATTTTAAATTTGGAGACAACTTGTTCAACATCTAAGTTACTGTTGAATGTGTTCCTATTAACTGCAGGAAGGTGAGTGGCCACAAGGGGCAGCAGGGCTTTTTCTGTGGCTCTACCTAATTTGTGGGATTTCTTTCCTACCGCTGTATGTCTGCTGCCTTCTGTGTGTAAATATATTTTTGTGTAAAGATTTTTACTTTTCAGGAAGAATAAAGAAACAAAGAATAACTTATAGAACAAAGAAAAGTCAACAATCAACAAGCCTGACGTCCATACTCATTACTTTCACTTACATTTGTCTAAATGGAATCTATACTGTATACACACGTTTCATTTTTTAGTTGTCATATTGAGAGCTTATAACCTATTTTTAACGTTCCTAAGAACCATTTATAAACTCTTGCCCAGTTTTTTTCAAAGATTTCGTCTTGTTTTTAATGTAATTGTAAAGTCAGTTTATCCATTTCTGCCGTTTACAATAATTTGTAGATTATTTCTTCTTTTGATGGGACTTCTTCCTTTTCCCAATATTTTGCATATAAAATTCTAGACATAGTTATTACATGTATGAGTATATATGCATCTGGTTTCTTAAATGTCTCTGGTACTACATTTAATAAAACCGTTCTGGTAGAAATGGTACAGTTGTATCTAATATCTTTTGCAATATCCCATGAATCCATATCTAATTTTTTTTATATAAAAGTTTTTATATAAAAAGATCTTTTTATCTCTCCCCATGTTTTCAATAGGGCATCTCTAAGGATGTGCTGCTTAAAGTATGTATGCGTATCATGCTTATCGTACCACAGAAAGGCTTGACAACCCAGTAGCATGTCATGACCCTCTAATTTCAGCAATCTTGAATTTTGTAAAGTAATTCATTCTTTAATCCAAGACAAAGTTACAGCCTGGTAGTATAGGTGCCAATCTCTTGAAGGGTGGTTTGCCTGGGGGAACCCATGGGGGAGGCCATAGACCCCTCTGTGGAGGCCCATTCCTCCTGGCCTCCCTCTACCATCAACTTGGAGTCTGGCCCCATGCCCAGCAGCAGGCTCAGGGGGTCCACCCTCTGGCGGAGTCAAATTGAGGTGTGACTGATGCAAGTGCCTCTGTAGAACACTAGTGGTTAAGTGATGTGGATCTCTCCCCCGACAAACATGTACCCTGCACACCTGGCACTCCACCACACAGGGATCACTGGGTGGGATGCGGAAGTACTTTCATGCAGCAGACTGAAGCCATGCCCCCACACCCATCAGCAGTGCAGTTTTCAGGCATAACCATTTCCTGGACTCAGACCCTGAACTAATGGGGGGGTACCAATATTTGAGGGACAGGCAGGCAATTGCAGCCACAAATCCCTAGGCACAGAACAGGATGACACGCTTCGGCCATCATCACCACCCTTGCCACTAGCGATGGTGGTCTCCTCTCTCTCATGCGTACCATGCCCCTGTGGCCCTCCTCATCCAATGACCAAGGGCAGTCTGCAAACCTCCCTCAGGAAATTGTTAGAGAGTGGGGTGCCCACTTTCCAGGCCAGAGAGAGAAGTCTGAGCTGAGGGACTTCAGCAACTCTGGGAGGTGGGATGCAGAAAGGGGAGAAGACCCACAGCCTGTGCCCAGGGGACTTTGCCACCTCCCTGCCCAAGAAGGTGGTTTGAGACTTGGTCACCAAGGGTTCAAGGGGGGCAAGAGGGACCTCTGAGATGAAGGACTTCAGCAACCCAGGGAGGCAGGGTGCAGAAGGGGAGAAGACCCACAGCCTGTGCCTAGGAGACTTTGCCAGCACCAGCTCCCTGCCCCAGGAGGTGATCTGAGACTTGGTCACTGAGGGGCAAAGGGGGGGGAATAGAAGGAACTCTGAGGTGAGGGACTTCAGCAACCCAGGGAGGCAGGGTGTAGAAGGGGAGAAGACCCACAGCCTGTGCCCAGGGGACTTTTCCAGTGCCAGCTCCCTGCCCCAGAAGGTGGTTTGAGATTTGGTCACCAAAGGGCGGGGGGGGGGGAGAGAAGGAACTCTGAGGTGAGGGACTTCAGCAACCCAGGGAGGCAGGGTGCAGAAAGGGAAGAGAACCCACAGCCTGTGCCCAGGGGACTTTGCCAGCACCAGCTCCCCGCCCCACCTCCATGGAGCCAGGGAGAAAGCCCTGTGATGGGATGGTATCTCCAATGATTATAAAAAAGCAGCTGGTGCCTCAACATATCTAATATTCTCCAGTGCCAAAACGTTTGGATCACTATTAATATCATTCTGGTGCTTCGTGTCAAATACCCGTTGTTTTACCAGTGCTTTTGCCTGGTCCTGTCCCATTACAAGGAGGGTCTGAGTGGACAAGCCTAAAATTCTCAGTGTGTGGTGGACCACCATTAACCGGGGAGATAGAAAACGGTCTCAAAGGATTAAAGATGTTAGTCCTTTAAGACGATAGTTTAACTTGAGCTACAATATAATGGAGGTGACTTACTCTAGCCTCTATTTTGATCAATCCAGATTCTAGGTGCAAGCCTGTGTTAGAAACACAAATGAGCAATCTAAATATCTCTCTTAAAATTTTTGATTGAACTCTCTCTAGCGGGATAAAGGTGGAAGATGGTGGGCCGGTTATTGTTCCATACAACAGCTAGGATATAGTTTTAGTCTGACAGAGTTTAATTGCTACAGGAATGTATTGCCCTCCTTTTAGGCAGAATTTTTTTTTAATGTCCTGCACTGATTTTTGTACAATATCGGCCACAAAATCATGATGAGCTTTCCTAGTTATTTACTGTGTTGCTGATTTTATTTGGTTTTACTGATGTATTTATGATGTATTTTAATTATGAATTTATGTACATTGCCCAGAACCCTGTTCTTTGGGGGAGGGTGACCTAAAATTGAATTTAATAAATAAATAACCTGTTGTAAAAATCAATTTGGACAAGTTGCCTCCATTTTAAAAAAGTTCTCTCTCCATATTACGAGATTTTTTCCCTTGTATTTACAGCTACTTGCAGCTAGGTGTTCCTCATGGAATGCATAACAATTACTCGGTGCTGTATCTTTGCAGTCTCAGCAAAAGTCACAATTTCTAATGGCAAACTATCTCAATCAGGGTCTGGAATCCATTTTGTTCAAAGATGGAGGCTTTCACTAGGCCAATTCAAGGCCAAAAGGTTAACACAAGTAAAACACTATTATATGTTTTTATGAGAAGGAAAAGTGTTTTGTGTACTCATCTGAAATAAGCAGTAAAGTCATTCCATCTATGCATGTATATGACTCACAATCATAACATTAATTGATTTGTTCCTGAGTCAAAAGAAGAACAAATAATGATATAAAGCACAGGCCTCTTGTGCTAGCAAAAGCTCTGCTGTCAGAAGACGGAAGAAGGGAAATTTTATCCTAATTCCCTACCCACTTTGCTGTGGCTTTTCTTTTTAGTGCCTCCCCCAATCCTTAGAAGTGCCTCTGCTTCCTCGAATCCCTTATACTTATGGCTCATAGGGTACAACACAAAATATTTGGATAACTATCCACATAAAACCTATGTTTTCCTTGTGTGATGAAAATACATGTTTCTTTGGGGTTCCTCATCATATGAAGAGAGCTCTACAAAGCATATAGGTTATGTGAAAAGGCTCAATATAAACATTCTCCTAAACATGTAGGGGTGATATACCAGTGGGGGTGATATACCGGGGGGTGATGTACCAGTGTCATTGTCCACAGATGTTCAAGTGAAGTGTGAACATGACTTAAAAGTTTGAAAGTGATGAAAATCAACTCCAAGAATTTCCTTTTTCTTTTGATCTGTTTCAGAAAAGCTTAGCAACTCATTACATGTAATTTGGTATATAAAAGTAGGATTTGGTTTGCAAGTGGGTGAGCAAAAATGAAAAAAAAAAATGGAGCTTGAATATGAGATTTTAAGTGCAAGAATTATCTAAATGTAGAGGCCATCAAGGTCACTTGTGCTAAATGATTTAGGAAAATAAGAAAAAAATCACATTATTCATGCTATTAATCAAAATCCTAAAAGTGTTTCACATTGAAGGAGGAAAAGTATGTGCTTGTTTTATTTTGCATGAATTTGTTTCAAGATAAATAGCATTGTTACAAAAGAAATGGTCTATCACTTCTGAAAATAAATTATTACTAATATATTAGTGCATCTATCTTTTATTTCCCTGGTCCACAGGTATGGACTAATTCCTGAAGTTCCCTATTGTTAGACTGTGAATTATGTGTCTGTTCAACATGAGTATTTGGTCTGATAAAATACATTAACTATGGAGTGCTGCATAATAGCCTATTTTGCCCATTATGTAGCAGTAATGGAAAATGCTTAGCAAAAATAATTTGTTATGCACTGAGAAGGTTTGTTTTTTGCACAAGAGAGTTATAACTGAGGAATGGTAAGTGACACAGTTTAGTGGGCCAACCAGAGATACAGAGAAGCTAACAATGTTGTCCCATGGCTTGTTAGCAGCTGTCCGTCTTTGTAAGATGGTAGGTTCACTTTATTCTTCTGGGTCAAAAGCAAGAGCAATGAGCTTTTCCCATGGTCTGTTGCAAAAGTCAGGCAAGTGATAGAGAGACACAGACTCGCCTGGCATCTCAGCCCCATGGAATACAATTGGAATTAACTTGGTGTGTAAGATTGCTGCCAGAGGTGTGCGCTGCCTGTCTACCTCTAACGCCTGCTCACTGCAGAGTTGCTTTTGTTTCTTTGATCAGAGTAAATTCACTTAGACTTTGTATTTTCAGATAGTAGCCTGTATGAAAGAAAATTATTTGGGATGGCTTGCTGTGTGGTAGTGGCATCATAGCCTAGTGTATTATTTTTGGGAAGTCTTGGCAAATCAAGTGGAGGCTATAAGAAATTGGTCACATTTTGAAAAACAGTGAGGAATATTGAAATAAAGGCTATATCCTAGGAATGGCCTCGAGAAGCAAAAGCCTTCACAAGGAACTGCTAATCAACATAACTATAAGCTGGGTCCAGACAGTATTTCATGCATTAGTCCACACAGGTCCCACGGTTCTGGGAATAAACTTTCTCAGGACTGGAAAAGAGATCTGGTGTGAGGCAAATGAGAGCAAATTCTGCAACCCTCAGCACCTTCTACTGACAGAATACTGGATCCAATCTTATTTAATAAGGTAGATTGGCACATTGTCTCCTGAATCAGACAGAGTCAGTGCCCCTTGGGAGGGAAGAATCATGTGCATACACCTTCCTAGATAGATAGATGTGCTTCTCTAGATAGAAGGTATTCATGGCACTAAAGCCAAGCATCTGTTTGCCATGGCCCTTCTTCAAATAAGGCATGAGCCCCAATTGGTTGGCTGAAATAATGCTTTGATAAATCTTGGTGGTTGGTTTTGAATGTGTGAGGGCATGTGTGAAGGGGGTTTGAGAATCTTATGTTCTAATAGTCACATGTGGGTGGATCTGTGGATACCTAAATCCACAGATTGGGCCTGCACTGGTAGAAAACAGTTCTGCAAACTTGGGGGACCCATCAGGTTTGCAGAAAAATCTGAAATTATTAAAAATTACATGGGGGGTATATCCCCCCTAAAGAGCATAGTCTCTGTGTGAGCAGACAATGCACCTACCTCCTCCTCTTCTTGGGGGGGGGCAGAATTGTCACTAATGGTAGAAGGGGTGACTAGGAGCTGCCGTGGGCCAGCAGCATGGCTAATGATGGGGGTGGCTAGGAGCCATGGCAGGCCCAGGATTGTCTCCATTGGTGGGGCTGGGAGCCACACTGGGCTTGGCAGCAAGGCTGATGATGGATGGGGTGGCTGAGAGCCACAGCAGGCCTGTCAGCATGGCTGATGAGGTGTGGCTGGAAGCTGTGGCAGCAGCAGAAAGCTATGGGAGAAGGCTATGGGAGAAGAGATCTCATGCAAGTATCATGGGCCCTTTTGTGTGTGCCTCATCTCTTCCAAATAGCTAGTCTTTTCAGATTGTTCAGATAGCTTGTGTACTTTATTTTTACCTGCTCTCTCTTCTGCTATACATTCTCTCTTCTGTCTTCATACATTTCTGAAATTGCATGAGTAACATATTGTGCATATAAGATGTGTCATATTTTGATTGAGAATAGATCTTATAAATAGGCATGCTAAAAATAAGCAATAGCTATTCCTGCACAACATATATTTTTGTCCTTGTGTTTCAAGATATGTTTTGCAAACTAGGATTCCCATAAGAGTAGAATGTGAATATGAGACTCACCTCCCCTGTGATCTGAGGGACAGCAGAACAGAACATTTAGTTCCATAATGTACTTTGAGTTTGCTTCAACAAAATATTTTTAGTGAAATTATACCTTATAAATCACAGATTATGATCATGCTAAATATGTGCTCCACTGTCGGAATGAATGAAATTATTTGTTTGAGCAAGATTTTTTTTAATCTTTTCATATTTTGGTTATCTAGTCATTTTAAGTTTTTATCATCAACTTTATTTTATTAAGAAGAAGAGATTGGATTTATACCCTGTCCTTCACTACCCAAAGGTGTCTCAGAGCGGCTTACAAACTCCTTTCCCTTCCCCTCCCCACAACAGACACCCTGTGAGGTAGGTGGGGCTGAGAGAGCTCTTGACAGAAACTGCTCTTTTTTTCAAGAACAGCTGTACCAGAACTATGGCTTGCCCAAGGTCATCCAGCCAGGTGCAAGTGGAGGAATGGGGAATCAAACCCAGTTCTCCCGGATTAGAGTCCGTGCACTTAACCACTGCACCAAACTGGCTCTCGTGTGTGGTATGGTGGTTACCCTGCCCAAATAGATTCTGGGAAGACCAGGTTTGAATCTCCACTCTGTCATTAAAGCTCACTTGGTGATAGTGTTTACAACTCTGGGTTGGGGAATTCCTTGAGATTTGAAGCAGAGGGTAGGACAGAATTTGAGAAGGGGGGGTCAGTGGGGTATAATTCCATAGAATTTACCCTCCAAAGTAGTCATTTTTTTCTGGGGAAATTATTTCTGTCACCTGGAGATCAGTTGTAATTCCAGGAAATCTCTACTTGGTGACCTTGGGTGCAACCTAAGTCTCTCTGGATCCCTTCTGGGAAGAATAGTGGACTATAAATGAGGCTAAATTAGCTGCATGTTGATATGCTTTTGTCTGGCTTGTTCCATTGATGATTTTGGTTACCCTCTGATATTGAGAGGACTTGAGAGATTTGCAAGCCTCACCTGGGTGTCAGTCAGGCCTCCAGGAAATGAAGATATTGTAACAATTTGAAACCTTCTGCTATCCCATTGCAGAACCTTTATCCATTAACAAAGCAGCAATAATAACAACATGTAATCCAAAATTATTAGAAACCATATTTGGTTTTTTTCCTGTCAGAGAACTTGTTTCTCCATATATAACACTTTCAGATGCCTTTCCCGAAGGAAGGAAGGAAGGAAGGAAGGAAGGAAGGAAGGAAGGAGGGAAGGAAGGAAGGGGAGGGGAGGGGAGGGGAGGGGAGGGAGAGAGAAAGAAAGAAAGAAAGAAAGAAAGAAAGAAAGAAAGAAAGAAAGAAAGAAAGAAAGAAAGAAAGAAAGAAAGAAAGAAAGAAAGAAAGAAAGAAAGAAAGAAAGAAAGAAAGAAGGAAGGAAAGAAAGAAAGAAGGAAGGAAAGAAAGAAAGAAAGAAGGAAAGAAAGAAAGAAAGGAAAGGAAAGGAAAGGAAAGGAAAGGAAAGGAAAGGAAAGGAAAGGAAAGGAAAGGAAAGGAAAGGAAAGGAAAGGAAAGGAAAGGAAAGGAAAGGAAAGGAAAGGAAAGGAGGGCCTTACAGTGACATCTGGAAAAGACAATAATGCTACGGAAAGCTGAAGGTGTTGAGAACTAGTAAAGGCCTAACTAGTTAGTTCTTGACATCACAAAACTGGTTAATTTAAACTTTGGTTCCCTTTAATTTCTATTCCTATTAATATTATATTTCTCTCTATGAAGCTGTAACTGCTGGTTTGCTGTGGCATCAGGGCAAAAAGTCAATTACATAAGGAACAGAGGTTGGCTCAGATATAAACTTTGTTGGTATTGTCCTTCTTTAATTTTTGTATCTTGTTGCCTTGGATTATTTTGCTCTGGGTTTTTGTTGGCTGGGAGAATTTATTTGGCGTCTGAACCTTGGACCCTGTGCTTTAAGCCTAAAAGGTAACATCTCACTGAAGGAACCTTGTTTGTGCAGTTATTTAGTTTTAGCAAGTTAGATTTTTTTAAAAAAATCTTGTCTTGCTATTTTTACCACTTTTAAATTGTATATTGCTGCATGTTATTTAATAAACATCCTTAATTATACCTGGTGTGATATGATTTGGGGCTTTGAAAACTGAAATCAGTACTTGGCCTTTTGGCTATAGGCTACCTGAGTAATTTGGTTTTGTGACTCACCCACTGAGCATTCTACCTTGCAGGGTTGATTTTGGCCTTATATCCATGGAAGCTGGAGGATTTGTCCCTTTGGTTTCCAGTCACAAATAGACAGGAGATTGGTGGCTGTGTACCCTGGATACTAAGGTTTTACTTTCTAGTATTTAGGGATTTTGTATTCCCCTAAGATGCCTAGAACCCTTTTGCCTAGTTTTATACCACCATTCCCAAGAAGGCTGGTTAAGGCCTTCTTGATAGAAGGCAGCAGTAAAAAAATGAGATGGATTGACTGAATATATGAATCTGCCTTATACTGAATCAGACCATCAGTCCATCAAAGTCAGTATTGTCTACTCAGATTGGCAGTGGCTCTCTAGGGTCTCAGGCTGAGGTCTTTTGCATCATCATCTCCTACCTGATCTTTTTAACTGGAGATGCTGGGGATTGAACCTGGGACCTTCTGCATGCCAAGCAGATGCTCTACTGCTGAGCCATGCCCCTCAGTTTGCAAAACCTGAATAAGGTAGGTCATTGTGGAGGTCATTAATTTGTAGGGTTGTCGTAAGTTGGAAGTGACTTAATAGCATTTAAATGTGTGTATGTGTGTGTTGTGCCATTATAAGCCCATTAGTAATAGGTTTATAGTTAGTACTGGGTTTGGTAATGTACTGCTAAACTCATTGCCCTCAACTGCCTTAGAAGAGTAGTCAGCAACCATGAATTCTGTCTTTACAGCTTTTCAGTTACTTCAGTGTTATTTCTGATTCTGAAACACACACACACACATATGCAGATATCCAGGACATGAAAACATCAGAGTTGGTACAGTAGAATATGGCAGCTTAAAGTGGAAATCCTATGCAATCATAAACTGCTATGAACACAATAAAATGTATTTCTGAATAAACATGCATGAAATCGGGCTGTATATAAGGTGGCCAGACCCCTCAGTGGAGGTAGGGGTCCCCCTCTGCCAGGCCCTGCCCCTAGCTGCTGATCAGCTGGCTGGTAGGAGGGAGATTTGCCAGTAGAAAGAGGAAGGCCCAGGCCATGTTGCTGGCATTGCACAGGAAGTGATGCTGTGGTATTTGGGCAAAAAAAATATGCTAGAAGTTGGTTTTACCATAGAGATTTTGCCCAGACATCAGAGAATCACCTGGAAGTCGCTAGCATGATTACATCACTTCCTGTGCAATGCTGGTGACATGGCTTGGACTTTTCTCTTTCTCCTGGATTATAACAGACTCCGTAAATCAGTGGATATTGTACCACTGAAAACATTAACCTTCTGGATTTCTCCATCTACATAAAGGGCTTGATCCAGCCAAATTTTCCACTCATAGAAAGGAAAAGAGAGGTTCCCCTTTGGCCAGTAAGGGGCTATACTGAGTATCTTGGGACCTGTATCAACAAAAGCCATGTGTTATGGGGACTGTAATAAGGAGTGCAATTGAGTGAGACTGAGAAAAAATGTGTGCTGGATCTAACCAATGTAGTTGTGGTATGACCTTGACTCTGTCCTGCTCACAATGTCAGCAGAGCTACAGTTCTGCAACCGGTAGGTTAGGGGTGGGGACTAATTTTCAATCACAAAGAATAGCAAGACAGTATGGTGTAATAGTTAAGAATGTCAGGCTAGTAGGTGGAAGACCTGGCTTTGAATCCCAACTTGTTCCATTGAAGCTTATTGAGTGACCTTGGGCCAGTCAAACTCTCTCAGCCTAACCTACCTCACATGGCTGTTGGGAGGATAAAATGGAGGAGAGCAGAATTATGTAAACCACCTTGGTCCCTATTAGGGAGGAAGCCAAGCATAAATGAATTAAAGGAATTAAATAAAAAGAATATACTAATGATTGTTTTGAAGTTCATCTGTGAGTTGAGTATGTTTGATGGCTGTGTCTGACCAGTAAGAATTCATATGTACAACTAAAGTTCTAGTAATGAGGATGCTGAATGGGATTTTTGTATTTGCAGTTGGTGACATTCAGCATAGTTGCTGGCTGGGTAGCTGCTGCTGCTAAAAGCTCACCAGTTTGCTTGCATTTTGTGTGTCCCATGGTCTTCATAGGCAGGTCATACATCATTTAAAAATCAGCTACATTTGGAGTGTTTGTAATGTTTTTGTATCTGCGCAGCTGGTGACATTCATTATGTCTTTGCATGATGTTTGGTGCATACTTATTATTTCTCCATGTGTCCTTTTGGAAAGAACCCTAAACTCAGGAGGTAGAAAATGCAAGGAACAGCATTCTACATCTCCGGGTGTTTCTTGTTTAAACTTTCCTTATAAACAAACAAAAAGTCACAAATGAATCTCTGCTTCTTTGATGAAATGTTTCTTTAAGATGTGCCCTTTAATAAATCTTGTCATTAACAGTACGTGCCCTTCTGGCAGAGGAGGAAGTCAACAGTTTTATTTTTTTCTGTAGAAAAGGCAAAGATCAAAGAACCAGAGAACAGTAGCATCTTATCCAATCTAGTTAAACAAAATCTCTTGAAACTGGTAGCTTGAAATCAATCCCACTAAAATGTCTGAAATACTGGTTTGTAATCATCTCTGCAGTTACTGATGTGCAAGGTCCATTCAATGAAAAGACATGTGCAAGCCGGCAACATTTAACAAGGTCAGTGTCATAAACCTCAACAAGTTTACTAAGCCATTCACACTCCCTCACAATTTCTATTAGTATATGCCTCTCATTAATGTAATATTTTCCCTCAATCATTGCACAATTTATTCACAGATGTTACTCTTTTGATATTTTTTTGTGTGTGATATAATGCTGTCAAAATGTAGGTAACTTTTTTTATGATTAACCAATAATCCTAATGCCATAACTAAACATTTCAGCTGAGCAGAACTTGGACCAGTTTTTCAAGTTCTAGATTACTGTAGTACCAGAAGAGTAAATCACGTGGGCAAATCTGGTGATATTTTACTTTCCATATAGGAGTTCTTTAAACTCAGGTGACGTACGTGAGCAATGACTCATGAAAGCTCATACCCCACCACAAATTTTGTTAGTCTTTAAGGTGCTACTGGACTCTTACTCTTTTCAGGTGATGTAATGCAACTGGGAAAATAAAGTATCATTATTCCCATGTTCTATATTTGACCTTATGTTTCCAATGTGGCCAGAATGGTGTAGGATGGAGCCAGAAGTGAATGGCAGCCAGACTGGGGAAACATTCAACTTTACATTCTTGGTTCTTTTAAGGTTCTCTTTAAATTATCTTCATTCTTTCAGCATGATTGCTTTTTTTCAAAAACTGGAATTGGCTGTTTTGCTGAGTTTTATTCAACTGTGTTACACCTGTCATTCTTAATACCTTTTATGATTACACAATTCATTGAAAAAGTACAAAATATAGATGTAGAATATACTTTTCATTTTTAGCATTCATTACTTTTCTAATTGATTGCAATGTCTCCTGTGTAAATTATGTCAATTTTCTCTGGTTTTAGGATGGAAGGTGTATTACCAAGAGATTACTACCAATAATTTACAATAGTAAGGAAACACTGGTTACATTCTGAGTCACCAAGATCACAAAGAATGCTTATTAGCAAATTGAGGGCGGGGGGGGACTACTTTTAATTCCTAAATGCCAAACTACAATCATCAATGCCAATTTTAATTTTTTTCCTGTCAAAATTTGTCTGTAAACTAAACATGTTTGGTAGCTACAATTTTGGCATACAGGTTAAAAGAATCATCAATATTTGAATCAAACCCACAAGACTACAATTCCATGTCATTTATTCATAACGGATCAATAACCTATATATTATTCCAAAACAAAGTCTCTTCACTCATGCCTTATGTTTGAAATTGTTGCTCTTCAATGCATTTAATCAGTGAAACATATAAATGAATAGTAAAATATATTGATCCTATTTTTATCCCAGCCTACCTCCAAGGAGCTCAGAGAAGCATTTATTGTTCCCCAACCTTCTTATACTCATAATAACCATACAAGATACATTAGTCTGAAAGTGACTAGCTCAGAATCCCCCAGTGAGCATCATGGCAGGATGAGATTTAAATACTGGTCTCCTGAGTCATATTCCAACCCCTAACCCTAATTACATGATATAATTTTATTACATGTAGTAATGGATAAACTTGCTGGGATTTGCCTAAATTTAAAGTAATTTTTCCAAGTCTTTGAAGTCTTAGAAAATGAAATTCCTCCTTCAGCCCCCAACTCTAAACCTTAAGAACAAATGTAGACTCTAGTGGCACCTTTAAGACCAAAAAAAGTCATTTATTCATAATGAAAAAGTATGCATGCACACAAAAGCTCATACCTTGAATAAACCTTTCTTGGTCTTTAAGGTGCCACTGGACTCTAAATTTGTTCTACTGCTTCAAGCCAACATGGCTGATGACCTGGAACTATCTAAACCTTGAGGTTACTGTGCTTTCCCTTCCTACTTTCAAAAATGTTTCAGAGACTTACATTTCTAACAACTCCTCAAATCTAAGGCACTGTTGTCACAGTATTCTAGGTGCTCTAAAATAAAATGGGAGAGAGGGAGAAAACGCTTATTTTTACCACTCTCCCACCCAATCACTGGGTAAATCTGGAAGAACTGAATGGATTGCGGGTGAAAGGAAGTAATGAATACTACAGGGAGAAACCCTAATATGAGCCAAAACAAACTTAACTGTAGTATTCAACTAGGAGTAAGGCCCATTGTGGGAAGAAATACAACGAGTTCTAGAAGGAAGCTCCAGTTGAGTGTCCTGGCTGTGGCTGGTGGGCAGATGAGGGAAGGGGGAAATAGAGGGAGACAAGCCATGTTTATTTCCTTCTGCTTAGCTATAAGGCAGGGCTGTCTCAAGTCATTTGCTGCCCCAAATGGGTAGTATGGGAGGACAGCCTCATGGTAACAGGTATGGTTCCCTCCACCCCTGACTTATGTTGATCTGGGGTTATACAGTGGCAGCTAAGGTAGAAAAGCACCTTCTCCTATGCCATGTCTTCTGGGTTCCAAGGATCTGGAAAGCGGTTCCATAACTAGTTACAGGGTTGTCAACTTTGGGTTGGGAAATACCTGTAGGTTTGAGGGGTAGAGCCTGAGGAGGGCAGGGTTTGGGGTGTGGAGGGACCTCAGCAGGGTATAATGCCATAGAGCAGCCATTGTAATAGCCGGGAGATTTTATGTAGGGGAAATGATGTTCTGTGGCTGAGGAACACCGTGATTTCTGAGAGATCTCCAGGCCCCACAGGAAGACTGGCAACTCCAGTGACTGTTTAAGGGAAGATTGGGATGTGTATTTTACCTCAGGACACATTCAATGACTCCCCAACAGCAACAACAAACTGTTTACAATGTTAGAGGCAAAGGCCAATCAGGCTGCATAATGACCTCTGTGTTCCAACTGGCTATTGGGGGGGGGGGAACAGCAAACTGTTTAGCATATTGGAGGTGAGACTCAGGCAATGCAGCCAATGGATAGAGACAGCTTCTGAATGACAGATCAGGGAGTCAACTGATATGGGAGCATATGGAATGTTATTTATTTATTTATTTATTATTTGGATTTCCCACCCCCCCCCAAAGGCCCAGGGCAGCTCACAACAGGGCACATATGCTTTAAAACACATTAAAACAGTATAAAACCCAACGGGACAAATAGAACAAACATTCAAATTTAACATCATATTAAAAACAAGATGGGGTGGATTGTAATCCCTGACAGCCAAACAATAGATTGCCATCCCCACTCCTTCCTGGGCTGCCCCGCACCAAAGATGGCAGTGGTGTGATGGCACAGGGCTAACAATGATGGAATAGCGATGGCAGAATAGTAATGGCGGCGGCTCCTAAGCATAGGCCTGGCAGAAGAGCTCCATCTTACAGGCCCTGAGAAACTGAGCAAGGTCCCACAGGGCCCAGATCTCCTCTGGGAGCTCATTCCACCAGGTAGGAGCCACCACCAAAAAACCCCTGGCTCTAGTGGCAACAAATTTCATGTCCCTGGGGCCTGGAATTTCCAGGAGGTGTTGACTCCCTGACCAAAGTGCCCTTGGGGGAACATATGGGGAAAGGCGGTCCCTCAGATAGGCCGGACCCTGGCCATACAGGGCTTTAAAGGTCAAAAACAGCACTTTGAAGTGAATCCGGTAGGCTATTGGCAGCCAGTGCAGCAATTTCAGCATAGGCTGAATGTGATCCCTCCTAGAAAGACTCATCAGCAGCCTGGCTGCAGCATTCTGCACCAGCTGCAGCTTCCAGATTTGCAACAGAGGCAGCCCTAAGTAGAGAGCGTTACAGTAGTCTAGCCTCGAGGTGACCATTGCATGGATCACAGTGGCCAGGTCATCGCGGTCAAGGAAGGGGACCAACTGCCGAGCCAGCTGGAGATGGTAAAAGGCCAACTTGGCAGTGGCTGCTATCTGGGCCTCCATCGTTAGAGAGGAGTCCAGGAGCACCCCCAAACTCCTAACCTTCGACGCTGGCACCAACGGCACCCCATTGAAGGTCGAGAGAGGGAGCCCCAACCCTGAACCAATCCTACTCAGGCCCAGGACCTCCGTCTTTGCCGGGTTTAGTTTCAACTGGCTCAGCCTGGGCCATCCAGCCACAGCCTGTAACACCTAATGCAGGTCATCTGGGGCAGAGTTCGGCCGGCTGCCCAACATCAGATAGAGCTGGGTATCATCTGCATATTGATGACACCCAAACCCACAACTCCGGGCAATCTGGACGAGGGGGCGCATGTAGATGTTAAACAACATCGGGGACAGTACAGCCCCCTGAGGCACCCCACACTCAATGGGGTGTCTCTGAGACCACTGATCCCCTATCACCACCCTCTGTCCCTGACCTTGGAGAGTGCCGCTACCAAAACAGAATTATTATATAGAGAGATAGGGTATGAACTAAGCTAATTACAAAACTAAAATTCATACCTTTATGGAAAATGCAATGCCCGTAAAGATGAATGGTATGAGAGATGAGATTCTGAACTGAGGGACTGATAGCAGGCCATCAGACAATTATATGCAGCTAGTTCAGTGCTGGGAAATGGCCAATGTCTGAGAAATCAGATGCTGAAAGATTTTAATAGATACTGCAATTTTTTTAAGTTATGGGTTGAATCCAGAGCAATTTTTCTACTTCTCCCCCATTTTATTTATATTTTTTATAATATAAACAATATGTTCATAAATAGTATTAACAATATTTTTGAGTCCAGTTTGTTATCCAACCATTTATACACTCTTGACCACCAGTTTAAATATCATACTTCATCCTTTCCTTGTAATACAACATTCAATCTATCCATTTCTGCAAGTTCCAACAGTTTCTGAGCTATCTACTCTCTTGAGGGGGTTTTGTCAGTTTTTCGATATTTAGCCAATAAAATTCTAGCTGACGTTAAAATGTAGGTTAACATATACAAATCATTTTGCTCATAACCATCTGGAATCATATTTAACAAACAAATTTCTGGTATTAATGCTAGATTTATATTCAGTATTTCTAGAATTATATTGTGTATTTTCTGCCAAAAATTATGAATTTTTCCACATCTCCACCACATATGGTAAAATGTTCCTACATTAGTTTTACATTTCCAACATTTGTTTGTAGCATTTGAGTAATACTTAGCTATTTTGTCAGGGGACCAGTGCCATCTGTGGAACATTTTGTAAATATATAGCTCTCATAAATCTTGTTGCTTTCCAAATTTTTGACCACTCGTCTAGCTCTATATTGTGTCCTATGTCTTGCATCCATGCAACCATTGTTGTTTTCACTATTTCATCTTGCATATAGTCCTCTAACAAAAACTTATATAATTTCTGAATCACTTTATCATTCGTAGACAACCAGATCTTATCAAGTTCGTTTTTGTCCTATAAAAACCAGTTATGTTATCTTTATTATATCTAGTTTTTCATTGTGAATTTTCCCACCATGTCAATTTTAGATTATACAAAAGTAAAGTCTCCTCTGATTTTAATTTATTGTTTTCATCTAGTAGCATCTCATAGTTTTCTCTATTTTTACTAACGAGCATAGGTTTTATAAACACTTCTAGAGGTGATACCCATTTTGGGGTTTTAGTATAATGTTCTTTTATATCCTTCCAAATTTTTATCAATGCCCCCTTTATTATGTGTTGCTGGAAATTTGAATTAATCTTATCTTTCCCATACCACACATATGTATGCCATCCCATACTTAAATCATGTCCTTTTAGGTTCAAGCCTCTTATATTTTCCAGTGTTAACCATTCTTTTATCCATTCTAAGGAGGCTGCTTGGTAGTATAGGTTCCAGTTTGATAGGCCAAATCCACCCCTTTCTCTCCTGTCTTGTAAAATCTTCCATTTAATAATTGATCTCTTGGGGTACCAGACAAATTGTCTAATAATTTGATCAAAATCCTTGAAATACTGTATTCTCTTTAATATTGGCAAATTTTGGGCTAAAAATAAAAATCTAGGAAGTATATTCAGTTTTATAGTTGCTATTTTGCCCATAAATGACAAATGTAGATCTTTCCATTTAAGCAAATCTTTTTTTATTTCTTTCAAGAGTCTGTTATATTTATCTTCTATCAGGGAGCTACTTCTATTGGTCAATACTATACCTAAATATTTAGCCTTTTTCAATATTTCCATAGAGGAGGTTTTGTGTATCTGTTGTATTTGATTTTGTGTGCAATTTTTAGTTAGTATATTTGTCTTCTTAAAATTTCTAAGACCTGTCCATATTCTTGAATTACTTCCATCAAGTGGGTAATTGGTGCTACTGGATCTTCTGTTATGAAGACAAGATCGTCCGCAAAAGCTTGTAACTTGAATTCCTCTTTTCTTGTTTTGAGACCTCTTATAAGATCATTTTCTCTCACTAGATCATTCAACGTTTCTAGAGCAAAGATAAACAGTAGTGGTGATAATAGACAACTTTGTCTCGTCCCTTTCTCTATTTCAATATTTTGAGTCATATCACCATTCACTATAATTTTAGCAGATTGGATTTTATATATCACTCTGATCATTGTTAGAAACTGTGGTCTGCAATCCCATAATGACAATTTTTGGAGTAAAAATTCCCAGGTTACATTATCAAAGGCTTTCTCTGCGTATAGAAATATTAACACCATCTGTTTCTCTGGATGCATTTCATAGTACTCTAGGACATTAATAATAGTCCATATATTATTTTTCATCTGTCTTTTCAGCAGGAATCCAGCTTGAACTTGATGGATAATTTGAGGTACCACCCTTTTTAATCTGGTGGCTAAAATATTTGCAAATATTTTATAATCTGCATTTCTTTTCCATCTGTATTTGGTTTGTGAATTAATGTAATCAAGGCTTGGTTCCATGAGTCTGGCAATTTTCCTGATTTTACTATATTTTGAAGTAATTCTTTTGGTGGTAGTATTATCTGTTCATCAAATTTTTGATAGATTTTATTGGGAGGCCATCTGGGCCAAGTATTTTCTTTTTTAAAAAATTCTTAATCGATTCTATAATCTCACAAATTGAAATTGGTTCATTTAAAATAATGTTCTGTTTTTCATCAAATTTCTTTTTATTCCTTCTTTGAATATACTCTTTTATTAGTTGACCATGCTGGGCTTTTTGCTGATATAAGTTTTTATAGAAAGTTTCCACAATATTCTTTAGGTCTTGTAATCTATATTTTTCTTCACCTTGTTCATTTCTTAAAGCTATTCTTATCCGTTTTTTACTTTCCTTCCTTAGCTTACATGCTAGCCATCTTGTTGGCTTATTTGCATTTTCAAAATAATATTGCTTGGTGTATGCTATGCTTTTTGCAACTTCTTGTGTCAATAGTAAATTCATTTGATTTTGTAATATTTTTAGTTTAGTTTTTATTCTCTCTGAGTCCGTGTTTCTTTTCATTTTCTTTTTCCAGGCTTCCTGGTTGATGAACCATCCTCTTATAAATGCTTTAAATGTTTCCCACACTGTTTCTATTGATATTTCAGGTTGTATATTTCTTTTGAAAAATTCCTGAATCTCCACTCTAGTTTTCTTCATAAATTCCTGATCTCTTAAGAGACCTATATTCATAGTCCACCTGGTCGTTCTTTGTATTTCATAAAATGCTAATAATAAAGGCCTATGATTGGCAAATGTTTTAGGTCAAATTTCAGTCTCAACAAGTTCATTAACCAGAGTTGTTGATATCCATGCCATATCTATTCTAGACCATGAGTTATGTATTGCTGAATAGTATCTGTAGTCCTTTGTTTCTATGTTTCTAGTTCTCCAAGCATCTACTAAATTATATTCCTCTGCCATTTTGTAGGAAGGTTTTAGGAAGAACTGCTCCTGATTTTTGATCTATCTCTTTGGTTTTTCCTATCCAGTTTTGAATCAAATACTGCATTATAATCACCTATAGTGCATATATTTTCAAATGTTTTTGTTGCTAAAATTTCTCGTATTCTAGCAAAGAAGGCCTCCTGATTTCAGTTAGGAGCATATATATTTAGGATTAGCATTTCTTTTCTGTGCCTTACTATTGTAATAGCTACTATTCTTCCATCACATACAGTAGTTCAGGATGAAGATAAACTTTTACATATATGGCTACGCCTCTATTGCTAGTAGAAGTTTTCCTAATTCCACTGAATCCAGTGGCTATCTATTAGATCAAGCCATATCCTCTCCACTTTTATAAGGATCTCTATTTTTTTTCCTGTAATGCCTCTTAATAAAGTGTACCAGTTATTTTATTAATCAAGTATAGTAAAATCTCCATTTAACGGTTAAGATTAATTCTTATAGTTTAGACAGTAGTGGTAAGTGGGGAACTCTTTTCATATACAGCTTTCTTCTAGTTTATATATCATCTATTATTTTTAAGACCTGCTTCCTGTTCTCACTATCTTTCTCTTCAGGTCTTTACACTGGCTTTTTGATACTGCTTTGAAAAGTCTCTCCCATTTCAGTCCGTCAGAATTCTGCTTAGTCTGTCTCTCACTTCTCTCCTCTTTGTCTCTAAGCACTGCACATCATTTCCAATTGCTTCCTCTTCGTCTCAAACTACTCTGTACTGCATCTCCCCTCTTCTCTCACAGCACATCTCATATTACTCCATGTCTCTTTGCGTCTCTCCTCCCCTCTCACGTCACATTATGGCTTTTCTCCTTTTCGACCACTCTCCACCATTCCATCTCTGCCACAACCAGCCTCGGCAGCAAGGAGATCTCACAGTCATCAATATGAAGCTTGTGGTTCAGTTAAAGAGAAAGAAAAAAAGAAAATTTTGTAGTTGAAAGTGTCTCCAAGTTTGGTAGTTTCCCCCGCCCCTTCCAGTTGCTCCTAATCCTGGTTCTCTCTCTCAATGTTTAATTGAGCATCCTTTCGTAGCCACCTTAAATGGGACTTGCCTGCTCTTTCTCCCATGCAAGCCAGGGCGTTCTTTATTTACAGGCTCACTATTTGCTCCCACCTTCCAAGAGATGAGTTAAGGTAAGTTGCCAAGAAACTTTATTTAACTTTGTTGGTCTTTTGGTTCAAGTTGTCATGTTTAGACTGTCGGTTCTGCTGGGCTCAGTTAGAGCTTGGCAGGATGGTGTTGTGTCGGGCCGCCCACACTCAGTTTATGGGTGAATTCCCTGCCAGTCTTTCACTATGGGAGAAAACCTTTGAGGTGATGGAAATTAGCCTAGAAAGTTATAGGAATAGCATGGGTAAGCAGAGACTCTCTGCTCACACCTGCTAGTGTTGAGCCCAGAACCAGAAATCACATTTTTTCTACTTCTGTCAGTAGAAGTCCATTGTGTCCCATCCCCCCCATTGCAACTCAGTGAACTTCTAAGAATGCCATGCCTGAGGTAGAGGGAACCCTCAGGAAGAGTAACCCAATGAAGACTGGAGTTCCACACATTCACTGAACATTTATTTATTTATTTTGAGATTTATACCCCACCCTATCCGGTAGCCAATGGCGGCTAATAAGCGGCCAAGCCAAAATTCAACTAAAAACAATAAACAATATTACATACAATAAAAATTCAGTACAACAGTAACATTCGGTACAACAATAACAACATGCAGGGAAAGAGAGTGTGCATGAACATGCTGGCCTTGTTCCCTGGTCATCTATAGGGTGGAGGAAGTATTTTATGTATTTTTGGTATTTTAAATCTGATTTTAACTTGTACTACTGCAACTATCAGCTGCACTGGTTGCTGGTTGAGTACCGGATTTGCTTTAAGGTCCTGGTAATTACCTTTAAAGCCTTATACAGCTTGGGACCAACATACCTAAGGGACGGCCTCTTCCCATATACTCCTCAGAGAGCTTTACACTCTGAGAGTCAACATCTCCTGGTGATCCCTGGCCCAAAGGATGTCTGCCTAGCCTCAACCAGGCCAGGGCTTTTTCTGCCCTGGCCCCTACCTGGTGGAACATGATCCCTATTGAGTTCAGGCCCGTGTGGGATCTTAAGCAATTCTGCTGGGCCTGCAAGATGGAGCTGTTCTGCTAGGCCTTTGGCTGAGGCAGCGGGCATCCACATATGGCCCCCTGAGGTTGCAATCTCCCACCTATTGATACCCAGCCATACTCAGTTACATCAATGGGCTGGATTCTCCCTACAGATTTTATGTTTTAATGTGTTTTAATTTTTATTGTATTTATTAAAACGTTGTAACCTGCCATAAGCCCATTTATGGGATGGATGGGATATAAATGCAAAAAATAAATAAATACTATTTATTGTTTCTGTTCTGTTGTAAGCTACCCTGAGCCCTGCTTGCAGGGAAGGGTGCCAAGAAATCTAAATAAATAAATAAGTGGCCTCACAAACTCTCCGTGATCAGTGAAATTCAAAAAGCAATGTTGCTGATCATGAGATCACAGGAGGGGACATATGTGTGGCCTGTTCCTCTGTGTGAACACACCCTACAGAAGACTACATGATCATGTATAGGCAAGAAGAGTGGTGTGATGGAATTAAAGATCTGGGACCAGCAGAAAGTAAACATAGAACACTGCTGAGTCACATGACGGAGTGAGGAGGGGGTCATTTAGCTTGGAACCCTCAGTGATTGGCCTTTAACAGACCAAATGGTCCATTTGGAATTGGCAGTTGAGAAGTAGCAGTTTAGTTAGTTGTTGGACGGAGAGCTAACAGGAGTCCATCAGCGAACTGAAGAAGCTCTGTAGCTCTGTGTGGAGGAACCTGGTTTACTGAGTTCCTCAGAAGGAAGGGGACAGTGACCAGACAGTTAAAAACCAAACACAATAGAGTCCCACACCATTAAGATATCTCTCCTTAAAAAGGAACTGGCGGTGGTTTAGAAAGGGCTAAAGAATGGTCTGGCAGGAGTCTGGAAAGCTGGTTTGGTGCCCGGGGAGACTCAGAGGGACCTGTTAGTGAAAGCCAAAGGAAAACCAGTAAAGGAGTGAGTGGTGAGTGAGATCTGAGGTGTGTGTTGTGAACTAAGAAACATCTAGGTACTGAACTGAAGGAAATAAACATACAGCCTAAGTGAACATAAAGTCAAGAGCTAAAGTCTGAAAGGAAACAAAATATCCTCTGTACAACTTCCATCCCCCTGTTGTGTTGTTTGTAAATAAAGCCTGTTCAGTTTTAACATTAGCAAACTGTAGTGCCTATCTATTTCATGGTAAATAGACTTAGCAGTGGTCCTTACAAATATCCCTGACCAAGAAGTAAAACTATTACCCCGAAGAGACTACTGTAGATTTGCATAGAGGACTGGTCAGAAAAATCAGTAGCAGCTCTGACCAAGCACCACACGCAGACCCTCACAGTACTGTCAATATAAAAGGGGCATGTGTCATAAGGGGTCAGTATGTTTATGCCTGGATTCCCTCTCAGTGCTTTCAGTGAATGTGTCAAGTTGTTGTCTGTACTGGTCTAGTATGGGAGAAAAATTAGACAACTAAAGTGGGAAGGGAGAATAAGAGGAAATTTCACCCTTTCCATTAACAAACTTTAATTTGGACCCAATCCTATATATTATATGGCCTTCTAAATGACACTATTATGGTGATATTATATAATTTCACTTAAGTTATCTCTAGGTATCAAATCATAAAATCAGTGTTCAGACTGTTTAATTTTTTTTTAAATGTCCTTACAGTGAACTTCTTGAGCATAGATTGTTAGGATCCCAAACCAAGAAGGCAGGCCAAATCTTTAAGAGTTGCCATGTTTGTAGTATAAAAACATTTATCAATAAATAATAAATTAATTAGTGTTTTCTCTGCCATAACATATTCCCCTTGGCCACGGAGCAGCCAATTCAATCTCAAATAATGAAACATGCTGCTATTAAAATGAAATATTCCTGTAACTGCATTAATTAATTAGGTGTAATTACAGTTATAGCCTGCTGGATGTAAATAGCATGGGGCATAATTAAGAGTAAACAAAACTTTGTCCCCAAATTCAATGAGGCCATGAACATGTGGGTTTTAACAATTCTGCTGGGCAGTAACCTATTTGCCTACTGATTTTTGCCTCATGAAAGCAATATATTTCCATTGATTAATTTTATGTGGAGAAAATATGATGGCTTAATTAAATGTACCATGCTAAACAGTGAGTGACTTTTCAGAGTAACCCTACAGGAATCAGACTTGTTCCTTCCAAGGCAATAGCCTAATAGAATAAATTGAAAGTAAATCACTCAATCACACTACAGTCCATATTTTCACTCTACTAGCAATAAGATGCAAGTGCATCTTATAGCCTATAGCTAGAACTATAGTACCCTATAGTTAGAAAAATCTAAAAATGTTTATCATGCAACATTATTTGAGACCTATGGTGCAATCCTGTTTAGACTCACCTGGGAGTAAGCACCATTCAATGTAATGGGATTTCCTCCTGGCAGACAACACAGGACTGAACAAGAAATATGAGTTTAAAAAGCCTATTGACTTTGTTTAAAATTCATTTTGTCTCCTAGGGGGTATAAGTTATAAGTTTCCCTCTCTCCGCTGAAAATATGCTGCCTATTGCAAAGGTGTAGTTGACTTTGCCTCCATTATTTCCTGCAGTGCCAGCTTTCAGAGAGCATAAGGGATAAAACTGTTTGCCCTTCACAGGAAGACAGGTGCAACAACAGAACAGAGCAAAGAATGGACAATCAAGCAAACAGAACCCTATTTTCCTCACACATTCAAGAAAGCATGCAGCACAATGATTGGCTGATAAAGGAAATGTTATTCATAAAAATGCATGAGATCAATCCTCTGTGATAGGAAAAATTGTGATAGGAAAACTGAAGCTGGAATATGCCTCTCTGAAAACAAAACAAAACAACAAAGTGTTTCCAGAGGTTTCTGACTGTTGTTGTTAATTGTCACAATCAGATATCTGACTGGTAGATGGTATTCTGCAATTTGACATCTAGCCAAGTTCTTGAGAATTCCGGAAGTGTCTTTGTTGTTCCAAGAAATACTGTTTTCTGGAGCTGAACTGGTGTTATTTGCTCAGTCCCCAGAATGTTGAGGTGTTTCTTGAGACTTCTAGGCACTGCTCCAACAGTTCCAATGACAACTGTTCATAGGTCTTGGTATTTTATGATCTTCTCCTGTTCTTTCTTTTCTATTCTGCTGTCTCCTGGGATTGCAATGTCAATGATCCAAATCTTATCCCCCTCCCCTACAATTGTGATATTAGGGTTATGTTCCAGGTGTTTATCTATTTGTAATTAGAAGTCCCAAGGAATCTTTGTTTCATCATTTTCCATGTTCTTGTCTGGTGCTCCCATGAATTTCTGGCTAATGGTAAGCCATACTTCTTGCAAATATTCCAGTACATGTGAGGGGGAACCTTCACATTCAGAGGCGCTAAACCTCTGAATCCCAGAGCCAGGAGGCAACATCAGGGGAAGGTCTCAGCCTCTATGCCATCTTGTTGGCCATCCAGAGGAACTGGTTGGCCACCGTGTGAGACCAGATGCTGGACTAGATGGACCATTGATCTAATCCAGCAGGTCTCTTATGTTCTTATGTTCTTTATAGTCAGTTTGAGCAATTTTACTACAGGCACTAACCATGTGGTTGACTGTTTCATCCTTTGTCTTGCAAAGTTGACATTTGCTGTTGTCACTGGTCTTCTAAATTTTGGCTTTCATATTTTGAGTTCCTGCTCTTGTGCAACTAGAATGAGTTCTTCCATTTCTTTCTTCAGCTGTTCATATTGGAATCACTTCCCGGTATTTTCACTATCTACTTTATTCTCTGTGTCTTTCAAATATTGCCCATGAGAGTGCTTTTCCTTCTAGTTGTCAAAGTGAGTTTTGATTTCAATCTTTTTGTAATCTTTGGTTTCTGTAACCTTTATGCCTTGTACAATTCAACTTGAAGTTTCTCTTCATTTTTCTTGGTGTAGTCATTCCATGGCCCTGGTCACATGGAGAATTTGCCATGCTAGAGGCATGACTGCTGGGTGGATTAAAAGGGCGCGATCATATGGCAACATCTGGCAAGCGTTGCATGCCCATCTCCAACCTGTATCGCCTGGCTGAAGAAGTGGAGTTAAAAGATACTGGGGAAAGTGCACTATTTTCTGGAAAATGTGCAGCATGGGCGGGCGTCTGATCATGGAAGTGCTAGTATCCTGTCGCATCTGGCACCTGTCTGCATCCCACCGGATGTTTCTTTGTGGTATGCGCGCAAACCCCGAAATGTGCATCTGCACGAACGCATGCTGCTGAACCGCCTCGCCCTTCTTTGTGAGGCTTCCCCATCAATGTGTGATCGCAGCTGCGGAATGTGTGCGGAGCCTTGGGGGACATGCCTGATAAAGATACTGCACTTCATTTTGCTCCGGAGCAAAAAGCCTCACTTCCCCTGCTGATTATCTCACTCGTACTTGTTTTTCTTCATCAATGGCTTGCTTAACTTTCAGGAGCCTCTTCCACCCAATTTTCTTGGTAAGTAAAGATGATCAACATCACTTCTAGTATGTAGTGAGTGATGCACTATCCTTGTCTTGTAGGTGTTGCAATCTATTTCCTCTAATTCTGCTGGTTCCCAATTGATATTGCCAGCTGAGTACATTAGAATTGGGACTGCCCATGTGTTAATTGCCTTTACCATGTTGCCACCATTTAATTTTATGTGCAATACCTTTTAAATTCTTTGGTAATACTTTTTGGCTTTATTTTTTTCTTACAAGGGTATGTTTGATATTGTCAGCTTCCAAAATTCCAAGATATTTACAGTTTTCTTTAGAGCTGAGTGTTTCAAAGCTGTTGTTTGGCATCTTCATTTTTTCTTGTTCAATGATCTTTCCTATGTTCAGTGCAAATGCTACACACTTGCCAAGGCCAAATTCTACTGCTATATCTTAACTGAATATTCGAACTGGTATCCTAGGCCTGACTCATTGAGAATGATTGTGAGTGGTATTGGCAAAGAACAGCAGTGATAGTGAGTCTCCTTGGAATATTCTTCATTTGATATTAACTGTTCCAATTACTTCTCCATTCATTAGCAACCTGTTGTTCCATTTACTCATGGAAGTTTTGATAAATGTTATTACAGTTTTGCTGATGCCTGTCATTTCTAGTGTTTTCAGGATCCATGTATGAGGGAGTGAATCAAATGCCTTCTTGTAATCAGTCTAAGCAACATTCAGATTGGTTCCTATCCTTTTACAATTTTGTAAGACCATTTTATCAATCAGTAACTGATGTTAAGTGCGTCAGAATTTTCAGAGCATTCCTTCTTGTTCATGTGGTAAAATTGAATTGAGTTGTAGATGTTCTTGAATGGAATTGGCTACAATTCCTGTCAGTAGTTTAAACGTTTTTGGGAGGCAGAAAATGAGGTGGAAGGTGCTTGGCACCTCTTCTTTCTCTGTGTTCTTCAGAATGTGAAATATCCCGCCAGTTGTTATCCAGTCTTCTACTGCTTTGGAACGGAGCACATCATTAAACTGTTGTACCAATCATAGATGAAGACTTATCAGCTTTTTAAAAAATGTTTTTATTGAGTTTTTAACATCTTTACAGTCATCAACATAAACATTAGTTCCAACTTTCTCTGACAATGACTCGACCATTAATCATGGGTTAGCTTACTAGTACCTTTACAACATAAAGCACTCCGGTTTGTCAAAAGGGATTGTTCCTTTGGGTTGATATGTGAGGTTGGTTGGTTTGTTTTACTAAACTTTTTAAGCCAATAGGTGTGGACTTTAATCTTTTCCAGGTGCTGTCCATTTTTTCACTTTTTAAAGTTATTTTTGCAAGCTTTCCAGGGTTATCATAAGATCATCTGTATTTGCTTTCTTTTCAGTTTGTTTTCCACTTCCAGGTGGCTTTTTAAATTGTCTTCTTCTGAGTCTTCCCAGAGTTCCTTCCATAAGGTTGTTGCCTTTTCTTTGTCTGGTTTTACTTCTACTTTTCCATCTCCTTCTAATGATTTATAGAACTGTCTTTGGTTAGTCTGGAACTGGAAGTCTTGTCTGTATTGCTGGATCCTACTGTTGTACCTCTTGATCTTCTTGGATATTGCAACAATTCTTCTGCAACTTGGGCTATTGTTTTTTATATCTAACTGATATTTCTTTCATTCTTGAGTTTCCTTTCTTGGGTGCTTAAGTCTGAATGACATTTTATTGATCCCCACCCCATCCTTGATCTCATTTGCCAGTTTGTTTTCACCTTACATTCCTTAACTGCCTTTTCCAGTTCTCTTGTTACTGCAACTACTATACTATACATCAACTAATTGGCTTCAGTAATGTTTGCTGTAGGAACTGTTTGAATCGCTATATTGGTATTTTCAATCAGTCTTGTAAAATCTTTCTATTATGTTGTTATGAGTACAGGTAATCTTTGTTTGTCTTCTTTAATATGCTCTAAGATTTTTGCCTTCAGCTATTATGAAATACAAGTGGAGACCCGCAAGAAACTTGTGGGATGATTATCTCATTCATCACACCTTTGCTTCCTCTCCTCGCCCCCTACCTCTCTCACACTATTTCTCCCCTCTGCCCCCCTTTTCTTACTCTCTCTTTCTCCTCCATGCATGTGACTTCCTCTCTCTTTCTGACCTGTTATCTTTCTCTTTGTTTTTCTGCCTCCCCACTTCATCACTCTTTCTCTCTCTTTCTGCCCCCCACCCCATCATTCCTTCTTTCTGCCCCCATCACTCTCCCAGCCTCCTGCCTGCTTCCTCCCCCACTCTGCAGAGCAGCAGCAACAGTGGTGGCAGTGCTCTCAGCCACCCACCTGCTTCCTCTTCCCCCACAGCAGCAGTGGCAGCACTCTGGGAATCACAACGGATCTCCCAGCTACAGAGATCAATTCACCTTAGGGCTGCCAGCTCCAGGTTGGGAAATTCCTGGAGATTTGGGGGTGGAGCCTTGGGACAGTGAGGCTTGGGGAGTCAAGCAGCCTCAGCAGGGTATGATACCATAGACTCAACCCTCCAAAACAGCCATTTTATCCAGGGGAACTGATCTCTGTCATCTGGCCAACAGTTGTAATGCTGGGTGATCTCCAGTCCTCACCAGGGGGATGGCAATGGTGGTTCTCGTGGAGGAAATGGCTGGAGGGTGGAATCTATGGCATTACACCAGTCAGAAGTTCCTCCCCTCCTCAAATCCCACCCTCTCCAGGCTTCACCACTCAAATGTCCAGGGATTTCCCAAACTGGAGTTGGCAACCCTATTTCCTTCCCAACCAACAGTCAACCTACCTTTATCTGCCTCTCTGTCTTCTGCTTTCCATCTCCACCCCCCAGCCTCTACCTAGGAAAATTACAGTCTTTCTCCACAGTGGGGACCAAAGCAGCTTTCATTATTCCTTCCTCCTTTTTATCTGCACAACATCCCTGTGAGGTTGGTTAGGCTGAAATATGTGACTGGTCCAAAATCACGCAGTCACCTTCCACTGCAAGATGGGGATCTGAACCTGGGTCTTGCAGACCCTACTTTGAAGCTCTAACTGCTGCACCTCACTGGCTTTCACAGGGTGGCTGCTGATGAACGGTAGCTAGCAGCCGAGGCTAGGTGAGTCATGCAGATCAGGGGGGACCTGGCAACCCTAGACTACTGCCAGGCCTAGAGTTGCCAACCTCCAAATGGGAACTGGAGAGCCCCCAGAATTACAACTGGACTCCCTGCAGAAAATGGCTGCTTTGGAGGGCAGACTCTGTGGCATTATACCCTGCTGAGGCCTCTCCCTTCCCAAACCCAGCCCTCCTTAGAGTCCACCACAAAATCTCTAGAAATCCCCCAGCCTGGCACTGGCAACTCTTGTGAGGCCTGGCCCCAAGGCTCCCTCCCTCCCCCAAGGCCGAAAGAGGCCTGGAAAGGGCCCTTCCCCCACTCTTTTACTGACAGAGCCAGTTAGAAGCCTCCCCCCCACAATGTTCTAATCTCTCACCGTTTATGCCTTGAGTTAGGTCCCTGCAGAGGCCATTTCAAAAGGTTTTTTGGGGAATTCAACCATTCCTGAAGGGATTTTTTCACTTTTTGGATTTTTCTACAAACCCAGGAAGTTTCCTGACTATGTAGGAAAAGCTGTTGGGGGAGAGTGAGCCCCCTGTTGGTGGGAATAGGTATCTGCACATTTTGGCTATTAGTATAAGGATATTCATTTGGAATAAAAAGAAACATAGGATATGTTGTGGCAACATGTATGACAAAAATTAAATGGTGGCTTGGAGATACCTAAACTACCAAGCTGCCAGAGTAAAATGATTGAAAGACAAGTTATCAAATACTGCTGTTGAACATGATTTACAGGTGGCATCTAACTCTTTTAAGGTTGGTAAAGATCAATAAGACTGTTACCATCATATGCTGGTTCTGCAAAGAAGATAAGGCAGGCTTCTTTCACATGTGGTGGACATGCATCCATGCTGCCAGCTATTATAACAATCAGATTGGAAAAACAAATCTCCCATAAACCAGGGACAGTGTTGCTGAATTACCTACCTGGTATCCCTGGAGATCAGCAAATGGTTGCTCTACATATGATTACTGCTGCCAGGCTGGTTTTTGCCAGGCAGTGGAAATTTAAAAAAAAGTGAAAAAGACTGGTTGTTGAAAATAAAGATCTACACTTTCGTGAAATTAACAACTTATCAGAAAAAACAGAGATACTCATAGAGTTGATCTTCCATGGTCAAGAGCAATAAAAGGAATGGTACTGGCAATTGTATAATTGGGAATAGTTGTTGGTGAAGGGGTTTTTTAATGCCAGAAGCAGTATGAGGGTTAAGATTGGCAATGCATCTTTTGTAATTTAGTATTTATGTATGAATCTGTTGTTGGATTTTTTAGTAAAATTTATTTAAAATATATTTTTGCCTTCAGTTCTTCCTGTACAGAGGTGAGCTGATGATGTTTTGTCAATACCTCACTCTTAATTAGTGACTTTCAAGGGCAACTTCATTTCTATGGTCTGTTTCTTGGTTGGTTTCATTTAGTTCTTGTTCTTCATGTTCTTCCTTTGGGTGGTTGTTCATTATTTTATCTAGCCTTATTGCTGTGAAAAAGTTTTTTCACATGATAAAACTTCCCTGATCTGCAAGTAGCTGTTCAGTGATAATAGAACTCAGCTCCCAGCGACCTGGCAACTGGTTGCCGGGGGCTGCTTTGCTGCCCTGAGGAAGCCGGGCAGCAACAGAAGTTATGACGCCTTCTGTTGTGACGTGGGTGGGGGATGGAGCCAGCTAGGATAAACAGCCAGGCTCTGCTCCTGCTCGTTGACAGTTGCTCCGATGTGCTCGATGGAGCAGAGCATGGCCCAGAGCTGTTGGGCCTAACTTTAGGCCTGGGGGCTCGTCGAGCACTGTGCAGGGCATTGGAGAGCGTCTGAAGGTGACGGGGCTTGACAGCGGTGCAGAACGTCGACAGGAAGCGATGGCTTAGCCAGCAGCTGCAGTGGGACCACATAGGCGACCAGCTCCCGAGACTGCAGTGCGGTTTCAGGCCCTGACAGGCTCGAAGCGGCTCATGGCTGAATGCTCGCCATCCACGGCATCTCTGTTAAAAACAAAAAAACACACACACCCCCAAAAAAACCCCTTTTCCACATACTTGAGGGCCTTTAGGTGGCTGGGAGAGCTTTGGAGGGCCCAGGGTTAGTGGCGGCAGTTGGTAAGGCTGCTGGGGGCTCAGTTTCCTCCTTTTCCTCATACACCCCTCCCCCCCACATAACAGCAGCCTAAACTCCTCTGACTAGCCTGATCTTACCAGGGTTTGGAACGGTAAATAGGATCAAGTGTGGTTAGCACTTGGATGGGAGACCCATCAGGTAGTGCTGGGGCTGGTTTAACCCCCCCCCAATTTCCTTAGGGGCAGCCATTTTATGAGGGGTTTATGGGTGGCCATTTTAGGTGACATTTGGCGGGTATAGAGGTGACCATTTGGGACGGCTGAAAGGAGCACTAGCGCCCCTGCACACTTGATAGGCTACATGGATATGCCGTAATCAGGCCTGCCGTGGCTGGTTACACCTGATAGGGGGCAGGCTGGGCTTGAAGCGTCTGTCTGCATTCCAGGGTGGTCATCATGAGGCTGTTTAAGTTATGATTTCAGAAGGGGGTTTATACAGCATCTCTTAAAACTTCCACAGAACGGTTGAGTACTTCTATATTACAAATAGTTTCTTCATGGGTTTGGCACCAGGAGTAGAAACCTCAGTCGCCCTCTTCGGCAAGAACAGGAAAATGGAGACCCTATCGCTCTATGTTGATGCACTGGCTGCTTATCTCTGTGCAGTTAGGTGTAATAGTTAGGTGTGAGGACTCTGATCTGGGAGAGCTGGGTTTGATTCTATACTCCTCCATTTGTAGCAGCTTGGTGGCCTTGGGTGAGCCTTAGTTCTGGCAAGAGCTGTCCTTGGAGGGGCGGTGCTTGGGGGAGCTCTCTCGGCCTTGCCTACATCGCAGGGTGTTTGTTGTGGGGAGGGGAGGGGAACAGGGGTTTGTGCTCCACTCTGGGACTCTGAGTGAGAGGCAGAGTATGAATCCAATCTCCTCTTCTTATTTTACTCCTGTCTTCAGAGGTGCCAGTCCATAACATAGCAGGTTTTAACTAGGGGGCTTCTCAGTAATACACTGGCTGTAGAATAAATACACCGGGAGACAGGGATTGGTGCAGGGGGCTGGTGCGGAGTTTGAAGTCAGGATTGAGGGCTTGCTGCTCTTAACTGCAGTAAGATGAGTGTGCATAATGGGCCATTGCTCTAAACTGAGAATCTCACCCCTTTTATATGAAAGGCACGAAGGGATTTCTATTCAATAGCAATTTTATGGTTTATTCAGAGAATAATATTATAAATTGTTATATTTGGCCCTAAAGCAAAGGGATATTTCCAGTGTAGTGGTTAAGAGCAGTGGACCCTAGTCTGGGGAAACAGATTTGAGTCCCCATTCCTTCACATGGAGCCAGCTGGGTGTCCTTGGGTCAGTTGCAGTTTTCTTGGAACTATTCTCTCAGGAGCAGCTCTCTTAGAGCTGTCTCAGTCCCACCTACCTCATGGGGTGTCTTTTGTGGGGTGGGGAAGGGAGGAAGATTGTGAGTCACTCTGAGTGAAGGGTGGGGTATAAATCCAGTCTCTTCTTCTTCTCTGAATACTATAGAAGCTTTTAATGGTATCTAAATGTAAACTATGAATAGAAACTGATTTTTTAAATTTTATTTATTTATTTATTTTTGGTGTGGGAATGTAGCCAATGGGAACAGCTACTTGAAACTTGGTAGCTCAACTGGGCATTTAGTGTGGGGGGGTGAATTCAAGTGTAATCTGAATGGAAAACAATTGAATGTCTAATGCTCGCTGAGTGGGCAAATTGGGTTAGTACTTGTCATGTGTTAGGATTTATAATATCCATTACAATATGTTATTAGTATCTTATGTTTTCTGTTTTAGCAGGGATACGGAGTGACTTTCAATCTGATGCGTGATGTGGGAATCTGACAGCTGGCACGTCATTATATGTCATTGGTTTGGTCCAATGAGCATTCTTCACAGGTTTCATAGTGCATTTGCATTTAGGGGAAAGTCCAGTGAGTGGCTAGGGCCTAGATGAGTGGTACTGGTTACGACAGGCTGTGGGAAGTGCTGGTGGGATGCGGCAGTGCAGCCACAGCAATAGGAAATGAGGCAGAAGGCTTCCAGGGAGGTTTCAGTGGGACAAGGGTTAAGCAGGACCCATCAGTGGATAAGCATGGCTTGGGAGGCTAGACGGCTGTTCTGCCCATGCACTTGGGAGGAATGAAACTACTTCTAGACCTGGCAGCCCAGCCTTCCTTACATTAGGTAAATAGGTGCCACTGGAGCCATTTTCACCTTATGGCAAGTGTGCATACAGCCTGCACGTATGTGCAGACATCAGATGGTAAGATGGAGCCAATGCACACTTTTGTGTGCTTGTTCTGGTCTTTAGGATAGGAACCCAGTTTCTATTAAGAACTGAGAGGTACTGTGTGCTCTTCAGGGTAAGGTTTTTAAAATAAATAAACAAATAAATATCAAACAAGCAAACAAATTAATTATACAGGTTTTAAAGTGACACCACTTTGTAAATTGGCAACATCACATTTTTATAGCCGAACTCATTGGTTGGCTAGGATGGTGCTCTATAGCATAAATAATCTGTCATTATTTAAAACCAGTGGTTGTATAAGAATTGCTAGAGAGTTATTAACAATGGAAGTCAGTTAAGCATCCCTCAGCCTCCAAGTGTTACCCAAACTGTCAAATTAAACCAAGTTACAACCAAATTAAACAAAATCAAAAATAAAATAAAATTTGTACTTGTTTAGGTATGAATTGTTTTTCCTCCATAGAGCAGAATAAAAAGGAAGGAGAGCAATTCCCTATCTATAAAGTCAACTAATAAAACAACCAAGCAATTTAACTGGATTTTAAATGAATATCTCAATGAAAACTCTAATTAATAAAGCAATAGGGATTAATTGGATTAACTAAACAACTCAAGCAATGTGAATAAACGAACTGACTACATGACTACAGAAAGTGATTGGATAAGACAATTAACTATGTGGTTACAGAACGCAAAAACACAAATGAATTACTAATAAGGCAATTGAATGATTTAACAAATAGCAATTAGGCAAAGAAGCAATGGATTATTAAAAATGATTGTACAACAATAAACAAATATACAAAATTGAAACAATCAAATAACTAGAGTAAACTACAAGGTGGTCAAATGACAAAGCAATGGCTTAAACCAAATCAGAAAGGTGATACAAAACTAAGTATTGGATTGAAACAAATAATATACAGTTAGAAACTAATATAGGAGCATATATATTCAAGTACATACACACAATTTGTATGAATGTAGAAGAGGCTTGATGATGAAGAAGAGGCTTGATGACCATGGTTAGGGAGGAGCATGGCTAGGGAGGAGCATCACCCCCCTCAAATCCAAAACTGTGAGTAATCCGTGCTCAAAATGCACAGCTAAAATCAAAGCATGCAGTCCAAGAATTCAAAAAGAACAGGGGAAGCAGAAAACAGAAACAAAAACAAAATGTTGCTAAGATGCAGGTGTTAGGTAAGCTATTTCAAAGTCTTTCCTCCCCCAGGAGTCTGAAGTAAATGAGGACAAACACTTATATTTTGCAAGGTAGTTCAAAATAATCTGGGATCATACACACCCTCCTTGTACCCAAAATGGCTGCAGCAAACATCTGTGTCCAGAGCAATCCAGGACATCTGGCAACCACCCCTTGTGTTCCAAGGCAGTGTCTGGAGAGCTGTAGTGAGGCATTTGTGGCTAGATTGCAGGTGGCAGGCAGCATTTGTGATACCACAGGGCAGGCAAGGTCATAGGGAGCCCCAATATAAATGCAGAAGGCTTCCATTATCTTTGGCAGGAGCATTGGCTTTGGTCCAGAAAGCTATTAGAGGGAGGGAGCAATGGCTTTGGAGAATGCATCAACAGACTGTTGGGACAGATGGGGCCCACAGGCTGTCAAGAACTTTAGGAAGCAGAAAAGATTGCCTTTGAACTGGGAGGCAGCTTGCAGTTTTGAAGAGGGACCAGTAAGAATGATGTCCAGCCAAGGAGATGGCAACTCTTCTCTGGGACTTTTGACTCTGGGAGTCAAAACTGGGAGGCAGCTTGTAGTTTTGAAGAGGGACCAGTAAGAATGATGTCCAGCCGAGGAGATGGCAACTCTTCTCTGGGACTTTTGACTCTGGGAGCTGGGAGTCCTTCCATAAGTTCCTAAAGCAAGACTGAAGTATTTTACCTCTTTTTTGGACTAGTTGTACCTTTCCTCTGCTAGCTTTGAATCCTGTGTCTCTAATTAGGCTGAGAATTTCCTAGTTATTTCACGTGTCTTATATTCTGTGTCATAATGAATTAGCACAACATCTACATAAGAAAGGACATGGGCTCTTAATTCATGCTGCAGACATTCCCACATCTGAACTACATGTGTACAGCAAATCCTTGGGCTCGAATGGAAACCTTGCAGGATTCTTTTAAAGATGCATTGTTGGTCATGTAAAGTGAATCCAATTTTTACCAGCAGAACTCATGTAACCTGATTAAGTGGGACACATTAGCAAGATTAATGACACTGCAGTATTTTGCTCCTGCAGCGAATGCCAACAGGATTGCTAGCCAGTGGGGCCAAGGGCATGGAAGCTTTAAGTGCTGTGCATTGGTGGATAGTATTTACCACTTCAGGTTCACCAATACTCCAGAAGAGACCATTTGCAAGGTCTATAGTGAGCTGATCCTCACAAAAGAAAAGCATGACTAAAATTTCCTGATCTTCACCTTGGTTTGCACAGGTGGTGATGGGGGATTGAAGGGTTCCTTCTGAATGGGGAACTCAGTTTGTTCCACCTCTAAACCCAGTAAGAGTCATGGTTTTGCAGTTAGGGTTCCACATGCTGCTAAATCAGTGTGCAAAATGTTAAGGGAAGTGCCTATGTCTACAATAACGGTGGCAGGAGTTTCATTCCTGGAGGTCCCAATGCCTGCCTTCACTGTTCCTCTTCCTCATTCATCGGGCACTAGCTTTGCCATAATTCCTTGCAGAGGATCTGTGGACCTCGGGCAACCCTAGCAGAGAAGTCATGTTGGATCACGCTAGTGGCCCATCCAATCCAACACTCTGTGTCACACAGTGGCCAAAACCCAGGTGTCATTAGGAGGTACACCAGTGGGGCCCGAACTCTAGAAGCCCTACCACTGTGCCCCCCCAAGCACCAAGAATACAGAGCATCACTGCCCCAGACATACTGTTCCATCTACACCTTGCGGCTAATAGCCACTGATGGACCTCTGCTCCATATGTTTCTCTAATCCCCTCTTGAAGCTGTCTATACTTGTAGCTGCCACCACTTCCTGCAGAAGTGAATTCTATGCATTAATCACTCTTTGCGTAAAGAAGTACTTATTTTTATCTATTCTAAACCTACTGCTCATCAATTTCATTGAGTGCCTACAAGTTCTTGTATTGTGAGAAAGGGAGAAGATACTTCTTTCTCTACCTTCTCTGTCCCATACATAATTTTGTAAACCTGTATCATGTTGCCCCTCAGTTGTCATTTCTCCCAGCTAAAGAGCCCCAAGCACTTTAACCTTTCTTCATAGGGAAAGTGTTCCAACTCTGTTAGTTTGGTATAGTGGTTAAGTGCGTGGGCTCTAATCTGGGAAAAATGGGTTTGATTCCCCACTCCTCCACTTGCACCTGTTGGATGACCTTGTGCAATCCTATGCAGAGTTACTTCAATCTCTGTCCAAGATTGGTGAGTTGAAATACATGGCATTAGATGGGAGTAACTCTGTATGTCCTGACCTGGATAGCCCAGGCTAGCCCAGTCTTCCCAGATCTCAGAAGCTAAGCAGGCTTGGCCCTGGTTAGTATTTGGATGGGACACCTCCAAGGAATACCACAGTTGTGACTCAGAGGCAGGCAATGACAAACCACCTCTGAATGTCTCTTGCCTTGAAAACTCTACATTCAGCTGTGACTTGGCAGCACTTTATACTTCCTTCAGCTCTGTATACACTTGTGCTGTTCCTGTGCAAGAAGGGGGAGGGGGAGCACTCATATAAAATATTTATTTATTATCTTCAGCTTTTAACCCCACCCTCCCCTGCACAGCGGGGCTCAGGGTGGGTACCAACAGGTACCAACAACAATATTAAAACAAATAAACTAATAATTAAAACACAATTTATAACAACAGTTTATAACAACAATTTAAATCTAATCAATCAGATGGCAGCACATGGTTTGACACAACTGAGTGTGTCGTCAAGTGTGTCTGTGGATGTTAAGATGGGACTATAACAGATGGACATCCAAAAACAAAGCAACAAAGCAGGGGGAGGCCAATACAGATGGAATTTCTGCTGCTTCGACCATGGGCCTGATGGAACATCTCCATTTTGAAATGGCATGCTTTGAAACAAAGCCCTGATCCTTAAACTGAGGCAGCTGCTGAAAATATTAATTTATGGACTTTCAACATTTTTGGGGGGCGTTCATATAATTCTAAAGGGTAAGTTATCCTTTTTAACTTTTTATCCTATTTAAAAATATCAGAAGATATATACAAGAAAATATTTAATGTATTTCAAAGAATGTGTCATATTTTCTATCTATACGGGTAGAAGGTTTCCCATGTGCCCTTTGAAGGATACATGAGGTTTCAGAATTGCATCTGTTCAACACTCTAAATGGATTAATTTGGCATACCTACTTCTTATATAAGCATCAGAATAATAGGCTGCCACAGTTTACTGTCACTATGGCAACCAGGGACTGAGCTTGCAGATTTCCTTTTGATTTGCAAGATTGTGGCTGGTCAGGCTTAGTGGAAAAGTGGGAAGTTGCATGGTGAACATCTGAGGAGCAGAAAAAAAAGATGTTAGACTCCTGAATATTCTTTAAGGAAATTTAAATAAGGCTTGGTTCTTATCGATACCTTGATTTTTCACTTGCAATGACTAACATAGTCAAGTCTGAAGTGACTGATAAGATACATGTTCCTAGTGCCTCAGTGAAAACAGAACCTGAACTGAAATAGAAAACGGGCAGTATTCCCAGTTCAAGAGTTGGCTTTCCCACATAGGGATATGTGATAATGCCCAAAATAGCACTTTCATTCTGATTATAGATGTAGAAAAACCCAGAGAGATTAGAAAAAAATAGGATAGTAATAATCCTTTTGAAACTTTGTTTCCCTGCATAGCCTAAATGTTGGGAAAGGGTGAATACTTTCTTCATGTGCACTAAAAGGACTAGGGTTACCTCTCACAAGGGAGAAGTGAAATCAAAATAGAAATATTCAAACTGAACCATAAAGTTTTTCACAATTCAGTATCAACCTTCATAAAGAAAAACAAATGTTTCATTAGATTGTTGCTGGTTATCATTTTAGTTAATAGGACGTACAGTGATAAATCGGGCTACTTTCTGTATGGAACTTTAGTTGGTCTCTGAAATTAAAAAGCAGTTAGTTCCGCTGAGATCACTGGAATTTCTACTCTTGTAAATATGTTCGGAATTGCAGCTTGAGATACTCAGGTTTTAGCTCTTCATCTCGCTTCACTTGCATGACATCAGATTCATGGATTCTATGCAGCAAAATAAATTTCACCCCTACTCAATACAATAATATTTTATTCAACTTGAAAATGCTGTCTCTTTCAGTTTCTCAGTGACAGCTGTCAAAACCCATCAACAGTTTGAGTTCCAGAATGTAAAGCTAATCGTCTTGTAATATCAAAACTAAATAGACTGGTGAAATTCAAAATGAAATACTATTACAGAAGAGGTTCTTTTATCTGGTGATTTGTGCAGTGTGAGCAATGGTTTAAATCCTGCCTCTTTTAAGATGCTATGTTAAAAATGAGGATTGACAGGATTAAATAATTTAGTTAACACTTGGAATTTTGATTTTAGTGAACACTTGGAAGGTGTCCCTCCCCACCCCCACAACCAGCTTCCAGCATGTAGTTTTTGATATTATGTACAAAATAGTTTCCAAGTGTGAACTAGCTTTTTATAGATAGATAAAATGTGCATGTCAACAATGGGTAATATTTACATATTTATATAACACATATTCCATAGCATTCAAATGTTCGTTTCTCAGTATAACCTCATCATAAGTTGTTTATTCTTGCTAAATTAAACTTCAAATGATAGTCTGTTTCTCTGCCAACAAGACCTACCAATATATTAAGAAACATACAATTTCATGCCTCAAATGTATAGGACGCAGTAGACAGAGTTTGGGGGCAGTCTGTGCAAGTAAATACATTGCTATTGGCTTTGACTGTGTTGCTAGGGAACTGAGAGAGGGAACAATGGGTGCAGAATACATCTTGGCACACACTTCATTCTTTTCTCAGTGTAAAAAGACTTGGGAAATCCTCACTCAAGCTCCCTTATCATATCTTCAAGTCACTTAATCAGAAGGCGTGGTCAGAAAGGTGTGCATCCTTGTCACTTTTGAATTGATAATATTCCTGGAGGGTAAGTGGGGACCGAGTTCAAGTGGTAATATAACTAGGGAGCAAAGCCCATTGTGGTGGAAGACAACAGGCCCTAGAAAGGAAGGGAAGGAGGTGGAAGGGAGAGAGGGTTGAGAAAGGAAGGAAGGAAGGAAGGAAGGAAGGAAGGAAGGAAGGAAGGAAGGAAGGAAGGAAGGAAGGAAGGAAGGAAGGAAGGAAGGAAGGAAGGAAGGAAGGAAGGAAGGAAGGAAGGAAGGAAGGAAGGAAGGAATAGGTGGAAGAGTGAAAGAAAGGAGAGAGGAAGAAAGGAAAAGGGGGAAAGGAAGGGAAGAGGGGCAGAAAAGGGCTTCTCTGGGCCCAGAGAAGGCCTTTTCTGTCCCCACACACCATCCCCTGGGCCTTCTATGGGGGCAGTAGGCAGTGTGTGTGGGAAAAGGCCTTCTCTGGGCCTACTGCCCCCATAGAAGGCCCAGGGGATGGTGTGTGGGGGCGGAAAAGGCCTTCTCTGGGCCTAGTGCCCCCATAGAAGGCCCAGGGGATGGCGTGTGGGGGTGGAAAAGGCCTTCTCTGGGCCTAGTGCCCCCATAGAAGGCCCAGGGGATGGCGTGTGGGGGAAGGAAAAGGCCTTCTCTGGGCCTAGTGCCCCCATAGAAGGCCCAGGGGATGGCGTGTGGGGGAAGGAAAAGGCCTTCTCTGGGCCTAGTGCCCCCATAGAAGGCCCAGGGGATGGCGTGTGGGGGAAGGAAAAGGCCTTCTCTGGGCCTAGTGCCCCCATAGAAGGCCCAGGGGATGGTGTGCGGTGGGCGGAAAAGGGCTTCTCTGGGCCTAGTGCCCCAGAGAAGGCCCAGGGAATGGCGTGCAGGGGGCAGAAAAGGCCTTCTCTGGGCCTAGTGCCCCATCGAAGGCCCAGAGGATGGTGTGCGGGGGGCAGAAAAGGCCTTCTCTGGGCCTAGTGCCCCATAGAAGGCCCAGGGGGTGGCGTGCGGGGGACGGAAAAGGCCTTCTCTGGGCCTAGTGTCCCAGAGAAGGGCCAGGGGATGGCATGCGGGGAGCGGAAAAGGCCTTCTCTGGGCCTAGTGCCCCAGAGAAGGCCCAGGGGATGGTGTGTGTAGTTGCGGCTTCCCAAGTTCCGACATTGTCTTAATATGAAACTATTTTTCCTCTTTCCATAAAAATGTATTGCAATGAGTAATTTCTCTCCTAATGGGTGTAGGGACAAATGACCTATTAAACACTTGCAAACATAACATATGAAATGATGCTCAATCTACTGCCTTATATTAGGAACTATATGGTATATACTCCCATATCACACTGATACCCAGGTGCTGCTCTTTAAATCTGGAGTCAGTTGATGTCTCCCGGTTGATGTCAACCTTCTAACTCTATATTTATCGTTGATGGTATGTAGATAGCAAAGATAATGAAAGTATCTGAGAAAATTTATTTGGTCTTATACTACTTTTTAGTCACTGAAGTGATTAAAATTAATGCTTATTGTTCTTTATCTCTGAGGCATTAATACTATTTTGTTCCTTTTTACTGTTCTCCTTTGCTATAAGCATTTAAAATTTAGCCATTTTCATGGCTCATGGCATTCATTGGCTCTTTTTATGCCTTCTCTATGTATAAATATAATCAGAAGAATTCTGTGTAGCAGAAAATGACATGGAACTAGAGATCCATAAGAAAATAAAAGTCCTCCTAGATCAGACCTGTGGTCCAGCATCCTGTTTCACTTGGAAGCCAACTAATTACTATGGAGAGAAACCTGGCATAGAGGCCAAGGACTTCCCTTGATAGTGCCTCCTAGCACTGATATCCATAAGTTTGCTGTCTCCGAGTATGGATGGTCTCTCTAGTCACTGTGGCTAGTAGACATTAATGGACCTGTCCTCCATGAATCTGTCTAATCCCTTTTTGAAGACATCCATGCTTACAATCATCACTAAGTCCACTGGTAGTGAATTCCGCTAATTACTCATTCAGTAAAGAAACGTTTCATTTGGGTTTTGATTGGTTTTGATTTTCACAAAGGACAAACTGAGTCAGGAATTTTCAAGTAGAAATGGTGGGATCTAAAGTCATAGCAATCGTGGTGCTGTAGTTCTCTTTTGACTCCTACAATATATCACCATGCAGGCTAAGATGCATTGGCATCAATTGGTTCTGCCACTGATCTAGGAAAGCAAAATCAGAAGGTTTAATCAGGGGTAATTCTGCCTAGGAGTCCACTGCAAATTTTATTTGCATTTATGCTAAAAGGAAATTGAAACAACATGAAGGTTTGTTTGTGCATGTATTAAGCAATTACTGCATGACTGTGAAATTTTCTTGTTTCTTTTGTTTTTTAAAACTTTTTTTGTTATATAGGCTACTGATGCATATTAGAATTTAATTACACCAATTAGTACTGCCACATCAGACATATGATGTGCCTTCAATTAAAACGTATCTAATGGATATTAGTATAATTTAGCTTTGTAATTAAAGTTCCAAGAGCAACACAAATTAAGCATTATGATTACAAAACATTAAAATAACTCTGATGGCATTAAATTGCATATTTTTAGAATGACCTTATAAGCTAATGCTTCTTTTGAAAAAATGAAGAATAGATACCTAAGTAGTGTATTACACATGTTGCATCTGAATGGGAATGGTATTCTGATACCAAACTGTAAAAGCTTGTTAAATGGTTTTATATGCACCCTGGTATAATTGCTGCCTCTAAGACATAACCCATTGAACACTGTTGAATGAGGCTGCACTATGAAGCTTTTGCCATTGGCAGCAACATTTGTGCCTAAAGGCTTAGCAACAGTCATTCAAAGTGAATTTTGACTTTATATGGAACATTACCAGCCAGATTTTTAAAGTGATTTAGCTATATGATTGGTCAAATCCCTGATATCCTTTCCTTTCCTTTAATCTGATTAAAACTACTTGACTAAAAGTCTTGAGTAGTCAAAAAACCATCTGTTAAGCAGCAGCATCTGAACACAACACTAAACCAATGGAAAAATCTCACAACAGCAAGGGTAAGGTTTGGAAATCTGTCAGGTAAAAGGAGTAAAACTAGTTTGGGATGAGTGAAAGATGAAAAATTATCTAGGTCAGGGTGTCAAACTCATTTGTTATGAGGGCCAGATCTGACATAAATGAGACCTTGTTGGGCCAGGCCATGTGAGTCATAAAATGTAATGACAGGTAGTGGAGATATAAACTTTATAAAGGGCACAGACAAACACAAAGATTTTTAAAACTTTTTTTAAAAAAAACATGCTTACAACCAGGGGTCTTTTGGGGGGGGAGCGCACCGAAGCGCAGCTCCAGGAGCTCAGGAGCCAAGCCCCGCCCCCAGCCGGCGTCCCGGGAGTCTTTCAGGCAGCCGAATGTCAATTTCAGCTCCATTATATCATATGGGCCATTGAAGTCAATGGTGAAAACATAGGGTATATTCTGGGGGCTGGAGGGGAGGGGGTTTGAGGGAGAGGCTCCAAACTCACAGCGTAGCCAGTGGAACCTCTCCCCAAGATACCCACCAAGTTTCAAGAACATTGGACCAGGGGGTCCAATTCTATGGGCCCCCAAACAGGTTGCCCCTATTCCCTCCATTGTTCTCTATGGTGGGGAAAAAAGTAACTTCGACCATGTCAAATGCGGCCGACAAATCTAACAACAACAGTGCCGCCACGCCACCTCGATCCAGATGCCTACGGAGATCGTCAGTCAAGACAACCAGCACCGTCTCCATTCCGTGACCCAGGCAGAAGCCGGACTGGAAGGGATCAAGGACAGAAGCATCATCCAGAAAGCCCTGTAGCTGTAACACCACCACCCTCTCAATAAGTTTGCTCAAATAGGGCAAATTGGACACCGGCTGATAGTTGGCCAATTCAGCTGGGTCCAAAGACGGCTTTTTCAAGAGAGCATGAACCATCACTTCCTTGAGTGCCCCAGGGAACCATCCCTATGAGAGGGACTTGTTGACAATCTCCCGCAGGGCACCTCAGAACCCCTCATGGCCCACTTTAATAAGCCAGGAGGGGCACGGATCAAGGTCGCATGTGGTTGGATGCACAGATGTGAGCAATCTGTCAGCTTCCTCCAGGCTGAGTGGGTTGAAACACTCTAAACCTGGCACCAAAGACATGCAAGGGGCCTCAAGTTCTCTCACTGTTTCAATTGTGGCAGGGAGGTCATGGCAGAGCGCCAGGACTTTATCTGTGAAATAGCTCACAAAAGCCTCACAGCCAATATCCAATTCCCTAGCATTTTGCCTGCCCTGTGGCAGAGCTGTCAAAGACCAAATTGTACTAAATAATTGGGCCGGGTGTGAGCTAGCAGATGCAATCATGGTCGCATAGAAATCTCTCTTTGTGGCCTTGACTGCCATCTCATAGGATCTCATAAATATCCTATAAGATGTTCTTGACGCCTCGTCGCAAGCATGGTGCCATCATCTCTCTAGCTGTCTCAGTTCTCACTTCAGCTGATGCAGCTCCTGGGTATACCAGGATGCTCGCCTAGAACGAGTGCAGAGAGGGCACCTGGGAGTGATCTCATTGATGGCCGAGGAGAGGCAGGCATGCCAGTCCTCCACCAGCTCATCCAATGAGCCACCAAGGGGCCTCAGATCCCACAGGGCCATCTGGAGCCACATAGGGTCCATTTGGCACCACGGGTGAGCAAAAAACTGCTTGCTGCCTAAACAAGGTCGGGGTGGAACATTCATATGGGCCTTTAGGGCCTGGTGGTCTGACCATGGCACTGCCTCTGCAGTGATCTGGTCCACCATCACCCCAGCCACGAAGATCAAATCGAGCATGTGACTGGCCTGATATGTGGGGGCCGAGACAAATAGAGAGAGTCCCAGTGCCGCCATGGATGACACTAGGTCCATAGCCTGGCTGGAGGTCACGTCCTCAGCATGGACATTGAAGTCACCCAAGACTATCAGCCTAGAGTGCTCCAGCACCCAGCCTGATACAGCTTCCAGCAGGGATGGCAGGCTATTGGCTGGTGCATTAGGCGGTCGGTACACCAGCCAAATCACCAAACTCTCCTCAGCCTCCAACATCAAGCTGACACACTCTATGCCCGCGATCTGCACTGCCAGGAGCACCCTGAAGAAGTAAGCCTCCCGAATGAGGACAGCCACTCCTCCCCCCCGCCCCCTGGTCCGTGATTGGTGAAGGACCGAGAACCCAGATGGGGCAAGTTGGGTGAGAGCTATCGTCTTCCCTTCCCATACTCAGGTCTCGGTCATGCACACCAGGTCAGCTCATTGTTCCATTACAAAATCCCAAAGGGTTGTGGTTTTGTTGTTAATGGACCTGGTGTTGCACTACACCAATGATGGAGGGGGGGTTCTCCATCCTGGCCCCACTGCCAGCCACCCTTGGGATGGGCCATAGGCTGAAAGGAGTCCCACTCTGCACAACCCGCCTGGCTCGGGGGGCCCGAAGGGCTGATGGTCCACTTGTCCCCCAGCCGACTCAGGAATGTTGATCTCCATGAACCAACAGTTCCGCTGCCCAGCCTGCCCAAGGGACCCAAAGAAGTAGGAACCCACTCCAGGCCCCCTTGTCACTGGCCTCAGCTGTGTCGTCTCCATCGTCGACCCCACACTCCCAGCCATTTTGAAGGTGGTACACGGACCCTGTCAAGATGGCAACTGCATGGTTGGCCCAAATGAAAAAGGCCCTAGATGCCCCATGGACCGTTTGAGCACCGTCCAGGGGAGCCCCGCACTGCACCACAGTGCCCCCCAGCCGCACCAGTAGTCTTAAGCCACCCCGAGGATAGAGAAGCGGGCATACGAGGAGGCCTCTGCACTGTGCCCTGGCTCCTCCTAGCACCATGGTCGGGCTCACACTGCACTGGGAGCTAGGCAATAGATGTTCCGGGAGGCTCTTATGCTATAGAGCACTTTAAGGTACAAATTGAAGACCAGTTGCCAGGCTTTAGCCTCCAAAGATGGTTGACCCAATTTTGCTTGTAGGGACACTGCAGCTACACATTTTGGTGTGTTGGTCAACTTATGAAGGAAGTGAAGTAGGGGGATGTCTAAGGATTCTTTGATTGATTGGATCCAGATGGCTGCCCCAAAAAGCAGAATAGGGACAATTTTCATACTGAATACTTGAATTGACCCAGGTATATATCGTTCACCATGGTACCTAAAAAAGTTTAAGATGCCTTCCGTACAAAGTTCTGCTTTATTCAGCATGGCTTTTTGATGAGAGAACCAACTCAAATTATATGTGAAAACTATTCCCAGATATGTACATTCCTTTACTTGTTGGATTCTAATATTATCAAAGGGAGGATTCCTTTTCTTCTGAAAGAGGATTACTTTGTATTTACCATAATTAATTTCTAGATCTTCAGATTGACAGTAAATGGCAATTTTTTCAATAGTGTCTGGACTCCAAATTGAGAGCAGGATAGCAGAACTGCTACATCAGCATATAATAAGAGTGGGATCTCTAGGCCAGCTAGACAGGGCGGGTGACAGTTTTTGTCAAGGGAGCTGGATAAGTAATTTAAGTATAAATTAAATAAGAACTGAGCTAACAAGCACCCCTGCTGGACTCCCTTGTCAATGGAAAAGCTTTTAGACAGAAAAAAAATCCCTGATATCAACTTACTTTAGTGTAAGAGAAATAACAGTGTTAATTGTTCAGGTAGTCATACCTGAGTGCTGGTTCTAGAATCAGTCCCTTCTTAGAGATAAACTTGGGGTGGGAGGGGGAGGTTTAGAAGAGTGTAACCCTGCTTAGAGCAGAAACATAGGAGAGGCAATCTGGCAGAAGACTTTGCAAATACCGAGGGACTGTAACCTACCAATTTATATAAGTTAATAAAGTCATCTGTTTCTAATGGGCATCATCATTAAAGTAGACACTGTGCATGAGCTCATTGGAAAATGCAATATAAATATGTTTAAATATAAATTAAGGTAGAACACATTTAGAGGTATGTGCCACTGGACTCTAAATCCATTCTACTACTTCAGATCAACATGGCTGACCACCTGAATAAACTGAGGTGAAAGTGATTGGCTTGTTGCATTTATGATAACCAATAATAAATTCACACAAGGATTTACACATTTTTTTCTTAGAACTGAAGTATTCAACATGGTGGCCAGGTAACTGCTTGATTATTATATCCTGGGTCATCATGGCAAGTATGGGTTGTTTTTGTGCCTGCACAGTTGACAGCATTCTTCCTTACCCTTTTCATAGCTAAGAATCTTTTCCTCTCACCTTCTCCTATAAATTCCAGAAGTCTTAAGTTAGGTCATAAGAGTGGCCAAAAGTCATCCAGCAGCCTTCATTATTTTATTGGAGATACCCAGTCCAAATAAAATATTTAAATTACTATACCATGTTGTCTCTCTTTTGCCTCCCTGGCATCTGGTTTCAGGATGCACAATATTTTCTCACCTTCACCTCCCTTTCTCCTATGTCTGATCCCTGCGTAGAAATTTGATTCTGGGACAAAAGGGGGGCGGGGGACTGAACCTAGAAACCTTGAATCCACAACCTGAAAAGGTTAGTCAAATGGAAAAGAGGGCCCACAATAAAAACTTGAAATATATAGTATATATTTAAAAAGATACATGTATTTATTAACAAGAATTTTAAATATATATATATAAGGGCCCAATCACACCTTATGTAAAATACCCAATTCTAACACACAAGAATTCTATTGAGGACACTTTGGCTGAACAATCATAGGAAGGCATTTTCTGGACCAGAAATTAACACCAGGGAAATACCTGTTGACATTCATGTCTAGGTAAGACATCAGACCTGATTATCTCACCCATCTATTTGACAGCTTTGATAGCCACAGAAGCCAGAACAGACCGGTTCTAGCTGGAGCTGATCAGCTCAGTAATTATGACTCAGCAGTGTGCTGATTGGCTGTAACCTGTATATAAGTGTACAGTGTCTGTATGATTGTCCCCTTCTCCTTGACGACTTGTACTGCGAAGCACTTTGTTGGTGAGTTCCAGAATATATATATTTGTAAATAAACTGTAAATAGTTAAAGCACTGGACTGTGTCTGTGGTGCTTGCTATTGCTGGCTCTCAACTGGTATAACTAGGCAACACGGTGGAAGGCTGCACACCAGTAAACGCTCTGCACAACAATACCACTTGGCATGTGACTGCACCTTTGGAGGCCTCATTTGTACTTTTATTCTGTGCCTAGTGGTTTCATTTTGGAACAATTTTTTTCTGGTCCTTCTTGTATTTATATTTTGTATCTGTATGATTGTACTGTACTATTATATTAGCCAACATGTTCCTCACTGATTTTGACCTCTGAAGAAGGCCTATGCAGGCCAAAACATGTCAGGCCAAGTCTATTAGCCCTTGTGTGTTAGAAGTTGGTATTTTTACATGAGGTGTGATGGGGCCCTTATATATAATTTTTAAAATTCTTGTTAATAAATATATATATATATATATATATATATATTATATATATACTATGTATTTAAAGTTTTTATTGTTGGCCCTCTTTTCCATTTGACTAACCTTTTCAGGTTCTGGATTCAGAAATTTGATTCTACTCAACTTTTATTTCCCCCAAAATGAACATGAGGCTCTGTTGCTTACAGTTCATTGTTAAACTGTACTTCTTAATTATGATATAATTCACACTTTTTTTTCATTTGGGACCTGACATTATAAGCATATTAAATTAGTATGATGGTCTACAATTTATCACAATTATTAAAATAGAGAAATCCAAGATCCAGCTGATCATTAATCATGGTAAAACAAATAAATGGAGTGTGGAACATCTTGGACATCCCTCAAGAATATTAATTTTAATTTTAATGAGATCACCAAATAGGATAAATGATTATTTATAAAACAAAACAGGCCTTAGACAGGTAGATGTCATCTCTGTTTCCATATACAAGACCATATTACATAGCATATGGCTATTCTTACAATTATCATTATCAGTAGTCCTGACACTGATACAAAACTGAAGGCCCTGTATTGATGATAATATACTAATATGCATAATCATCAATATTAATCATGTTTGTTTATTCTTACCATCCACTAATGCTCAAAGCTTAATGCAGAGCTTAATGTAATACAATATTCACTTGTAAATTAATTGCAAACTGATTTAAAGGGGGGCTTTATTTTGTTTTTGTTTTTAAAGAGGCACAGATAGAATGAAAAACAAGTGGGGGACCAGCCCTGTAACCAGGAAATTTTCCAGGTGGGGTGTCATGCCATTATGTAGAGTGGGACAGGGACAGGGGCCAACAGGCAGTCTGGGAACTAAAGCAGAGTCAGCCTTGAAAAACTCCAGTTACAAGCATAGTCAGCCTTGAAAAAGACTCCAATTACAAACTCCAGTGTGATCTGAAGCAGTCCAAAAGCCACTTACCCTTCTGCTGCTGCCTGACGCAGGGGCTCTATCCCTAGCAAAGCAGTGGGGAGGAGGCAACAAATTGGTAAGGTGAGGTGGCTGGGACGGATAGAGCAGCTTCAACCTTCTCCCTCCTTTCTTGGCCATTTCTCCCAATGCAGCAGCCCTGACTCCCCTGCATGTCATCACACATCAGCTCAGGCCTGGGCCAAGCTTCCCATGGGGGGGAGGCACATGAAACGTGCTTGCTTAAAGCAGGGCCTCAATGCACAGCCCCTGGCCTTGGGAGAGGAGACCTGAAGTGGAGCAGGGGCCAAGAGCGCACGAAGATCCAACTCTAGGGCTTGCTGGGAGGCCTTCCAAAGTGCTTTCGCTTTCATGGCCAACTGCATTCAGCACTTGAGAAGGCAGGAGAAGGCTGCCTGGAAGGTGGTTGTCATCCAGGTGGATTTATTGCTGGCTGGCACTGGGGCTTGCCAGGGGCTGTCCTTTAATACAAAAGGAAGCTCAGCTCCTAATGCCCCACCACTGGCTATGGCCACATGGAGGACTGACAAGGACTTACAGGGGTATCTGATTTTCACCTATCCCACTATTTCCTCTTTCCCTTCCCTGGCAGCCCACATAGTATCTCCCATTCTCCTGCTTACTTCTTTTCTTTCCACCACCCTAACAAACCTATTTTAATCTGCTTCCATGTCTTCACCTTTTCCTCCTCCCCTTCACCTGGCATCCTCTCCCTGTGGTGCCAGCTGAGACATGCCCAGTGAGAATTCTGGTGAGAAATCTGTAACTATTGTGGATGGCAACTTGTCCTCCTCCCCACACCATTTCCCATTTCTCTCATCCTGGCAGCTTTCATACAAATACTGCTTCTCTTGGAGGTTGACACCCCCCCCTTTTTTAGATTCCATTTTTTTCTACAAACCTGGGACTTTCTTTCAGGTTTGTAAAAAGATCTGTTTTGTCTTTTCATGGTTCCAATCTTCAAATTTAAGTATCCATAGATTTGACCAAGTTGAAAGTTGAACTGAAGATAGGGTTGATCAGTGGCTAAGTAATGTAAAGACTGGGTAATTGGGGTGGGAGAGTCCATTGTTAACATTTTTGAGAATATTGTTTTACTTGCCATCTGGAATCTCAAGTTCATTTCTACCTATACATTTATCTACCTGTACATGTTTATTCTGCCTTTCCTATCAAGAGCATAAATGCCACCCAAATTTTTCACAACCTTATTAGGTAGTTTAGCTTGAAAGAGGATGCTTAACCCAAGATCACTTAGCTCCCTTGATCCTTGACAATAGCTACTGGACAGCCTGACAAACAGCAGTAGAGGGAAAACTCCAGGAGATTGGCCTTTCATCCTCCTCCCCCAAAAACTTATTGCATCTTGGTGGGGCTGGTGCATCCATATGCATGAGTTAGGTGGCTGCCTAGGGTGCCACCTGCTGCGGAACGCTGGCCTGCAGGCTGTAACCTACTCCACACCCTCGACACAGGGTGGAAAACAATGTTTGCAAGAGCCAAGGCACCTGGGGCACACTTAATCTCCTCTAGCAGGAGTTCATTTGGCTGGCTTTTGTGCCTGGTGGCTTGTGGCACACTTTGCCCAAAGCTGGGGCATGAATGACTCCACTCAAAGCTTACGGAGCGTGCAGCTGGCAACCAGTTAAGCCCCACAGGAAGTCCTTTTCCTACAGGTGAAATGTGTCCCTCCTGCTGGGTTACAGGTGCAGGGCACCATTGTTGAGTAGCAGGCAGGCAAACAGCCCTCCTTCCTGCTGGCTATAATCTGCTGACCGCGAAGGCGAATCTGAGAGATCAGTGGAGGAAAGCAACGCAGTCACCAGGGGGGCGGGGAGGTGTAGCCTATTGGGAAGAGAAGGCCCAGTGGGTGGAAGGGCAGCCTCTCCGGGACAGAGGGAGGGCACTTACCCAACCCCCTGGTTGGAATAGCAGCAGCTTGCCGCTGCTATCCCTTCTTTGGCGCGACACCAGCAGGCGGCGATGTTGTGTGAGCCTGGGAATGGAGCATGCCACAAACTCAGGGAGGGCAATGACAGACTCCAAAGCACCACCAGGATGCATGGCTGAGCTGGGCAGAGAACAGAGCCTCGATAAAATAGCACCCCTAGTGGCAAAGGGTGGCAGTCGTTGGGCAGTTGTCTCACTCAAGCCAAGCAACACATGTGCATTGTTTTTGGAAACTGGCCCCAGACCTGCCTCCTTTGCTATGATGCTGACATAGCATATGCAAGAGCATGACCACCAGTTTCATTTTTGTAAGACAACATCGAGGGCAGTCAACATAAAATTGGACCACACACGTCACTCAATACCTTTAGGTAGTGTTGCACATTATCTTCCCTACAATATAGTGCCTTAAGCAAAGCCTCTTGAATTCATTTCTTCATGCATATTTTGATGTGAACTGGTGTGGTTTCCACTTACCAAGCAGGTGACTGAAAGTGAGTTCAAATACTGGCTCCACTACGGTGGGTTTGGGTGCCATATTCCCTGTCATGTCAGTGACATGATCATGGGGAAGGCATCACAATCGCCACAACATTCCACTTCTCTTCTATGAATATTTGACTTTCATTTAAAAACAGAACTGGAATTTTAATAGGGTCAGACTTGTTTAATTCTTTACTTGATTCTTTTCTAGGTTTGAAGCCCATTTACTTGTGAGGAGTAGTTTTTTAAACCCAATCCAGTTTCCTCAGTAAGTTATAATGACCCTGCCTTATACTGGCTGTATTGGTCTATCTAGCCTAATATTGTCCACTGCTGTAACAGGAAGCAGCTCTTCCAAGGCTTAGGGAGAGAGATCTTGCCCAAGGATGCTACCTGAGCCCTCTTAAATGGTGGTGTTAGGGGCTGACCTAAGCCCTTTACACCTGAAGCACATGGTCTTGCCCTAGAGCTATAGCCTTGACCCACTTCTTCCCAATTAATGTGCTTGTCCTTTTAATTATTTTACTATAATTATATTTTATTATTTAATAAGTATTGCAGGCAGGCCTTTCTGTTAATATTGGATGTTAACTAATACATATACTAATGTTAACATATTGATAATGTTAACTTATTGATATGCAAAAGAGACTACTTGGTTTGGCAGCTATTTCAATTGAACATGCTGAAGCATCAGCACTTGACCTGAAGGAATTGGTGACAAAATTTGCTAATGAAAAGGCACACAAAATGAGATTCTGATGTGCCTAAAATGGAAACATTAAAGAGACTTAAATTTCAACATCACAATTAACAGAAGTTTTCAAAATGCTTTGTGATTTGTGTTTTTCTGTTTGAGAGAAAAAAATCAGATATTGTATTACTTTTTCTCACAATTTAAAAAAAAGAGATTAGCAATTTCAAATTTTATGTTTTTCTTTCTTTTTTATATTTTTTATTTCTTTTATATACTTCATCCTAAGGGAAGGGGGAAAAGGAAATACTAAAACTAATACAGAAGCTAAATTAAGACAAGGATCAAATTTCAAAAATAGCATTCTTATATATCAGCTGTACAATAATAACAAAGGTATTATGTCAAGGTATTGATTTCTAAATGAACCTGGCTTGAGTCTTTAATACAAATCTATAGGTGTTTTATAGCCAAATTATGTTCTGTTGAACTTCCACTTCATTGTCCACACTTTTTATTCTTGTATTTCAGTTCAACTTTAAGTGGTTTGGGAGCAGCTGCTCCTTTTTCTGAATTCGATATCTCAGAAGTACTGCCAGAGCTACTCGACATATCTTCAGATTCAGAGTCACTTTTATTGTCTTCTTCAAAATATTTTTGGCTATCTGAACAGAATCAATCTTGATCTTCTTATCTTTATAGTTGAGCACTAGTCCTTCTGGAAATGTCCACCTGTATGCAATTGAGTTATTATGAAGGAAGAAAGTTAAATCTTTGTATTGTCGCCTTTGCTTCTGCACCTCAAATGGAATATCCTTTAAAATTTTCACTTCTTCATCTTTTACTTTCAAGATTTCCCCAGATGTAGCTTTCAAAACAACTTCTCTAGTAGATCTATTGGAGAACTTCACAAATACTTCACCAGTTAGCTTATTTTTCTTGATGAGATCTGAGTAGGTCTAATAAGCCAGATCCATGTTGTTTAAGTTCTGTCATTGGTGCTAATACTTCACTTAAAAGTTCTTTTAAATTTTCTCCTTTTTGTTCTGGAATGCCTTGAAAGTGCAAGACATACATCGATCTTTCCATTTGAAGCTGCAACAGTTGACCTTTATCTGAGATTCTCTTTTTCCACTTGTTCCAGTTTCTGTTTAATATCCTTTGTTTTTGTCTCAACTTTCTTAATGGCTTTCTCAGTATCATCTGCTCTTTTATCTATCTGTGTCAGTTGTTTTTGGATGCCATCCAGCTTACTATTGATATTTGATACCTGCTCCAACAGAGGGCACAATGCTAGTGCCAGCATATTAGGAAAGTCAGCAGCTGCTTCCTGTGTATGGGAAGGAGTTGTTGGTTGATGATTTCCTGTGAGAGGCTTCTTTTTTGGCACCATTCTTTTCCCTCTACCAAACATTGTTTACACAAGAAGAAACTTTTCAAACTTAAAATGAAAGTTCTCTGATTTAAAAGCGCTTTGGACTATTTTGCACCTTTCAATTTCATTTGCTGTCTCTCATGGTCAGTTTCACTTTTTCCCCGCTCAGGTTATTGTTCAGGAACCTTTTAGTTTCATGGGGGAGGAATCCCCAATTCCTCCCCCACCCACCACTTTTCTTATGAATTACTGCCATTCACCTTAAAGGCGCAGCCACTTGTAGAGGGGATTGGTTAACTCACAGTTTTATCCCCTTTAGGTTACTGTAGGAGCTCATTCATGCTGGATCGCTTGTCCGCATCCTCCAGCAGCCAACTCTATTTGCCATGATGGCTTCACAGTGGCAAGACCTCTCGGAGTAAGGACAGCCCCAATTCCTTGGCCTTTGCCTTGGAAGGGGGTCTCCTCAGCACTCCAGGCCAGAAGTCCCGTACAAGGACTCTGGGGGGGCAGACCCATTCGGGACCCCTTTTGTTTGCCATGTCTCAGCATGTCCCCATCAGAGCTTGATGGGACATGTCCAACCTGTGAGTCAACAAATCCAGAACCTCAAATTTTGTGTTTTTCATCCTTCCTAAAATGCATTTATGTTTGAAAATTGGTGGGTGCATGGGGCGGGGGTGCCAGAAGGTAGCCTCGCCAAGTATGCAAGAAAACCTGGCACTGGCTCTGTATCTTGGGCACCAAAAAGCAAAAGAAACTGCTAAACAGTATCTCTGGGATCAAGCTCTACAATCAGATAGAGCACAGATACAGAAATATCCAATTATTCTCCAATATACTAAATGGAGAAGCAGCAGATAACCTTAGATCCCTCAAGATCTCCAAATATCAGAGAATCTTTACTCTTGTACACTCTAACATTCTACTCTCAGCCCTCCTGGAAGGCAGATACCATTGCATCCCACTCTCTCAATGGCTCTGCCCATGTTATACAAGGAAAGTAGAGTCTATTGGACATGTTCTGCTGCACTGCCCAGTTTACAATGATATCCAATCTCAATATAGCTCCAATTCTGTCAACTTTACCAGAAAAATCTGAACAACTACATGTCTCCCTCCTCCTTGAAGACTTTCCCACGAGACAACTAATACAGTTGCAAAATTTTGCACTCGAGCATGTGGGATATACAAATGCCTGAATGAAGCCCAGAAATAGCCTCTCAGTTGGAGGAAAATACCTCTTTGCTACCCCATAATTTGTGCTCAGTGTTAGGTCCCTGTTGCACTGCATGTTCCCCTTACCCTCATATCCCTTTATTTTAATTCTATTTCATCTCTTATTATTATTGCTGATTCTTCAGAGCTGAATTTATATCAAAATAAATGATCAGTCACTCAGTGATCTTCATGTCTAGTGAAGATTAGAACCCAGGTTTCTCAGGTCCGAGTCTCACACTCTAAGCTCTACACCACTCTAGTTTTAAACATTATGCTGGTGGACAAGAAAAACTTATGTGCTTCATGAACACATGCAAACAGACAAAGCTGCTTTATACTGAATCAGAACAGTGGACCATCAAGGACAGTCTTTCACATCATCTACTGCTTGATTTGTTTAGCTGGAGATGTCAGGGGTTGAACCTGGGACTTTATGCATGCCAAACAGATGTTTTGCCACTGAGCCATGCCCCCCCCAATGTACCAACTGTATAATTTGAACTGTGTCCTCTATGCTATGAGTATTATGTCAGGGTTCCAGGGTCCTATAACCTGTGTAGGCATTGCAATGGCATTCTAATGACGTATATGCAGCAGCATATAGACTGAATGGGTGGGTGCAGTGTCACCTGAGTATGTTTTTTCTTGCTACCAGCATCACATTCAAATTGGGTCTTTGTTGTTGTACTACTTAGAAGAAAGTTTTAGGGCTGAAGCTTCTATCCAAACCTTCCTTTGCCATCAAGGGAAATAAGTTTTGAGTAGATATGAACTGAAGTTTTGAGTATATATGAACTGAGTGTATGTTTGTACTGAAATATTTATTTATTTATTTATTTATTTTTAAAAAAAACATTTATGGGCTCCAGTTCTGTGTGAACCAATTAGCTGTACTGATGGTGAAAATTTTCCCAAATGAAACAGCTATTGATGATGGCCTTATTCTGCTAAACCTCTAAGTCCAGCCATGGCACTGCAGCACAATACAATAAAGAAATATTTCTATCCTCTTGTTTTGCTTCTTGGCTTGAGTATCTCAAAGATTAATATAGTCTAGGAAATTATCCTTCTTATTTGACTTACTGGCTGCTAAAGAGCAAGGAAAGGAGAGATTTTCTGCTTTTAGATTCCAGTGTTTGAGAAGGACAATTTTAAAAAGCAAGTTATGAACTCACCTTATGTGTTTGTGGTACAGATGCCAAAAGACTTTCTTCACCTTCTCCTCTTTACTCTGAATACAGAAGTTAGCATTAAATTGTTTTTGCTTGTCATGCAAAATTTCTGCTTTGCTTTTACCAGCAAAGATTGCTTTTTCAATTTTTTTTTGCTATTGGTACCTTATTATGCAATCTGGTTATAACAGTGAACACTGAATACCAAATGCTATCATAATTGAATTCATACTTTAAAGACCAGGTGTTATATTGGATTCAAATAAAATGACTAACACCACATATCCAACATTTCCACCACAATCTTTCAAAGTAGTAACAGGCAATTTAGTATACAGTCTACTCAGGTATTAGAGAAAGGCAATATATGGATCAAATTGATATAATCAAATGTGTTTAACAGTGTCACACGTAAGCTAAAATTATTCTCCTTTTCTACCAAGCTTTAGCCAAGTATCTTCTCCAAAGCATAGAAGCCTATTCTGCCTTTTCAATACCTTTCCAAAAGAATTAAACAATCATCCATTGAATTCAAATGTTCAATTCCAATCTGCTTCAAGGAGAGAATACCAACTGATTTTCTTAATCAACCAACATTTATATAAACAAGGCAAACATTGGAAAACAGTAATTTAAATACTCTTGAATGCCTTTAAGTGAAGCTTTCGAATAACAATGTCTTGCAGAGATGTCTACAGTTCCTTTTATACACACATTTCAGAGAAATGTTTTATGAAACACACTTCAACAAACATGCATAAACAGTTTCCATTCCTTCTGATCACCTTTCAAGGTTTTCAGCTGCTAAAATGTGGTAAAAAATGCAGAGTGAACATCAGCTGTATCTTAGGAAATGGGTCTTAACTGACTTGTCAATCAATAATAGCCTGGTTTTTTTCCCCTTCAGAATACATCAACATGCACTGGTTAGCCAGTTCCCCAGCTGTTAACATTTAACAACCCGCAGTAGCCATTCCCTTGACAGGGCTGCCAACCAAAACAATGTGATCTTTTCACACAGAATTTAAAACATTTGTATGCTACCTTTCTGTCCTAAGGCAACTAATGATGATTTAAAAACTAATATTTAAATGCAATGTGAATGTGTTAAATCATTGCATACATCACTAGAAAAAATAACTACCACATCCTCTAGTGAATTAACAACAACAAAATTTTACTTGGTGCCAGAAAAAAAATCTGTGTAGCGATGATGGGAAGGCTGTTTTTATAGACGGAGATAGATCCAGGTGGTCAGCTGTTTGGGTATGAAGCAGTAGAACACCTTTAAGACCAACAAAGGTTTATTCAAGGTATGAGCTTTTGTGTGCAAGGCACACTTTTTCAAATACATTGGAATGGAGAATCACCACAGAGAAGTCCCTACCCCTGACTCAGTGGTACAGCACCTGCTTTACATGCTAGAACTCCCAGATTCAGTCTTTGTAAAATCCACAGATGATGTGAAAGACCTGAGATCCTGGAGAGGTGTTGCCAGTCAAGCAGACAATATTGACCTTAATAGACCAATGGTCTGACTCAGTGTAAGATAACTTAATGAGTTCACCTAATCCAGGGCTGTAGCTAGCGAGGGATTATTTGGGTGATGTCCCCTCCTGATTTTGCCCTGCCCCCTCCCCGTCCCCGGGCTACTGGTGATGACTGTGAAGCCTGTGCACCTCGTGGTTGGCCAGACGGGTGGTTGGGCAGGAGGAAGAAATCTGGAGGAAGGGGAGGGGGCTGGGCAGGGAAACAGGCAGCAGAGTGGAAACATCTGTCCATGCTCCTGCCAGCTCATGCTGATCTGGGTGGCCCATGGTTTCTCATGTGGGGATTGGAGTTGCAGTAAAACAGGTAGGTGTGGGCTTTCTTGCTGAGTTGCATGGGATTCTAGCATGGGGGACGAGGCTCCACAGGACTGGGGGGGGGGTGGAGAGCCTCCATCCCTAACCTCCATGGCACTTCTCTTCCTGCAGACCGAGCAGGCCGGGTGCATTCTAGTTAATTAAACTAGCTGCCGTTCCCCCTCTATGCCCCCTATGAAGACTCTTCTAGCTACAGGGTTGACCTAACCTCTGTAGGCATGTGTTTTCAAAACAATGTGATCTTAGATAACCTGTAGACTTACAACAGCAACATTTTTAAAAAGAGTAAATATAACTATGGATGAGGTTGATTGTATTATTTCCCTTCTGAAAGTCTGTTAAAATACATATTGCAAGGCAGCTCTTCATAGTTCCTTTTAAAGAATTAATTAACTCAGTACCAGGTTCCAAGGCAATGTTAAATAATAAACTTCCCCAGGGAATGGAGCACTTCAAATCAGATTGAGTCTGATTTGTGTGAAGAGTACATTCCCTTACTATAGGAATGAACATATATACAGTTTTGCATTTTGTTTACCATTGTTGTGTACCTTTTCATTTTACCCATTTTTGTTGCTAGCATTTCCAAGTCATTGCTTTCTTTTTACACCATTTTACACCTTTCATATGCCACTTCTAAAGTATTTATCACACAGACAACTCTTTTAATGGAAATAATTCTATTGAATTACATTTGTAGGGTCAGGAAAAAAAGTGAACCCAGGGCTCAAAGTAGTATATCCCAGTCTCATATTTGGTAATCACAACAAATCCCCTTTTTTAATGACAAAAATTAAACTACCAGCTGCTACAACTCAAAGGGATTTTTTTCTAACCTTCTAGGCATCCAGGTGTGCCTCAGATTTGACTTGAAACAAAAACACCTTTTAACTAGTAGAATGTTGAAAACCAATCCATAACTGCAATATGATTCCCCATTGACTAGAGTCCCACATTTCAACAGAGAACTGCTTCAGACTGAGCTAAAGGCTATTCTCTGATTTACTTACCACGACCTCACACAAACCCATCTAATCTGGAGATGGCTGAATTCCTTTATCATTACTTCTACTAGTTGTGGTTGGCCCACATTATGATCAGTGCAATATGGTCATGGACAAGTTAGGGCTCTCTGTATATCTGGGGGATTCCCTAGGTATGCAAAAAAAAATAAGATCTTAAAAAATAAAATAGCCTGATAAGGACTGAATATGGCCTGGAAGATGCAGAATGCGGTTGAGAGCCCACTACATAAAAAAGGAGGGGCTCAGTTTACTCAAGACACTGAGAATGTATAGAACCCTAGAAATTGTGGAGGTGGGGTGGGTTTTGCAAATTATTCCCTGCTGTAGAATTCCTCTTGGGTCCACAACTTGCCAAAGTTGAATTGCCCATTATGAGCATAGTAATGGAACAGTCATGTGGAGTTCACTTGTTATTACACATTCTAAAGCAGCTTGCACTGAAAAAATGCAATTCATCCTACGTGCATAACATATTCTTCTCTGAAGTTTATTTGTAGCCTGCATGATGGGCACTAGCTCCAGGTCCTGTGGGGCAAAACAAATGACCAAAAGGGTATTTAGAAAGCAACTTCTGGAATAATTTGAAGTTGTGGGGACAAAACACACAAGTAGTATATGAGGTTTTATCTCCATGTGCTGGAAAGCTTCTCTCAGTCCCTACAACGAATGGTTTTAAATCTTTATTCTTTTTCTACTATTTTTACCCACCAAGCCTTTAATGATCAAATTGATATTGATATTTGTATTATGAGATCTGGCAGTGTCACTTCTGGACATGCAGTTGAGACAGTCTGATGATGCCTGGCAATAACAACCTTTTTAAATTTTGGATAAAATTAATTGATAGACTGACCAGGAAGTCAGGAAATACCCCAGAGCAATTCAGGTCATTTAATGGGCAGCACTTAAAATGAGGCAGAGAAGGGCTTTTAATATATCAGTGAAATAAAGTCCTGGAAAGCAATAAAAATGTTAGCATTGCTGACTCTCCAAAAGAGTCCATTGGTTTGTTCAGAAGATCATTCCTATGCAGGCACTCGTTGTTTCAGAACTGTATAAATTAACGTATACTTCACAATCTTTTAAATGGTTTTAAGTAATTTATTGTGATAACTTCTTTTAATGACCCTATAAGCTCTGTTGTTACCCGCCCTGAGCCCACCTGTGGGGAGGGCAGCATGTAAGTCTAATAAATAAATAAATAGGTAAATCATGTTGCTAATGATTTACAAAATGATAAAAATCATGAAAATGTAGTCAATGCCTTTTGGCCACTGAGTTCTTTTTTTTGTCCATGAAATAATCTGTTTCCTGAACTTCACTGTAAAGGAAAACAGAAGACTCACTTTAAAAGAATCATATAGCAATCCTGTGAGTACAAGTTCATACAAAGAGGAGCTTGTTTCATTGTGCTTTCCCTTGAGGGAGAGTGATTCAGTCCTCAGTGAATGAAAAATGGCACTGTAGTATATTTTGCACAGAGGAGGTTGCTTTTTAAATGGTGATGTGACAGTTCTTTGAAGTATATGAAGCCATTTGTCTTTCAGGATTGTGCTTAATGTAAAAACTATGTCATGTAGAACTGAACAGAAGTGAGTATGAGCAGTGTTACAGAGTTCCACATGCTTGTATTCTAAGTAGCAGCTGTTACTTTGTGAAATGTTGGGGGAGGGTGATCCCAGCACTTGCAAAGAAAAAAAAAGTTATCCCTTCTGCAAATAATGTTGGAGACCAGATGTTAAGATCTAGTGTATCCCATATAGTTTAGTTGGGAGTGGTGTGAGAAATGATGATAAACAGGTGCTTTTTCTCATTGACATAGTTATGTTTGACTTTGTTGCTCTATGACATTTTGAATTTGATAGGAAATTAGAGCAAAGTAGGCTTACACTTATGTCTGTTAATATAGGTAGTTTTTGGTAGTTGTCAGGTAGCCCTGCCATTATGGATGGAGAAGGGAGGGAGGATGGGTTTGTTTCGTGAAGGGAGGGAGGATGGGACTGTGTGGTGTTGATTTATGCACCTGGACTGTTCGAATGGAATGTGGGGAGCTGCCTCGACTGCCTGGGTGTACAGACCGTATCTTACCCAGACCTAACACAATGACCTTGGAAGAGCCAGGCTGTTAGCTTCATATCGCTTTCGAAAGCAACAGCTAGGCTGGGAAAATTGGGGCGGCGGGAACTACATTAATTATTGCTGTCTCTAGTTCCCGCGCGCGTGCTGAGCTTCTATTGGCGGAGGAGGGGGGTCCCATTCCCCCCTGATGGTATAACTGTTTGCTTCATGTAACCAAGGTATTCTTAACAATGCTTCTGTTTCAGTAACCTACTCTTGCAGCTTAAAATAAATACTATTCTTGCTTCAATGAACAAGGCCTGGTATTTTGCTGACTAAGTTAAGGACTCTGACAGTAGTATTGAACCTGAAAAATATTGTTTTTTCATGATATTCCCAAATTCCAATATCAATATGGTATTGGAACTCAGGAAATAATTGGGATTGCTGATTTTTTTTTGGCTAGGTATTTAAAGGGATGTCTTTGGCACATTTGCCACACGTGAACCCAGAATGGTGAACTCACCACTTTGGAGTTCACCTGTGGTGTAGCTTGCAAAATGCATTTAAAGGGATGGTCCTTTTAAATGTGTTTTGCAAGCCATGCCATGGAGAAGGTGTTTCAAAGGGCTGCATTACTTTTAAACACCAGCTATCTGAATGCCCCCCAAAATCCCAAAAATATTTGGGATTTTTTGGGGCTGCCATTTTTGGAAAGCTGAATTACTACCCTGTCAGTAATCAGCTGAGAAAATATCCAATAAATACCGATAAGGTATTTATCAAGTATTTTTGGTCCAGTTTATACTGAGTGCACACCCCTAATTACTACCTAAATAAAATGTCTCTAAAATTACTGTGTAATCTGTAGTCATTGAATTAAAATATATACTGGCGGAGTCCAGCTAAATTGAGTCATTAGTATGTCTCACTGAAACTAGTAGAAACATGACGGTAGATCCAGACTAAATATGCCATCAATAGAATGGGAGTTTTCTGCCTCTCCCTCCCATTGTAGCCTATTGGTCTCCACAAAGCCTGCTTGTGGAGGATAGGGGAACTTAAGTATTGCCAGGAGTGGGGTCGCAATGGAAAGGGGCATCAGTGGAAACTGCCAATTTAATCTGGATCCAACCATTTCCTATACTATGGGTTGTGCCTCAGAGGTTGTCACCACACTGTGTGGGCTGAAGTATCCCTCATTCCATTGCCACCTCCTGGCATTTCCTCCTGGTAGTGTGGAAATTCTCCTCCTTTTTAAAGCTCACTCACTACAGAACCCTCACTGTCCACTACTTATAATGACTAGTTTAAATTTAATTAGGCCTTGGTTATTACCTGCAAAAGTGATCATGTGTGTTTTTAATACACACTACACTCATGTTTAGTTGAGTTTATAAGAGCCTGTGAGACACACAAAATGGCTGCTGAAACTTCAGATAGTTGCATAAAATAAAGGCATAGAAAATTGGGGAATGTGGGGTATTTTGACACAAGAAAATTTCAGATAAGAACTTTTGCCCTTTGGCCATCAAGCTCAGCAGGAAACTTTGAACCAGTTATTCCCTATCAGCCAAGTGTATCTTACATAACCCCTTTTCACAGCAGACATGGTGGAATGGTCTTGGTGTGTCCACACATATTTCAGAAAACAACGTCAGACTTCATAGAATTTTGGAATGCTATTGGTCACTCCAGATTTTTTTCTTTAAAAAAAAAAAAAGGAAAGGCCAGTGCTTTGTCACAAAAACTGATGAAAATGCCCTGGCAGAACCCAAACTGCCACCTCTTGTAATGTTCTTTTTAATTTAAATATAACTGTAGCTGTATGCAATGCATACAATTCAGTTTATGGTGATTTGGACAACTGAGTGATATAAGGATTACTTGATATGACACAGGACGAAAGAGCCAGGAACTTAATTTATACAGCTTAGAGAAAAGGAGATTAAGGGGATTTAAAACTGTATAAATATCTTCAAGGAAATAATATCAAGGAAGGAAAGGGATTTTGTATATTAGCTGAGAGTAGTAAAGAAAAGTAATGCCCTACAGCTAAAAATGGGAATAGTCAGTTGCTAGCTCCCCCCCCAAGCTTTGGTTTGACTAGTTTATTTAATTAATTCAACTGATCTATGCCATAACATTACATATGCTAACACACTAAAATGGCTGTGCTGTGCTGTGCTAGGCAGCCTAATCATGGCTGCCTTTTCTGGCAGACCCATCCTGACTCCAAACACAGCCAGGACCTTCTGTCAGCTTTGTTTATCATTGCCTGTACACAATGTGCAGAGAGCTGTCTAGCCCCAACTGACACACACCTGGTTAGCTGGTTCAGAAAGATATTGGTCAGCACCAATTTTATTTATTTATTTATTTATTTATTATATTTATACCCCACCCTCCCATCCAAGGGTGCTCTTTCCTAGCCACACACCACCACACAGCCAGTGATGTGCTGTTCTTGACACAGTTTCCACCACTTCAGATGTCTCAGGGTACTTATCAATCATCCCTACCTATCCTGATCAGCCCACCCAATCCCTAGCTAAATAATTATTGCCTACACAGTCAATGACCAGGCCTAGTTAAACCAACCTCCACCATAACATTATGAAACAGGTAGGGGGGGCCCTCAGGCCCAATTTGGGGGAATTAAACAAGATCCTGTTTGGCCCTAGTGGCAACTGGCTAATCCCGTGACAACTGTGACAAACCCCCTTATTTTAGGGTGTGAGGGGTTTTGTTACTTTAACCTTTCGCAGGCTGGAGCAGTCTTATTTTTCACTGACACTGACTCTGTTTGACCAGGAACCCACCCAGTTCATCCTTCTGTCACACACACAGCCACTTATTAATGAGACCTTTTTATAAATATTAATCTCTGTGGCTTTTCATGAACACCACCCTTTTTCTGTGATGAATCTTGTGGTTTAACTTGGCCAGATACTTAGCTCTGTCAGACACTGGTTTTATTTACAAGGACAGGCAAGCAGGGAATATGTATACAAGGGAAAAACTTATGCTTGTGGATACGTTGTTTCAGATGGTATGTTTCAGATTTAAGTCAGTTCATTTATAACTATTCACTTCACATGCCACAGTACAAAACACATTCTCTCTAATCTCGATCCCTGTGCTGTTCCAGATTGTCAGTTTCTGTGTGGATTTCTCAGGTAGTCTCCACCTCCACAGAGAAATACCTTTGCTGTGCCTTGGTTTCTGGACACACACTGGTCCACTAAACCCTCTTGGAACACACTACATCCACTCAACTCGACTCTCTCTCCAGCAGGGTATAGATCCTATATGAGAAGTATGTGAATCTCATTTAACCACAAGGAGCTTATTTCCCTTTTAAGACTCCTTAGTTTTCACTGTAGTATAGAAATATGTTTGGCTCTTCTCAGGTTCCCTTAATATTGGAATCTGTAGAGAAGCCTCATTTGCTCCTTGGACTCAGAGATGTTCAACAAGACTTGTCAGTCTCCTGGCACAGTACCAACTGACAGTCTCAACTGTCAAACTACACTGTCAAGAGTCCCCCCCCATTAGAATTTTCCCCCGAGTTCTGCATCAGAATTACATCACCACTGCTAGTCATGTGACTGCAGGTGTCTTTTCTTGCAGGCTGATCCTAAGCCTGGAGTCCAGTACAATGACTAAAGGGATCACAAGAGGTTCAGCACCGAGCAGCAAAATCCTGCTTGAGGGAGGTGTGGCTAGACTATATCTTGAACAGTCCTTCCTCCTAACTGGCTGCAACTCATGAATCACCCAACAGGGCTTCATGCTTCCAATGAATCCCAGTAGGCCAAGACAAACTACTCCACAGCATTAATGGAATTCCCCATTTTTGCTTTTTATTACAGAAATAATTAATGAAGCAATCAACCAAGGATGGCAGCCAAGCTCCCTGATCCAGTGATGGCCAGGGGAATAACATGAAATACACATCATATTCCACTGAAAGTTCAGGGATTGAGATTTTCTATTGCTTTCAGTAGGAAGGATCCATAAGCTTCTAAATGAAAAGCTTTCTCTTATGATATTTCAACAGAATAACCACAGTTATTTCATTGTGGGACATAGTATATTTCTTCCAACTCTTGCAAAGCACAGCTCTCTGCCTAGGGTCCACTCACACATGGGTGAGACCAGTGAGGTCAAAGTGTGGGCTTAGTGGGTTCAAAGAGCAGAGTCAATGTGAGAAAACACACAAGGATCAAGGGGAGAAAAGCCATCAGACAATACTATTTCATCTAAGGTGAGCAGCTCTCTCCCTCCCCCCTTCTCACATAACATAAGAAGAGCCCTGCTGGATCAGACCAGTGGTCCATCTACTCTATCATCTCTTCTCTCACACACACAGTGGACAAGCAGTTACCATGGAGGGCCAATAACAGGGCATAGAGTCCAAGGCCTTCTCCCAATGTTGCCCCCTAGCCAAGGAATTCAGAGGTACTCTGCCTCTGAATGTGGAAGTTCACTTTAGTCACCATGGCCTTTGATGAACCAATCCTCCATGATTTTGTCTAATCCCCGAATCTGCCAACAGCAGCAGTGTTTAGAGAAGCTACTTTGAGAGGCACAGAGAAACCTCAGCTGAAAATGAAAGTTAAAATTGGTTGTCTAGTGCTACAAAGAACACTAGATTAAAGGCAAGAGATTCCTTCACCTTAAAAGGGACTAAGTAGCTGTGTCTCCCATTGCCTCCATTACATGGAGAAAGAAAAACTCTCACCTTGCAATCAACCAGAAAGGGGGTGGGGAGAGAATCCAATCATGTCTTGGGGGAAACTGGCCAGCTGGCAACTGCAGGCAGGGATAACGTTACTATAGTGATTTTAACAGTGATTGGGTTTTGAACTTTGCCAGCTGTAAAGACTCAGATGGGAACATAAAATACAATCACCTTTTAAAAAAGCCACTAACAATGCAATCCTATGCGGAGGTACTGCAGACTAAACCCATTGATTTCAATAAGCTTATTTTGACTAGAGTAACTCTACATAGGATTGCACTGTAAAAGAACTCACAGTCAAAAAATGTTGTCCTGAATAAATGTTTCTTTTCATGAAAACACTTTCAGACTATGCCAGCCTCTGGAGGAATATACTTGATAGCTGCTGAAAACAGTAGAGTACTCCCAGGCAAGCCATATTAAAATGACTGAGACTTAGGCATAATCACAACTAGTTGCCCAATGATCTCCTTCTTTGGCAGGTCTAATGGTCTAAGCAGTGAGTATTTTCAGACCTTTCCTATAAGTAAATCCAAATTACAACCTCCTGATCATGAGCCTTTTCAGTGGTGCCCCTATTTTGGTGCCCTGAATATATGTTTTTAACTTTCAGGCAATTGTGTCAGGCAGAATTGTATAGAAAGGTTTTTGGAAAGTTAGTGACAACATGTATTTTAATACGTTTTAGGATTTAATGGATTTTTTCAGATGTAACTGTTAACTGCCTGTAGCCTTTTGTTGGAGAACAGTGGCTAAAATGAAGAAATAAATATATAAATAAATATTTAACAGGCTTGAGTAAAAGAATTGGTAGCTAATTTTCCCTTATGTTTTTGCTGTTCTTATATGCATGGAAATCACTACCACTCAGGTAAAAATGGAGATTTGAAAAATGACAGAGAACACACACATTCTAGCAGCCATTTTCTCTGTAAAAATGATGTATGAAAGGTAGAAGTGTTCACTACACTGAGTTTTCCTAAATAATATGAATGAAGAACTATGAAGCTTTTCTCTGTGAGTATAACATGAGAAAAGTTAAGGATTTCCTATATGTTGATCTTACCATATAATCTAGTGTTTTGAATAACACATCAAAAAAGTGACTTTTTATGATGTGTTCGTGTCATACATCATAAGGAGAACCACTGCTCCAGTGATGTATTACCCTGCAAGTAGCACAAACCAGAAAGATAAATGGGGGCACATGAGCAGATATGTATCATTTCTCTTCAAATAGATGAAGAGATAGATTAATTTATATGTACTCTAAAAGTTTTGGAATATATTACAAAGTATACATCATACATAGAATAAGTTTTTGGAGAAGTATCAGATATTCCTGGAGTAAAGCTAGTTTAGATGGCCATAATATGTTTAGGTTGTTAACAGTGCTAAACAAAACAAAACAGGGGGAAAAAACAACTCAAAGAAACAACAAAGTTGGGTACCCAAAGGATGGGTGAGAGAAAATTATGAGAAATTAAACAAAATATATTTATTACAAAGAGCACTAGAACTCTACTTTAAAAACATATGCAGATTCCACCTTTGAAGTGGTGAATATTTGAACTAAGAAGTCCTGAATCTATATAACATGATACTGTTAAGTATGAGACTCAACAACCATTTCAGCTTCAGAAGTGATTTCAGCTTTATTTGAACAGCAAACTGTAAGTCAGGAACACAACACAACGAGTGTGGAGCACAGCTCCTTTTTAAACTCTCCCGGGCTGTCAAAGCCACACCCACAAAACATTAAGAACCAATAATCATGCAGGGATAAGGTCCAATCAGGACTGTTCCATCTTTGCAACATTATCACATAGTGATTGGCTATTTACACTGGTTTCGCAGAAACCGACCAATAGTAATGTGACAGCTGAGGAGCCATATTCTGAAGCAAGCTTAACATGTGAAAGAATATGCTTGATTCACAGTTCAATACATAACAGATACAATTCAATATCTTTAGGTTAAGACCCTTGAACCACTAAAATAGGAATAACAGTTCAATATCACTAGATTAACCTTGAACCACATTAAAACAGGACCAAACTTTTCAGCCTCCAAGGCCTTCTTTAGTGGTCAGATTATTGTATACATGCACACTATGACACATAAACATGTGTTAATGCCAAGGCAGGTTGATAATGATGCCTGAAAATGAATAAAGAAAACAATAATTCAATAATTTATGTATGAAAAACCAACAATTTAACTACCTAAAACTTTTTTTATTATTAATTACTCACATTCTAAATATTCTGTGTGGCAAAATATTTAGGTTGTATGAAAAAATTTCTTAAACTTTTTAGCACACACATCCAGGGAGTGCAGATTCAATAACTCCTGTAAAAATGTATATGGTAAAACTACTTAAATGAGAAAAATTAAATTCAGTTAATTAAAGACACAACAAACTGAAATTAAATAAGATAAACCTTATAACATACATACCTGACCATGGCTATCAAAACCCTCAGAGTGCATATATATGTACCAGCCTTTAACTGACAGTAACTTTCTACTATTCACAAACCTCATATATAGCATGGGGAACGATGCAATCCACATGATGAATGAGTAACCAAAAGCAAAGGGGGAACTGTGAAGGAGAAAGAGGGGGAGGAAAAGGGAGGCACAACAAATCTCTAACAGGGAAGAAAAACTTTGTCACAGCATTCCACAAATACATAAACCCTATCCAGATGAAAGATATATAATCATTGTGTGCACATCCAGTTGATTTCTTCATTTAACCCTTGTGGTGTAATTGTTCCCAAAATGAAAATCCAGAATGTCTCCCCTCTTTTTAAAAGTCTGTGCTGTTGAAAGGACAAAGCTGACAGTTGTTGAACAATCCAGAAGCGAAGTTCCTTATCAGTATGCAAAAAGGTTATGAAGTGTTGAATTAATGGAGCTGTCAGCTTTCTTGTTCTAATGCAGCTCCTATGTTCACAAATATGAGTCTTAACCGATCTTGTTGTCATACCTTCATACATCAGATTGCCAGGACATTGTACAACATATATTATACCTCTTAGAGTTGCATTTGACAAAGGAATTAATATGAAAGATTCTATCATTAGATGAATTCTGAAATGTTTTCCTTTTAACAGAACAGGCACACAGAGAACGATGTCCACAAGGGAAATTTCCAGTTTTATTGGTTCAAGGCTAGAGAAATTGAATTGTATCATGTTACATAGATTCAGGACTTCTTAGTTCAAATATTTGCTACTTCACGGGTGGAATGTGCCCATGATTTTAAAGTAGAGTTTTAGTGCACTTTTTAATGAATACATATGTTTTGTAAACAGTACTACCCTAAGTAGAGTTACACTTTTATGAGGCCATTCACCTCAATGGATTTAGAAAGGTGTAACTTTGTTTAGGATTACTTTGAAAGTTTAGTGGTGGAAAGTGTGCTCAAGTCACAGCTGACTTTATGGCAACTCTGCAGGGTTTTCAAGGCAAGAGACATTGAGAGGTGATTTGCCATTGCCTTCCTCTTAAAAGCAACCCTGGAATTCCTTGGTGATCTCTCATCTTGTATGATCTCATTACCAGAGTAAGCAAATTGAAATGGGAAAGGGAGTGGCTGAAGAAGAAAAAGTAGAGCCAAAGAGGAGAGGCCAAATGTAACAGATATGGTTAGAGACAGAAGGGGCTGTACCAAAGTGGAAAGCCCCCCCCCAAGGCCCATGCAAATTTTCCTAATAATCCTCAGTACAGAGTTTCCCTTTTTCTTCTACTTAAAGAGGACCCAGAAGCAGGCCAAGGAAAAGTAAGTTGACCATGCTTTGCATAAAAGGTAATAGCAGTAGTGAAGAAGATGAAGGATCAAGTGGTGACAACTCCTACCCTCTCCTTTCAGAAGCCTTGGTGGCCCTTTGGACAGCATGACAACAATCATGGCAGAGGGCAGACAATGAGGTCAGGAGCAGCCAGAGCCCACAAATACATTGGGCTGCAGAGGAAAGAGGTACATAGCAAAAGGTCATTTCATGTCTCAGTGGAGTTGGATCCAATCTAATTAATTATAGCAGATGAAACCATATGGGGGGGAGATCAGTGAACTTTAGCAACTTTTCTGTTGCTAAAGAGTTCTCTAAATAATGTCTTGCTGAGGTGCTACAATAAAAAATTAATGATGTTCAAAATACTTGAACTCTAAAATAACTACAATGGCTATTATTCTTTTGGTCTGCCTCAGTACCAGAATTGCTTTTGGTTCAGTAGAGTCCAATCAGATTAGGGTTGCCAGGTCCCTTGACATTACCAGGAGTGGGGAGGAACACAGAAAATAAATGTGACATGCCTACATGACCCAGAAATGACATAGGCATGTCAGGGTCACCAGGGGCAACAATTTGGTTTGGGGGCAAAACTCTATGGTAGAATTAGCTTCTACCCTAAAGTTTTGTCCAAAAAAACAGAACACCCCCCCCAATATCACCAACGTGCCTATGTCACTTTCAGGTCTCGTAGGCATGTCACATTTATTTCTGACTTCTTGCATGTTTGGGGGGACTAATTGGCACACTGGAGAGGAGCACCTAAAACCAGGGGACTCCCACCCTCACAGGGGGTCTGGCATCCCTAAATTAGATGCTATTATTAATATTGATTATGAGGCAATTATCTCACAGGTGAGGTCGTGCAAAGCCCTTTGTAAAGTACATGGGGCAATATTTATTGGATATTTAAATTAAATAAGAGAAAATGAGAAAAGTTGTAGGCATGCAGTCATGTGATCAGTCAGTCAGCCTTTTCTGGCATAAAACAGTACCTTAAAAGAGGATTGCTATATGAAAACATACATATAAAACCATACATATAAAACCAAATATTTTGCAAACTACATAGTATTGCATAATGTTACATAAAACAATTTGTTACAAAGCATTGCTCATTTTGATAGTTTTTCCTGATGTAGCTTTATAGCTGATTATAAAAACATGGCTACCTTCACTGATATTCCAGTAGCAGAGTCATTTAGAAGACGGTGCACATTTAAAACATCAGGAAGGCCTGTCATGTGGGCTAAAATAGGGTTTAAATATCTAAAACGTATATCTATATAAAATTGGCAGTGAAACAGATATGTGAAACTGTCTCGATGCATCCAGATTTACAATGGCAAAGTCTAGACGTATATGATATATTATTATATCTCCCAGGCAAGATTGCTGATGGTAGTGCATTGAATCTTGCTAGTGAAAAGGCTCTGCACTGTTGTGGTGCTTGTATATTAGATAGGTATGGGGCCATTCGGCCTACCGTGAGGGGAATCTCAAAGTTCAGAGGGGAGCAAGATTTGTTGGCTAAGCTGTATAGTCTTTGTGTTTCAATGTCAAGGACTCTGCATTTAATCATCTGAAAAGCACCCATAAAAGGCAGCATAAGCAGTGAGTCCAGTGGGATGCCCATGGCAGTTATTTTGTTCTCAATATGTGGTAGCCCATTAGACATGTTTGACTCTGTGAGCATTTGTTGCATAAGGCTCCCTTGGTCTACATTGTACAGTCATGTGATATAGAGATTTTGCTTCCAGTACTTTCATTTGTCTTATGAACAGCTTCCCTTCAGCACAATTCAGCAGCAGGAACAGTGCAGCTTCCTCAGATATTAACCCACAGTGTTGTTATACTAATTTTATAAGTGGTGATACAAAACTAAGAAAAATGCAAAGAGTCAGAGAAATCCAGTATGAGAACAAATCAGTATAAAACCTTCTTAAAGCAAGGGCTTCATCTCAAGGCTACCATACAATAGATGGTTAGGCATGAGTAAGCTTGTTCACAGAAGTCTGTGTTGGATTGTGTCCAAATATAACCTCAGAAACAAGCACTTGTAATAAGAGGTTTTGTTAAAATTAAAAGGTTCTGGCAACACAGCACGAGACTATCAATATTCATGATGTCTGGATTTTTATATGTTGAAGACTAAGCAGCCAGCTAACTAATTTGCATAATGGAAGAAATTGAAAGAGTAGCATTTTTAAGTTGGGATGGCAATCAAATGATTCCCCCGCAGGTTCAATACAAAGTACATTTACCTGAGTGTATCAGAAGAGTGAAGGCTAAACTCAGCCTATCTGCTGTGGATACAAAGCTTTAGTGAGTATGAGCTGGTGCCATCTCTGGAACACTGAGGTAATTTTGACATTTTCCAGTGACCTTTATCCAGCCACACATTCCAAGACTCAAGGGCACTACAATCTCCTTAAGAGGGGCTGGTAATTTCTGCCAATCTCCCCCTCCTACTGCAGACTTCCACTTTACCTCCTATGCTGTTCCTTAGGGTTGGCTGTTCTCCAAGAAATATTTTAGTCACTGGAAATCACCACCCCCTTCTTAAGTGAATTTAAGTAAGCTTAAGTTGTTGGAACTGTAAAGTTAGATACAGACCAATAATGATTAGGGGAAAGCTGAACACCACCTAGGAATGTTTTAACTGCCTGCTGTAATTTTTAGTTGTCTGAATCCCATAATTACATTAGCCCTTTTTGGATAATATAGATAAGATAATGTATGTAGAAGGGGAAGAGCAATCAGCATGTGTTGGGTTCTTCAGTCAGTCACACAACACAGGGCTTCTCCAGAAGACAGTGTTTAATAATGGAATAGTACTAAAGACACGTGAACATTCTCTGTGTCAGTAATAACTAGATACAGTGGAGCCTACTAGGTTATACTACATTCAAACAATCCCCCCTTCAACAGAAGCCAATTGATACAGTTCATGGGAAGCTATAGTGGGCTAATAAGCAAAACATTCTAGGAACCGTTATAATTCCCAGTGAGGCTCCTGCAGCTGGAATAACAAGGTCAGGGACCTGATAAGAGACTGTATGGAAAACTTCAGAGGAAAGGAAAGAGGCAGTAGCACTCCTCCCACATACCACTGACATGACAGGGCTACCTGACATCCTGCCCGCCTAAAGGCCCTCCCCAGGTTTGTTCAGGTAGAGGTGGTGGAACTTGAGAAGGAGGTGGGGAATGTCAATATTTTCCACTGCAACCCATTCCCTTTGTTGGGGCCCAAAATCTACCCACTCAACAAGATAATACAGTTTATTGTGTTTTAGCTTAGAGTCCAAAATGTCAGCAACTTCAAAATGCGGTTCGCCTTGCACCATCAGCGGAGGGTGGGGGAGGGTGTAGCTTGTTGCGGTCACCAGGCGTTAGGTCTGGGATCATGCCTTAACATTCTGAAATAGAAGACAGGATGTAGAAATTTCAATGCCTTAGGCAGTTCAAGTTCCACAGTGAAGTCATTTATCATACATTTGATAGGGAATGGCCCTACGAACTTCCAGCCCACTTTCTAATTGGGCTGGAGCCCCGTCATGTTTTTTGTTGAAACATATACAGAGTCCCCAAGTTTGAGATCCCAACCCTTATCCTGTTTCTTATCAGCTTGTAACTTGTAAGCTTGCTTTGCTCCATCCAACGTTTTACAGAGAAGCGGCCAGGCCAACTGCAAACACTTGCACCAATGTCCTGCCTCCCCTCAGGCAACCCAATGTGAGAGAGAAAGGGTAGAGGCTGGGCTTCATACCCATAGACCGCCATGAAAGGAGATACACCTGTAGACAAATGGCAGGCATTATTATAGCAGAATTCCACTAGAAGGAGGAGTCCCTTCCAATCGTCTTGTTGAAAGTTGGTAAAACAACAAAGGTATTATTCCAGAGTTAGGTTAACTCGTTCGGTTTGCCCATCAGTCTCTGGGTGGTAGGCACTACTTAGGCCCCTCTCTACCCCCAAGAGGTGCATTAGTTCACTCCAGAATTTAGAAACAAATTGCGTCCCTTGGTCGGAGATTATCTTCTGGGGCAATGTATGAAGTCTGAAAATCTGTTGCAAGAACACTTTAGCCAACATCTGTGCTGTTGGTAAGGATTTAAATGGAATAAAATGGGCTTGCTTGGAAAACAAGTCCACAATGACCCAGATAACCATTTTTCCCTTGCTGAGGGGAAGATCTGTAATAAAATCCATGGAGATGACCTCCCACGGGCTACTGGGAGTGGGCAGGGGTTGGAGGAGTCCAGGAGGCTTCCTGGGCCTCGGTTTGCTCATCAGGTAGGTCTGGCATGATTGAACAAAAAGGGAGAGATCCTTCCTCAGCCTCGGCCACCAGAACTGGCATTGAAGGAGGTGCAGAAACTTAACAAACCCCAAGTGCTCTGCCAGCTTGCACCCATGCACAGAAGACATTATTTCACCCCACAATCACAAAGGTACAAACAATTTCTGCCCATGGTACCAACAACTATTTTCCCTCTCATCCACCTCCCCCTCTTTATTCAGCTCCACGCAGTCAGCATCTGAGATGGCAGAAGCAAACTTCAGTCCCCAAGAGTCCACAGGTGGGGGGTTGGGCTTTAGTTTGGGTGCACATAGTCACCACCCCGCCCAGTTGAGAGGGGGTGAACATGGAATCAAGAACCTCCTCCCATTGGCTGTCATGCTGCAGGAGGCAGGACAGGGCATCAGTCAGTGAATTAGCTTTCCCTGGGAAATGGTGGATCATGAAATTGAACTTAGAGAAAACATCAGCCCACCAGAGCTTGTTTGGCATTGAGGTTTCAGGGTGTTCTAAGGTCTTCTAAGTTCTTACGATCAGTCCACACTTCAAACAGCACCCGAGCCCCTTCCAACCAATGCCTCCATATTGAGAGGGCCAATTTAATAGCTCCCGCCTCCTTGTCCCAAACTGACCAATTGTGTTCAGTGTTGGTGAACTTCTGAGAGACATATGCAAGGGGGTGTAACATCCCGTCCTCCCCCTCTTGCAAGATGGCACCACCCATAGCAACATCCGAGGCATCGACTTGTACAATAAATTTTTAAAGTTCATTTGGGTGCGCCAAAATGGGTTCGGAAGTGAATAGGGCTTTTAGGCGGTCGAATGCACTTTGGCATTCTGGCGTCCAGTCAAGTTTAGCCCCTGGCTTTGTACTGTCGGGACCCTTCACTTTTGTTTTCAGGAGGTCCATAAGTGGTAAGCTCACCTGGGCAAAATTTGCAAGAAATGATCTATAAAAGTTCACAAATCCTAAGAACGCCTGGAGCTGCCTCCGAGTCTTGGGAGGTTCCCACCCCACCACATCTTGGACCTTGGCAGGGTCCATTTCAGTTCCCCAGGGGGAGATTCGATAGCCTAGGAAAGCAATTTTGGTGCAGTGAAATTCACACTTTGAAAGCTTAGCAAAGAGTTTGTGCTTATGCAACGTTTTGAGAACATCCCTAACCAACTTGACATGGGATTCTTTGTCAGGGGAGTACAACAAAATATCATCTAGATAAACAAGGATGCCATTAAACAGATGCTTGTGCAGAACTTCATTTATCAGGTTCATAAATACCCCAGGAGCACCCTGAAGGCTGAAGGGCATCACACGGTACTCAAACTGTCCCAGGGAGTATTGAATGCCATTTTGTATTTGTCCCCCTCCTTAATCCAGACCCGGAAATAGGCACTGCATAGATCAAGTTTCGAAAAGATTTTCCCCTGTGAGACCGCTGCTAAGAGGTCTTTAATCAAGGGGAGGGGGTAGGCATTGGTGTAAGAGACAGCGTTCAAACCCCTGTAATCAGTACATAGTTTCAAACCCCGTCCTTCCTTTTCCAGAACAACACTGGGGCTGCGAAAGGTGAGGAGGCAGGTCGAATAAAATTCCTTGCCAAGTTTTTGTCAATGAACCTCCTCAACTCCACTTTCTCCGCTGGGCTCATGGAGTATAACTTGCCCTTAGGCAATTTCTGGTTAGGTAACAGTTCAATGGAGCAGTTACAGTTTCTGTGGGGAGGCAGTTCGTCTGCCTCCTCCTCCCCGAATACCTTGGCTAAGTCTTGGTACTTGGGGGGAATCAACTGGAGTTTTGAGCTGGCCAGACAGGCATGCACTGGCTGCTCCTTGGGAGGCTTGCCCCACTTCCTGTCCCAGCTATGCATTAAGCACCTGGGAAAAATGAAACAGACGATCCCCTCATCCCACAAGATGTAAGGATCATGGTCATGGAGCCACGGGCTGCCAAGCACCAACGGGAAACGAGCTGCTGGGGTGATGACAAAAGGACGGTGTTCCCAGTGTTGCCCCACACCCATCTGCAATGGCACAGTCTTGTATTTGCAGTGGTCCTTCATGGCAGAGACATTCATCTGGGTGAACACCAAGGGGTCAGGGAGTTTAACTACCTTAGCCCCCAGTCCAGTAACTAAGGACGGATGGATCAGATCCCTCCTGCACACTGAGTCAATTAGACCCCGCACCCGTACTTGGGTGTTTAGCTCCGGGTTGATGATAGTCACAGTCACGAAAAGGGGGGGGGTAACTGCTCACCATTTTCTGCACCTCAGGACGTGGGACGTGCTGGTCAGCGCTGTTTACAGCAGGTCCTGTCTGTTTCCCACCAGCTGGAAGTCATCCTCACTGGACGAGTCCATCTCCTCTTCTTGCAGGCTAGTTTGCAGAGCGTGGGAGGTCTTCGGTTGGGCAGTTGTTTCTTTCGCTGGGGTGTTAGGCTGCTCAGGGTGTTCTGACTCTGGACACACAGCAGCGAAATGACCGGCTTCCCCACATTTCAGGCACAGACCCTGTTTCATGCGGAGTTTGTGCATACCTTCTTTAGGTTTTGCAGGCATTTTGGTTTTCACAGGTGCTGCAGTACTCTTCCCCAAGGTGGCCACGTCATTGATACAAATGGTGTGGAGGCAGCTCTGTGTCAGCTGCCTCTCTCATCCAGGTGAGCGGGAACACCAGCTTCACACTGTGGAGGATCATTCCCTGTATCTCTGCATTGAGTCCCAAGCAGTAGTGGTGCGCCAGCACCCCATCCAGCCATTCCCGGATCTTGGTTGCACGGTGACGGAACCCTTTGGTATACTCATGCACAGATTTCTTTCTTTGGCAGAAAGTGCGCAGGAAAGCTTGAGTGGTTTCACTCGCATTTGTATCCTCATAATGTGCCTGGAGGGCTCACATGAATGCATCGACCTTCCAGAGCTCCCAGCCGTCTTCATGGTGTAGGCTCACATACCAGTCGGCTGCCCCCCCCATAACTGGGATGCTATATAGTCCACGATGTGCTCTTCATTGGGGAACAGGTGGCCCCAGTTCCCAACAAACTTTTCTGCTCACACCAAGAAGTATGCCAACTTCTCGGGCGCCCCGTCAAATGTTGCCTCCAGCAATTCAGCTGGTGGGGGAGTTCCCTTCCTGGCCTCCCTAGGACCCTTCTTGGTGGGGGGGGGAGTACTGGCTGCTGGATCGGCGATGGCTGACTGGGAACCCCTTGGGCAGGTGGTGCTTGCATCGGAGGTGCTTAGGGAGCAGGGAGACACTGATCAAGTTCCTGCTGCCCTACATTATCAATTCCGGCAGCTTTTGGAATGACTCTTCGACCATCTGGAAAAGTTGGTCCTAGCCACTCTCCAACAACCCCAAACGGGTGTCAATGTAGTCCTCAGATTTGGCTGGTTTTCATGTCCCAGCCTTCGGTTCGGGCACCGTGCTCAAGCAGTAGACAGCCCAATCGTATTGACTTTCCTGACAGGGCCCGGGGGTAAGGAACCAAGTCTCAACAGTGTCCATTTGGAACCTTCCCCAGTCTCCCCTCTTCAGTCGGGTAGTCATGCTGGCATATACCCCACCAAATGGGTCAAAGTACCTCTTACCTCCTCCAGAGGACTGGTGGTCGGTACCGATTCTTCCATGGTAGTTACCATGGCAGCATCCTCCTCTTCCTCGCTCATCCCAGTTGTTGAGAGAGGCAGTTCAAAGGGAGGAAAGGTGGATTACTGACACTCTGTCAGGTTCTTCAGTCAGTCACATAACACAGGGCTTCTCCAGAAGACAGTGTTTAATAATGGAACAGTACTAAAGACACGTGTACATTCTCTGTGTCAGTAATGACTAGATACAGCAGAGCCTACTAGGTTATACACATGCAGGCTAAGTTCTTTAAGTTAGGAATCCTATTGCTTCTGATTCTCAGCACTGAGCCTGCATGTGACCAATCTGTATGGGTGCAGGTACCATGCCTAGTTTCTAGCAACCACAGTAAGTGGAGTCACATAGTCATTCCTGCTCTGCTTACATGCATATGGACTTCTACCTAAGCATCTCTTTTAAGCATGGCAAATTATTTAAAAAATTACCAAAAAATCGAATAAATGTTGTGTTCCTCATTCTTTGTAAGAATGAGGCACAATCTTGGTAATGGTAATTGTGAAACTCTCTTTCACAGTTTAGTTCCCAGCCTATATGTCCCCAATCTCTCCTTATACATAATTGCAATTTAGTCTGGCAACATTCTATGCCCACCAAAATCAGTTGGCTCTGTGATGTGTCAATCACAAGGTGTCTCTATCCACTGGCTGTGTTGCCTGAGTTCTCTCCCACCCACTGCAGCCTAGGCCAGCATTTCAAGGTCATTTGCATATGGAAGCTGATTGGACTTCACTCCATTCCGCACCTCAAACTCCCCCCCCCACGAGACAGTTGGAACTGTCAGTTGCATATGCGAGCTGGTATATTCTGAGGTAAAATATGTCCTCACTCACAACACATCACTCCCCCTTCAAAAGAAACAAACCCAATAACACAATAATGCCACACCACAAAAGAGACAAATCACACCACAGGCAAAAAATGATAGGAAAAGGTGCCAGCAGTCACCCCATTACTGCCACAGATATGTACCTAAGAGCACTTCAGATGATGGTGTGCAGGTCTCCAGGTTCATGTTATAAAAGCTGCCTGGGGGATTATGCACCGTTTATAGACTTTCGACCTTAACATACTCCACAGGGTTGTTGTGTGGATCATACGGGGGAGAGGAGAATGATGTCAGCTGCTTTGGTTCCCACTGCTGGGAAAGACTGCCCTTTCCCTAGGCAGAGGCTGGGGGGTGGGGATGTAAACCTGAAGACAGACAGGCAGATAAAGGTAGGTTGATGGTTGCCTGGAAAGGACATAGGGTTACCAGCTCCAGGTTGGAAACTTCTAGGATATTTTAGGGATGAAGCCTGCTGAGGGTGGGGTCTGAGGAGAAGGAAGAGGGGGACCTCAGAGAGATACAATGCCATAGTCCCCACCCTCTGAACAACCTATTTCTTTCTGGAATACCATTCTTGCCAATCTCCAGGTTACAGCTGGAGAGCTCTTAAAGCTCTGGTGTTAATTCAAAGTGTTGGGGATGTGTTGCATTCTGGCAGGGGATGCTGTAAGTGTAGAAAATGTATTATTGACAGAGTAGTGTTTCGGAAAATCTTTAGGAACTGTTTGGTCCATTTACCATGGGGCACCCATCCAGTGCCTCTGGCATTTTCTCACTCTGCTGGCATCAAAACCAATTTAAGGCAAAATAGAGATATGGAGAATTTTCCATCCTCCTTTGCATCAGCCTGTCCTTGTTGGCAACCCTTGGCCTGCCAGCACTCTCAGGGTGACTTCATGCCTCCTGGCTGGCATTATTTTACTAGCCCAGGCTGATTGCTCCTGTTCAGCAGGAGCCTCCCTATGGAAGTTGCCCCAGACTTTCTACCTAACCTACCTTGCAGGGTTGCTGTACAGATCACAAAGTGGAAGAGGAGAATGAACTAAGCTGCTTTGTTCCCCACTAACAAGAAAGACAGAACTTTGCCTAGGAAGAGGCTGCTGAGAGAGGAGGAGATAAAGTTGCCAACTTTAGGTATGGAAATTCCTGGAGATTTGAGGGGTGGAGCCTAGAGAGGGTGGGGTTTGAGAAAGGGGTGGGACCTCAGACAGGTACAGTGCCATAGATGCTACCCTCCAAACCAGCCATTGTTCCTGGGGAACCATTGTTGCCAATCTCCAGGGGAGGGCTGGAGATCACTTAGAAATACAACTGCTATCCAGGAGGGAGGGGGAGGGAGATGGAAAACTGAAGTCAGAAGGGGATATAAAGGTAGGTTGATGGTTGACTGGGAAGGAGATAGGGTTGCTAACTCCAGGCTGAAAAATTCCTGGAGATTTGAGGGGTGGACCCTGGAGAGGGTGGGGTTTGAGGAGGGGTGCAACCTCAGACAACAGCAATGTGATGTCATTTCTGATGTGACCTAGAAGTGACATCTCTGAGTAAGGGTCAGTGATGTCACTATGTCTTTGTTCAGGTTTCTTTCTTTCATATTCATTAGAGATGTATTGGATATTACTTTTCCCTCCTGGGTTTATTATATAGGCTTAAATATGTGGAAATATGGTATATTTGTATTAATATTTTTAAATTAATTCCAAAAATATATTTTTTCAATCTATTTCTTTTTTACAATAAATTAAACTTTATAATATTTTGCCAGAGTGTGAATGCATATGTAACGGAAACACAAAGAAAGGGCAAGGAACAGCTGATTGGGGAGCCCCTTTCAGTTGCCATGATCACATGTACTGGAAGTCCAGCAACTTTATGTATGGGGAAAGTGTGCTACACATAATTCTCCCTGTACCAGATTTCTAGTATGTACATATTGGGAGCATCATGAATAGCATACACTCCCCATATGCAAAGTAAGTGTATTTTACTCCCCATTTGAAATGCTATACATTTGCAGCTTTGTATCTCACATCACAACATCTACCTTACATCCAAGGAAGAAAGCAAGCAAAAGGTATTTTGCTGGATTTTGTTAGTAGTTACCCATCCACTACACCATTGTGAACTATTAGCTGCTGTCAACCAAACAAGTATATTAAGTAGAACAACAAGCCTCCTATTCAATAGTGGACTTTTGATTTCTGGAGTCAGGATTCATGCTCACCACCCATGGTGTCAAATGAATTATCAATCAGACACCCAGAATAAAACAAAACTGTAACTACTTGGCTTGCCAAGTTTCTTGCCATCATTCAGTCAATCATAGATGACATGAATAATGGAATTTTTCATATTCATTAGACCTTCAAGTTTTTTACTGTGTTTTATATGCAGGTTTGCTATCATGAGGAGCTGCGGTGGCTCAAGTGGTTAAGACGCTGAACTGCAGGCTGTGGAAGGTCAATAGTTCAGCAGTTCGAGACCCGGGCGCCGCATGACAGGGTGAGCTCCTGTCTCTAGTTCCAGCTCCTGCCAACCTAGCAGTTCAAAAGCAAGAAATTGTAAGTAGATAAATAGGTACCACTTTGGTGGGAAGGTAACAGCATTCTGTGCACCTTGGTGTTTAGTCATGCTGGCCACATGACCATGGAAACGTCTTCGGACAGCGCTGGCTCTTCGGCTTTGAAACGGAGATGAGCACCGCAACCCTAGAGTCGGATTCGACTGGCTTTCGAGCAAGGGAAACTTTACCTTTACCTTTGCTATCATGATTGCCTATAGTGTAATTTTTTCACTGTCTCCTAGAAAAATATTTCTTAAATTATTATCTAACAAATGGGAAATAGGGTGGCCAACTCTGTCTTGGGTAATTCCTGGAGATTTGGTGGAGGTGTGTGAAGAAGGTGGAGTTTGGAGAGGTGAGGGAGTTCAGTAGGTATGTGATGCCATAGAACCTGCACTTTAAAACTGTCATTTCCTCAAGGGATACTGATCTCATTAGTCTACAGATCCACTGTAATTCCAGGAATACTCCAAGGCCCACCTATATATTGGCAACCTTATTGTCTCATATGGTAAATAAGTTGCAAGTTAACCATGTTGCTAAAATATGTGAAACTAGGGACAGAATATTTCAGTCACAAATATGTAGAAACATTGTTATTGTTGAATAGTGATAAGTTGTTTGGTCCACTCTCCAGTTTCCTGCAGTATTGCTAACTCTGACTTTGGAAATTCCTGGGATGGTGGAGTTTGTAGAGAGGAAGGAGCTCAGTCTGGAGATCAGTTGTAATCCTGGGAAAGCTCCAGGCCCCACTGAGAGGTTGATCATGCTAGTCTCCTAAGATATTATTTTGTAAAGTTTTCAGCATAAAATGTTTCTTAAGGCACAGTCATAGTTTGTGACCAGTTTAGAAACCTTTTACTGAATTTTCTAAAAAAGGAAATTAGCTGTGTTCTTATAGGTTGTGAATAGGGATGTGCATTCAGTTCAGCCGAATGCTGAATAATTGGCTGAATACAGCTGATTCGGCCCTATTCAGCCTGGCCATATGCCAAATCTGATTCTATGATCTGATTTGGCACACCGGTTAGAAGCTGTTGAATACTTGCTGAAGTATTTGGCAAATATTCGGCAGCCCGAAAAATGGTTGGGGAAAGCCAGGAAGGGGGAAAGTGAAAGTTCACTTACCCTCTTTCTGCCTTTACGCTGAAACTGGCCTTTTTCCGCCTCTTCCCTGGGCCCACGGAGGAGGGGAGGAGGAGAAGGCCAGTCACAGCCAATCACTGCCATGCATTTGCAACTTGCAAGTGCATTGTGCAGCCCGTGCAGGGTTGCTGTTGCTTGTGCTAACACAGCACACCACCTACCTTGCTTGGCCGGGGGGAGGGGGAACTTGCAACTCTCCCAATAGGGGTGAGCTGCATCCTCTTTGGCAATCACAGGACAGTGCTCTTTTTTGAAACTGCCCTGCATTTGGGCAGAGAGGATATAAAGAGTCCTGCCTAGTGGCTAGACTCCATTGCTTCCTTCCTGCATAGTGGCTGCTGCTTGGCTGAGAGATTGTGATGCACTGACCTTGTTGATTTCAGCTGCTGGCTGCTCTCTGCGCCTGGCCTGCCCTCTCCCTGTGGACTCCTGGTCTCCTGAGAAGAAGACATCATTAGGTTGGATTAAAAGTGGGGAATTTTAAAGGGCTTTACATCACTGCCTGAGGCATCTTTCTTTGCAGGGGTGGATAGTGGTGGCAGGTGAGGGAGGGCCCATGATGAGGGGCAGCTGGCTGCACCTAGGCTAAGCTCCCTCCAGTGGGACAGTGACAGCTGGTGCATTGCTGCTGAGAGAGGAGGATCAGAGAGGACAAACAACACCCCTCCCTCTCATTTTCTGAGGACTTCCTTCCCTGGATTGACTCAATGGATAAGAGTATGCTAGTGGACTGACTGTGTGGCAGTCTCACAAAATACCACTAACCAGAATTTGAGTCTTTCTTTTGGGGTACTCCTCTAGCTCGCCTCCCTGTCATGCACCCTGGGTAACACTAAAGAGCTAGCACATCCCTCAGGTAGGCAATCCCAGGATCCCCCATCCACACTGCCCAGTGGTTCATTGGCCAGACAAACAGTCCCTCTTGGGGCTACTTGACAAGGGGTAAAGGGGGTACTGAGTCTTGTAGTGTGTTCAGCTGCTTGGATTGGAAGGGAAGTAGTTGGGGAGGATCCAACCAGGGTAGATAGTACCACAAAGGTACACAGAGTACCACAAAGGTACACAGAGCCACATTTTAAGTTTGACAGACTAATAAAGGTAAAGGTTTCCCTTGCTCAGAAGCTAGTTGAATCTGACTCTAGGGGGCAGTGCTCATCTCTGTTTCCAAGCCAAAGAGCCAGTGCTGTCTGAAGACTTCTTCATAGTCATGTGGCTGGCATGACTAAATGCCAAGGTGCACAGAATGCTGTTACCTTCCCACCAAAGCGGTACCTATTTATCTACTTGCAATTTCTTGCTTTCGAACTGCTAGGTTGGCAGGAGCTGGGGCCAGAGACAGGAGCTCACTCTGTCACACAGTGCTAGCGTCTCGAACTGTTCTTATATTCTATGTTCTTATGTTCTTAACTGTTGAGCTACAGACCTTCCAGTCTGCAGCTCAGCATCTTAACCTCTGAGCCACTGCAGCTCCCTAACAGGCTAATATTAGTCTCTTTATTATGGTAGAACTACAATCTGGATAGGAAAGATGAGAGATAGGATAGAGTAGCTAAGGGTGGAGGCAGGTGGAATGTGTAGGGGAGGTGAAAGGAAGAAAAGGAGTTGTTTCCATGAGATTTCCATTCTACATATCAAAGGGATAGTGACAGGAGAGAAAACACAGGAAGAAAAGGTCAGTGTGAGAATGGCTATCCAGCTATCTGCCTGTCTTGCTATAAAGTCTTGTGGAGAATGACCCAGGGAAAGCACCTTCTTCACTTCAAGCATGCCATGCTGTGTATCCTTTGGAAACAGTCCATCTGATCTGAGGGGTGTCATGGAGAGAGGTTAGATAAGGTTGTGTGGAATCCACTTCCACCTATCCTTTCCTTCCAAGTTTCCCTAGATCAGGGGGTGGGGGTGGGAATGCCTGGCATAAAGATTTTGAATGCAGTAATGCCATGCAGGTTGGCACTGGCAGGCACAGAATTCTGTCACCATGCTGGCACTACTGCATTCAATGCATTGGTTCTGCTGGTTCTGCTGTCCTTTCATAAAAGCCCCCATTGTCAGAGATTCTCTGGTTTGATGTTACATAAGAATACAAAGAGCCAATGTTTGATCAGGCCAATGGCCCATCCTGTCCAACACTCTGTCATGTAGTGGCCAAAAATACCAAGTGCTATCAGGAGGTCCACCAGTGGGGCCAGAACACTAGAAGCCATAAGAACATAAGAACATAAGAGAAGCCAATGTTGAATCAGGCCAATGGCCCATCTAGTCCAACACTCTGTCACACAGCGGCCAAAATATACCAGGTGCCATCAGGAGGTCCAGCAGTGGGGCCAGGACACTAGAAGCCCTCCCACTGCTGCCCACTCCAGCACCAAGAATAGAGTGCATCACCTGCCCCAGACTGAGAGTTCCCATCTATACCCTGTGGCTAATAGCCACTGATGGACTTCTGCTCCATATGTCTATCTAATTCCCTCTTGAAACTCTCCATGCTTGTAGCTGCCACCACCTCCTGTGGCAGTGAATTCCATATGTTAATCACTCTTTGGGTGAAGAAGTATTTCCTTTTATCTGTTCTAACCCGACTGCTCAGCAATTTCATGGAGTGCTCACGAGTTCTTGTATTGTGAGAAAGGGAGAAAAGTACTTCTTTCTCAACCTGCTCAATCCCATTCATAATCTTATAAACCTCAATCATGTCACCCCTCAGCTGTCGTTTCTCCAAGCTGAAGAGCCCAAGCATTTTAACCTTTCTTCATAGGGAATGTGTTCCAACCCTTTTATCATTCTAGTTGCCTTTCTCTGCACTTTTTCCAATGCTATAATATCCTTTTTGAGATGTGGTGACCAGAATTGTACACAGTATTCCAAATGAGGTTGCACCAATGATTTATACAGGGGCATGATGATACTGGCTGATTTGTTTTCAATTCCCTTCCTAATAATCCCCAGCATAGCATTGGCCTTCTTTACTGCAGCTACACACTGTCTAGACATTTTCATTGAGTTATCTACTACGACACCAAGATCTCTCTCTTGGTCTGTCTCTGCCAGTTCAGACCCCATCAACGTGTATTTATATTTTGGATTTTTGGCTCCAATGTGCATCACTTTGCACTTGGCCACATTGAACCCCATTTGCCACGTTGACGCCCACTCACCCATCCTTGACAGATCCATTTGGAGTGCCTCACACTCCTCCCTGGTTTTCACCACCCGGAACAACTTCGTGTCATCTAAAAATTTAGCCACTTGACTGCTTACTCCCAATTCCAAATCATTAATAAACAAGTTAAAAAGCATCGGACCGAGTACTGATCCCTGTGGTACCCCACTGCTTACCACCCTCCACTGAGAAAGTTTCCCATTTATACTCACTCTCTGTTTTCTATTTATAAGCCAGTTTTTGATCCACAAGAGAACTTTTCCTTTTATCCCATGACTATTGAGCTTACTTAGGAGCCTTTGATGAGGAACTGTATCAAAAGCTTTCCGGAAGTCAAGGTAAATAATATCTATTGGGTCCCCCTTGTCCACATGTTTGTTCACTCCCTCAAAAAACACTAATAGGTTAGTGAGACAAGATCTTCCCTTACAGAACCCATGCTGAGTCTGCCTCAATAGTTTTTTTTCATCAATGTGCCTACTAATTCTCTCCTTAATAACAGTTTCCACCAACTTACCCGGTATTGATGTCAGACTGACTGGCCTGTAATTTCCTGGATCTCCCCTGGAGGCCTTTTTAAAGATGGGAGTGACATTAGCTACCTTCCAGTCCTCAGGAATGGAGGCAGATTTTAAAGAAAGATTACATATTTTTGTCAGGAGATCCACAAGTTCACATTTGAGTTCTTTCAGAACTCTCGGATGAATGCCATCCGGGCCTGGTGATTTATTCGTTTTTAAATTGTCCATCAGTTGGAGGACTTCCTCTCTTGTCACCGCAATCTGATTCAGGTCTTTCAAACCCCTTCCCAAGATCGGTGCTTCTGGAGTGGGCAAGCACTTCTCCTCTTCCACAGTGAAGACAGAGGCAAAAAATGCATTCAGCTTCTCAGCCATTTCCCTATCATCCTTCACTACTCCTTTTACCCCTTGGTCATCCAAGGACCCCACTGCCTCCCTGGCTGGCTTCGTACTTCTAATGTATTTGAAGAAAGTTTTATTGTTGGCCTTTATGTTTTTTGCGATACACTCCTCATATTCCCTTTTTGCTTGCCTGATCACAGACTTGCATTTTATTTGCCATAGTCTGTGTTCCCTTTTATCAACCTCACTAAGACTAGCTTTCCACCACTTAAAGGAATCCTTCTTACCTTTTACAGCTTCCATTACTTTATTTGTTAACCATGCAGGCTTTTTTCTATACCTATTTGTACCTTTCCTAACCTACGGTATATATTTTTTCTGAGCTTCTAGGACTGTACTTATAGCCCTTGCACTATTGCCCCCCAAGCACCAAGAATACAGAGCATCACTTGCCCTAGAGTGAGAGTTCCTATCTATACCTTGTGGCTAATAGCCACTGATGGACCTCTGCTCCATATGTTTATCCAATTCCCTCTTGAAGCTGTCCATGCTGCCTGCCACCACCTCCTGTGGCAGTGAATTCCATTGTTAATCACTCTTTGGGTGAAGAAGTACTTCCTTTTATCAGTTCTAACCCAACTGCTCAGTAATTTCATTGATTGCCCACAAGTTCTTGTATTGTGAGAAAGAGAGAAAAGTACTTTTCTCTATGTGCTCCATCCCATTCATAATCTTATAAATCTCAATCATGTCACCCCCAGTTGTTGTTTCTCCAAGCTAAAGAGCCCCAAGAGCTTTAACCTTTCTTCATAGGAAAAGTGCTCCAACCCATTATAATTCTAGTTGCCCTTTTCTGCACTTTTCCCAGTACTATAAATATCCTTTCTGAGGTGTTGTGACCAGAATTGCACACAGTATTCCAAATGAGGTTGCACCATCAATTTATACAGGGCAGGACCTGTATAAATGTTGGTCCTGTTGGTCTTGTTGGGTTAGGTTCTGGAGTGTGTGTTAGGCTCCTGGCAAACAAGCAGCCTCCTAACAGTTCACTTTTCCTGAGATTCTTTGGGAGAGTCTGACTGCTGGGTGCCTGCCTCTGTTTGCCTGCACTGCTGAGTGTCTGCTGGCTGGTTAGGTTTCATTCCCATTGGAAACAATTAAGGGAAGGGGGAGCAACCTGTTTGGGTGCCCATAGAATTGCACCCACTGGCCCAATGTCTTTGGGACTTGGAGGTTTATGTGGGGAGGGGCTCTAGAAGGTACCCTGCAAATTTGGAGCCTCTCCCTCAAACCCGCTCCCCCCCAGCCCACTAACAGCACTGAGGAAAAATTTATTTTCCCCCCACCATAGAGAATAATGGAGGGGATGGGGGCAATCTGTTTGCAGGGCTGTAGAATTGGACCCCCTGGTCCAATCTTTTTGAGACTTGGTGGTTCCTTTGGGGAGTGGCTCCAGAAATGCAGTCATGTATTCCACTTATATTTTTGTCTTATTTAAACAGTGATTTGAACCATTCTTTCACTTTTTAGATATAATGATCTAAATATATTCATTTGTCCAATCATTGTCTGTTCGGTAATTGAAAGTCTAGCGTTATATAAAAATGTCAGCCCAGAAGAGTTTATTTTGGCCTTTATGTAGGTCTGATAAAAGGAAATATATAAAATGAAAAAATATCACGTGTGATTCTTTTTTTTAACCCCATGAAGTCAATACTATTTTTCCTTCATTTTCAACATCCTGGGTGTTTGTAACCCAGCACCATGTAGCTTGCTTTACCAATATCTTGCTTCAGATAACAAGCACAATTAGCCTGCCTCTTGGCTTAGATTGTAATTGTTCAGTTTCCAAGGTTAATTTCAGTGTGGAGTTGTAAATAGATTAATGCATAGTGTTCAAATAAAGAAAACATTTATGGAAACATCACCATATGGACCCTATTTAAACAGATGATCTGATTAGCATAATGCCCAATGAACTGAGGCAGCAAAGGGTTTTGGAACAGGAGGTAACTTTCTGGACTTTGCCCTGCCATCTTGTACCATGGAAAAGGTGATTTGGCAGCTTATTACTGTGTGACCAGCATTCCATCACATTCCATGATGAAAATTGCCATCTGTAAGGCTGGAAAGGTGTCCTTTCACAGCAAAATGGTTTCCTGATCTGGAGGAAGGTGGATTAATTTTTTTTTATAAAAGGAAAAGGGTAAAATTACTAATGAAGTCTGAAGTGGTAATTTGGCATAACAAGCTGCTTTAAGAGAGAAGGAACAAGAGCACTTATAATATTTCAAGTGTAAGCCAGATGTGCCTGTGAATAATCTGAAACTATTTCTGAACTGATTTATTTAAAACTGAGTTTGAAATCTTGTTTCTAGGTTCCTTCCCCCTCATTCTTTCATGTCTAGCATACAACAACTTGCAGAATCTCCATAAAACGGTCAACAGAACAGACTTTGTCAATTGCTGGTATTTTTAGTTGTAGCCTCATCAAGTTGCTAAATTATACACAACTACATGAAGCATCATTGTCTTCAGCATCTGATGAGTCAAAAATTGTTGATGTGGGCAATGAGATGCAGATGCTATAGCATAGCATAGTAAAACTACAGAGGCAGCAACTTTATTTCTAAATATATAGCAGGGCTAAAAGAACCCAGACAACTTTCTTTCCTATGTCCTTAAGCATCAGTCAGTTTCCTTCCATAAAATCACAAAACAACAATTACACAAACATACAGTTGAAATGTACACCAATCCACATATTCCAGAGGGAATGCTTAAACCATACAAATCATGGAAAGCTTGACCAGGATTTATTAAGGTTTTGCTGAAATAACAGACTCACACCATTTTCTGAAAACAAACTTGGGCAGAGTTAATCCTCCCTCAGTAAAGAGCTCAAAGAATAGAGAAGTACCATCACCATTGGAATATCCACAAAACCTTCTAAGACTGGACTGCTGGAGTGTTTTTATCATCTTTTCTACTTTTACAAGTAATATTTGTTGAACTAGAAACTACTGAACACTTTTCTCTTAGGACAATTCATGCACCTTAGGAAAGACCTGATGAGGTGAGCTTGGTCTTGCCCCAAGAGATACTGTGGTCTAACTTCACACAATCCAAATTCAGTGTAATGAAATGAGAGAGGAGGAAGTATTAGAACAAAACAGGCAAAGGTTATGTATGCTTTTTATCCAATCTATCTAATTCACAGGCTTCATCTGAATTATCATCCATGCCTTTGTAACCTGTTGGATCAATTACTGCAATGCAGCAGGAAGCTGCTCTATTAGAAAGTGAAAGACAGTTCATTAATGCAGGTGAGATGTCTACTGTTCAACTTATTCTGTTTCCCATTTCCAAATGGTTCTGAAGAATTTGAGACACTGCTAATTTATCAAGTGTTGACAACACAATGTAAGTTTATCCAGATATGTTTACACTACTATAGAGTGATACATTTTAAAATGACAATGGATCATAAATATTATGGACATACAAAGACCTTTGCAGGATCAGACAATAGTGTATCTAGTCCAGCATCCTGACTCCTTCAGTTGCCGATGAGATGCTCCGAGAGGCCCAGAGCAAAGATGCTGAGGCTAAACCTTTTCCTGCTGCAGCTCTTTAGCAACTGGCATGCAGGAGTATACTGTCTCTAAACACACAGCTTCTATTTAACCATGAGAGTGGGAGCCTTCCTGACCTCCCCAGACAGGCCATTCCACAAGATGGGAGCCACAGTAGAGAAGGCACATATACAGGCAGTTGTTGACTTTGCCCAGTTGCAGGTTTATTGAAGTGTATAATATAAATGTTTGGACTGAAAATTAGCAACCTCAGGTAGTTTTATAACATTAAGCACTCACTATCAGTACCCAGTCAGTACTGGAATCTCAGTTTAAAAGCTATGTGGTCCAAGCTAGGCATGTTGTTATACTGAAGGGTAGAAATTTATTTATTTATTTATTTATTAGTTAGATTTTTACCACACCCTACCGGCTGAGACCGGCTCAGGGCGACTTACATAAAAACAGTATGATATAAAAATAACAAGGATTCTTAAAACCATAAATATAATAATACAACAAAGTGCTAGTGCTTAGTTTCCTCATCATAGAGTCAGTTCCTTGATCTTCTTCAGTTATCCTGGGCGGTCAGTTCAGGCAGTAGTTGGGGGATCCAGGGGATCAGGGCTCTCTCATCATAGGCCATGTCAGTCGTGGTGGTGGCTCCAAAAGCCTGGTGGAAGAGGGAGAGAGAAAGCAAGAGGGTTATGGTTGCCTATTTTCTGTAAATTATTTTTTATTATTTTCTCAAGAAAAACAAGAAGGATACAGAAGGGAAGAAGGGGAGGGGGGAAATACAGATTCATCAAGTTTGTTAGATATATGAATTGTTACGTATAACAAGTAAAATCAAATGTATTACCAAATGTATTACATAATTCAAATATATTACAGAATTTTGGGTTAGATTTTCTCTTTAAGGAATAAACAAAAACTCTCCTAAAATTAGCAATAACATATTCACAATAAAAGAGAATACATCTTTAACAATTAAATGGACTTCTATAATAAATACCTAAATATTTTCTTAATTGTTTATCTAAATCTGATTTTTTCTTACTGATTATTTAAATACTAATGGAGTACAAAATAAAATATTGAAATTATAATCAATATCTTCAGCATCTTTAATGTGATATTCAAATAATTCCAGAACTAAAAAAGAAAAAGGTTAATTATTCCCATATGAGTAATAAGCTTGTCATTTCTGCCGAAATTCATTCAGGGTTCCTTTATTTATGTAATTGGTTAATTTTGCCAATGTTGCATACTCAGCTAGTTTTTCTTCCCAGGTCTCTATTGTAGGACAGTCTTCTGTCTTCCATTTCATTGCAAATATTATTCTGGCAGCTGTCAACATATATTGAAGTAGGTCTTGTGAGGTTCTGTCTATATTATCTGGAAGGATTCCCAGTAACATAGTCTCTGGTTTCATCAGGAATTTAGTTTTTAAAATATCTTGATTTTTTCATGTATGTTTTTCCAATATTTTTTTGCCTTAATTCAGGTCCATCACATATGATAAAAGGTGCCATCTTCTTTTTTTTTTACATTTCCAGGAAGCCCCTTTGTAATTCTTGTCTATCTTAGCAATATCCTTCGGTGTGACATACCATCAATAAGGCATCTTGTACCAATTTTCTCTTAATGCTTGACTAGCAGTGAATCTAATACCTTTAGTCCATAGGTTTTCCTAACATTGAAACTGTATTTCCTCATCAAAATTTTGCATCCATTTGATCATGCAGGGTTTAACCTGTTCTCCATCAGAATTATATTGAAGTAATAGCTTGTAAATTCATCCTAATAAATGGTCTTTAGATTGTGAGACAATCTTCTCAAAATCAGTCAGTTCATTAACAACTCCTCTCAGTGCAGACATCATTTTTTAACCTGGAAACAATATAAAAGTATATCCACCATTGTATCTCCTTTCCTTTAATCTCTTGCCATGTCTTAATGCTACCTTGTGAGTTTATAATATCACCATAAGTTATAAAATCATTATTTCTCCTTGTGTAATTGCCATAATAAGCATCTATTGGTGACATTATTAGTGGATCTGTAGGGCTGATTCTCTTTCTTAGCATTTCCCAAATTTTAAATAAGCTATCTCTGATTATAGGTCTTCTCTTGAGTTTTGTTTTTTGATATAGATTTTTTAATCCACAGATAGCTATGTAGTCCATCATTGAGATTTGAAGATGCTAATTTTATCAATCTTTCATTAGGACTTCTGATCCAATCCAAAATACAAACTAGCCCAGCAGCTTGGTAGCATAATTTAATGTTAGATTGCCAGACCACCTCTTTTCTTCTCATCTTGCTGTACTGTAAATTTTATTCTTGGCTTCTTATTGTTCCATACAATGAACCCAGATGTTTGCCTATTTGTTGATGGTCCAGGTGAGGTCTCCATAACTAAAGTATGGTCTAGGCATACTTATTCAAAAGAGAATATAATGTTGCCATTAAGTATCAACAGGTGCTCAACAGCTATACAAGCAATGCCCACTCTGGCAAGCAACCACAGATTCTTTTTCCTTCCAAGTTCAGAAGTGGATGTGTGTGTGATTTCAAGTCTTAATAAAATTTAAATGAGGTAAAAGGTATTTGGATGTGGAGTGAATGTAATCTTAGCTGCACTTGACAGGCATTTTCAAATGTCATAACTCTGATCATATTGGTAGTTAGCCAAGGATAGAAAACCTCTCATTAGCAAATGAGACTGTGGTAGGTACCTTCTGTGGCTAAAGACTAATCTCTGAGGGGGCTACCTTCAATAGGTTTCCTCAGAACTAAGTCCAATGTTATTTAGTGGGGCTTCCTTCTAGGAAAGTATTGATAGGATTGAAGCCTGGCAATGTTCAATTAACCCTTTGCATGCCAAGGTTTCTCTCAGAGACAGTCATTTGACTTCAGTTAACGTGATTAAGTGGGCACAGTCCTATTTCTGCTGGCTCTTCTGCTTTTGCTATGGTAAAAATTAGAAATGCGTAGCCCAGACTAACCTGAGCCCATCAGATCACAGAAGCTAATCAGGGTTAGTCCTGGTCCCTATTTGAATGGGAGACTACTAAAGAAGTCTAGGGTAACTATGCAGAGCAAGACAATGGCAAACCCCCTCTGAATGTCTCTTGCCTTGCCATAAATCCTCGGTGTCATTATCGGGGGGGGGAGTCCTGGCCCAAGAAAAAGGGTGACTAAGTGGGAGGTGGGGCAGAGGCAGACAAAAATGGAGATTGCTTATAAGATAGTGTATTGCTTATAAGATAGTGTATTAAATTGAAAGATGTGGCATGGAAATTTCACACACACATCATTTTATACATATGCATTCTTTGCACTTCACTTTGCACTTGCAGTCACTAATGCATACCCGAGTACAAAAAATGCAGTGAGAACTGGCCTAAACAAACTTGCTTTACTTGTTCTTTCCTTTAAGTCTCTCTTACTGTTTCCAATGGCACCAAATCACCACTACTCTTATTACCATAATGGTTCTTTTATTTCTTTTTTTTAAAGCTCTCTCACATTTCCTAGACTTCTCAGCCCAGTCAGGCTTATGCAGCTGAGTCACAGGAAGGTTATAAAGTAAACATATTCAAAGTGTCTTTATTCCTCCATGGTATTTTTAGCAAATTCAGGGACATCTCTTTTTAAAACTCCAGGGGGCTAGTGAGTTTCCATGCTGTTCTTCTGACAGAATAATGGTGGGTAATCTGCTATACAAATATTGGTTTAATAGCAAATATACCTTCCATTCCAGCCATCTGAAATCTAGCATCAAATATTAGCATATGCCTGCATCTTTAATGTATACATCTGGGGAAAATAGTTGTTTTAAAAAATAAAGCTAAATAGAAGGTCATATTTGTTCTACTGTATCATAGTCTACATAATGTTATTTTGTAAATATAGAATTTTGTCAAGTGTTTCCCAGATGGTACAACAAGACTCCTGTTGTTCTAGTGTTCTTAACAAGGACTGTTAAAGTAAGCATGTCACCACACACTTTTCCAGCATTGTCATGCCTTGTCTGACCACAAGGAATCAAGGTGGGTTGGTGATTAGCCCTTCTAAATGTGGATATGATACAAACAACAAGGGCAATGTGCTCTTCATAAAATCTTTACTTTTAATATCACAAAGATCCACTTTGACATTTACTGAAATCCAGAAACTTCCAATAGGCAATGTATGGCGTAGGTGACATGTATATTCTAACACATGCCTATATGGATGTAGACCACTTGTTAGTAATAATCAACACCAGAAAGCTCATATTAAGTATCAGATAACCCCAACACACATACACACACTCACACTGCAATTTATTCATTCAGGAAAAGGAAGATGAGCAATGGGCAAAACAAGGGTTATATCTACATATACATGAAGGTTCTGTAAAGGACTGATTTCCACTGCTGGTGGGTCAAAGTGCTCATGTAGTAAATAATAAAAAAGTGAAATCCAGAGAGGAAAGCAGAGATTTCTGTGGTGTGTGCCAAACTTAGTATACACAGCTGCACAAACTTGAGTGGTTTAGTGTTAGAGTGTATTTGCAGGTTCTCCAGCAAGTACACCTAAGCAAATTACATCTTGGGAAAAGATTCTAACTTCAGGTTATAGGCTAGAGCAGTGGTAGTCAAAGAGCCACATAGAATAAATGTCAGATGTTTGAGAGCCGCATGACATGAACAAATTACATATATGTTTTTATTGAAAAATATGCAAATTTGCTTTTTATTAACATTAAATAAGACTGCCAAAAATAAAAACAAAAGGGGCAAAATAGATATTGATCACGATATTTTATTTGTCCAATGATATTTGTAGGCTTGGAGGGGTGGGGCTTTGGGAACACATTTAGAGTTAAAGTTGCTTTCTTTCTCTGCTCCCCTCTGCCTCAAGCCAAACCAGGAAGGAGAACACTGGCTGGGAAGGGAAGACTGATTGGGCAGGCATGACTCCCCTTTGCTTCTACTGCTACCCTGCCGGGAGCCACACAATATGTGCGTAAGAGCTGCATGTGGCTCCCAAGCCACAGTTTGGCCACCCCTGGGCTAGAGGCTTGAGATATTCTTTTCTTTCCCCATTTAAATATAGAAGAGTTGGCAAGGTGAGCTCAGGTAAAGCCCTACTCCCTCCGCTAAGTCTCAGTCTTCTAAAGTCATAATGGCTAGAAACTGTTTGGCCTGATAGGTGAAGGGTGAAGTATATGAACCAAAATGTAGGTAACCCAACAACACAGTGACCTCAAGAACAAACTCCATGTATCAATTAGTTCTTTTGGACCTACAGCCCTAATCAGATGTTACCTTGTGATGTGGGAAATTCTGTGGTGTAGATTAATTCCATACTGTTCTTGTAACTTATATGAAGAAGCACCTTAAAAATGATAAATGAACAATATGATTATTTCACATGTCAGTGCCACAGACCTCTAGTGCAAGATAGTGATGGCACAGGAAATAACTGTAGTTCTTCATTATGGGAGTTTTCAGAATCCTGTGGTTACCAGACCATCCTGCTGTTCATATGTTTACTTTCCATTATTCATGACTGACTGCTTTAATATATCCCACTACCCCTGATGTCACTTCCAGTCAAAAGAGATCATCATGGCTTCTGCAAATAGGAGTCCTGCCTCACCAACCTTTTGGAGTTCTTGAGAAAGTGAAGAAGTAGACATTATATATCTGGACTTTCAAAAGACTTTCGACAAGGTACCTCACCAAAGACTCCTGAGTAAACTTAGCAGTCATGGGATAAGAGGACGGATTGTTTTATGGATTAAAAACTTGTTAAATGACAGGAGACAAAGAGTAGGAATCAATGGACAGTTCTCACAGTGGAGGGAAGTAAGCATTGGGGTCCTACAAGGATTGATATTGGGGCTCGTTCTAATTAATTTAGTCATAAATGTTCTGGAACTAGGGGTATGTAGAGTAGTGGCCAAGTTTGCAGATGACACCAAATTATTCAGGATAGTGAAAATCAAGGCTGACTTTGAAGAGCTCCAAGAGGACCTCCACAAACTGGGGGAGTGGGCAACAATGTGGCAAATGAAGTTCAATGGTAAGTTTAAGGTGATCCACATTGGGATAAAAAATCCAAACTTGAAGTATAGGTTAATGGGGTCTGAACTTGCTGACTCGTGTGAGAGGGGGAAAGATCTTGGTGTTGTAGTGGATAGCACAATGGAAGTGTCAACCCAGTATGCATCAGTGATGAAAAAGGCAAACTCTGTGTTAGGGATTATTAGGAAAGAGATTGAGAATAAAATGGCCAATATTGTAATGCCCCTGTATAGGTCTATGGTGCAGCCTCATTTGAAATACTGTGTACCGTTCTGGTCACTGTGTGTCCAAAAGGACATTGCAGAGCTGGAAAAAGTACAGAGGAGGGCAACCAAGTTGATTAGAGGGTTGAAACACCTTCTCTATGAGAAAGGCTGAAGAGTCTGGAACAACTATGGGGGAACATTCCATTCCTGACGACTGGAAGGTAGCTAATGTCACCCCAATTTTAAAAAGGGTTCCACAGGAGAACTGGGAAATTACAGGCCAGTCAGTCTGATGTCAATACCGGGTAAGTTGGTGGAAACTGTTATTAAGGAAAGATATAATACTGTAAGGAATCGTATTGATGTATCTACTACCTGGAGGTCGCACATGGGTGGTGTGGGTGATGGATGTGTTTGTGAAATAAAACAATAAATAATTATTTAAAAAATATTAAGGAAAGAATTAGTTGGCACATTGATGAAAAAAAAAACTATTGAGGCAGACTCAGCATGGGTTCTGTAAGGGAAGATCTTGTTTCACTAACCTGTTAGTGTTCTTTGAGGGAGTGAACAAACATGTGGACAAGGAAGATCCAATAGATATAGTTTACCTTGACTTCCAGAGAGTTTTTGATAAAGTTCCTCATCAGAGACTCCTAAGTAAGCTCAATAGTCATGGGATAAAAGGACAAGTCCTCTTGTGGATCAAAAACTGGCTTATAAATAGGAAACAGAGAGTGAGTATAAATGGGAAACTTTCTCAGTGGAGAGTGATAAGCAGTGGGGTACCACAGGGATCAGTACTCGGTCTGATGCTTTATAACTTGTTTATTAACCATTTGGAAATGGGAGTAAGCCATGAAGTGGCAAAATTTGCAGGTGACATGAAATTGTTCAGGGTGGTGAAAATCAGAGAGGATTGTGAGGCACTCCAAAGGGATCTGTTGAGGATGGGCGAGTGGGTGTCAATGTGGCAAATGGGGTTCAATATGGCCAAGTGCAAAGTGAAACACATTGGGGCCAAAAATCCTAACGTTGATGGGGTCTGAACTGGCAGAGACTGACCAAGAGGGAGATCTTGGAGTTGTAGTAGATAACTCAATGAAAATGTCAAAACAATGTGTGGCTGCAATAAAAAAGGCCAGCTCTATGCTGGGGATTATTAGGAAGAGAATTGAAAACAATTCAGCCAGTATCATAATGCCCTGGTATAAATCGATGGTGCAATCTTATTTGGAATACTGTGTACAGTTCTAGTTTCCTCAAAAAGAATATTATAGCATTGGAAAAAGTGCAGAAAAGGGCAACTAGAGTGATAAAAGGGTTGGGACACTTTCCCTATGAAGAAAGGTTAAAGCAATTGGGGCTCTTTAGCTTGGAGAAACGATGGCTGAGGAGTGACATGATCGAGGTTTATAAGATTATGCATAGGATAGAGCAGGTAGAGAAAGAAGTACCTTTCTCCCTTTCTCACAGTACAAGAACTCATGAGCACTCAATGAAATTGCTGAGCAGTCGGGTTAGAACGGATAAAAGGAAGTACTTCTTCACCCAAAGAGTGGTTAACACATGGAATTCACTGCCACAGGAGGTGGTGGCTGCTACAAGCATGGACAGCTTCAAGAGGGAATTGGATAAACATATGGAGTAGAGGTCCATCAGTGGCTATTAGCCACAAGGTATAGATAGGGACTCTCAGTCTGGGGCAAGTGATACACTGTATTCTTGGTGCGGGGGAGAGCAACAGTGGGAGGGCTTCTAGTGTTCTGGTCCCACCTGGTATTTTTGGCCATTGTGTGACAGAGTGTTGGACTGGATGGGCCATTGGCTTCTCTTATGTTCTCTTAACATGATAGAGGTTTATAAAATAATGCATGGGGTGGAGAGAGTTTACAAAGATAAATATTTATCTCCCAAAATACTAGAACTTGAAGGCATCCAATGAAGCTGATGGGCAGTAAGTTCAGGACAGACAAAAGGAAATGCTACTTTACACAGAGGAATTTGCTGCTAGAGGATCTAGTGATGGCCACAGGAATAAACAACTTTAAAAGGGGATTAGATAGATTCATGGAGGATAAGGTCTAGCAATGGCTACTAGCCATGGTGACTGATGGGAACCCCCACATTCAGGAACATTAAGCCTCTCAATCCTAGAGCCAAGGACAACATCAGGGGAAGGCTTCAGCCTCTATGCCTTGTTGTTGGCCATCCAGAACTATTTTTTGGCCTCTGTGTGAGACAGGATGCTGGGCTAGATCGATCATTGGTCTGATCCAGCAGCGGTCTTCTTAAGTTCTTAAGATGTGGTTAGTTGAGCAGTGAAATATTATCACATATTAGGTTAGATCCAGGCTGCCTTCTTGCTCAGTCTTAGTCAATTCCCTTCCTTATTACAGTCTCCATTCCGCTGGTTCCATGATCCCCACCATAACCTTTTGGGTGGTCAAAGGGGACTGTTTGGTGTAGTGGTTAGGAGCATGGACTCTAATCTGGGAGAACTGGGTTAGATTCCCCCTTCCTCCACATGCAGTTTCTGGGTGACCTTGGGTCAGTCACAAGTTCTCTCAGAACTGTTCTGTCAAGAGCAGTCCTCAAAAGAGCTCTCAGGCCCACCTACCTCACAGGGTGTCTGTTGTGGGGAGGGGAAGGGAAAGGAGATTGTAAACTGCTCTGAGACTCTGAGTGAAGGGTGCGGTATAAATCCAAATCTCTTCTTCTTCCTTCCTTCCATTCTAGTGGAAAAACTCAGTGGAACGAAACCAGTGTCAAATCATTATCATTTTTTAAATCTTTTACAACAAAAGCATCTTAATCATTAGCAGATTTGATATTTGTGCGAATTAGAAAAACAAATTAGTTAACTGCACAGCCGCAAGTCTCTAAAATTATAATAAATAATTATAGCTTTTAACAATAGGTTTCCATAAACATGAATAATAAAATTAGAAGGTGTGATGCCACCTGCACAGTGACATCCTTTTCTTTATGACATATATGATAATATTTGACAGTGGTCAAATAATAGGCAGTAAGTTAACTGATCAGTTGACAGTGTTTGATATGCCAATTGACCGGCTGTGAATCTTATCAAACACTGTAACTTCCCCTCAGACTGAATGTATATAATTTTTACATTACTATTATAATTGGAATACTATTACTGTTGTTAAGTTGGCAGATGGCTCTACTTTGTTTTATGACAAAGTAAACATTGTGATTGCTGAACAATATGTTGCATAATGACACTTGCCACTCTGGGCTTCCTTATCACTCCCTGATCATTTAATTTAAGTTCACAACTATGCTGCTAGATTAAGCAGAATCCTTCTGTCTTCATAAAACTTATATTCAAGTATTCCTGCATACTGTTCATTGTTTGGAACCTTTCCAAGAAGGTTTTAGGCTTTGTTATGGAACTAGAACAGCCTGAATTGCCTTAGTTGCCCTGCTGGATGACCAGCACTGAGAGATGGACAGAGACTGTGAGTGAATTCTCTTGGACCATTCTGGGATTTTTGAATCCTTTGATTATGGTATCCTTCTGGACAGCTTTTCTGAGGTGGGAGTGGGAGGCACTGTTTTGTGGTGGTTCCAGTCCACCATGGTGTGTACATTTCAGAAGATGAAGCTGGCACCCTAAGAGAGGGCCTTCTCAGTCATGGCACCAAAACTCTGGAACACTCTTCTCAAGGAGACTTGCCTGTCCTCTTCTGTTGCTGTCTTCCACCAGTGGGTAAACACCTTCTTGTTTTACATGGTGTTCCCTCAGTGTTCACTTTTTCTTGCCCAAGGTTTTAATGGTGTTTTTTAAAAAACATTTTAGTGTCTGTATTTTAGCTTTTGTTTGGGTTTAATGGTTTTTAAGATATTTTTGTAATGTATTTAATCTGTTAGCCACCTTGGAGGAAAAGTTAGGATGTACATTTTGTAAATAAAATAATATACAAATAAATTAAATATATTTTCCCTCAAAGTTCTTTACACTGTCTTGTTTTTGTCCTTTGCATCAAGCAGTGATACCTTTTCTATAGTCAAAGGTGTGTTTTTTTTCTTTTAAAGATAACAGCCCACTTGCCTTTTTTGATGTAGCCTTAGTTTTTTTAACAAGCTATACATTTTTGCATCACTCATCTCTAGTCTTCAGTCCTTGAGATTCACTTTTTCAAATTTTAGTGCATGTTTATAAAGAGTTTATGTCTCATACTTGAAGTCTCAGAACCTGAACTACAGCTTTACCTTTTTGGAATATCTGGAGAGAGATGATAAAACAAGTCCTTCAGCTAACCTGGTGGTAAGGTGGTGTCACTGAATATGCTGAGAACTGAGATCATGGCAAAGAGAGCAGAATGCTGGACAGACCTGTAGAAAAAAAAAACCTTCAATTTTTTGTTGCCACATGTACCAGCATGCAGTATATTTTGCAGAGATCATTTGTACCACAATGCTATTTCACAAGTTGAGATGATTCACAGTAGGGAGGCATTTCCTTATATTATTTTTCATCAAAGAGAGCTTATACTTTTTGCCCATCTGAATAGTGTCATTAGACTACTAATTTACACTTTGGTAAAAGGGTCAGGAGTACTCCATTTTTTGATGATCTGATATTAAATTGAAAAGGAAAAATTTAATAGGCACTGTAATTTGCCACTGCCCTTCCATTATCTAGTGTTTTTTGAATTACATTGCTTTTAAGACAAAAACTCAAATGCATAAGGTATTTCAAAGTGTTAAGTCTTTCCAGCAATAAAGAATTCATTTTCTTTTATCCTAATGGAGTCCCTTTTTGCCAAAATATAAAAAAGATTTAATCTTCTTAATTTTATCAGTCAATTTAGGAGGAAAAACTGGGCCATTCAGAATAGTTTATACAGCAACCAAATAATAAATATTGTAATTCTTCTATCATCTGCAAACTGCAGAAAATGTACTGATGCCTATCAGTGGCTGTGGGGTATCTTTAGAATATTAAGTACAATCAAAAAAATATTAAGAAAGGCGGGAAGGAGATAGTCCAGGATGAAGAGTCCTTTTCCCTACTTATTTACTCACAGCTTAGTCACAGGCAGGTGAGCATGTGTACATGCATTGATTTCATTGAGCTTAAGGACTCAGGGCAGGACCTTGTCCTGTTGCAGTAACATAACTAAGCTGTACCTGGGTTTAGTCTCAGAAACTCCGTGAATAACACAAATCATAAAGCAAAATAAAGCTTTATTGAAAAAATTCAAGATGAAAGGTTTAAAAACAAGGCATATATAGTTCAGTGGCAGTAAAATGCACAGAAAAACAAGAAAGCTAACTAACTACTTTTTACTGGAGTCTTAACACAGCACATTTGATTCTGAAGGCAAAGAGTCCTTGAGCATAGTACATATGTCTTCTTAGCAGCATGGAGGCACATAGAGGAAAGGGTAAAGGTATAGATAACACTTCTTCTCACTGACCACTTTTATAGAAAACTGCAGGCCATAGCCTCCTGACCTTCTCTCAACTAATCACTGGACAGTGTCCATTGAATCTTCCAGGTGAGAGCGAGCTTAATTAGCAGGCCTGGATGGATGGACTTGCCAAATACCTGCCTGTGTGGGAGGTACCCAGCACAGTAGTAAATCAATGAACTATGTAGAACAGAGAAGTAACTTGGGGAACAGTGTAGCTTCAGCTGGAATAGACTAGAAAATTTTCTTAAGAAGGACTCTTTTCATACTGCCTTTTTATTCCATTTTAGTAACCAGCTGCTAGCAGAATGTATTTATCTGTTCATACAAACGTGCTTGCATCAGGTTAGCAAAGCATGGTTGAGTTGCTTTTGAGGGAAACTGCTTTCTTCCATTTTCTACCCCATTGTTGCAGTTCTGAATTAGTGTGGTATGCTGTTTAAAATGCCCATTTGTTGTTGTTCAGTCACACACTCGAGTCCGACTCTTTGTGACCCCATGGACCAGATCACGCCAGGCCCTCCTGTCTTCCACTGTCCCCTGAAGTTTGCTCAATTTCATGTTCATTGCATTGATGAAACTGTGTAACTATCTCGTCCTTTGCCATCCCCTTCTTTGACCTTCAGTCTTTCCCAGCATCAAGGTCTTCTCCAGTGAGTGCTCCCTTCTCATTTGGTGGCCAAAGTATTTGAGCTTCAACTTCAAGATCTGGCCTTCCAGGGAACAGGGTTGATTTCTTTGAGGACTAAATGATTTGATCTCCTTGCAGTCCAAGGTACTCTCAAGAGTCTTCTCCAGCATCATAGTTCAAAAGAATCTATTCTTCGGCACTCGGCCTTCCTTATAGTCCAACTCTCGCAGCCATGCATTACTACTGGGAATACCATTGCTTTGACCATGCGGACTTTTGTTGGCAGGGTGATGTCTCTGCTTTTTATCATGCTGTTTAGGTTTGCCATTGCTTTCCTCCCAAGGAGCAGGCATCTTTTAATTTCATGGCTGCAGTCACCATCTGCAGTAATCTGGGATCCCAGGAACATGAAGTCTCTCACTACTTCTATGACTTCCCCTTCTATTTGCCAAGGAGTGATGGGGCCAGATGCCATGAACTTAGTTTTTTTGATGTTGAGCTTCAAGCCCACTTTTGCACTCTCGTCTTTCACTCTAAGCAAGAGGCTCTTTAGGTCCTCTTCACTTTCTGCCACCAGAGTGGTATCTGCATATCTGAGGTTATTGATATTTTCCCCAGCAATCTTTCCTCAGCAATTTCCCCAGCTTGTGATTCATCCAGGCCAGCATTTCACATGATATACTCTGCATATAAATTAAATAAGCAAGGTAACAATATACATCCTTGTTGTACTCCTTTTCCTATGCTAAACCAATCAGTTGTTCCATATCTGTTCTAACTGTTGCTTCTTGACTCTTATACAGGTTTCTCAGGAGACATGTGAGGTGATCTGGTACTCCCATCTCTTTAAGAACCTTCCATAGTTTATTGTGATCTACACAATCAAAGGCTTTAGCGTAGTTGATGAAGCAGAAGTAGATATTTTTCTGGTACTCTCTGCCCATAGTGCTTTCTAAATGCTGCTTTTTTCCTGCTCTGTTTGCTGCTCAGCATTCCACAGACTTAAAAAAAAGCATTCTAAGGTGACTTCAATAGCACTAAACTGCTATAGCACTGAAGTGCTAACCAGTTTAGCACTGCAGTGCTCACATTAGAATGTGTTTTTTTTAAAAAAAAAAAAAAAAGTCCCAGGAAGATCATACAGTGAAAAAACATGGGGGGAGTGGCACTGTTTGAAATGACCATATTGCTTCAGAGATGGCTCATTAACAGAAGGAAATTCACTGTGTGAAACCCCTGTATCACTTTACTTGAAACTGGGCCAACAACTAATAACATCCGGTTTAGAACAGCAATATGATAAGGGCCATGTCTTGACAAAGGACATCTAACACTACAAAGGATCGAGCTACAAGAAGAAGGAACCAGAAAAGGTACAGGAAATATATGTCAATTTTAACCATCTTATTACATGCTAAAGTTCATAGCTAGTCATAACTATATGTCCATCTATACATGCAATATAGTATGTGGTAGCACAATATGCAGTGGAATCTCATATTAGTTTCCAAAGACTGGCAAACATCACACATAGGTCCATTACTGTGGTCAGACCACAACTGGGTTGACTGTACCCTGGTATTAAATTCTGAAAAATGACAAACATCTTGGTCATTAAACAAGACTTTATTGAATAATCCAATTTTATGTACTCAAATAGAAGAAATCATCAAAAACTATTTTCTTGTTAATACATCTGAGTTGACTGCTCCAACGATGGTTTGGGATGAGCTTAAGCCTGTTTTACATGGCCACAATTTCCAAATTGGTTTATCTAAAAAAACAAAGAGAAGAGAGAAGACTACAATTGACCCAAGAAATAGCTATACTAGAAGCACAACATAAAAAAACTTGTGACAAACAAATCTATAAAAAACCGTTATCTTCCAGAAGAGAGCTAGAATCACTGGATTCGACTCAAATATAAAGAAATTTACTTTTTTTAAAGCAGAAGACATGGCAAAATACACCTCAAGCTCTAAAATTTCCGTCACAACGAGTGTGGCAAAAAAAAATTTCTAATACAATAACTTCAGTACATAACAAAGCTGGAAGCTTAGTCTATACAACGAAGGAAATATCTAACAGTTTTCTGGACTATTACAAAAATCTTTATGATGACAAAAATATTAATCCTGCTTTTATAAAAACTTACCTTGATCAGAATTTCAACTCATTAAAGATTTCTTCTGACCATATGCTAATTATGGAAAATCTGATCCTGGAAGAAGAAGTTGAAAAAGCAATCAAAATTTTAAAAATTAATAAAGCTCCGGGGCCTGATGGGTATATAGCTGAGTTCTACAAAAAATTTGCAAAACTTTTGATAAAGCCTCTAATGGAAGCTTGTAACTTTATTATTCAAAAAGGCACACTTCCTCCATCCTGGAAGCAAGCAAACATTATAGTATTACCTAAGGCCGGTAAAGACCCATCACTTATTACTTCTTATAGACCTATTTCTTTATTAAATGTTGATTTTAAGATTTTTACCTCCATAATAGCATCTAGATTAAATTCCTTTGTAAACAATTATGTGCCCCAGGATCAAATGGGATTCATGCCCTCTCGGGATTTAGTAGATAGAACACATAAGCTTATTAGTCTGCTACACTATTGTAAATGGAAACATCAAAAAGCTGTGTTTATAGGTCTTGATATAGAAAAGGCCTTTGATTCCATTGATTTTGATTATTTAAAGCAAGTGCTGTGTTCTTTAGGATTTGGTGAGAACTTTTGTAGGATAGTTAATACTCTCTATTGCCAACCCATGGCTCAACTTAAAATAAATGGTACATACTGGAACGGTACATACATTCTGAACAATTTATGTTAGAATGGGCACAAGACAAGGGTGTCCACTTTCCCCGGTTTTGTTTTCATTGATTATGGAAACTCTTGCAACTAAAATTAGAACACACCCTGATATCCATGGTATCTGCATGCATGAGTGGGAATTTAAGATCTCTCTATTTGCTGTTGATATTATGTTACCCCTTACCAATCCTTTAACCTCTCTTCCTAATATTCAAAATGTATTGTCTGAGTTTAGCTTGGTGTCTGAGTTGAGAATTAATGCAACAAAGTCTTATGTTTTCCCTGTTCATATAAATGCTACTTTGGAAGGACTGCTTAAAAGAATTACACCTTATAAATGGATCGCTACTTCAATGCAATATCTAGGTATTAAAATTCCTTTAGATCTTCAGAATATAGACAGATTTATGATTTGTATAAAACTGATTAAAAAAATGGTTGGGTTCAGGGCAAACCATAATGAAATTGAAAATTTATGGCTGGAGGGAGGGAAGAAAATGATATCGAAAATGTATAAAATTTTGCTAAAATGGTATACAGAAGATGAAGTAGTTAAAGAGCAAATGATTAAATGGGCAATTAATATGAATAAGGAAATATCTATGTCATCTTGGGAATTCTTATGGAAAAATGCTATGAAAATATCTACATATACCAACCTTAAAGAAAACTGTTTTAAAATGATGTATAGATGGTATATGACACCAAAAAAGATAGCTAATATAGGTAAAAATTTATCTAACAAATGTTGGAAATGTAAACATGCTGAAGGTTCCTTTTATCATATGTGGTGGGCTTGTGATAAAGCAAAAATATTTTGGATTGCAATACATACAGAGATGGAAAATTTTTTGAAATGTACCTTCAAGAAAGAACCTGAAATGTTTCTTTTAGGTCTTAAACTACAAGAAATAAATGTGAGTAAAAGAACACTGATATGGTATATGGTAACAACTGCTAGAATGATCTATGCTCAAAATTGGAAAAATGAAAAAATTCCTGATCTCTGGGACTGGTTAAGAAAACTACTATTTATGGCAGAAATGTGCATATGGACAAGAAAACTTAACAACTTAGAAGCAGAAACTTTTTTGGTAGACTGGAATGACTTTAAAGAATATATACAGAAACTTTGGGAAATGAAGGATAGCATATTTAGCTTGGAAAACTACTAGTGATGTCACAAATGTATACAATCAATAAGTACTACTAGTAGTTGCAAATAAGTAAACTGCGTTACCTGTAGAATTTATATGATAACAGTGAATTAATATGCATTATGCATTGATAAAATGGTGGAAACAATGCTAGGAGCCAACAGGGGGGAAGGGGAGTTTGAAGAAAAGGATATGATTTATATTATTTTAGCTAAATTGTGAAGTATTGTATATCCTAATAAAAATGTTTTTTTTAAAAAAAAAACGAACTACCAAAACCACAACCATGATTCCCTCTTTGCAAATATCCAAAAACAACTCGAGAGCTGGCACAATCTTACCTTGTCCTGGCACGATAGGTTGAACATAATAAGGACGTATGTGCTTCCAAAAATTATTTTTTTTATTTTGAGCTTTGCCAATCAAACTTTCTATAGGCCAGTTAAATAAATGGCAATGGATGTTATTTTGTTTTTTTCTGGGCATACAAACGACAGAGTTAACTCGATAACTCTTTGTAGACACTCCATTATGGGTGGTCTTGGATTTCCAGACCTTGTTAAATACTATCAGGCTTGCCATATAGCTAATATAGTGAAAATGCTACATAATAAGCAAAACACGGACCGGATCTATATTCAACAATAATATAGTCACCCTTTTAATATCCAAGATACCATCTGGCAGACTGCTTCAGAAAGATCCAATGATATTATGCATAGCCCTTTTCTCAAAACATTTTTGAACACCTGGGATATCAAGAGGAAATTGCTGTTACCCAACGTATCTAGATTTCAAACCCTTTTTAATCAAAAGTTGCTATTATCATCAATTGTCTCGAATATCTTGAAACCATGGAGATCTACTACTTTTGATAAAATACAAGAAATCACTCAGAACAATGTATTAATGGGGGGAAAGCTATTAGAAGAGAAACTTGGGATCCAAATTCAATGTTTTCAATATTTACAGCTTCAGCATCTTGCCTCTCAAATCCATATTACGGATCTGATGACACAACCTCTGACTGCTCTTAAGAAGATATATAAGAAAGCGGAATTATTTAATGTACATTTACTTGCTAATATTTACTATATTCTTCTTTCTTTAGACAGGGATAAATTACTTACCTATCAAAGTAAATGGCAATCTCTAACTAACTTATCTTTGGATGAGACATTTTGGAATAAGACTTGGTCCTCTTTTCCATTTAAATCTAATATAGTTGATATAAAGCTTCAATCTTTTTTAAAATTTTCATTTTGGTATTTAACTCCTCAAAACTTCTAACTCATCTCAATACAACTGCGAACCCCGTGTCCTGGAGGCAATGTGGCCAGGTTGGAACATGCCTCCATTGCTGGTTGGAATGTCCAGTACTGGTGGCTTTTTGGAATGAAATTATTGTTCAGATTGGTCTAATAACAGGTGTTGTTTTGCAATTTACATTGGAGCATATTATTTTGAACCACTGGATTATGGAAACTGGTTCAAGCAGTACTAGTAAAACAGTTGCTATTTTATTGGCAGCGGCTAAACATGCCATAGCAGCAAAATGGAAAAATACTACGAAGCTCCTGCCCGCCTGGCAATGCCACTGGTGGGCGGGGGCTGCTTTGCCGCCCTGAGGAATCTGGGCAGCAACAGCAGTTGGGACCCATTCGTCCCAATGTGGCTGGGGGCGGAGCCAGCTGTTCTAAAACGGCTGGGGCTCCGTTCCCGCCTTGACAGTTGCTCCGTGCGCTCGAAGCACACGGGAGGGGTGTATAGGCAGAGGCCCGCTGGCGGCGAGGGCGGTGGCGGAGACCCGCGGAGGCCCGCTGGCGGCAGCGGTGGACCGCTGGCGGCGGTGGCCTGCTGGCGGTGGCGGCAGAGGCCCGCTGGCGGCGGCAGCGGAGGCCCGCTGGCGGCGGCGGCGGAGGCCTGCCGGCGGTGGCGGCAGAGGCCCGCTCATGGCGGTGGCGTCCCGCTCACAGCAGAGGCGGCAGAGGTCCACTGGCAGCGGCAGAGGCCCGCTCCCAATGGCAGTGGCCCGTTTCCACCAGCGGCGGCAGCCCCTGCCTGGTAGTGATGGCGGCGGCGGCCCGTTCCCAGCAGTGGCGTCCGCTCCCAGTAGCAGTGGTGGCAGCGGCCCATTCCCAGGAGTGGCCTATCAAGGCAGACCCTTGGGACCATGAGGCGGCAGTGCAATTGCTGGCAGGGGCACCTCACCCTCTGTTTATTACAAAAACAACAACAACAACACACTTTTGGTTGGGGGGAGTTCTTTGTAGGGCCCCTGGGTAGCGGGTGCAGTTTGTGCAGCTGCTGAGGCCCCCCCCCTTCCGGGCACCAATTAGTGCCATTTGTAGACAACTGGGCAATGGGGTAGCCTATTATTAGTATTATTGATATTTCAGGAGGTGGCCATTTGAGTGGAGTTGTGGAGGTGGCCATCTTGAGTGGAGCTCATGGGGGCAGCCATCACGAGTGGGGTGACCCTGTCAGCCCAGTGATTCTTCAAGGGCTTGAGGCTACAAAGCCTCTGGTGGGAGCAGGGCCAGCTATAGTTCTGACAAGCGCTGTCCATAAAAGGGCAGCTTTTATTTATTTATTTCTAGTCACATTTCAAATCTTGAAAGAGCTCTGTCAGCCCCGCCTACCTCACAGGGTGTTTGCTGTGATGGGGGGATGGGAGAGGAGTTTGTACTCTACTCTGAGACTTTGAGTGGAGGATGGGATATAAATCTAATCTCTTCTTTTACTCTCTGTCTTCCGAGGTGCCAGTCCATAAAACATCAGATTTTAACTAGGTGGCTCCTCAGTACTACACCACAGATCAGTAATACACCACAGATAAGTGATCGGTTTCCATGGAAGTGTATTTGGGTTTGTCTGTTAAAAATACATTGCTATATGTTACATAATAATTGTGGCTGCAGAATAAATGCACCGGGAGAAAGGGAATGGTGCATGTGGCTGGTGCAAGGTTTTGAAGTCAGGATTGAGGGCTTGCTGTGCTGAAACTGCAGTGAGAGGTGTGTGCATAAGGGGCCATTATCGTACAAAAGGCACACCAACCCTTTAATCATCCTGGCTCCTGTGTCTTTTTACAGATGTTTAAGACAGATACAGAAAGGGAAGAGGCACTGAGATCATATTGCCAAAATTTATGCTGGTTACTGAGAATTTAAAAGCAAAAACATCAGCTTGTTTTTTACGGATTACCACTACGCTTCTGACTGTGTAAATCTTGACAAGCTGGTGTTGGTTTTAAAAATGATGGATGTCCCATACATTTTTTTTTTTTTTTGGGGGGGGGATGTTCAAACTTGTACTCTGGGCATGAGGGTACTGTTAGGACTGGATATGGACAAAAGTGATGGATGTCCCATACATTGTTTTGTTGGGATGTTCAAACTTGTACTCTGGGCAAGAGGGTACTGTTAGTACTGGATAGGGACAAACAGGTTAGTTTCCAATCAGCAAAACTGTCAGATTAATGTCTTTTATCTCTCTCTTGATCTATGTGCAGAACACATCATAAGGACAACTGGATTAGACTGAAATGAAGGTGCAGTAACAATTGGTGGAAGGCACATTAACAGTTTGAGAAATTTATTTCTTTATTTAGGCTGAAGGCACCACATTATTGGCAGAAAGTGCTGTTAGTTGGATTACAGCTGACCATTAATGAGACAAAGTACTGACTACTGGGAAATTACACAACTTTAAGGGTGACATTGAAGAACTTGTTCATGTTTCTGTTCATTGCTCCATCATCACCCAAAAGGGGGGGGGGGGCAGAGCGCAGATCTGGTAATGAGGTCTGGTAGTGGCCATTCAGTTCAGTGATCCCAAGGCAGGCAGGTACCCACGCCCAGGCGGGCGGGCGGTTCAACAATACCCATGCATTTTTTTTTTTGCCCCAAAATAAAAAGACGGGTAGGGGGCTGGGGAGGTAAGTGTTCAGGAGGTGTGGCTACAACCCCCTCCCCCAGACATAGTGTCCCAGCCCAATTCAAGTTAAGGTTCTTGAGCATGGGGTGAGGAATTACCCCAGCCGTCAGACTTACGTTTACCTCTTGGAAGGTTTTGCTTTAAGGTTTAGGTTACCTTAGCCGGAAAAAGGTGACTTTATAGTGCTCCTAACTTGAACTCAGTTATGGGAAGTGAGAACATACTTTGGGGAAATTGCCAAGGAATGCAAGGAGGGTGGAGCCTTGGTGGTGTTCCTTCTAAGCTGTGTTGGTGCAGGCTAGCTCAGTTTTCTGGGCCTATAGCTCACACAGTTTTTATCTTGGCTTGGGAGGGATGGCTCTGAGCAGGCTGGTTGTGTGGTGGCCAGGCTGCCTGCTCACGGCTTTGATGCTGGTGGTCACAAGGTTGAATTTTTATTTATTTATTTATTTATTTATTTTGCTCACAGGACTCCACAGCTTACAGGGGGCATTGGTCCTTGCCCCTTTCCATTCCCCACAGTTACCAATCTTAGGGTTTCCCCAATGGGAGTTGTGTTGAAAAAGGCACCTGGTGAGTATCGCCTCATTCACCACTTGTCATGCCCACATGGGGAGTTGTGGAATGACACAATACCGGGGGAGTTATGTTCAGTTAGGTAATGTCATTTGATCAGGCCATCTGAGGGAACACCATTGTGGACAGAGTGCAGAACTGGCAAAATGGGACATCGTCACCTTCTACCTCCCTGTCTACTGACCAGATTTTGTGCTTCTGGGTGGTGCTTTAGAGGGCAAATTCCACATGGATAGGACCCTTCCCATGGGATGCTCAGTGTCATGTGCGGCATTCAAGAGGTTCAGTTCCTTTTTGGAATGGACCTTGCGCTGCAGGACAGGACTATGCAGAGCTGCCCATTATTTTGATGACTGCCTATGGGTAAGAAGGAAAGATGCAGGGCAGTGTGAATTTTACTGACCAGACATTTAATTGACACGGCCAGGGAGAAGAACATTACTTTGCTGGAGCTGCAGCAGCTGGTTGGCTGCCTCATCTGTGCATGCAAATTTGTGGTGCCCAGCCAGGCATTTGTTATAAGACTATTGAGTCCCTGAAGGGCTTGAGCCTAACATACTATAGAACTAGGGTCCTCAGGGGATAAGAGACGAGTTTGTATGGAAAAATTTTGAATTCATACGATTGGGTATTTTTGGTGGGAGGACTTTCTGGTCGAAGGCAAGTGGCAGGTTACATCTGCCTTTGCTGGTCCGCCAGAGGCTGGCCAGTTCCCTGGTCGGATGCTCTTGCCCCTTCCACCTGGGGAGCTTATATGAGGGCTGGTAAGCCTTCTTGCACAGCAGATCAGGGAACTAGTTGTGAAGTCATGTAAGGATGTATTTGGCCTAGCACTGGTCCTGTGGGATTGAAAATTTAATGTTATTAATGTGGTTCTTCTTTCAGGTGCTGCAGGCCGGGGGGTGAGATGATGAGTCACCGTTTGCAGCCATAGCATGGCAAGGCCTTGTGTTACAAGCTGAGGTAGCCATGGCGATGATAGGAGCAAGATGGCCCAGCGTGCCAATAGCTGACCGGCAAGGCCCTCATGTTGCAGGCTGATGTGGATCTGGTGGTGATGACACCAAAACAGCATGGTGTGCTGATAGCTGGTTGATAAGGCCCTTGTCTGGCCATTAAGGCCTTGTGTTACAAACGGAGGCACACCTTGTGATGATAAGAGCATGGTGGCCCGGTGTGTGGATAGTCAGGCCATAAAGGCCCTTGTGTTACATGCTGAGGCTGATCTTGTGATGATATGAGCAAGGTGGCCCAGTGTGCAGATCATCAGGCAGACCTTGTGATGATAAGAGCAAGGTGGCCCGGTGTGCTGATAGTCAGGCCATCAAGGCCCTTGTGTTACACGCTGAGGCAGACCTTGTGATGATAAGAGCAAGGTGGCCTGGTGTGCTGATAGTCAGGCCATCAAGGCCCTGGTGTTACATGCTGAGGCAGACCTTGTGATGATAAGAGCAAGGTGGCCCAGTGTGCTGATAGTCAGGCCATCAGGGCCCTTGTGTTACATGCTGCGGCAGTCCTTGTGATGATAAGAGCAAGATGGCCCAGTGTGTAGTTCTTCAGGTTGGCTATTTTTGCCCCGCCAGGTATGGCACAATTTTGGGAGACCCCTGCTAGGCGTACAGCCTAACCACCAGCTGAGGGAGCTTGTAGAGGGTGGTTTAGGGTAGTTTTTGCTGCGCCCTGCCATACGGGTCTGGTTCTAGATCTGTATAGGGTGATGGGGTGCATTTGTCTGTCAAGGGCAATGGGATAATTTTTCAGGACTTGCAGCAAGGGATTAGGTGGCATTAGGATGCTGAATGGGGAGCAAAGGCCAAAGCAGAGGCTTGACCTTGGCTGTGGCAGGTTTGTGCAAGCAAAAAATGGAACTGGTGAGCACCTCATGGTATATCCTGTAAGGGAACAAGGGGTCATCAGAAACTGCCTTCAGATTTAAAGGTCCAGGGTGGGGAATGGTGATCACCTCTGGGAACCTTTTAGGGCAGGCTCCTCCCTGCAAGTTGGAAGGCTTCAGGGGTAGGCGCTCCTAGGAGGCAACCAGTTTGCTGGGCTGCTGGTCATGAGCCAGATAGTTGGCTCTGGATCGGAGCTAGATGACCCGCCCTCAGAGGAGTGACACCTGCCTTGCCTGTTCCATGCTTGCTTAGTTGTCCATTGCTGCAATGTTCTGATAAATAGTTAATAAAGTGGCCCTTGTTTAATTCCACACTGTTGTCTGTCTCATTCTTCCGGCTGGGGGGGCAAAGGGCCCTACCATCCAAAACTGGTTTTCTAAGTTATGGAGTATGTATATAATGGCTAAAATTACTGAAATTATTAATGATACTTACCTTTCTTCTGTTAAATCTGATTTTATTCCGGTTTGGTTTCCTATCTTAGAACACTTGTCTAGACAACAGGAAATACCAGATATGATTGATAAGTTGCATCTTTGGTAAATAATTACTTTAAATATAAGAGTTATGCACATGGTATGTATTTCACGTAAAATGTTCTGCTTACTATATAATATACGTTGAGTGTGAAAAGTTTAATAAAATTGTTTTTTTAAAAAACATATAAAATCAATAGTCATGCTTATTGTAGGGAGAATCTGTTATGTTTTCATAAACATACATCACGAAATGTTAGTTTAATTGTGCATTGTTGCCCATTTAGAGAGAAAGGCTTAATTGAGCATGATTTCATAATAATGATAGGGATGAAATGAATGAAGTATTTATTGTGCATTTTAATTTCCCTGTATTACAGATATCCATATTTGAAATTCTTGGCTCCTATGGTTTTACCACACCATCAATCTAATTATATAGATCACTGGAAACCAGATCATGTTAGGAATCCTGAAGTCCCACCTTCATTTTCTCTTTAGTTATTTAACAATCATCAGGCTTATGTTATCAAGAAAAAGATGCCTAATTTAAAAACAAACAAACAAAAAAACCCTAGAGTATTTAGGTATTAAAATAGTCATTCATGTCCAGTCAAAGTTTTATTCTGAAAGGTACATGAGAATATTGGCAGAAAATTCCCCTCTGCATTTCATCTGTTTGCTCTTAAAGACAACTTGTAAACTCAGTTGGTATAGAATGCCATGGCCCAGCAATTATTGGTCACTAAATGCAATCCTCATATCACTCCAATTCTACAGATGCTACATTGGTTACTGATCAGTTTCCAGGCTCAGTTCAAGACTCCAGCTATCACAAAACCTTAAATGTCACTGGACCCGCATACTTGCAGAACTGCCTCTCTTACTGTGTTCAACCATGATAACTGAACAAAGTTTTCTGAAGGTGCCATCCCACAAACAAGTGACATTGGCAACTGCCTGCTCATGCACATTCTCTGTGGGGACTCCTGCACAATTGAATGGCCTGCCTAAAGCTGTCAAGAAGGCCCCCACACATCTGCCATTTCGCGGAATACGCAAAATAGAAATGTTCATAAGGGCATTCTTAGATTAGAAAGAAAGAACAACTGTAGTATAATGGATCAGCTTAATAGGAATAAGCCCTGATCTGGATAGCCCAGGCTAGCCTGATCTCATCAGCTCTCAGACGCTAAGCAGGGTTTGCCCTGGTTAGTATTTGGAAATGAGACCATCAAGGAATACCAGGGTTGCTGTGCAGAGACAGGCAATGGCAAATAACACCTGAGTATCTCTTGCCTTGAAAACCCCATGGGGTAACCATAAATCAGCTGTGACTTGACAGCAAAAATAATAACAATTCTTCAATCCACATCTCTGTTGGATTATTTTGTATTGTTACAAATCTTGCTGGTAGGTTGAATTGTTTTATCATATTTTGTACTCTGCTCACTGATTAACTGAATACTCCTTCTCATACCTGTAATCTGCCTGGCCCCACCCCTTTACTGTTTTACTAACTATTATTGCTTTTAGATTCAAAAGTTTTTATCATACTTCTTAATTCACTTTCTAACTGACTGAATAGTTCCTTTATTTGTAATTCTCTTTGAATCCCAGTGACAGACTATAAACTAAGCTAATAATTATCATTATATCAAATGGGGGACTTGCAAAGACTTCCAGGGGCATCTCATTTTCTCCTCCTCCACTATTCCCCCTTTTCTTTTCCTGAAAGCCACCATAATCTCACCCCTTTCTTTCTTCCTTCTGTCGTTCCCACCCACCAGCAAGCCTACCTCTCTGCCCCTCCCCCATCTTCAGATTTCCTTCCTTCCCTCTCCTGGGCAGCCACTCACTGAAAAAACTCTGTATGGTATTCATTTATTTCAGTAATACTGCACCTTTCTCTAAAAGCAGTTTTACAGCATTTTCCTCTCCTCCATTTTATCCTTACAACAATCCTGCAAGTTAGGTTATATACTGGGAATGGCCCAAGGTCACCCAGTGTGACTACATGGCAGAGTGGGGAATAAAATCTGGGCCTCCCAGCTCCTACTCTGAATCTGTAATGGCTAAACCACAGTGGCTGCTGTTGAACAGCAGGGATCAGCCAGGCCTGGGTGAGTCATGGGAGTCATGTGTTAGCAAGCAAGTCATCCAGTGGCAGCTGCTGTGTCTGGCCTCATGAGTCCTCCTTCAAAGGTCAAAACAGCCTTGGAAAGGGCCCTACCCCCATCCTCCTGCTTTTTTCAAAGAGAATCCAAACGTTAAAGACTGGTAACACTGTTGTGGCTGCCTAGAAACCACAGTTTAGCTACAAATGCTGCTTCTGTTATTCGATTTTTCTTTTTAACCCCTTGGGTTTGAATTTTAGGTTTCAAGTTTTCCTGCAAACCTTGTGCTTTTTTCAGTTTTGTAGAAATATCTCTCTATGGCTAGTCTCTTGGCCACATTGATAATTGGATATATTGATAACAATGTAGCTTAAAGTATTTTAGACATAGGAAGGGGAAAACAACACTAGCTGTGGACAAAATAGTAACTGTGAACAAAATAGTAAAGGTAAGATAAAGGTAAAGGTTCCCTTGCTTGAAAGCCAGTCGAATCTGACTCTAGGGTTGCGGTGCTCATCTCCGTTTCAAAGCCGAAGAGCCAGCGCTGTCTGAAGATGTTTCCATGGTCATGTGGCCAGCATGACTAAACACCAAGGCGCACAGAACGCTCTGTAAAGGTAACAGTAGAGTAAAAACTAAATGTCCATGAAAAGGTAAGGGAGAGTTAGTCCTGACCTGGATAGCCCAGGCAAACCCAATCTTGCCAGATCTCAGAACCTTAGCAGAGCCGACCCTGGCAGGTACTTGGAAGGGAGACCAGGGCTAGGATGAAGAGGCAGTAATATCAAGTCTGAAAATGTCCAAGCCGCAGTAGGGGTCACCCGAAGTCTCCATGACCTCCAGGCATTCCAAGTGCATATGTGTGTACACACACACTCACATTTTAAAAGAGGAAAGGGAGAGTTTATTAGAAATAGTGAAGAGCAAATTAAAACTGAAAACTTTGTTGATTTTAATGCAATGTCTATATCTTTGCCAGTGATGCAGACCTTCAGGTGCAAAAAAGTAAATATGACTGCTTGACAGATAACATTTATTTGTGGACCTTTCTTAAAATGAAGGTTCATGCACTGCATACTGTTATCCATAGAAATATACATCAATATAAAAAGCTAATTATGGTCTCACTGTTTAAAAAGGGATGAGTTTTCAAATCACATTTGCCACAAATTATATTGTATTCTCAGATATTTGAGGAAAGGTTATAAACTTTATGAATTGCATTTCTTTGGGGGAAATCAAGCAGAAGACAAAAGAAATTGGCTGTAGATTAATATTTGCATTAAAACAACAAAAAGCAAAAATGAACAAATGCACCATAGTCAATGGGCCAGATCTTGCATTCTCATATCAGGCTATTTTCTACTGAGGGTAATTTGCCTTCAAACACCCCTAGTTTGGGCCCTATGTTAGCATTCATTATGTGAAATAAACTGGCGTAAGTTAATTAAATTTTGCAAACTATTTGCTTGATAAAATATCTGTATCTCTTAAGAGAGGGGCATTAAGAGGACTAGGCTGCTTCCATTGCTTATAGCTGTATATATTTTGGACTATGAGTGACTAACTATTATTGGAACACTTCTTTAGAAATGGCAAGAATCTAGGGCAGAAAAACTAACTCTGCAGGGAGACAAAAAAAGATGTCACATTTCTGATCATCTGTTGATGCATGCTAGGGCTGTTCACAGGCCCAAATTTGGACCTTGTAGTGAACCCAGAAAACAGATGTAAACTAGTGTAGATACAAGATCTTTGGTGTATGTGAGTTAGTGTTGACTGATCCCCATGAACTTGCCCATCAAGTTCTGAAGCATACAAAGTCTTCAAACAAGCTCTTAGCTTGAATGCACAAGCCCTAGCCATGAACAAGCAGAAATAAAAACTGACTTGGCATGGTTCCACATGCACAAGATCTTGTGTACCTAGCACTTTCTTCCATGTATATTATTGTATGCAGAAGTTGATTGCACAATGTCTTACACAAATTGAAATGTAAATAAGAGTGGATACAATAAGTCCAACTCAGTGCAAGTGGCTACCGTGGTCTTTTCTTACATTTCTGCTTGCATATGAGCTCTGGCATTAGTGGAAATTTTGCTCTGGATCCAACCCCTTCTGTGCATTATAGCAGTCTTATGCTCAAGCATACCTAGGAGTGCATCCTACAGATATCACTCATTCTCTACTGTGCTTCTTCAGTAGATTTTTGTATCAGGCATTCCATTACACATCTTTGTAGGGAATGACTATAAATGTATGTGATGTGTACATGATGCACATTGTATATGTGTATTTTATACATTCTATATGTTCCTCAAATCAAAATTTCCATAATGATAATATATATTAAACTAGATATACATTTCCCACTCCCCCCCAAAACCAGGACACCCCAGTGGAAAACGAGCAAAAAAGAATTGGCCTGCACTTCCATTCTGAAACACGGGCACCTCAGATTGAAACAGCATATTCTGGGAAGCATTCTTGTAGGAGAAGAATTCTTATAGGGGAAGAATTCAGAAACATAGAGGATTCATATGATTAATATGTGCAAATTCGAGAGAGGATCTCAGCTTTCACTCTGCATTCAGCTAATAAAAATTTTGACTACAACTGCAATGAACTTTTTTTGTATATTTGTTTTTGCCTCATTCCCCATTTCTTTTCCTGGTTCTTTTGAGACCACTTTAACCCCTATGTTTTTCTGAAAGCTGATTTTGAGTTGGATTTTTCCTTATGCATGTTTCTATTGGGTTTCTTTGTCCCACGTTTCAGCCCCCATTTCAGCCCCCATTGACCCCCAGCCCACATTTCAATAATTAGAATGTTGAGATCAAACCACTCTGTGGCCATTAGAGCAGGTCCTCGAGGCCTGATAGCCCGACTAGAAGACACATCAGCCAGGCTGTCAGGGTGAGGAGAAGCTGATATGGGCAGAATCTGTGTGAGCAAGTTGCAAATTTAAAATATGGCAAAGAGCAGATGAGTGGGAGACAGAAACAATAGCAGCAGATGCTCAAGAACCTGCATGTGGCTGGGAGAGAAAATAAACAGTTGGGACCAGTGAAGTGTCCCTCAGCTGTCGGCTGTTGGATAGGAGGCAGCTACAGTAAGCAAAGGCCTTGAGAAGGACTAGAGAAAATGACATCAGTCACTGAAGGCTACAGGGTTCACCCAGAGAAGGTGAGGCAGGCACAAGCAGCTCTGGAGACTGAGGTCTAAAACACAGCCCAGGTGAGAAGGCCTGGCAGGGGAGCACAGTGGGAAGGCCGAGGAGGGCACCCTGGGGAGTGGAGCCCAGGTTTGAAGTGCCACCTCCCAGTCTGAGGCATAGAACATTTGTCACACACTCCTTCTCCCCCTAACAAAGGCAAGTGGTTTCTTTCTTTCTTTTTCAAGCACTAAAATATTGATATATCACCAAAGTAGTGTCACAATAGGCTCAGCAGTTTTCTCTGAACCCCCAGCTTTTAAAACTCCTTAACCCTTTCTCTTGCAGACATATCCCTTTTTTCCTTATATCTCTGTGAGGAGTAGAGAGTTACTTTTTTAAAAAAGAAAGAAAGCTGGGAATTCAGGGAACCTGCTAAGCCTATTGTTACAATGCTGTAGTAATCTCTCCTTATATATAATTGTCTTTTGAGGTGACACTTTGTGAACATTCCACACGCTTCTAAATCAGTTGGCTCTATGATGTGTCACTCAGAAACTGTCCCTATCCACTGGCTGCATTGCCTGAGTCTCACCTCCAATATTCTAAACAGTTTGCTGTTCCTCTCCCCCCAGTAGCCAGTCAGAACACAGAGGTCATTTGCATATGCGACCTGATTGGCCTTTGCCTCTGACATTCTAAACAGTTTGTTGTTGCTGTTGGGAGTCATTGAATGTGTCCTGAGGTAAAATACATATTCCAATCAGGGCCGGCCCCAGGTGTCTGGGCGCCCTAGGCAGGACAGCCTGGGGCACCCACCCCACTGGGGATGCCAACCTCCTGGTGGTGCCTGGAGATGGCCCAGCGCTGTTTTCTTGGGTGCCTTGCAGCTGCGAGGTGCCCAGGAGAGCCGGGGAAGGGGCGGAGTTAGAACCGTCACCCCTTCCCTCCCAGCGGCAGCGCCGGCTTTTCTAGGCACCTCGCAGCTGTGAGGTGCCCAGGAGAGCTGGGGAAGGGGCGGGGTTAGAATTCCCACCCCTTCCTTCCCAGCAACCGTGAGGCGCCCAGGAAAGCTGGGGCTGCCGGCGCTGGGTGAGAAAGGGGGCTTTTCACGGGGGGGTGGGGGGCATTTTGGTGCCCCTGCAGGGCCGGTGCCCTAGGCGAGCGCCTAGCTCACCTAGTGAGCGAGCCGGCCCTGATTCCAATCTTCCCTTAAACAGTCACTGGAGTTGCCAATCTCCCTGTGGCACCTGGAGACCTAGCTGAGCTCTAAGAAGGAGCAAGGAGTTAGAGCTGCTAGAGGGGTGAGTGTTTTTTATTTACTTTCAGCTGAGGTGATTTAGCTGAGAAGGTACTGTGTGGGGGACTGTATTTGGGAGTGTATGGTGAGTTGTGAGTTGTTGCAGAGTCCTGGCTGCTTGAGTTAGGGTGTGAAAGGGTCATTGTTTGCCTGTAATTGAGTGCCTGGGTGAATTTGAATAGCTGCTGGCCACACCCTCTCCTAGGGGAAGCTTCTATTTAAAGCAAGAAGCTTGCAAGAGGCACAAGCCTCTGGCACGAGCTGAAGGGTGAGGCTCTTTGCCTGTGGCTCTTAGCCTAGGGGCTCTGTATGAAGCCCAGGAAGAGCTAGAAAGCCAAGGCCATAGTCTCCTTGGGTTCCCAGTAAGGTAAGTAGACTTCTACAACAGGAACCACATAAATACAAAGGGTTTTAAAGGGAGATTATATAAAAGTATTAGTTTAAAAGCAATTATGAAGCCAAAATGCCAGCAGGGGATTGGGGGTTATCCAGTGTTTTGCATGGAGTGTCACATGTATGACTATCTGCCCACTGGCCAGAAGTCTTGGGTGTGTGCTCAGTGCAAGGAGCTCCTGGTTCTCAGGGAATGAGTTTGCTCCTTTGAGGCCAAGGTGGCTGACCTGGAGAAGCAGAGATAGTCAGGTGCATGGAGAAGACTTTCAGGGACTTGTTAGATATGTCCCACTCTGGATCTGGCAGCCCCGCTGCTGCCAGGGAGCATGAGGGTCAAGGGGAAACGGGGCACCATGCTGAGGATAAAGGGAATGTGCCCTCAGAAGGGACCTGTTCTTCAGCTGGTGAACAGGTATCCTTTCGTACCAAGGAACCATCCCTGGGAAGGATGGGAGGGGGCTCTTGGTAGTTGGTGATTCAGTCCTTAGGCAGGTAGACAGCTGGGTGGTGAACCCATGTACTGACCATATGGTGACTTGCCTGCCTGGTGCGAAGGTAGCAGACAGTACACATGTTTTAGATAGGCTGGTAGATAGTGCTGAGGAGGAGCCAGTGGCCGTGGTGCATGTTGGCACCAATGATGTGGGGAAATGCAGTCGTGAGGACCTGGAGGAGAAATTTAGGCTGCTGGGCAGAAAACTCAAGGCCAGGACCTCCAAGGTAGACTTCTCAGAAGTGCTACCTGTTCCATTTGCAGGGCCAGAGAGACAGGCACAGATCAGGAGTCGCAATGTGTGGATGAGACGATGGTGTAGGGTAGAAGGGTTCAAGTTTGTTAGGTACTGGGATGCTTTTTTGGACAAGAGGGAGCTGTCCAAAAGAGACTGTCTCCACTTGTCCTGAGAAGAAACCAGGCTGCTAGTACTGAAAATCAAAAAGGTGGCAGAGCAGTTTTTAAACCGAATATTGGGGGAAAGTTGACAGGAGATCAAAAGTCACTGGTTCGGGATGGCTCATCTCAAAGAAATGGAAAGGTAGCTGTTACTTTTGTACAAGGAAATAGATTGCAATTGTCCACTGAGACTGTGGCTAATGATAGGGACTGCCTGGAAGATCTCAAGGTAGCAAGAGGAAGGTTGTAGGCTTAACAAGCATGGGAAACTTTAGGTGTTTATACACAAATGTTAGAAGTCTCCAAGGTAAAATCAGGGAGTAGGAATGCTTTATGTTAGGGCGGGAGGAAATAGACATTGTGGGTATTTCAGAAACTTGGTGGGATGAGGAAAATCAGTGGGATACAGTGATTCCTGGTTATAAATTATATTGGAAGGATGGGGGGAAGGGTTGGAGGTGGGGTGGTTCTGTATGTTAGAGAGGGTATACAGTCCAGTAAGACTGAGAGCATAAGAGAATTGGATTCGCTTCTGGAAATGCTATGGGTTGAAATAGTAGGTTCAAAAGGAGGCTTAACAGTGGGAGTTTGTTATCACCCACCAGATCAAAAGGTAGATAAGGATTATAAAATGATGAATGAATTAAAGATAGCAGCTAGACAAAATAACTGTGTCGTAATAGGCGACTTTAACTACCCACACATTGATTGGGTCAGTATGAGTTCTAGTCGGGAAAAAGAGATTGAGTTTTTAGACACTCTCAATGACTGTGCTATGGAACAGATGGTCACAGATCCTACCAGGGGAGAGGCGATCCTGGATTAGGTCCTAAGTAACGCCCAAGACCTGGTGAGAGATGTAAAAGTGATTGCACTGCTTGAAAACAATGACCATAATGTTATTGAGCTTAACATTTGAATAAATAGGGAGTTGCCCAAAAAGACTGACGCAACCACTTTTAACTTTAAAAGGGGTAACTTCTCTGTTATGAGGGGACATGTGAGGAAGAAATTGAAAGGAAAAGTGGAAAAGGTCAAAACCATTGGGGAAACTTGGAGACTATTTAAAAATACAATCCTCGAAGCTCAGAAAAAATATATACCGCAGGTTAGGAAAGGCACAAATAGGTATAGAAAAAAAGCCTGCCTGGTTATCAAATAAAGTAATGGAACCTGTAAAAGGTAAGAAGGATTCCTTTAAGCAGTGGAAAGCTAGTCTCAGTGAGGTTGATAAAAAGGAACCCAGGCTGTGGCAAATAAAATGCAAGTCTGTGATCAGGCGAGCAAAAAGGGGTGACATGATTGAGGTTTATAAGATTATGAATGGGACTGAGCAGGTTGAGAAAGAAGTACTTTTCTCCCTTTCTCACAATACAAGAACTCGTGGGCACTCCATGAAATTGCTGAGCAGTCAGGTTAGAACAGATAAAAGGAAATACTTCTTCACCCAAAGAGTGATTAACATATGGAATTCACTGCCACAGGAGGTGGTGGCAGCTACAAGCATGGACAGTTTCAAGAGGGAATTAGATAAACATATGGAGCAGAAGTCCATCAGTGGCTATTAGCCACAGGGTATAGATGGGAACTCTCAGTCTGGGGCAGGTGGTGCACTCTATTCTTGGTGCTGGAGGGGGCAGCAGTGGGAGGGCTTCTGGTGTCCTGGCCCCACTGCTGGACCTCCTGATGGCACCTAGTATATTTTGGCCGCTGTGTGACAGAGTGTTGGACTAGATGGGCCATTGGCCTGATTCAACATTGGCTTCTCTTATGTTCTTATGTTCTCTTATGTTCTTATGTTGAATATGAGGAGCATATCACAAAAAACATAAAGGCCAACAATAAAACTTCCTTCAAATACATTAGAAGTAGGAAACCAGCCAGGGAGGCAGTAGAGCCCTTGGCTGACCAAGGAGTAAAATGACTAGATGTCAGGTAACCCTGCTATAGCTGGAAGTGGGGGGGGGAAGAGACATTGTTCACTGTTCTGGAATGTGGGAGGAACACAGAGTCTCCAGCTTCAGTAATTTACTGTCTCTGTAGTGTGTTTTATCATTTCCCCTGACCTTGGTCCCATACCACTTTGGTGGCTGAGATATACTGGCCTAGGTATTTTCTTTCACTTTTAGGCGCATGTGAGAAATGTATTCATTGGCTTGTAGCTGGGGGGGGTAGTTTGAATGGGCTATAATTCACCATGTAATGTATTGCCTGGCATCACTGACAAAGAGCTGGTTCATGCATCTCTAAGACTGGGCTTTAATAAATACTATCTTCTTATGAAGCCTGGTGTTTGACTGACTATCTGGGGAACTTGATACTACTGAAGGATGACAGAGAAATGGCTGAGAAGCTGAATGCATTTTTTGCCTCTGTCTTCACTGTGGAAGATGAGAAGTGCTTGCACACTCCAGAACTCCAGAACCACTGATTTCGGGAGGGGGTTTGAAAGACCTAAATCAGGTTGAGGTGACAAGAGAGGAAGTCCTATGACTGATGGACAATTTAAAAGCTAATAAATCACCAGGCCCGGATGGCATTCATCCGAGAGTTCTGAAAGAACTCAAATGTGAACTTGTGGATCTCCTTATTTATTTATTTATTTATTTATTTATTTATTTATTTATTTCATTTCTACCCCGCCCTCTCAGCGAGCGGGCTCAGGGCGGCTTACAGTGAGGCAACCAAGTGCCAAGACAAATATCTTAAAAACATATAAAATTGCTAAAACATTTCAATATCATAAATGCTCTACAGCTGTTCTATTATCTCGGTCCGATGGCGTCAGATGGTAGTTTAAACACAGTAATGTCACAGCGGGATCTCCCTCGACTGTCCCCTCCCTCTACCACATAAGATGGTAACAATTGGCGGCGGGGGGGATGGCGGCCAAGGGGAAGGGGAGTGGCAGCTCCTACTCGAAAGCCTGGCGGAAGAGCTCCATCTTGCAGGCCCTGCGGAACTGCGAGAGGTCCCGCAGGGCCCTGATCTCTTCTGGGAGCTCGTTCCACCAGGTAGGAGCTGCCACTGAAAACGACCTTGCCCTAGTGGCCACCAACCTGGCCTCCTTAGGGCCAGGAACTGCCAGGCGGTGTTGAAACTCACACCGAAGTGCTCTTTGGGGCATATACGGGGAAAGGCGGTCCCTCAGGTATGCTGGACACTGGCCATATAGGGCTTTAAAGGTAAGCACCAGCACTTTGAAGCGAATCCGGTATGCTATAGGCAGCCAGTGCAGCGCTTTCAGCACAGGCCGGATGTGGTCCCGCCTAGGGGTGCCCATCAACAGCCTGGCTGCCATGTTCTGCACTAGCTGCAGCCTCCGGATTTGCCCCAAAGGCAGACCCATGTAGAGGGCATTACAGTGGTCTAGCCTCGAGGTGACCATTGCATGAATCACCGTGGCCAGGTCGTCACGGTCGAGGAATGGGACCAACTGCTGAATCAGCTGAAGATGGTAAAAAGCCAACTTGGCAGTGGCTGCCACCTGGGCCCCCATAGTTAACGCAGGCTCCAGGAGTACTCCCAAACTCCTAACCTCCGACGCTGGCACCAGCGGTGCCCCATTGAAGGCCGGAAGAGGGAGCCCCAGCCCCCGACCGGTCCGACCCAGGCACAGGACTTCTGTCTTGGCAGGGTTTAGCTTCAATCGGCTCAGCCTGAGCCACCCAGCCACAGCCTGCAAAGCCCGACAGAGATCTTCCGGGTCAGAGTCCGACTGGCCGCCCAACATTAGATAGAGCTGGGTGTCATCCGCATATTGGTGACAACCCAGCCCATGCCTCCGGGCAATCTGGGCGAGGGGGCGCATATAGATGTTAAACAACATCAGGGAGAGCACTGCCCCCTGGGGCACCCCACATTCAAGGGGGTGCCTCCAGGACTGCTGCCCCCCTAGCACCACCCTCTGTCCCTGACCTTGGAGAAAAGAGGCAAGCCACTGAAGGGCGAGCTCCTGAATCCCCACGTCGGCGAGGTGGTGGATCAGCAATGGGTGGTCGACTGTATCAAATGCAGCCGACAGATCTAACAGCAACAGTGCCGCCACACCACCTCGATCCAGATGCCTCCGGAGATCATCCGTTAAGGCAACCAGTGCTGCCTCCGTCCCGTAATCTTTCTTTAAAATCTGCATCCATTCCTGAGGATTGGAAGGTTTCTAATGTCACTCCCATCTTTAAAAAGGGCTCCAGGGGCGATCTGGGAAATTACAGGCCAGTCAGTCTGACGTTGATACCAGGTAAGTTGGTGGAAACTGTTATTAAGGAAAGAACTAGTAGGCACATTGCTGAACAAAAACTATTGAGGCACACTCAGCATGGGTTCTATAAGGGAAGATCTTGTCTCACTAACCTGTTAGTGTTTTTTGAGGAAGTGAACAAACATGTGGACAAGGGGGACCCAATCGATGTTGTTTATCTTGACTTCCAGAAAGTTTTTGATACAGTTCCTCATCAAAGGCTCCTAAGTAAGCTCAATAGTTATGGGATAAAAGGACAAGCCCTCTTGTGGATCAAAAACTGGCTTATAAATAGGAAACAGAGAGTGAGTATAAATGGGAAACTTTCTCAGTGGAGGGTGGTAAGCAGTGGGGTACCACAGGGATCAGTACTCGGTCCGATGCTTTTTAACATGTTTATTAATGATTTGGAATTGGGACTAAGCAGTGAAGTGGCTAAATTTGCAGATGACACGACATTGTTCAGGGTGGTGAAAACCAGGGAGGATTGTGAGGCACTCCAAAGGGATCTGTTGATTTCTGGTCTTGGCAATAGCCATGGCAGTCATCTTCTTCCGGAACTCCGGGAGAAATCTGCCAGCGTATACAGCTGGGTGGGGGTGTGTACAACTGCGTCACCCCAGGAGTCCCAGGGTGGGACTCCCAGCCAAGGGGTGCTAGAGGCCTCCCCCAGTGCACTCAGCCAGAGAAGGGCGGCTCCTCCTTGCCCCAACAGGCCCATTATAGAGCGTCCCAAATGGGAACAAGATCAGCACACCAGAGCAAGCACACAGTGATCCAGCGAGTATGAATGCAGAGAGACAACCACTGAAAGTGTGAGTCGAGTTTAAGCGAGAAGCACCCGCACAGTTGTGTCCCCCCTAGTGAAAATGAGGGGGGGAGGGAACTTCCTCCCAATAAGGGCTGCTTGCAAGCAATCTTAAAAAAAAAAATGGAAAAGGGGTGGACAGCAAGGAAAGAGCAGTGGAAGTGAAGTAAAGAGTTTGCATGAGCTTACCAGCGTGATTAAGAGACTTTGATGAACTTTTACTATCTAAACAATCCCCAAACATGGTGCCGCTTAAAGATGCAAGAGACTAAATACCGAAAGTTAAACCTTCTTCCGGAAGCTCCAGCCCTCTAAGTTTGGTGCCTAGACAGGACCAAACTACGGAACTCCAAAGGTTGCTGGCGGAGGCGCTTCGCTCTACTGGAGAAAATCACAGTTATAGATAATAAGCTTGATGCTCAACAAGCACAGATGGCAGCCAATGCAAAGAAAACCGAAAAAGCGGAGCAGGAGCTTTAAGAGATTGGTTCGAATTTGAAAAAAATGGATAAAAAGCTAAAGGCACTTGATAAAAAGTGCCAAATCAAAGAATCTCATGTACTACAGCTGCAAATGGAAAAGGCAAGCTACAGTCTGAGACTTCAAGGGATTAAAGAGGAGAAAGAGGAGAATCTATATCAAATCATTGGTGACTTGTTTACCCCTTTGGCAGATATGATATTGGACCAATTTCAAAGTGAAATAGATATGGTTTTTTGATCATATTCAGAATATGTTTGAAAGAATAATCTGCCAGGGGAAATTATTATTAGATTCTCTTGAAGAAGAACAAGAGATAAATTCTTGAAAGTGACTAATGGGATTACCTTGAAGTGGAGAGACAAGGAAATTAAAGTTATGAAGGACATTCCATTTGAGATAAAATGAAAGAGGAGGAAATACAGAAACTTGGTGATATTTCTACAAACCCAGAAGGTCACGTACAGATGGTTGGTTCCCAAGGGACTAATCTTTCGGTATGCAAATGGGAAAGAAAGAATTGATTCAACAGATAAGGCTTGCGAATTTTTGTGTCAACATGGATGTCCACCAGGAGAGGGAGAAGGTACTCCGGATGGCACCAAGGAGAGCGAAGAAGAAGGAGAGACTGGATCTTCCTCAGAGGACTCAGAATCTGAATTGGGGGCTGTAGCCCCTAAATCAAGCTATCACTTAAGGGGAAAAAGGGAGGGGAAGTAGTTTGTTAATGCTCTCTGGAAAATGTTAGCAAGAAGTATATTAACAGGAGGCAGCTCTTTATGAAATTATATCTGTATTAGCGAGTGAAAAATGAATAATATTTTAGTGAGATGATTATTTTCAGTGGATGTCAATTCACATTTACGAGGGAGATTTCTATTTAAATCGATTGTATGATCACTGATTCTTGGGTTTTTAGAGGTTATCTTTCCTTTCTTCTGTAGGTTGTAGTTCCCCACCCTGGAATTTTCTGTTGTAGTTTTGTAGTAAATAGAAAAAGCAATAAAAAATCCCCTTCGGGGGGCCAAAAAAACAAACAAACACAAAGGGATCTATCGAGGATGGGTGAGTGGGCGTCAATGTGGCAAATGGGGTTCAATGTGGCCAAGTGCAAAGTGATGCACATTGGAGCCAAAAATCCTAAATATAAATACACATTGATGGGGTCTGAACTGGCAGAGTCTGACCAAGAGAGAGATCTTGGAGTTGTAGTAGATAACTCAATGAAAATGTCTAGACAGTGTGTAACTGCAATAAAGAAGGCCAATGCTATGCTGGGGATTATTAGGAAGAGAATTGAAAACAAATCAGCCAGTATCATAATGCCCCTGTATAAATCATTGGTGTGACCTCATTTGGAGTACTGTGTACAGTTCTGGTCACCACACCTCAAAAACAATATTATAGCACTGGAAAAAGTGCAGTGAAGGGCAACTAGAATGATAAAAGGGTTGGGACACTTTCCCTATGAAGAAAGGTTAAAACGCTTGGGGCTCTTTAGCTTGGAGAAACAACGACTGTGGGGTGACATGATTGAGGTTTATAAGATTATGAATGGGATTGGGCAGGTTGAGAAAGAAGTACTTTTATCCCTTTCTCACAATACATGAACTTATGGTCACTCAAAGCAACAGTGATTAACACATGGAATTCACTGCCACAAGAGGTGATGGCAGCTACAAGCATGGACAGTTTCAAGAGGGAATTAGATAAACATATGGAGCAGAAGTCCATCAGTGGCTATTAGCCACAAGGTATAGCTAGGAACTCTCAGTCTGGGGCAGGTGATGCACTCTATTCTTGGTGCTGGGGGGGGGGCAGCAGTGGGAGGGCTTCTAGTGTCCTGGCCCCACTGCTGGAGCTCCTAATGGAACCTGGTATTTTTGGCCGCTTTGTGACAGAGTGTTGGACTAGATGGGCCATTGGCCTGATTCAACATTGGCTTCTCTTATGTTCATATGAGATCTCCCAGAAATCACTTTATTCCCCAGCCACAGCACCTCATTTCCCCTACAGAAAATTTCCCAGCTATTACAATGGCTGCTTTGGGCAGTGGACTCTATGGCATTATACCCTGCTGAGGTCCCTCGATACCCCAAACCCTGCCCTCCCCAGGCTCTACCCCTCAAATCTACATGTCTTGCCCTCTCCTTAGTATTGCTAGCTTCCAGGCAGCACCTGGAGATCTCCAAGATCAGTTCTCCTGGAGAAAATGGCAGCTTCGGGCAATGAACTCTATGGCACTATACCCTGCTGACGTCCCTCTGCACCCCAAACCCTGCCCTCCCCAGGCTCTACCCCTCAAATCTACAGGTCTGGCCCTCCCCTTAGTATTGCCTGCCTCCAGGCAGCACCTGGAGATCTCCAAGATCAGTTCTCCTGGAGAAAATGGCAGCTTTGGGCAATGGACTCTATGGAATTATACCCTGCTGAGGTCCCTCCCCACCCCAAACCCTGCTCTCCCCAGACTCTACCCCTCAAATTTCCTAACCCAGGGTATTTCCCAACCCAGAGTTGGCAACCCTGTAACTGGCTATGGAACCACTTTCCCTTGGAACCCAGAAGACATGGCATAGGAGGAGGTGCTTTTCTACCTTAGCTGCCACTGCAGAACCCCAAATCAACATAAGTCAGGGGTGGAGGGAACTGTACGTGTTACCATGAGGCTGTCCTCCCATACTACCCACCTGGGGCAGCAAAATGACTTGAGACAGCCCTGCCTCATAGCTAAGAAGAAGGAAATAAATATGGCTTGGCCCCCTCTATTTTCCCTTTCCCTCTGCCACCTCACCAGCCACAGCCAGAATACTCACTTGGAGTTTCCTTCTAGAACTTCTTGTTTTTCTTCCCATAATGGGCCTTACTCCTAGTATATTGATATTTTAGTGCCTTTAAAAAGGGGTGTTTGTGTGCTGTGATGGCACTGATGATGACAGCACACTCCCTTGAAAATACTCATTATCCTAATTATTGAGGGCACATGCAGAAGAAAATAAACCGACTCCACAATGCTAAAAATGCAAAAGGGAGGGCAGACATGCAGAAGAACCATAACCAAACTCATTCAAATGTATCAATTGCCAAGAAAATCAGGAGTAAATCTATTATGGTTTCTAGTTAGACTATATTTGCATTCTGTCTGTCACAAGAATGACCCACCAGTTTATGAACTCAATACTAAATTATTTTCTTAAGATATCAGTGGATATTCAAACAAATTGAGAAAGCAGGATGTACAGAAATTGCTACAATATGGAAATGGCTGATTGTACCTTGGGTGCACATCTGAGCTTCTCCATGAAGTTGTAGACATGTTCATGTAAAGATACACTTGGCCATTGGTAAGAGGTTTTTTGCACAATAAACATGAGGAAAGTATATAACTATAATATGATGAACTATTTCATGAAGAGTAGTGCGCCTTGGTGTTTAGTCATGCCGACCACATGACCACGGAAACATCTTTGGCTTTGAAATGGAGATGACCACCGCAATCCTAGAGTCAGATTCGATTGGCTTTCGAGCAAGGGAACCTTTACCTTTACCTTTAGTGATGTTTCTCTTAAGCACACATTGAAGCTGCGACTATATCTTTGTGTTTAATCTCGAAGAGCCTCCAATTCTTAGTGATGACAGCTCAGCATATTTTGAGCTAATTTGGTTTGAACCTCTGCAGTGACCAATATTGGGAGCATGTGAATAAAGAAGAATCATTTACAGGCACAGCAAGGGAGACCAAGTTATGATGATGAGTAAGGGGTAAGAGAAGCATATAATGTTTCTTAAAAATTGGGCATGTGGGAAATCAGCCTAACTTTGGGAATAAAGATCAAGAACAAGACAAATAATGGCTGTAGATCGCAGTGTCAGTTCTGACAGTGAAAACAATTACCAGTTTGTGTAGACATATGAAAATAAAAAGGCTAATATAAGTGGAGAAAATTCACTGCATACAGGTCTTATGACACTGTTGTTTTACCAGATTGACTCAGATGCTCAAGATCCATGCTGTTTTGCTTATTAGATTTCACACCTCCAACACATAAAAGGGCACAATTGTCCTTAAAAAAACACACAAAAAACACTTGCAGATGCCGTTAGCTCTATAGACTTCATCTATAGTGAAGGCAGGTTTTATTATAAGAAAGACTGTGAACAGTCTTAATATCTGAACTGTGCTGTGTTATAAGGACAGACTTAAAATCTGGACTCAGCTCCTTTTTCTAAACATTGGAATTTCCTTTCATGACTATACTGTTTTCTGTTACTCATTTCACAACACTTTTTAAATTGACACTGTTATTACAGAAAAGGCTTTTGATGGCTATATTCCCTAGCATTTGAATCTTTTTACTAATCCTAGCTACTTGATTCCATAAATGTTGCGATAACTTTCGATGCCAGCATTCTTTCAGCTTGAATGCATTTTGATAACCCTGTCAAGATTCTGATTTAACAAGCCTATCACATCTCATTAAAATCCTTGTTGTACCCAGTTTATATGCCAATAATATGTCTATGGATCATATTTGCAGTGGCCCATTAACTATGCTTCTGATTACTTATGTCATCAGCACTGTTGCTAATCTGCATTCATTTCTCTATTTGGCTTCTTCTACTTAATTAAGGGAGAGAAGATATTTCTGTCCTCCTAAATTTGGTAGTGCCAGGTATTTGAACAGATTTCCAAATTTCAGCAGTTTCATGGCTAAAGACAAGTAATGCCATATCCTAAAGATGTGCTAATCCAAAAGAATATAAAAACAGTTTAGTTTAAAATTGATTGTTTGATTAAATCTTATTTATTTCAGGATTTTTATCTCACCCTATCCCACAAGTGGGCTCAGGGTGGCTCACAACATGCTAAGAATTAAAATTGAAATTACTAATTTAAATAACCAACTATCCGCTTGGCGAATAGTTTTTTTTTTTTTTTCCCCAGTGCAAGCTGGGCTTATGCCAGAGAAGGAAGTGGTAGGCTCCAATTAGGATAAGTCATTCTCTCCTAGCAACCATGATGCAAAAGTGCCAGGGACCTCTTGAAGCAGGGGAGGCCAATGTTCTTTGATGGCCACTGCCTCAACCAAAGGACTGGCAGAACAGCTCTATTTTACAGGCCCCGCAGAATTGCATCAAGTCCTGCAGGGCCCTGATCTCAATCAGGAGCATATTCCACCAGGCTGGGACCAGGGCTGAAAAAGCCCTGGTCCTAGCTGAGGTGAGGCAGATGTCTTTTGGACTGGGGACTGTTAAATGGTGTTGGTCTGAAGAGTGCAAGGCTCTTTGGGACACATACAGGGAGAGATGGTCCTGCAGGTATCCTGGTCCTTGGCCACATAGGGCCTTGAAGGCCAATACCAGAACCTTATATCTGACCCAGTACTCAACTGGTGGGACTCATCTGGCTGAATATGTACCTGCATTTTGTACCAGCTGAAGCTTCTGGGTCAGGTTTAAAGATAGGCTCACATAGTGAGTTGCAGTAATCAAGCCTGGAAGTGATCACTGCATTTATCACTGTCACCAAGATACGGGAAGAGAGGTAAGGGACCAGCTGCCAGACCAGCTTAAATGGTAAAAAACTGATCTGGCAACATTAGTAACTTGGGCCTCCATAGAAAGGGAGGCATCCAGTGTCACTCCCAAACTCCTCACCATTGGAACTGACATCAGTGATGCCCCACCATGGGCTGGGGAGTCTGATTCCTGAACCTATTCCTGCACAACTCAGGAACAGGACCTTCATCTTTGCTGGATTAAGTTTCAGCCGACTCTGTTATAACCAATGAGCCACAGCCTTCAGCGCCTTGGTCAAGTTATCCAGGGCAGAGGCTGGCCATCTGTGCATCAGAAGATACAGCTGGGTATCAGTAGCACGCTGATGGCAACCCAGCCCAAACACCTGGATTAGCTGGGCAAGGGGGTGCATATAGATGTTAAATAACATCAGGGAGAGGGTCACCCCTTGCAGGACACCACATACCACTGGGTAACATGGTTAAACCCTCTCCCCAAGTGCCACCTTCTATCCTCGACCACGGAGAAAGGAAAACAGCCACTGTAAGGCAATTCCCCATATCCCCACATCCCCACATCAGCGAGGCTGTGGGTCAAAAGATTGTAGTCACCCTGTTGAACACTGCTGTTAGATTGAGCAGCAACAGCAGTGCTGACCCACCTTGATAGTTATTCTTGACTGTGACTAAAGCTCAGGTCATGGCATCGTGTTACCCACCTGAGGGAACATTTTGCCCTGCATCCCAGAAATGCTTGTATTTGACTTGGATGCACCCTCACTTTGTTGGGTTCTCTTCTTTCTTGAAACACTGGTCGTTTTGCTGCTTTCATGGACTTCAAGATAGGTAATTATTGACCTTCCCAAAAATCACTTTCCCCCTTTCCTCCCTGTGTTTCTCTTTGTTAGCTCTTGTATGTGTGTTATTTGTTTTATTTGTGTGCATTTTTTTTTTTTTGTATGACAAAGAAGGCAGCCACGGAGCCAATGGAAGGAGAGACCAGTTGAGTGACACTCCAGGGAACCAATCAATTCTGGAGCATGTGGAATGTTCTAGAGAGTGCCACTACCATTTGGCTTTTATAATATAAGGAGATATAAAATAAAAGTTAAAAATAAATGTATTTACTTCATTTATATTCCACCTTTCATTTATATTCCACCTTTCTCCATAGTGGGGACCAAAGCAGCTTACATTATTCTCTCCTCCTTTTTAAATACACAACAACTTTGTGATGTAGGTTATGCTGAAAGTGATTGGTCCAAAATCACCCACTGAGCTTCCAAAGCAATATGGGAATTTGAACCTGGGTCTCCCAGACCCTTCTCTAAAACTTTTATTGCTGCACCACATTGGCTATCATAGGGTGGCTGCTGTTGAACAGTAGCAGGCAGCTAGGCCTCGTTGAGTCATGCAAGTTGCTTGGTACAAAGCCAGGTGCTTCCATGCCTAGAGTTTCTAACCTCCAGTTGGGACCTGGAATTCTCTCAGAATTACAACTGAATTCTAGACACAGACAGGGCTCTTTTTGTAGCAAGAACTCCTTTTCATATTAGGTGACACACCCCTAATGTAGCCAATTCTCCAAGAGCTTACAGTAGCCCCTGTAGGAAGAGCTCTGTGAGCTCTTGGAGGATTGGCTACATTAGGGGTGTGTCAGGGGTGCAAAGGAGTTCCTGCTACAAAAAGAGCCCATCATACAGAGATCTGTCCCTCTGGATAAATGACTTCTTTGGTGGGTGGACTGTATGACATAGCCAGCTGAGGTCTCTCCACTCCCCAAAATGTGCCCTCCTCAGACTCCACCACAAAATTTCCAGGAATTTCCCAACTTGGAGCTGGTAACCCTAGCTGGCCTGGCCCTGATGAGTCCTCCCTAAAAGGCCAAAATAAGCCTGGAAAGGGCTCTGCCCCTCCCCCAGCCTTTTTCCTTACATAAATTCAGCCTGTGATAGTGTGGTCCTGGTCATACATGCCAGATAAAGTGGGGGGAAGCGAGGATGTTTGATCCATAGCAATTTGACCTGCATTTGTGCGATCACAGAGTCCATGGGTGCTGTGGGGGCAGCCCACCACTGCGTGATCAGACGCAAACCACGGGTGAATCATTCGGAGTTTTTTTTGCCACGTGTTTCCAATGCGCTTAAATGGGGGATCACTTAATCGCATCTCCACACTGAGGGCTTCCTATGGCAGTATGCATTGATGCGCATACTGGGAAGGGGGGGGGATGGCACAGAGTCAGGATGGCCTGATCAGACCATCCTGATGCCATGAGAGTGCTCTGGCACAATCACACAGGGGAAAGTCCATCCATGGCCCATAGCAACCTGTTTGATAGTGAATTTTCCCTAGTGTCTTTTAACTCTGCTCTTGTGGCAGAGCAAAATGTGTTGCCGATGGGTGCAAGGTGCTGGCCAGATGTTCATGTCTGATTGTGTCTGTTAAATCTGCCCGGCATTCATGGCTAATTGTGTGTGTGATCGCAACCTGTGATTGCCTAGCAACAGCCACTGAGGGAAATAGTTGCTTAAAGCTACAGGTACTACTTTTATAATTTTCAGCTTTTAAAAAAAGCCCCCATTGTTGTTGTTTTTAAAAAGATTTCATGTTTTTTTCTACAAACCCAGGCCCCTTTTCAGGTTTGTAAAAAGCTCTGTCTTGCTATTCACCTCTCTAGGCACCAGATTTAAGTATCCACAGATTGGCCGGCTTCACTATTAAAATATAAGATGTGGTAATCTGAATACAAATTAGGTAAACTCATTGAACGAAAATAATATTTTATGGGGGAAAGCCAATTTATACACCATTATGTGGTATCCCAGTAATAACTGAACCATCTAACTCTACAAATATATATATATTTACTGGCCATGCTTCTATGCTCACAGAGAATCTTAACAGGAGCTTCTACAGACACAAATGATGAAGCTCTTTTCATTGCTTTACTTCCACATGTTAGGCTGCTGTTCAGGTCAGAGGACCAGGGCCTGTAAAAATTAGCAGCCTAAAAATATAGCTGATAATGGGAGCAATTCTAAGCAGGTCTACTCAGGTGTAAGTGCCAATGGGACTCATTCCTAGGAAAGTGTACTTAGGGGTGCAATGTCCCCTGCTCTCATAAGACTAGCAACTTCATATTCATCAAAACAACATTATTAGAGTGAGTGGGATAAATAGTTCTGATGTCAATTAAAAATAAGAACATACAAGTTAATTATGAGCTGATAGTTAGGCAACAGGTTCAATAGCATCAAGGGAAGGAAAAGGAACCACAGAGCCAGAGTCCATTAGTGAGCAGAACGCTCTGTATTCTCTGGGCCCCTCTGCTGCTATTTGTTCTCTCTACTAGTTCCTAGGCAATAGCTACAACCTGACTGATCTTGGGCAGGGGGAGAGAGCTGTGCCGTGCTTGCCTGGGCTGCTGCAGCCTGGCCCAGGGAGGCCGCGGGCCATGCTTGGGGGGGTTCGGGCTCTGCTGGCCTTCCCTGCTCCACCCCTGGTCTTGCTGGCCTGGCAGCACACCCCGACTGAGCTTGGAAAGGGGGGAGAGGGACGTGCCAGCCTTCCCTTAGCTAGCACAGCCTGGCCAAGGTAGGCCTCAGGCCCTTCTTCGGGGAGAGGGCCCCAACAGCCCTCCCTGCACTGCCCCCACCCTCGCTGGGCCACTCTGACTGGCCTCCAGGAGGATGGGACTGGGGGGGGGGCACTGCTGCAGGCCAGAGCACTCTCCCATACCTCTCTCTAGGGCCCGCTGCATTTTTCTCTACAACGGGCCTAATCACTAGTATATATATCTAATTCCCAACATGGCCCCCTGCATGCAGATATTTAATTTCCACAGACTGGGGGCACAGGGAGGGAAAAGAGATTATCCTGCACACTTGGGGCAGAAAAGTGTGCAGAAAAATCTAAAAACGTTTTAAAAGGATATGGGGGTGTTATGTCCTAACAAAGGACCACACACATAGCTGCGCACGTGGTCTAGCAAACACACAGAGCTTCGCGACCTAGAACAATGGACACAGAGGATCCTAGAATGCATCTATTGGGTGGTCAGGATCCTAGTAAGGACCAATGATTTTGTGGGCACTGTAAATAAACCAATCACCCATGTGTGGGTAAGAACCAGCATATAAGCAGGTCCCGGGTCTTGCTTCCTTGTCTCAGTTTTGCCTTTGAATAAATCTCTATGAGCTGAATCACTCTACCACGTGTCTTGAAGCCAGTACATTATAGGGGGATATTTAAATCCCCCCCTCCAAGTACAACAGATTTTTCTGCTCATGCGCAGAGAATGAACTTACTGAAGATGAGGAGCCTTCTCTCCCCCCCTTTTCTTTGAAATCAACTGTTTTGAGCATATGACTGCCCTTAGCAGGGGAAGGTATAGTGGTGGGACCAGGCAGAAATGGAAGGGAAGGGGGCGGAGAAATAGAGAAGCCACCTTTCAGTCAGTGTCCCATCCCAAAGGTGGCAGGCAGTGGGGCAAGGATTAGAAACTCCACTCCGACATTGGTGTTGTGCAATGCCAGGTCCATAAATAATAAGACCGCAGTCCTTTGGGACTTCCTGCTGGAGCAGGATGTGGACCTGGCATGCGTGACCGAGGCCTGGGCACAAGATGGGGAGACAGTTGCACTCTCCCAGTTAGCTCTGCCTGGGTTTTCAGCCCTTCACCTATCTTGGACTAAGGGGCGAGGGAGGAGGAGTGGCTCTATTCATTCAGGAGGCTTACACCTTCAGGGCACTCCCGGTGCCAAGGATTGTGGGCATTGAGTGTGCCGGCTTCATGTGGGAAGCCGGGGAGAGTTTGGCTGTTTGGTTGGTGTACCGACCACCCAACGCACCACCTGACAGCCTGCCATCCCTGGTGGAGGCTGTGTCAGGCTGGGCATTGGAGCACCCTAGACTGATAGTCCTGGGTGACTTCAATGTCCATGCCGATGATGCGGCTTCCGCATGGGCAACGGACCTGGTGTCGTCCATGGCAGCACTGGGACTCTCCCAATATGTAACGGCCCCTACACATTGAGCTGGGCACATGCTTGATCTGATCTTCACGGCGGGGGTTATAGTGGACTGGATTACTGCTATGGCAGTGCCATGGTCGGACCACTGTGCCCTGAGGGCCTGAGTGAATGTGTCACCCCAACCCTGTTTGGGTGGTGAGCATATTTTAGCTTGCCTGCGGAGCCAAATGGACCCAGTGTGGCTTCAGATGGCTCTCCAGGATCCAATGCCCCCTGGCAGCTCATTAGATAAGCTAGTCGAGGATTGGCAAGGCCGACTCTCGACAGCCATTGACGAGATCACTCCCAGACGCCCTCTGTGCCCTCACTCTAGGCTGGCTCCCTGGTATACCCAGGAGCTAAGGCTGATGAAGCAAAGGCTTAGACAGCTAGAGAGACAGTGGTAGCATGTTCATGATGAAGCAACAAGAGCATCATATAGGACATTTATGAAAACCTACGAGATGGCAGTCAAAGCTGCGAAGGAGTTCTACACGGCCTCGATTGCATCTGCTAGCTCACACCCAGCCCAATTGTATAGAACAATTCAATCTTTGACAGCTCTGCCACAGGGCAGGCAAAATGTTAGGGAATTGGATATTGGCTGTGAGGCTTTTGCGAGCTATTTTGCAGATAAAGTCCTGTTGCTCCGTCACGACCTGCCAGCCACGCTTGACACAGTGAGTGAACTCGAGGCTCCATGCACGTCTTCTGGTCCCATTCTGGATCATTTCAAATGACTCAGCCTCATTTGAACACTGATCTCAACAGTACGCCCAACCACATGCAGCCTGGACCCATGCCCCTCGTGGCTTATTAAAAGCTGGCCACGTGGGGTTTCGAGGAGCCCTCAGGGATATTATCAACAGGTCCTTCTCAGAGGGACTGTTCCCAGGGGCTCTCAAGGAAGCAATGGTCCGCCCTCTCTTGAAAAAAAATCATTAGATCCGGTTGAATTGGCCAAGTATCGGCTGGTCTCTAATTTGCCCTATTTGGGCAAATTAATAGAGAGGGCAGTGCCGATTCAGTTGCAGAACTTTCTGGATGACACTTCCACGCTTGATCCCATGGGTCACAGGACAGAGACAGCCCCGGTCACTCTTACGGATGACCTCCGAAGGCATCTGGATCGGGGTGGGACGGCAGTGCTGCTGTTGTTAGACCTGTCAGCTGCATTCGACATGGTCGATCATCAGCTGCTCACCCACTGCCTCACCGATGTGGGGATTCAGGGGTTGCCTAACAATGGCTTGTCTCCTTTCTCCAGGGTTGGGGACAAAGGGTGGCTCTTTGGGAGCAGTTGTCCCAAAGGCACCGACTAATCTGTGGGGTGCCTCAAGGGGTGGTACTCTCCCTGATGCTGTTCAACATATACATGCACCCCCTTGCCCAGGTTGCCTGGAGGCATGGGCTGGGTTGTCACCACTATGCAGATGACACCCAGCTCTATCTGTTGCTGTCAGTCAGGCTCTAACCCAGGAGATCTGGATCGGGCATTTCAGGATGTGGTGGGATGGCTGAGACTGAGCTGATTGAAATTGAATCCAATGAAGATGGAGGCCCTATGCCTGAATCAGAGTGGCTCGGGGTTAGGGATCCCTTTACCAGACTTCTATGGGGCACCGTTGGTGCCAGCGACAAAGGTCCAGAGTTTGGGAGTGCTCCTGGATGCCTCATTAATGATGGAGGCCCAGGTAGGAGCCACTGCCAAGGCAGCCTTTTACCATCTCCGGCTGGTCAGGCAATTGGTTCCCTTCCTCCAACGTAAAGGTCTGGCATCAGTGATCCACATTATGGTCCCCTCGAGGTTAGACTACTGTAATGCTCTCTACATGGGGCTGCCCTTGGGGCAACTCCAGAAGCTGCAGCTGGTGCAAAATGTGGCGGCCAGGCTGTTGATGGGCCTCCCTATGCAGGAGCACATCCAGTCTGTCCTTAAGTCGCTACACTGGCTGCCAGTAGCATTCCAGATCCGCTTCAAGGTGCTGGTTTTGACCTTTAAAGCCCTATATGGTCAGGGGCCTGTCTACCTGAGGGACTGCCTTTCCCCATATGTCCCCCAGAGAGTGCTGCAATCTGGGACACAACATCGCCTGATCCTTCCTGGCCCCAAAGAGGCCAGGCTGATAACAACCAGGTCCAGAGACTTCTCTGTGGCTGCCCCAGTGTACTGGAATGAGCTCCCCAGTGAGATCCAGGCCCTGCGAGATCTTCAGCAATTTTGCAGGACCATGAAGATGGAGCTTTTCCGCAGGGCATACCAATGAGATCAATGCCATGCCAGCTGAGCCACGCCGCCTCATTAAGGGATTATGTTGTGGTGTATGGTAATGTTATTTATTGTATTTTAGCCAGACTGTTTTAAATGAGATGCTTATGTTTTTATGTGTATGGGTTTTATGATATTGTAAGCCGCCCTGAGCCACCTAGGCGGGAGGGCGGGATAGAAATGAAACAAACAAATAAATATAAATAAATAGCAATGGCTTTCCTAGTAACAAGGCCTTCACAGGCTTTTCCGCTTTTGACAGAAAGTGGCCAGTGGCTTTGTGGCTGGGCCTGAATTGGCTCGGCCTCCCAGGCACTGGCTCCGCTTCTGGGCTCAAAATTAGGGAGAAAGAAGGGGGGATTGACTTGGTGGGGGGAGAGAGAAAGGGAGAGCTGGAAGTATTTGCTTGGGGGGAGAGAAAGAAGAGGGATTGATTTGTAGGGAGAAAGAGAGAGACAGAGAAAGGCAAAGAAGGAAGGATTGACTTGGTGGAGGATTGTAAAGGAAAAGGGGGAATTGGCTTGGAGAGAGAAAGAAAGGAGGAGAGGGAAGGAAGCAAAGGTGGGGGAATGCCTCCTCCCCACAAGTTTCCTGTGGGTCCCCCCTTGTGTGTGTGTGTGTGTGTATGTATGTATGTGTATGTATATATCCAAGTTAAAAGTTTAAAATGATAAAACAGCAACAATTGAATCTAAGCATCTGCAAGTTAAGAGACTCCAGGTTTGCCTGGGACAAATGCCTTGTGTATTTCTTCAGTTGACTTTTGTATGCCACATACTGCTTGTTGGCTCTGTCCTTTCACTGTTCAACCATTTAGTCTATCCCCAGATAACACTGAGTAGCTGGAGACTCAGTTAGAAGCAATATTGCAACATTGACCTTATAGGTGCTGGTAAGTACTGTATTGTATTGTATGTGGGTTTCATAAAAAAAGAATATCAAAACCCTGCACTGCATCTGAGTTTACTTGGTGCAGAGAAATTGTATTAATTAAAAACAAAACAGTTGTACTACACTTTTCCCCTAAACTTAAGCCTGGAACCCTAAAATTATCATTACACAAGTAATTCAATTAAAGTAATAATTTAAGATACAATAACTATCTTCAGTAATGATCATAAAAGCATAAAAAGAAGATATAAAGGCTTCCAATTTATTGTTGCTTTCTATATTTTGTTTCATCCCACGTATAAGCAAGTGAAATCATTTTTTTGGCTCTGAAAGACTGGGGATATGCTGATTTGGAATCCAATGGATAATTTGATACATTTTTATATACATTATAAAATTTTATTGTACTACTTTTTCATATTTTATTGATAAATATATAGCATTTTCCCAAATACTCCAATATAATGGGAGATGAAGTCATAAAGAACAATGTGGGGGAAAGTAGGGAACAGGTGTGCTTAAGGCATGACTCTAAGAAGTGTTCATTACCTTGGTCTACTGAGTTTGGAACTGAGAGACTATGGTTCAATTCAAGCACTGGCATGGACTCACTGAAAAGTCAGTATTGCTCAACTTCAGTTTGTTTCCTGTCTGAAAATTGGAACCAGTACTTGATTGGAATTACTACTGTAAAGGGGATGAAAGCTGTAAAGATGGCTTGAAGTGTGGTGCAGATGACTAATAATAATGGGTACAATGTAGCATACGTTAAGCACTCTGAAATTTCCTTGAAGGCTGCCTTTGAAAATGTCTTCAAAAATGTCAAGTGGTACAACATACAGCAGCTATCACATGCAACATATCACTCACTGTTATGTCAATTGTACTTGTTACCTATTTGCTTCTAGCCCAATTCAAAATGCCAGTCATTACTTTAGAGGTTATTTGTTATGGTTTAAGGCCCTCATACTGATTGAACCACATCTCCTGTTCCCTCATACCAGTTATATTCCTTGCTGCCCTTTCCTTCTGATCAGGGGTCATTTCATAGAAAAAGAGGTACAGAAGCTCATTAGCATAACTCATTAGCATAACTTATTTGCATATGCCACACCCCCTGACATCACCAGAAGTGTGTCAGAAGGCAACACCCACTGCTCAGGCTCCACTGGACTGTTTTGGATTGCTAGCTGTAGGGGGGGAAGTGCACAGATCTGCCCTCACAGAGGAGGGAGAGCTTGTACCTGAATAAACCTTGTACTTAAAGGTGCCACTGGACTCTTTTGGATGGCCAGCAAGTGCAGAAATATGCATGGCTGCTAATGGGTCAAGGATGTTAATAGGATTGTGTCCAGTTTGCTTACTGTTGGCAGCTGTGATACCTGTGTAATATAGAAAAACTTATTCAGATATGTGGTTTATATAGCAGAGTTATGCCCAGTCATTAGGGTTGCCAGCCCCCAAGTCCCTAGGGGTTTCCCCATTTTTGTGGGCTCCTCCTCACCCACAAATGCCCCAAAATGTGCCATAGTGACATCACCCAGAAGTGACATTATTATGCCACCAATGTTGCAGGGTGATGCTCTAGTTTTTGGGCATAACTCTATGGTAAATTTAGGCTCAAACCACAGAGTTTTGCCCAAAAACTAGAGTGTTGCCACTTAACTCCAGTAGCGTGATGACATCACTTGGAAGTGATGTCATCATGCCACATATGCTTTGCACACATGGCAGAAGATCCTGGGAAGGCTCAGAGATCCCCCCTCAACCAGGAATAAGGCAACCCTACCAGTCATAGAAGCATGTTGCTGAGTGCAGTAAATAAATCTCCCAAGAAGTATATTGAAAAAAGGGAAAATTACATTTATTCAAGTTGATCCATCCAGTTCATATTTGATAGATAGATTCCTTGGTGTGGTAATATTCTGTAGCAACAGAGTGCACTAAAGGCTAAATGCAGCAGAGCTTTATTTTGTTCTGAGTGTGCCAGGTTCTGAGTGTGCCAGGTTTTGTTCTGAGTGTGCCAGGTTACAGAGTCACACAGATTCACTTGTCAGTTTCAAACTAATAAGAGTTCTTTATTTACTGAACTCCATTCTAGATAGTAAAGATGAGAAACAGGGACAGGATCTAACTACTGTAATTACCTGGATGAATACAGATGGAGACTGCATCCATGGTGCAAGGAAAGGAGATCAACGTGCTACTTCTTTGTGTGTGAGTGAGAGAGAGAATGGAAGGAAAGAAGGCAATTTCCCTGAGAGTTATCAATCTACACATCAAAGGGATGGAGGCAGAACAGTAAACAGGAAGGAAAACCCACAGTTTGCCTGTCTGTCTGACTTTTTTTGTAAATCCCCTCTGCAGTCTGAGGCTAAGAGTCAAGTCCTTCTCTTCCAACAACATTCAGGTTGCAGTCAAAAGAAGAGAAAGATGCCTAGTCTAAAGAGTAAATTTCCTATCACAAATGGCCAGTTAACCTGGCATCATGTATATGGAAGTATGAGGGGCATTGTATCTACAGGAGAGACTTGCAGAGATATGTGTCTCCATTGAAGGCCATGCAAAAGGGATTGAGAGGACAAAGCAAGAGAGAGAGGAGGGGTCAGAGGGCAGTTCCCAGGTTAACCTGGGAGGCATCTCATTTAAGGAGATAACAGCAATGCACGGAGTGATGTAGCACCCCCTAGTGTCCAGATATCTTGAATCACTCGTTCCAATGAAACTTTGGATCAGGTCTCTCCCCAGCCATGAAGCAAACTGGAATTTCTGAGCATCGTAAGGACTGACGTTTCTGCATCAGAAAGCGGTGTGTGTGTGGGGGAATATCTCTGTTCATATAAAAATAAACTTGAGATCTTTGAGAAGGATTTCTATACAAACTATTGATCACTACTATAGCTACTATTGATTGCTACTATAGCCCTTTATGAAAAAGTATTTGCAGTAATAGTGGTGAGGAAATACATCCTATAAATGCTACTGAAATGTATAAAAGTATCTGTATGGGTTTCAAACGTTAATAAATAAAATTATATATTTGAATGTGCCAGTAGATGGAGCTCTTTATATTAACCAAATGTACTCACACATCTTTTAAAATAAAATATAAACCAGCCAGAATTTTGTATTCTCCCCCGGGTAGCTTTCTTAGTGAAGGAAAGAACTGGAGAAGAATTTAGTATCCCAATACTTTCTTTGTGTCTTTTTTAAAACAAATCCACACTGCTACATTGCAAAGCATCGATTTATGACTTTGATGGGATGTAGCTTGCTCATTTATAAACTATAGTCAACTCTCTTTCCCCCATATATCTTTTAATGTATTTATTTTAGACTACTGTATTTTGCCCTTGGCCTGGAAGTTAGTGGCAGAAATTCATTACACCAGTGAAGAAAGAGAAATATTGTGAAATTATGACAATTCCTATTACCAAGGGTTGGAATTGACATTTCTGCAGTGACATGACCAACAGCCTTGAGGTACCCCTGGGTGTTTGGCTGGGAGCTAGCAGTAGAGTTGGGTGGGAATTCTGAAATGAAAGGGTATAACAAGCACCTTTAGAAAACATGGAACTTTGCATTAATTGACTCGGCTAATTTACTGAGTACAGGGGAAGCATTCCCCATGTTTATACTTTAGGAAAGACTGGATGAAAATTATATATTCATAGTTGCAGAGGATTGCCCTAAATATAGCAAAAGGTTTCTGAGCTGTGGTGAACAAGGTTGGGTGGGAGGAAATGAGGGGTTGAATCCACTGTAAATGTTCCAGTGGCAAAATTGAACTTTCCTGCCTCCTCCCTTCCAATGCAGCTCACTGATCTCCACAAAATGTTGCTACTGGGGTGCAGGGGACTTGAGGAGAATAGGAATTGGTGGGCATTGCCAGTTTTGTCTGGATCCAGCCTGATGATTTGTTGAGTCTGATATTCAGTTGCATATTTTGTAAAAATCAGATGTGTTCAGTGACCTATACAGAATAGCAAGCAAGCATTATGATGGTGACAAAAATAGTAAAGAGCTATGCAAAGTAGTAAACTGCCCAGCTCTTTGACTGAGGAACGCTGAGGTCTGTTTTGGTAGGACAACTTGATCTGAATGACAATGGTAGTGTGGAAAGGGAAAAGGGGGAGAGCCATGGCATAATTCCACATGTGGAGGGAAATTCAGTGCATTACATTTGTAAGGATAAGGCCAACAAGCTTCTAATACCTAATACGTAAAAGCCACATGACATCTATATGGAACACATAAAGCATGTAAAACATGACTGGAAAATCAACTAAAGGGAAACTGGAAATATGTGCTGAAACAACATTCAAGGAAAGTTAAAGCATTACTATTTTTAAAAGTTGTTTTCTCTTTGGCAAACACACTCTGCAGCTTTTCTGAATAGTGTCCATAAGTTTTAATAATCAAGTCAGTATTCATATTTCTAATATGATTGCCTAGGTTAATAATCAGGATGCATAATCAACTACCTCATTTGAAATGCTAACAAGGATCCTTGTTTTACTGATCTCTGTCCATCATGTTTAAAATGTTGAGATTTTTTCCTGGTTTATATCACTTACTAATCATACCTTAGCAGTGTGAATTTTCAGAGTCTAGTACAGTATCATGAAGGATGTATTCTTCAGATTCTCATTCCTTTTTGCTAACCTGTCATTGTACTTTGTGCCTGTGGATCCCTGTCATGAACTAGTCCATAAGTATGCTTGACCTGCTGTGGGTTTGATCTGTATTATGTTTGTAATTTTGAATCTAAACAACTTCATGGACAAGGACTGGACTGCCACATTGCTATAAAATTAAGAGCTATGTGGCACCCTGATCCTTGTCCATGCAGTAAGTCAGTGTTGCATTGGGGTTGCCCTATGGGAGATGCTTCAAGAACATTGGTCAGCCCCCCTCTAAAGAGACAAATAATGTCACCTGAAGGCCATTTCAGGTTGAGAAACCAGCATGGAATTGGAGGCTGAAGCCCCAGGCCACGGTCCCAATCTTAATCAGGTTTCTATAGCACTTGGGAATAGGGATTTATTTTATTTATTTATTTATTATGGGATTTATACTCCGCCCTCCCCGCAAAGCAGGCTCAGGGCGGCTTACAAGCAATGTAAGTACATACATAAAACATATTTAAAATACACCCGTTAAAACATATTATAAATACAAGTATAAAACCATTACAATACAAATTACAGTACAAAGATGCTAGCGGTGGTCAACCAATAGGCTAATGTTTCATCGTCTCTGAAGAGCTGGTATTCCTTACTTGCCAACTCCAGTGGCCCCAGCTTGGTAGTAAATACTAGGTGTTCCTGCTCAGGCAGCTGCTCCGTTGTAGCGTTACGAGCTGGGCACTCCAATGGCGGCGGCCCCTAATTGAATGCCTGGCGGAAGAGCTCCGTCTTGCAGGCCCTGTGGAACTGAGAGAGGTCCCGCAGGGCCCTGATCTCCTCTGGGAGCTCATTCCACCAGGTAGGGGCCGCCACCGAAAATGCCCCAGCTCTGGTGGCAGCTAGCCTGGCCTCCCGTGGGCCAGGCAGGGTCAAACGATTTTGCGACCCAGACCGTAGTGCTCTCTGGGGTATGTACGGGGAAAGGCGGTCCCATAGATATGTTGGACCCCAGCCATATAGGGCTTTAAAGGTGAGAACCAGCACTTTGAAGCGGACTCGGTATGCTATTGGCAGCCAGTGCAGTGACCTTAGCACAGGCTGGATGTGCTCCCTTGTAGGGAGGCCCAGCAGCAGCCTGGCCGTGGCGTTCTGCACCAGCTGCAGCTTCCGGATCCGCGACAGAGGCAGCCTCATGTAGAGAGCATTGCAGTAGTCTAGTCTCGAGGTGACCATTGCATGGATCACTGGGGGCAGGTCAGCCCGGTCGAGGAAAGGGACCAACTGCCTAATCAGCCTAAGGTGATAGAAAGCTGACTTGGCTGTGGCCGCTACCTGTGCCTCCATGGTAAGAGAAGAATCCAGGAGAACCCCCAGGCTTCGAACCTCTGGCGTAGGGGCCAATAAGGCCCTGCCAAAGGCCGGGAGCGGAATCCCCACCCCCGAACTGCCCCGACCCAGGCACAGGACCTCCTTCTTCGCCAGATTCAGCTTCAGCTGACTCAGTCTGAGCCACCCAGCCACGGCCTGCAACACCCGGTCAAGATCTTCTGGTCCGGAGCGCGACTGGCCGCCCAGCATCAGATAGAGCTGGGTGTCATCAGCATACTGGTGACACCCCAGCCCATACCTCTGGGCAATCTGGGCAAGGGGGCGCAAATAGATGTTGAATAACATCGGGGACAAAACAGCCCCCTGAGGCACCCCACACTCAAGTGGGTGTCTCGTTGACTGCTGATCCCCTAGCGCCACCCTTGGATGGGCATGAACCAGGATGGGCATGAACCAGGAAAATGCAGTTCTGTTCATGGCATGCCTGGTTTGCGATCCATGAACCATCATGAACTTTTAGCCGTCAAATGAACTGATTTGGTTTGTGAGGTTTTTGAAGCAGTAGAACCTAGCTCCACATACTAGAGATATCAAACTCTGGCTGACTCTCCTTTACCTGTCCTCCAAATTTGGTGAGGATTGGATTTATGCAGTCTGAGTTGCAGTCTCCCAAAGAAGGTGCCTCCAGGAAAATGCTTTCTGGGGAAACTACAGGTGGTTATTTCCCCAGGAAGCACTTTCCTGGGGCACCTTCTTTGGAGGGGCCATAACTCTGACCCCGTAAATCCAATCCTCACCAAACTTGGAAGGCAGGTAGAGGAGAGTCAGCTGGATATCCCCTGTGAGTTTGGTGCTTCTAGCTTGCACAGGATCCATTCTATACACTCCCAAACCTCCTGACTGTCAGAATGACTGCCTGTCATTGGCTGTGATCAGACACACTAAATAATCTTCAATCCACTTTCAATCCACTTTCCAACTGGATTTTGCCAGTTCACACAGTAAAATCCAGTTGGAAAGTGCATTGAAAGTGGATTGCAAGTGGATTATTTAGTGTGTATGATCGCAGCCACTGACAGGCGGTCATTTTGATAGGTGCAGGTTCAGGAGATTTATGAGTATATAGAGCAAATCCTGTACAAGTTAGAGACATCAGATTTGCAGGGGACCTCTCTGGGATGCTCCTTTACATGCTTTCCAAGTTCTGCCCCCTGTTTCTTTGAAGTTTTGTAAACATTTAGATTGAGCAGAAACAGTTCATGAACCATCACAAACAGCTGGAAAGTTCATAGAATGTTTGTGCCGGTTGACCTGCCACAAACTTCACTTTGTGAACCATGAACCACCCAAAATTGATCATGAACTTTAGTTTGTAAGCTGGTTCATGCCCAAACCTACTTGTGAAATGAATTCTCCCTAGCTGCCACCTGTGTGTGGGGAATACAAATTGGTTAGTGGCAAACCCTAATAATGATGATAATGATGATGATGATGATGATGATGATGATGATGATGATAACATCTAGTTTAAGCCAGTTGTATTTGTTTCATTCTAACTACTCTGAAATGTAGTCTACAGCAAAATGAAATGGCAGAATTTCAAGGCATTATTATGGGATATGCCATTCAGATTCCAAGGGGATTATTCTTAATGGTCCTTCATGTAAAAACTCCTTACAAATAATAAAAAAAAACATCTGGGAGTAAAGTTCTAGTGCAGCCCTTTGCATGCTGAGCTAATCTGCAGGTTTCAAGAAATTATTAATGTAAGAGAAATCTGAAAAAAAAAGTAATCTGGGCCATTGCATTGAAATGTCTTCTGCAGTTAAACTGCATGTTTGTAAAAGCCTATAATGATTGTTTTAAGTGCTTGTATTAACACAGGAAATCATTACAGGCATTTTCAAACTTGTATTTAAAGTGTATTTCAACAAAATGTCCCTCATCTATAGTAGTCTCATACAGCTGTTGTTTTATATAACTAGGAAACAAATACTGTAGGGGGATGTACATATTCACATCCATATTACAAGAAAGATGCACATTCTGATTAGGAGAATTGCGTTGGCTACTTTGCATAACAATGCAGGTGAAATCTTCATTTGTACACACAGTTCCAATCCAGTAATGGAATTTACACATGGAAAATTCCATAAGTAGTTGAGTTAATCTACTACAGCCAAAATAACAGATCATTTTTTTATACCTTAATGACTAACAGAATTTTTTTTTGGCATGATCTTTCATGAGCCAGAATCCAAATGAACAAATATCAATCAACAGTTTATATGTGAGTGCAAGCACACACACACACACCAGAATAAGCCATAGTTCTGTCAGAGGTGTTCTTGAAAAGATCAGTTTCTGTCAGAGCTCTCTCAGCCCCACCTATCTCCCAGGGTGTCTGTTGTGTGGAGGGGGAGGGAAAGGAGCTTGCAAGCCGCTCTGAGACTTTGGGTGAAGGGTGGGGTATAAATCCAGTTTCCTCCTCCTCCTCCTCCTTCTTCCAAAGAAAGTCCAGAAAGTTTCCAGGGACATTCGTATAAGACAGAACATTCTGGCCTCTTGTTTGTGTGTGTGTGTGTAAGAGAGAGAGTGACACACAGAGACAGAGAGGATATATAAAATTATATATAAAATTCTCAAGGTGGCCAGATTTGTGGATACTTAAGTCCAGAAACTGGAGCCATTAACATACAAGACAGATCTTTCAACAAACCTGAGAAAGACCTAGGTTTCCAATAAAAGTCTAATAAAAGGTGGATAGCCTCCCAAAAAAGAAGAGAAGCAGTACTTGTAGATTTAAGAAATGAGTGTCCTTCCAGGAGCTGCTTTGAGGCAACCACAGCAGTATTGCTGCTTTCAATACTTTTTTTTTTTTTTTTGCTTTTGTCAGTAAAAGGCAGAGAGAGCGGCTGGGGCCTTTCCAATATTGTTTGGGCCTTTGAGGGACAATTAATCAGGTGACTTCCTACCACATAACTGCATCACTCACTTAGGACTGGCTACTTGTGACTGTTCAACAGCAGCTATCCTATGAAAACCAGTGTGGTGTAGTGGTTCGAGCTTCAGATTAGGATCTGGGGACCCACATCTGAATTCTCACTCTGCATCGGAAGCTTAGTGGGTGGCCCTGGGCCATGTAAGGCCCCCTATGTGTCTCTGCAAAGGGGACCAACTGACAGAAAATGCCCTTCATCATCTTTCACCCGCCAATGCCCTCTGTGGCCTTAGAAGTAGGCTAGTGTGTGGCCTGGAAATGAGCACCAAACCAAGATGGAGTGGAGTTAAAGAAAATGGTTCCTATCAGCAAAGAACAAGTCTGAACTTGCTATGTTGGGGAGGTAGCTTTATGGAACCTGCCAAACTAATAGTTTTCCCCCCATCCAAAACAAAGAGATATTTCTCTGTGTATTGGGGCCCACAGGAAGCAAGAATGCTTCCCAGATCCAAAATCCTGGCTCATCCCTTTTCTGGTCAAATCCCCTTTATCAATAGGCTGTTCACACAACTGAGTAGCCTTTTCTCTCCAGCAATCAGGGATTATCAGTGGATGACTAACTTCTCACATTCCTAGCCACATTCCAACAGAAACATTAACAGTTCCTGTTTGCTCCAGGAAATCCACTCATCCACACAGATGCAAAATATGGCAACGTCTTTGTCTTCTCCTGGGAACCCTACACAGAGCCTCCCCTGCACATTGTTCTGGTCCCAGTTAACCCCTTCAGCACATTGTTTCAAGAGGCAGGTACAATAGCATGCCCTCAGGTCCCATTTTTTTCTATAACCAAAGAGCCTCAGCTCCATTCCAGCACAACACTTACTGGCAGTGCACCCTCAAATTCATTTGGGTTCTTCCATGGACTTCTACACATCTGTATAGGTAATTATGAGTGTGATCACACATGCCATTTAATGCAGGGAGGGAGTGAGACTATTTGTGCTGTATTAATTCAACCTGCCACTGTGTGATCAGACACAGCGGTGGGTGAATTGGGTTTTTTCCCTTCACCACATGTTTCCGGTGTACTCCAATGAGGGCTTGCTGATGCAATGGGAGTGCGTCGGGGTGATCACATGGGAAAGTCCATCTGCAGCTCGTTACAAACCCATTTGATACTGCACTTTCCCCGGTATTTTTTAAAACTTTGCTTCTTTAGCAGGGCGAAATGGGTTGGTGATAGGTGCAGGACGCTTGCCAGATGTTCCTGTATGATCGCACCAGTAAAATCCACCCAGCATTCATGCGTATCACGTGGCTAATTCTGTGTGTGATCAGGACCTATAACTCCCAAGTCCCAACAGCCTTCTTGCTCACCTCTGTGTTTCCAGTACTTGTCTGTATGTTTTAACATGTGTTTTATTTCTGTATGTGTGCATTTTATTAGGATTTCTTTTAAAATAAAAACAACCCATTTGGTCAAGCAACTAACTGGTTACTGAGAGCACTCTTAAAGGGAAAGATCCCCATAAACATAGGTAGTGTTTTTGTTCAGTCACACAGTTGAGTCCAACTCTTTGCAACAGGAGGGCCTGGCATGATGTGGTCCATGGGGTCATGAAGAAACATAGGTAGTAGATCCTTGCTAATACCCCACATCTCTCTGAGGCCTGCCATCTAGCTAAATTCCCCCAGAAATGGAAGGCAGAGATCTAGCTTCTTAAAATATACATTGGTAAAAGGTAACAGGTCAGCCACACATTTTCAGCCCAACTTACTTCACAGGGTTGTTGTGAGGATAAAGTTGAGGCAAGAAGAGAGCTGTAAGCTGCCTTGGGCATCCATAGTAAAGAAAGGTGGAGAAATGAAGTAAATAAATAATAATTATAGCTGAATATTGTTGGCAGATAACAGGTAGGTATAACCAGTGCATAGAAAGGAGCAGAGGAAAAGGGAACAGTGGAGATATTGGGGCTGCCAAGAGGAAGAAAAGAGAAATGGTGTGGGGAAAGTGATACAGGGGAAAGTGAGGATTCCTCTGCAAATCTTTGTGGGTTCCCTGTCACACAATTGGGCCTGGTGGCCAGAACAGACCAAATAGGTCACAGTTTTCCTGGGCAGAGGCTGCTTGGGGAGGGAAGGAGGGAAAACTGAAGATAGGCAGAGATATAAAGGCAGGTTGGTTGATAGGTGGGAAGGAGAGAAGGGAACAGGTGAAGAGGAGAAGCTAAGGGGGCTTTCAAGAAAGGGGGAAAGGAAATAGTGAGGGAGGTGAAAAGGATATTCCTCCTCTTGAGTGTGTATGTGTGTATTTGCCAGCTGAATGTAACACTTATTGAATTTAATAATGTAGGCTCTAACTCAAGAAAGTTTAAACTTGGTATTTGTTAGTCTTTAAGTGGCCATAAGACTCAAAGTTTGTTTGTGGGCTCCTGTTTCTACCCCAGCTGAACTGAAGTAAACTATTGACAAGTCATCATCTTTTTTTTTTTTTACATCATGGCCGGCATTTAATATGCCTCAAGAAAATGTCTTCTCTGAATATATTTGCCATTTATGCAGAACTAGTCACAAATCCTGTCAGTCAGACTGGCTACTCAAAATAACAATGACAATACAAAATGAAAATGTAAACTGCATAGCAGCTTAAGCCATGATCACACTATTCCATTAGTGGCAAAGCACATAGTAGACCAGCCACATACATATTAAAAAGTTAATATATTTATACTGTAAATTAGTAGAGCAATTATGTTAGTTGATTTGTAAAGGATTACACATTTTATACGCTGTTCCACTAATATTATGGTCATTAGGACAAGGTATGGGCAATGCTCCCTCTAAGCTATGGAGTCTTCTGAGCAAAAAAATCTACTTTGTGAGCTACTGGCATTAAAGTTGTGAGTGAGTGATTTGGCTACTGCATAAATTAGTTTGCTCTGGAACCATCCCTGCTGAGCTAAGACAAAAATGTGTGAGCCAGAGGCTAGCTCACACTAACTCAGCTTAGACTGAGCAGTGGCTATGGGGACAATTAAGTTAAAATACTGCTTCGTTTAAATTGTGTGTATGTTTTATTATAGAAGAATAATACAGTTTCAAAAAAGATGCAGAACAGTTTACATATCAGCTATAGATAATAGGGGTAATGGTATTTCATTCCCATTAGGACTGTGCTGTCTTTTTATCAACTGATTTTTTTTTTTTGAGATACTTCTGTAGTCTGTTTTTATAGTCTAATAGTGAAGTCAGTCAAATCTTTAGATACTTAAGTTCAGTGACTGGAGTTGTGAATGGGCAACACAGAACTTTCTACAAACTCAAAAGGAGCCCCAGGTTTACAGAAAAATCTGAAATCTAAAACAAAACAAAAAAACCCCACTTTTTTTAAAAAAACCCCAAAAATGATAAAAGGAGTGCCTGTATCTTAAAACACATCAACACATATTTACTCAGTGGCTGTTGCTAGGCAACCACAATACTCCAAGCTTCAGTTTCTGTGAGTAAAAGGTGGGGGTTCAGGGCCTTTTCAAACCCTATTTTCACCTTTGAGGGAGGACTCATTGGGGCCAGGCCTGGCTAGGGTTACCAGCTCCAGGTTGGGAAATCCTGAGATTTTGTAGTGAAGTCTGAGGAGGACAAAGTTTGGGGAGGGGAGAGGTTTCAGTGTGGTATAATGCCACAGAGTCCACCCTCCAAAGCAGCCATGTCATCTGGAGTTCAGTTGTCATTCTGTGGGATCTCCAGGTCCCACCTAGAGGTGTCAGTGTGGTGTAGCAGTTACAGCTTCAGGAAAGGATCTGAGAAACCCAAGTTCAGGTCCCTATCATGCTGTGGAAGTTGGCTGGGTGATTTTGGACCAGTTACATTATTCCAGCCTAACCAGCTCACAGGATTTTTTTGTGGATAAAAAGAAGGAGAGAATAATGTAAGCTGTTTTGGTCCGCACTGTGGAAAAAGACCATAGTTTTCTTAGGTAGAGGTTGAGAGGTCATGGGTGAGGCAATGGAAAGCTGAAAATGTTACCCAAAGTGGTCTAATATTTAATTGATTGGGGAATTTAGCTTAGCGAGAGGAGGTAACTCAGGGCCATCACCTTTGTATATCAGAATCGTTCCCAGAGCACTCTCAAATAAGCCAGCCTGATGTTCCATTGATATTTATTGAAAACGAATAAAGAACAGCATTCACACACAAAAGTATACTGTACTAACTCAACAAGAGCTAACCAAGAAATAAAGGAAGGAGCAGGAAGCAGTTTAGGGTAGGCTATAACTACCTGTCTTGAAGATTCTAAACCATAGAAGAGAAATGCAACCAGCACTTGGTGCATGGTTGATGTTCAGAACACACACACACTGCAAAGGGATAGTGTGCCTATATTTATACCCAAAAATGTTACCTAAGGGTGTGCAGATGTGTTTGCATCAAAATAACAATAGTGTTGATGGGTTTACAGGAAAGTTTCCCAAGAACTTGGACAAATGGTTTATGGTTTGAATGGAGGGAGATCAAAGTATGGAGTAGATCTTGATAGCCCTCCTGAAGCTACGATATGGCTGTTGATGTGTGTGGATGACCCAAAATGCAGGAAGAATAACACTTCCTAGGTGCTATGATTATATACCTAAAGGGTATAACTGCCAAAGAAGGAAGCATGGTTGGGGATTAAAATATATATATATTCAAAATAAGATGCTGTTTTCCTGAGAAACCCAATGTTGTAAACTATGCATTACTTTTAGGATGGGGAAGAACTATTTGCATGCCAGCCTCTTTGGCATCACCTGGCAAATGTTTTCCCAAGGCTCTTGCCTCTTGTTTGACCTTTTCTGCTGACAACCATTTTTGGCTTGATATTTCAGGCCAGGCAGTGTATGATTATTATTTGGAGGTGATGTATATATGTATGAAGGGTGTTTGATCTTTTCCCTCTGCGTGTCAGCTACCCAACCGTCTGGTAGAATGGACTGCTAACAAAGACAGACAGATAAAGGTTGCCAACCTCCAGGTGAGGGCTGCAGATCACCCAGAATTACAACTGTTTTGCAAATGACAGAGATCAGGTCTTCTGGAGAAAACAGCTGCTTTGGAGGGTGGAGCCTATAGCATTATACCTTGCTGAAGTTACTTCCCTCCCCAAACCTTGCCCTCCTAAGGCTCTACCCCCAAATATCCAGAAACTTAGCAACCTGGAGGTATCATGCCTAAGGGAGACTGATCTCTGTAACTGGGAGATGCATTGTGCTTCTTGGAGAGCTGCTGCCACCACTCCTGCTGGGGGAGAGAGCAGGTTGGCTGCTGGGAGCACTGCCGCCACCGCTATGCAGGTGGGAGCAGGCAGGAGCCTGGGAGAGTGATAGATGGCTAAAAGAGAAAGAGTGATGGGGTGGGAGGCAGAAAGAGTGAGAAAGGGTGATGAAGCAGGGAGGCAGAAAAAGAGAGAGTGATGAGGTGATGAGACAGAAAGAGAGAGGAAGTGAAAGGCATGGAGGAGAAAGAGAGTAAGGAAAAGGGTGGCAAGAGAGAGAAAGAGTGTGAGAGAAATAGAGGGAGAGGGGAGGAAGCAAAGGTGGGAGGATTAGGATAGTTGCTCCCACAAGTTTCTTGTGGGTCCCTCTGTGTGTGTGTGTGTGTGTGTGTGTGTGTGTGTGTGTGTGTGTGTGTGTGTGTGTGTACACTCAGAAATACATACATGTGGTACATTCAGTTCTTCTGGCAACATAAATCATATGGAAAATAGGATATGTTTAAGCTTTTTGGACTATTTGTATTATATTATAAAAACGGTACAAGCAAATAAGACACTTCACAGTAAATGGTGGTCAATGTACAAAGAAGTAATATAACATGTATTTATTTTCCACTTTGTCTTGGTCTAGGTGCTTGAGATGAAACAGAAACCGGCTATTTATTGATAAACAATGTGCCTCACTGTGCCATAAACTTACTGTAAAACATACATTGTAACTCAATTTACTGACACTTTCTGTAGAAGCTCTTAATTGTACACATTTTTTCATTCACTCATTTACTTGGCAGGATCCCATCAAAACTGATGGAAATTACTAGGGTTTCCAACCTCCAGGTGGTGGCTGGAGATCTCCTGCTATTACAGTTTATCTCCAGGTGTCAGGGCTTATCTACTTCTCCCACTATGTGAGACCTTTCTTTACTGGCACTAACCTCTCAGTAGAACATTGGATAAGTTGTTGTGCTTTTATTAACAGAAAAATTCTTGTAGTGCCTTAAGAACTAATATATTTATTATGCCATAAGGTTTAAGAGGCCAAAGTGTGCATGTGCGTGCATACCCATCCACACCTTTTCTTACAAAATAAAGTGCAAAGGGTTAGTTAACAATTAGTATGACAAATGTCACATTACTATGCAGGGCAGAAATTAACAAAAGATCCAATCAAATTAGTATCAAATCCAGTAAATATCTGATAATAAAATAGTACAATGGACTGGATATAGTTGTAAACTCCTTATTGTACTTAATACACTATAGTATCCAACAAATGACTATCTATATATTATTAGTGATGTGTGGCTCCTATCTGTGGATATCTAACTCAGTGAATCGGGGCCACATGGACACTAAAAAGATATTTTTTCTGCAAACTTGGGGAAACCAATCTTCAAAAAAATACAAATAGCTCATTAGCACGTGTGAGGTTTTTCTGCATATCAGAATGTATAAATCAGCTTGTTATTGATGACAACATACCTGGTCTATATGTGACTAAAGTAGGAGATGACTTTGGATTTCTCACCCATGTTGTTTCTCACACAGCCCAGTTTAGTTCTACTTCCTGCTGTCATTGATGTACCACTGCTGCATTCTGCAGGCAATTGTTTAAACAGACAGTGCAATGTTTCATAAATCATATAAATCAGTCCTAAATATATTCTGTGTTTTAATAAAATCCTACCCTTCAATATTCATCTGAGTTATCCATCATGAAGCTAATGACTGGTGATCAGTTTGACTAGATGGTAGCATCTTTGCACATGCCCTGTTTTGTTAAAGCCTGATATGGAGAATGAGTCTGGTGTAGTGGTTAAGAGCGCAGACTCTAATCTGAGAGAACCAGGCTTGATTCCCCACTTCTCTGCATGCAGCTGCTGGATGACCATGGGTCAGTCAAAAGTTCTTTCAGAGCTGTTCTTTCAAGAGCAGTTTTCGAAAGAGCTCTCTCAGCCCAACCTACCTCACAGGGTGTCTGTTGTGGGAAGGGGAAGGGAAAGGAGACTGTAAGTCACCCTGAGACTCTGAGTTAAGGGTGGGGTATAAATCCAATCTCCTCCTCCTCCTTCTTCACAAGCAATTGTGGCTGTTTGGCACAAACCAGATAGGATGGGTGATCAGCTCAGATCTGATCAATGCCCTCAAACAGAGAAAGTTCCACTGTCAAATATGTTCAAATTCAAAGCACCCCTATTTTTTTTATTTTTATACTATTTTATTTTGTCACACTGAAGTTTTCTGTAAAATGTATGATTTCTTGGCTATTTGCATCAGTAAATCAGCACTGTACCTGTATGTTTTAATGACCTGCATTGTATATATAAATATTGCACATAATATGTATAACATCTGTCCAACACACATACACAGGAGAAACCAGCCTATAAAAACCAACAGCATAAAACAGATGATGAAACCACTAAGAAAAACAGAATATCAGGAGCATTTGCTCATCGCTGGAAGAGTTTTCAGGATAGACGGTATGGTTTTCAGCTATGCTTAAGCACATGTGCCCTAATAGAAATTTAAAAACAAGAGGCTTACAAGAAATGTACTATTCTTACCATAAATAGGTATGAGGATATTCTTGGAGTTTGTCTCTTTTTCCACTGAGTGGTCTACCCATAAGAAAATTCTGCAGCTGTATCTCACGGGCTGTGGCAGTGTCCCTTCTCAGCAAGAGTTGTCTTCTGAATTGCCTCAAGATATGTCATAACATACTTTTCATGCAGTCTCCATTCAGACTTCGGCAGCAGAAGGAAAACTGCTGCTGGTTCGTCCCTTTCCTTAAAACTCCTTGGGGCAAGGCAGCAGCTGAGGTGCCGAAGGAGTAGATGAACCCATCAGTGGCTCCAGCTGTTGGTTTGATAAACAAACTCTGTTAACTGTTTGGAAACCTTGAGTTACCTCTTCCTAGACGAAGTATGGAGAGAACGAGAGAGAGAGTTACCTGTTCAAGAAGCTATTGTCCTCAGCAGTCCCCCCACCCCTGCAATCAACTGTGGATTCAATCTGAAAAAGCAGAAGAAAAGCTGAACTCCTCTTCTGAATGAAAGATGTAAGCCCAACATGCCAACATAATGACATTATAGCAATCTGACATCACATGTTGTGTACTCTATACAGTACCATTAAGTTTTTTAACAATCGGATATACCTATGCTACTCTTATACACATCCAAAAAAAATGATTATTTAAATGTTTATGGGAGCCAGTTTGGTGTAGTGATTAAGTGCACGGTCTCTAATCCAGGAGAACCGGGTTTGATTCCCCATTCCTCCACTTGCACCATCTGTATGACCTTGGGCAAGCCACAGTTCTGGCATAGCTGTTCTTGAAAAAGAGCAGTTTCTGTCAGTACTCTTTCAGCCTCACCTACTTCACAGGGTGTCTGTTGTGGGGAGGAGAAGGGAAAGGAGTTGGTAAGCTGCTCTGAGACTCCTTTGGGTAGTGAAGGGCGGGGTATAAATCCAATCTCCTCCTCCTCCTCCTCCTCTTCTTCTTCTTCGCTCAAGAAGCTTAAAAAGCAACTATTGAAAACAAAGAGATTAAAATAAACTCTGAAATAATCCCCCCCCACACAAAAAAATGCCTTGACTCTATGACCCATTTAAATCTCTGGAAAATAAAATGGCCTTGCAAAGTCTCCTAAAATTTTATGGAGATGGTGCCCTCCACAATTTTTCTCATTCATGACATGTGATCTTCCTTAAGTTATGGGTTAACTTATTAAAATGTTACCCAGGTTGGGTTTGATCTGGCAGGGTTTAGGCAGCTGAGACTTCATGAGAAATGCCAGTCCTGGAACTTACTGGGGGCTGTGTTTGTGGCTCGAGACAGGAGACTCAAGGCAAGGCAGGCTAGTTAGCTGGCTTGTAGCCAGCACCAGGGAGGGCTTGGGGCAGGGCCCTGCTGTGTCTCTGTGCCAGCTGGATCACCTGTGGGAGTGGAGAGTTGCAGGAGTACCTGGGTCCATTGTAGGGGAAGGGGAATGGAGTACCTGGGTCCATTATGTCTACTTCACCCCACCCTTCCCTAACTTAGTTGGGTCACCCCAGTGGACTCACCCTCACTCACTCCTGGCTCTCCTGCCCACTCTCCCTTTGCATTGTGGTTGTCATAGGTTGCATGCAGTAATTTTTTCTCTGAATTTTCTGCCTGTCACAGCTTGGGTAGACAGTTTGGGCATTGGGATGGATCCATGGGGGGGGGAGGCTGTGCCTGCATGTCTACCTCCCCTGGATTGGGGACTCCCTTAAGGGGTCATGTGTGGAGCCACTTAGTGGCATGCCCAGCTCGCAGCTCGGGGGCTGTCAGCTGGCTTTCACCACCAGTGCAACCATGCAGCAGCAGCAGCTTATGCCCATTTGGGATCCTGGGGGTTGCTACTGAAGGGCAGGCTGAAGGGCAGGGGAATATTGGGAAGCACGTGGGTGATCTGATACAGAATCCATCCCCATTCTGTGCCAATGCTCTTGCAGTTGTACTCATTAAAGCTGTGGCCTTTTCCATCCCAACCTGTTGTGTTCTTCCTACTTGCCCTTACCGCTGCCCTTCACCCCTGGATCTGCAAACTGCTCAGAGCTCAGAAGGAGTTTGTTAAACCACTTCTTGCCTCTTACAGTAGTTTAACTGTTTTGGCAGGCTTTTCCAAGCCCCTACCCCTCTTAACTCTGAGCAGATGAACTGGTCATGCCTGAAGGTGCTCCTTGTTTTAGCTCTTCCTGAACTAAGTCTGAACACCCTTTTAAACCCATTGACCTCAGTGGATTTAGAAGGGTGCAATTCTGGTTAGGGTGGCACTGCAAAAGTAGCCTTGAGGAAGATTTCTTCATTCTTTAGGTGATGCTCAGGGTGCTCACCAAAATAATCACTATCCTTTGACCTTTCTTAACCTTTTTCTTATCTCCACTGCCCCTGAACTTTGTGATCTAGTTAGTCTCTTTGGTTTATCTGTTGACTCTGGAACACAACCTCCCTTAGCCCTCTAGTGTACAGTAGACAAAAAAGTCTACAGACCAAATTTTACTCAATGAGGAGAGGGGAAAACCTATTTAGAACTATAGTGACCGTCTAATGCAGCACTACAAGTCAGTTGGTAGGAAAGGTACAAAGCTGCCTAAGAAGATATTGAGGAGGCAGATATAGATTCCTCGAAGCTTACCAGTTGCCTATATCCTAATTCATACCCTTTGGCCACATGCTTCTTCCTCTGCTATGGCTATATGTGATTCAGCCCCACTGTGTGGGGGAAGGGAAAGGGCATACTTCTTTAACGGTCCCACTAGAAACACCATTACATTCAAAATAATATATATATATATTTAAAACTCTCATATAATCCCTGAATTTTTAAAATATGGAACTACAATCTACATTTCAAAGGCCTGAAAGACAAAAATCACTGTAAGCATCTTCAGCTTTCTCCATGGACATGACAAGAGAAGAATGAGTTTCTAATCCTAAAATGATAGATCCAGAGGGGGGAAATTGTCTAAGCATCTGAGCAGAGCTCTGCTGAGGCCTTAAGTTATTCTTTTTATGAAAAGTACTTTTCAATTGTCAAGCTAAAACTAATCCAAATTTTATAAAGTATTCTGAATAAACTCATACATAAATGTGGTGAACTAAAAATCACTCCACATTTTTCCACTTTCAACAGCTTTATTTAACTACTGATGACAAGTAGTCAAATGTTTGACTTGTAATCTTGAGTGATTGGTGAGGTTCCTTGGCTCACTTCATGATTGACCTGATCTTTCTCAGCTTTCTTGGATAACTTCTGCTTGGACTGTTCATAGCATTGTGAAAAGAAATTCTCTTAATTTGTCTTCACGTGGTCTCGCCCTGAAATCTGTTTCTTTCCCACATTTTAAGGAATTTGGAATCTGTTTCTAATCAATTCCATTTTGATTAAAATGAAATTCAGAATGGCAGGAAGGGAAGGAGCATCTGTAGATGTTCAAAGGCAGACAATATCTTCCCAAACTTTTATATTGTCTTGCTAGAGCACCAACCTGTGCCATGTAAATACGGATGGGCATGAACTGAGAAATGAGGTTCAGTTTGGTTAATGGTTTGTGGTGTGCCTGGTTCACAAACCATGAACCATCACAAACCTTTAGCCGTCAAACAAACTGGTTTGCTTCATGAGGTTTGTGGCATGGAACAATGTCCCCTGGATGAACTAGGGACACCAATCTCACAGACAATCTCTGAATGCCTTTCCTCTACCTGTCCTCCAAGTTTGGTGAAGACTGGATTTACAGGGTCTGAATTATGGGCCCCCCAAAGAAGGTGCCCCCAGGAAAATGCTTTCTGGGTAAATGACAGGCAGTCATTTCCCCAGAAAGCACATTTCCAGAGGCACCTTCTTTGGTGCGGGGGCATAACTCAGACCCTATTAATCCAATCCTCCCCAAACTTGGAAGGCAGGTAGAGGAGAGTCAACCAGAGATTCCCTGTGAGATTGGCATCACTAGCTTACACAGGATCCATTCTATATACTTCTGAACCTCTTGAACCTGCACCTGTCAAAATGACTGCATCTGAGTATTGCCTCTTTGCCCCCTTATCCATCTGGGAGATAGGTGAGTATATAAGTATTTTAAATACATATAGTTTTAAAATTATCCCATTGCATTTGAGGCCCTCAGGTATTTTGCTTTTGATGTTCTTCACCAGTGCCTACTAATAGAAAGCCCCTGGATGAATAGTTTACCCGAGAAAATGAAGTTCCACTGCCTTCATAACTGACTCTTCCCTCCAGCAGTTACAATGCTGAACAATGTGCCAATGAACTCTTAACTTTCTTAACGAGAGTCACTCTTTATTTGTGATAACACATCAGAATTTCTTTATCTCTGATTTTCACATGCTGGCCACTAAATTAATTTTTTGTCCTAAAACATGTGTAGCCCTTCCCCCTGCTGCTTTTAAGTGTTTGGATATAATTCATTAGTCTTTTAAAAATGCTATTAATGCCTTTAAAATGGCATATAACCTCCAACTGTAAATTATGCCTAATTGTCTGAATAACACTCAGACAGCAGACTATGCTTGAATTATTGTACCATAATTCATATGCAGTTGGCTGTTATTATCTTAATCAGATGGTCTGTGTGCTGATGATGTGTAACTCTGATGTGTAATGCTCAAGTGTCATCTTTTTACTAATGCAATACGTGAAGTTCAGTAGGATCAGAGGAGCTCAGTGATACAAATGCTTTTGGGGGGAAACTGCACTGATGGTTTAAAGCTGCATGCTGATGGGATGATACTTATAGACCTACCAAGGCCCTAAACCCCACTATGCGAACCATGATTGTCTAGGGCATTTACTCTTATTTTTAGCATTACAGGTATCTGGTTTAATGGATAAAACTTCAACTTAGAAATTAGGAAAACCAAATTATGATTCTGTCTTTACCTCTGATTTTGGGTAACTTCCAGCATATTACTTCTCTTCATTGCTCCACTTTCCTGTCCCTGAAATTGTTATAATGATGCTGATTAGTCAGACCTGAGTGATGAAAGCCTTTGAAGGGTTACTTTGTCCCAAATATCACCTAAGGGACCATTTTCAAACATCACAAAATCTGACTAGGTTAGCCATTTCTCCATGAACCACAGGGCAACTCTGAAGCAATTTTGTGAGGCTTGAAAGCTCTTGCTTTGTAATATAAAGCAAGTTGATACTCAACTAGCTTAGGAAAGTACATCCATATTTTTTCCTCCAAAACACTGCCCTGGGCAAACTGTCAAGCTGCAAAATATCGAGCACGGAGGGGGGTGGGGAGAGACTTTTCAAGCATAATGATTGTGTCTGCTAACATGGTCTTATTTTTCAGAGTGTTTAAAATGATTCTTCATATATGTTTTAATGATTCAAATTATGATGCTGGAAGTTCTTCCTGTAACTGCCCAGGAACATCTGGCAACAAGTAATATGGAGCAGCCAGAGCCCAGAACAACCAACTGATTTAGGCCACTAGTTGCCATACATTTTCCGGGTTGTCTGACTGTGGTCTTGGCACTGTAGGACCTGATATTTTGCCAGTAGCTGCGACTTCATCCTCAGAGGTATAACACAGAAAGATGGAATACTCTCTGTGTCAAGGTGAGAAGAAAAGTGGTATGATTGGCAAAAGACAGAAGAGACCCCCTCACGTCTGCAGGAGTATACTGCATACCATGCAGTTGTGGACAAGTTTACATCAGGACCACACAGCATAGCATTCAGACAAGAATAAAAGAACATGAAAAACACTGCAGTCTTGGCCAACCTGAAAAATCAGCAGTGGCTGAACATAGCCTAAAACAAACAGGACACAGTATTTTGTTCCAAGACACTGAAAGGCTGGACAACACTTCCAGTTACCATGTCAGATTACATAGGGAAGCCATTGAAATTCATAAATATAAACAAAATTTCAACAGGAAAGAAGAGACTTTAAAAATAAATAGAGCATGGTTTCCTGTCCTGAAAAACAATAGCACTACAGATAAGATTAGAATTTCAACAGCCAATCCACATACAAAAGAATCTCCTCAGGAAACAGGAAACCTCCTCAGGAAACAATCCATAGACAAAAAAACCACCTCAGGAAAGCTCCTCCATTAGCATGTTCATAGCCTGGGGAACTCTTACAAGATAATGACTCAGCCCTACCCCACCTTCCTGAGTAGATATAAATGACCTGCCTACCATTTTTCTTCTCACCTTGACACAGAGAGTACTCCATCTTTCTGTGTTATACCTTTGAGGATGCCAACCACAGCTACTGGTGAAATGTCAGGTCCTACAATGTCAAGACCATGGCCAGACAGCCTGGAAAATCTGCAGCAGCTAATAAACTTCAGCCATGAAAGCTTTTGACAACATATTGATTTAGGCCACTTCCACATTGTCATTTTTGTCACTCATTTCTCCCTATTGCTTCAGGGTCCCCCCCAATGTGTTTTGCTTTCTCTAGGAGTCCCAGAGGGAGTAAAACACATGTGGAAAGGGGGGGGGGCAATACTCTCAGCTTCCAGATGGTCATTACTGCCACAGTCTGGACTCCCACCAGGTTGTTGATCAAGTTGGTGTTGATGTTAGGGCCATTAAGGATATTAAGTGGCAGCATCCTAGTCGAAGGCCTGGTGGAAGAGCTCAATTTTACAGGCCCTGCAGAACTATAACAGGTCCCACAGGGCCCTGATGTCCCCTGGGAGCTCATTCCACCAGTATGGGGCCACCACAGAGAAGACCCTGGCCCTCGTCACTGCTAGCCTGGCTTCTCTAGGGCCTGGAAGGGCCAAACTATTTTGGGAGTCCAATCTTAGTGCTCTCTGGGGAACATGTGGGGAAAGGCAGTCCCTTATGTAGATAGGTTCCTGACCATATAGGGCTTTAAAGGTAAGAACCAGCATCTTGAACCGAATCTGATATGCTCTAGGCAGCCAGTGCAGTGCTTTTAGGGCAGGCTGGATGTGTTCCAAGACAGGAAGACACAGCAACAACCTCGCCGCTGCATTCTGCACCAGCTGTAGCTTCCGGATTTGGGACAAGGGCAGCCCCATGTAGAGAGCATTTCAGTAATCCAATTTTGAGGTGACCATTGCATGGATCACTGTTGCCAGGTCATTGAGTTGAAGGAAGGGAACCAACTGCTTAATCAGCCATAGATGATAGAAAGTGGACTTTACAGTGGCTGCTTCCTGGGCCTCCATCATTAGGGAGGCATCCTCTCGGGATGAAACTGTGGCTGTCCATTTTCCTGTCCATATTAATAGAAGTCGATAGAAATATTACTATTACAAATAAAACTGAGGTCTGTTTTTGCACCAGTTGCTTATCAATGGAATATAAATATGCCAAAAAGATATGAATGTGTGTAATGTATAAATCATGTAAATATGGCATAGAACATTTAAAAATGACATAAAATGCTGTGAAAGCGTTATCTAAAAAACAAACAAAAAATGGGAAATTTGCCAAAGAAAATAGGCAGAAGCAAAATGGCCTTCTTGAAAATATGTATTCATACATTCTTAGAATAGAGAAAGTGAGGAGGTTTCCCAGGCTGGGGGAAGGATATGTTTGATATTGACAAGTGTTGGCATTATTAAGGGTTTGTGACAGGGCCTAATGATTTCTTTCTGATTCCACTTAAGTCATACTGCTTTTTAGATACAGAATATTGGCTTCCAAGGGCTCTGGTCTGATCCAGCAAAGCAGTTCTTATACTACTTTGCTGAAGTACAGAGACTGGGTACTAGTTGCCTTGATTGAAAATCCATAAAATGTGATTTCAAGAGGAACAGGCAGAATCAGTGCACAAGCACATGTGCATCATATATGATGCAGTACTATGCAGTGTTACTCCAGTCTAAGCCCAGTAATGTACTTGTCTGGTGGGTAAACAAGAAAGGACCTTTTCAATAACAGCTCCACAATTATAGAATAATCTCCCCAGGGAGATGAACCTGCCACCTTCACTCTTGACCTTTAGGTTGCAGCTGAAGAAAGTTTTGTTCATGAAGGCATTTGGTTAGTTTTAGTTTTTCTTCCTACTGGCTTTTACTTTTAATTTTTAGTTTTTATGTGTTTCATTGTGTTTACATTGAAAGCTGCCTTAAGTTATTTTAGGCAGAAAGGTTGCTAATAGACATTTTAAATCAGTCCATGTTGTATGTTAATCTCCAGTAGCTAGATCATTAGGATCTAGGATGACAGCTACCTGTCAGTTAGTGTCAGCTGATGTATTCAGAGGACAAGTCCCAACTTGTTCTGCCTGGCACTGAACAGTGTGCAGTCACTGTGACTCAGCAGTCCACTGATTGGTGGAGGTTTGTATATATGTCTTTGTACTACTGCTATTCTTTTTCCTTTTGTATATTGGATGCCTGGCGTAGCACTTTGCTTGTGAATACTGTGAATAAAACTCTTGTATATAGTGTACCACTGGACTGCCTTTGTGTGGTTACTATAAGAGGTTCCTCTGCTGGATCTGCAGTGCAAGCAGGTGAGAGACTGAGGTGGCTGGGAAGTCCTAGTAAAGGTTTGGGGGCTTGAACCGTTAAGACACGCACCCCGCAACAGTCCATCCATTTCTGTTTCCTGTTGTAGTGAATGTGTGAGCTGATTTCTTCTAAAATCAGTGTATGTCACATAGGGATGCCAGCCTTCAGGTGGCACCTGGTGGATCCCCTGGAATTATAGCTTATTTTGAGACTACAGAGATCAGTTCCCCTGGAGCAAAAGGCTACTTTGGAGGGAGGGTTCTATGGAATTGTACCCCACTGAGGTCTCTGTCTTCCCCAGGCTCCATCCCCAAATCTCTAGGAATTTCCCAACATGGATCTGGCAGTCCCACCCCCCCATCACCTGCCACTGGCCAGGTAATGCCACATGATATGAAGATGAAAGGAAAGGTCTTTCTGTGTTGTTGCTTTTGTGATGGCTTGCTCTGTGATGACTAAGTGTGGGAGAGTGAGGGTTAATCAATAACAGAGTTGATCAGAGATGTACAGCTTGGCACCTACAGCAGGTTAGGCAGCAGTAGACTAGTCTATAGCTTGTGGACACACCATTCCAGAAGTGAAACGCTATACCTGAGGTTCCTGTTTCTAGTGAAAGTCAGTCCAAATCTCCAGTCAACTCATTCCAAATATCTGAACAACCTTTTCTAGCAGCTATATATAGATTTCAACCAATGCCCATTTCAGAAGTTTGGCCACTGTTGATTGTCTTAGGCTGTGGTCACACACACTAAATAATCCACTTTCAATCCACTTTCAATGCACTTTCGAGTTGGATTTTGCCAGTTCACACTGTAAAAATCCAGTTGGAAAGTGCATTGAAAGTGGATTATTTAATGTGTGTGACCACAGCCTTGAAGTCACTAAGTAGTCCCAGAGAATTGACATACCATCCCTTTCATAACATAATGTTTATCAGCGTGACCAAGACTATTTCAGTTCTAAAATCAGATCTAAAATGAAAGTGAAATGGATCCAGATAATTACTCACCTTGGAGATCTACATTCATATTATCAATCATGTTGCTCAACAAGGAGAAACTGCAAGTAGATAAATAGGTACCACTTCAGTGGGAAGGTAACAGCGTTCCGTGCGCCTTGGTGTTTAGTCATGCCGGCCACATGACCACGGAAACGTCTTCGGACAGCGCTGGCTCTTCGGCTTTGAAACGGAGATGAGCACCGCAACCCTAGAGTCGGATTCGACTGGCTTTCGAGCAAGGGAACCTTTACCTTTACCTAATGGCTATTTTGAGTAGGTGCTTGGAACCTCAGATGTGTAATGTGATCCTAAAAAAAACCAGCTGTGAGAGGTTCCAAGGAAGGGCTTAACTTCCTTACAATCACACATGGCCTGTTTTAAACATGGGTGGGGGACATGTCTTGCCTAGTGTTTGTTTCCCTCCCTATTTGACTCAAAACCTTGGGGGAAGCATTTATAATCTGAAAAATGTTACGGGGCAGAAAGTTTACTCCCCTTCCCTATGACACTCATCCCCAGTTACAATAGATCCAAATTACACATCTGTATTTGCTGTCACAAAACTTCATGTGGTATTTGATCCTTAGCATAATCAACTATGCTGAAAACTATAACTGCAAATTTACTCAGACAGATTGAATACATTCAGTACATTTTAGACCAAAAAAGTGTATTCATTCTTTCTCAAAACTTAGCCAAGATCTGAACTAGTGAATCACTAATACAGAACACAGCTTGTTATCATCTAAGCTATAGAGTACCAGAAGCAGACTGCATATGAGACCATGATGCATCATAACAAGGCCAGACAAGAGCAGATTAAAGAAAAAATTTAAAAAATCAATTCTGTTTAACTGAATGATATCCCTGACTTAGTCAAATGTAGGGCTGTGAACACATACACTGAATAATCCACTTTCAATGCACTTTACAACTGGATTTTTACTGTGTGAACTGGCAAAATCCAGTTCAAAAGTGGATTGAAAGTGGATTATTTAGTGTGTGTGATCGCAGCCCAGATTTAGTCAAGTAGTAAAGGCTTACAAAAACCATGTATGATTATTTATTTGATTATATGATATGAGTGTTACAATTGTGAATTCAAAATTGCAGATCCACTGGCTACATAGGATCACAGTTATTATGTGTAGCCAGAAATAATCGATCTGCATTTAGTAACGCACCATTGAATCAGTCATATAGGAAAATATAACTGATATCCAAGTTTATGACTGATTTTTCATCACACGTTCTTTGTTATTCAGCTAAAACATCTTCATTCTAGGAGACCCCAGGTATGCAAATAGTGGTGCATGACCAAGAGAAATTGTAGCTTCTTTCCCCAAGACCTCTCTTTCTGACATCTTGATATCTGTATTCATTCTCCTTCATAGCAAAAGCAAGTTTGTGGCAATTTGCACATTAAAAAAGTTTCAAAGCCTTTTAAAAGTTCTCTTTTGTTTTAGAAGTATGAAACACTTTCTTGGGTTTTTAAAGATGCACACACTTCAAGAACAGATCAAGAGAAGGAAAAAATGAGCAGTAATTAGAATTCATTTTAAGAGAAAAGGTCTCATTAGTATAGTAGAATCTTTTTGATATTTTCTGTCAGCTATCGTTCTGCCATGGAAAAAAATAAAAAAAAAAATCCTGTCCTGGGTATAAGTTTCTTCCACTGCCTTCAGGAGATAGTCTTAAGATTTAAAGTTAAGACTGGGATTACATATTTAATAAGGCTCTTTTAATGAAAGATATCAAAGATCTGGGTGTTTAACTGAGGGGTGAATTACTCAACAGTTTATTACTGGTTATAGTTTGAGATGTCATTTTCCTTTTTATTATGGCTTTGTCTGAAGTCTGTGGGTTTGTGTTGAAAGAAGGGCAGCAGGAAGAAAGTGTATTCTTTAAGAAATATTTCACAATGTTTTAATATTCCTTAGTATAAAAAGAGTTATATGTTTGATATATTTTCTTATATACAAAGAGCTTTATATTTGGAGTCTCATTTATCAGTATGGATTATATACTCTGTTAGCCTCAGAGTTGGCTGTTACTCTGTGGATCAGTTAGGGGTGTGCTTTAGATCTACCCAAGGTGAAATTATCCCCAAAATTAACTTTTTTGAGTCAGCTTGGGGACACTCAAAATGAAGCAAAATACTCTTGAAATTCTGGGAGTAATGAAATGTGTCTGCCAGAATTTTAGGAGTATTTTAGGATTTCAGTGGGGGCAGGAATGGGGAAGAAAAGAGAGGCAGTCAATCAACTAACGGCTGATGATCAGGTAGACTTGGCCTCCACCGATGGCCCTTTAAATTTTAAAATGGAAAGGACCAAACTGGTCCTGGGCTTACCATGTTGGCATCATCCCTGTTAATGGCTTCTCTCCATTGCTGGCATTGGAAGTGGCAAAGTAAGCCCCCTAAGTTGGAAAATGGTGAGCAGGGATGCTCCTAGGATTGTGCAAGTCTTGATTGTTGCAGTAGGCACTTTCTCCACTATCACAGCAATTGTATAGTATTATTTCAGTATGACATTATGGCAGTATGTGTACTGGGTTCTCTCAATTCCCAGCTGCTTTTTTTTAAGTAAGTCACTAGCTCCTTCTCTTATGGAGACATAACTTTTCCTTTATATCTCTGTTGATATGTGTGTAGAGTCAACCATGCATATGATCATTTCTTCCAAAGACATATCATTTAAATTCCTTTAAAGTGATATGTATAGTTTATTGTTGAAGTACAGTGTTAATATACTTAGAAGGTGTGACTCTGTTTAGGATTGTATTGACAGTGTACTAATTTAACTTGTAGATAGAATCTGGTGGGTAGCCGTGTTGATCTGAAGCAGCAGAACAAAGTTAGTGTCCAGTGGCACCTTTAAGACCAACAAAGTTTTATGAAGAAGTGATGGTCTTAAAGGTGCCACTGGACTCAAACTTTGTTCTAATTTAACTTGTGTAGTTGATGGTTGTATTTACTGCTTCCCTGCTAATTTGTTAGGACTTTTCCCCCTTTGATCTGTTCTCTGAACTAGCTTTGGAATTAATGTAAGTTCTATTTCACTGCAGCTTTATTTTTATTTTCCATCTAGTTAAAGCACTTTATTTACTGGATATTTAATGTAAGAAATGAACTAAACTCAAACAAGCGAAGCCATTTGTCTAGTTCTTGCATAAGAAGTTCCAAATTCTCCTAATTCTTTATTTTTAATTAACAATTCTATATTTTATATTTGTTAGACATTGCAGGCAATATGATTTTTAAAGTGATGTTTACCTAATATTTAATAGAAGTTAAAAACAAATCTCTAAGCTTTGAGATGTAGGTGCTTATCCAAACCTCTAAGTAATTTATAAAAATCCATAAAATAGAAAATTAATGGAAAGGTCATCAGGATCTCAGAAGAATGGGTGACCTTTGATGCTAAAAACCATGGGAGGTTTCTTCTGCTCCTGGATAATGTATTATGCAGGCTTTTTTGCCAGACACTTTCATGCTAAATGAGATTTAAAGGGAACAAAACAAGTCAAGGAAAGAAGCAAGGTACATAAAAATACTTTCCACCTCTACAAGATTATAACTATTAGGTATGGTTGATTATCTGCATTGAATGTGTTGCATTTTTTATATAATTCATCTTGAAATAATGTTTGGAGGAAGGGTTTTATTTTAGTGAATTATGAGGCACCAAAGGGGCAGAGCAGACTGAGTCAGAATGTGAGTGAAAACAAGGCAGTTGTAGAAACTCTGTGACAAGATACAGTTGTAGGAACTCCGCCACAAGAAAATGTTCTTCAGTCCTGCTGTGATAGGAAATCACAGATTATAGATTTGGCTGGGACAATGTCTTATCAGTTCCAAGTGCTGGTATCAAATAGATTGCCTACATCAATTTAACTGGTTATCCTTTCACAGCCTTTTGGGTCCTTTGGTTGTGGGAAACTTCTGGACTCTTGCAAAGGTGGATAATTCTGTTTTATAGTGGGTCTACTCTTCTCTGGCCATTAGATGCCAAGCGGTGGTTCTGGAAAGCATACCACATGTTACTGGTTATCTCATTTGTCTCTAGAAAAAGGGCAGCTAGCATGCAAGTCACAAGCTGGTCCTAAACCATAGTTGACAAATGGGTATCCAGATTCAGGATATCCAGAAGTATTTTCAGACTGCAAATCTGATCCCAGTAAAGCAAGTGACCCCATCCAGGACTGTTATCTTGGATTTATAGGACCCTCTCTACCTCACATCCTTCAGCATCCTCATCTGGTCTGAATTCTTTCTTCGCTTCTGTCCAGTTCATTATTGGCCTCAGTCTTTCATATTTGGTGTTAAAGAAAAAGACAGCAAAATAGAGCCAGTGCCATGAGTATACTGATGACAGCAACTAGGATCACAATTTGGGAGGAGCCCAGAACCTGGCATGGCTTATTTAGGTGTCGCTGTGTCCCTTTGTGTAACCTAAAGAACTAATTGCTATCATGCATACTATGAAACCTGCTAGCTTGGCTGTTGTAATGTCCTTTGCATGATGGGACTCATCTTGAAGACTGCCCTGAGCTACTTAGATTAAGAGTGGAATAAAGTATATTAGATTTCTGTTTCATTTGTTTCAAGGGCAAATTGAAGATGCTAGTTTTAGCCTTCAAAAGCCTAAAGAATCTGGATGTGTAACATTTAGAACTCTATTAATTGACATATAATAGCCGCATCATGAGTTAACATCTGCAGGGCAATTAATTATTTGGGTACCATTGCTATTTGAGGTAAAATTAACCACTGCTAGAAAAAGACAACATTTTACCTCCACAAGAAAAATCACCAGAGATGCTATCATGTGATCCCCCCGCCCCAGAGATCTTGGAAGATAGTTTTTGATTTTTACAGGCTTTATAACAGTTTTCCAGTATAATATCACATGAACTGCCATCATTGTATTTTACATTATAAATTCCTCCTTTATGTAGTTTTAGAATGATATTTTTGTAGTCAGCTTTAAGGATCCTTGTACCCAGAACTAAAAATATGAATCAATAATTCTGCCCTACTTTAAAGTATACCCAGATTCTAACAACACAAAGCTAGAGGTGCCAACAAACATGTCAAAGCAAAAGGCCTGCCAAGATCCCTATCTTTGATCTTGAAGTGTGCTGTTTAAAGCATATATGAGTCCCCCCTCTCAATTGTGTGGTGGTTTTATGAGAAGGATGTGCTGCTGGGTCAATATTGAAACTCACTGTTTTGTTACTGCATTTCAACTCTACTATAGAAAATAAGTTTGGGGGTGAAGCCTAGTGACTGTGTTTCAACAATGCAAAACTCTAAGATCAGATGGAGTGAATAATTAATGCATTCTCAACACAAAATATTGCACAAGGGGAAAAACAACAACCCTGGTTGGAATTGCTCTCACTCATAGTCGTTGAACACAGCTATACAGTAATCTATTAGGAACTGAGAATGCTATTTTGGTCTTCTTTTTTTTTTTTAAGGCAACAAATCGGGTCAGTCCATCCCTGTCAGAACTGCAGCATGAAACAATCACCTGGGTGCCTTTCTAGCTGTCATTTCTTGGCTGAACTGATGTGTAAGGCTGAAAATCAAACTCATTCAACCACAACGGTGATAGCAGTGGCAAGCAGCCTCAGGGTAGGGAAACTATCTGAAGTTTACTACATGCTTCTTCTAAGCACTTTTGCTGCCCTGTATTGCTCCATCTAATTTAGGGCTGTACACATCAGAAGTGCTGTTTTGTTTTGCTTGACTAGTCTTACTGTCTTAAGCCTTCCTCAGAACTATGTCATTTGTTAAGGGAGCTGTTTATCCTTTGGTGTCAGTGTATGGCAGTATAGTGCATAGGTGCATGCCATGGATAGTATTTATAGATGTGTTTGCTTGTTCAATGTCTCTTACATACAGTTCATCATTATTTGGGTTTAGTAGTGGCTGGTTTTTTTAAAAAATCAACATTTTCTATCTTGTATTAAATCAGCTTTGGAGCCCATCTAATACCTTTTAGTTTGCTCTAATCAGTTTCACTTCAAGGTCTCAATCTATGAGTTGTACCACATCCTGTGTCCAGAAGGCTGTTACAGCTGGGGGAAACCAGCTACATGTACACTCTCTGACCTGTAGAAGCTTGAAGCCCCAAGGTAGCTGAAGGAGGGAGACTTCAGGTAGGATTAATACCAAGGGAAAATATATAAACTTATTGAGCAGAAAGATTCACTCTTCCTTGCCATTTGTGGATATCAGAGTGTGGATGAACGAAATATTTTAAAATAAATAGTAGCCATCATGGATAACTCATGAGCTGCACCACTCACATGAACACCTCTTCCCCAAGGAATTTCATTCTATTTAAAGGAACATGCAAATCTGGATATAAAAGAAATACCTTTCGTAAGATTTGTTTAAAATTATTGTAGTGTTTTAAATTGCAAAATCTAGAATGCCATAGGTATTAAAATAAACAGTGCAATGGGCATAAAGAATCCATTTGTGACTGCTGTTCTAGATTTCAGACTACAAACTTCAGCATCCTAGGTCTGATTCAGAGCTAAATTGTGTTTAATCAGGTTTTATATGGAACAGAGATACTTTACCTGTCTATGTCTGAAAGTTCCAATATATTGGAATTTAACCAAGAAAGATACTACCGTACTGACACAATATTGAGACATTTTAGATCCAATCCAAGAAGAATTTTCTTAGTGTGAATTCACAAAATTAAGGCACCTGCAAGTCTTCATTCCACTGACCATTAAAATATATTGCCTGTTATGTACTGAGCCTGAACAGTACTTGGAAACTGGCTAAGCTTCTTCCACTAGACCAATAGATAGCCAGGATCCTGAAATGGAGTAGTTGTAATGTAAATAGTCTACCGTTGGTGGTGGGGTCTGCTGAGGTGTGGTCTCTGCAGGCTTTATAAACGGAGCTGCAAGGCCAGATTTTCTGTCTTAGAGTTAAGCTGAAATCACCAATAAACTATGAGCTGATCACTATACGCGCCTCGAATCCAGTATATTTCACTGGTGATGATGCTGGGATCCTGTTGAAGCAGCCCAGTGCCCTCCAGCACTGCACTGTGCACCAAGCTCCCATGCCAAGTGCATTGCATTGCTACCAGGACAATGGCTGCTGCTCCAGGACACTTTGATGCATTCGATGCCACCGTGGAAGATTGGGGGTCCTACGTCTCCTGGTTTGAATTTTTCCTCGAGTCCTCCGGAATCAAGGAGGAGGAAAAGAAGTGCACCATCTTCTTCAGAGTCTGTGGCTGCTCAACTTTCAAGGTTCCTCTCTCGCTGCTGGCTCCTACTGACCTCAAAAACACTGGGTACAAGATGATTTTGGACCAGCTTAAGGAACTCTTCTCACTGAAGCCCTCCATCATCACTGCCCACCATGCATTCCACAATTGGAACCAGGACAAAAGTGAATCAATCTCAGCCTACATTACAGCTTTCCGATGGGTTGCCAGGCCCTGCAACTACCACAACCTCAAGGAAGCACTCCATGACTGGTTGGTATGTGGCTTGCAGGATGAGTGGATTCAAAGGAAGCTCCTTGCCAAGGGACACCCCAAGTTCAAGGAGGCCTGGAATTCGCCCTCGCCACGGAAGCCGCCAACCAGGTCACCACTGAGGTCCATCACTCACACAGTCTACCATCTTCGAGGAGGCCTATGACCATGGCCCACCGTGTGGACACCTTGAAAGATGAAAAAGAAGTCCTGCTTCTACAGCACCCTGCATGCCATAGTGCTTGCCCATCCGCTTCTTCATGGGCCAGCAATACAGCCACATCGATGCCATGTGCCAGCTGCTGGGAGCCGCACAAGCGGAGATCCTGCCGGTTCCAGGATGCCACATGTAGGAGCTACAGAAAGGTCAACCACATTGCCACATTGCCTGCAGAACTTGCCTTTTCTCTTATAGAGTGGAAATGCTTTTAGCATGCATGATAATTGCTCATTGTACATATGGAACATCAATCTATTTATAGAAATGAATGGAACAAGCTGTGAACATATAAAATTCTGAGTGAACGCTTTTAGCTTTGGAATTATGACAGGGGTACTGTATCTCTGTGAAAGTACTTAGGTACTAACAATGGAACCCAGAACAGAGCTATACCCTTGTGAGTTCATGGACTTCTATTAATATTGAATGATATCTGATATATATATAAAAGCCCTAACATGTTGGCACTATCCAGCTCTCCCATTGTGCAGTGCAGTGCACTTCATCAACCACTGGCCCATCAACCACTGCTCAAGAGTACTCGAATGCCACTGGCTGGGTGCTGGGTCTGCCCCTCTCTCTCATCAAGTGCCACCCTGGCCACCGTCCCCTGACAGAATAAACTGCCCAAACAGCTCTTTCTCCTGATGAAGACACTTCTCCTGCTTGGTTCCTGTGGGGCTAACTTTTCCTTCAGTGGCTGTTGCTGGGCAGCCAAGCCTGGTTCTGTCAGTAAACAAGCAAAGGCAGGAGGCCCTTTCTAGGCCTACTAGCTCCAGGTTGGGAAATACCTGTTGATTTTGTGGTAGAATCTACAGAAGCCAGAGTTTTGGGAGGGGAGAGACCTCAGCTGAATACAATGTCATAGGCTCCCTCAGTGTTCCCTCTAAGCTGAGTTAATGTGAGCTAGCCTCTGTTTTTTTACTGTCTGTCTCACACATTTTTGTCTTAGCTCAGGGATGATGGCTCCAGAGCAAACTAATCTATGCAGCAGCCAAATTGCTTGCTCACAACTTTAATACCAGTGGCTCACAAAGTAGAATCTTTGCTCACAAGACTTCACAGCTTAGAGGGAGCATTGGTCTCCACCCTCCAAAGCACTTATTTTATCCTGGGGAACCATTGCTGCCAGACTCAGGTTCTTGCTGTGGAAGCTGAATGGGTGATTTCAGACCAGTCACAGACTTTCAACCTAACCTACCTCACAGGGTAGTTGTGCAGATCAAAAGGGAGATAGAAGAATGATGTGAGCTGCTTTGGTCCCTACTGTGGAGAAAGCCTGTACTCTTCCTAGGGAGAGGCTGCAGGGAGAGGAGAGAAGATGGAAAGCTGAAGTCAGAGGAGCAGATAAAAGTAGGTTGATGGTTGGCTACAAAGGAGATAGGGTTTCCACCTCCAGGTTGGGAAATTCCTGGAGATTTGAGGTTTGGAGCCCGAAGAGGGTGGTGTTTGAGGATGGGTGGAACCTCAGGTAGGTACAATGCCATGGACTCCAGCCTTCAAACCAGCCATTTTCTCCTGGGGAACCATTGTTGCCAATCTCCAGGTGAGGGCTGGAGATCACTCAGAATTACAGCTGCTCTTCAGATGGCAGAGATCAGTTCCCCTGGAGAAACGGTGGGCTCTGTGTCATTATACCCTGCAGAGGTCACCACAGCAAATTGAAGTTGAGTGCCCAAGGCTGGGGCACCCACCCAGAGCCTCTTCCAGAGCCCATTGTATTTATTTCCACAATGAGTCTTATTCCTAGTGGTTTATAATTTTATTGTTAGGCGTATATCAGCTCGAACTCCAAAATTTCAGTTTAACTGAATTGCACATTGACTAGGTCTGAAAATAGTGCTGGAGATCAGTCTCTGTAAGGGCATCAGTGCATGTGCACCCCAAAACACTCAGAATTGTATACTATTATTTAGGAACCCTTGGTGGAGCAAGGAAATTATTATATTTTCCTATGTTCTAATAATCAATAATCCCATCTTTGGATACTTAAATACTCAGATCAGGGCCACATTGGCAGAAAACAGACAGTTCTGCAAACTTGGAAAATACTCCAGTTTTCAGAAAAATCTGAAAAAAACGTGGCTGGTTCAGCAGCTCCTGGAGGCTCTGTGGCAGATGTGGTGCCTCTCAAAAGCCCTCCAGCCATGGCTCCTGGACCAAGAGTGGCCCCAAGAAGACACAAGCCCAAGATGAGGTCAGGACAGGACCAGAAAGGGCAGCACCAGCACAGCCAAGCCTGGAAGCAGCCAAGCTTCTGGCCTAGCCAGTGAAGTGGGGTCAGTTAGTCGGTGCTAAAAATGAGGAGAGATGGGGGGCAATATAGAGGTAAAAGATTGACAGAGAAGGGGTTTGGGAGAAATACAGAAGGTAAAGATTTATAGAGAAAGAGGGGAAAGGAAAGGAAAGGAAAGGAAAGGAAAGGAAAGAAGGAAAGGAAAGGAAAGGAAAGAAAGGAAAGGAAAGGAAAGGAAAGGAAAGGAAAGGAAAGGAAAGGAAAGGAAAGGAAGGAGTGATGAAATACCACCTCCTTGTAAGTTCCTTGTGGGTCCCTGCTTGTTTCTGTCTAACTCTAAAACTGGCTAGATAAGAACAAATCAAAATACATGTTAAAAGTATTCAAGCAATTGGACCCAGAATCCTGAACCACCTCAGCCAGTGGTGGAGATCCACCCGTCCTTCCTTCCTGCAGAGCAGCCAGCTCTGAGGCCGAGACACCCACTCATCCAGGAGGAGAGGATGAGGATGGAAGCAGGGAGCCCAAGCGAAGCTGGGAGCTCAGAGGATGATGGCAGGAAGCAGAGCAGCATTTGATGTTCAAGGGCCCGACCTCACTGGGGAGCAGCAGGGAAAGTGACACACTGAGAAAGATGATGAGCAGAGCCCACGGCCAGCTGGAGACAAATGCGAAGGAGCTTGGCCCTCCCATGATTGACAGCAGGGGCAGGCCAGCTGTGGTGGGGATCTGCCAATGGTAGGGAGATTCAGATGATAGATGGGAGGGAAGTCGAATGAAGATGAAAGAGGAGGAATAAAAGGGGGGAGTCCAAGGACAGCCAGGGAGAAGACTAACAGACGAGTCCTACATTTCTCTGTCAGTGGAGAGAGAATGGAGGGAGGGAAGAGGAGGCTGTGGGTGCTGTAAACCTTCTCTCCTCCCTATACTAAAGCCCTGAAGCTTGAGGGTGCAGCTGGAGAGCTTGATGAAGGTGGCAGCAGCCCTGAGAAAGCCAAAACTGAAACAGACATTTATTGGATTTATGTGATTTGGATCATTAAGCAGGGTTGGTTCCAGGTTTTTGTGATCCTTGGGGGGGGGGGAACTGCAGTGAACTCCCCTTGCTCCCTAACCCTTTTCCCTATCTCACACAGACCTCTTGCATGCAGTAACTATTTTTTCTGAAAGCCTCGGTGTCCCTGTGTCTGCAAATGCAGTGCTGTAGCACTGGGGCTTCCATGTAATAGATTTCCCTGCATTTGCCCTTCCCCAGTCCATGTGGTGGCCATTTCTTCCCCATATCACTGGGGGAGAAGGGTTTAAAAATATTAACATTCCAATACAACATTTATATTGATATGTCAATTACTGATTCAAAAAACAAACAAAAATATGTTGTCGAAGGCTTTCACGGCCGGAGTTCGTTAGTTGCTGTAGATTTTCCAGGTTGTGTGGCCGTGGTCTTGGCACTGTAGGACCTGACATTTCACCAGTAGCTGTGATTGGCATCCAGGTCCTACAATGCCAAGACCATGGCCACGCAACCTGGAAAATCTACAGCAACTAATAAACAAACAAAAACTCAAAAATCACCCCCTCCATTGATGTATATGGGAGGGACTGACAGATGCAAAAGCTGGAAAATCTGGTTTTTGCCACCCATATTGAAGCCCACGTGTGTTTGCTGTGATATTTCCCAAAATATTGCAGCAAAGCATGGTTGGGAAAACCTGCAGAAAATGCTAGAAAAACCTGGGTGATACATGGAAGAACCACAATAAGGAGTAGAGAAAAAGCCTACTTATAGTATAATGTTTAAGCTGGACCAGATAAAGTACATATAATCGACTATACTCACATATAAATTCCCATACACAAAGAACCATGACTGACCCCCACTGCAATTGAAATAGTCTGCCAAGTCATCATCTTACCACGCAGACAGGAAGCAGCTGAAAGAGTGAGGGAAATCTGCCTTATTCAGATGCTGCTGATTCTACTGGAGTTTTTATATGTTTGGTAATGGAGAGCAGGTTCTTCATTCAAACAGGTCTCCTGACCTGCAGAGTATGTTTTAAGAAGGTAAAACAGTTGGGGTGGGGGGCAATGGTATTGCCCTACTGGTGTATCAATCATCATTGACTTTACCTTTTTGACATCTAAGGCGGGCATCTCATCCTCACTGTATTAATATTTATTTTAACAATATTTCAGAAGCCTCTTCCCTGGCTCCACAAGGAACATTTAATTGTCTTATAGGGGAAATGTTTCTGTCATCAGCTCATGTTTTTATCATAAAAGATATCTAATTATCTTGCATGCATAATTTATAGGCAAACATATTATAAACAAATAGATTTCTATGAAGGCATTCAACTAATAGTTGGAGCTAACTTTCACATACTGAGCATAAAGTAATGTCTTTAAAGCACAAATCTTTTCACTAAGATGATACATGGTTAGAAACTGATAAATTATAGCCTTTTTTCTTCTAATAATTGCTACATTAATTACGGATGACAGCTAAAGTTTTAAGTAACAGTATACATCATATTCCTAGGTACACTGATATCATCCTTACATGATTTGACTAATTTTCCAAATGCACAAAATGACTTTCCTCTTTTCTAAACAGCAATCAAACACATTACATACATCTAGAACATAATACTTTTCCATTTAGCTGTCAAAACAGTCTTCCAAATGTACAGAGACTTATTTTTTCCCTGTTTTTAGCCCTGAAGAATAAAAATGTGATTGTCTTGAAAACAGAATAGTGATTAAAGGGAGCAAATGGCAATACTGAAAGATTGGCACCACAAATGGAATGGCAGAACTGTGAATTGGTGGATGGATTTTCTTTGGAAAGCAGCCATTTGGAGCCCAAATGCTGGAACTGGAAACAAAATTACTCCTGCAGGTTTTAGATATGCTATTTCTAAAAGTCATTTTACATGACAACCCCCCCACACAACATTTCTCCATCAGTGCTTCATGAGAATCAACAAACCCTCTTAGAAAAGATTAATATTAGTCAACCCACACCCTGATTCTTCTTGCAGGGTCCTCTTTTCTTGCATTCCTATAAGTTTAAACAAGGGCAAGGTTCTGAAAGTGAAGCTAGCAAGTAAAAGGAAGGTACTAGGCTGATGTAAACTGACTTGAGGGAATTCATTCATCTCCTCTGCTTATACTATATACCCTTGAAATGAAATTTGTGGACTGATCTGACAACTTGGAAGAGATGGGCAAAACCTTTTGGGGAAGTTTCAGAGAGACTTCCTCTTACTTGTTATGGATATTGTTAAAATAATATTACTCTGCTGAGCTCTAAAATAACCACATGGAAATTTCCCCCTATGCTAAACAAGTTGGAATAAAAAACTCTTATTGCTCTATAATAAAGTAAAGCATATCTTAGAATCTGAAACCATGCAAAGTCCAAATACATGCCCACTGACTGACAACTGAAATTAGGAATGATTTGTTTTAAAGCCAACATTATTCTCATTCTCATGTGACTGCATTTCCCCTCCTAGTTAGGCGGTCTAATTAATGTTTTTTAAAACATTAAATTCACTCTGAGTGGACAATTAATCATTATTTGCCCTTGGGAGGCAGTTTTATTCTCAAAGTGGAAAAGAGAGATACTGAATGATTAGAAAATGCATTTTGGACCTCAGTCTATCATAATGCTTAATTTCTGACTACATTTTCAGTCTGAGCATTAAAAATAAATAAATAATGTAATCCTATGCTTTTTGTGTGTCCTTGCAACTTGTTGAGCTGTTATCTACCTTGAATCTGAAGGGGGGCGGGGTGTTGGAGTGTATAAATATTTCCAATAAACTGTCCGGGGCCTTACTGAGGCTACAGGTCTGCTCTTACCACAGTAACATGGCAGATGAGTGGGTAGGTGGGTGGGGCAGCAACACCTTGGCAAAGAAGGGTGATAGGTATGGATCTTGTGGAGGTGAGGCAGGTTGTAGGCTTGGTAGCTGGGATGGGCCTCCCCAATAAAATAGGAGTGAGTGGCAGGCTGGTGGGACCAGGCAAGCTGGAAACCTCAGTGGCCTTTCACCCAACAGTGGTGAAACAGAGCAAGGCAAAGGACAGTGTCGGAATAGACTTGGCTACCAGGGGGAGCTGGCTAGCCTCAAGCCTTTTCCTGCAGAGGGAGACAACACATAGGATTAACTGGACTTGCAGGGACTCTGAGGAGTTATTGAAGCTCCTCCAGCTAAGAGCTGAGATGGACACAGACAGGGCTGCTCATCTCTTCCCACAACTAGCACAAAAAAGGGAAGGAGAGCAAAGGCAGAGCCCTAACAGGAGCAGGTGGACCAGAATGAGAATTCAAACCCCTCTCATGCCAGTCTGAAGCCTCTGCAGGGGTGAAGGGTGGCATTAACATGTCCTCTAGTGGTCCCAGTGCCAATAAAGTAGAAAGGCAGCTTGTGCACCACACAACTGATCAGTCATGGATGACCATCACTCTACACAACCAGTATCAGCCCACTGCCTCACAAAAATAAATAAATGGCTATTGGTGCAGTTTGAATTGGATGGATACTGATACTAACTTGTGCTTAAACACAGATGAAGAGATGATGACTGTAACTGCTCTGTCTCAGTTTGACAACATCACTTCACCCTGGTGGTGCGAGGGCAGTCTGTTGTGGCTCCTCACCACCCCAGGACTATACTGTACACACCCAGACTCTGTTGTGATTCTGATACCTTACATAACAGCTTTTTGTGATGGCATGCTTCCATCACTGAAGGGGGAAAGGTTTCACTACAGTAAACGATGTTTTTTCCTACCACAAAGAGAATCTTCCAATAAATAAATAAATAAATAAATAAATAAATAAATAAATAAATAATATAAATAATTATGTAAAGCACCAAAGTCACACTGTTCACAATGCAGTCAAAATTCATTAATAGACAATTATTGGTTTTATTCAGGTATAAGTATTAGACACCATTGTAACTCACCTTTTTAGAAAAAAGGCAGGATAAAAATATATTAAACAGACTTAAACAAGCAAACAAACAAATAAAAAAGTATCTTAAATTAATCATAGGCTTCCTACCTTCACAAGCTATGTTTGGATCATATTACTTAAGTAATTTGTTCACCAATGTAAGGCAGATGTTTGTAGGAGAGGTTCTTTGGGATCTGTGAAGTCTAGTCACCACAACAGGTTTGGATCGAGCATGTGGCACCACCATTTCTAGAAAGCACCAGTTGTCACTGCTGTCAAATCTGACAGATCCCTAAAAAGTGTGGCCATTCCCACAGTATAACAACAAGGAAGTGACTGTGGAAAATATCCCAGTCACAGTGTTCCATCTTTATGTTGTAGCTAATAGCCACTGATGCTGCTCTATAAGTTTATCCAGTCCCCTCTTAAAGCTTCCTGCAGCAGTGAATTCCATGTGTGAATTACTCTTCAGGTGAAGAATTACTTCCTTTGATCTATTCTAAGCCTACAGCTCATTAGTTTCATTGCATTTGCACAAGTTCTTGTACTGTGAGAAAGGGAAAGAATACTTCTTTCTCTCCCTTCTCTATCCCATGCATAATGTCTCCCACTGTGAAAACTGCCCATTTATATTTATAGTGTTATGGTGTTTGTGATAACAATTATGAGAATAATGACAAATGGCATGTAGTGCAATTTCTGATTGCATGTTATATTCTTGATTCTGTATCAGAGTATAGTTATGAGTATGAAACAGAAATCATCCCAAATATATGAGAATGGATACATAAGATCCCTACTGAAACCTCACATACCTAGTCACTTGGAACAAAGTTTGAATCCAGTGGCAACTTTAAAACCAACAAAGTTTTATTCAAGGTATAAGCTTTTGTGTGCATGTACACTTCCTCAGATACACTGAAATGGAAGTTAACAGTTTATATATATATAGGCAGACGGTGAACAGCAAATTAGTATATAGGATAATAAAGATGTTTGAACAGATAATAAAGATGTTTGAACAGATAATAAAGATGTTTGAACAGATAATAAAGATGTTTGAACAGATAAAAAGACCAAACAGGATAATAATAAGCTAAGTTTATCTGGTCACCATTTGTTTGGGTTTAAGTATGGGGGAAAACACAGTGGAGCAAATAAATATGTCAAAATAGGAGACTAATGTGTAAACATATCCTTCTTAATTGTGGGATACTAAGAGTAAATAACTGAGATCCTATTGTTATGCTCTATTCATCTCCTCTCAAGCATAGAGGAAACTAACAGCATTCTTTTTTTGAGGTGGAGTGAATGGTTGTGCAATGTTATGTCTCCTCTGTCATCAGATCAAATAATACATTCCAATATTCATTGCATTACATTACAATCACTATTCCAATCTACTATTCCAAATAAAAAACAACAACAAACACCAGACTAAAATAAAGAGGATGTATAGCCCTTTTTGATGAGAATACATATGTAAGGACTGAATGAGTTTATACTATATAGTGAGATAAGAAACCAATATCCCTGTTAAGTTCTGGGGGGATTGTTCCAAATGTTGTAATAACTTGTAATTCAGCAATTTCCCTTTCCAGTCTGTTCCTAAAGTTCCTTTGCAATAAAAAAGCAATTTTGAGGTCATCCATTGAATGTCCTGGAAAGTTGAAGAGTGCTCCTACAGGTTTCTCCTGTGATTCTTGATGTCAGATTTGTGTCCATTTATCTTTTGGCATACGGTTTGACCTGCTTTCCCTATGTAGAAAAACGAAGGGCATTGTTTAATACCATATACAGTGTTAGAAGATGAGCATGTGAATAAGATTGAGATGGTATAGTTGATGTTGTTAGGTCCGGTGATTGTGTTGTCTGGGTGTATGTGGCAGCAAAGTTGGCATCTGGGTTTATTGCAAGCTCTGGTACCAGTGTCCATGTTCAAATTAGACATTGCATTATTGTGGGTGAGGAGTTGTTTGAGATTGGGGACCTGTCTGTGCACAAGTACTTGTGTAAGAGAATTGTCATTAACCAGTAGAGGTTGTAAGTCACTGATGATGCATTGAATGGTTGTCAGCTGAGAGCTGTATGTGACCACTAGTGGTGTTCTGTTATTGTCTCTTTGGTGCCTGTCTTGCAACAGGTTTTTTCTGGGTACCATTCTAACTTTGTTATCTGTTTCTGGACTTTATCAGGTGAATACTTTAGTTCCAAAAAGGTTTGTTGTAGATCCCTTAAATGAGAATATCTCTCTGTAGGATTGGAGCAGATGCAGTTGTAGTATAGAGCCTGGCTGTACACAATGGATCATTTTGTATGTTTAGGATGGTAGCTAGAGGCATGTAGGTATGTTTGTCAGTCATTAGGTTTCTGGTATAAGGTGGTGTCTATGCGTCCATTGTATACTTTTGTCCAGAAAATATATTTTTTTACATAGATTGGTTGATTGTCAGGTTGACAGGGGGTAAAAGTCATTGAATGACTGGTGGAATATGTCCAGGGTTTCTTTACCATGTGTCCAGACAATAAAAATGTCATCAGTGTAACACAGGTATAACGGAGGTATGAGTGGGTGGGAGTTTAGGAAGCATTGCTCCAAGTCAGCCAAGTCACTTGGACTTAGCTTTCTCTTGAAATGAAAATCAAAGACTTTTATTTGCAGAATGTACCATATTCGGTTTTGCCAGTTCATACTCATAGCAATCCATCATATTGGAAACTGTTGCACTCGAGTGGAAACAGTTTTTTCATGCAATTTTCTGCTTTAATGAAGAAGCTCACATTACAAGCTGGCTCATAGATTTTCAAGCTTCATGGTAATACTATGAGATTTATTAAAGATGATGTGGAGCTTCCCATGCTTTTTTCCCCCTGTCTCATTTTAAATAGAAACAGTTTTCTGACAAACCTGTAATTGGATAGTCTGCACTCTGGCTAAATTTCACTTCAGCTGACTGGTTTAATAGCCCTTATTGTAACCAAAAAAAAAAAAAAAAAGCTACCAAGTAAGGTCAAAAGGATGAGTGAGCAACACTTGTGTGGTTACAGTGAAACAGGTCATGTAGCAATAAGTCTTACTTCTGCTTAATAACCACTGAATGCTATTTTTCATTGTAAATGTTTGGTTCGCTTGGTGTTGTGCCCTTTTTATATAAAATCAATGGAACCTAATTCAGCTGTGTGATTTCCACCTGAAATATTGCAGTGAATCATGGTAGAGTGACTTGATCAGCGTTTTACACATTCAGGGTTCATAGACATGTGAAACCATTTTAGCCCAGTAATAAAATTGTCCATAACCCATTGGGCAAGAAAGCAGTATAGATATCATAACATACTGTCTTTTGATAAAGACAAATCAACGTTGGCCGAAAAGACAAAGGTAGCCTATCTTCTTCAAAAATGTAGGCATTAAAGATCTTGAAGAAGCTGATGAGAGGGGTTTGAAAGCAGCAAACCATTGTGGTCCAGTGTCAGGTAAACCTGTCATATCAATGGTATGTGGGAGGAGTGCTGCTGCCTCTTTCCTTTCCTCTGAAGTTTTCACACGTCTTATCAGGTCCCTGACCTTGCTCCAGCTGCAGGAGCCTTGCTGGGAATTGTAACAGTTCCTAGAATGTTTTGTTTCTTAGCTCACTTAGCTAGCTTAGCTTCCCGCACACACGAACTGTATCAATTGGCTTCTGCTGAAGGGGGGGTTGTTTGAATGTAGTATAACCTAGTAGGCGCTGCTGTATCTAGTCATTACTGACACAGAGAATGTACACTTGTCTTTAGTACTGTTTCATCATTAAACACTATCTTCTGAAGAAGCCCTGTGCTGTGTGACTAACTGACTGAAGAACCTGACAAAGTGTCAGTAATCTCTACTTTCCTCCCTTTGAACCACATCTCTCATTAACCGAGATGAGTGAGAAAGAGGAGGATGTTACCATGGTACTTACCACGAGGGAATTGGTACCTACCACTACAGTACCGACCATCAGCCCTCTGGATGAGGAACTGGGCAAAAAGTACTTTGACCCATTTGGTGGGGCATACGCCAGTGTGACTACCCAACTGAAAAGGCAAGACTGGGAAAGGTTCCAGATGGACACTGTTGAGACTTGGTCCATTACCCTTGGGCCCCATCAGGAAAGTCAATATGATCGGGCTGTCTACCGTTTGAGCACGGTGCCCAAGCTGGAGGCTGGGATGCAAAAACCAGCCGAATCTGAGGACTACGTTGACACCCATTTGGGATTGTTGGAGCATGGTCAAGACCAACTTTTCTGGATGGTAGAGGAGTCATTCTGAAAGCTGCTGGAATTGATAACAGAGGTGGTGCATCGGGAACTTGATCAATGGCTACCTGCCCCCCAGGCACCGCCGGTGCAAGCACCACCTGCCCAGGGAATTCCAGGTCAGCAACTGCTGATCCAGCAGCTGGTGCTCCCCCCCTTAAATCCGAGGAGGGTACTGGGAAGGGAACTCCCCCCCCAGCTGAATTGCTGGAGGCGACATTTGCTGGGGTGCCCGAGAACTTGACTTACTTCTTGGTGAGGGTGGAAAAGTTTGTTGGGAATGGGGGCCACGTGTTTCCAAATGAAGAATGCATCGTGGACTATATAGCATCCTGCTTGCAGGAAGGAGCGGCTGATTGGTATGTAAGCCTACACCATGAAGACGGCTGGGAGCCCTGAGAGATCGATGTGTTCATGTGGGCCCTCCAGGCACGTTATGAGGACACAAATGCAAGTGAAACTGCTCAAGCTTTCCTGCGCACCATTTGCCAAGGGAAGAGATCAGTCTGTGAGTATATGGAAGAGTTCCATCACCATGAAGCCAAGATCTGGGAATGGCCGGATGGGGTATTAGTGCACCACTACCACTTGAGACTCAACACGGAGCTAAGGGGGACGATTCTCCACAGCGTGAAGCCAGTGTCCCTGCTCACCTGGATGAGAGAGGTGGCTGATGCTGAGAGCCGCCTCCGCACTATTCGCATCGATGACACAGCCACCTTGGGGAAGAGTACTGTGGTGCCAGTGAAACCCAAAATGCCTGCAAAACCTAAGGAAGGTATGCACGAACTCTACATGAAACAGGGTCTGTGCCTGAAATGTGGGGAAGCTGGCCACTTCACCGCCGCGTGTCCAGAGTCAGGATTGGTGACACCCCTGAAGAAGAGCAGAGAAAAGAAGCGGACTGATACACCAGCAAAGAAACTGCCCACCTGACCGAAACCCCCCCGCGCTCTGCAAGCTAGCCTGCAAGAGAAGGAGATGGACTCATCTTGCAAAGACGACTTCCAGCCAGCGGGAAACAGACAGGACCTGCTGTAAACAGTGCTGACCAGCAGGTCCCATGTCCTGAGGTGCAGAAAATGGTGAGCAGTTTCCCCCCCTCTTTTTTGTGACTGTGACTATCATTAACCCAGTGTTAAACACCCATATACGGGTGCGGAGTCTAATTGTCTTGGGGTGTGGGAGGCACCTGATCCATCTATCCTTAATTATCAGACTGGGGGCTGAGGTAGTTAAACTCCCTGACCCCTTGGTGTTCACCCAGATGGATGGCTCCACCATGAAAGACCCCTGCAAATACAAGACTGTGTCATTGTGGATAGGTGTGGGGCAACACTGGGAACACTGTCCTTTTGTCATTACCCCAGCGGCCCATTTCCCATTGGTGCTCGGCAGCCCGTGGCTCCATGACCATGATCCTTACATCTTGTAAGGGGGTCTTGTGGGATGAGGGGATCGTCTGTTTCATTTCGCCCAAGTGCTTAATGCATAGCTGGGACAGGGAGTGGGGTGAACCTCCCAGGGAGCCACCCATGCACGCCTGCCTGGCCAGTTCAGAACTCCAATTGATTCCCCCCGAGTACCAAGACTTAGCTGAGGTGTTCGGGGAGGAGGAGGAGGATGAATTACCCCCCCACAGAAACTGTGACTGCTCCATCGAACTGTTACCTAACCAGAAATTGCCTAAGGGCAAGTTATACTCCATGAGCCCCACAGAGAAAGTGGAGGAGGTTTATTGACAAAAACTTGGCAAGGGGGTTTATTCGACCTGCCTCCTCACCTTTCACAGCACTGGTATTGTTCCAAAAAAAGAAGGATGGGGGTTTGAGACTATGTACTGATTACAGGGGTTTAAACACTGTCTCATCCACCAACGTTTACCCTCTCCCCTTGATTAAAGACCTCTTAGTAGCGATCTCACAGGGGAAAATCTTTTCAAAACTTGATCTGCGTGATGCCTATTTCTGGGTGTGGATTAAGGAGCAGGATGAATACAAAACAGCATTCAATACCCCCCTGGGGCAGTTCAAGAACCATGTGATGCCCTTCGGCCTTCCTGGGGTACACGTGTCTTTAGTACTTTTTCATCATTAAACTGTCTTCTGAAGAAGCCTTGTGTTGTGTGACTGACTGACTTAAGAACCTGACATCCAGCAGGTAAAAACTCATTGTTGCAGGCATGAATTTCTGGTATTGCTATTGATTTCATGATGAATGAACACTCCACAACCTTAGCAAATATTCCACAATAACATAAGAAACTGCAAGCTATGCTCTAAGCTCTTTCATAGTCTTTGGTGTAGATTAGAACAATTCTGGTTTATAGCTTCCATGAAATATGGGAAACAAAGTGCTAAGGAAGGGATAGAACAGTACCTGGGTGTGCACTCTCTCTCACGGGTGTGATATGGGGAATGACTACATAGGGCCACCTCACTTCTCACAGTACAGTCTTTACCTACTGTGAGCCTGCCCTCCCTTTGAGAAAGACAATGTTGGATTAATTGGCTCCTTTTTGAACAGGAATTATTTGGGGCTTCAAATTGGCATGAATGGGAGCCTTTTAATTGAGAATGGTAGCATTAAATAGATCTAATCTGTAGGTTGCTGTAACATATAGTTAGGGGAAATTGGTGAGCACCCTAAGAAATTGGAATATTAAGGAAGATTACCCAGTTCAGCTGTTTATTGCTTATTATGGCTAAAGAGAATTTCCCTGGTACTGGGCAGCTTCAAATGAATAGTTGTATGGGGATGAGGCTTGGCACTTGGCTTGGAGGTGAGTTGCCCTTGTGAGTTGAATTCTGATCCAGAATGGCATGGCCTAATATGCAAACACCCTTAGGTCATAACCCATGCAAGACAGGAAAGACTACACTTAAGTAACTTCTGCAGATCACATAATGTGCTAATGAAAGAGAAGAGGAAGAGAAGAAGAGATTGAATTTATACCCCACCTTTCACTCAGTCTCAGAACAGCTTACAAACTCTTTTCCCTTCCCCTCCCCACAAAAAATACCCTGTGAGGTAGGTGGGGCTGAGAGAGCTCTGACAGAAACTGCTCTTTCAATAACAGCTCTGACAGAACTATGGCTTGCCCAAGGTCACCTAGCAGCTGTAAGTGCTCGGTTCTCCCAGGTTAGGGTCCACACACTTAACCACTACACCAAACTGGCTCTCTAGTTCATTATTTAATTATTTAAAAACATCAAAACATTATTTAAAAACATCAAATCAATACATGAACACAGCCTTCTCTGCAACTCTACTTGTGTACATTTATCTTTCCTGCTAGCTGGCCTTTCCAGTTTTATCAGCTATATTCTTCTGCTCATTCCTGTAGACCAGTCTCTGCTGCTCTGGCCTGCTGCATTGCCATGTCATTGTTGTCCTAGAATTCAACTTCTTTTTACCTTTTCTTCCCTGGACAATTCTGCTTGTCCTAACAGTATAATATTGTTCAGCCAAACAGCTTCTTCTCCTCTGTGAATTGGGGCACCTCAGTTAATGAATAAGCTTCATTACCACTACAAAACCTGAGCACATTCATCCTAAAACTAGAAGGGATGGATAAGAATGTAACAGATAATATAGAAAGATGATGCTAGGAAGTATGTAGGACTCTGAATTTAACTTCTAAATCAACTAATAACATTTTATATACTTGTTTGGGGTAGTATTTTACAGCATGTGTATATTGCAAAATTAACCACTTGAAATCATCACTTGTCATTTTATGTATGTGTCACATTTTCCTCCTAGAACTGACATATAGGTGGGAAAACTGTTGTGAGAAGTGACCATTAGTATAAGAACTGATATGGCCTATCTTGTTAAATATGGCAGAGACTGTGAGTTTGAAATTCAGAGCTGTGCTTAAGAAAGGTTTTCTTATTTTTTTTAAAAAAATAGCTTGCTTATCTGACCCCTACTCCAGCCAAGCCATGGAATATATATCTGATTTGAGATATTTACAGCATTGTTTGTTGTTGTTACCTGCTTGATTGTAAACTGGCTTGTATACCCTTTTGGAAGAAAAGCACCTTATAGATACTAATGCAAATACACAAATAATGTTCTAATCACTGTGCTGCTTTTTGAAATATAGCTTGGACTGCACAGTGAAACCATTGAATGACCACACCATCAGTTAGCATGTACTTTCTAACCTGATTCTATTTCCTAGAAAAGACTGGATTAGTTTGCCCTGAGAATTGCTAGCAAGCATAGTAAATTCACCATGTCCAAAAGCTATTGTAGATTGGTCAATATGGCTCATTTCAGCTTTTAAAAAACTACAGTAAGATGTATTTACCAGTCTAGAGCAGTCTGTAATGTATGAGCTTTATAATTATTCTAATTTTCAAGAGGTATATGATGGACATTTGCTGCCTTAGCAAATGGAGATATATAATTGGAATACTTTGGAAAGCAACACAGATTTAGCAAAACTAGTGTAAGTAGTGATTTAGAATAATGAAGAACAGTGACATCTTGTCAACATTCACTGCTAGAATTATGGATAGCACAAAATAAGATAATGCCCATATCGTCACAAGAGTTTGTCTTGAGTACAAGATCAGCTGAACTGGAACATATTTATTTATGCTATTTGAAGGAATATGGGTAATTGCTTTCTTATCACATTACAAGTATTTGTGGTATAACTTGGCATCAAAATTAAAATCTTGGACTAATTGTTGTCGAAGTGTTTATTATCACTATCAAGAAGTAAGATGGCTACAGGGTTCTTATAATTATCCCTTTAGATTTGGTTGAATAAATTGAACCTCTTTAAAGCTTTGTTTCAGCTGCTCTCAGGAATAGTAAAAAATGAGGCACAACATGGATATCAGAAGGGTTTTCAACTACACAAACTTTCTAGCAATTCATTTGTGATATTTTCAACATGAAAATCACCTGGAGTGACTTGACTTACTCATTTTCTATATAATAATTTTCATTTCAAATTGAAAAACATCAAATTAATAAATACAATTAATTAGTGGTTAGAACCAGTGAACAAAGAAATTGTTAGGTACTACCAGGGGCCATTTTCTGCTGGAGTGCCCCAGAGCAGCGCTCCGGCAGTAAGGAGCCCAGGCCCCACCCCCCACCTTTCCTGGCTTGCCTGTGGAGAGGGAATCTCCATTTAAATGTCTGGGTTCCCAACCCAATCTTCTCCAGGTGCCCCACAGCTATGGTGCACCTGGAAAAGATCAGGCAGGGAAGCCAGGCATGTCTGCCTCCCTGCCCTCCCCTTCTCCAGCCAACCCACTTCAGTGGGTTGGATGGAGAGGGGAAGGGAAGACTGACAGACATGCCACATGGGGAAGGGAAAGAAAGCCATTCTACACATGCCTGGCTTCCCTGCCTGATGTCCTCTAGGTGCTCCGCAGGCACAGGACACCTGAAGAACATCAGACAGGGAACCCAGGCATGTCTGCCTCCCTGCCCGGCCCTCCTATTCTCCAGCCTGACCACCGCCCATTTGTGAACATTTTACAAATATTTCACATATAATAAATATGAAAGTAATATAGGGAAGCAAGGATAACCAAAGCATTTGATGATGTCATCTAGATATATCCTACTAATTATTCCTCTTCAGAGTTTATCAGGGTCTTTTGAATAACATGATTAACTATTAGCTGGGTTTGATGTAAGCTAATCTTTATGTTTCATAGGCATATGGCAAGGAAAAGGGATTATATGAATAAACATAATTGGCTAGGATTGTGCTGGACTATCAGGAACAGACCTTTAAGACGGAAGAAACCTTCCCTGCTCTGGATAGCCCAGGCAAGCCCGATCTCATGAGATCTTGGAAGCTAAGCTCGGTTGACTCTGGCAAGTACTTGGATGGAATACCAGCAATCAGGAGGCAGGGGCAGGCCTTATTCAGCCACCTCTCTGAATATCCACCAGGCCCCCAGTAGGGATCAGTCATCAGGATCTTACAGCTATTCCATACATAATGCCATATGATAATTAATTAATTGTGCTTTCCTTCCTAAAAGGGACCCAAAGTAGCTTCTCACATCATTCTCCCCTCTTCTACTTTATCCTCATAACAACCTGGTAGGGTAGGGTAGACTGAGAGATTCTGATGGGACCAAGGTCCCCTGGTGAGCCTTCATGGTATTTGATTCTACCAGCTTTTCCTCTTGATCTTGCACAATTTATCTCCACAATGCAGCCTTCATCCTGTAAGACTTTATCCCATGTGGGTTCCATGGTCCCAAGTATAGTGTTTTCATTGGTTAAAAAGGCCATCTTTCTTTTACTTGGAGGTAAGCTGGTAGGATCCAACCCATTATAGCAATGCACTGTTTATTTTCACCTTACAGATGTGTATATCTATGTCTCTGTGCATACATACAAATATACTGCAGTTGGCTTTCTGCAACTTCTGAAGGAGTTGGAAACTTCTGGAAAGGTTCATGATTTATTATTTCCTTGGAAGACTCTGATGTATAAGAGAGATTACCCTAAAGGTATTTTTAATGAGCCACTTGGAAACAAAATTAGAACAAAATTCATTTAATAACAAAGGCAAATTGTCTTGGTAATTTACATCTGTGTTCTATGGACTCAACCTGGCATCACTAAAAAATTTATGCAGCCTTCATGTTTCCTTTTGGCAACAGATAAACTAGTTTAGGCTGATCTCTAAAGAACTCTTCTCAACAGCCATGTGTAATTGCTTATCCTCCCACCCACCATCCTCCTACAAAATTACTGCTTCCTAACTTCCAGTAAAATGCTTCAGGGAAACACAATCCAAAAATAAATAAATTAGTGTTTAGCAAAAGCAGCTCTGGCGCATCTTTCCTTGTTCCAGTGGTAGAATCGAGCTGACTTTCAAGGAGAATGTTTGAATTTTTAATACAAATGCAAATGCCCAAATTAGTCCAGCTGGAGTAAAACATGTTTATTAGTCTTTAGATACTACTGCATTTCACCATATGCAGTAGGCAGCAGCCAATTAAGCAAACCTCTCAGTGTGGACAGCAATGGGCCTCTGTAATGTGCATTCTGAAGACATAGGATACATGTTCCAGAAATATTATTATATTGCCTTCATCCTACAACCCTTTTATGATCAAAGTTCCCATCAGAGTGATTTCCCTAAATGGTACAGAAGCAGAACATTTTGTCAAGAAATGGTCGCTATTAAAAAGCAACAAATGTCATTTTAACTTTTCATCTGCGTAAGGGAGCCTGTCTACCAATTTCACAAGTAGTTGTCTCTAAATAAACCTGATTACCTCACACCTGTAAGGGGAAAGACAGATTCTGGATTTTATTCCATACAGATCAATTACAATAGGGGCACAATCTGCAAAAGTCTGTGCTACATTGTTATTCATTCATGGGTAGATTCCTCTGAAACTGATGCTACAGGTTAATAGCTCCCCAGTCCTGGAACTATCAGAACAATCCTGTAGCCATAGAAATACTGAAACAATAGATGAAAAGTTTGAAAGGCAATAGTGTTGTGTATGCAGTCAACATCGTGCCATCAACGAAGGGCCAGAGCTTGAGTACCTGAGAACAATGGGACTGAGGTTCCTGGCTCCCGCGTAGGGGGACCAATGGGAACGGCGGCGGGAATTCAAACCCGCCAATGGTACCAGGGGGCGGCCCCTCCCCAATGTATATAGTTGGCCTCCGGGCCGGTTATCAGTGTCTCGTGTTGTATAATAGCGAACCATGCTGATCACTACATCGCTGTCTGTGGTTTCTTTATGCGTCTAACCCACTATACAACAATGGCGACGAGGATGGGATCCTGTTGAGCGCGCCAGCCGGGCTGTCGGACAACGCTACCGAAGACTCGCTCCACCGCTCCACGGGCATCCTCCATGAGCGCCTCCGAGGGTGAATCCAGAGCCGTGTCGCTGCCGCCGACTAGCACAATGGCCATCGCTCCAGGATCCGGGCTGATACCGCCGTTCGACACTTCCCAGCCCCAACGATGGGGAGCCTGGGTCACGGGTTTGCGGCAAGCCTTCGTGTTCTATCAGATCACGGACGAAGATCGAAAGAGAGGACTGCTGCTCTGCTCTTGCGGCCCCGTGATCGTGGATCTGGCCCAATACCTTCTCTCTCCCAAGAAGGTGGAGGAGTGCACGGTCGACGAGATTGTGAAGGCCGTGCAGAACTACTACTCCCCAAAGCCGTCGGAGATGACCTGCCACGTGGTTTTCCAGCATAGGAACCAGCAGGGCAAAGAAACCGCCGCGGAGTTCCTCGGAGAGCTCCGCCGCCTGGCGGCCAACTGCGCCTTCGGAGAGCACTTGGAGATGGCTCTCCGCGACCGTTTCGTCGCCGGCCTCAGGGAGGAGAAACTCCGGCGCCGAATAATGGAGGGCGAGAAGGTGACCATCACCTCAGCGTTAGCCACCGCCACTGCATGGGAGAGGTCACACCCGACCACCACCACCGCGACGCATCGTGTGGCCTCCCCCGGGAACAGCGACATCGACGACCCCGAGGTACACCGCACACTAGCCCAGCATCGCCCGCCAGCACCGTCCGCTAGCTCCGCACGCAAGCAACCCGGCTCGGCGGCGCAGGAGTGTGCCAGCTGCGGAGGGCAGCATGAGAGGAGATCGTGCCGGTTCCGGGACGCCACATGTCGAGACTGCGGCCGCACGGGCCACATCGCAAGGGTTTGCCGGTCCAAGCCATCACGCGCAGCACAAAAACCGCAACCGCCCCGCCGCAGGTCTGAGGCGCACTTCGAGGACTGCGCGGCCCCGGAGGCAGACCTATACCAACTGACCAACGCCCCGGCCGCCCGAACACAGGTACTGAAACTCCCCAGTCAGGCCTCTACCCCAAAAATATATGTCCGGATCAAAGTAGAGGGGCCCCCTTACAAATGGAACTCGACTCGGGCTCCGCCTGTTCCATCATTTCGGAGGCCACATTAAGACAGATTTGCCCAAAGGGGGCCCCCGCTTGCGGCCATCACCCGTGACGCTCATGGACTTTCAGAGAAACCAAGTGCCAGTGAAGGGGGTCGGGAGTTTCAGGGTGCAGTACCGGGGCTTCAAGGGTTATTTGGACTTGCTCGTAGTCGAGGGCGACCTAGTTAGCCTCCTGGGGAGGGCCTGGTTTGGACCCCTAGGAATCGCGATCGAGGGGGTCCAGCATTGCGCAACCCGCGACTTCCAGGAAGTGTGCCGCGAGTTCCCATCCGTTTTCGACGGGTCCCTGGGCCGATATACGGGCCCCCCGGTTTCGCTACAACTCAACCCCACAGTGGCCCCTATCCGCATGCGTGCCAGGTCCGTTCCGTTTGCCTTAAAACCCAAAATAGACGCGGAACTGGACCGACTGGTGGCGCAAGGGGTTTTGGAGCCGGTCTCTCACGCAGTGTGGGAAACCCCGATCGTGACTCCCATTAAACCTAACGGGGATGTCCGCATCTGCGCGGATTATAAATGCACGATAAATCGGGCATTGCAGGACCATGCCTACCCGGTCCCGGTGGTGAGCCATGTTCTGGCCACCTTGGCAGGGGCCAAGATCTTCGGCAAACTAGATCTGGCCCAAGCGTACCAGCAGCTGCCTGTCGATGGGCCGACAGCAGAGGCCCAAACAATTGTAACGCACCGGGGGGCCTTCAGGGTCAATCGCCTGCAATTCGGGGTGAGCGTGGCACCCGGAATTTTCCAGCAACTGATGGACTCTCTCCTCAAAGGGATCCCCGGCGTCACACCATTCTTCGATGATGTGATGATCGCCGCCGCCACGCCTGATGAGTTCGCCTCCCGCCTCCGCATGGTCCTCAGCCGTTTCCGGGACGCCGGCCTCAAGGTCAAGCGCGAGAAGTGCCAGCTCGGGGTATCATCCGTAGACTTCTTGGGCTTCACGGTGAACGCAGAGGGACTCCACCCGGCCCGGGACAAGGTGAAGGCCATCGTGGAAGCGCCGCCCCCGACCTCCAAAGCCGAGCTCCAGGCTTTTCTCGGACTCTTGAACTTTTACCACGCCTTTCTCCCCCACAAGGCGGCGGTAGCCGAGCCCCTCCACAGGTTGCTCGACAAAAAGGCACCCTGGGTCTGGGGCCCGCATCAGGCTGCAGCGTTCCGGGCCGTCAAGGCCCTGCTCATCTCAAACGCGGTCCTGGCACATTTCGACGAGACCCTGCCCGTGGTCTTGGCTTGCGATGCGTCCCCATATGGGGTGGGAGCCGTGCTGGCGCACCGTCTCCCGGACGGCCGGGAGGTCCCGGTCGCGTACTACTCGCGGACCCTGTCTGCGGCCGAGCGGAACTACGCCCAGATAGACCGCGAGGGACTGGCAGTTGTGGCCGGGGTGAAGAAGTTCCACGACTTCGTCTATGGCCGTCCCTTCACAGTCGTCACAGACCACCGGCCGCTGCTGGGCCTCTTCGCGGCGGACCGCCAGACGCCACAGGTACTCTCCCTCGGGTCTTGCGGTGGTCCATCTTCTTGGCGGGCTACAACTACACGCTCCAGCACCGGCCAGGCAAGGCAATGGGACATGCAGACGCGCTGAGCCGCCTCCCCTGCCAGACGAAGGGGTGGACCCGGCCCCAGCTCATCATGTCCTTCAGTTGGAGGGTCTTCCAGACGCCCCTCTCCAGGCCACGGACATCGCCCGCCGCTCAGCCCGTGACCCCATCATATCCCGGGTTCTCGGCTGGGTGGTGAGGGGTGGCCTACGGCCTCGGCGGGCCCTGAGTTCAGCGCATTTACAACACGGCGCGAGGAACTATCGGCACACAAGGGCTGCCTGCTGTGGGGGACCGGGTCGTAGTCCCCAGCGCACTCCAGCAACAGGTCCTGCAGGCTCTGCACGAGGCACACCCCGGCATCGTGCGGATGAAAGCCCTCGCCCGGAGCTACGTCTGGTGGCCAGGCATCGATGGGGAAATAGAGGCCTGGGTGAAGCGTTGCCAGATCTGTCAAGAGGTCCGGCCAAGCCCACCATGTGCACCCACCCAGGCATGGGAATCAACAAGGACCCCGTGGTCCCGGCTCCACATCGACTTCGCCGGGCCCTTCCACGGGTTAACATTCCTGGTCACCGTGGACGCGTACTCCAAGTGGCTGGAGGTGAGTCCAGTCTCCTCCACCTCCGCAAGCGCCACCATCCGAGCCCTCCGGAAGATATTTGCCACGCATGGCTTGCCGGACACCATCGTCTCCGACAACGGCCCGGCGTTCACATCCGAGGAATTCCAGCGGTTCCTGCGGGACAACTTGATCCGGCATATCAGGTCAGCACCCTTCCACCCTGCCACGAACGGCCAAGCGGAACGCATGGTCCGCACGGCTAAGGAAGCCTTAAGCCGCCTGACCGAGGGGGACTGGGAGTCACGCATAGCCCGGTTCTTGCTAGCGAACCGGACAACACCCAACCCGGTCAGTGGCCACTGCCCCGCGGAGCTTCTCATGGGCCGGCGACCCGCCATCCTCCTGGACCGCCTGCACCCCGACAGGGCTCCAACAGGACGGAACTGGGTCGAGGACCGGGAGGCACCACGGGGCTTCTTCCCAGAGGACCCGGTGTTCGCAAGGAACTACGGCCGAGGCCCGGAGTGGATAGCAGGAAAGGTAATCCGCCCCACCGGCCCTGTCTCCTATGAGGTGTCGACAAATGACGGGCAGGTCCTGCGGCGCCACGTGGACCAGCTGAGGCGGCGCCTACTTCCAACGGTAGGAGACCGGGGTAACCAACGGGAGGTGGAGCAGGCCCCACGAGAAGCTGAGGGAGAGCCCGAGGCGGAACGAGACTGCAGAGAGGCGGACCCCAGCGACGGCCAGCTCAGTATGCCCGAGGCCTCATCAGCCGAGGGCCAGACGGCGTACCCTTCCCCAGCGGAAGGAGGTGAGGGGGCAGGCCCCGCCACACCACCAAGACTTGGCTGCGGAGAAACCCCAACGCCTACACCACGACGGTCCACCAGGGAACGCAGAGCCCCCGCATACCTGAAGGACTATGTCACCTAGACAGGATCGGGACTATGGGGGAGGGGTGTTGTGTATGCAGTCAACATCGTGCCATCAACGAAGGGCCAGAGCTTGAGTACCTGAGAACAATGGGACTGAGGTTCCTGGCTCCCGCGTAGGGGGACCAATGGGAACGGCGGCGGGAATTCAAACCCGCCAATGGTACCAGGGGGCGGCCCCTCCCCAATGTATATAGTTGGCCTCCGGGCCGGTTATCAGTGTCTCGTGTTGTATAATAGCGAACCATGCTGATCACTACATCGCTGTCTGTGGTTTCTTTATGCGTCTAACCCACTATACAACAAATAGTAGGACATGTTGGACACCTTGGCATAGGATGCTACCAATCTCTGTAATATTGTAGCTGTTGTACAGCTACAGCTGCAGCTGTAAATCAGAATGGCTCAGTGTCTGATGTGTTTAGTCCCAAGTACATTCCATTTCAGTGTTTAATACTGTCTGTAATAACATTCAATCAAAGGGATTAAATTTGTACTCTGCATTATCTTAGCAACCTAATTAAAGAAAATACATATAGCAAATGTACTAGAAAGAACTGGTATCATTACTTCAGAATAATCAAGATGATTGCATAATAATGCATCAACAATATGTTTATTGCTGTATTGGTGTATATTTTCTGATCTGAGTACTATGTTTTGCCGTCATAGTAATTCACCATTTCACACATTCATTTTTAAAAGGTGTGTTTGTATGATAGGAGAACTATCTATGGTTTTGGAGAAGGCTGTTACCAGTGCTCTGATAACTTCCAGCTCTAAGTCTCTTCAATCAAATTGCCTGGTGATTCTGTAGAGGTCATGAACCACTGCCTTACTGCTGTGGTTAGTTGGCAAAAAAGGATGAATGAGTTGGAGCTGAATCTTGACAAGACAGAGTTAATGCTGAGGGAAGTCTGAGGTCTTGAAGGACATTATGCTCTCCAATTTTTATAGGAACCAGCTGATACTTTCTAACTTGGTTAAGAGCTTCCTTCCTCAATTTGTTGCTGATCTTACCCAATGCCAGGAAGTGTCAGTTTCAACAGCAAGCAAGTCCAGGCACACTTCACTCAGAAAGTTATGCCTTATTGAAATACCAGTCTGTTGCCCAGTAGTACAGATTCATTGTCAGGAATAACGGGTAGTGCATGGGAGGCTGTGTATAAACTCTGATGCTTCTACTAGCCAAGCAAATGAAATCCAAGTGTACGCGTGGGAAATCTCCCGGCGGGACATTACATCATGACTGGGAGACCACCACCCCCTGCAATAGGGCTGATATAGTCACACCAGCTGGGAACCCAAGCCCTCCCTTCTGTCAAGGTTACACTGATTGTGGTGTATAGCAGAGGAATGTCTCCCATGGTTGCTTCAGCAAAGCAAAGCTATGCGCATGCGAGTAAGTAAGGTATGAGGTTATACAGAAAACATGGCAGTTATCTGACAGGAAGGAACCTTCAGAAGGCTTTGCTCAGATGAGCTGTAATGGTGGTAGGGGTGTGCACCAAAAACCAAAACAAAACTATATTCCATATCTGGGATTCAGGGGGATTTTTTTTTTGTAATTGTGTTTGTGTAGGGCATTGATAGTTTGGGGTTCTTATCTGTGTGGGTTGTGGGGGGTTACAGTGCTTTGGCACCATTACTTCCAATAGGAAGACTATTGGAGGGTCTGGGGTAACTGTTTAAAAAGGTAATGACACCAAAGGTGCACAGAACATAGTCCTCCTTTGAATCTAAAGTTTCAAATGAATTAGACCAAGAGCTTGATTTTATAGACCCCTGAAGTAGTCCCTCTCAGAGCAGGTGCAGTTCCCTTCACTGATTCCTATTTGGGGAAAATGGAACCAGCCACCAGCATTTTAAAAAAGAAAACATTCATTTCATTTTCCTAATCTCATAGTGACTGTCTGACAGTTTTTTAACCTTTCCATTGAAAACTCTGCTTACCATCCTTTCACATTGTGGTTTGCTCTTTCTCCTCATGCCAGGTCTGCCAATGTTTCTATGCATTTAGAAACATACTGTTGTTTCCAAGTAATTATTTGTTTACACTGATTCCTTTCTAGTACAATACCCTTAGAAAGACAAGACAGAAAGAGAATCCAGAAGTACCTTGAAGTTAAAAACCTACTGCTTCAGAATAATGCAATTCCTTCCAGGAGAGCTGACTCTTTCAGCAGCTTTGTTGCTGACCAACAACACCTCAGTCCAGCTTGGATTGTGCTTCTGTCTACTGTACTTCAGCTATTACATTAGCTTCTTCAGGTACTTGTTCAGGACTTCCACAGTTCCATTGACTCAGCTGTTAAGAAGAAATAGAACTAGGTGTCATCCACATACTGTTGGCACTCTGTGGATGATTTCCACCAGTGGGTTCATGTAGATGCAAGAGAGCCATATATCTGTGTAAATATGGCCCCTTTTCCACTCTGGAGTACAGCCCACTCTAAAATAGTGTTAGCCAAAGGAAGCTATATTGCTTCTACTTCCTCTCACTCTAAGCATAAAGAATGCTTCACAGACCAGTTAAAAATGCCCTGAAATTTAAGAAGTGATCCTTACATCAGTAGTAGGGATCTTTGACTAAGTGGTGAGGCATCACTACCATTTTGGAAGGAATAATGAGATGTGTTTAGAGAAGAAACAGAAACAAATATATATAAAAAATTACAAATATCTGGCCTGGAGAACTAACACATATGTAGTGGTCAAAATATTATCAGACAATCAAGGCATGATGCTAGAAACCTACTAAAGAACCATTTGTTCCAGGCATGTAAGTATTACATTTGTTATGTACAGAGACAGCCATCAGAGAAGAAATAGAATTATAACTACTGATTACTTGAAGGTTGAACTGTGGGTACAAACAACTGAGATAGAAATCCAAATGTCAAGGGAGCAACTAATCCAAAGAAGAATAGCAGATCATCATCATAGATCAGGGCAGCTGATGAAACAAGGTCCGTCCTTGATAGATAGAGTTACACATCTGCCTCTTATTATATGGCAAGTAGCAGAATCTGAACAGAAAACATTATTTTACCAATGCTTGAAAAGGAAGAAGTAAGCATAAGTGTGGGCTCAGATGCATACCCTGTCATAAACTTGCCCTGGGTCTATACAGACTTTATATGTGTGTAGAGTAGGGATGTGCATTTGGTTTTGTGGAACCGAAGAAAAACCTGAATAATACCTATTCGGCATTATCTTGGCTGAATAAGGATTCCCCAAATCAATGCCGAATCTATTTGGCATTCATTCAGGGAATCCCTTCACTGGGGATGGGTGCAATGGGAAAGTATTTAAGCTTTAAATACCTCCCCTTCCTTCTGGGGCTCATGTCGCCTCTGTGGCATGACTCCCCAGCCAAGGGAAGGTATTTAAAGATATGGTGCAACTCCAGAGAAGGGGTTTAAACTTTAACCCCCTTCACTCTCGAGTTGTGCCACAGGGGCAGTACGATCTCTCCATTGTATCCTATGGCCCTTCTCTCTTTGCTTTCCCAACCAGTCCACTTTGGCAAGCCAGCTGAGGAGGGGGAGCAAGGGGGGGCATTTAAAGATACTTCCCCAATCAACCTGCAGTGGTGGACCAGTTGGGGAAGCTCAGGGAAGGGAGAGGGGGTCAGTCTCACTCCCCCTCCACTTGGAAACAGAGGGGAAGTGAAACTGACATGCTCTACTGACAAGCCAAATATATTTGGCAATGCTGAGTATTTCCTGAATCCCAGTATCAGTATGATACTGGGATTCAGGAATATTGGCATTTACCAATATTTTTCAGGTTGGTTTACCCAAACCCAAAAAATATGCACACCCCTAGTGCAGAATAAGAACAAAGTTTGAGTCCAGTGGCACCTTTAAGACCAACTAAGTTTTATTCTGGGTATAAGCTTTCATGTGTGCACACTCTTCTTCAGATACATTGAAACACTGTGTGTACAGTGTTCATGTGCATGTAAAAGATGTGCCTCTTCTTTGTGGCACTGCCTCAAGTTAAAAATCCAGCCTCCCCAAGTTAAAAATCCATCCTTCCATGTTCCCAGTGACCTGGGGAATACTAGTGAAGTCTTCTCTGAGCATGCAAAAAGGGCAGATTTTCTCAATTGGTTCTGCCCTTTCCCAGTGCATGCATGTCTAAATGTGAGCTAGTGATTAAGATGCATGAGGAAGACTTTGAATCATAGTCTGCTTTTTTTAAACTGGATAACTTTGTTGCTACAAATTAAGCTAGAGCATAAGACAGGGGAAATAGCTATCAAGCCTACTGGGTTAGGAAATGCATAATAAAAACATAACACTAAACTAAACCCAACACCACAAAAGATTTACTTCTGATATCAACCCACCCTCCAGATGTCCATGGAACAAAAGCACGTCATGACTCCCACCTGTTCCATGCGGGGAAATCTGATTTCCATCATTTTAACTAAGACTCAAGGATGTTTCCAAGCCTTTAACCTTTCCTGCCTTTGTGGGCAGGGAGCCTCATACTAAGCCAGTGAGGGGAGCTCACCACCTCCACAGGCAGTCAATTCCGTTGCTGAACTACTCTTTCCCCTAATGTCCAGATGCTATCTTTCCATCCATAATTTAAACCTATTATTGCAAGTCCTATTCTCTGTTGCCAATGGGAAGAGCTTCCTTACCTCCTCTAAGTGACAGCCTTTCAAATACTTAAAGAGAGCAATCATGCCCTCCCCCCATTTATCCTGATTGGGCAATGCTAATGTGACAGGTTCTTGTAGCTAAAGGCACATAGGTGATGGTGGCCTTTGATTAAAGATTTGATGACACTGTTTAGGTGGATGTTCTTTTTTAGTGTGATTAGAGTCATGCTTCCTCTGGTGGCTCTTCACTTTTTGTTTCCTCAATAATCTGAGAGCAGTTAACTGGCCTGATGTTACATATGGAGTGAAAAGCTGGTCTTGACCTCAAGACTGAAGAAGGGGCATTAACAAAATGGATACTTCAGCACCTCGAAATACCAGTTGCTAGAGATGGATAAACAACATAGAAAGTTTTCCCTTCATGTCTTGCGTCCTTTCTGGGTGAATTTGCCTTGCTACTGTTGAAAAAGGGATGCCGGACTATACAGACCTTTGATTGTTATGAGCAATCCAATAAATGAATGTTAAGCACTTTTAAAAAAATGTACAGATCTTAAACTTAGGCATGTGTCACTCATAACTCAGTCAGATACACCTCACCAGTAAAGTACTGTGACATCCTGTTATTTCAGTGTCTAGATTGTGTCTGTATATTTTACCTATAGATGAAAAAGGAGCTTAGGGAAGCAATTTGTCTGAAATGGGGGGAAATGACCACAAGGAAAAGAATTAAGAAGCCTCATTTTTTTTTTTTTTTTGAGACTGTGCTTTTTGAACTCAGACTTCATGACACACCACAATTATTAAAACTATGACCAAGAAACCAGGTAAAAATCCTAGTGTGGAATACAAGATTGGTGCCAACAAGCAACCCCAAATTTGCTGGACTGTCTTTATTCAGGAATGACAACTCATCAGGCTTCAATCAAACCACAGATGGTAAACAATTTTTTTGACATCTAAAAGCTTACCTGGTTAGAAGAGATCCACTGTAAGAAGCTGTAGTTCCTGGGACAGACATTAATTACTTCCTGGGCAGAATGTGCAGCATGGAACTTAGGAAGCACAGCTATTGTTAACTCAACATTGAAGACATAATCAGAAACTAGTCATGAGGGTGTGAAGTAATCAGTAAGGTAAAGCAATAGACTGGGGCAAACTGATGCTTGTTCTAGTTTGATTTACCAATGCCTGTCTGGGAATAGTGGATAGAAGCAAAATAACTATATAATATCTGACAACTTAGTAATGAAAGCACTGTAGGCAATACTGGAACAAACAGCAAAGGATTATAGTTAACTCGTGATTCAATGTAAAATAAACTCTGGTGATATGTCACTCTCAGTCTTTCCCTATGGTTACACATTTATAGAATTAGAAATTGCCTTGGCGATTGAGACATAGCTGTTTAACTTTTTAAAAAACGTTCATATCACTTCAGCATGGATATCATGTTCAAATATCATGTGTTAATTTAGAACCATAGAATCACAGAGTTGGAAGGTTTCATACAGGCTATCTAGTCCAACCCCCTGCCCAATGCAGGATCAGCCTAGAGCATCCCTGACAAGTGTTTATCCAGCTGCTGCTTAAAGACTGCCAGCGAGGGGGTGATTCCACTGTTGCACAACTCTTACTGTAAAAAAGTTTTTCCTAATATCCAGCCAGTACCTTTCCTCCCTTAATTTAAACTCATTATTGTGAGTCCTATCCTCTGCTGCCAACATGAACAGTCCCCTGCTTTCCTCTAAGTGACAGCCCTTCAGATACTTCAAGAAAGCAATCATGTTCCCCCTCAAACTCTTCTTTTCCAGACTAAACATTCCCAAGTCCCTTAGCCTTTCCTCACAGGGCTTGGTCTCCAGGCCCCCTTTGTCACTCTCCTTTGCACCTTCTCCATTCTGTCCACATCCTTTTTGAAATGAGGCCTCCAGAACTGCACACAATATTCCAGGTGCAGCCTGACCAATGCAGTGTACAGCAGGGCTATCACATCTCATGATTTGGATGTTATGCCTCTGTTGATACACCCACAGATCGCATTAGCCTTTTTTGTTGCCGCATCACACTGGCTGCTCATATTTAACTGTACCCCAAGATCTCATTCACACACACTGCTACTCAGAAGTGTATCCCCCATCCAGTATGTGAGTTCCTCATTTTTGTTACCCAGATGTAGGACGTGCGGCACTTATCCTTGTTTAATTGTGTCCTGTTCACATTCTCCCAGTTTTCCAGTGTGTTCAGATCTCATTGAATTTTATCTCTATCTTTTGGTGTGTTCACTGTTCCTCCCAATTTGATGTCAGCTGCAAGTTTAATGAGTAGCCCCTCCACACCCTCATCCAGATCATTTATAAAAACATTGAACAGTACCAGGAATAGAGCCGAGCCCTGTGGTACCCCACTGGATACCTCCCTCCATTCAGATGAAATGCCATTGACAACTACTCTCTGAGTGTAGTTCTCCAACCAGTCCCCTATTCACCTAATTGTCCTAGAGTCCAGTCTACAGTCCTTTAGTTTATCCATCAGAACATCATGGGGAACCCTGTCAAAAGCTTTACTGAAATCCAGGTAAACAAATCAACCGCAACCCTTTGACCCAGTAAGCTCATCACTCAATCAAAGAAGGAAATGAGGTTGGTCTGGAAGGACCTGTTGGGAACAAATCTGTGCTGACTTCCCCAGATCACCAAGTTGTCCTTTAGATGCTCACAGATTGATGTCTTTAAAATCTGCTCCATTATCTTCCCTGGGACAGAGGTCAGACTGGCTGGCCTGTAGTTTCCTGGGTTATCCTTCCTCCCTTTTTTGAACATTGGGACATCTGCCCTCCTCCAGTCTTGTGTCATGGACAAAGGCTCTGCAAGCCCTCTAGAAAGTTCTTTAACTCCTTTGGGTGCATATAATCTGGCACGGGGGATTTATACTCATTCAATGCAGCCAAATGCTTCCCAGCTACCTCTCTGCCCATCTCAACCAGTACCCTGGATGCCATGCCTTGCCTGCTACCATCTCTAGATGAGCCTGTTCTCTTCTTCGGGGGGGGGGACTGAGACAAAATAGGCATTGAGTCTTTTTGCTTTCTGTCCTCTGTCAGAGTTTCTCCATTTTCACCCAACAGTGGTCCCATAGCCTCTTTTATCCTGTATTTGTTCCTTACATATCTGAAAACAATTTTCTTGTGGTATCATGCCTTCCTGGCTAGCTTTAGCTCACTCTGAGCTTTGGCTTCACTGATGGCTGACCTACAGTACCTAGCAACCTGCAGATTCTCTTCTTTAGAGGTATGTCCTTTCTTCCATTTCTTGATCATTTCCCTTTTCTCTCTTAGCACACCATGGAGTTCTCTGTTCATACATATTGGTTTCTTAGATCCCCTACCATGTTTTTTTTTTTTTTTCCCTTGTTGGAATAGTGAAGGCTTTGGCTTGCAAGAGCTCTTGTTTTAGGAGAGCTCACCCTTTACTTGCTCCTTTCCCTTCCAGCAGTCTTGCCCATGGAATGATTCTCATCATACCTCTGAGTTTATTAGAGTCTGCCTTACTGAACTCTAACATACACGTGTGGCTACAAACTTCCTTGGTCCGCCTCAGGAAAAGGAATTTGAGCAGGACAAGGTTACTTCCCCCTAAGGTCCCCACCACCTTCACCCCATCTACCATCTCCTGCCTGCTGGTCAATATTAAATTGTGTACGGCCAAGCCCCTTGTAGCTTCCTCCACCATTTGATGAAGGTCAGACAGGTCAGGAAGTTGCATGACTATGGACGCTTTGCAGAGTTTGTCTGCCAGCACACATCAGGGAACTTGAAGTCACCCATAACTACCAGATCATGTTGTTTGGATACCCTGTCAAGCTGTTCAAGGAGGGCAGCATCCACCTCCTCATCCTAGTCAGGAGGTCTATAGCAGACTCCAACCACAATACTGTATGTTCTTCCTTCCCTTATCCTCACCCAGATACTTTCCATTGGGCTGTCATCCTCCTCCTCCTGTATTTCCTGACAAACAAACCCTTTGTATAGGGCACAGGGTCTTAGGTTGTTAGCTGCGGCTTCTTACCCGAAGGTCTAGTGGAAGAGCTCCATTTTACAGGCCCTGCAGAACTGTAAAAGGTCCTGCAGGGCCCTGATCTCCTCCAGAAGCTCATTCCACCAGGTTGGAGCTTCCACTGAAAAGGCCCTGGCCCTAGTCAATACCAGCCTGGCATCTTTGGGGCTAGGGGGAGCCAAATGGTTTTCAGACCCTGATTGTAGTGCTCTCTGGGGAACATATGGGGAAAGGCAGTCCTTCAGGTAAGTATATCCCTGACCATAAAGGGGTTTAAAGGTAAGCACCAGCACCTTGAAGTGAATTTGGTATGCTATAGGCAGCCAGTGCAGTGCTTTAACGCAGGCTGGATGTGTTCCCACATGGGGAGACCCAACAACATCCTGGCTACCATATTCTGCACCGGCTGAAGCTTCCTGATTTGGGTCAAGGGCAGCCCCATATAGACAGCATTACAGTAGTGTAATCTCAAGGTGACCATCATGTGAATCACTGTTGCCAGGTTGTTGCATTCAAGGAAGGGAACCAACTGCCTGATCAACCAAAGATGATAAAAGGCTGAGTTAGCAGTGGCTACTACCTGGGCCTCCATTGTTAGAGAGATGTCCAGGAGTACTCCCAAGCTCCTAACCACTGAAGCTGTTACCTAACCCCGGGCCACTCTGACTCAGGCACAGGACCTCTGTCTTTGTCAGATTCAGTTTCAGTCGGCTCAGTCTAAGCCAACCAGCCATGCCCTGCAATGCCAACCAGCCATGCCCTGCAATGCCAGGTCCAGATCTTCCAGGCTCAAGTCAGACTGGCCACCCAACAGCAGATATGCCATTGATGCACTGATACCTTCCTGTTTTTGTTATCTCTACTCATCTTATTTAGTATAAGATCATGCTGCTGAGATGAGGGTGAGCTAAATGTACCTAAAACAAGACAAATAATAGAAAAACTCCATAGAAGGCTCCATAAAGTGATGCTTCTAACATTAATGAAAGTCATGGTTTCCTCACTGAACCTGGAACCAGCTTTACTGATGACATCTAGTGAGAAGACTGTGACCATTTCTACTACACCTTGACCTAGTTGCTTTAATTCAGTCCTGAAGCTTGCATGATTAGAGTGTTCAAATATTTCAGTTTGTGCTTTTCCATAAATTTGTTTGCTCTCTTTTTATTTTTTCTCCTTTTGTTCCTTGGCTTTGGTTTACAGCAATTCATTGCTAAATTATATAACCCCGTTAGCAATAATGCCTAATTATATTTCTTTTTTACTTTTTCACTCTAAAAGATCTTCATGTTCTGCCAAATTCTCTTGGAAGAAGCCCTAGCAGTCCAGAGACTTTGGCAGAGAGAAGAATACTTTCTTCATGCTTATCTGCCTTCAGGTATCCTGACATTTATATAAATCTACATAAGAAAATGTACAAACTTAGTAATTTTTTTTAAAAAAACAACTAAATGTATATGTGCCCATACTCATTTGTCTTTGGAGCAATACTTTTTTTAAAGAATGAGATTTCAAATCTTGTATTATTTTCTGTACAGTGCTGAATGCCTTGTCAACCCTTCATTTGATGGGTGTTCAGTCACAGATTGTGCTGATTGTCTTCAAACTTTCTTGACCACAGAGACAATCGTTACTTTTAAGTACCACCTTGCAAAGTTTTCCCATTCCATGCAAGTCATAAGGTTACATTTTTAGATGTTTTTTACCTAGAAGCACAGATATATGTGAAATTGCTGTGCCTCATTTAGTAAACATATTTCTGCCTGGGAATTCCTAATGTATAGCTGTAGTATAAAAATATTAAAGATAATGCCTGTGACTTCCCTTGCTATGGCCTCAGACCAGGATGCCTCACAAAGACAGTGAGAATCACATTCCCTTGTTCTTCCTTGGCTAGTTTCTTAATTTTTCCCAAAGAAAAATAGCTGGTTTGGACGGTGGAGTCTATGGCATTGTACCTGTCTGAGGTCCCACCCCTGCTCAAACCCCACTCCTCAAATCTCCAGGAATTTCCCAACCTGGTGCTGGCAACCCTATCTCCTTCCCAGCCAATCATAAACCTACCATTATCTGCCCCTGATCTCTACAATCTGGAGAGCAGTTTTAATTCTGAGTGATCTCCAGCCCTCACCTGGAGATTGGCAGTAATGGCTCCCCAGGAGGAAAAGTACAGTCTTTCTCCGCAGTCAAGACCAATGCAGCTTACATCATTCTCCTCTCCCCCTTTTGATCTGCACAACAACCCTGTCAGGTAGGTTAGGCTGAAAGTCTGTGACTGGTCTGAAATCACCCACTCAGCTTCTACAGCAAGAACCTGGGTCCAGCAGACTCTGTGCTGAAGTGCTAACTGCTACACTTAGGGTAACCAATCTCCAGGTGGAGCCTGAAGATCGTCGGGTATCACAACTGAACTCCAGACAACACATCTATCTCCCCTTGGAGAAAATAACTGCTTTGTAGGGTGGGCTCTGTGGCATTCTATTAAGCTGAGGCCTCATCCCTTCCCAAAGTCCGGCTTCCTTAGACTCCACCACAGAATATCCAGGAATTTCCCAACCTGGAGCTGGCAACCCTAGTCAAGACTGACCCCAATGAGTTCCCCACAATGGCCTGGAAAGGGCTTCTTTCCTTTGCCTTTTTACTGACAGAATCAAGCTTGGTTGCCTAGCAACAGCAACTGAGGGAAAAGTTAGTCCCACAGGAACCAAGCAAGAGAAGTCATCAGGAAAGAAAACCATTTTGATAGTTAATTATGTGAGGGAAGAGTGCCCAGGCTGGCAGTGAGTGGGAGAGAGGAGCAGACCCAGCACACAGCCAATGACATGTGAATACTCTTGAATGGCAGTTGATGGGCCAGTGGCTAATGGAGTACACTGCACAGCCAATGGGAGAGCTGGAAATGGCCAATATGGAAGGGAATTTTTTATATATAGGATATATGGCCCTAGCATACTGGCACTTTCTGGCTCTCCCATTGGCTGTGATGTGTGCTCCATCAACCATTGGCCCATCAACCGCCATTCACATGCCATTGGCTGGGTGCTTCTCCCCCCCCACCCACTGCCAGCTTTGGCATTCTTCCATGTCTGAATAAACTGCCAAAACAGCTGTCTCTCCTGACTAGGGTTGCCAGCTCCAGGTTGGGAAATTCCTGGACATTTGAGGAGTGGAGGGTGAGGTTTGAGAAGGGGTGGGACCTCAGACAGGTACAATGCCATAGACTCCACCCTCCAAACCAGCCATTTCCTCCGGGGGAACCATTGCTGCCAACTGCTCTCCAGATGGCAGAAACCAGTTCCCCTGGAGAAAATGGCTGCTTTGCAGGGTGGACTCTGTGTCATTATACCCTGCTGAGGTGGCCCCCCCATGACAGTGTGTTGTAGCAGTTAGCGCTTCAGAGCAGGGTCTCCCAGACCTAGGTTCTTCCTGTGGAAACTGATTGAGTGATTTCAGACACTTGCAGACTTTCACCAGTCAAGATAATGGTGGACAGAGGTGGGAGGGCTCCCTGCCAAAACCACCAGAATTCTTCACCCCCTGGCACCCAAGAACACCCCCAGTGTTCTTGAAACCCAAGCAAGCCCTCCGGAATGAGAGTTTGCAGCAGGGAGCTTGTTTTAGAAACTGAAGAGAGTGGTGGCTACCTTCAAGAACTGAAACTGCTCCGATGCGGGAGGTGGGGAAGGTGCTCAGCATTGTGCTTGCCAACACTGGGTGAAAGTTGAAGACCAGCAAACCTGCACAGAGATGAAATAAACCACCATGAGTATATTGAAACCAGTTTATGATCTGACTATGGATATGATCTGCTCCCTTTAATTAATATGAAGAAGAGGAATCGCTGTTGGGAGACCCATATGTGCTAAAACGGAAGGCGGTGGCATTTAAAGGGGAAAAGGAGTGGAGAAAATTCCACAGCCTACCCAAAGACAGTTTCCTTTTGTCCTTTTTTTTTAAAAAAAAGAACACTTAAGGTGGAACCATTTAAGGTGGTTTGTGACTATTAAGGAATGGCAGGTACTCCAGGCGACTAGTGTGTTTGTTTGGACAACTGCAATTACTATATTGCTGGATGGAACAAAGCTTAGAAAGATTAATGACGGTTCTCTTTTGGAACTATCTGTGCTTGCCTGTCTACCCCATTTCATATGGCTTCGGCGAAAAGGAGTGCAGGAAGGCTGATATGAGCCACATTTCCTGTTATGGACTCAAAATTGACTTGCTTACTTAGTGGAATAAACTATGAACACAACCTTTGGGAACACTTTAATATAAATATCCCTTAAGAGATGGTTGGACTGTAAGGAAGATAGAGAAACAGAGACAGAAGAAAGAAGAAAGAAGAAACAAGATTTGGGGGAGGGGAAGGACTGAAACTTGTTTATTTCTTTTTTATTTTATTTTATTTTATTTTATTTTTGAGGGTGTGTGGATTAATAAGCTTCTGAAGTAGAGTTTAGGCTGGATAATTAAGAAACAAGAAAGCATAGGATAATATAAGGGTCATAGTATAAGTGTAAAGGTTTATAAAGATATTAGCTATAGAATAGATATAGAATAGATATAGCAGTTTCTTCAGTTAAACAATATAGGTATAGATAGTATTAGTAGCAAATAGTTTAGGTAGATAGTTAAGAATGAAGATAGTATTAATAGGAAACCCAAAGATAAGTAAATTAAAATAAAAGGAAATGGATAAAGCTAGTTAAGTTAGAACATCATTGATTCCACCACCCTTAACGAACCTAACACAAATGAATATGGAAGACTTACAAAAACTGATATCAATACAAATAAAACTAGAGGTGTTGGCAATCCAATTGACCACTCAAACAGATGAAATTAAAAAAAAAAAAACAAATCTCTGGAAATAAACAAGAGACTGCAATCTCAACAACTTTGACTAATAAGATGGAAATTAAAATTGAGGAAATACAGCAGCAATTACAAAATAAGATGGAATCTAAAACTGAGGAAATAGAGCAGCAATAACAAAATGTGAAAGAAAAACAAGATTTAATGGAAGTTACAATAACAAAACTGGAGATGGAAAAAATTTCATATACTTTAAGAAGCCAAAATATCTGGAAAAAGAAAGATAATACAGAATTAGATCAGTCATCTAAGGTGTGGGAAAAAATATAAATTTAACCAGAGGTACAGTGTACAAAGGGAATGCACTTGGAATGTTTTACAGAGGGCATGTGTCGTTAGATAGAATGGATAAATACTATAAGAATATGAGAGGTAATTTCTGGAAATTTAGACAAGGTGTTGTCACCTATTTTTATGTGTGGTGGGTAGGTACCAAGTTTAAAAAGTAGAGGAAATAATAATAATGAGGAAATAATAGAAGAAAAAAGATTGTTGAGACCAGGGCTATTTTTTTTTAATGTAGTTGTTCATGTTAATGTTTATGTGGTATCTCCAAGGATATTGTTTACCAGGATTGGGAATGCTGAGGAGATCCCATTGAGGGGGAGATCATGTTTAAGTTATTAGAAGTGGCAAAAATGGAGTAGTAAATTTTTGTGCTGCGAGGCAAAATGAAGAAGTATTCAATAATTGCCGGTCACGAGTTATATAAATGGATAAGAAAATGCCGCAAAGGGCAAAATATCAATCTGCAATTTATGGTGTAATAATATAATTTAGTAGAAAATGGAAGAATCACTGTATTAAGATTCATCAAGTGAATGTTCTATTATATTGGTTGAAAATCAATAAAAATAATATTTTAAAAAACCCAACTTGCAGAATTTCAGCCTAACCTACCTCATAGGGTTGTTGTACAGATCGAAAGGGGGAGAGGAGAATGATGTGAGCTGCTTTGGTCCCCACTGTGGAGGAAGACTATACTTTTCCTAGGTAGAGGTTGCAGGGAAGGGGGAGGAGGTGGAAACTTGAAGTCAGAGTGGCAGATAACATACACTGATGGTTGTCTGGGAAGGAGATAAGGTTGTCAGCTCCAAGTTGGGAAATTCCTGAATATTTGAGGGGTGGAACCTGGAGAGGGTGGGGTTTGAGGGTGGGTGGGACCTCAGGCAGGTACAATGCCATAGACTCCACCCTCCAACCAGCTATTTCCTCTTTGGGAACCATTGTTGCCAATCTCCAGGTGAGGGCTGGAGTTCACTCAGAATTGCAACTATTCTTCAGATGGCAGAGATCAGTTCCCCTGGAGAAAACAGTGGACTCTGTCATTACACCCCACTGCAGTCACCACAGCAAATTGACGCTGAGTGCTCAAGGCCAGGGCACCCACCTAGAGCCTCTTTCTAGAGTTCATTGTATTTATTTCCACAATGGGCCTTATTCCTATATATCTATAAAATTATTAAAATCAACAAACCATTAAGAACACAGCCAATCCAAATCCAGAGCATAAACATTTAGCAGTCTCTGACTATAAATGTCTCATTTAGCCATCACAGCTTATACCCACTGATGAACCTATTCTCAATGAATTTTCACAGTCTTTTTAAAAAGCTACACAAACTATTGGCCACCACTTCATCCTATGGTAGAAAGTTTCACATATTAACTGTATTGTATAAATAAACACTTTCTTTGTCTCTTCCGAATACACTGCCCATCAACTTTATTGAGTATTTCCAATATAGTCTACTCAGATGAAAGTGAAACAGCAAAAGCCATGGAGGGGTACGGGTACACATTATATATGAATTTGCATGTTAACACTATGGAGCTGCTATGACACTACAGACTGTAAGACATATTGCACACTTATATATAGAAATGCTCACTATGTGCATATCCATTTAAATCAAATTCATACAAAATTGTAGTGGATAAGTGGAAGGCTGTGGAATTGAACACGTAAAGCAAAGCTGCAGAAGAAATAATAAATGGAACAAGTGCCATTAATCCAATCTTACTTAGCAGCTTTGATAAGCTACAGGGCAATTGAGTCTCCAGAAATTTTTTCAAGACCAAAATTAGTCCTGTCTTCATTTAAAACTCCCACTTAGGATTCTAATATCTGAGTTTATGTTTCTTAAAAAGACTACCCCTTTTAAGCTCTCCAGGGATGTCATCTTCCAGGTATTTTGTTAATGCCTCACAGCTTCATGAAGCTCAGAATGGGCTACAACTGATAGAAACTGTACCACCCAAGCTGAAAATCTTGTTAGCAGTGTGACATCTTCAGATCTGCTTGCACAAAGCTAGTCAAGATGTTCTGATGCTCTAGTTTACTTTTATTTTATTTAGTTTATCTTTGTGGTTGCTGCTGCTGACTGCCTGTAGCCCCCATGCTATTCTTTTTATTCATTTGAAAATGTTAAAAATCAAAGGAAAAATATTAGAAAGTGGAAAGACAAAAAGGGGAGAATTTGTAAGTGAGGCAGCAAGAGAGATGGTAGTGTTAGTAAATCTTTTTAAATGAGTTTTGCTACTAGATTTATGGATCTGATATTTTTTCCAGCATTTGTTTGGCCTTTGGATGCACCCTTCAATTGGCTACTGCCTTACAGGCAGTAATGCAGTAAGAAACTCAGATGGATGTCTTCTTGTAAACTTTAAAGCATCTAGAAGTCAGCCCTACAGGTACAAAACTATTGCACTGAAAGGACCATTTGTCTGTCTGTTTTTAATATATTTTAGTGCTTTGATTTTTTTTACCGCTTAGAATACAGTAGTATAAAATAGTGCCAACACAGACTGCATAGATGCTTAAAGGAATAGCTGTTATTCTGGGTGACATTTAGGCTGCTTGGTAGCCAGTGGGAATTAGTGCCTAAAGGTAAGGACACTAGTATGCAATTTGAAGGGAGTGGGAACGGATTAATTTAATCACATATGGTTCTACCTTATCACTGATGTAAGAAAACACATTTGAGGATGAAGAAAACTTGTCAAATGCCATACAGCATATTACGGAGAAACTTGTTTCTTATACAATTAATTGTCCTCAATTTTTGAAAATACCAGAAATCATTATACTGAATTCTACCTTGTGCACCTTATATATTTAAGAGAGAGAGTTATAGTAGAGTCTGCCATGTGAAACACACTCAGTTTTCTAAGTACTGTATTTCTTTTTGAGGAACTGGGAGAATGGAAGATTCTTGGTAGCTGATCTATAGCAGCAGGAACAAGACTTGCAACTGAAATCCTACTCCATCCATAATATTAGCCAAACTCACTCTTACAAAGAACCAGGTTACTTGCCTGAATAAGGAAGCCATTAAGCTCCCAAATGTATTTGGATTTTGTGCCAGATTATATAAGTCATGGAGTCAAGCCCAGCATGAGTCCAGAAAGACTTGAGCTAGAGAATATCTGGTCATGAAGACTGTTCCTAGTCACCCTAGGCCCCAGTCGTGGTCAATCCCCTGCCTGGAAGGGAGGGGGCACCTAGGGTGGAGAGGGCACCCTGGCAAGGGGTAGTCCTGATATGGAGCTGCCAGACCCCTGCCACCACCACTCATCATAGGCAGTACTCCCAGACAGACTTTCCTGGGTGTATGCCCCACTGCATGCCATGGTGCACACTGGTGGGTGTCCTGCTTTGGATCACCCCAATATGTACACATAGTTAGCCTCAGCTGTGGAAACCCACATTGTCAGGGTAACACAGAGTGGGTAAGAGGAGTAAGGGAAATGGGTTGCAGACTCTTTGTCTGAGTCTTCTGGATCTCTGCCCCTGTTTACCTGTCAGGAGTGCAGTGCTTACCCCCCCCCCCTTGGGGGTGTGGGCTCAGGACAGGTCATTGGTGTATTTGCATCTGTAAAAGTTCTGGATGGGGAAATATGTTTGTCAGTTCCAAAACCTTTTGCTCTCCCCCTTGGTTTTCAGTGCTAAGTGTCCTCTCTGTGCTTTTCCCACAACCAAAGTACAACATTCATTGCTGTAAAGGTACACACCAGAAGCCTTGGAGAAATTGCTATGCATGTAACATCTCTATTGAATGGGCACCTAAGGGCTGAGCCAAAGTTGTTGCTAGAATGACTTTATACTGATTTGGGAGGGTGTTACCAGGCTGAGGCAGTTTAGGGAGTCAACTAACTCTTGCTGTATTCCTGGCCCCATCCCTTTCCTGACTGATGCAGACGATTGTGGCCATGATGCTCTGGTGGGGGTCTGCAGAGCTATGCCAGCCTATAATTTATTTAATTCATTTATACCCCACCTTTTTAACCCATGGGGACCCAAAGTGGCTTACATCATTCTCATTCCTCCATTACATCCTCTTTGGTATGCCAGCATCATGGCTGGTTGGTTCTCTGAACACCTCCCTACCCGCGGTTGCACTTAAGACATGGAAATTCTTCACATGTTTTAAGTTTGGACTTTTAAAACCTAGCATATATGCTTGAAGTTATTTAAACCATTTCAGGGGGGAAAGTTCTTATCCACACAGCCTTCCTCTGTCATGTTAAACCTGGGGAGGTAGACCAGACTAATCTGAGAAAAACAGAACTTTTAGAATATATATTGATTTTCTTCCATTATAATGCTCCCATAAATCATAATCATCATGTGCCAGGCCTATATGTCCTTGATTTTGCTTGCTGAAATTTAATCTTAAAACTCAAAGTCTCTAGAAAGGAACATTTTTCTTACTTTTTCTCCTTGCTTATGCATTTTATTCTGCTTCCTCTATTGTTTTCTGTTTACCTACAATATTGCTGGAGGGACCCTGTGATGGCATCTCAAGGTCATCGGGTGAACTGAGGAATAGAAAGAGTTCTGTGAACTTTGAGTCTTCAAAAACCTCGCTACAAATTTTGCCTTTGTGTTATTTTATGATGTGCTACTGCTCTAAATTTACTGTAATCCCACCCCTTAAACTACAATTGCAAAATACTGATTTCCCAGAAGTCATCTAGAAAGTAGCTGCTTATCAGAATTAGATCTATCTGTTAATTTGTATTTGAGGTTAACTTTGCATTTTAATATTACTACAGATCAACTATTTCTATCTTGAGGCTGCAAAACTTGGTATCTTAAACAATGAAATAGTCCGATCAGAAATCTGTAAGACTGGTTTTGGTCTATCTTTTGTTTTGCTGATTCAGGTCATGGAGTCTCTCATGATGAAGGATCATATTTTGCTTTTAAAGGGCTTGTACTTGATGTTGTGATGATTTTGTGAAAGTAATATAGCTACAACGTATTAATCATCAGACCAGAAACCAGAAAACAAACAGAACAGAAACTGTAGTAGGGCAGATAATGTAATAGCCTCCCATGTACAGAGTCAACTGTGTGGTCCCAGGATTAAATGACAACCTCAAAAATCAGATGGTTTAAAAAAGAAAGAAAGAAATGTTCCTTATCATGACACTACAAGAAGGGGAAGAACAGATCGTGCCTATACAGTATCTAAACACTTTCTATGCAATAGTAGCTGTTCCAGTTCAGACTCTACTATTGCCAGCCTGATTCAAATTATCATTTTGACTGATTTGTTCAAATAAACACAGAGCTCTATGCGATAGACAACATTGCAGACATGTATCCACAGTCGGCAGCAGCTGCACCACCTGGAAACATGCCTTATAGCCTGGACAGCCATTGCTACCATCTGTATTGTTGATCACACTGTCTGATCCCACCTTTGGGAACCCATGAAACACATTGACTGTATATGCCTTGTGAAAGGTTCCAGTAACAGGACTAGCTCCTATTGGTTTACTCTCTGCCTAGTTTACCAGAAAGTGTTTACTAGCTTAGCTGACAGAGGTGATCTAGTGATAAACCTCAAGGATGATTATATTCATGAATTCAGTATTCATGGCAAGGCTTTTCATCAGGACAAACTGAAGACTTCATGGCTGCTATGGCAGCCATGGAACTTCCCCTAGGTCAGGGGTGTCAAACATGTGGCCTGGGGGCCAGATCAGGCCCCCGGAGGGCTTCTATCAGGCCTGCAGTGCATCATAGCTTGCTTTGCCAGATTCTCTTAATCACTCAGCCATTTCATGTTTTAACCTGGGTCCTAGACTCAGACCTTTCAGCATGAGATTTCTGTGGTAAATGTCTATAAATCAAAAGTAGGTTTGCAGCCTACAGAGCTAATGTTTTAAACATGTTTTTATTTTAAGTAAAAAAAAAATCTTTCTGTTTGTGTCCTTTATAAAGTTTATATCTCTACTACCTGGCATTACATTTTATGACACACATGGCCTGGCCCAACAAGCTCTCATTTATGTCAGATCTGGCCTTCATAACAAATAAGTTTGACACCCCTACCCTAGGTTGTTTGGGCTTCAATGCATGAAAAAAGACCATATGCTGGATTTTCTATTATATACCTTGCAGGTAACTGATGATCTACTAGGGAGCTGAAAGCCTTACCATAGTCTGATTATTATTTGCAGAAGGCAACTTTAATCTTACTTACTAGGAGCTGCCACTGCCACCAACAACAACGGAGCGACTTTATGGCGATCATACTCCAGTGGTGCTGCAGATCGGCACCATGGTATGGGGATGGAGGCAACATCTATTGGACACCATCTTGTTTTAATTTAAGAGTAACAGCATTGAGCACTTAATGTAATTCTTGATATTTATTCTGTTTTATCTTGTTTTATCTGATTTTTATGCATTGGCACATGGTGCCCCTGTCTGTTAGCCACCCTGAGCCCATACACGGGGAGGGTGGGGTAGAAATCTAAATAAATAAATATATAAATAAATAAATTTTATCTGCTCACTGGGGCAGTGGAGAAGTTACTGATCTGGCCTTGGAAACTAATGGGTTCAAATGATTTCTAGAGTTCTCTGGAGTATTTTGAAAGTCTAATGGTTGTTTGAAGCTCTAGTATCTGGCTGGAACAATTTGGAGCAATAGAAATGGTTCATCCCCATGTCCTCCTACCTTCAGATGGGTCCCTGATCTCATGGTTTACCAAGGGCTGAGGGAAATGGAGGATTTGAAGAAATCTTGGGCATCTTTCACAGAAGATTCAGGCCAAATTCAGCCATTGACCTAATTCATCCTAGCTTCTCTTATGTTCTTATGTCTGGGGCAGTGATGCTCTGTCTTCTTGACGCTTGGGGGGTAACAGTGGGAAGGCTTCTGGAGTCCTGGCCCTGCTGGTGGACCACCTGATGGCACCTGGGTTTTGGCCACTCTGTGACAGAGAGTGTTGGACTGGATGGGTCACTGCCCTGTTCCAGCATGGTTTCTCTTGTGTTCTTGTGATCTTGTGTACTCTATAAAACCCATTTACAAGTGAAGGCAGCAAAGAAGGCTCATATTGAAGTAGACACCATGAGTGACTAATCCTCTCTCATCAAAGAAAACCAAATTCATGTTTTGTTCCCACATTCAGGAAATAAAGAAACACACATTTTAATTAAATAAATAAAGACTTGAATTTCTGTAATCTTCTAATGGCACATGGAGAAGTGAAACATATGTGTTAAAAACAAACAAACAAACAGAGAACAGATAAGCCAGAAGGCAATAGAGCAGGCAATAAAATCATAAGTATGAACAAGGAACAGGAAAGAGAGTTCTGAAGTGATACGAAGGAGAAGAGGGGTCAATAAAATGGAAGGAGTATATTACAAGGCCTAAAATTAGTGGTGGTAGTCAGACCTGAGGTAGCTAGGAAAAGCAAAGGAGCTGAGAAGTCACAGAAATACTAATTAAAGGAAGCCACCAAGTTCTACTTAATGAAAATAATTACAGATAACTTGCCGAATCTTTGCTACAGGCCTATTGTATTAGAACAGGTGACTTATAATAGTACCTGGATAGAAATTTTTCATTCAACTTATTTATTAATTTTTAAGTAATGGGTAGCTACCCAACTCCATCACCCCAGCATGAAAAGCTATCCACCAATTATTTGGGGATTTGCTACCCTTTCCCTCCATGTTGTAGTTAGAAAATCACCTCCAAAACATTTCTCTGAGTTAATGTACACTGTGATAATGAGCATGTCCTTGGATAATATTCCCCAAGTCAGTCATGGACCTTGTCGAAAAAGCATCTGCACAAATAAAAACCTATAGCCGAGATATATCTTGATTGAGTGAGAGCAGTTTGACACTTTCAAAATACTTCACTGCAAATATCATGACATTATCCAGAAGTGCTCACTAGCTGAATTAAATTGGCTGACACCACAAATACCAACCCCACAGGAATTTGAATGCTCTGTAGTATATTCAGAGGCAAGTGCAGCAGTTGTTGGCAAGAGCAATGGACCAAAAACTATTCAGATTTTATTTTGTTTCATGTAGGCATAGTTACCTCTCTATCAGATCAGTTAGATATTTGATCATATATTACCTCACTTGTTACATTGCAAAAGTATCATCAGGATTTATTTAAATATTCATTCATAACAGAGCAGAAGATGATCCCAGAATCCACATGAGACCCCTTTCCTTTTTATTCTGGTGTAATCAAAGATCTGAAAAAAAAATGAATATTCAAGCAGTTGATTGTTAATGTAGGGCAGAGACACATTCTGGGGCTATACAGCTCCACAGAGTGAAAACAATAGAACTATGGATAAAGTAATTATCTCCTATTTGTTCACTTCATGAGCTCACATAAACTACAGCTTCCCACAAAGCAGAAGCTCTTAAATCTCCATTTCAGAATCTCAGACCTAGTTTTCCTTTGTTCTGTAAAATGCTACCATTTATTCTGGTCACTGTTTATATCCAGCATCTACTGGAGTGGCTGACTACAGAGAACAGTCAAAGTAAGTCAAATCAAGGGGAATGGTGTGGAAGACGTCCTGTGACCACCAATTTAGGTTCCTCAGTCATTAGTTAAGTGTAGCTGAAAGGTGGAAATGCTCCTGTTGCCTCTGTAACTTTCCAAGTTTGTTTTCTTTCTCTGTTATGGGGGGGGGGGAATCACTGAAGAATACTGTAACATGAGAGACCCTGAGGGAAGAAAAATAATGTTTTAAGGTTTTAATTTCTCAGCTCCTCACATACCTACTTTGTAAAGATATTCGATAAAAAGTGAGGATTAACTAATTTTTAAAATATTGTTTTTATTTTTCTATTCCAGGTAAAAGGAATCTTTTTCTGTTTATTTTGCATGAAGCACTAGTTTCTGCCCATTCCCCCTATTTTGAGAGCTCTTACCTTACCAATAAGAAAGCACTTTTAATCAAAAGAAAAACAGCATTCCAATAATAAAAAATAAACTGTGTCTTCCATATAAAATGAATAGCAAAAAAGATGCATTAGACATTGCAGGATGAAAGGGCAAGATAATCAACCAGCTTGAAGGACAGCATGTTGGTTAGTCAGAGGTTTTTTTTTCTCCCCTTTGGAACCATTGCTCGGTTGTGTACCCCAGTGGAAAACACTTTGCAAGCACAAATTGGAAAGATGTACCAGCAGCTGCCTTAATTGTTTAGGCAGCTGGTTCAATTAAGCTACAATTCTATGATAATTTCTTTGTGTGGATGTGTATTGCATCTAACCAAGAGGAATGATTCTCCAGCATTTGGAGATCTGAAGGAAGGCCTCTTGGCTTCACATGCCTGTGTTTACTGGAGTTTGTCATGTCCACTCTAGCAACTTGCTACAACATCTGAGGAGAAAGTTAAAAATAGTTTGAATGTCTTTAAATAAGCAAGTATTTTATTTTAAGGTTGTAACAGTAGCCATGTATTTAATTTGTTCACCTTTTGAAAAATACTTACATAATCTTTGGGTACGGTCACGCATTAGAGATAAAGTGGGTAGGGGAGTGAGGCTATTTCCTCCGGAGGAATTTGACCCGCAGTTGTGCAATCACAGTCCTTAGTAGCTGCAGGCACACCCCATCACTGTGTGATCAGACACAATTGCGGGTGAGTTGGGGTTTTTTTGCTGTTTGTTTCCAATGTGCTTAAACGAGGAATCGAAGAATCACATCTCCACACTGAGGGCTCCCTATGGAGTTTGTGATGATGCGTATACTGAGAAGGGGGGGGGGGGAACAATGGCACAGAGTTGGGATGGCCTGATCAGACCATCCTGATTCTGTGAGAGAGCGCTGGAGCAATCAGACACGGGAAGGTCTGTCCATGGCTCGTCACAACCCATTTACTACCGGATTTTCCCCAGTGTCTTTTTACTTCACTGCTGTGGTGGAGCAGAAAGGGTTGCCGACGAGTGCGGGATGCTTCCCAGATGTTCATGTCTGATCGCACCCGTTAAATGTGCCCGGCATTCGCGCCTATGGTGGGGCTAATTGTGCATGTGATCACAGCCTTTCTATGTGTAATTCATAAAGCATGTCATATAGCATGTTTTCATTTTTGTCAAGAAAGCCCACTCATTCACACAATTTTAAATTATAAATCCTAACTTTTACTGAATGGCCAAAATATTTCTGCATTGTATCTACATTCCAATCAATCTATCATTTGAACGGTAGAACTGAATCCATAGGATGATTTCCCTATTAGTTATTAGAATTAATGAAGCAGACTTTGGTAGAGAATTAATGAGATGTGCAAAGAAGTCATTTTCTAGTACATGGCTTGAAGTCAAAGATGAGAAAATGAAAGGACTTGTTTAGAACTCATGCTAAGCCAGTCAAGTGGATACCTATCCCTTCCTGAGTTTTTGTGATTCTATCATGAAGCATTCAAAGAGCACTCTACAGCATACATAAAGAATTTATATTCAAAGTGATGGATCTAGGATTTTTATGGTCAAGAATATCCAGTTCAAGTACTCTTCAGAGATTTCAGTTGCATAACGATGACTATGGGCCACTTTACACATTCTCATTTCTGCAGAAAAAATCATCCAAGCAATACAGTAGCAGGCATGCATATGCCCTAGTACACATGCAAAGTAATGTGATGCACACCCTACAGAAATTTGAGGAATTAGTACATAGGGACATGAATGGTGTGAATATGTGCTACATACTGAAGGTTTCATTGTACATGTGGGATATGTGTTTGGACTTGCTATATCAGCACACAGGGTATTTTAAGGCTTGACAATATGTGCGTACATCTCATGGGAGAGTTATTCAAATCAACTGTTAAAATTCAAAGGGAATTCCTTCAGAAAACTGAAGTACATGTTTCCCTTGGTTTAAAAAAGCATGCAAACAATAAAGGACAATCTTGTGCATACTTCAGTCTCTTTGAAATCAGCAGGACATAAGTGTACACCAAATTGAAGCCCATTAACTTTCACAACAGTGGACATACTGCACAGTTATTCTAAAAGTGATTTATAAGTTTCTTCTCCCCCCTAAACATCTGGATGAATTAAAAGGTGATATCATTTGCAAAACTGAACAGTATGCTTTGTTGCTCTGACCTTTAAATATGATGCTTTTCTGATTGGCTAGATATTTTATCCTTCCCTTCAATCAAAACAGAGATTAAAAATATAGAATTGAGACCACATATTAGAAGAATAGATGGTGCATTAAATGTTGGAAAATATATGACAAAGATTGTACAAAGTACGAAAAGCACTTAGGGAGTATTTATAAGAAAGTATAAAACTCAGATTGAGCCGTTTGCCCCCCAAGCCAGAATAAAGAGGCAGACATGAATGTTGGGTTAAACTATAGGGCCACTTTATTAACAATCAACTTTAACTAGGACTAACAGCAAGGGCAATACAGATTGCAGTATGGTCAAGGCCAGGGGTTGAACAACCCCTCCCTTGCCATGTGATATAGGGTGAGCCACCCTGCCCAGAGTGAGAGCCATCAGTCGCAGCTCCCACCCAGCTGGCTAGCTGTTGTAGGACAGCCCCATAGGCCCATTCCCCAGACCGTAGGGCCCAAAGGGAGGACCCAATCAGGGCAGTCCTAAAGGCAGTCTGTTTTCCCCACCCTGTGCCAATGGGAACAAAGACTATACTCACTCAACCCCTTCAACCCTAAAGAAGGAGTGTCAGCTTATGCTCATCAGACCACAATCTGTCTCAGCATAAAACCCTGCCCAATTATAAGTGACCAACCTAACACAGCTCCAGCCCTACATAAAACCTGCCTCACTGCTGCAGTACAGGGTAGGCAAAAACACCCCCTCCCAGGTTCCAATCAGGAAGGGGTGAAAAATTTCTACCCAGCCACCCAAAACCGGGTGACCAGCCAGAGCCTGCACTACTAACGGGGCGGGAGGGTAGGTTGAAATTCGCCACAGAACTGTGGCCGAGGAGGGTGGGGGCCGGACTATAAGCTCTTCAACCCCACCCCCTCCAAAGGGCCTATATGTGGCATTTTGCCACCAAAAAAACAACGACCCACCTCTCCAGCTGGGAGGCAAATTCATCTCCCCAGCCCCATGGCCACAAGGGCTGGGGATGTTTGAACCGGATTGCCCCCCAAGGCAGAATAAAGAGGCAGACATGAATGTTGGGTTAAACTATAGGGCTACTTTATTAACAATCAACTTTAATTGGGACTAACAGCAAGGGCAATAAAGTTTGCGGTATGGTCAAGGCCAGGGGTCGAACAGCCCCTCCCTTGCCATGTGATCTAAGGTGAGCCATCTGGCCCCGAGTGAGAGCCATCAGCCACGGCTCCTGCCCAGCCAGCTAGCCATTGTAGGACAGCTCCATAGGCCCATCCCCCAGACCGCAGGGTCCAAAGGGAGGACCCAATTAGGGCAGTCCTAATGGCAGTCTGTTTTCCCCACCCCCTGCCACCAGGCACAAAGAGTGTACTCACTCGACCCCTTCAACCCCAAAGAAGGGGTGTCAGCTGGTGCTCACCAGACCGTGATCTGTCTCAGCATAAAACCCTGCCACCGCTAAGGCCAAGCCTCTGCTTAGGCCTTCACGCCCATCAGGAGGCCCAAGGCCATCCGGAGCCCTTGCCATAAGTCCTCCAGAAAAATTTCTATGCCCAACTCCAACAGGTGTATACCATCCTGCCTGTACAACTCAGCTCATCCTGTGTGTATGCTAGGGTGCAACAAAAAGACGCCCAAACCATTTGCAAGAGCCCACTGCAACTCTCGGTTTGCCTTGTGGTATGCTTTGTCAATGGCAAGAGGGCTACCTACTCCTTGCCAGACCCTACAAGGGATCATAGCACACCATACAATAAGGGTCCCCAGCCACTGCCTTCGAATGAACTGGAAATCAGCCTGGGCCTGAAGGAACGAGGCCTTGCCCTTGATCAGGCCTAAATCATTGCCTCCTAAATGTATAACCAAAATCTGAGGTAGAGGACCAATTCTCTCCTTGAACAGCAAGGGCAGGAGACCCGGCTACTGCCGGCCATGGTGCCCCTGCCACTCCACCATGGCCCACTGGCTAAGGCCCAGCTGGGAGCCCACCAGCGTCCTCTTGGCATGATGCACTGCCCCCCCCCAAAAAAAAAACCTGTGCCCACAGATTAACGTGCTCTTCCTCTCCTGCTGGCAAGCCAAAACTAAAATGAGAAAACAGTGAGCAAAGGAACAAGCTCAAAATCTAACTCAGCCATGGCCCCCTAGTGTCCTGACAAGGGCCGCACATAGACCTTATAGGCTGAGAAACATCACCTCCTCAGGTGCTGGATATCACTATCTGGGTACCCCATAGCTGCTGCTGTTGACGCTGCACCAATATGTAAAGAGTGCATACAAAAACGCTTCCAGCCCCGGTTTTCCCAGAGCCCTTGAGGTGACCATCCAAAACTGGTGCTTAGTCAAGGGAGTGCCATCTGGTGCTGACAGAGCAGGCCTGCCTGCATTCCCCTGACTGCCAAATAGGCCACCATTGCTGCCACGGGGCACAACTGCTTCTCCGCACAGGTGCCCAGCTCCACTACCAATCCCCTCTGCTGGTGGTCTGTTTTAGACTGTCAGAGCATGAAGCTGGCCTTAAGTGCACACAAGCAGACATCTTGAACCCTCAGCACATGACCAGACCCATCCTTCTTTGATTGGGCCACCAACTTGCTTATCCTGAAGGCCCCCCAAAAGGTGACCAGGGCAGGTGCGTGGAACAGGGATGCTTTAAATTCAGAGGAGCAAACCTCCTTCCAAGTGGCCTGCAAACCGCAAAACACCTCAGGAGAAAGAGGTTGTCTAGGATCGGCACACATGCCAGCCTCACACAACCAGCCCTCCAACATTCTGTGGATCCAAAAATCCCCCATGGAGTCTGCAAACCCCTGCGCCTTGCAGGCATAGGCCAGTGCAAATAAAAGCCCTTTTATAGAGCTGACCACTAAGTCCTTACCTTTTGACACCATGCAAAAATGCAAGAGATGCTCTGTTGTGTCCTGGGATCAGAAGGCAGAGCTGACGAAATACAGCCAAGCTTCGCTCTCTGAGAACAATAGGGACTAGGTTCCTGAGCTCGCCAGTAGTGAACCAATGGCAGCATTGGCGGGCGATTCAAACCCGCCAATAGGAATATAGGGCCGTCCCCCCTAACTGTATATAGTTGGCCTCCGGCCGTTACTGTGTGTTCTTTGTCTTGTGTGAAGTACGAATAAACGCGTCTTCTCTTATGTCGTCGTCCGAGTCATGAGGCCCGAAACCCAGTACTTTACAGTGGCGACGAGGATGGGATTTCAACGCCTTCCGTGACTCCATGAGCGACGAAAAGGACACCGCCGAGCGCCGCATCGCTGACCCCGAGAGCAGCACCGCACCGCTCGCCGAGCATCGCATCGCTGACCCCGAGAGCAGCACCGCACCGCTCGCCCCGGCGCACGCCTTCCCAGACAGAACCATGGCCGCTTCTCATGTAACACTGGAGCACTTCGATCCGTCTCAGCCAGAAACCTGGGATGCATGGGTCGACCAGCTCATCAGCTATTTGGAGCTCAACGAAATCCGCCACCCCGACCAGAAACGAGCGATCCTGCTGAACGCCTGCGGCACCCAAACCGTCCGCCTCGCCAAGAGCCTCTTGGTGCCCCGCACGGCCTTGGAGAGCTCGTTTGGGGAGATCCTGGATGTCCTCAACGCTTACTTCAGCCCCCGGCCGACCTTCCTGGCCAAGAGGATGGATTTCCAGAGGCGAGTCCAGGCCCAAGGGGAATCCATTGCCACCTTCCTGGCCGCGCTAAGGGCGCTTGCGGTGGACTGCGGATTCCCGAAGGTGGAGGACAACCTGCTGACGCAGTTCGTGTGGGGCCTGGCGGACTCCAAGCTGCGGCGCAAGTTGGTTGGACACCGGAGGCTCTCCTTAGACAAGGCCCTAGATGCCGCAACAGCCCACGAGGCCGCAGAAGGGGAACGCCCGGCCGCGGCTGCCCATGTGGTCGGAAGGAGTCCAAGCCCCGGGAATGTGGATACGGAAGAGGTCTTCGCCCTCAGACCTCAACAACGCCGGCCGGCGCCGTTCCAGCAGGCCAACAGAGAGCCAGCCAAGCCTTCCGGCAACCGGATCGTCTGTGCCAGCTGCGGGGAAGGCCACGGAAGGAAATCCTGCAAGTTCCGGGATGCTGTTTGTCACGGGTGCGGAAAGCAGGGACACCTCGCACGGGTCTGCCGGTCCAAGGGCCACAGGAATTCGAGATCGTCGGCTCCACCGCACCGCGCATTGTCTACCGCCTACGAGACGACGGAAGAGGTCGCCGAGTTGTACCATCTCACCGACCAGCCGCTGCAGGTACTTCGCCTCCCCAACCCCAACCTCTCCTCTGCCCCGAAGATCCAAGTAACCGTGCGGATCGAGGGGTCCCCTGTTGCATGGAAGTGGACTCGGGATCGGCGGCGTCCATCATTTCCCTAGACACTTTAAAAAAACTTTGCCCATTAGGGGGACCCCCTCTACGTCCATCGCCACTAAGCTTGGTGGATTTTCAAAAGAACCCTGTCCCCATCCGGGGAGTCGGCACTTTCCGAGTGCAGTACAGAGACTTTGAGGGGAACTTGGACTTGGTGGTGGTAGAGGGAAATCTCGTGAGTCTCCTGGGGCGGGCGTGGTTCGAAGCCCTAGGCATAACGATTGGAGGAGTGAATAAGTGCGGGGTGCGGGACTGGGGGCGGTGTGCAAGGAATTCCCTGAGGTTTTTGACGGGAAACTGGGGTGTTATAAAGGGCCCCCGGTGTCGCTTCACTTAGACCCCACTGTGACGCCCGTTCGACGGCGCTTCCGCACCGTGCCCCTGGCCCTCCGCCCGAAAACAGAGGCCGAACTGGACCGGTTAGTGGCCCAGGGAGTCCTAGAGCCCGTCCCGAACGCTCGATGGGAGACCCCGATTGTGACACCCGTCAAGCCAAACGGGGAAATCCGCATCTGCGCGGATTATAAGTGCACCATTAACCAGGCACTTCAGGCGCACGCATACCCCGTACCCGTGGTCAGCCATGTCTTAGCCACACTGGCGGGGGCGCGCATATTTGGAAAGCTGGATCTCGCGCAGGCGTACCAGCAACTCCCGGTAGATGAGGCCACAGCCGAGGCGCAAACCATAGTGACCCACCGGGGGGCCTTCCGGGTGAAGCGGCTGCAGTTCGGGGTCAGTGTGGCCCCAGGGATATTTCAAAATCTAATGGACGATTTGTTGAAAGGGATCCCTGGGGTGACGCCGTTCTTCGACGACGTCCTCATCGCCGCGACCACCCCGGAAAGCTTCGCCGCCCGCCTCCGAACTGTACTGGAACGCTTCCAAGCCGCGGGGCTGAAAGTGAAGCGGGAAAAGTGCCTCCTTGGGGTGCCAGAGGTGGAGTTCTTGGGATACCGGGTAGACGCAACAGGCCTGCATCCGGCGAGGGACAAGGTGAAGGCCATCGTGGAGGCCCCCGCCCCGAAGTCCAAGGCCGAGCTCCAGGCGTTCTTAGGCCTCCTGAACTTTTACCACGCCTTTCTCCCCCACAAGGCCGCCGTGGCCGAACCCCTGCACAGACTGCTGGATAAGGCGACACCTTGGGCCTGGGGAGTGAGGGAGGCGGCGGCGTTTCGGGGGTTAAAGTACTCTTGATTTCTAACGCGGTGCTCGCCCACTTTGATGAAAAGCTCCCGGTAATCCTTGCGTGCGACGCATCACCGTATGGGGTCGGGGCAGTCTTGGCACACAAGCTACCGGATGGAAGGGAAGTCCCGGTGGCTTATTACTCCCGCACGCTGTCCCCCGCGGAGCGGAACTATGCACAAATCGACCGGGAGGGCTTGGCACTGGTGGCGGGGGTTAAAAAGTTTCACAACTTTGTGTACGGGCGGCCCTTCACGCTCGTAACCGATCATAAGCCGCTCCTGGGACTGTTCGCGGCGGACAAACAAACGCCGCAGGTATTGTCGCCCCGGGTGTTGCGCTGGTCCTTGTTTTTAGCGGGCTACCAGTACCAGTTGGAGCATCGGCCGGGCAAGGCGCTGGGTCATGCCGACGCCTTGAGCCGCCTGCCACTGCCGCATACAGGGGAAGATCCGGCCCCGACTCCCGCAGTCTTGTTAATGGAGGAGCTGCCAAACCCCCCCCTTCAGGCTGCAGACGTGGCCGCCCGCACGTCCCGAGATCCCATTCTCTCCCGGGTCCTAAACTGGGTGGTGAGGGGATGGCCAGCGGAACAGACAGGGCCAGAGTTCACGGCATACAAAGCCAGGCGGGAAGAGTTATCCGCCTTAAAAGGGTGCTTGCTATGGGGGGACAGGGTGGTTATCCCGGGGCCCATGAGACAAGGGGTTCTAGAAACGCTACATGAGGCCCACCCCGGCATTGTACGCATGAAGGCTCTGGCAAGGAGCTACGTGTGGTGGCCCGGGATGGACGCCGAAATTGAAACCTGGGTCCGAGGGTGCACACGGTGTCAGGAAGTCCGCCCCAATCCCCCGAGAGCGCCAACCCAAAGCTGGGAGTCTACCCACAAGCCATGGTCACGCCTACACATAGATTTTGCGGGGCCATTTCAGGGGCTCCAGTTCATGGTGATGGTAGACTCCTACTCGAAGTGGGTGGAAATAAGCCCAGTGTCTACCACCTCTGCCAAAGCGGCAATAAGGGCCCTGCGGAAAATATTCGCTACGCACGGGTTACCAGACACAATCGTGTCAGACAACGGGGCAGCGTTCACATCTGCTGAGTTTCAAGCGTTCCTCGAAAGGAACCTAATCAGGCACATACGATCAGCGCCCTTCCACCTGGCAACAAATGGACAGGCGGAGAGAATGGTACGCACCGCCAAAGAAGCCCTGAGCCGCATAACGGAGGGGGACTGGGAGTTCCGGCTGGCCCGCTTTCTTCTAACATACCGCACCACCCCAAACCCCATCTCCAGGCATTGCCCCGCAGAACTATTAATGGGCCGCCGCCCTACCACTTTATTAGACAGGCTCCACCCGGACCGAGCCCCAGAGAGAAAGCTGGTCGAGAACAGGGAGGCTCCCCGAAGCTTCCTCCCGGGGGAACCTGTCTACTTCCGGAACTACGGGGCGGGGCCTCAGTGGGTGGCCGGGCGCATCCTAAAACCCACCGGGCCAGTGTCCTACGAAGTCCTAACAGATGGGGACCGGGTCCTCCGTAAACACGTCGACCAGCTCCGGAGGCGGCAAGACCCCGACACAGGGATCCAGTTACCGGGAAATGCCGCGACCGCCCCAGCATCCGATCGACTGCAAGCACCGACAGCGGAGCCAGCGCCGGAAAGTCCACGGAATCCGGAGGGGGCCCCGGTGACAGCTGAACCGCCGCCGCCACTGCCGCCGCCGTTAAAGCCGCCACCGTCACCGCCTCAGCTACTACCAGAGATCCAAGCTCCTTGTGCTGGCGGACCACCCGATAGGGGCCCCGCCAGTCCGGTACCGGCCCCCTGACGATCGCTAAGAGAACAGAGGGCACCAACATACTTAAAAGACTACGTCACCTGATAGGAGACGAACTATGGGGGGAGGGGTGTTGTGTCCTGGGATCAGAAGGCAGAGCTGGCGAAATACAGCCAAGCTTCGCTCTCTGAGAACAATAGGGACTAGGTTCCTGAGCTCGCCAGTAGTGAACCAATGGCAGCATTGGCGGGTGATTCAAACCCGCCAATAGGAATATAGGGCCGTCCCCCCTAACTGTATATAGTTGGCCTCCGGCCGTTACTGTGTGTTCTTTGTCTTGTGTGAAGTACGAATAAACGCATCTTCTCTTATGTCGTCGTCCGAGTCATGAGGCCCGAAACCCAGTACTTTACATGCTCCACAGGCACTAGCCACAAATCAGGATACCCTACCTCCCATCTAAAGTGGGTGAACTAGCTGACTGCCTGGTCATATGCTTGCTTGGTATTAGGTGCTATGGCTAGTACTTCTGCCTTCCAACCAACCATAGCCCTGGAGACATCTGTACCGGTTGCGAGCCGGCTCCTGGGGCCAGCTGGTGGAACCTCTCCATCTGTTTGTGAGAAAGAGCATCAGCCACCCCATTGTCAACCCCCGGCACATGCCTGGCAAAAACCAAAATGTTAAGCTGAAGTCACCACAAAGTAAAGGCCCGGACCAATTCCATGACATGACTTGACCAAGAGGAAAGGGAATGAATGACCTGCATAACCACCAGGTTATCACACCAAAAATGAATGGTCTGGTTAGCCAACTCGTCCCTCCATAAGTGAACGGCCATCAGGATAGGGAAGAGCTCCAGGAAGGTGAGGTCGGCAGTCAGCCCAGCCAAAACTCAGGCCCTTGGCCATGCCTCCACACACCAATGCCCCCAGAAATAAATGCCAAAACCAGAAGATCCAGCAGTGTCCGATTGGACTTGCAGTTCCGCCTCTAACCTAAGATCCTCCCACCAGAAGGAAATACTATTGAAGGAAACCAGAAACTCCCTCCACATCTCCAAATCCTGCTGAATGCCAGTGGTGAGCTGGATCCTATGGTGAGGGAGCCACAGCCTGGTCATGGCCATGCACAACCTGCACAAGAAGGCTCGCCTGGAACCACGACCTTACAAGAGAAATTAAGGTGACCAACCAATTGCTGGAACTCCCTCAAAGTGGCTTTCCTCTTGCACACAAACTGCCTGACCCGGCTGCGTAAGTCAGCCAATTCGCTTGCCAGTAGCTGGGAGGTTTGCACCACAGTATCTAACTCCACTCCAAGGAATGTCAAAACCTTCATCGGGCCCAGTCTTTTCATGCACTAAAGGCACTCCTAGCTCACCTGCCAGCTCTGTAAAGGAACCCAAAAGCCAATTACACTGACTGGAACCCCAGGGGCCCATGAACAGGAAGTCATCAAGTAGTGTGCCACTGTGCTCAGCCCAGTATGGGAATACAGGGCCCACTCCAAGAATGAGCTAAAGTGCTTGAAGGCAGCGCAGGAAACAGAGCAGCCCATCAGCAGCGCACGGTCCAATAGAACTGGCTCTCAAAACAAAACCCAAAAAGCTTGAAGTTCTCTGGGTGCACTGGGAGAAGGCGAAAAGCCGACTTGATGTCACATTTTGCCATCTCTGCCCCTCAACCACAGCGGTGCATGACACGCACCACCTGGTCGAAGGAAGTCTACCAGACTGAGCACAAGACCTCCGGGATCGCATCATTAATTGAATCCCCCATAGGGTACGAGAGGTGATAGATAAGCTGGAATTCTCTGGGGGCCTTCTTGGCCACAATTCCCAATGGGGACACCTGCAGACTAGGGACGGGAGGAGAAGGGAAAGGTCCTAAAACCCTGCCCTCTGCCAGCTCCTTTGCAATCTTCTTCCAGACTACATGCTCCATCCCCCTTACTGACCATAAGGTACCGGCTATGAAGGGAACCCTCTCGCCCTGGTAGGGGATGCAGAAACCCTGTGAAAACCCATTCAACAAATATAAACCATCAGAATGCTGGGGATAATTCTGCAATAGGACCTCAAGCACTCTCAACTTTATGGGTGTTGGCCCCCTTTGCAGGAGCTTGCCCGGATCCCCCATCTTCCATCCTCCTGCGGCCCCTCTGGGGCTTACCCTGGAGGCATGCGGAGAAGGGGTGTGGGCCCCTGCACAAAGGGCACTCATGCCGATACTGGCATGTCTTCCTGCTACACGCACCCTGGGTCTCAAGCTTCCAGCATATTTGGCAGGGTTGAACTGCCTGCACCACCTTGTGGCGGGGAGTGGAGGCAATGGCCATTTGGTGTACCAGGTGTCCACTATGGGATTGGTCACCGAAGTTCGGCCTGGAAGAGGCAATAACCTGCAACAAGAGGTGCAGATGGATCTGGTCCCATCACAGCGAAGGGTTCATGGCAGCCTGCATCCTATATGCCTCATCATACTGGAGCCAAGCAGGGCCGGTGAAACCTGTGTAACCCTTATAATCAATATCTAAATATTGGAACAGGGAAGCTGCCCTGAGGGGCAGTGCCTTAGACAGAAACCCTGCATATATCAAGTAACCCACAAGCCAGTTGGCCCAGGTCCTGTCCACTTTCATCTTCCTATACTTATCTTTATCCCTGTCCTCAAGCTCCTCTTTCTCCTCCTTCTCCAGCTCCTGAAACGAACGCGAAAACATCCACATATTCACCCCTGCATTTTTTTCCCCTCATTGCTGGTAGAAGGTTAATCACCCAAAGGGAGTGCCAAATCTCTGAAGGGGAGGGCTTAGGTGGCCACTGAGTAGAAAACACTGCCTGGCAATGGACCCCCCCAGCAAGGTGTAGCCTGCGCACCACATGTCTGTGCATGTGCAGCCAGACAGCCAGCTGGTGGGGTACTAGGTAACGGAACAGTGGCACATAACTGCCCACAAATGTGACCACAAGCAGGGGTGGCAGGGGGGTAGACATCAACCCCCCAGGCATTGGCTGGCCCCAGGGCCAGCTGCCTGCAGTATGATGTGTACAGAACTTACCCACAGCTGTAGATGAGCCATTTGAGGCATCCAGCTGTTGCTGCTGGCCTGACACCATTGACAGAAGCCAAGTCCTGTTCTCAAGGTGCCGCCCCATCCTTGTTTGCTGTCTGGGAAGTGGTCCACCCTTCAACAAGAGACAAATGGGTTAGCATCTCCACTTAGAAGCACTTATTGGCAGCAGAGTGAGTTTCCTTAGACCCACATACTCCTCCCCCAGACCTCGCAATGGGTGGTGATACACCAGTGGCCTGCTCTACCACATTCAGCGGGTCCAAAATAGCCTGTTGGACCACATCATCATCTTCCTCCGAGGATGACAAGGCCGGAGCAGGCCTCTTAGAAGGTGGCTTAGGGGCTCAGTGCTTGCCCTTAGAGCAGCCAGAACCTTTCCTGGGAGCCATGCTTCCTACACACAAGCTGGCTAAGAAAGCGATATGAGAACACTTCTTCTCCGCTCACAACTGCCACCCAGCCTCAACACAGAGAGGGTCGACTTAGGCTGGGTCCACAAAATGGCTGACCACAGCGAGGCACAAAATGGCCACTCACTGGAAAGACAAAATGGCTGCCAGAGCTAGGGTTCAAAATGGTCACCCTTATGGGATCACTAAGCCACCGCCACGAGTTCTATATATCCGCGAACCTGGGGAAAAGGCCAGGGGGGGGCAGTTGCAAGCACACTGGTGCTTATAGCCTCAAGGACAAGAGGGGGGTGAGGACACACACACCGCCTACCCCGAGAAGCCTACCCAAGCTGCAGCCCAGGAAGGTAATAGGAGTCCCGCCCAGCCAGGCTAACCCCGATACCTGGGCAGGCAATCAGCAACCTGCAGGCCCCCCATCTGTGACCACCATTGGTATGGGCCCCATGCCCCTCAGCTGACTTCCTGCCCGCAGCCTTATGCGCTGGAGCCGAGAGCAGAAGTGCACAAACAAGCCCTGCGCAGGCCGCAGCCTAGGGGCATGCAATATGCTGCACCGGCACTCCTTGTCATGCACCACTGCTGAGTCGTTCCCTGCCGCCATGTTAGTTGCCCCCAAACTGATCACCAGAGGCCACTGCTGCTCCTGCACCAGTCATTGCTGCTGAGTTCTGGCCCACCGCATGCTGCCACCACGACCGCCGCTGACAACCTCCCAGTGCTGCACCTCCCACCACTGCACCCAGCTGGGCACTATCTGTGTCCCAAGGCCATCGCCTCAATGAGGAGCTCTCTTGCACGCCCCACCAAGCAGGTAGGCCTGAAAAATAGGTTGTGCTGCATACCTCTTCCTCACCTGAAATCCACCACAGAACTGCAGCCGAGGAGGGCGGGGGCAGCCCTGCCCCCTCCAAAGGGCCCATATGCAGTGTTTTGCAACCAAAAAAAAACAATGGCCTGCCTCTCCAGCTGGGAGGCAAAGATGTCTCCCCAGCCCCATGACTGCTGAAATAAGTATCCACACACAGAGGGGACTGTTGAGAATTAAATACATAGACAGACTTTGTACTAAGTATGTCTGCCTATTTAAAACAAAAGCTGTAAGATCTATCTAAAGTTTGACCCCAAAATATCATTTCCAGGAGGCCAACAGATAATGCTGAATTGAACCGCCACTTATCAAGACTATATATTCTAATGTATTCACTATGAACACATCAAAAATGTCTAGTATGTTCCACATTCCCCCTGGTACTGGCACTTGCCTGCACTTTCAGTGCTAACTCTGACTGTGACAAACAATTTTCCATTCCTTGATTGCTAGAGGGTGGAGAACGAAGTTTCTTATGAGACAATCATCTGGTATATTGTGTCTGACAAGCCCTTGCTGCTGCTCATTGTCCTCTCTGCTGCAGTTGCATATGTATGTGCACTTTTAGAGCACTCTCTGCTCTGCCCTGCCTGGCACCTGGGAGCTTTTGGCCTCCTTTAGGGTGAAAAAGATAAAATTTTAAGATAAAACAAGATTACTTCCATTCCATTTCTTTGTAACTTTCCAAACTATTTGCTGAATTAATATTATTCAGAGTGAGGCAAGGACAGCTAATCAAGAGCATCAGTCTAAAGAGAAAGAGATCTGAAGTTTCAGGTGTGTACATAACTTTTTCTAACGCTAAATTTGATGCTCCTGTTCTTGTCAATAAAGGAGGACAATAGGGTCACCTATAACTAAGCTAGGGTTTTCTTCAGGCTTGGGAGACTGTCCTGGTATGTAGACAAATATTACACTGGATTTTTTTAAAAAAGAAGACCCCCTACAAAAGACTGATGTGAACTCAACAGCTTGACAATGTGCTGAATATTGAGGGAGCTGAGCATGGGTTAAAGAGAGTATGTTGTCGAAGGCTTTCTCGGCCGGAGTTCATTAGTTGCTGTAGTTTTTCTGGGTTGTGTGGCCATGGTCTTGGTCCTACAATGCCAAGACCACAGCCACACAACCCAGAAAATCTACAGCAACTAAAGGTTAAAGGAGATTTGTGAAATTCAAAATTGGCCAGGCTAAGCCTCTAAGAGCTTACAATAGATACTGGGCTATATTTTGTTTGACCAGCAATTCCCCAGTTGTTTAACCTGCCTTGCAATTCTGCATAACCCCCCACTATTGTTTACTTGCTCCTTTGCTTCAGCCCTGCTGTTGTCAGTTGTAACTAAGCACTTTCTCCTTATGTCCTGACACTTTGCCTATTTCATATTCAACAGAGGTACCATATGCATACTAACAAATGTGGTTCCCAGAATATCTGAAATGTCAATGTTGCCCTGGAAGCTACATTTCCCAGTATAAACATAGGGCCTCAGACAATGATGGAATAGGCAATACACCTGTTCAAGAAGGAGGTGGATTACTTTCAGTCAGCCAGCTGGCACGTTATCCCTTTAACAATCATTATAGCAGAACAGGATCACCAGACAATCTAAAGAAAAGGACCACTCTTGCCAGAGAAGATTTCTGGGGAGTGCTGATTAGGCATGGGCACAGACTGGCTCATGAACCTTTGTGATGAATTTTGGCTGGTTCCTGGTTCAGCTGAGAATGTTGTGGTTCAGCTGGGCAGCCTGTTCCTACAGCTCAGTTGTTTAGATCAGAAACAGCAGAGCTGTGGGGGCAGCCTGCTGCCATGGCTCAGCTGTTTAAAGCGAGCCCAAAACAACAGAGCTGTGGGAACAGGCTATCCCTGTGACTCAGCTGTTCCAGGCACAACCCTCACAACCCCAGCTCAGTTTGTTTGTGAACTAACTGGGTTCTTGGGTTTTGCAGTTTGGTTTGTGGTTCACCCACAAACTGAACCACATTTTTGTGGTTTGTGCCCATCCCTAATGCTGAGTGTTAAGTATGAGACTCAACAACGAAGTAAGCTCAACAAGTGATTTCAGCTTTATTAACGACAAACACCAACTCAGGAAGACACCACAAATACAGTGGAGCACAGCTCCTTTTTAAACTCTCCCGGGCTGTCAAAGCCACACCCATAACACGTTAAAGTCCAATGGCATTGCAGGGATAAAGACCAATCAGGACTGTTCCCTCTTTGCAACATTATCACACAGTGATTAGCTATTTACACTGGTTTCGCAGAAACCGACCAATACGAATGTGACAGCTTAGAATCCACAATCAGAATCAAGCTTAACATGGAAAAGAATAAGCTTGATTCACAGTTCAATACATAACACTGAGCTTGCCTCACATTCCAGGTGGACTTTACAGGAAGTGGAAGCTTGTATCCTAAGTACTTTTTTTTCCCAAATAACAAGACCTCCTAGCTAGGGGAGAATATCGAAATCCAGAAGTTGTAGCCATGAACAGACAAGACAGCTCTTTACATAAACCTGAAAAACTCCCTAGGGTGGGGGGGGGGGAATCTGATTTTTAAAAATGTTTTAAAATGCCTCAAAATAATAGAAGAATGTCTGTAGCTTTAATTAAACTTCATAGCCTATCCTCTGTTCCTGATTCCTTGTCTCCTTCCTACCCACCAGCCAACCTACCTTTATTTGCCCCCTGGTCTTCAGTTTCCTTTGTTCCTCACCTCTGGCATTCATATGATGGCTGCTACCAGGCCTGGTCCTGATGAGTCCTCACTCAAAGGCCAAAACAGCCCTGAAAAGAGCCTTTTCCTGGCAAAAGCCAAGGCTTCAAGGCTAGCAGTGGGTCTTTGGTAGTCTAGCAATGGCCAGCAAGGGCATTTGTTTCTTAAAGCTACAGACATTGCTTCTATTATTTTGAGGTGTTTGAAAACCCCATTTTTTTTAAAAAAAAGTCAGAATTTACAAATCATTAAAAATACTAGAGTTTCCTTTCTGGAACAAGAGTGTGGCTGTATTTTGTCTCAAGGTGCACCCCACCTTCTCCCTTCCTTCTCTTGATCTTTCGGCAGCTGAGTGGTTTCCTTCCCAGGAAACCCTCCAGTGTTTTTGTTACTTTTACAGGCAGTTAAATTGCTTCAGTGGGAGGCAAGCTGGTAAAGGTTTCTTTGGCTGGTAGGCTGTAGTAAACACAGCAAATGGTGCCCGTGGTTTGAGATTGGGCAGGAGTCAATTTTTCCCTGGCCTGACATGGTTGCCTGCCTCACTACATCCCAGGCTCTCTGAAAGCATTACAGTTGCTCCATCTGCCTCATTGCACAGAGCAAAAGGACCCATTTTTTTTTAGTTGGCAATGGGGGGCTATAGAATGCTTTAAAAGGCCATTAGCATTTTGCAGGCCATCTGCCAGTTGGCACAGTTGAGGAAGCACCTGGAAAACTGATTATTTGGGGCTCCTTTTTGTTTTCCTCTGCAGGGAGTAGCCATTTTCTGGGTGCAAGTTGGTGGCCATTTTGTTTAGGGTCAGGGTGTGGGGTAGCTGGCTCACCTGACTGCCCCCCTCCCCACTTTTATCTTCCCTTAAGGTTTTGGGATTCATTGGAGCAAGGGCACAGGAGTGTATTACCTTTGCCTGTATATGAAAGTCTTGCTTTTAATATTAATACTAAACAAATATTAATAATATGAAGAAGTAATTGATAGGAATAGATAAGTAGTTAAGCAGCTAAGCAGATAAATCTTTAGTATATAGTTAAATGTGTGCCTCCAAAGGACTGGGCAGTGGGAGTGACCTGTAATTTTAGTTAACAGCATTGCTTAGCAAAGCAAATAAGGGAAGGGTTCTGTGGCCTACAGGAAGAGCACCTACCTGGCAGTCACTTGGTGCTGGCCCAGTCAATTCACTTGACTGGATTTAATTTTCCAGCAGAAAAAGGGTGGCCTGGCCAAGAATCTGCCTCACTTGAGATCTGCCATTCAGCTGTTTTCTAATGAAGATGAGCCTAGCATGGCTGAATTAGTGAGGCACATTGAGGCCCTGCAGCAGGCAGCACATCAACCACATGATTCAACTGGCGAGAAGGATGCAGTGGCCCCATGACTGCCCAAGGTTTCCAGGCACACAGTTAACATTGTGTCTTTTTCTTTAAATGCCAGGATAGTTGCTTTGGAAGCTGGGCTGTTGGCCAGTATGGTGGACATGATGGATGCAGCAGTGCTCACCTGAGGCTAAGGTGATGGGGTGTGGTCAGCAGCAGTCAGTGGGATCAAGTAAGAGAGTAGGGGTGTCATCTAGGCAGCAAGGAAGGATTAATCAATGAATGGGGTTCCTGATATGGAACAGACACAAAGTGAGTATGCATACACCAAGACATCTTCACACAATGCTGCTGGAACAGATAGAAGGTTTACCACAACAGAGACAGAATGGGTGGCAGGACTCTGAAGTAGCTGTGGGCCTTCTGTCCCCTAGAGCTAAATCCCCTGGTCTTTCACTCAGCTGCCTGTGCCTGAAGAGACTAACAGGGATGTGCTTAGCAAGGTTCTCCAGAGCCTGATCCTGAGCATACCTCAGATGGGGTTTAGGGTTTACTGGCAAGCCTTGTTGCCAGATTAGGAAGGCAGTCACTCCCCTTGAAGCACTTCCCATATGGGGAACAGTCCTTGCCTTTAAGGGACCACCTCTTACCTGCCACTAAGATGAAGATATGTCTGGGGGAGTATATGGACCTGTTTTCACTGCTATTTAGAGAAATGGAAGTGAAAGAAGAAGGCAAGGAGGAAAAAGAGTGGGAGAAGATCAGGGAGGAAAATGGCAGCATGAACCCAGGACAAATTGGCTCATTGCATGTAATATATACATGGCAGTGATCATCCAGGTGGTGAAAGATTCTTGTAGCCGCTCTGTTTAGGCATGTTTTACTCTGTTGGTCTATGACTGCAAGAAATGATTGATTGATGAGACATCTAAGTGCAGACAGAAAGGGCTCCAGCTCTTGACTAAATATGTGGGTATTATCCATAGGGCATACACTAAATACGCTGAGTCTGCATGGGTTTTCTGTGATGAGATTTTTCAAATGTATGCAGCATTAGATATTGAGTTTGTGTGGGCAGGAAGAACCAGCATCTCTGTTCTCAGTTTCTGGGTCCCTTTATCAGGGAGGTATTCCAATAGTGGACACCTCATTTCAAAGGGGATGCCTGAACTGTATCCAGCAGGTGGTTGGTTCAATAGCTGCTCTGTTGAGAATTCAACAGTACAAGGGGGTGTAATAAGAGGCATTGTAGGCAATGCTCCCTCTAACCTGTGGAGTCCTGTGAGCAAAAATTCTCAGGTTCCTTAGGTCACACAACAAAGGGCTTCATTAGAAGAGAACTGTTTATTGGTGAATAAGAACTAAAGACACGTGTACTGCTTGTGTCAGGAATGCCCGGGAACAGTAGGGCCTCCTAAGTTATACTAAAATCAAACACCCCCCCTTACAAGCTGAAGCCAATGAATATAGTTTGCGTGCACGGGAAAAACGAGCAAGCTAGACTAAAAGCTATTGGTTCCCAGACCAGGAGTTTTGCAGCTGGAGATTCTACAAGGTCAAGCAAGTGATAACATACAGACAGTGAAACACTGAGGCGCAGAGGCAGGCAGAGGAAGAGTACCCCTCTGCATTCCAACATCATGATAGGGCTACTTGACATCCTGCCCTCCTAAGCACCCCCCCATGGGTTTATTGGGTTAGCGGCGGTGGAAGCGATGAAGGAGATGGGGGGCCCTGATGTGATCTACCGCCACCCACTCTCTGTGTTGTGGCCCAAAATCAGCCCACTCAATTAAGTAAAACAACTTGTTTCATTTCAACTTAGAGTCCAAAATGTCAGCAACTTTGTAATGCAGTTCACCTTGCACCATCGGGGCGGGGGGAGGCTGTGCTTGTTGGGGCTGCCATGTATTAGGCCCAGGGTTCTGATGAAGGAGGCTGAAATGGAAAATGGAATGCAAATGTTTCAAAGTCTTTGGCAAATCAAGTTCAACAGTAACCTCATTGATTTTGTGTTTGACTGGAAAAGGACTCATATATGTCCAACTGAGTTTCAACTAGGCTGGAGTCCCTTGATGTTTTTAGTAGACACATAAACCGAGTATCCAGGCTAGATGTCCCAGCCTGCCATGTGTTTCTTATCAGCTTGAGCTTTGTAAGCCTGTTTAGCCCCATCCAATGTTTTACACAGAACCAGTTAGGCATCCTGCAAATGTTTACATGAGTCTCCCACCTCCCCCTCCGGCAGGGTCATTTCGGATAAGAAAGGGAGAGGCAGAGCCTCATAACCATAGAGGGCCATAAACGGGGAGACTCCTGTGGATGAATGCCATGCATTATTGTAACAAAATTCCACTAGGGGGAGTAGCCTCTCCCAGTCATCCTGCTGGAAGTTAGTGAAACACCAGAGATACTGCTTAAGGGTTTGATTTGGAAACAAATTGTGAGCCCTGGTCAGAAATTATCTTCTGGGGTAAAGTATGCAGTCTAAACACCTGCTGAATAAATGCCTTTGCCAGTAAGCAAGCTGTTGGCAGGGACTTACATGGTATGAAGTGGGCTTGCTTTGAAAACAAAACAACAACCCAAATTACAGTTTTTCTGTGACAGGGGGGCAAGTCAATGATAAAGTCCATCAAAATTACTTCCCATGGTCTACCAGGCATAGGTAGGAGCCCAGGTGGTTGCAGGAGCCCAGGCGGTTGTTGGAGTCCAGGTAGTTTCCCGGGTCTCAGTTTGCACATAATGCAAGTCTGGCAAGATTGGGCAAACAAGGAGAGACCCTTCCTCATTTCCAGCCACCAAAATTAGTGTTGAAGCAAGTGCAATGATTTTTACAAAACCCAAGTGCCCTGACAATTTGGAGCCATGCACTGTAGACATGACTTCACCCCACAAAGCCACTGGCACAAAAAACTTTTGTCCATGGTACAAATAGCCATTTGCCCATTCCTCAACCTCCTCCTCCTTTTCCAGTTCCAGACGATCACTGTCGGAGAGGGCGGAGACTAACTTCACTTCCCAGGATTCTGCGTCTTCCAGGGGCTGGGCTGTCATTTGGCTGCGAGTTAAGACAGCCCCTCCCAATTGGGAGGGCATGAACATTGAGTCAATCACCCCCTCCATTGGCTTTTGTGCTGTGGGAGCATCTGCTAAAGAGTTAGCTTTACCTGGGAAATGGTGGAGGGTGAAATTGAACTTAAAGAAGAAATCCACCCATCTGAGCTGTTTAGCATTGAGGTTACGGGGCATTCTGAGCACTTCAAGATTTTTGTGGTCAGTCCATACTTTGAACAGCACTCTGGCCCCCTCCAGCCAGTGCCGCCATGTAGAGAATGCTAATTTAATAGCTCCTGCTTCCTTGTCCCAAACTGACCAATTACACTCAGTATCATTGAACTTCCGGGACACATATGCAAGAGGGTGCATTTCCCATCCTCCCCCTCTTGCAAAATGACACCACCTATAGTGACATCCAAGGCGCCCACTTGAACAAATTTCTTAAGTTCATCAGGGTACACTGGCACGGGTTCAGATATGAACAGAGCTTTTAAGCTGTTGAATGCCTCCTAGCATTCATTTGTCCATGCTAGCTTAGCACCAGGCCATGTGTTCTCAGGGCCTTTCTCCTTCATCTTTAAGAGATCCATGAGTGGTAAGCTCACTTGGGCAAAGTTGGCGAGAAAGGATCTGTAAAAGTTGGTGAATCCTAAGAATGCTTGGAGTTGTCTCTGGGTCTGAGGGGGTTCCCACCCCACAACATCCCGAACCTTGGCTGGGTCCATCTCTAAACCCCGGGGGGAAATATGGTAGCCTAAGAAGTCTAGTTCAGTATAGTGGAATTTGCATTTTGATAACTTAGCAAAGAGTTTGTGCTTGTGCAACGTTTGCAGGACTTCCCACACCAAGTTCACGTGGGACGCCTTGTCAGGGGACTAGATCAAGGTGCTTGTGCAACACCTCATTAATCAGGTTCATGAAGATCCCAGGAGCCCCCTGAAGCCCGAAGGGCACCACTCAATATTCAAACTGACCCAGCAGGATATTGAACACTGTTTTGTATTCATCCCCCTCCTTTATCCAGACCCTGAAACAGGCATCATGGAGGTCAAGTTTGGAAAAGATTTTCCCCTTGGCCAACATGGCTAAGAGGTCCTTTATCAGCGGGAGGGGGTATGTGTTAGTGGTAGACACCATATTCAAGCCCCTATAGTCTATGAACAGTCGCAACCCCCCATCCTTTTTCTTTCAAAATAACACAGGGTGGCAAATGGGGAGGAGGCGGAGCAAATGAACCCTCTAGCTAGGTTTTTATTAATTAACTTTCGCAATTCCTCCTTCTCACTCGGGCTCATCACATACAGTTTCCCTTTGGGTAATTTCTGCCTGGGTAGTAGTTCAATGACACAGTCAGAGTGTCTGTGAGGTGGCAACTCATCTGCCTCCTCTTCCTCAAACACCTGTGCAAGGTCCCAGTACTCTGGGGGAACAGCCTCTAGCTCTTCTTCAGCCAGGCACATACACACTTGTTTGTCAGGAGGGGGGGTTCCCCACGTCTCCTCCCATTTATGTGTACAACACCTGGGTGAGATAAACTGGACTAAGGCTTCTTCCCATAAAATATAAGGGTCATGGTCATGTAGCCATGGGCTGCCCAGTACCAATGGGAAACGAGCTGCCATAGTGATGATAAAGGGACAGTGTTCTCAATGCTTTCCTGCCCCCATCCATAAAGGCACAGTCTCGTACTTGTAAGGGTCTTTCATGGCTGACCTATTCATTTGAGTGAACACTATGGGGTCCGGGAGTTTAACAACTTTGGCCACAAGTCCAGTAACCAATGAAGGGTTGATCAGATCCCGGCCACACCCCGAATCAATCAGACCCTGCACATGTACGTGGGTTCCCAGTTCAGGATTCATGATAGTTACAGTCATAAAGAAGGGGGGGTAGCTGCTTACCATTTTTTGCAGCTCTGAGGTTGGGACCTGCTGCTCAGTGCCACTCATGGCAGGTCCTGTCCTTTTCCCACCAGCTGGTTCTCCTCCTCCCTGTGCAACTCCATCTCTGCCTTGGGGAGGCTTGCTTGCAGGACGCATTGGGTCTTGGAGTGGGCAGTCGACTTCTTTGTTGGGGTGTCAACTCGCTTCTTCTCCGGACCCTTCCTTGGGGTCCCCAAGGGCCCTGACCCCGGGCATGTAGCAGGAAAGTGGCCCACTTCTCCACATCTCAGGCAAAGCCCTTGCTTTATCCAGTGCTCCCACACCCCCTCCTTCTGCTTTGGCAGCACTTTGGGTTTTGGTGTCAACAGAACCGTCTTACCCAGGGTGGCAGCATTATTGATCCAGATGGTTCTCAGGTGGCTCTCAGAGTCAGCAGCTTCTTATCCATGCATTCAGGGACACGGGTTGGATGCTGTGCAGGACAGTTTCTTGGATCTCGGGATGTAGACCAAGCTGGTACTGTTCTGCTAGCACACCATCAGGCCATCCCTGGATCTTTGCAGTGTGCCACCTGAACTCTTCCGAGTACTCCCGCACTGATTTCTTCCCTTGCTTGAAGGTGCATAGTTAAGCATGGACATATTCACTGGCATTCAGGTCCTCATATTGAGCCCAGAGGGCCCACATGAATGTATCTACCACCCGGAGTTCCAGGCTGTCTCCGTTATGTAGACTCATATACCAGTTGGCAGCTCCCTCCCGCAGCCGGGACACAATGTAATCCACAATGTGCTCCTCATCAGGGAACAGGTGGCCTCAATTTAGGATGAACTTCTCCACTCACACCATGAAAAACACCAACTTTTTGGGTGTCACATCAAATGTCACATCCAGTAGTTCTGTTGGCTGGTGTGCCTCATGGGCCGCCTGCCCCAGCTGCCGATCACCTGAAGGTGGAACAGCTGGTGGTCGGGGGGGAGACACTGGCTGCATCGGCTGCCACAGGGGTGGAGGTGCTGGCTGTGCCTGCTGCCAGAGCCTGAGTTCACACTGCACCATGTCTGCCATGATTCCCGTCAGATTCTGGAATGATTCGTCGACCATTTGCAGGATTTTATCTTGGCCGCATTCAAGCAGTTCCAGGTGGGTGTCCATGAGCCCCTCAGTCTCTGCCATCTCCCAGAGGACTGCCCCAGCCTCCAGCTCATAGACCAGACCTCAGGAAGGCCGGTCATAATGGCTTTTCCGATGCAGCCCCAGGGTGAGTGTCCAGGTCTCCTGGGTATCAGCGTGAAACTTTCCCCAGTGTGGCCTCTTCAGCCGTGTGGTCACTCGTTCTCTCACCCCACCGAGGGGTTCCAGGAAAGGCTTGCCTGAGTCTTTCTCCTCATTTTGTGGAAGGGTGGTTGGCACGGTGATCAGCACGGTAGTCGTCAGGACCATTTCCCCAGTCGTGGCTGGGGTGATGATCTCCTCTTTGCTGTCACTCATTTCAGGATTGAGAGATATGGGTCGAGGTAATAATGATTCCTGACACTCTGTCAGGCTCCTTAGTCAGGTCACACAACACAGGGCTTCATTAGAAGAGAACTGTTTATTGGTGAATCAGAACTAAAGATATATGTACTGCTTGTGTCAGGGATGCCCGGGAACAGTAGGGCCTCCTGAGTTATACTAAAATCAAACACCCCCCTTACAAGCTGAAGCCAATGAATATAGTTCGCACGCGTGGGCAAAACAAGCAAGCTAGACTAAAAGTCATTGGTTCCCAGCCCAGGAGTTCTGCAGCTGGAGATTCTACAAGGTCAAGCAAGCAATAACATACATGCAGTAAAACAGTGAGGCTCAGAGGCAGACAGAGGAAGAGTACCCCTCTGCATTCCAGCACCATGACAGGGCTACCTGACAGCTACCGGCATTAAAGTTGTGAGCAGGTGATCTGGCTACTGCATAAATCAGTTTGCTCTGGAGCCATCCTTCCTGAGCAAAGACAAAAATGTGTGAGCCAGAGGGTAAAAAACTGTGAGCTAGCTCACACTAACTCAGCTTAGAGGGAACACTGATTGTAGGTTTGGGGCATGCCTATAAGTGGTGTGGAGGAAATCTGCATGAGCTTTGGAGAACAAAGAGGTGGTGACTCCAGAGGTGGTTGGAAAGGTGATGCTGGATGTAGACCAGCAAAAGGCACCCAGTTCAGTGCAGCATATTTATTAGATGATTTCAAGAATAGTTTTAGGGTTCCCTAGTCAAACCCATGTCATTTCTTCCAAGAAAAAAAAATGAAATCAGTGTTAGAGTAGGTAGTAAAAAATGTTGAGAGAGAGAGTAGAATTGTCAGACCTTTTTTCAATTGCTTCTGTGATGGATAGTAAATGGTTAATGCTGTAACCTGGTCTGAGAACCTTGAATGACAGGAGATTCAAATGGAATTCTTCAGCTAAGAGAGTCAGTTGGGAGTTAAGAACTGACAGTTGACTGGGAAGGGAAGCTAAGAGACTGGAAGAAGATCAAGAAGGATCCTGAGTTAGGGAAGTGGGAAGCTTAGCCCATCCCTAACAAGCCTGAGGGAAATAGCTCCTAAAAGAAGGGGGGTTATAGTCTGTGAATAAGGAGGGAAACTAGAACTTGTTTGAATGTTCCCGCCTTCACCAACTTAAGTGTCTGTGAGACAAAGAAGCTTATGTTTGTGTATTTAGGCAGAAACTGCAAAGAAATCTCTCTCCTCAAATTTTAAAGACTTGTCTGAATAACAGAAACAATTACTTGTTTGTGACAAATTACCTGGCATTTATTTGTATACAAAGTCACCTCATTCCTGATGTCTGTTCACCTCATAAGTCCTAAATCTGATTCCAACCTGACCATTTTCCCTCAAAGTTAAATCGTTTGTTATTTTTGAACTACCATCAGCCTTTGTGTGCCATTTTCAAAACAAGACATAAGAAGGATTTTAGTCTCTCTCCTCAGTTCCCTAGGCTGGGTCAGTAAATATCTAAATACATTCAATCAACTGAGTGGAATAGCCAGAGAAAAACAAAGAAAAAAGGGGAAAGAAGGCTACTCAGCCAGAAAGAAGATAAAGGGAAATTCTGTGAAGGAGGGTGAAATCATCATAGCACTTTTTGAAGAATTTGAAGGTTTCCCCACTGGGCATGGTTCCAAGGAAAGCCCAGGGTGAACATTGAATTATACATTGTTTGTCTTACCCAAGAAGTGGGTTAATGATGGAATACCCGATGAGATTTGGCTTGTTATGCCTCTTTTGATGTATCTATGGACATGGTTAGGTCTTGTAGTCAGGGTGCAAGGATGAGAAATTGTAATATTAAATCCACCTTTTGGCTTTACTAGTCCACCCAGATATCTGAGTTATTAGGGGTTCCATTTGAAGTATACTTTTCTGTTGATAAGGCTGTATTTAGATGCTCTATATTGCATTTGGCTTTCGAGCAGTTTAGCAATACTGGAATCGGCATTTAGGCAAGAAGCAGGATCTGGTAAAGTTACACTCTACGTGGATGATTTTCTATTTGCTGGTCCATCAGGGATGGGAGAGTGTGCATGGCTCCTGGTTGTTTTAAAGAGCTTGGCCTTAAAATGAGGAGTCCCATTGGCAGAGGAGAAAATGGAAGGCCGGATGCCGTGCCTAGGTTTTCTGGGAATAGAGATGGATACTAGACTGGAGTTATGTTTATTGCCAGTGGAGAAATTAGAGTGATGCAGGGCCCTTGTGAGGAAATTATTACTGTAGCAGACAAGGAACCCTTAGGCAGATGCAAGTAATCTGAGGCCATTTGAATTTCCCACAGAGGTTTATGGTTCCAGGGAGGGCTTTTCTGATGTACATGGCAGAGTCAACTAAGAATGTTAAATGTGCACATCACAATATTAGGATTTCAGGCCAGATACAAGCAGATGTCCATGTCTGGTTAGAGTTCTTTGACAGTTTTAATGGTCTGTTATCTTGGAAATGAGATGGCTGGTGGGGCATAATTTTCAGGCACAATCCGACACTTTGAGTGCTTCTTTGGTGTATATTTTCAGGACCGTTGGTGTGCTCAGCACTGGCAAGAAGGCTGGGAACAGGAAGGATTGCTGAGGGATCTTACTTTCCTTGAATTGGATACAACTGTAGTCTCAATGTTTATCTGGGCATAGACCCTGAAAGATGGGGATTGTGTTATTTTGGTGTGACAATGTGGTACAGGTAGTCAATCAGCAGACTTCTAGGAACCTCAGAGTAATGCAGCTGCTTAGGGATGCTGTTTTGCAGTGCTGGCAATCTAATATACTTTTAAAGGCAAGGCATGTCCCAGGTTTAGATAACAGTATTGCTGATGCTCTGCCTTGATTCCAGAACCAGCACTTTCATGAATTGGTGCCAGCTGTGAACGCATGCCCAATGCCAATGCCAGCCAAATTGTGGCAGCTTGGGAGTCTGAGGTGCAATGCACTATGATGGCATCATTCACTCCTGGCAAGCAGCATACAAAAAGCAATGTAAGGAGTTTATGGATTTTAGGGACAGTGCAGACCTAGAGCAGGTGTGACCATTACCAGTAGACCATAGGCAGCATTTTTTAGTGTTTCTGAAGGAAAAGGAATTAGCAGGCAGGACCATGATAGACTACCTGGTTGCACTGGTGTTTAAGGCAAAGGCAGACAGATGTAGGGACAGTACAGCAGATTTTAGTATATGGAAGAATCTCGAAGACTGGTTGCACAAAACACCAATGCAGAAAGATTTTAGGCACCCATTTACTCCAGAACTCATGAAGCTATTGGTGAGCTGGTATGGAGTGCAGTATTCTGCTGTTAGAGAGACAGAATTTTTCTAAGCAGCAGCACTGACAGCATTCTATGCCTATGCACATATTAGCAAGTTGCTGGCCATCTCCAAATGGGAAGTGCCTTACAGTTTGCAGACCTTAAGCTACTGCCGCACAAGGCAGTGTTGGTGACCCATAGGTCCAAGAGGAATCCATATGGGCAAAGGGTATCATGTGGTTTTTAGAGACTGCCAGGGATCCTCAGCTTTGCCCAGTTCAGGTGTTCTGGGTGTTCCTGCAAACACAGGACTGCCTTTTTCAGTACAAGGGCAGGTCACCCTTGATCCAATATCAATTTGGGTCAATAACTCACCAGATCCCAGTAGAAGAAGAGTTGCCAACCCATGAGTTTGGAACCCATTCTTTTTGAACTGGGGTGGCTTCTACTGCTGCATATTTGGGACTGCACAGGCAGGCAATCCAGGAAACCAGTAGGTGGTGCTTGGTAACTTTTAAGTATTATATTAAATGATCCACTGTCTTTTATTTCTTGCAGGTGTGGTATTATCAAGGAGCCTAATCAGGGTACTCCTGATGGGTGATTCTACTGTCTTTTGGGCAAGTAAGAGGATGGCTGCTTGTGATACCGAATGCAGTTGGGTCTGTGTCTCCTGGCCAGCATTCAGTAGCATGGCCTGAGGGGGAGGTCATGGAACAAGTTCTTGCCTTCTCATCACCAGGCTTTGAGAGAAGGCAGTCATCCTGATATCCTGCATCTGGGTGAGAATGACCTGGTGCAGATGAAGGGAATGGCACTGACCTGGAAGATTCTCAAGAATTTTTAAAAAATATGAAATTTATGTCCAGGAATGGTTTTAATTTGATCAGATTTCCTACAGAGGAGAATCAGGAAGGGATCAAGGAAACCTACTCAGGTCGAGCACACAAGAAATAAAGTTAACAACATGGTATATAGCGTGATCACAGAAAATGGAAGTGCATTCATTCCCCTTGGTTCCATTCAGTATAATATGCTGCACATGTATAGGAATGATGGCATTCATCTTCCTCCAGAAGAATGTGATGTCTATCTAGCTGATCTACGTTAGAACCTGCAGGCCTTATAGTCAGTGGATGGGGCAAAAGGTGTTACGCTAGGCTATCCCCTTGTGTGGCAGGGACAGGGTGGGCTGATCATGATATTTAGGGATGATTGGCAAGTTCCCTGAAGCATTAACAGTGACAAAGGGGTTATCTGTAAAAGTACTTTACTGGCTATGTGGTAGGGTGCTGCTGGGAAGGAGCATCCTTGGTGCTGAGCAACATCTTTTCTAAACCTGGTAGTGGCCATGTGACAATCAAGGAAGGGGGCTTGGGCTGGGAACCTCTGGACAAATTGTATGCAGGCAATGATAAACAAGGCTGGCACAAGACAATGGCCAAGTCTGGAGTTTGGGTGAGTCTGCCCAACAAAGGAATCCATGACCAGGCTGCCTAGAACTATCCACCCTTTTTAAACATATTGGTATATTTAAAAGTATGATATAGGTCAGCTTAATTAAATCAACTTGTTAAATGCCGGTCTGTTATTGTTAAATTTTAGACTGTCACCTAGGGCGCCATTCTGGCTGGCCTTGTCCCCTCCTCGCCCCACAGAGAAAACCTCCCTTGCCGGCTTATTGCTCTGTCCCCAACAAGAGACTCCCCTCTTTACAGCCCCCCAGACAGAAAGAGAAGGAGGATAAAAATGCAGGATAGATATCTGAGCGATCCAGGTTGAGTCCTCACTCTTTGCCATGGAAACTCATAGGGGGATCTTGGGCTAGTCATTCTTTTTTATCCTAACCAATTCACAGGATGGTAGTTGTGAGGATAAAATGGAGGAAGGGAGAAGGATGTTGTAAACTACTTTAGTTATTCACTGGAGAGAAAAGAAGCCTATACATCTCTCCTTATAAATCAATATCTTTTGGTTTCGCAAGATTCCATGCGATCCCATTGGCTGTAAAATGCCCTCCCTCAGCTATTGGCCCATCAGTCGCCACTCAAGAGTACTCGCGTGCCATTGCCCGGGTGCTGGGTCTGCTCCTCTTCCCCACCCACTCCCCCTGGCAGACAGCTCTCTCTCCTGAGGAAGACAGTTCTCTTGACTCCTGTGAGGGAGTGTCCCCTCAGTGGCTGTCAGTAGGCAGCCAAGCTTGGTTCTGTGAGTAAAAAAACAAAGGACTTTCAGCATAACCCCTCCCTCGCCCATAACCCTCCCCCCAGTGGCCATTTTCCTGTCAGAATAAATGGAAAAAGGCTCTCTCTCCTTCTTAGCTTCAGCATGGCTGGCTGGCTAACGAGGTGGGCCAGTGACCATCAAACCATTTCCTTCAACTCCCCGCTGTGCGGCTGACTTTCCCCTAGGGCTGCCAATCTCCAGGTGGGACCTGGAGATCTCCCACTGTTACGATTGACCTCCAGATGACAGAGATCCCCAGGAGAAAATGGTTGCTTTGGAGGGTAGACTCTATGGCATTATATCCTGCTGAGTCCTTCCACACACACCCCGAATGCTGCCCTCCACAGGATCCACCCCCCAAATCTCCAGGTATTTCCCTAATCAGAGTTGGCACCTGTACTTTCTCCTCTGTCAGTAAAAGGCCCTTTCCACACCTATGTTGGCCTTTGGGAGAAAACTCATTGGGCCCAGTCCTAATCAGGTTGCCAACTCCAGGTGGTCAATTCCTGGAGATTTGAGGGATGGAGCCTGGAGAGGGTGAGGTTTGAAGAGGAGTGGCACCTCAGACAGGTACGATGCCATAGACTCCACCCTCCAATCCAGCCATTCCCTGATGGGGAACCATTGTTGCCAATCTCATAAGAACATAAGAACATAAGAACATAAGAACATAAGAACATAAGAACATAAGAACATAAGAACATAAGAACATAAGAACATAAGAACATAAGAACATAAGAACATAAGAACATAAGAGAAGCCAATGTTGAATCAGGCCAATGGCCCATCTAGTCCAACACTCTGTCACACAGCGGCCAAAATATACCAGGTGCCATCAGGAGGTCCAGCAGTGGGGCCAGGGCACCAGAAGCCCTCCCACTGCTGCCCCCTCCAGCACCAAGAATAGAGTGCATCACCTGCCCCAGACTGAGAGTTCCCATCTATACCCTGTGGCTAATAGCCACTGGTGGACTTCTGCTCCATATGTTTATCTAATTTCCTCTTGAAACTGTCCATGCTTGCAGCTGCCATGACCTCCTGTGGCAGTGAATTCCATATGTTAATCACTCTTTGGGTGAAGAAGTATTTCCTTTTATCTGTTCTAACCCGACTGCTCAGCAATTTCATAGAGTGCCCACGAGTTCTTGTATTGTGAGAAAGGGAGAAAAGTACTTCTTTCTCAACCTGCTCAATCCCATTCATAATCTTATAAACCTCGATCATGTCACCTCTCAGCTGTCGTTTCTCCAAGCTAAAGAGCCCCAAGCATTTTAACCTTTCTTCATAGGGAAGGTGTTCCAACCCTTTTATCATTCTAGTTGCCCTTCTCTGCACTTTTTCTAATGCTATAATATCCTTTTTGAGATGTGGTGACCAGAACTGTACACAGTATTCCAAATGAAGTCGCACCAATGATTTATACAGGGGCATGATGATACTGGCTGATTTGTTATCAATTCCCTTCCTAATAATCCCCAGCATAGCGTTGGCCTTCTTTATTGCAGCTACACATTGTGTAGACATTTTCAGCGAGTAAACCACTACGACTCCAAGATCTCTCTCTAGGTCCGTCTCTGCCAGATCAGACCCCATCAACGTGTATTTATATTTAGGATTTTTGGCTCCAATGTGCATCACTTTGTACTTGGCCACATTGAACCCCATTTGCCACGTTGATGCCCACTCACCCATCCTCAACAGATCCCTTTGGAGTGCCTTACAATCCTCCCTGATTTTCACCACCCTGAATAACTTTGTGTCATCTGCAAATTTAGCCACATCACTGCTTACTCCCAATTCCAAATCGTTAATAAACAAGTTAAAAAGCATCGGACCGAGTACTGATCCCTGTGGTACCCCACTGCTTACCACCCTCCACTGAGAAAGTTTCCCATTTATACTCACTCTCTGTTTCCTATTTATGCCAGTTTTTGATCCACAAGAGGACTTGTCCTTTTATCCCATGACTATTGAACTTACTTAGGAGCCTTTGATGAGGAACTGTATCAAAAGCTTTCCGGAAGTCAAGGTAAATAATATCTATCGGGTCCCCCTTGTCCACATGTTTGTTCACTCCCTCAAAAAACACTAACAGGTTAGTGAGACAAGATCTTCCCTTACAGAACCCATGCTGAGTCTGCCTCAATAGTTTTTGTTCATCAATGTGCCTACTAATTCTTTCCTTAATAACAGTTTCCACCAACTTACCCGGTATCGATGTCAGACTGACTGGCCTGTAATTTCCCGGATCTCCCCTGGAGCCCTTTTTAAAGATGGGAGTGACATTAGCTACCTTCCAGTCCTCAGGAATGGAGGCAGATTTTAAAGAAAGATTACATATTTTTCTCAGGAGATCCACAAGTTCACATTTGAGTTCTTTCAGAACTCTCAGATGAATGCCATCCGGGCCTGGTGATTTATTAGTTTTTAAATTGTCCATCAGTCGGAGGACTTCCTCTCTTGTTACCGCAATCTGATTCAGGTCTTTCAAACCCCCTCCCGAAATCGGTGCTTCTGGAGTGGGCAAACACTTCTCCTCTTCCACAGTGAAGACAGAGGCAAAAAATGCATTCAGCTTCTCAGCCATTTCCCTATCATCCTTCACTACTTTTACCCCTTGGTCATCCAAGGGCCCCACTGCCTCCCTGGCTGGCTTCCTACTTCTAATGTATTTGAAGAAAGTTTTATTGTTGGTCTTTATGTTTTTTGCGATATGCTCCTCATATTCCCTTTTTGCTTGCCTGATCACAGACTTGCATTTTATTTGCCATAGTCTGTGTTCCCTTTTATCAACCTCACTAAGACTAGCTTTCCACCACTTAAAGGAATCCTTCTTACCTTTTACAGCTTCCATTAATTTATTTGTTAACCATGCAGGCTTTTTTCTATACCTATTTGTACCTTTCCTAACCTGCGGTATATATTTTTTCTGAGCTTCTAGGATTGTCTTTTTAAATAGTCTCCAAGCTTCCCCAATGGTTTTGACCTTCTCCACTCTTCCTTTCAATTTCTTCCTCACATGTCCCCTCATACCAGAGAAGTTACCCCTTTTAAAGTTAAAAGTGGTTGCGTCAGTCTTTTTGGGCAACTCCCTATCTGTACAAATGTTAAACTCAATGACATTATGGTCACTGTTCCCAAGTGGTGCAATCACTTTTACTTCTCTCACCAGGTCTTGGGTGTTACTTAGGACCAAATCCAGGATCGCCTCTCCCCTGGTAGGATCTGTGACCATCTGTTCCACAGCACAGTCATTGAGAGTGTCTAAGAACGCAATCTCTTTTTCCCGACTAGAACTCATATTGACCCAATCAATGTGTGGATAGTTAAAGTCGCCCATTACAACACAGTTATTTCGTCTAGCCGCTACCTTTAATTCATTCATCATTTTATAATCCTCCTCTATCTTTTGATCTGGTGGGCGATAACAAACTCCCACTGTTAAGCCTCCTTTTGGACCCACTATTTCAACCCATAGCATTTCCAGAAGTGAATCCAATTCTCTTACCCTCTCAATCTTACTGGACGGTATACCCTCTCTGACATACAGAGCCACCCCACCTTCAACTCTTCCCCCCTATCCTTCCGATATAATTTATAACCAGGAATCACCGTATCCCACTGATTTTCCTCATCCCACCAAGTTTCTGAAATACCCACAATGTCTATTCCCCCCCAACACCAAGCATTCCAACTCCCCAATTTTACCTCGGAGACTTCTAGCATTTGTGTATAAACACTTATAGTTTCCCATGTTTGTTAAGCCCACAGCCTTCCTCTTGCTGCCTCGAGACCTTGCCAGGCAGTTCCTATCATTAGCCACAGTCTCAGTGGACAATTGTAATCCATTTCCTTGTACAAAAGTAATAGCTACCCCTTCATCTCTTTGAGATGAGCCATCCCGAACCAGAGACTTTTCATCTCCTGTCAGCTTTCCCCCATTATTCAGTTTAAAAACTGCTCTGCCACCTTTTTGATTTTGAGCACCAGCAGCCTGGTTCCTTCTCGGGACAAGTGGAGACCGTCCCTTTTGAACAGCTCCCTCTTGTCCCAAAAAGCATCCCAGTGCCTAACAAACTTGAACCCTTCCCCCTACACCACTGTCTCATCCACGCATTGAGACTCCGGATCTGTGCCTGTCTCTCCGGCCCTGCACGTGGAACAGGTAGCACTTCCGAGAAGGCTACCTTGGAGGTCCTGGCCTTGAGTTTCCTGCCCAGCAGCCTAAATTTCTCCTCCAGGACCTCACGACTGCATTTCCCCACATCGTTGGTGCCGACGTGCACCACGACCACTGACTCCTCCCCAGCACTATCTACTAGCCTATCTAAAACACGCGTAATGTCCGCTACCTTCGCACCAGGCAGGCAAGTCACCATACGGTCAGTACGCGGGTTCGCCACCCAGCTGTCTACCTGCCTAAGGATCGAATCACCAACTACCAAGAGCCCCCCTCCCACCCTTCCCAGGGACGGTTCCTTGGTACGAAAGGATACCTGTTTTTTGAGGATTACGAAACTGCGGGGGAAATCGGGCGAAGCCGCGGGTCAAAATGCAGCCCCGCGGCTTCGGGTGTGAAATTGACTAATAGTATCGGGCCAAATGGCGGCGCAACCCCGAGTCAGCTTTAGTGGGAAATCACCCAGAGTTTGTTTGATCACACATTCCATCCTGGACCTGCCACAATAATGCGGTGAATAGATCAGATGCCTTCGCCCCCCTTTTTAAAAAAAATTATGAGTGCTAGATGTGCATATGCACATATCTGCACCCCTCAGCTGTTCACCCAGCCACACAACACGGAATGACAGTAACCACTCCACAGTGACAAGAAAACCATTGGGATATGTCTGAGGAAAAAAAACAGCTTCCGGGGATGAGCTGTAGCGCAATACCGGCTGGCACAATGCAAGGGACTATTTTACTCTAGAATTCACTTTGGCACTTGGAACGGAGGGGACTGCTTAAAATGATTTTGTGAACAAGCAAGTAAACAAGGGGGAATTGTGTTAGACCAACCGGCTGGGTGACCAAGCACCAACACTGAGTTTCTCAGCCATTTGTCATATATGTGCATCAGTCATATGTGCACATGTGTGCACCTCGATAAACCCTTTAAAAATGGCTGAAGCTGGGGACGATTACCCCCAACTTCATGATTGCATAACAAAGTGATCACACATCCAGAGAGGTGCACTGAACCCTTAGAGAACTGTTTGAACTGGATTTAACCAGGTACCTATTTAATCCAATTCAAACACAGACACTCATGGGATGCCGACTCCTCAATTACGGGGGGCAGATGTTGATGTCTGAACATGCATTTTTAATCTGTCAGGTATTAGTACAGAAGCCACATCAAAATGCATGTCTGACCTCACCCTTTGTTCACTAAAGCATTAAAGGGAAAAATGTTTTCAAAGCTTCATGCTTCCCATCCCAGTCTCTCTCTCTCTCTCTCTCTCTCTTTACATCTCATGTCAATTTCATTCCATGCTGATGATCCCCTGCTTTATTTTGTTTGCATGCAGCACTGAATTTTATTTTATTTTTGCACTGGGGATGCTGCTGCTTGCCCCATCTCTATTCCCTTTTCAAGTCAGTACCATCAGGGAACTAAATCTTCTGCAGCTCCTTTTAAACTTTCCTCTGTCATTTATTTATTTATATAGTTTAATTAAGCAGTCTAAGACTACTGAAAATCTCATATTGCTAGACTCATGCCACTGGTCAAATTTTTAAAAATTAAAACAAGGGGGAAATGGTGCTTGTAAACCGATGATGGGGGAGGATGGGGGAAGGTGCAGACTGGGAGAAATCACCTCAATATGGGCAGTGCAGTGGCCTTCAAGGTGAGGGGCAGGAAAAGGGCAGGAGAGAATCCGACAGAATCTGTATGCTTTTGAATTAACTTTGGCTTCAAAGTGAAGTGAGGGAAAAACTGAGAGTGCCACAAAAACACTCTTAGAAAACCTGGAGAAACAGCAACCAGACAGCAAACTGAGTGCTAAACAGAGGCAAATCAATGCAGAAAAGGGAAAGCTGAAGGGACCAGTTAAACTTACCAACCCTATGTGTAAACCAGTCTTAAACCAAGGGAGACTGTCAAATTAACCTTTGTTGACTCTGTGAAACCTGGACTTGGCTGCTATAAAAATATGAAAACATTCCCACATTACATTTTCAGTAAATGATACTACATCTTACCTTAAATATTAAGAGCAATCTAAACATGACATGCAATGATATATCTGTCAGAGTTTTTTTCTAATGTAAAATCTCCCCAGAGGGTGCCATCAGGAATGTAAGAGAAACAGAGAACTGGAATGGCCTAATCCTTGGCCATTTGCCAATTCAACCCTCTCCTCCTGGCTTCTTTCCTGAACAGATAACAGGGCCCTTTTATGTCTTCTTCCTCTGGTAAAAAAGGCAGTCGAGGTCAAATGTCTACTCATTCCTTCTAACCCCTTTGTAGGTTTAAAAATAAACTTTCTGTTCCGCATCTCAACTCTTAGGCTGTTCTTTGTAAAAAAAAAAAAATCTTTTTAAAATCAGGACTAAGTTCCATGTCTAGGTGTTAGAGGCTAAAGAAAAGTGGGGGGGGGATGACAGCCAGCATACATTATATCACAGCATACTGACCTCCTTAAAAAAAAATAACTTGGAATCTTCTTCTTGGAATTTTCTTCTTATGTGCTCTACTTCCCCTCTTGGATATACACCTGAATGTGGTGAGGGGATTTGAGTGTGTCAACTCCTAGCAGAGTCACTCAAGGTGGAATGGTCAAAGCTGACATACCAGACTGAAAAATGCATCCACCTCTTTCAGGAATTAATAACCAGAAGACCTGGAAAAAAAAATGGACAGTTCCAATGGGGATGGGGATGGAGGAATCCTTGAAGTATAGTTACTGAGCATCAGCAGTAATGAAATGTAACACTGGCAGAGGATCTGTGATATACAGTGGCAGTGACACTTCAGCTAACCCTGGTTAGTACTGCACAGAAAGCACGGTAAACCATTTCTGATCACCTCATACCTTGAAAATCCTATGATGAGACAACCCAAAAGAAAGATGTAATGGCACTCAATCAGCTACTAGAGAAGAGCAGAGGATAATAATGAATAGTGCTATATTTATTGATGCAACTAGATTAAAGTTGAAAGGCCAATCAGTTGCTGATGTGAATGGATACAAAAGGAAAGTCCAAAGCTCTTTGGCACATGTAATAGAAATATGGAATGTGAGAAGTATGAATCAAGATATACTTGAGACCATAAAACAGGAAAATGAATGTTTAAACACTGCAGTTGTGGGAGTGATTGAATGAAAATGGACTGGATTAGGATATTTTAGTCAAAAAATTACAAGGTATCCTATTTTGGAAATTACAAACACAGACAAAATGAAGTTGCTCTAATAGTGATTTATCAACCAAGCAGCCATCTTGGGCTTGGTTGCCTTGGAGATGTGGGAGGGGGTGCAAATAAGAATGTATACTTTCATTTCTGGCCTTTGTGCTGTTATCTGTCTGATATAGCCATGTAACCTTGAGACCTGCACTGTCTTTAGTATTCTCTTTCCCCTGGGAATTTTAGGCTCGGTGGGCTTGTAGTTTAGGTGCGATTGGCCAAGAGTCACTAATGTCTCATTTGATTGCAGTATAATTGCTTGCTTCGTGTGCTTGACCCCAGTTCTAACAAAGAACACTATGAGTCTGCATCCTATCACTGTCTCAATAAATTTTAATTCTTCTGAATGACTATTATTGGGAACTGATTTCTCCAGGGGCTTTGACAGATGTAGCACAAGCAATCAGGCTATAATGCAAAGTCTGATCAAATAATATTAATCAGTCTACATGGAAAGCCTATCTACATAATCATCATTCAAGTTTACACCCCATCTACTGATGCTGAAGAGGACAAAATTGAAAGCTTTTTGTGTCCAGGAAGAAAATGATCATGACACCTAAACAAGATGTGCTGATCAAGATAGGTGACTGGGATGCAAAACCTGGGGAGGAGGAAGAAGAATAAAATATTGTCAGAAGATTTGGGTTAGGATCATGAAATAAATCAGGAGAGCAACTTATAGAATTCTGAGAGGACGACAATTTGTTCATTGAGAATGCATTTCAGGCAAGCAAACATTGTATATGTGGACATCACCTGATAGCCAATACAGAAATCAAATAGATTACCTAATTGGAAGCAGAAGATGGAGAAGCTCTATTCTTTCTGCTAAAACAAGACCAAGAGCTGATTGTAGTATAGATCATGCACTGTTAGTACTAAAAATTAGAATAAAGCTGAAGAAAACAGCAAAGCATTCATAGTGCTAAAATACAATTCAAACAACATTCCTGAAGAGTATAAAGACCACGTAAAGAACAGATTTACATTACAAAATACAGGTGAATGGGAATCAGAAAAGCTGTGGATTGAAACCATAGATATTATCAAGTAAGAATGCACAAAGATTATTCCTGTAGCCAAAAGAAGTGAAAAGTCTCAATGGATGACAGATGAAACTCTTAAAATTGCTAAAGATATATGAGAAGCAAAACTAAAAAGTGACAGAAACAGAATCAAAAGTCTAAATGCAGTATTCTGGAACAGTGGCCACAGGACTGGAAAAGGTCAGTATACATTCCAATCCCAAAGACGGGCAATGCCAAGGAATGTTCAAACTATTGCGCAATTGCACTCATTTCACACACTAGCAAGGTCATGCTAAAGATCCTACAAGCTAGGCTCCAACAGTACATGGATAGAGAACTGCCAGAAGTACAGGCTGGGTTTCGAAGAGGTAGAGGAACTAGAGATCAAATTGCCAATATTCACTGGATTATGGAGAAAGCAAGAGAGTACCAGAAAAACATCTACTTCTGCTTCATTGACTATGCTAAAGCCTTTGATTGTGTGGATCACAATAAATTATGGCAGGTTCTTAAAGAGATGGGAGTACCGGACCACCTCACATGTCTCCTGAGAAACCTGTATAAGGGTCAAGAAACAACAGTTAGAACTGGATATGGAACAACTGATTGGTTTAGCATAGAAAAAGGAGTACGACAAGGATGTATACTGTCACCTTGCTTATTTAATTTATATGCAGAGTACATCATGCAAAATGCTGGCCTGGATGAATCACAAGCTGGAGTTAAGATTGCTGGGGGAAAGATCAGATATGCAGATGATACCACTCTGATGGCAGAAAGTGAAGAGGACCTAAAGAGCCTCTTACTCAGGGTGAAAGAGGAGAGCGCAAAAGTGGGTGAAAGAGGAGAGCGCAAAAGTGGGCTTGAAGCTCAACATCAAAAAAATTAAGATCATGGCATCCAGCCCCATCACTCCTTGGCAAATAGAAGGGGAAGTAGTGACAGACTTCTCATTCCTGGGATCCCAGATCACTGCAGATGGTGACTGCAGCCATGAAATTAAAAGACGCCTAGTCCTTAGGAGGAAAGCAATGCCAAACCTAAATAGCATGATAAAAAGCAGAGACATCACCCTGCTAACAAAAGTCCACATGGTCAAAGCAATGGTATTCCCAGTAGTAATGTATGGCTGCAAGAGTTGGACTATAAGGAAGGCTGTTTGAACTATGGTGCTGGAGAAGACTCTTGAGAGTCCCTTGGACTGCAAGGAGATCAGATCATTCAATCCTAAAAGAAATCAACCCTGACTGTTCCTTGGAAGGCCAGATCCTGAAGTTGAAGCTCAAATACTTTGGCCACAAAATGAGAAGGGAGCACTCACTGGAGAAGACCCGGATGCTGGGAAAGATTGAAGGTCAAATGAGAAGGGGACGTCAAAGGATGAGATGGTTAGACAGTGACATTGATGCAACGAACATGAAATTGATCAAACTTCAGAGGACAGCGGAAGACAGGAAGGCCTGGCGTGATCTAGTCCATGGCGTTGTGAAGATTCGGACTCGACTGTGTGACTGAACAACAACAAAAATATGTAGGTACAAAGGGAACTATTGTAATAGCCAGTATAAAGAAATAGAAGAGAAAAACAACAACAAAAGAAGAACAAGATATCTGTTCCACAAGATCCAAGAAATCAAAGAGGAATTTAAAGAATAGTTAGGCATGGTGAACATGAAAATAACATTAACTGAACAGGACAAAATAAAGAAAAGTTGGGAAAATACACTGAAGAACTATACAGAAGATGTGGCAGGATGATAGATCCCTTAAAAGAATAATCTTTTGAAGAAGAACCTGCTATTTTAGAAGGTGGTGAAAGCTGCACTTGAAGCAACTGGAAAAAAACAAATCACCAGCAGTAGACTGGCTATCAACAGAGCTATTTCAAGGCACAGAAACAGAGTCCTTCAAAATCTTAACAAGAATGTGCCAACAAATATGGAAACCTAAATATTGGCCTACAGACTGGAACAATCTACATTCCAATTAAAAAAAAAAAGATGTCAAAGACTGAAGTAACTATCAGATCATCACATTAATTTCTCACATGAATAAGGTGATGCTCAAAAATCTTACAACAAAGACTGTCACCTTATATGGAAAGAGAAATGGCAGATGTTCAAGCAGGATTCAGAAAAGGATGCAACACTAGAAATCATATTGCAAATTTACAGTGGTTACTGGGACACATGAGAGAATTTCAAAATAAAATCAGCTTGTGTTTCATAAATTACAGCTTGGATGATGAAAAGCTATGGTGGTTTTAAAAGGAATAGGTGTGCAGCAACATCTGTGTTTTTTTTTGTGTGCAACCTGTACTCTGGACAAAAGGCTACTGTTAGAATCATAGAGTTAGAGGTGACTTCCAGGATCATCTAGTCCAACCCCCTGAACAATGCAGGAAATTCACAACTACCTCCCCCCACACCCCCAGTGACCCCTGCTCCATGCCCAAAAGATGGCAAATAACTCTCCAGGATCCCTGCCATAATAGCTTGGACATTGCTTCCTAACCCCAAAGTGGCAATTGGCATTTCCTGGTTGTATCAGAATGGGTGTGTAAGCAGAGGGGAGCGAAAGGGATAGCTGAGATGGCTTGCAAAAAGTGCAAGTGGTGAACTCACCACTTGGACTTCACTCACGTGTGGCACCCAATTGCAAAAGCCATTTAAAGGGAACATTCCCTTAAAATGGCTTTTGCAAAATCCCCCCCCCCCTCCACCCTGTTGGCTTTGGGGAGCCGCCAACAGCAGAAAAGAGGGAGGGAAGATCCATGAACCAAACCAGTTCATGAACCAGGGGAGGTTCATCCCAGTTTGTGGGACCTCATGAACCACGAACTGAGACAAGCCTTAGTTTTCCCAGTTCATGCCCATCCCTAGTAAGTATGTGTCTCTGGCAACCAAGATCAAGATTGTGGTGTTGGAGGAGAGTTTTAGGAATACTATTGACCATCAAAAGGACAAATAGCTCAAATAGGTGTGTTCTAGATCAAATGAAGCCTGAACTCTCCCTAGAAACTAAGACAACTAAACTGAGACTATTGTACTTTGGTACTTTGGTAACATAGTAAGAAGGCAAGACTCACTGTAAAAGACAATAATGCTAGGAAAAGTTGAATGCAGTAGGAAAATAAAAAGACCCAACATGAGCTGGATTGACTCAATAAAGGCATCCATAGCCTTCAGTTTGCAAGACCTGAGCTGTTATTGATAGGAAGCTTTGGAGGTCATTAATTCATAGGATTGCCATAAGTCAGAAGCAACTTGATGGCACTTAACACACACACATGATCCATTTAAACATTTGTGATCCCAGTTTTACCTTCTGAAGTATCATGGGGGGGGGGAGTTGTGTTTTTGTTTGTTTTTTGCTGTCTAATTGCAGCGAACTGATGGAGACCCTTAGAGTTTTCAAGGCAAGATACATTCAGAGGTGGTTTGCATTGCCTACCTCTGTGTAGCAGCCCCGGTATTCTTTGGTGGTCTCCCATCCAAATACTGACCAAGATCAAGTCTGCTTAGCTTCCAAAATCTGATGGTACCCCCCCTCCACATGAGGTTACTTCTTATCAAAATAAGGAGTCCCATAGTAATAGGAAGGCCAGGTTTCCATGGTTATTTGTGCTTTAAAAAACCTCCAAAATGGGAAGGGGTATTCACATAGTCATACTACTTGATTACAATTATCATATGGCATCCTGATTGACACATTCATTATTAGTTGGCTCTCTGCAGGATAGCGGTTTTCTATTGTGTGCTAACCGTAGCAATCAGTCTAATAAAGGCTTGCCCATCATGAGCTTATCACCATGTGAATGGATTGTTGATGGATCATCTGAACTTCTCCTAAAGCACAGACAGACATTCAGATTAAAAAGGTATCAAACAGGCTTCATTAAGTCTTAATGGAAATGTAAAACTAGGTAGAACCCAAACTATGGCACTACTGCATTTTAAAACATATTTTCAGGAAGGAAACGTACAGATCATCCAGAATTTTGAAATGCCTCCAGAGATACAGATGATAATGCAAAAACAGAATAATCATGTGTGCTATGCTTCAGAGACTTCAAATATTCTCTAATGAATAATCCTATTCACTGTTGATAGCTACTATCCTTTTTCAAATAAAAATGAAGGCCTACCAGTAAATACCCAGTTTAAATATGAATGTGTTCATTAGTTACTCTTTTGTCCATATGTTGCCAATAGAAATGACTGTGACTTAGCTATGCAGCTATCTGTGTAAGTAAAATATCAGCTCTTCCTCTATACAAAGTGTATTTAATATCCTTTCGATTAATTGTACAGTCTGTAAGAGGTTGCTACTGGTGGACACAAAGATTCTAAAACTGACATGTTCTCTCACACCTGGTTATCTGGTTCACATTTTTTTAATGGATCAATCAAGAACTTTTGCTTGAGAACATACTATAATACTCTGAGCACAATTGGCCTTGACATTCTAAAGATCATGTCTACTTTAGTGCAAAACCATGCCTTACAAAATAGCTAATGCAACTCCAAAGGGCCACCATTAGTATCATAACTGACATCTCAGTTTAAAATTACCCTTTGTCTTTTTATAGTGATTCTCCAGTTCAGTTCTCAGATCTTGTTTTGCAGTTCTTCTTAGCACAAGAGGATTTTTTCCCCTGTCCATATGATAACTTCCTTGCTACTGTGATTTGGAACATTTTTCTTGCATCTGAATTATCTTTGTTCATTTATTTCATTTTAATTCTTTCTTGAAGCATACTATAATCAGTTCATCTTTGCCTTCATCTTTTGTTAACAAATTGCATTTGACCTCTATTCATCTACCAGGTTAGAACAATGAGGAAGGTAGAGCTTTCTCATATGTGTCCTGCACAAGAACTCATGTTGTTCAGGAGAAGTATTTTACCTCAGGACACATTCAATAACTCCCAACAGCAGCAGTGAACTGTTTAGAATGTTGGAGGTGAGGGCCAATCAGGCCACATATGCAAACAACCTCTGTGTTCTGACTGGCTATGAGGGGGGAGAGGATGACATGAAGAATGGAGTGAGGCCCAATTAGCCTGCATATGCAAATAACCTTGAAAGGCTGGTCCAATCAGGTAGAGGGTGAGTCAGGAACATGGCTAGCCTTTTATATATATCTAGGCTAGGGAGCAAAGCCCGTTGTGTTGGAAGACAATGGGCCCTAGAAAGGTCGGAAGGGTGAGAGAATGGATGGGTAGAAGGGAGGGAGGGCAGGCAGAAAGAGAGAGAGAGAGGGAGGGAGGGAGGGAGGAAGGAAGGAAGGAAGGAAGGAAGGAAGGAAGGAAGGAAGGAAGGAAGGAAGGAAAAGGGGTGAGAGTGAAAGAAAGAAAGAGGGGGAGAGTGAGAGAGAAAGAATGGAAGGAAGGAAGACAGGAAGGGTGGGGAGGGAGAATGGAAGGTAGGAAGGAAGGTAGAGGGGGAGAGTGAGAGAATGAAAGATGGGGGAGAGAGACAGAAAGGGAGAGGGAGAGAGAGAGAGAAAGACGGGGGGAGCGGAGGAAATGGGGCTGCGGCAGCTGAGTCCACAGGGGCACTGGCCTTCACTTGCCCCTCCGCGATGGCCTCTTAAGGGGGGGTGGCAAAAAGGGGCCCGTAGCAGCCAGCTCAGCGCCACCACTGGCCTTCACCTCCCCCCCCCGTGGTTGCCTCTGAAAGGACAGAGTGGCGAGAATGGGGGCGCAGCGGCCAGCTCAGTGCCACTGCTAGCTTTTACCTTCCCCTCCAATTGCCTGTGAAGGCTGGGGGGGGGGAGTGGTGAGAATGGGGCCATGGTGGCCGGCTGAGCGGCGGCGGCCTTCACCTCCCCCCCTCCGTGATTGCCTCTGAATGGCAGGGCGAATGGCAAAGATGGTCCCGTGGCTTCCCCCCCACACGTGTTTGCCTGTGAAGGGCAGGGGAGTGGTGTAAATGGGGCCACGGCGGCTGGCTCAGCACTGCTGCTGGCCCTCATGGCCTCCCCGCGATTGCCTCTGAAGGGCGGGGGGGAGTGGGGAGAGTGGGCTCATGGCGGCCGGCTCAGCACCACCAGCAGCCCCTCATGATTGTCTCTGAAGGCGTGGGGGAGAGAGTGGTGAAAACCGGCCGCGGTGCCCGGCTCTGCACTGCCAGCCACCTTCATCTGCCCCCCCCCCATGCCTCTGAAGGGCAGGTGGGAGGGAGCGGCGTAAATGGCCCACTGCGGCTGGCTCAGCGCCGCCGCCGGCCTTTACGTCCCGCCTCCAAATTTTCGCGTTCAGTGGTGGTGTGGGCTGCACTCAGGCTTCTCCTGATTTGTAGTCAGACACTGAGTAGCACCGTGGGCTGCCAAACACTGTTGGTGTGCATAGAACATCACGGAACCAAAATTCAATTATATATAAGGACAGGATATCTTACTTTACTTGTATCCTAAGAGAAACAGAAGAATTGAACTGCTAGTTTCTTGTTAGCTTTTCAAATGCCAAAATGAACATAATGAAAATAAATTTCCAGGAAATTCCCCTGCACAAGAGACATTATTGAAAGCAACAGGAGAGCAGTTCTAAATCATTTCAGTGGGGTCTGCATAGGAAGAGAAATCCCAACAGATTTTCTGCTCTTAATCTTAATGGTCTCTTCAGTCCACCAACATACATAATTCAGCCTTGAAACTGTCAGTAGCCTTGGTACTTGTCTGGATTTGTCTGTCAAAACAGCAAAACAGTACTTCAAATGTGCAATGCATTTGCAGATACACAAACTACAGGTATTAGAAAGAGAATGTTTCAAATAACTGCTTCCAAAGAAGGGGAACTGTGCACCATAGAGTTAATTTTCTTAAAACTGGTTCAGCAGAGAGTAATACAATTCTTATTATTCAATGCTGAACTGAGTTTTGTTTGGTCTCAAGTATCATAACACATAAAGTAAGCATTTAGAAAACTTTTACCATCTTTAGTTGATGCATATGTGATGTGTATTGTCATTTCATTTCACTCTCTCCATTCTTCACTCCCACACACATAGCAGTCATCATGGCAGTATTTTTTTTCTTCATTGTTCTATTGACTGGCACTTGGCAGCACCCATTTCTTACCTTCATGGTTTTCAGTCAGTGATATTTTCAATTGCACAGAGGCAAAGACTAGTGCAAAAATGAAAAAAAAAAAATCAGACCAAGCAAGTGTGTGTCCACTTCCCCTCTCCCCCTCCATCATTTACAAGCAAACTTTAAAACAAACAAACCCTGAAGTATGTCCAATATATACTCATGTGTTAAATACCCATCCAATATAAACCATCCTTTCAAAAGACTTTGGGGGATAGTTTCCTTTCAAATTATCCTATACCAAAACTTAAATTGATCCATATCCAGATGAGTTCTTGTTGTTCAATTCAATCGTTTACCATTTTTTGGATACTCTTCAATATTTTTTTTACATTGATTAACACTAACATTAAATGTCATCACAATCTTAAAAACAAAAACAAAACATCTGTAAGTACTGTCAATCACTTTGTTTACAAAAGCCATCATGGTGCACAGCTGAAGTTTGCCAGCCTTTTAAAAATATTTCTCAGACTCAGAGAGCAGTGTGCAAAAGTGGAATGTCTCCCACCATAGTGGGAGATTTGGCAGTACCAATTCCTAATCAAACAATTACAAAAACCTTTGATAATTAAAATGACTAGTTATGCCTCACTCATGGTTAAGCCATGAGAAAGTTGTGTTGATGTGTGCATGTCTCTGTAGAATATGAGAAGAAGAACAAGATGAGAAAAAGAAAGAGAATAAAGAAAGAGGCTTGAGGATCTGAGAGGGTGTTATGCTGGAGACATAGAAGGAGGCTGAGTGCTGGCATGAACCAGAAAACCAGGAGGTCCAGAATAAGGATTTGGGAAAGACAAGGGAAAGCTTCATGACAGGAACCAGGAGTCTTGTTGGAACAGTGGGGAGGAAGGGTATGGGGAACATGGACATAATGAAATAAAGAGTGGGAAGAGTTAGATCATAGCTACCTGTCTTGAAGAGTCTATATTGGTTTATTGAATGGAAGGTAGGCTTAGATGGAAAAACCTGGCCCTAGTTGCATGTCTAAATGCCAGAACTTATATACATAATTTCCTGTGGGGAGCGTGTCTTGTGAAGATCATGGAGTCACTTTAGCCACTAGTTGCAAGCAGAAAATTACTTGTTCTTCTGAAACTTTTTGAGGCTAAGGTGACTCATGCAGGACACAGTGCAAACATAACAGTTGGGTCTTTGTCTCAAGATGTGTTAGGGATCTGTTTCATTTGTCTATATTTAATTTTTTTAAAAAAGATGTGTTGGAGGTCCAGTGCAGGACATGAGTTTTGCTGTTATAATTAATTCATGAAAAAAATAGATTGTTCTCCGTTTAAATTTTTGCCTATGTTAAAAACATTGACCATTCTTTATATTGCTGGAATCTGAAATGATTGTAGGTAATCTGGATGTTCACCCTAGAGATGACCCTTCTTACAAAGGGTGCATGAAAACTTCACTTGACATTCTACTAATCTGAGTTGGCATTTTATTTCCTTGTCAGCACTGAGTCTGATCAAGGATGATTCTGCTCTTGGCCTTTTGGCATGGTTGCTCTGAAAGCAAGTTGGGTGGGATGGCTTTATATGACTCTTTCTTCATGTTCAGCGGCATCTTAAGGTGCTGCTAGACACCTTAAGACACCTTAAGACAAGGGCTAACAGATATATATTGATCATGTACTGGGGGTAAAAATGGTGTTTGTAGTTATTCCCATCTGTGTAGTGGCATTCACAGAAAACAATTGTATTCTCAAGGAGTTAGGGTGGTGCACAGCATTTTTTTCCATTTTGCCTCCCTTCCTCCCATCACCCAGCTTTTGCCATATAGGATTGAACATCCTCTTTCTGTGTTATCTTTTTGCCTTGCTCTATTGCCTTTTTTAACGTTAATCTGTGTTCCTCCCCACCAAAAAGTAGAAGGAAGAATGGCATCTCTATCTACATTGACACTGCCACTTTCAAATAGTTAGCCTGGGAGAGTCTGAAATGTTTCATTCTTGCCAAGGCCATTATGATGAAGCTCTGTATAAAAACCTAGAAAATAGTTCAGAGATTCAAACCTAAGCCCAGCTTTTTACCATGGAGTAATGCTGTACACTTTGCCCAGCAAGGCCAGTCCACTGTCATTTTCTTTGGGGTTCTCAACAGCTGAAGTGATATAAGCATATTATTCTCTTGCTTTCTTCTGTAGATGTGATTTTCTCTTATAGACCACTTTAGACTACATAAATAAAAATTTTCCCTTCACAAAGTGTGTTCATTTGTCCATGTCCTAAAGAAACATTGCCTTTTGGCAATACAACCTGCCACACAAGAGGTCAGTTCTGCTAACTGTGTCATCATCTGTTCTGCAGATCTTCTGAGAACTCTCCCCAACAAACAGCCTACATGTTCTTATAGCCACTTGCACCTTCCCCTGACACTCAGTCCTTCAGCATGTACAGAATATGACCCAGAAAGTCATTCTTCCTGTTTGAAGCATGCATTCCTATATTCTTGGAATGGCGTTCATCTGGTATGAAATGTATTAATGTAGCAACATTAATAAGCATCTAAATCCTCTCCCCTGAGAAACAAACTATAGTGCAAGTAGTGACAGTGCAACAGAAATAGGATTGCTGAGATGTTTTTAAACAGAATGTTGTTTGATGCTACCGTTTAAATTAAATGAGAGATACTCAGAATTATTGGGCACAGTATATATTTTTGAATGATATGCACTTACGGTCCCTTTGATGAGGAAAAGGAAGTTTGGCCCTGATCACTAACAAAAATTGGTTCCATAAAAGGAATCTTTTTACCTACTTCTCCTGGGCTAACACCACAACAGTGCTATAGATTAAACTGGCTGATGTGTAATTATGCCCATATAACCTCACAGCTGCTGACATAGCATGAACAGCAGCAACAAGCAACCTCCATCTCAAGCATTTTGTACCAGTACAGCAAATCTTAGAAATGTATGCTGTAAAGTCTAATGTTTTGGTTCTATTTTCTTGTAAATTCTTATCAGTAGATATCTTTTCTTAGATTTTCTGATAGTTTGTCATGCTAAAACTCCTTGGGTTTAACATATTTATTAAGTCTAATGCATATTTTCCTAAGCACATACATAGACTCCATTTGTTAGCTTTGGCTAGTAAATATACATAGATCAAAGTGAAATCAAGATGCAATGCATTGATGCCATTCTTTTATGACTAACATATTATTGGGAAACAGGAATCATTGGCCTCAGTGGAGCTTATTTCTTTGAAAAGCTGTCTACATTTATATAAGGAATGAAAAAAGAAGAATGAAATAACTACCAGAAAGAAGATAAGAACAATGCAAGGTATGGACAAAGCAAGAACAAATTGCATAAGTTATGCACTTCTTTTGGTAATCATACTGCCTCCTTCCTTCCCAATTTTTTTGGCACTTCTAGGCTGAGTTCAGACTGGCAGTTTGAAGGGCGAGGGAGTTGTGGCAAAAAGACCCGGAAAAAACTGTTCCGGGTATTCCCCGGTTACACTGCACTGACTGATGCGGGAGCATACCAGGGAGAAGGTGCAAGGGAGCGTTCGCACTGTTGGTCTGCCCCGGCAGAGGCGCAGCTGTAAGTGGTATTTTCCTTGCTCTGCAGCAGGCGCCTATGCGCCTATGCGCATAGACGCAGCAGCAAATAGGGAAGGATCCCATCTCCCAGGTGGCTGCCTGGCCAGAGTTTTAACTCCACAAGGTGGAAGCATCCCATGGGCACGGTTGTGCACATGGGCACTTATGTGCATCCCTGCAGGAACAGCCAACATACATTATTAATGCGGGTTGTTCCCAGCTTTTAGCATTTAGCGTTCACACTTCCAGGAAGCAGGATGAACGTGGTCTCCAGAGTTTGCTACCACTTTCACCAGGAACTTTTTAAACTCTGGAGGGAAGCGTTACAAGATGACTTGAGTACGACTGGGGAACGCCTGACAGCTGTGCCTGTGTGAACTGGCCCCTTTAATCCATTTGTGAAACTTTCCTGAAATGTGCCTATATCGGGCCAAACTGCCAGTCTGAGCTTGGCTCTAGTGTCATCCAGCCCATACAAAGTTCCATAGCAAACACAGTATTTATATTAAACATGGTCCATATCCAATATAAATACTATGTTTGCAGAGACTCTTGCTTGCTTGCTTCCTTTCCTTTCCTTGTGGTAACATAAACTTCCTTTGAACCTGAAATCAGACAATTCCAGCGCACTGAAGGTCCCATGTATACTAACATAATGTACATTTGAGCTGTTTTCATAGGTCTGTGGTAGATATCTCATTCTCATTAAATGTATTTGCTTGATTTGAAAATCTTTGTTTCTTTTACCTAATCTTATCCGCCTGTGACTAATCTAGCACATTCAGACACTGATACAGTTATATTGATTTTATCTCATTTTTCTATAATAGAAGACAGAAACATTCTGGATCCTTTGAAACAAATACATACATTGTTGTGTAACTCTGGTACCAACTTGTATTTTCAAAACAGTCCCTGAAAAAATGGAAACAACCAAGCAAAAGGCCTGAGGGAATCTCTCAGCAGATGTACTAAAAGATCAATCTGCCAGTTTAGAATATAGGGAGTATTGCTCAGAGTTCTCCAAATCCTTGTATATGTTTTATACAATTTGTAAGGGATATGAGTAGTTATAATCAGAATATTGGTGTATCATAGCTTCTAGGTGAACTACCTCCCCAGATCCTGACTACACAGGCAATAAATAGAAAAGGAATTTCCCAGGCCAGAACTGACGACCCTAAGGGGGAGGAGTATGCATTTTGCTCAGATGTTTAAGTGGCAATGTACCAAACTAGATGGCAATGTACTAAAACAAGTTAAGTCTTTCAAGTACTTACATCCTCATTTCTCAGCCCAAGGAAATTGAAAAAAAAATCAGTACCAACAGATCAAGAGTAAATGCTTTTAAAATAATTTTGAAATTTTGTACATCTAAAAGTGCAAATCAATTTTTACCAGTTTTGGAAGACAACTCTGGCACACATTTGTCCAGTTGGCCAGGTTTTATTCAGAATCTGGGCAAGCTGCCCACTGAGTTGGATCCAATCAGTTTTTCACTACCCTCCTAACCATAGCCCCTGTCTCTCATGACTTTTCCCCTTCAGGTCCCATGGTCCCCACCATAGCATTTTTTTGTGTTCAAAGGAAATTCATCAAGAAAGCTGGATGGATCCAGCACAGTACCTGCTTGAATTATAAACTGACTTAGATAACCAGCTTTCATTGTTTTAAGAGCAAGTTTCTGGGCTTTGTAGATAGGAGATAAAATTTAAACAGTTTTTCTTTACTTTATACAGTGGAAACTGGCCTGTTTTGCCTTATTCTAGGCAATGAGAGAAGCCATGGCTATGATTGACAGGCCCTGCAGCAGCAACTGGTAATTCCATGTGTTTTCTTTTTCTTAGGCTTTAGTTAGCTTTTAAAAGTAAGTAACTTAAAGGCAAAGTGTTACATGTTTTCTTATACATTTCCAAATATTCCCAAAAGCAATGGTAACATAATACAAATTTATCCCCTCACTTTAGAAATATGGAAGAGTGGTGTTTATCAATCCTTCAGAAGCACTATTTGCAATATAAAGTTATCTTTATATTTAAGGATGGGCACAAACCAAACCATGAAGCAAAATTCATGATGACTTTTGCCCTGTTCATGGTTCAGGAACCAAAGTTCATGACAGGTCTACCATCAAGAACTTCCACAAACTTTTAAAGCAGTTCATGGTAGTTGTTGGATAGAACAGAAAGCAGGGGTTTAAAGGGACTGTACAAGACAGCCTGAAACCACTGAACTGTTTTTCCAGCTTTCTGCAACCCCCATTTAAAGGGACTGTGGTTCCTTTCAACAGGTTTTCAGGGTTGTGAACTACAAAACAATTTGGTTCATGAACGAACCTCCCAGTTCAATTTGGTAGGTGGTTCACCACAAACCATGAACCTACACAAACCACATTTTTTTTGGTTTGTGCCCATCCTTATTTATATTTTCAGAACTGGAAAATATTACTAGATGATGCACTATGTCATGGATGTGACCAGAAATATAGGAGAAGAGTTTTTGGTCTTCACCAAAATGATCGCAGAGGATCCTTCTGCAGGCCAGAAACAGAGTTGTCATAGTCTTGGTTAAATATCAGTTAAAGGAATCCAGAGACCTAGAACAGAACAGCCTGGGATCCAGACAAGGAACATAACAGTAACAGAACAAAATGACATCCAGCAGGTTATAAATAATATAATTTCTGTAGATATATGTCTGGGCCCAGGTGTGAGTATCAGAGAATGGCAAGAATGTCCTGCTAATTAAAAGTGAACATACAGTTCAAGATGTACATTTTTGTTGGGGTCCAGCAGATAGCCATATGTATGAACAGCTTGTAATCTTTGTTATAACAACAGGCAACAAGAATTAGCTAACCCAGTTTTATATATTTTAAGAAAATACAGGAATACATATTTAATTTGTTATTTGAATTTATAAAATAATTAGTTATCCAAGAATGTGAGCCCTATCAGGAGGGACAGCTAACTATTTTTGGGAAATGATTTTAGAAACTAATAAGTATGGGGAAAGGAATCGTATGGAAGATCTGCTTGCTTCTGATAAGAAATAATTAATGAGCTCAAGTAATCATTCTCCTTTAATTCTCCTTTAATTATCTAAGCAAAATCAATGGATGGTATTATATTATTTTAAGTCAGTCTATATTAAAATTGATAATAATTATCTTTCAATAAAAAGATAAAATGGAGACAAGATTCTCTAGAAATATTTTTACTTGTGTATGATATTCAAGAGAAAAAAGTGTAGAGGTATACTTCTTGCTGGAAGATTAATCATCCGATATAGAAACGTTATCTAGATGCCTAGGGCTTCTTAAGTACACACCTATATCTGAATCAGACCTGACCAGAGTCATCTGGAACAGCTAGCAAGTCAAAAGGAGCCAAATTGAGTGGTTTTATCTAGTGGATGAAGGTCATCTAATTTTGTCCCAGATTTGTAAGGGTGAAATATGCTTGGAAAATCTATTTCTTTTCACATACTTAGACATATAAATAATAATCTATAAAATTCACATACTTAAAAATCTAAACAATAATCACTGGCTAGGCTGGGAGGGCAGGATAAAAATCTAATAAATAAATAAATAAATATTATTAAACATAGTAGAGGGGCAGGTTTCAGTAACATTCTGTATGCTCTTAAAAAATTGATGCCCATAGATCAAGATGGGTAACTGTGTTAGTCTGTCTGTAGCAGTAGTGAAGAAGTGACTTCAGATACTGAAGAAGTGACTTCAGATACTGAACCTGAAGAAGCAGTGACTCATGAAAGCTCATACGCTACCACAAATTTTGTTAGTCTTTAAGGTGCTACTGGACTCTTACTCTTTTGATGCCCATATTACCCTTTCTGCTCATTTGCAAAACAAATCCTAAGCATAGTTGCACCCGTCGGAACTCATTGACTTCACTGGGCTTAAAGGGGTATAGCTCTACTTAGGATGACCCTGTAAAACTCTTTTCTGTTAAGCTGTATACTCTTCAGAAAGAGTACCATTTGTATGACTTGATCATCTTCCATATACAGATCTACAGCGTAAGCTTTTATTGTGGATGTCAATTCAAAACATATTCAGGTTCTTAAAACTTGGTTGGGATAGAGCAGCATTATAGACTGTCATCAACAAGGAATCTGTAACACGTCTTCTTGGGTTCATTTGACTGGTTGAGATTATAGACCGATTATGATAGACAGCTAGGTTCCTCCTCTTTCTAAGAGTTACCAATGAGTGCTGATGGAATACTGAGAGAGGGAGACTTGGTAAAGAGTAGTTGAAAAACAACAATTAGGCATTAGTATCAGAGAAGTGGTGACTTAGGAATGGGGGGGAAATTTCTGACAGAGTCGAACTGTGCTGAAGAGCTCCTTAGAGCAGACTGAAAATACTCAAATTGTAACCAAAGCATCTCATTTGCAGGAATAGTTGTTGTCGTCATTCAGTCACATAGTTGAGTCTGACTCTTTGTGACCCCATGGACCGCATCACATCAGGCCCTCCTGTCTTCCACCATCCTCCGGAGTTTGCTCGATTTCATGTTCATTGCATCAGTAACACTGTCTAACCATCTCATCCTTTGCCATCCCTTTCTGTTACCTTCAATCTTTCCCAGCATCAGGGTCTTCTCCAGTGAGTGCTCCCTTCTCATTTGGTGGTCAAAGTATTTGAGCTTCAGCTTCAGTATCTGGCCTTCCAGGAACAGTCAGGGTTGATTTCCTTTAGGATTGACTGATTTAAACTCCTTGCAGTCCAAGGGACTCTCAAGAGTTTTCTCCGGCACCATAATTCGAAACCATCTATTCTTTGGTGCTTGGCCTTCCTTATGGTCCAACTCTAGCAGCCATACATTACTACTGGGAATACCGTCGCTTTGACTATGCGGACTTTTGTTGGCAGGGTGATGTCTCTGCTTTTATTATGCTGTCTAGGTTTGCCATAGCTTTCCTCCCAAGGAGCAGGCATCTTTTAATTTCATGGCTGCAGTCACTGTCTGCAGTGATCTTGGATCCCAGGAGTGTGAAGTCTGTCACTACTTCCATCACTTCCCCTTCTATTTGCCAAGGAGTGATGGGGCTGGATGCCATGATTTTATTTTTCTTGATGTGGAGTTTCAAGCCAATTTTTGTGTTCTCCTCTTTTTCCTCAGCAGGAGGCACTTAAGCTCGTCTTCACTTTCTGCCATTAGAGTGGTATCGTCTGCATATCTGAGGTTGTTGATTCATCCAGGCTGGCATTTTGCATGATGTACTCTGGATATAAATTAAATAAGCAGAGTGACAATATACATCCTTGTGGTACTCCTTTCCATATTGGGATACTGTCATCTCCACTAGCTTTGTTGTTAGTAATGCTTTCTAAGGCCCATTTGACTTCACGCTCCAGGATGTCTAACTCGAGGTCAGTGATCACACCGTCGTGGTTGTCAAGGGCATTTAAATCCTTCTTGTATAGTTCTTCTGTGTATTCTTGCCATCTCTTTCTAATCTCTTCTGCTTCTGTTAGGTTCCTACCTTTTTTGGCCTTTATCATGGCCAGTTTTGCACGGAATGTTCCCTTGATTTCTTCAATTTTCTTGAAGAGATCTCCAGTCATTCCCATTCTATTGTTTTCCTCTATTACTTTGCATTGTTCATTCAGGAATACTTCCTTATCTCTCTTTGCTTTTCTCTGGAAATCTGCATTCAGTTCCGTAAATCTTTCCTTTTCACCTTTGCCCTTCACTTTCCTTCCTTCTTCAGCTATTTATAAAGCCTCATCAGACAGCCACTTTGCTTTCTTGCATTTCTTTTTCTTTGGGATGGTGCTGATTGCTGCCTCCTGTACAATCTCAGTTCAAAAACAGGAATAGTACCTCAGTTCAAAAGTTAAACGGAAGGGAAACATTGTTACTTATACTTTACAGTCCTCACTGTTTGTTCATAGCATAAATAAAAGTTTTCTTGTTTTGATTAACCCTGTGGGCTTTGTGTCTAAGGAAAAGAACCACGCACACACGAACAACTTAATGCCTCATTCTGTATACATACATTATAGATCATATAAATAAATGGTGGCAGTGAAAGATTGGAAGTGTTTGAGCCCCAATCCCAATAGCTCTGAGCAAATGAGGGCTTATTATTAAATGGGGGGCTGGGCTACCCTGTCTGTGGAGGTCTCTGAGAATAAGAGAGAGAGGACCTGAAATGTGAAATGGTCAGGGCTCTCTGTATATTTTAAAAGAGACAAGAAGGGTAGCTTGACACATCCTGAACTACATATAACATATAATTTGAGAGAGAGGTTTATGAGGCTGGTAAACACTCTATTTAAGTTGAAAGGGGCAGCACACCAATATATTAACCTTTAATTTTGTAGTCAACTTTAAAAAAAAATGTTTGTACAGAGAAACTGAAAATCACTGCAAGTTTTTGGGAGGTATTCAAGATGCTGAAAGCTGCATTGAAAAAAGTCCCATTTAAATCAATAGGATTAATCTGAGTAAATTAGGATTAAACTTTAAAGCTACAGTTCAATTCACACTTAATTGACAGCAAGTTTCATGAAAACTGATGAAACCTCACTGAAATCAATAGGAGGTAGATATACATAGAAAAGCAGCCAAAAATTTATTTTGGATTGCTATGGGGACCTTCCACTTCTGTTAAGGCTAAGTGCTAAAGCCTCAGGTGTGTGTGCCTGTGTTTCACTGTCTAGGGCTGATTTCCCACTACAGCTGCCTCGGGGTTGCGCCGCCGTTTGCCCTGATACTATTCGTCAATTTCATACCCGAAGCCGCGGGGCTGTATTTTGACCCGCGGCTTCGCTCAATTTCCCCCGCAGTTTTGTAATCCTGTTTTTTGAGGATTACGAAACTCCGGGGGAAATCGGGCAAAGCCGCGGGACAAAATGCAACTCCGCGGCTTCGGGTGTGAAATTGACGAATAATATCGGGGCAAATGGCGGCACAACCCTGAGGCAGCTGTACTGGGAAATCAGCCAAAGGCTCAAGATTTGTGAGGGGGGAAAGGATCTCCCACTCAGAATTTCTAGTTATATATTAATTGAACAGAAAAGCATTGTACTGCTAGAGCAACAAAACCAGAGAACATAGGGAGCACTGCTTTTGTTCCATATTTCTGTTTCCTGGACAAGCTTTGTTGTTATGTCAGAACTAAGCTTGAACAAACCCTGAAATTAAAGTAAAGGGTCAGATATAGAGATACAAAGCAACTGATAGTTAATACAACAATTATGTACTTAATTTGTATAATTAGCAAACAATTTGCATAATATGCAGGTAGAGCAAGATATCTGAAGCAGTGAGCAATGACTCTGAAGAGGTGAGCAGTGACTGATGAAAGCTCATGACCTGCCACATATTTTGTTAATGCTACTGAACTTTTGCTCTTTTTTTACATAATATGCAGATTAGGTTGCCCAGATTTGGGAAATGAAAATAGTAGCCTTAGTTCTTCTTTCATATGAAAGCTGGTTTAACTACAGTTACATGCTGGCTGAGAGCAAATAATTTTTCTGGGCACAATCTATTTAAAAAGTACAACCCGTGTGCAAGTACCTCTTGAATCTGTTCAACTAAAACTGCTTTGGAGGATCTCAGGATGAAAAGTGAGGGGGGAAACAAGATGGAGCAGATTTCAGGTTTCCTGTATTTCAATTTTCTCTCTGCACTGCTTAGTTCTAGTTTAACCTGAGATAACTTCTAACAGTAAATTAAAAATTCATTATGTACAGTTGGCCACAAGTTTAAATTTCTTCATTTCACATATGTGCATTAATAACACACACTGAAAAACAGAAACCTTCATATGATTGTATGTCCATCATACCTTAAGGATCACCTATTCCCAAGTGAACCCAGCTGCTAAGGTGACCTTCTGAGGCCTGAGGTTAGGTGGGTGGCAACTCAAGAGAGGGCCTTCTTAATAACGGCAACAAAATTATGGAAATCCCTCCCCAGGGATAGTCATCTCTCCCCTGCTATCACTGTCTTTCTCCAGAGGGTTGATACTTTCTTATTTCATCAGGCATTCTCTCAGTTATCTCAGTGATTAGAATGACCTTCCTGTGCTTTGTTTTAACTACTTTTCTTGTGTTTTCAAGTGTTTCTTTGTCTTGGTCTTAACTGGTTTTATGATGTGTTTTGTTTTGACTTATTAGCCACCTTGGTGGCATTGATTGGGCAGAAAGGCAGGTTATAAATTTTGTAAATAAATGATTGTATCAATGTTCTTTTTGTATTTTAGAGATGAGCACACATGTTCATTTACACTGGCAAATATCAGGTAAAAAGAACTTGATACAACCCTGTATACCATCATATACAGATTTCCTTTTTTCAATGGTTTACCAGTGTACATGTGCCCAACAATAACAGTAACACGTGATGCATTTGAACAAAAGAAAGTGAAAGCTGAATCTGTACAGTACAGTAAAAATAACAGTATAGAAGTCCTAATGCTTTTGGTTCCAAGTAAATCAGCAATCAAAAACTTCTGGGAAAATTTGGATAGGAAGAATTTGGAATAATTCCTAGTAAAAATGTATTATATATGTGTGTAAATAACCATGTGAGGTCAGACACCAGTACTGCCATGTTAGTGAAAGCTGTAACTTGATAGTTAGCAGTGTGTAGTGGTTAGCGTGTCAGAATCTAGAATATCAAATCCCCTCTCTGGCATGAAAGTCACTGGGTAACCTTGGCCAGTCATTCTTTCTCACCCCAACCTACTTCAATGGCTTGTAGTCAGAATATAATGGAAAGAATATGTACCTGAGCTTCTTTGAAAAACAGCAAGATACAAATGTACTGAAGAAATAAAATCGTACAGGTTCAGCATTATGAACCAAGGTCTTTCAGCCTCAGCAGCAACAGCTATCATCAGATAAATGGCATCAACATAAAACTGGGAAAAGCAGGACTGTACACAACTGACATGCTATATTATAATCATTTTAAACCACCAATCTCAGATATGCCAAGTCAGACCTCCGTACTTGATTTATTGTAAGAAACACGTGTTATGGCATTGCAATTAACAACCCACATGTCAGAGGTGACCTGTTCCCAAGTTCTGGATGCCACTATAATCATTCTCTCTCTCTCTCTCTCTCTCTCTCTCTCTCTCTCTCTCTCTCTCTCTCTCTCTCTCTCTCTCTCTCTCTTCATGAGACTTTCCTTAAGAAGCTCAAAGCATGATCAAACCAGTTTGATTAACTGAGTTTTTATTTTGCATAAATTTGTATGGGCAGACTAGAAAATTCACCATTAGGACAAAGGATTTGATAAACAACATTTTAATGTTCTATCAAGCCATAAATCAAAGGCAGATGTAATGAAGTTCATTACAATGGATAAAATAAAATTTGAAACTTTTCTAAACTACTGATTTGATGCCTCTTTTAAAATTTATTATCCTAGGTTTAATTTATTTCAGAATGTGTTAGACATTACTATTTCCTATCACACCATGAAGACTTGATTTCTGCATACACCATCTGGAAAAGGAAAGCACTAGTATTGAGACATAAATGTGAATTAATAGACTCTAGCAGATGGGGTGGAAAACAGAAATCACTTGGCAACCTGCAGTTGTCAGTCAAATGCTAGCACCAAAATGGATACTTGGGCAACAGTGCTGCAACAGGCTCAATCTACAGGCACTCTTAACTCCATTAAGACATTTTTGTGTAGTGGAGCAAACAACAAACACCCACTTCCATTTGGCTTGAAGGAACCTTTATTAACAGTAACTATAGGGCAGGTAACTGACTATTGGCATACAAAATAACATTGCCTCCCTAGTCAGAATAATGAGACAGACAACAGTTTTGGAAGTAAACAAGGACCACTTTATTAACTATTTAACATAACATTGTGACAAGGGACCAGCTAAGCGAGCACAGAACAGGCAAGGCAGGTGTCACTCCGTTGACCAACCTCCTTGCCCTTTTCTCGGGCGGGTCACCCAGCTCTGGTCTTGAGCCATCGGTCTGGCTCGTGACCAGCAGCCCAGCAAACTGGTCGCCACCTAGGAGCGCCTACCCCTGAAGCCTTCCAACTTGCAGAGAGGAGCATACCCGAAGAGGTTCCCAGAGGAGGTGATCACCATTCCCCACCCTGGACCTTAGAAATCTGAAGGCAGTTCCTGATGACCCCCTGTTCCCTAATGGGGAAAATGCCATAAGGTGCTCACCGGTTCCGGTTTCTTGCCTGCACCAACCTGCCACAGCCAAGACCAAGCCTCTGCTTTGGTCTTTGCTCCCCACCAAAAAGGGCGAAGGCTGACCTAATCCCTTGCCACAAGTCCTACAAAAATTACCCATTGCCCTTGTCTGATAGGTGTACCCCAGCAGCTCTATACAGGACCCATAACTCCACCACCCTCCATGGTCTTCCTCATCTAGTGGGTGGCTGAATGCCTTGCTGGGTCCACCCAATTGCGCCATACATGGCAGGGCAGAATAACAGACCCCACTCTCCACACCACCGGGCCACCTTGCTCTCATCATTGCAAGACCAGCCTCCACATGCAGGACCAGGGTCTTGCCCTTCATGGCGAAGCAGTGTAGCCAACCAGACTATCTGCACACCAGGCCACTTTGCTCTTATCATTGCAAGGTCAGTCACTGCTCATAGCACCATGACTTTGTCATTCATGGCAAAGCAGAATAGCCGACCAGACTATCTGCACTCCAGGCCACCTTGCTCCTATCATTACAAGGCGAAGCAGAATAGCCAGCCAGCCTATCTGCAGGCCACCTTGCTCTTATCATCACAAGGTCAGACTCCACTTGCAGCACCAAGGCCGTGTCCTTCATGGCGAAGCAAAATAGCCGACCAGACTATCCGCACTCTGTGTCATCTTGCTCTTATTATTGCAAGGTCAGCCTCAGCACATAGCACAAGGGCCTTCACAGCCAAGGTGTCCTCCTGGCCCGATGGGTGACCCAAAGGACCATGCTGTGGCTGCAGACAGTGACTCTTCAACTTGCCCTGCGGCCAGCAGCACCTGAAAGAAAAACCTCATTAATAACATTAAACTTTATAATTCCATTGTTTGAACGCTAGGCAAAATCCTGCCACCAGCTCACTGAGCCACAATGCCACCCCAAACTGGAGAGTAGTGACCAGCCAGAAGGCTTAATCTGAACAAGGTTCCACTGACACTGCCACACGGCAACGGAACCCGTAGCCCAGGGCAGCCACAGTAGAAGCGACACTGAACCGAGAAGAGTGAGTTCCCAAGTTCACCCCAGGAAAGGCCCAATTTGCCCAGAGCCCAAGTGCTAACCGCTGCAAAGGGGATGCCTGATCAGAAAAATTGCATCTGCAGGCCTAAAGTGGTAACCGAATTAATAATCCGAAGTGCAGCAACCTCCCAGGCTACAAAAATTGACCCTTATTTCCCTGCAGATAAATAGGCTGCCTCTGGTCTGCTAGAGCTCCCTTTCCCCAATGCCTTCACAGAATGCTGTGGTATTCCACTACATGCACACAGCACTGTTTGCATTTGCACAGCCGTTGTGATCTACAAGGCACAGCCCACTGTTCATAGGGCTTACGTGTGCCCTAATGAAATGACCTAACTCATGTACAATGTTCCCTCCAAGTCGTGGAGTCGTGTGAGCAAAAACTCTACCCTGTGAGCCACTGGCATTAAAGTGGTGAGCGAGCGACCTGGCTGCTGCACAAACTAGTTTCCTCTGGAGCCATCCTTCCTGAGCCAAGACAGAAATGTGTGACCCAAAGGCCAAAAAGCTGTGAGCTGGCTCACACCAACTCAGCTTAGAGGGAACACTGCTCATATATATTGCTGTAAGGCAAAGGAAGCCTCCCCCCTTTAAAGGGATGTTAATTATGAAGTGATACCATTTACCTCCAAGCCATGAAAACTAAACTTGTGCATTGTAACACATTAAATCTCTTAAAACAGACAAGACTCTTTCCATCGGATCTTCTGGCAACCAGCACCCTGAAAGATATGAAACTGAGGCCTGGAAGTGTCACTAGCTAAGATCTATGTCAGAAGAGAGCCTCTCTGATCTAGTCCCAGGTTTCCTGGATTGTCAAACTGTGAGAACAACACTGGAGGAGGTCTGGATCAATTGTCTTAGTGCCTTGGCTATTCCAGCTATTGCAAGTAGACCTGAACAGGTAGGTACCCACTGCTATACAGTCAAGGGACCACTCCCATAAGGCATTGAAAATGCTCCTAGGTATATGAAATGCTCCTAAAATAATCACTAAGAATGCTTCTAGCCAACCAGTAAGTTCGGCTTTAAAAATTGTGATGTTGTTAATTACAATGTGGTGTCACTTTAAAATCTGTATAATTTAATTTTGTTTGCTTGTTTGGTATTATTTATTTATTTATTTTAAAAACAAAAACAAAACCTTGTTCTGAAGAGTGCCCAGTACCTGTTATTTTTTAATAGAAATTGGGTTTCTATCCTAAATACTAGACAAGCATCTGATGTATGCACCTACAAGTAGGCTGTACTTGATGTATGCACATACGTGCAGGCTGTATGCACACTCAAGAAAAGGTGAAGATGGCACCAGTGGAACCTATTTACCTAATGTAAGTAAGGCTGGGCTGCCAGGTCTAGAAGTAGTTTCATTCTTCCCAAGTGCATATACAGAACCGCCACCTGGCCTCCCCAGTGTGCTGATCCACTGATAGGTCCTGCTTAACCCTTGCCCTACTGGAACTTCCCTAAAAGCCCATCTGCCTCCTTTCCTATTGCCATGGCTGCACCACTGCATCCCAGCCAGCACCTCCCACAATCTGTCATAACCAACGCCACTCATCTAGGCCCTGACCACTCACTGGACTTCCTCCAAAAGACAAATGCACAATTAAACCTGTGAAGAATGCTCATTGGACCAAACCAATGACATGTAATGACGTGCCAGCTGACAGATTTCCGGATCACGCAGCAGATTGAAAGTCACACCGAATACCTGCTAAAATAGAAAACATAAGACACTAATGATGTGTTGCAATGGGTATTATGAATCCTAACACATGACATGTACTAACCCGATTTGCCCCCTCAGCGAGCATTGACACAGGCAAGTCACATGTTGCTGATAAGGATTCCTTCACCAAAGGAAGCCATTAGAAGTTTTGCTGTTTTCCAGTCAGATACCTTGAATTCACCCCGACACGCTAAATGCCCAATTGAGCCACCCAATTTCAAGTAGTTGTTCCCATTGACTGCACTACAACACCTCAAATTCTTTTTCTATTCCTAGCTCACAGTTAGATACAATTAAAGGATCCTGTAGTATTCAGAGAAGAGGAGGCAGGATTTATACCCCGCACTTCCCTCATTGTGGCTAACAATCTCCTCCCCTCCTTTATCCACAAGAGACACCCTGCAAGGTAGGTGGGGCTGAGAGCCCTGAGAGAAACATGAGAATCACACCAAGAGAACTGCGACTGACCCAAGGTCATCCAACTGGCTCCACGTGGGAGCACAGGGAATCAAACCCAGTTCCCCCAGGTCACAGTCCACTGCTCTCAACCACTACACCAGAACTACCTCCCTCCGCATGAGGGCAAAGTAGTAAAATCTGAAGATTGGATTCAGAAGTCTTTTGAATAAAACCCTTTAAAAACTGTCAAATTAAACAGAAATCCCTTTTTTCAGCCTCCAGTACCTAATCCCAGCTTCAATAAGTATGGAATCATTTTTTTAAAATAAGAAATAGCCCCTTCAATAGCACTGTATGCTTCCAAGTTTACTAAAAAATGAGTACTGCCTACTCAAAGCAGCAAATGCTCACCATGTTCCAGGTAGAGGTCTACCACATCGCCCACTACCAAATCCATCACCTAAGGATGCTGGAGATTGAACCTAGGACTCTCTGCATGCCAAGCAGATGGTCTCTGACTGAGAAACATCCCTTCCCAAAATCCCTCCAATTCTGGTAGTACGGAAACTAGTTCTCTTTTACGTCCTACCTTCAAAAAACTACGCCAGCAGCCGTGGCGGGACAGGAAAGAAGAAGAAGAAGAAGAAGAAGAAGAAGAAGAAGAAGAAGAAGAAGAAGAAGAAGAAGAAGAAGAAGAAGAAGAAGAAGAAGAAGAAGAAGAAGAAGAAGAGGAGATTGGATTTATACCCCATCCCTCACTCAGAGTCTCAACGTGACCCACAAACTCCCTTCCCCTCCCCACAGCAGACACCTCACGGGGCAGGCAATGCTGAGAGATCTCTTCCCAAAACTGTACTTGAGAGAGCAACTCTGAGATAACTTGTGATTGATCGAGGGTCACCCAACCGGAAGTTGTGGCTGCAGGAGGCCCAAAAGCCACTGCCACAGACTGTGCTTACCCATGTAGAGGGCACCAGAGGTGGAAACAATGCCAACAGGAAACAGACAGATGCCAAAGTGGGCCATTTTGGGAGGGGTTGTTTTTTGTTTTGCCATGTTCTGGCCCAACCACTTATTTGTAGACTGTTTACTAGATGATGCTCCCATGTTCTTCTTTGGGCCCATGCTGCATATAACCATTAAAAATGGCTGCCCAAGGGAAAGGCCCAAATGGCTGCCACTCCAAGTAGCCCTAAGATGGCCGTCGCATTCCACCCACCATAAAATGGCCACCAGCCACCCAGCAGAACACTGAATCTAGGCAGGCCAGCACAATGTGGCTTCAGCTGATGGTGGGGTGGGTTTTAAATTTATTTATTTAAATTAATTAATTTATTTTCTTTTAAGAGGGCAGACAACAGGGCCGATAAATAACTTGTTTAAAGCAAAAAGAACAACCCAAATCGGACTGCAGCCGCGGTCCCAAAGAAGAAGCCGCTGCCACAGCCCCTACTCTAGCCTCCGCTGCGGCCCAGATGGTCTGTCCACAGCCAATGACCTGGCTGCCGCCATCAAGGCTTCTGCCCAGGCCACATGATCAAATGCACCAGCCAGCCCCTAGCATCTCCCCCCAGTCACCACCATGTCCGAAGCTCTGGCCGCCGTCGCAGCCTCAACCCCGGCTGTACACTGCAGCCCCAACACTCCAGCTGGCCGGAAGCCACGTCCCGACGCTCCAGCTGGCTCGATGCCACGGCCTGACTCTGCGGCCAGCTCGGCGCCGTGGCCCAACGCTGAGGCCGGCTCAGCACCACGGCCTGACGCTGTGGCCGGCTCGGTGCCACAGCAAGATGCTGTGGCCAGCGCAGCAGCAATGTCCTGGCCAATGTCCTGGCCAATGCCCCAGCCTGCTGCCCCGGCGGCAGACTCAGCCCGCTGCTTCACAGGCCCTCCACAGAGGCCCTGGACTTCGCTCCCTGTGCTACCGAGCACATTGGAGCAACTGACGACGGGCGGGAGCAGAGCCTGGCTGTCTATCCTAGCCGGCTCCACCCCCTACCCACACCACGATGACAGACGTCATGACTGTTGCTGCCCGGCTTCCTGAGGGTGGCAAAGCAGCCCCCGGTGACCAGCGGCATTGCCGGGTTGCCGGGAGCTGAGATACTTAACTAAGCTGTTTCTAGAGCTCTAGGCCAGGTTTGTCTTCACCTGCAGATTCTTAGTAGGCCCTGAACTCCTGCAGGCTGTTAGCAGGAGAGACTGAGAAGAGAAGCTCTGAGTCCCTTCTACTCTCCTGCTTGCTTTAAGGGCTATGGGGATAGCCTCTTAAAGGGGCAGTACACAAAGGGTATGTGCAAAAAAACCCCTGTATTTTTTGAGTTTGGGTATATTGAACCCAAAAATATTGGTATTTTCCAATATTCCCAAATCCCAATACCAGTATGGTATTCAGATTCGGTAAATATTCAGGAAACCTGGATTTTTTGGGCTCCATTATACCTTATGGGGACCATTATAGTCATTGGCCCCCATAGGTTATAATTGAGAATTGATCAGGGGGTATCTGGGACTTTTTTGGGGGGCTGTTTTTTGAGGCTGACATACCAAATTTTCAGCTTAGCTGCTGATGCCTCTTCTTAAAAATAACCCCAAGTCTCAAAAAGATTAGATCAGGGGGTCCAATTCTATGGACTCCCAAAGAAGGTACCCCATCGTCCATTGCTTTCAATGGAGAAAAAAAGGCATTTAAAGGAATCATGGTCCTTTTAAATGCCTTCTTCAAGCTGCATGACTTTGTGATGAGTAAACTCTGAAGGTGTTTAAAGGGCTCACAGTCCCTTTAAATACCTCTAAGTGGTGATTTCACCTGGAAGGTGTTTAAAGGGACTGAGCCCTTTGAATGCCTTCAGAGTCTACTTGTTTTCAGGTTGTGTGGCTTAAGAACATAAGAGAAGCCAATGTTGGATCAGGCCAATGGTCCATCTAGTCCAACACTCTGTCACACCAGGTGCCATTAGGAGGTCCAGCACTGGGGCCAGGACACTAGAAGCCCTCCCACTGCTGCTCCCCCCGCACCAAGAATAGAGTGCATCACCTGCCCCAGACTGAGAGTTCCTATCTATACCTTGTGGCTGATAGCCACTGATGGACTTCTGATGGACTTACTTGAAGAAGGAATTTAAAAGTACTGCAATCCCCTTAAATGTCCTTTAGATTTGGCTATCTAGTAGTCCAGTAAATCCCAAATATTTTCAGGATTTTGGGGGCTTGGCCATTTTGGATAGCTGAAATTAAGGCCCAATCATTAACCAGCTTAAAAAATACCCCCAAAATACCAGTAAGGTATTCTGGAGGGAGAGTTGTGTTTTGGTTTTTTGGGGGGACTCAGTTTGTGCTGAATGCACACCCCAGTACACAACAAACATCATCCAAAAATTCCATGCTAATGAAATAATGATTATACAGTGGTTGTGTTCATGTCTTCCATGGATTCAGAGAAGCTTTTATTAAAAAAAAAAATGGGGATGATTCTATTGACAGTGGTTTCTGTATTAGAGATTCATTTTAAGAAAAATATGAACTATGTTGTCTGTGTAAGTTTATGTGAATGGCAAACTGTTGCTGGATTCGGCGCACTTAGAAGTCAGTCTTTCATAACTAGATCTGTTCTTAGTGAGAGTCTGTGATGTACTACCTTCCCCCCATAACCTTGACTCTGCAGGAGCACTGCCTGAGGGAAGCAAATCATGCTTGTGCTCTCTTACAGGATTGTTCGACTATATCCCCTCTACTTGTAAAGGTTTGTCAGATGGTGGAAGTAACTACCAAAGAAATGCCAGATCCAAAGATTATCGGGGTATGTGCTTAAAGCCCATTTAACATATGGACACACAGTGGATCCAGGCTCTCCCTCCCCCTCAACAACTTTTCTCCCCTGCTATTCCACCATACATACAAATTACTAAAGGGATACATGTGGTTAAGTTAAATTCACCTTTGTGCAGCCTTCTTAACAAGGATTCAATTTAAGTACATTAGCTCACTATACAAAGCCAGATCTCACAAAGACACAACCTACAGAAAAGATAGCCTGTACTACCAAGGTGTGAACTGGAGGCTTCAAGCTGAGAATCACTGTATGTACCACAGAACCTATTTCCAAATGATTGCCTTACTGGATCAAACCAAGTATTTATATAGGCCAGTAAGTGCCTCTTAGAATATCACAAACAGAGCATTTAATTGATAATCACCTGCTGTTGCTAGTCCCATCATCTGCTATCCACTAGGATATATGGTGTGGACATAGCTGATAGGTACTTTCCATGCATTTATCTAGAAGGGTAGCTACTTATATTTTCCTGTGGCAGCACAGAGGTAATCATTCTAGAAAACTCAGCCACAGAACAAATTGTGACGTATCCAATAAAGATACATACTTTAGAGAGCCAGTGTGGCACAGTGGTGTTTGGGATGGAGGAGATTCATGTTCAGTTCCCTATTATGCCATGAAACCTTCTGAATCACTCTCTCAGCATCACCTATGTCAAAGTATTCTTAGGAGGCTACAGCAGGGAATGTACACGACTCTGAATTCCTTAGAGAAAGAATGAGATAATAATGTTCTAGACAGATGGGAGGGAAAGAATTGGGCAAATATATCAAACTCCAGTACCCACATTTCAACAAACCTTTACCAGACACCTACAAAAAACTAAAGGAATGTCAGAAGGCCATCTAGCATGAAGAAAGCCACTTTCAGGAGACCTGTTAGGAATCCCATTAATACCAACTTTAGTTCCATGGTAAAGTTAAGGATGCATATAAATGTAACAGACAAATTTTCTAAACAAAGGCCTCACTGAATAAAAGTGGTATGCTCTTTTACATCTAAATCCTTTCTTGCAGAATGATGGAGTAAAAAAGATTTTAAAATTGGGGTGTTTTTGTTGTCCTATTGTGGTGTTTCAAAGCAATCCCATCCCTGCCTTTAGCAAAGCAACTGTTTCTGCACTTAGAATAACTTGGAGAATGGCAGAAGCTTGTAGCCTTGTGTGACAGTAGTTAGCTGATGGTACAATAAGTATGTCAGTACTACAGTTTGTTCTATTCATGGTTGTGATTTTTATGGAGAATTATGTTGATTTTTTTTATCTTTGCTGATACAAGTTGAATTTTCCATTTCAGTTTCTCTTCTTACTTGAGAAACTAAAGCAGAGATACTCTGTTTTTGTGCCATTTTCTGTTTCCTTTAAATACATCTTCCAGTGTTCAGTACAGCAGAACTCTGCACATACACAAACATGAATGAATTACACATACATATTAGTTCTGTAGATGTTGTATATAAAGACTGTGCAAACAATACTGAAAACAAACAGAACCAAAGCCTTTGACAACATATCGAACCAAAACTGTTAACAGAAATGTAATATATTACATAAAAAGAAATAAAATAAAAAGCATTTAATCATCACTCTAATTCATGATTTATGTGGCTACTTACAACTCTTTATTGCCATAATTTCCCCCTTTGCTGCAATATAATGCAGATCATTTGATCTGGGTTTGTCTTGTCACCCTTAAGATCCATGTAACCCATAGGGAGGTAATGGTAATGCTTTCTACATATGTGGCCATAGCTGAGCAGGGATCACTCTCTCATATCTTTCCATACCCTTTTCACAATACATTTGCAATGTGATTTAAAAAACAAAACAAAAACAAACGCTGACCCCTTTTGGCAGAGACAGACAACAACAACAAAATTCCATGGATATAGGGTTTCATCCAACCAGCTTTTCAATTGGTAAAAAAGGCAGGAGAGGGTCTTTTACAAGTATTGCAATAATCACATCTAATATGTTTGTTCTGTTTTCTGCAGCACTGTATGCAAGCATCCTAATTTTGTTTGGATTTAAATTTGCAGCTTTAATTTTTTCACATTAGAATTTTTTTTGGCAATATTTGCAATGACTGAAATAGATTTTAAAATTGAGATCACAGATAGTAGGACTTGGACATTATCATGCTATGAGACATTCTCTGTGCAAAAGTAAAGATGTTCTAGGTAGTCAAACATAGTCCTGAAATATTTTGTGCTTCTTGTAGATATTGGTACCAAAGAAAATTCACTCTAATTAAATGATTGATTACATGCATGAAAGCACTGATGCATAGAGGACTCTCCTGCTCACAGAAAAGGGGTACCTGGATGTAAAATGCAAGAATTCCATACTGCAGTTACAATACTGATCTCACTTTAAAAATCCTTATTTCAATCTCTTCCCCCTTGTGCAAATCACACTTGGGGATCTGTATTTTTGTGTCATTTTCCATTTCTTATGATGATTTCCCCCCATCATATGTACACCATTTTCATAAGTTTTGTGTGTCGCTTGCATACAAATGTTGAATAATTTGTAAATTTATAAATGGCATAACAGTGGTATAATAAGGACATAAATGCAATGGACTGGGAACAACAATAATGAAAATGGGGGAAACAAAAGACTCACAATAACATAACAAAAAGAATCAATTAAACAAAAACTTCCTTATTCTTGAATGACAGATCCAAACTTTAGGTAGTTGAGGTTTCATGTCAGTTTGTTTAATATCACTGTGTTCATCCTGATAAGTGAAAACATAAATATGCTTTGATTACAGCTGTAGTGCATCATATGTTCTGTAATTTAAATACTGTAAAATCAGTCATTATTCTTATGTATCCAAATGTGTCTTAGTCCTGTGGAGGGGGGGGAGATATTGTGTTAGACAATGCAGATAGGTAGGTGAACCAACAGCTGAAATATTGAAAATATGCAGCCATTTATTAAAAAGTTATTGAAAGCAAAGAAGATTTTGGAATGGTTACCAGCTTTTATCAAAATTTGGATGAAGTGGCCGGAACTTACCTGTTGCTGGTTTTGTCACCTTGGAGCTCAGACGAGGCTGCCATGCAGCTGCTGATCAAGGGGCCCATGCCCAGGTCTGGGGAATAAGGGGCTGGAGATCCTGGCAGTAAGGTCAATGGCAGGTGGGCTGGGAGGGGGAGGGCATCCTGGGGAACCTTACCTGCCCAATCCTCACCTATTTAGCCAGGTGGCCACACACCCTTGACTCCTGTGTCCCTGCAGCTTGCCCACCCACCCGGCCTGTGATCCAGTTACAGGTTGTGTGTGTGCAGTTCTCAAATGTCACAGTGTTAGGTGGTTTGGGCATGGGGACAGATCCTGTTGGTCAGGGAGGCAGTGCCTGCGGGCCTGTATCCTGCAGTTCTGGGGATGCCCCTAAGGGGTCTTGGGGTAGAGTCAATTCAGTGGCATGCTCAGCTCAGGGACTATAGATGGGGGTCTGAGCATGAGGTAGTGAGGGAACGATGCAGCAGCCAACACTCACATGGCTCCCAGTGGTTGCCACTCCTTGGTAGCACCCCAGCAGGTGGGCTGGGGTGCAGGGTTCATTGGGTGGTAGGCAGGTTGCCTGATGTAGGATCCATCCCTGTGTGGCACCAGTACTCTTAGAGTGTAATCAATAAAAGTTGTGGCCTCTTTACACTCCAAATCAAGGTGGTTTATGGTGGGTCCTCACCTACAGACCCTATATGCCCATGGGGCCCACAAATGATGCACACATTTTTTTTTTATTGTTATCCTTCCCCCACCCCCATTTCAATGGCACATGCAAATAAAATTTGCTGTTTTGAAATGTGTGGCAGGATTCAAGCTGCCTGCATCTTCTTCTACAAGAAGGTGTTTAAGGCTATCCATGTGGTTTTTAAAAAATGGAGCATGTCACACATCTGTCTATATTGTAAGTGTCCATTATTTCTTCCCGCCAATCATACCACTGACAGTGGTTTCTATGGCATAGGTTACATTGAGGGTCATACCATGGCTGATTTTAGACTATATATCCACAAAATTTATTTACCTTTAAAAAAAAAATCTATTCCACTGTAAATAGAATTTAAAAATTCAAAGCAGCTTATAAATCAGTAAAATGGAACTGTATTAGAAACAACAGAATAGTATTAAAAATAAAAAGCAAAAGTTCACTATCCATTCATCTCTGTAAACCCCTTCTATAAACCCTAATAACCAACAGCCTTGGGGGGGGGAGACAAAACCATGTACTAGATAAAGCTTTTATTCCAGTTACTTGGCAAAAGTTCATGAGAACAATTCTGCTTTATGTTTACACCACTTGTAGAAGGGGACTGATGAAGGTGCCTTACACACCTCTTTAGGTTTCTTGTGATATGGGGTGCTAGCCACTACTGAGGAAAATAGTGATAGAAAGTAGTAGCAGAGGTGAACATACAGGGAAGCAAACATGGCCACTCCAACCATATCATCCAGATACTTCCTCAGCTCATTTGTCAGGGAATCCCCACAGATGGCCCAGGGCCTCTCTCATACCACAATTCACATCTGAGGTGGGAGATCTAAATGCTGTGGGCAGAATTCCCCTCCTCCCCAAGCCAGGGGAACACTAGAGCAGCAACACAAAAATGCAACCGCTCACTCATAGAAGGCATTTCAGCCATCTCCTTGGTAGCTCAATGGATGAAAGTACTCTCATGGAAATAGGGTTGCCAACCTCCAGGTTGGGCCTGGAGATTTCCTGTAAATATGACTGATCTCCAGGCAACAGAGATCGGTTCACCTGGAGAAAATGGCTGCTTTGGAAGGTGGATTCTGTGGCATTATATTTCAACAAAATCTCTCCCCTCTCCAAACTCTGCCCTCCTCAGGCTCCACCTCCCAAATCTACAGGTATTTCCCATCCCGGAACTGGCAACCCTATGTGGAAAACAGTAATGTCAGGAGTTGAGTTCCACTGAGCAACAATGAAATAAGTCAAACCCCTCCTTTGGCCAAAAGGACAGAAAAGAGTAGTGGGCTTAAGCACTCTGCATATGGTATGAGCTGTGGACTTGAGAGTGTGGTACCACCTAGCTGCTTTTCCCTATACCTCCTTCTCCCATCCTTGAGGATCCCAACACTTTTGGAGACTATAGGACATTCACCGGACAACTTCTTACCTGTTGGTTTTTGTATTGGAACACTGGCTGCAATTCCTGATTGGGCCTGTTTTCTGGAGCCTTCATTCTGCAAGGCAAAAGTCATTATGAATGTTTAGGCAGCAGAAGGCAAGCATCACATTGACATTACATCCATGTTTTACAAGCATATCTTAGGGGGAAGGTGGCCTTCCTGCCCTGTGCATTCATACTCTTGCCATTTGTGTGGGAGACACTGCTAGCAACTACTGAAAAAGGATGGATGTTCCTGCCAATGGCCTGCCTTCTTGTTGGGGGAAATTAGGTTTGCAGAAGAGGAGGCCAGAGGGGTACAGGAATTGCACACCAATTGGATATCCAAGGTCCAGTACAGTATGAAGACTTCAGATTTTAAGGGTAAATTAAATAGTTTTTATTAAAGAATTTCCCTAATTACAAGCACACTAAGCATTCAAAAAGAGCAAGCAATACAGAACTAAGAAAGCAGAAGTAATTGAAAGCAAATAGAAAGTTCAGATAAGGAGTAATACAACCTGTCCAGATATGCAGAATCCATGGAGAAGGGATTGGGGCCCAAACATAGTTTGAGGGTGGATTGCCAGTTGGCATCAGGGCAGAGGCACTTTCTGAGGCCATGTGTGTGGACAGATATAGAGATTGGAAAACAATGCTGACCAATGGGAGGTCTTGAGGGGCTTGCCCCAGGTGAAGACAAAAGATTACCTGGACCAATCATGGGTCTCAGGGGGTGCAGTTGTCAGGAGGGGCATGGCCTGTGTATGACCAATGAGGCCTCAGAGGGGCAGAGTCTGGATTAACAATAGCTATGATGGGATTAGCCAGGTACAGGGTGTTTGGGCTGGAAGTGTCCATTGTGAAACAATAGGGTGGTCTGGCATTTTCCTGGTGCCAGACAAAAAAATATGATGTTTCTTAATGTGCAGCAGGATGAACCTAAATGGGAGACCATTCACTAGACATGGAGAGTTAATGTTTATCTTGATAGGTCTGGCATAGGTGTAAGAATGCAGATATTTTAGACAAATATATGGAGACAGGAATGAGACGATTATTCCAAAGGTATTTCTTGACATACAAGAGAACCAGAAGCAGGGCCAGCTCAAGGTGGCTCTGCGCCCTAGGTGGGCACAGATGCCAACCTCCTGGTGGAGCCTGGAGACACCCACCATGCTGCCCAGCCTCCTCTCCCCCCCAGGGGGAGGGTGAGGGTGGGTGAGCTGCAAGCCAGGGAAGACTTGCCTGGTCGCTCCACAGCTGCGGAGCGCTCAAGCAAGCCAGGGAAGAGGTGGGGTTTTAACCCCCGCCCCTTCCCTCCCAGCGCTGGCTCTGGGTGCTCCGCAGCTGTGGGGTGCCCAAGCAAGCCAGGGAAGAGGCAGGGTTTTTAATTCCCACCCCTTCCCTCCCAGCGCTGGCTTGCCTGGGTGCTCCACAGCTGTGGGGTGCCCAAGCAAGCCAGGGAAGAGGCGGGGGTTTTAACTTCCACCCCTTCTCTCTCAGTGCTGGCTGCAGGGTGCCCAAGCAAGCCAGGGAAGAGGCGGGGGGGACTTTTGCTTTTCCTGGGGGGGTGCCTCTAAGCGAGCCGGCCCTGACCAGAAGTTGGGTCTGGAAACATGCAACTTCCTTCATTCAGTACAATAGCACAGACCAGAGGCTATTTGTCCCTGCTTGCCTGTACATTTGCCAGACAAAAGACTAGCCATTTGGTCAATAGAAGATGCCTGAGGTGAGAGCAGAGACTTGCCCATTCTAGTCCTTTTGGACTGAGCTGACAGGAGAGAAGTGTGTGAGGGGGTGTTTGCATGGAGGATGTTTGCAGGGCCGGCTTGCCCACTAGGCGAGCTAGGCGCTTGCCTAGAGCACACCGGCTGCAGGGGCGCCAAAAGGTGCCCTCCCACCAAAAGCCCCCCTGCCCCATTCCCGGCTTTCCTGGGGGCCTCGCGGCTCTGGAGCCTCCAGGAAAGCCAGCGCTGGGAGGGAGGGGGCGGTGGTTTAAACCTCTGCCCCCTTCCCGGCTTTCCTGGGGGCCCCGCAGCCACGGAGCCTCAAGGAAAGCCAGCGCTGAGAGGGAGGGGGCGGTGGTTTAAACCTCTGCCCCCATGCCGGCTTTCCTGGGGGTCCTGCAGCCACGGAGCCCCCAGGAAAGCTGATGCTGGTAGGGAGAGGGCGGCGGCTAGACCCCCCGCCCCCTTCCCGGCTTTCCTGGGGGTCCCGCAGCCGTGGAGCCCCCAGGAAAGCCGGTGCTGGGATGGAGGGGGCAGTGGTTTAAACCTCCGCCCCCTTCCCAGCTTTCCTGGGGGTCCCGCAGCCACGGAGCCCCCAGGAAAGCTGGCGCTGGGAGGGAGGGGGCAGCAGTTTAAACCTCCACCCCTTCCTGGCTTTCCTGGGGGCCCTGCAGCTGCAGAGCACCCAGGAAAGCCAGCGCTCTGCCGCCACCCCCAGTCTCCAGGCCCCACCGGGAGGTTGGCATCCCCAGTGGGGGCATCCCAGGCTGTCCTGCCTAGGGCGCCCAGACACCTGGAGCCGGCTCTGGATGTTTGGCAGCACATCTAGCCTGGATAGTCTTCACGTGGCCTGAGTTTTCCCAGCCAAGATGTGGTTCTCCTAGCCTCCCAGCAAAAGCTGCTGTTTAAGCCAAGCCTGACTTTATGAGGTCACTACTTTAGGTGGTTCAGAGGTTGTTTTGAGGTGTCTCTGTCTCTCAGGAAAGACCACCCCGGGTTCTGGGCCCAGGAGGCTGGTTACAGGGGCTGATGAGCTGATATGGAGTAGGTACATCTTTAGAGGGAGTGTAGATATTTGCAGCAATTCAGGTTTGAGGCAAGAGATTATTCTCCCTTGAGTACTGTGGACGTGCACTGTTATTTCATCCTAAATTAGAAGAGTGGAGAGTCCAGGTAAGTCATAAGGAGTGAGCTATGTGTAAGTTTCTGAACACAGCATCATTAGGGATGTGCTGTAAAATTGTTCATTCTTAGTCATGGCTATTGTCCTCAGCATCCTCACTCTCAAATTAGACACAATGCAACCAAATTGGGTTTTAATACTTTATTCAGATAGCTGACCTATGGTATATTCTGTTCCCTTACCTTAAGGGCAGGAGTATTAGGCAGCCTATCATAGCTCACAACATCTGAGCAACACCACTTGGGCTCCAAATGTAGCCAGCATTGTTTATCCTCATCTACATATGAACTGTGTTAAGAATCTTCATTCCTCTCCTCCAGTGTACCACAAACAAGTATGGTTTGATTGATGCTTTCTGTGCCCAAGGCATTCACTCCCAGCCCTGCCATAGAGACAGTGATGGGCTGTTTGGGAGCAGCTCTTCATCATCGCATGATGCCTCAGAGTGCTCACTAGTTTGTAACAGGAACAGCCAAACCCTGGTCCAGCCAACTTAGTTATAGCCTAAGCAGTTCAAAATATCACACCTAATTATTCCACTCTCCTGATGCAACATGAAGCAGCAGAAAGAAAGGTCCCCTGAAGAGGCAGGCAATCATAGGAGATTCCCAGAATTCCTGATCAACTCCAAAGTGATTATCTAATTCCATTTCGGTCCTGAGGAAGGTGGGTGAGAAACAGCACACAGCAAATACCTATATGGGTGATGTGGGAAAGTGTTTTATGCTCCTCCCTTTGCCATCCCTCATAGGCTAAGTAATCAACTACCTCAGCCAATCTTTGTCTTGAGCCTTATTTGATTTAGAAGAGTCTGGAACAATAGCATCCCTGGTCCAAATGGCCATGAATGACTTTTGTGCAAAATATTCCCTTAGTGTATGGAGACTTTTCTTCAGGGTTCCTGTCTCCAGACTTCCTATGTGTGTTCAAAGTGTGCCAAAGAAGTGCTTTGCCCTTTCAGAAACAAGTGTCTTGGCTCAAGTTTGTGAAATGCTTAGGAGAGACTGCACTGGTTGCAGACTTGTTCAGTATCCTAAGATGGCTGAATAGGCATAATGTGATGCAGACATTTCTTGAGAGTGTTTATGCCTACATTAGCCTTTCTGCCAGTGCAACATTACACCAGTACTTGTGGTTGAATGTTGGCCAAATGAATTATGATGCTTATTGCCAATTTTTAGGGTAGTACAGCATCACTGGGGTGTTTTGCAGGTATGTATCTCCGTTATGGCAGAATAGGGCTTAATTGCCATACTAAGCAGCTTATAGGCTTGCCTTAGATTGAACTTTGAATTATCTAAATTTATTTCAGAAGCAACCCAGATGTGTTCACAATCTGTAATTCTTCTCTTTACTATTTCTGGAATTTGTTCAGATTGCTGCACATGGCAGTTTCCCACATTGCTCAGTTAATGTATTTTATTCTCCCTTAAAGGTTACTAATTTATCAATGTGTACCACTACATATACAAACTGACTATATCACATTTCAAAAAGGGATCTTGATATGGTGAAACAATTGCATAAAGAATCACCTTTGCAGTATGATTTAACCAACACACTGGATTGTGCTGGTGACATATGGGGGATAGTGTGATGTCCCACCACTCTAGAAATAGCCAGAAACTCTCTGGTTTTACCATACAATTCATGGTGATTCCTATAACAGCATGAAATCACATGCAGTTTTCCACAGAAATGATATAATGGCACATGCAACATGATGCTACCTTATGTCCCTGCCCCCATAAACCTCTAGCTGGTTGTCAGGCATGGCTCCGGGGGGATGAGAGACATGAATGAAAATGTAGTAGACATACTACTTTTAAAATTAATTTTAAAAATTGTCTGGGTTGAATTGGGAGAGAGAGAACAGAGCAAAACCATAGAACTAAACAACAGAAGTCTATTTCTCTCTTTAAAATACTTAAAGATAAATGAATCCATGACTGGATAAAGTGAATTGTTCTTCTAGTACTTTGGAAAATATTTTGAAAAGTTGTTCAGTCAATCTGAAAACCGAAGTAGACAAGACATATAGCTCTTCAGTGCTGGATTTGTTGGTATGCATTCCTATCATTTAATTATACCATTGAGGTCACCCCACAGCAGGGGGATACACTGCAATCTCTCTTCATCAGTCATCCATTGTTGTTCTTCACCCAAAACATTGCACACTTATGAATATAATACCTATATGCTCCTTATATTTTGCAGTGGAAATAAAAAAAATGATCACTTAAGTGCAAGTGTGGGTATTCATATGACTGCTCAATTGCATATTGCATTTGTTCTGTGTTTATTTGTACTGTAATATAAAGACATTTTTTTTCTCCTGATTGTTTTTTCAACTATTTTGAATCAATTTGTCCTTGTAATATTATGTAAAAGATATGTAAATCATAAAGCTTCATCCCTGAAAACCATTCAACAAATAAATTAAGAAAGAATTCAATCAGACAAAACTACCTTTGTGTCAATAAGTCAAATGCTAAGTAAAAGGCATACATTCATTTTGTTCCTAGAGTGATCAGTACGCAGTTCTGACACATACCACGGGAAGTTTTGTTCTGGAAAGCTATGAATGTGGATTAAGGAATGAATGCAAGAGATTTAATACTATCAGGAAATAAAATAAATAAATAAGAATGCTTTGGGGCACTGTTTGGGATAATAAAGCATCTCGACATGAAATTTCAGCCTTTGGTATGAGTAATGCAGAGAATGCTAGAAATATAACTTTATATGAAATTAGACTCAGTTCAGCTTCAGAGAAAGTCGCATTAATCTTGATTGACCTTCATTATGCACAAGGGGGAAAGAGTAATGACTATGTATACCAAGAGCTATGTTGGCACTAGGAGACTATTTGCTTAGAGGTGTCTCTGCTGAACTTTCTAATAGCTTTCAGTCTAAGCCAGGATTTGGTGACAGTTGTACAAACTTACTGGTAGAATTGCCAGGCCCAGTGGGGGTAGAAGATCCTCTACCTCAATTTTCCTGCTGCCCCTGACAACTTCTGGGGAAATGGTGACCTGGACTTGAGCATTTTTAAAAGCTCCAGACTTATCTTGCTATAGGCGTATTCACGTAATCTTGCTGTAGGCGTAATCTATTCCTCTGTCCTTACATTTCCCCCAGTGGGGGAGATCCAACTGATAGGTGAATCCACAGGTGAGCTGATTTATTCAGACAACAAAGTCAGTGGAGAATAAGAGGGCTTTTGCTGGCAAAGGTTGACCCTCCCCACACACTTATGTTTATATTTTCTTTTTTGTTTTTCACAAATCTGCAATTTTTTGGCTCATTTCTAAAGATCTGCTTTGATATTATAACTCATCTTGGAAGGCTGGCAGATTCCTAGCAGCATTTGACTTCAGCGGTAAGAGAATTTCTGAAAATTTATGGACTATGAAGTACAAAGTACTAACTAACAAGAGATTTATGACAGTGCAGAAATAAACTACTGAACTGTGCAAAACTCAACTGTTTCATTTAAGAAAGCTCCAACTTAAAACAAAGCAGAAACATCTGAAGCAGTTGAAATAATCTATATTCTTTCTTCAGACAATGAGAACCATAGAGCCTTCGGGGAGGGCAGGATATAAATCAAAATAAATAAATAAATAAATAGAGGAATCACAACATTGAAACACAAAAACCATATGTTGTATTTCTTTTATTTCTTTTACTTTTCTTCTTTTTTCTTCTAATTCCTTTACTATTTATTGTCTTTTAAACAAACTTGCAATAAAAACATATTCTAAAAAAAGGAAAGCAAAAACGCAGCAGCTGGGTAAGCTCTTCCTCACTTTTTTATTTTCTCAGCCTTCTCTGGGTGAAGTGAAACAGATTATTACAGACTTTTAAGAGCCAACAAATCAATGAACTCTCTCTCTCTTCTTTTCTCTTTCCCCCCTTTTAGATATAATTTTAATAATATATAATATAAAACCTTTTTTGTTCCTTCATTTTCTTTTCTTTTCTTCTCTCCCCTCCCTTCCCATTCCCTCTTCCCAATTTCCTTTCCCCCTATTACTTCTCCCCCTCCCTTATTAAATTAAAATTTTAATAAAATACATAAAATGTTTTGCTGGTAACATTATGATTATGAAATAATTATTAGGAAATAAGCTACATTTTTCAATTCTCATTTCTTTTACTGTTATTTGTAAATATTCTAAGAAAACACCTTTCCCTATTATAACGATATTCATTACAATTTTGTCATTTAAACAATATAAAATGTAAGTTGTAAATCTGCATAGAAGAAAGTATTTTTAAATAGTATATGGAAAAGAAGGACTGTTGGGAAAGCTCCCGTGGATGTTGGTGAATCAAATGGAACATTCAGAGAATCCAGCAAAATATTAAAGTAACTGGGAAAAGAATTCAGAAGAACATTCAAGAATCTGAGAGAAGAACACAGAAGAATATTCAAGAAGCATGTTAAGAATCATCGGCTGCACTGTCAAGAGATTAAAGAAGAACTACAGAATCAAACACAAGAAATTCTAAGTATTAAAAAGAAGCAAAAAAGAAAATGATATATATTTAGAAAGACAAGATTCCTGGATTGAGGAAACAGAACAAAGACCTGAAATCTTGGAAACTCTATGCAGATCTAATAACCCATGTTTTAGAGGCATACCAGAAGATGTTGGAAGGCTAAATTTGAAAGAGAGATTTTGGGAACTGCTCCAAGATTACTTGAAGATTCAAGGAGATTTTCCTGAGCCTGACCAGATATTTATAGTGAATTCAAGATTTGCATTCAAGTATAAGCTACTGAAGACATACCAGTTCGCTTCACTCATAAGAAAACATGAGATGCTATACCAGAGAAGTAAAGTAGCAGAAGAAGTGCAGACCTTTCAGGATTTACCAACAAGTGTGTTAAGCAAAAGGAAACATTTCCACATGTTTGCTCTGTACAGACAACTCAACAATCATGTGGAGGTGAGATAAAGAGAAACCGTAGATGAAGCTTTCACTTTATTAGATGAGATAGAAGGGGACTTGGGAGGATCTCTTTTGCCACTCACCCCCATCAAGAAAAATAAGGTTTGGGGCACCTCAGAGAATACTGAGCCATCTAAAACCAACCCTGTGAGACGTAACATTCCTGAACTAAATAGAAGTATAGGGATAGTATGTTTTAATTGCCAAAAAGAGGAACACATGAAAGCCCATTGTCCAAAATTAGAAAAAAGGAAGATGACTCAGGGCTCTTTTTGTAGCAGGAACTCCTTTGCATATTAGGCGACACACCCCTAACATAGCCAATCCTCCAAGAGCTTACAGAGTTCTTCTTACAGGGACTACTGTAAACTCTTAGAGGATTGGCTACATTAGGGGTATGTCACCTAATATGCAATGGAGTTCCTGCTACAAAAAGAGCCCTGGAAGACGGCAAACTACACCCAAAACAGTCAATTTAGTTAAAGGAACAGAAGCAGTTACAGAACTCCCATAAGGCCCTGTACCAGAAGAAGCCCAAACAGAGAGATTGGCTAGAGTCTTACAAATATACAAATATAAATGAATATGGAAAGAGCAGAAAGACTTTAAAAAAGAATATCTGGAGTCTGTAGACATAAATAACAAGTAATAGGCTGGAGAGATACAGGGGCAGAAGTCAACTTAATAAAGCCTGCCTTTAAAAGCAAAGTACAAGACTTGTCAGGAAGAACATACAGAATTAAGGGGATAAGTGGACCACAGTTTGAAGTGAACTTGGCAGAACTCCCAATTAAATACAAAAGATTCCAGGGAAAATGGATCATGGTATGTGAGGAGAACTGGACATTCCAATTACATTAGGGAATGTCTTGGCCTCACAAGCAAAAGTAATTAATATAGTGACTAGGAGTAGGCCTCAGAATCAGGCTTCAGAGCAGCAGTCTAGGCCTGAAACTCAAGTTTTGCTATGGAAACCAATTGTAGGAACACCACAGAAGATTTACAGAGCCCAGAGTGAGAGATACAGACAGCTGTTTCAGGAAAGACATACTGCAGGATTTCTTAATGAACAAAGACAAGATAAAACTTTGCAAGAATTGTGGCAAAGGGCTGAGACAACTCAGGAATTGAACGTCCTTGTCTGTTCAAGATCCTAGACCAGAAACTGTATAGAATGTCTATGAGGTGTAAATGTGCTGCTATCTGGGAGAAGTGCAAACAGCTAGTGATACCCAGGAAATATATGTAACCCTTTTTTCCTCAGGATTGTAGATGCCCCATTCAAAACCTGAACTCAAACAAATAGCATTTATTGAAATAGTGAGGGAAACAACAAAATCAGACAGAGAGGTTTAACAAAACAGTATGAACAACAGTTACAATGCCAGTCCCAAACAGAGCAAAAATAGAAGGAAGTCTGCTAGTTATTGAGAAGCCACATTATTTCACAATCATCAAGCAGCCACTTTTCCTCACAGGATTGACAGCTCGGTCCAGAAGACAGCCACTCCTCCACTAACTGCTTCTCTCTGTCAGCTTTCCCCAGTCAGCTTTCTCCAAGAACCTCTTCTTCAGAGATTCTTCTCCCCATCCGAAGGAAAAAAATGCCTCAGCTTCTTCTCTGGCTTTTTCTACCCCCTTGGAGTTCTTCACCTTCTTCTTCTGCCCTGTTGCCAGGTAACCCCTCATCCACCTTCTCTAGAGGGAAGTCTTTAGGCTAGGCTCACTATGCAGGTGAAAGCATGGTGCACAGCTTAAATAGTAAATAAACGTTTTTACAAGGCTTACATATAGAATACAACTTCTATAGCTGGCCCATGAGACATCTATGTCGGGACATATAGGGATCAACAAGACCAGTGATAGGTTGCAAGCAAGATTCTATTGGCCCAGTATGGGAAAAAAACATCAGGGTGTTTTGCAAGTCTTGTATAGCATGTCAGCTAGTGGGTAAGGCACAAGACTAAACAAAGGGACTCTTATAACCTATTCCACTTGTGTCTGAAGTGTTCTCTAAAATCAGAGTGGACATTGTAGGGCCAATCACCAGAGCAACCCAGCAGGCAAATAAATACATTTTGACCACTGTGGACTATGCAACAAAATTCCCAGAAGAAGACATAAAGAAGCATATGGAAGCAAAAACCATAGCAGAAGTCTTACTGACTGTGTTCACCAGACTAAGTTTTCCACAAGAAATGGCCACAGATTTGGGAACCACCTTCATGTTCCAGGTGATGAAGGATCTGTTGCAGGTTTGTGGAATCAAACACCTCACCATCACAGTTTACCACCCCCAAGTGAATGGACTAAATGAAAGATTCAATGGTGCCTTGAACCACATGCTGAAGGCTTATACAGTAAATTATCCTAGTGATTAGGATCAGTGACTTCAACATATGTTGTTTGGTTATCCTGAAGTGCCACAAGAAAGTTCCAGCTTTAGTCCCTTTGAGCTGCTGTTTGAATGTCAGACAAGAGGACCTATAGACATCCTGAAAGGAGCATGGACAGGACAGGATGAGAGAACATGAAAGCACAGATGTAGTCACCTATTTACAGGAGCTGCAAGAAAACTTGCAAGAACTGAGACTGACTGCAGCAGACAACATGCAAAGAGCTCAATAGAAAGAAGACCTGGTATGACACCAAAGCCAGAGAGAGTCTTCAAGCCAGGAGACGATGTCCTTGTGTTGAAACTTCAAGGAAAGCACAAGCTGGAAGTAGCTTGGGAAGACCTTTTAGAGTTGTAAGCAAGGTTTCTAATGTAAACTATTTGGTAAATGTAAATTCTGAAAGGGGGAGGATGTAAAATATTCCATGTAAACATGTTAAAGCCTTACCACAATAGAGTTAATCTGGTCCTTATGGCCAGAGAGGGCAAAAAGAGGATATTGCATTGACAGGTTGGGGAAAGAAAACCAAAGGTAGAACAACTAGTGAACTAAATTTAGCACCAACCTTAACCAAAGACCAATAATGACATGTTAAAGCTGTCTTAACAGAGTATCACTCCATCTTTTCCAATTTTCCAGGGAGAACCCAGTTAGCTCAGCACAACATCAATACTGGAGATATCAGGCCTATTGCTCTTCCACCTTATACAGTAACTGGCCCAAATGCCATCAGTATCAAAAGGCAGGTTAAAGAAATGTTGAACCATGGACTTACTGTATCATCAGAAAATCCTTGGGCCTCACCAGTTATTTTACTCCCCAAACTGGCGATCTTTGGGTTTAGGGACGTTTGAGTTTGGGGACAAGAGTTGATTTTTGGTATTAAAGTAAATAAAAAAGATAAAAGACACACATGTGCTTCACCCACTGCACAGGAGAGGCTTGTGAGAACTTCTCCTGAAGCAATGGCATCAAAGGGTGGGACATGTGATGGACTGCACTTTTAAATCTTATAAGGGATGTATAAACACGTAAAGGACAATGAAGGATTGATTCCTCACAGAGCCAGAAAGCCTTGAGTGACAGGCTTCTCTAAGAGATCTGATCGGTTAATGTGATTTGGGCAGAGATAGACTTTGAACTGAATACTGAGGAGAATTCTCTCTGAGTCTAGCCCTGATGGAGAAGAGTTGGGTGCTGATGGCAATCTGAATTCAGCCCTGAGAAGAGTCTAGTATTGATGAGTCTGAGTCTAACCCTGATAGAGAAGGGTTTAGTGCTGACAGGGTTTGTGCTTAGCCCTGAGTGAGAGCAGTTTAACACAGATGGAGCACTGGGAAGGTTGGCAGGAGGAGTGGGTAGTTTATTGTCCATTCAGGACAATAAAAGGGGATAGATCTTCTAATGAGAGACTAAATTCCCTATCCAGTTAAAACAGGAAGATATCTCTGAAGAGTAGAGTGATACCTGGTCAGATGTGTTTAGAAACTGCCTTTTAAATCATGAACAGTCAGTAAAAAAAAAGAAACAACCTTTAACCGAAGATCAATAAGCTTAAGAAACTCTCAGTTACTTGAAACATATGCACCTACATATGTGCCTATATTGATTTACCTCAGAAATTTTACCTGATTTCACTTGACCTTTCCCCTCTACCTTGAATAAAATATTTTGTTATTTTTGAACTTTAAAAAGCCTCAAGTGCCATTTCAGTGGTTTAAGTTAAAGCCACTTTCCTTCAGGTTCCTGGGCTGAGCCAGCAGCAAAATATTATACTGTGACAGGGTGGGACAGCCTTAGTTTTTCAGAAAATAAGAAAATCAATAAGAAGACTGCTCAGTGAGAAAGGGAGAGAAAAAGTGGAGGGAGAAAGTTGTCTCTGAGGGAGGGAAGTGGGCTAGATCATCATGGTAGGTGAAGCTGGCTCTCTAAATTCCCAGCTTTCTTTTTCTAAAAAAAAAGTTAGCCTCTCTTGTGGAGATATGCCTTTTCCCTTATATCTCTGCCATTGGAGGAATTCTCTAGCTACAGACAGTCCTTCGATCCAATCCTCTATCTTTAAAACAAGCCTTTAAATGTATATATACTATAGACAGGACACAAAGACCTGTAACATGTTCCACATGCACAAAGGAATTTTGGGTTTGTATTTCTTGAATACCAGCATCATGTCACATGGTCAGTTGCATGTGGAGATGTTCAAAACCTGTTATAGATACAACACAGAGGTCTTCTGTTCAAGGAAAACAAGTCTAAAACTCCCATCAGGCACATGTAAGCCAATTTCATGGCAAGTAGTTTGTGCCCCTATTTCCTAAAATACATAATAATCAATAGTCTGTAACTGTGGTTCTAATAGAAAATGTTATACAGTAGTAGCTTAGATATAAAGTATAAGGATATCTTGTGATCAGTTTCCTTTTAAATTAGGAGAGAAATATAAGTATCTGAATGATTTTCTCAGTATGATTTATTTTTCTCTGAAGAGACTGTATCTGTTGTTGTTTTATTCAGTTCTAACACAAGAGCTCTAACTTTTCTAATATTTCTTCAAATTAGAGTTGTCCTTGGCCATATAATTCTAGCTGCTGTTCTTAAACAAGATGACAAAAACAAGATTAAGCATCTCAGGTGGAAGATTCACAACACTATCTGTTCGTATAAGATTATAATAATATTAAGATACTCTTTTGTACACTACTTATTAGTGTACAAATGTATAGCTTTGCAATGTATAGCTTAATATTTTGTTCATTGTATTTTATTCATTAGGCAGATCACGAGAGGGAGGGCAGGAATGGTTGCATCAGTCCTTGGTTATTGTGGCCCTTACTTACACACCCAGGGAAATGCTGATCACCACTTTGGGGTTAGGAAGCAATTTTTCTCCAGGCCAGTTTGGGTGTGGAACAGTGGTAACTGGGGGTGTGGAGGGGGAGGTATTTGTGAATTTCCTGCATTGTGCAGGAGGTTGGACTAGATGACCCTGGAGGTCCCTTCCAACTCTATGATTCTATGAATTATCTATTTGCCTTCAGAAGATATCTTCCTTGAAAGGGCTTATGGTGTATTATTGAAAGCTTGTGCCTAATTCAGAACTTGGTTAGTTATAGGAGCATTTCCATTGGCTTTTGAAACATTCCTCCCTTGATGGACTACAAAAGCAATCTGGATGGTGCTGAGCTAATATTAATTCTTTGACTCAGAAAGTTGTTTTGTCTCCATCTTATGTAGCTGGAGACATTGGACTAAGTATTAGACTCAGGATCATCAAGTGCAAATGCTCTATTCTAGAGTCTGTAACAGCAAGTATAAAACATGTATTTGATGAAGTAAGCCCTGACTCATAAAAGCTTGCGCTGGAATGTATGTATGTATGCATGTATGTATGTATTGCTCTTTAAGATTCCACTGGACCCTGGTTCTGTTCCAGAGGAACATAATTTACAATGAGTATGGTAGAGCGAGGAGAGTTGTTCTGGGCTTTTGGGAGACTATGCCCTACGAGAAAAGTTCTATTACCCTTTTGGCTATATTGAAATGTACAGCCTTTGATGATGGCATAAAATTTCCACACCATCTTGGCTGGCATATATTGGCAAGTGGGTTACAATGTGTATGCTATGACTTTAAAGATACATTCAATGACATATACATATTATCCTAGAGAACAGTATATGCATCTTTATGCTTCAGACTCAAACCTGCTCAGTAGATGGTTGGCACTTCAGTCCTTTTGTTGCCATTTCCACTAAAACTAACACTATGTATTTAACATTGCATAATGCATTGTAAAACAGAAGCTGAAATACTATATCATAAGCCATGAGAGAAGAGCTCAGGTAACTTGTTAACTGGTCATGTATTGAACTGATGGCTTGCATGTTTTGCATTTGTGGCAGTAATCTGATACATTTTAAATGCTCCAATATAATCATTTCATGTTTCACTTTCCTCCTGTAAAAGGCATATCACTGCTTTTCAGACATCATATTGATTTTAATGAGATTTCGGCTTCAGGCATTCTATCACATTTTCAGCACACATTATGTAATTATCATTTTTGGAGTATGGGTTGTTTTTGTGGTGGTTAAAACTACTGGTGATTAAAGCAAACTCAAGTTCTGACAGAATCATACAGTCATAAAATCTCAGCACTATAACAGGCATAAAGGTCAATTGCTCTGGAGTTTGTGACTGTCTCATACATTGCTATAGAAGATACAGATCCATTACCAAATGGAATAAAATTCTTTTCCATTAAGAAGGGCTATTCTTCCTCCTATGTGAAAATTTATTTGTCATAAACCTGTCCCTGGGCTATGTGCTCACTTGTGTATTGCATGTTAGTGTGCATTTAAAGTATCTTGCAGTCTCGGAGGTAAAAGGGGGGTGAGGCAGCAGAAGAAAACTCACAGAGATCTACGTTTTGGTGAAACACAGCCACGGCTTTTATTGGATACAGCCAAAAGAACATTGGCACAGCATGCAGATGGCTCCAGCAACAGACAACCCACCTACCACCTGATAATGACACCGCCAGCCCTCCTGGGGGGATGAAACTATGGAGTAGTATGACCAGGTATTCATGTGGGCTCCAGCCCCTGTGTGGTTCCCTTGCCAGCTGGGACAGAGTCTTCCAATCACTCAGCTCTTCCCCTGTGCATGTGTGTCTGAGTATGAGCAAGTGGCTTGCTGGAGAGCCTGGTGGGATGAGCTCCTGGAAGAGATCAGGGCCTGTGGGACATTTTACAGTTCCACAGGGCTTGTAAAACGGAGCTTCTCCACCAGGCATTTGACTAAGGAGCCACATCTTACACCTGGGAGTGTCCCTGTGCCCTGGCTATACCATCTTTCACCTCCAGTCTGTGCCCTGGCCTTACCATCATCACCTCTAGTCTCTGCCCACTGCATAATAAGTGAGCGAACTGAGCTGGTATGAAAGTTATGGGAATCATACGGTCACCTAAGCCATATTAGAAATAATTTTTGCTCTTGTTTTATTTGATAATGTTCCAGTGTTTAAATTGTTTTAATTGGTTGCTATTTATATTATATGTTTATATATGTTTTAATTGTATTTTTATGAAATGTTGTGTAAGCTGCCCTGAGCCTGCCCGTGCAGCCACTCCTCCACTAACAGCTGCCTGCAGGGCCATATCCAGGATTTTTGACTTTGTGGGGCACCCCTGTACACATATCCCAGGCTGTGTCAGAAGAGACAAGTGAGTAAAAGTTTTAAGAAGTTATGAAAGAGAGAGAGGCAAGTGAAAAGTACTGAGGCCAGAGACTCAGCATAGTGAATCAGCTCTTGTTTATTAGGTTACATCAGGAATGAAAGGTAAATGGGCCAGTAAGTGCCTGGCTTATATGCGTGCCCCATACCCATCATCTGTGATTGGCCTTATTTACACATCTACACTTCAAAAGGCCTACTTTCGGATCCGGGTGAGCCTTCGGATCCAAGGTGGCTATTGTCTTTGGAGTGAAGCTCTGAGGTTTGTTGGACTGCATGGACAGGCCACCCCGTGGCAGCCATCTTATTCCAGTTAATACACAACACCCCTCCTCCCATAGTTCAGGCATTCCTGCAAATATAGTCCTTCAAATACTCGGGGCGCTGCCGCTCCCAAGTCGACCTGTGCAGTTCCAGAAGAGGAAAGTCGGGGATGTGCTGGGCTGGCTCTGGTGGAACTGGTGACTTGGGGGCTGCCACAGGTGAAGCGTTGTTGGTGTGTCCAGGTGCAGAAGGTGCCCCAGTGAGAGTGGTGTCTGATGGTTCGCTGTTTGGCATGTCGGCCTCCACGTCCTCAGGTTCCTCTAAGGGCAGCAGCCAGTTGCGGAACTGGTCCACGTGCCTCCGTGGTAGCTGTCCATCTTCCATGGAGACCTCATAAGATAGAGATCCCGTCACTCGTACCACTCACATGGGGATCCAGAGTGGCCCGCATGCATAATTATGAGCATACACGGGGTCCTCTGGGAAGAACCCCCATGGGGCAGTCTGTACTTCTACTCCTGGGGTGTGGTCCAGCGCACAGTCCAGGTGTAAGCAGTCCAGCCGGGTCATCAAGTGCCTGCCTATGAGCATTTCTGTGGGAGAGCGGCCGGTGATGGTGTGGGGGGCTGTCCTCTGGCCAAACAGAAAAGTGGCTAACCTGTAGTCCCAGTCCTTGTGGACGATCCACCGCAGCACTTCTTTCATAGTTCTCACCATCCGCTCTGCCTGGCCATTGGTGGCCAGGTGAAAGGGGGCAGAGTGGATGTGCCGAATCCCATAGTACCTCATGAAGTCCCCAAAATCAGCCGACATGAAGGCTGCTCCATTGCCAGAGACCAGCATGTCAGGGATACTGTGGGTACTAAACACCTTCCACAGGGACTTGATCATGGCCCAGGATGACATGGAGGAGACTGGGATGACTTCAAGCCATTTGTTGTCTCTGGAATTCACAACAACAGCCTGTGCCAGCCACCTGAAAGACACCTGAAGAAGACCTAGGAGTATTGTAAATATATACTGATTTTATGTAAGCAGCCCTGAGCTGGACTTGGCTGGGAGGATAGGGTAGAAATTTGAGAAATAAAAAAACAAACAATACAGCTCAGCGATGGCTCCTTCTCATGGCAAAACATTTGGTGGCAGTGGCCACCAGCATCAGTGGGGCCCAACACTATTGAGCATGAGTAGGGAGGGCTTTCTGGGTAGCTGCCACCACTGGGTCTCAACAGCTGGTTACCAGGGGTCTGGGCAAGTGGGCCTAGGGTTAGAACTACCCCTCCCTTCCTGGCATTAGTATGATCACCCCAGCTGGGAGCTGCCCCACTGCAGCCCTAATTACCTCAGCCTCCCATAACTGGACCCTTCCCAAAGGATCATGCAAGCAGCATGAAGCTGCTGGACTGCATCCCTCACCTCACCGCCTCCCTGATCTGTAAAGACAGCATTTGAGTAGGTCCACAGCTCCTCTTCGTCATACCAGCACTCTAAGTTAAGAAACCAGCCTCCTCTACTACCGGTGACCTGGCAGACACTGGTAAAGACTGCCTCTGAGCCAAGTACAAAGGGCAGGGTCTTTCAGTCACTCAGCTCTTCCCCTGTGTGTATGTCTGAGCATGAGCAAGTGATCTAAGGTGTGCTCTCGTAAACAGTCTGCTCTCTTAAACAGGAAAAGACTTTATTACTATAGATTAGAGCACAAGACAGGAAAAATAGTATGATGCCTATTGGTTACAGATCTAATTAAAATAACAGGAAAATAGGAAAAATTGGTTACAGATCTAATTAAAATAACAGCTAAACACAACAATACAGAAGGATTACCTTTGACACACAGACACCCCCCCCCCCGATGTCTATGGAACAAATGCATGTCCTGACCCCTAACAGCTCCATGTAGGGAAATCTGATATCCAGCATTTGAACAAAGACTAAAAGATGTTTTAGCCTTTTAACCTTCCCTGCCTTCATTGATGGGAAGCCTCTCCCACTCCAGTTTTAGGGAAGTTGCTCCACATGGGGAGGTGAGCCCCAATCTCCCAATCAATTTAGGGCACAGATCTCAACAGATAGGTAATATTTTACAACAGCCAGCATCCTACCCTCCCTGAAAGGTAGGTAAATAGTTATATCTCTGCAGAAATTAATCTCTGCTCTCTGACCTTTTGGTGCATTTTATGGCTCTCTTCCAGGAAGGGGGGGAGGCTGTCAGGATCTCAGGAACTCCCTGATGCACTTCAAAGCACCTGACAATTCCTGATCACAACAGTATTTACTTCATTTCAAGCCTCATCTACCAGGCATTGTAAAGATCACAACTTTATTTTTAAAATGGCTACTTCAAAGTAATCAAGACTGAAACTATAAAATCAATGTCAGCCATTTAAAAAGTACAGTAGATCTAATCTAGGTAACATCTGCAGTTTTGGTTCTTTCAGATTGCTTAGCTCATTTTAAAGATGTGCAGTAAACCATTCAGCTTTGTATTTTTATTTTTTTTGTTAAATAGCGATAACATTACCTATGGATTTTGTAAGTACTTTTGATTGAAATCAGTGAATTTGGATCAAGTGTCCGTGAAAGGAGCAGCCCCCCCCCATTTCTACAATATGCCACATAGCACAAGGAACAGCAGATATGGAAGGACAACAGAAGATGTTGAGGAATCTGTGGGAATTGGCTTCCCTGGTTCCTGCATTGGTGTAGCTCAGATGTGTGAAGCTTGCTCAAGAAAACAGAAGGACAATTCCTATTAATTCTCTCTTCTTCAAATTAGGTCACAATGGACACATTAAGGGCAAGCCGGAGGGCAGAAAAGCATGAAGAAGAATTGGTAAACAATTTGATCAATAAGCATGATAAAGGAAGGCTCTCTGAAATCACTCTCTAATGACTTGCTGCCTTAAGGGGATCTGTTGAGGTGAGCTGAAAGGCCTTGTTGATCCAGGCACTTAACAGCAAGGCACAGATGATACTAACAGAGTAGCACCTTTAAGCACCCTTGATTGAGAGGCTCCTGTTCTTACCAGAAAGCAAAACACTCCATGAAATTGCTGAGCAGTTGGACTAAAACAGATAAAAGGAAGTACTTCTTCACCCAAAGAGTGATTAACACATGGAATTCACTGCCACAGGAGGTGGTGGTGGCTATAAGCATGGGCAGCTTCAAGAGGGAATTGGATAAATACAGGGCTCTTTTTGTAGCAGGAACTCCTTTGCATATGAGGTGACACACCCCTAATGTAGCCAATCCTCCAATAGCTGACAGAACTCTTCTTACAGGGGCTACTGTAAGCTCTTGGAGCAGAAGTCCATCAGTGGCTATTAGCCACAAGGTATAGATGGGAACTCACAGTCTGGGGCAAGTGATGGTCTGTATTCTTGGTGCTTGGGGGGGGGGCAACAGTGGGAGGGCTTCTGGTGTCCTGGCCCCACTGATGGACCTCCTGATGGCACTTGGTATTTTTGGCTACTGTGTAACAGAGTGTTGGACTAGATGGGCCACTGGCCTGATCCAACAATGGCTTCTCTTATGTTCTTATGTTCAGAACTTTATTAAACAGAATGGTGTAATTTACTAACTGTATACTCTATTTTCTTTCCCTCTTGTCTCCCCTGGAATTCCTTCTGGTTCAGGCTTCCCTTTAACCCCTGAACAGGGAACTTCTCTCACTTCTCTGATCTTACAAAAAGGGGGACTCGTGGGGGGGAGAAGAAGGAAGTAGCTGCAGGTGAGCCTTCTCCCCTGCCTCCTGGCATCAACGGCGAGGCCTGTGCCTTGCCAAACTTTCACACACACCCCAGCACCAGTGGTGAGGCCTGTGCCCTGCCAAACTTTCTCCCCCCACCCCCCAGCACCAGCCCCAAATGTGCAGGGAAATATCTTTGCCCCCTAGGTGCTCCTGATGTGTGGATTTAGATATCCACACGCAGGGGGAGCCTTGACTATTAGTATATAGATTATTCTAGTCCTAAAAATCTATTCTCTGTGGTGGCCAAACCTACTGATCCTGATTGTTCTGTAGTATAAAGAAGGTACAGTACCAAACTTGCCTGGGGCTGGGAGCAGGCAGAGGAAAGCTATCTCACTGACCCAAGTCAGCTGCATCAGGCTGGGGGGGGGGTTGGTCCCTGCAGCAGCCTGAACCAGCCAAGTAGCTAATTTCTGGCCACCCAGGGAGGGGTGGAGCTCCAAGCAGAACTGGTGGTCAGAGTTTCCATTCTGATCCTCCTCTTCCTCATATTACCTGGGCTGTTGATGGTGCCATTGTGCGGCAGGCAGTTGATATAAAGTCAAAAACTCTACCAGGCTACTCCAAGCCCATTGTGTGAACATAAGCAGCATTTGAGTTCTAATTACACTATTAAAAAATCTTCTTTTGTAATATGTCTTGCATAGTGTGATCTACTGCATGATTATTTAGACACGAGTCAAATAAAATTAAATGAGGTAGATCTAAGAATCCACAAATGGACTTCTTCTTCTCTGATGTAAGTGTAAGTGACCTACTAGGTGGACAGAGGACCTTGGATCTTAACCATTGAAACTTACGTCTAAGTAAGTGTGCATGAGACTGAAGCTTTAGTGATTTAGAGTGTTCAGCATGATAGTAATGGAACTTGAGTCTGTAAAACATGTGGCATTGTGCCTTCCCTTTCATATTCCCTAGAAAACAGAAGAATCTGATCCCAGCAGTTGATAAACAAGGCCTGTTCATGGTTGTTACTCTACACCTGTCCCAGACAGCAAAGGGATAACTTTTGATAACTCAATTTCTCACAAATATTTTTTCCTCTGGGTTATCTGTCATTGGGCTATTGTCAAAATACTGCCAGTAGCAAGTGTAGCTGGCTTTGAAATTTGTGTGTGTGTGTGAAAGAGAGAGAGAGAGAGAGAAAGAGAGAGATCACACCTACACGCACACCCTGAAATAATTTGCCATGTTTTTAGGGTTTCATTATACTGTGTAATAGTCTTTTTAATAATATAAAAATGAGGCTGCTGTATAAATCTTTCGAATGACATTTGAAAAGGACCCAGATAGGCTGGTGAAAAACAAATGGCAACTAATGTATCTTTCACATTGGCTGTGGCAGTGATTTACTATGTTGTCTGCGATGCTAAATATACATCATAAATCCCTCCAACAGGAGCCTTATTATGTTCATCCATCTCTTCCCTATGAGCCAACGTTTTCGCCTTTCATAAACCTTATTGTATAAAAAGGGGCTCATTACAGGAAATAAAATGCAGGTGAAAGCTGGTGATCTTCCATTAACCTAATGAGGACTTTGTCTAAAAATTGAGGAGTGGAGATACTCAGAAAGCAATGTTATTATTAAAGGTGGTATATTGAGTGACAATGGATAACCTACTTTGTTTTGTATTACAATATAAGTCACACACAACACACACACACACACCGCAAACCTCTACTGGCTGGTCAGGTAATTTCCCCCAGTACACAAAGTATTTTGTAAATTCTATCAAGGAAAGCAGAGTGTGTGTGTGTGAAGAATATTGAATGGTAGAAGTTTGTTCTAGAAATTAGGACCACAATTCATCACTCAGAGACTTTTTTTTAAAAAAAATGTGCATTTTTGTGTGCATGTGCACGTGATTGTGTGTGCACCTAGAAGTCATGGTGGCCTCTGGTGACTGACTCCTGCTGGCAACCTGGAAGATATTCAGAGAGGATAAAGCTTGCCCCCACCTCCTGCCTCTGGTATTTCAAGGAGGTCTCCCATCCAAGTACTTGCCAAAGTCAAATCTACCCTGCCTAGCTATGAGGTCTGACAAGTTCGGGCTTGCCTGGGCTATCCAGGTCAAGGCACTTAGAGGCCTTTTCTTTCTTCCCTGACCAGGACCATTATAGTGTCAGGTAAACAACAAGGTGCTTGGCCATTTCCTTTAGTGAGAGACTTGTGTGCTCCATCCCTGTATCAGCCATCCTGCTATTCCCAGGACTAGACACACAAGTAGGGCTGCCAACCTCCCAGTGGCACCTGGAGATCTCCTGCTATTACAATTGATCTCCAGGCAACAAAGATCAGTTCCCCTGGAGAAAATGGTTGTTTTGCAGGGTGGACTCTATGGCATTGTACCTTGCTGAGGTCCCTCCCACCCCCAAACCCCACCCTGCCCAGGCTCCACCCCTAAAATCTCCAGGTATTTCCCTATCCAGAGCTGACAGCCCTACACACAGGGATTTACATTTTGTTACCAAAGCTAATAGTGAGAAATATTGTTGGATAGCCAGAACAGAAAAGACAGAGGGAATGGAAATGGCTGGCTCTGTTGTATCCTCCATGAACCCATTGAGCTCTCTTTTTGCAGAAGAGGGAGGGAGAGTTGTATCCTTGCTTTGGACCACAAAGAGAGCTGCCAGACACAAATGTTTGTGTAAATTGGTTGGACATGTGCTGCTGTACTTCCCTTTTTATAATGACCCCAGATACATATTTATTACACTTACTGCCCCCCCAAAAAAAAATCCTGGGAAGTCTACTGATGCACAGTGTGGGCGCAGTCATATATATCTGCTTTTTAAATATATAGTATAATGGAAGATTATATATATATATATATATATATATATATATATATATATATATATATATATATATATATATTATTTCAACAATAAAATACATATACAGAAGAGTAAACTACATATTCTATAGCCAAGTAACATACAGGTAGGTTATTCTTTAGTACCCAGTTCAGTCCTACATTTAGTTAGTCAGTGATAAGATGTTCCCCTAGGTATATTGGTTTTGATATGTGTGCAGAATTTATATATAATTGTTGTTTTGAGCATGTGTGCAGAATTTGTCCTTGATAGCAGATCCGATTGCTTTGCATTTTTTACAGGTATAACCACTTGTGATATAAGGTGTTTGCCGGGTGTGGCGCCTCCCGTGTCCCGCAGGTTCCCCGCCGCCAGTGGCCGTCTCTGTAGGGCCGGCTTCCCCTGGATGTGAGTCCTACGAGGGAAGGATCAGGAGCCCAGGGGGATTGAACTGAGTCCTGGAGGTGTTTTCTGGGTGTCCTCAGATGACAGGTTGCAGGGGAGGTTTCTTCACCCCCCTTCCTGCCCTGGGTCTAGCCTCTCGCTCAGCCTTTACTTCGCTAGGGGTCTTTTTGTCTCTTTCTCCGACACCCCAGCCAGCCCAGTCCACATCCTCCTTGGCTCCCAGCCTCCTCATCCATTTATTACCCCCGCCAGCCCCTGGGCTCCTCTTTTGCCTCCGCCCCACCCCCATCTAAAAGCGGAGACACCGGGCCTGCTGTCTCCTCCCCCATCTGCCTGTCTGCGGCCCTCCCCATGGGCATCTCCCACTTCCCTCTGTCGCCCTTCTCCGGGCCTGAGGACGCTGCGCCAGGCGCCCGTATACTGCGTGGGCCGGGCTGCACTTGCCCAGCCTGTCTCCGCTGTTCCCCCGGAACCCCACCTTCGCCCGCCACCGGCTCCTGGCTGGCCGCTCCTCCGCCCCCTCCCAGGCTCTCGGAGAGGGAAACCCAGTAGGTCTACGTGGGGTGGGAGGGGGGCCTGTGCGTCCGTGCCACCGCGAGGCTCACCGTCCTGGCCCTGACCGGGACACTGGGAGTGTTTCCTGCCTTGACAAATAGTTTAATACTGGTGACCATGTTTTAACAAATCTCATGTGAGGAGCTGTGCTTGTCAGTTGTGTTCTTTGTATTAAGTCTGCAATTTTAGCCGTTATGAACTGTTCCCAAAATTTGTCATGCCACGCTGCCAAAGAGGGTGAGGCGGGTGACTTTCAGGCTGCTGCTATTATTATTCTGGCTATCGCGAGTAGTATCGAGACAGTCTCCATAGTGTTGTCTTTTATTGATTTGTCCCATCTATTTAGGAGTATAATTTCTGGTTTAAAAGAAATTGTCTGAGAAGTAATCTCATTTATTTGGGCTGTTACTTCTGTCCAGAATCTCTGAATTTTTGGGCAGCCCCACCAGCAATGAAGGTACGTTCCTTCCTGTCTGCATTTCTTCTAGCATTTAGGATCATCATTTTTATTGATTTTGTGCAGGTTGTGCGGGGTTAAGTACCATCTTGATGTCATTTTGAAGGTTTGCAAGTGGATGTTGTGCACTGGGGAATTGTTTGCAGGTGATGACCAAATTATGTTCCAGTCTAAGTCTGCCACTGTACGCTTAATTCTTCTTCCCATTGAAGTTGGTAATTTGATTTGATTCGGTTTTCTGTTACTATGATCATTTTGTAGAGTGTTGATAAAATTCCTTTTGGTGAGTTTGGATAGCTTTTAATTATTCTTTCTAAAGGTGTCAGTTCTCTTTGGAATGTTCCCAGATTCGCTAGGGATTTAATAAGGTTCTTGAATTGGAGGTATTGATACCACTGTGTTTGGGTCCCAATCTTGATGTCGAAATATTGTTTGTCTAAGATCTTGCTTTGGTGAGTTATATCTATTGGTCTCCTGGTATATTGGTATATATGTTCTCTTAGCTACTCTATTCATGTATGTTCTACTCTGCTGGTCTATGACTGTAATAAATGATAGATTAATTGACTGATTGAAGTTGAAAGGCAATGAAAAGGGCCAGAGACTTACTTTCCCCAAAAAATGAAAATGTGGAATTCAGAGAACAGGCACATATTGTTACAATATTTGATTGACATTTTTTTTTTAAAAAAAAAGGTAGAGAGGGAAGAAATGGCTATTGCAGGAACAGGATTGGGGGAAATGGCTGCTGTGTAGACAGCAAGATTTGTACTTTCTGACCGACATGGCAGTCATCTAAACTTTACTGTGAACTTTCCCAAAACTTTAAAATAAAGCAGGTTTAAGTGAAAAATAGGAGATACCCTGAGGAAACCATGAGAGGTGCACAAATGCACCACAATGCTGTGGAAACAGCATTGAACCTAGGGCAAGTAACCTGTTGGGTCCTGGGCCTGCCTGGTGCTAGCTGGGTGCAGTTTTGTGCTAGGGAGCTTAGCAGTGATCTCAGATGATGAAGGAGGAGGGGGTTGGAAGACACCAGAGTCCTTCTCTCCTGCTCATGGGTTCCCTCTTGCTCTCTCTTGCTCTCTGGATCTCTCCTGAGCTCTTCTTCTCCAGCCAGCCTTGAGCTCCCTGCCTAAGTCTTCCCCTCTGGGGCATGCCCCCTCCCCCAAGCATCCAGTCCCTCTCTTCCCCCATAAGGATCTGGCTGACAGTCAACCCTTGTTCCCAATAGGTTGCTCTCATTCTCTCCTTGAACCCCCCCCCCCATAGCCTTACCCTTGGCATAGGGTGAGGCTGACACACCTGTTTCCAATCTTCCCTTGCTACCCAAACTCCCATTCACTATTTCCCTGTTGCTGCAGCTGGCCTCTCCTCCCCCTAGGGAAAGTCCCTCCTATAATCCAGCTGCAATGCCTCCCCCCACCGAGATCAAAGACACTGTTTACTGCTTTTTCTTTTGACAACTCTCTGGCTCACTTCAAGGTTGGTGAGTGGAAGGGTGGTGCTGGGACCTTCATCCAGGGACACAACTCTTGAAGAATTGACCAAAGTGAACTCACAAATTTTGTGAGCCTTTAAGGTGTCATTGGGCTGTTATAATGGAAATATGAATTACTTAAATTGTTCTAAGGAAACATAAGCATTAGTGAATTAAAAATAAAGCCTGCTTTTTAAAATTTTAATGCAAACTTATTTGTTCAGAGATAGTTCCTGTAGCTCTTCATTATTCTTCAGTTTACTTGATACAAGCACTGCATTTCAGTTGGATCAGCTTCCACCAAGTTGGCACAATGTAAATATGCAGTAAAGCACAAGCTGTTTAAAGAATAAAGTCAGTTTATTAAGAAAAAAACAAAATCATCAGAGAACCAGCTCTCAGCAGGAGCAGGTAAAGCTTTAACTGAGTGTAAAGTACTGAGTTTGGATGTGTTGGATGGTGATCAGCTCATATTTTATTAGATAGTGAAACTAAAAGACAAACTAGCGAGGTCTGAGCCTTGCTTATATCCCTGCAGTACCCCACACCCAACACACACACCCGTACCAGTGATAGGCTATTTACAGTGGAGGAGTCCTTCATAGGTCTACTCTGGGATCCAGGCAATTCTATTGGTCCGCCCTAGGATCCGAACCGGCTATTGTTCAAACACCCAAAGGTGTGCTTGACCACATGGTCTTGCTAGCTCTAACAAGTTCATATCAGTACACAACCCTGAGCCAATCAGGAGATGGGAAAGAGATTGTTTGAAAATAGCAGGAAGTCTCTAATCTCACTATGCTAGTTAGTTGCCCCCTGTAGGATGTTCTTGTTATCTTACCTATTTATTTATTTATTTATTTATTTATTTATTTATTTATTTATTTTATAGTATTTTTATCCCACCCTCCCCGCAAGCAGGCTCAGGGTGGCTTACATTACTTGGTAGAATATACCAAGTGCACATAAAAGTTAAACCAGTTAAAACAATCAATCCAATATACAATTAAAGTGCTCACAGTGTCATTAATCATGATGGCATACTGTACAGTAAGACATCCAAGTACCCAGCTCAGCGGTCTCCCAAGGACCATGTTATCTCCCAGGTTCTGGGCTGGATGTTGAGCGGATGGCCCACATCCACAGCGGGCCCAGACTTCACAGCTTTTGCAGCTCGCTGGGATGAGTTGTCCGCGAACAAGGGATGCCTACTGTGGGGGGACCAGGTGGTAGTCCCCCAGGTCCTACTGCACAGAGTCCTGATAGCCCTTCACGAAGCACATCCCGGGATCATCTGCATGAAGGCCCTGGCCAGGAGCTATGTGTGGTGGCTGGGGATCAACACGGAGGTGGAAGATTGAATGAAGCGCTGTCAAACGTGCCAAGCCATCTGGCCTAATTCGCCAAGTGCACCCACTCAGGCCTGGGAGTCTACCCAGATGCCGTGGTCAAGGCTCCACATAGATTTCGCTGGGCTGTTCCACGGACTGCTGTTCCTGGTCACAGTGGACTGCTACTCGAAGTGGCTGGAGATTAGTCTGGTCTCTGCCACCTCCAATCAGGCCATGATCCGGGCACTCCACAAGATCTTTGTGACCCATTGACAGCCTGACACCATCGTCTCGGACAATGGGACAGTGTTCACAGTGGAGGAATTCCAGGTGTTCCTGCACAGCAACCTGATTTGCCATGTGAGATCTGCTCCATTCCACCCTGCCACCAATGGCCAGGCAGAGCAGATGGTGCGTACTGCCAAGGAAGCCCTCAGCTGTCTAACAGAGGGGGACTGGGAGTTCCACCTGGCCCGTTTCTTATTGGTGCAACAGACAACTCCTAATCTAGGCAGTGGCCGCCACCTGACAGAACTCCAGATGGGCTGGTGACCCGCAATTCTATTGGACCGGCTTCACTTGGACAGGCCCCTGGAGTCGCGCAACCTGTCAGAACAGAGGGAGGTGCCATGGGGGTTCTTTCCGGAGGACCCCTTATACATCCAGAACTACGACAAGGGCTCCACGTGGCTAGCTGGCCGAGTCATCTGCCCGACAGGTCCAATTCCACGAGGTTTTCACAGAAGACAGTCAGGTCCTGAGGAGGCATACTGATCAGCTGAGATGGCGCCTGCTCCCAGCATCAGAGAATGCCCCGGCTCTGGGTACCAGGGACACAGACCTGCCTGACAGCCCTGACCATGCTACTACTGATGGAGAGTTCCCAGAGCAGGCTCCCGCCCCCGTGACCCAACCTGAAAGCAGAATGCCTGCCTCTGTCTTGGCACCAGAAGAGGCCCCTCCACCACTGCAGCCAAGCATCCAGGCGAATCCCCTCCCTCCCCCCCGAATGCAAACCCAGTTCCACCGTACCAGATCCGAGGCTGATTCCAAATGGGGGTCGGTAGAAGCAGCAGCTGCAACATTAAACACGATGGGCAGGGGCATGAGGTGAAGCTGCGGGAAGGAGTGTGCTGTGGAGCAGGGGCACCCAGAAAGCCATGCTGGGGATGGGTGGGTGGCACTGGCAGGGGCCTCCCTGCACCCCTGGGAGATCTGCGCCCTAGGCTGTCACCCTAGTTCGCCTAATGAGAGAGCCGGCCCTGCACCCGGCTTATTTGTCGTTAGTTCAATGCTGTAGGGAAGCAGGATTTTTTTTTTTGCTTCCTTATAGACTCTTCATGCATTTAGGCACCTCCCACAGTCTCCTCAGGTTTTCTCCATTCTCTCCCAAACCTGCTTTGCTGCAAAGTTTTGAGGATGATTGCAGCAAAGCCTGCTGTGTTAGTGGAAAAGTTCAGAGCCAGGAGAAGGCCTGCCGCGCACCCCTCCCACCCCCACCCCGCCCGGCCTTTCCTGGCATATACAGTCTTAGAAGATGAGTAAGTGAATAAGCCTGAGATGGTGTAGTTGATGTTGTAGGTCCAGTGATCGTGGTGTCTGGATGTATGTGGTAGCAAAGTTGGCATCTGGCTTTATTGCAAACTCTGGTACCAATATCCATGCTCAAATTAGATGTTGTATTATTGTGGGTGAGTTGTCTGAAATTAGGAAGGCAGTCTGTGCACAAGCAAACGTTTGCACCCCAGTACTTGTGAAAGAGAACTGTCATTATCCAGTAGAGGTTGTAAGCTGATGATGATGCATTGAATTGTTTTGAGTTGAGAGCTTTATGTGACCAATAGCGGTGTTCTGTTATTATCTCTTCTGGGCCTGGCTTGTGACAGGTTTTATCAAGGTACCATTCTGACTCTGTTAATCTGTTTCTTGACTTCATCAGGTGGATACTTTAGTTCTAAAAAGGTTTATTGTAGATCCCTCAGGTGAGAATCTCTGTCTGTAGGATTGGAGCAGATGCGGCTGTAGTGTAGAGCCTTGCTGCATACAATCGATCATTTGGTATGTTTAGGATGGTAGCTGGAGACATGTAGGTATGTCTCATTCACAGAAGAAAGAGAGTATAAGTCTTCTTTTTGCTTCTATTTGCTATCCCACATGAATCTGTATTCAAAGGGGAGTCTGTGGTGTTTGCTGCCACGAAGTAAAGATGCTGGGGAAAGATCCCTCACCAGTGGCATAACGATCCTTCAAAACCTGCTCATCTTCATGTGCATCCAAAGAGAAGTAAGAGCCATGGCACCCTTGCTGTGTCTATATATGTGTGGGGACTTCCAAATGGCTTGGGAGGGGGGGCAAGTGGCTCTGTCTGCCACTCAACACCTAGGTTGAAGACCACAACTCTAGATCATTGGGTTTTGTAGGCAAAAAATAGCGGATGTGATTTCATTGTTGTTCTGGATCCAGACTTGTCAGCATTATTTATTTAAAAATGGAAAACCTGCCTTTCCTTTCTAAAAGTGACCTTGTTGTAGCAGACAAAAACAACACTAAAAGGCAGTGATATAAAACCCACAGTCAACTATAACCGAGAGGAAGGCTGCCAGTTAAACAGAAAAGGCACACTAAAAGCACCTCAGCCATCAATGCCAAGGAGAATAAAAATATATTGACCTGGTATCCTCCCTCTTTAACTGACATAGGTGGTTTGTTTCTTTTTCCCCACGTGTGCCATCAGGTAGGCTCACCAGCTCTGAGTTGGGAAATACCTGGAGATTTTGGGGGTGGAGCCTGAGTGGTGGGTGTTTCCTTCTGAAACACTTCTGGTGATGTCCAGGGTGTGGCATATGCAAATGAGTTATGCTAATATGGTATGCTAATGAGCTCCTGCACCTCTTTTTCTATGAAATGACCCCTGGTATACTCCAGGAACTGTCAGCCCACAAGGGTTGTCTGCTGTGGGGAAGCCAGGACTGCTATGCCTGCAAGTCTTAATGGCTTTACATGACACACATCCTGGGATCGTTCAAATGAAAGCGCTGGCCCTCAGCTACGTTTGGTAGCCAGGTATGGACAGTGAGATAGAGGACTGTGTTAAATGCTGCCAGACATGCCAGGAATCCTGACCAGAACCACCCTGAGCCTCAGTGCAGCAGTCGGAATCCACCCACAAACCATGGGCCCAGCTGCGCCTCAACTTTGTGAGCCCCTTCCAGGGACAGGTTTTCTTCATCCTGGTGGACTCATACACCAAATGGCTTGAAGTGATTCTGGTACCCTCCACATCATCCTGAGCAGCGATCCGCGCCCTATGGCTGGTCTTTAGCACATATGGCATACCTGAAATACTGGTCACAGACAACAGGACAGCTGTCACCTTGGCAGAATTCCAGGAGTTCATGGAATACTATGCCATCCGGCATGTCCACTCCACTCTCTTCCATCCGGCAACCAACAGCCAGGCCGAGCGGATGGTGAGAATGACGAAAGAGTACCTCTGCCGGATTGTCCATGGGGACTGGGACCACCAACTGGTGGCCTTCCTCTTTGGGCAGCGGGTAACCCCGAGCACCACCACCAGCCGCAGCCCCATGGAACTGCTCATGGGCAGGCAACTCACAACTCGCCTCAACTGTCTGCACCCTGACCAGGCTCCAGAGCACAGTGCGGCCCCAGAAACCCAAGCAGCACCCTGGGGATTCTCCCTGGATGAACATGTTTATGCTAAAAACTTCTCCAGGCCCCCACATGGGTCCCAGCCAAGGTCGTCAGGGTAATCGGTCCCCTATTCCATGAAGTTGCCACGGAAGAAGGCCAGCTGCTCCATCGGCACATCAACCAGCTCTGCAGCCGCCTTCTCCCTGCTGAACCTGGGTCACCTGCACTCCAGCCAGAGGACAGTGAAGAGGACCTGCCAAATCCTGGGACACCAGAACCTGAGGAGAACCTACCAACTGTAAATGAGCATCCGGCCACCAAGGAACAGCCATCAGAGACAGCTGGCAGAATGCCAGAACCAGCCATTGCCAAAGGCCCTGACTCCGTGCCTACACCACCTCCGGTCCCCAGTTCCTCGGCAAGACCAACCACCGACACGACCCCTAAACCCTCGACACCGCCAGCAGAGCCATGCCACTCAAACTGAGAGTGGCACCACCCTGCTTATTTAAGGGACTTCATCTGCGGAGAGTGTCTGAACCTTGGGGGGAGGGGTATTATGTATTGCAAGGGAACCATACTTGTGCAAGGGCTCACAAGTGAACATGCGAAACAGCTTAGCTTGGAGCGCACAACAATAGAAGGCTTGGATCCTAGAATGAACCAATAGACAGATCTGGATCCTAGAAATAGGCAATTGGTAAACAATACTCTGTAAATAGCCTACCGTGGGATGTGGGGTGTGTGTTGGAAGTGACACCATGGCTGTCTAGGGATTGGTATGGTTTTACCATAGAGTTTCCTCTGACTCCTAGACAGTCATGATGCCACTTCCAATTTTTTTCCAGGAAGTGATATTATGCTGTTGCTGACAGGCACCACCTTGTGTCCCTGCTCTTGGTCTTCTGGGTCTGGCAACCCTAGGTGTAAGACACACACCCCTCCTTATTTTCTCATCCTGCATTCTTTCTTAGTATACCTACTGTTGTTCACATGTCTCTGCTTTCAAGCTGACTAGATATTTTTAAAGAAAAAAGAACTCTGGATCAGTTTTATATAAAAGTATAAATAAATAATACTAACTACTTTCAGTTCTTTGCCTTCTTGCTTGCAGTAGGTAGAATTATAACAGTTGTTGTACTCATCCCTCCCCTTCATAAAACAGGAAGAGAAAAACCTTTATCAAATTAAGTAGGTAATTTCCCCTTGAAAATGCTTTCATGTGACATCGAGATATGGCTGTGGGCTATATAAAATCTTTTTATTATAATTTATGTATAAGTTAATCATTTCTAATTTATGAAGGTATAAATTTGTGTCCAATATCCCGTGCTGCATTCTGTGGATAAAATGTTTCCGAAAGACAGAGTTACTAAAGTCTCTTGAAAATACTCTCCCACCTTTATTTTTATGGACTAAATTAGTGAGCACCATGTTCTATCTGACTTTAATTTTAAAGCAACATAACCACAGTACTGCTAGGGACCCTAAGCTTTGCCATTGTGAGTCTCTCTAAAAATCAATAAACATATCTCGCAAACTCTGCCCAAATTCAATAGCAATTCCAAATCTTCGTTGAGTCCAGATTATTCTCCTTAAGAAAGCTAGGGGATGGGAAGTAAGAAAAAGTTCTAAGCCTACTTGGCACCCACAGATAAATACCAAGAACACTTATGAGATGGATCTATTCTGGTGCTTGTGAAGAATGAAGTGAACGTACAGACATGAATACTGCTGAATCAGGCCAATGGTCCTTTTCATTTATCACTCCCTTTCCCTCAGGTGCCAGCCATATTAGAAGGGCCACATGCAGGGCCAGAGATATCAAACTCTCTCCCCATTGTCCTGTTCCTAAGAAAATTATTCAGATATATGCTGGCTCTGTGCTGTGGACCTGAATGTACTGTTCTCAGATTGGAGGAGGAAAAACCCAAAACAGAACAATTGGACATCTGTGAAACAGGTGCTGTCGAATTAGCACAGCGGCACTGCAATATTTATTAGTAGGAATAAGGCCCGTTGTGGAAATAAATACAATGGGCTCTAGAAAGAGGCTCTGGGAGAGTGCCCCGGCTTTGGACACTCAGTGACAATTTGCTGTGGCAATCTCAGCAGGGTATAATGACAGAGTCCACCATTTTCTCCGGAGGAACTGATCTTTGCTACCTGAAGAGCAGTAGTAATTTTGAGTGATCTCCAACCCACCTCCAAGATTGGTAACAGTGGTTCCCCAGGAGGGAGTGGCTGGTTTGGAGGATGGAGTCTATGGCATTGTACCTGTCTGAGGTCCCACCCCTCCTCAACACTCACCCTCTCCAGGTTTGACCCCTCAAATCTCCAGGAATTTCCCAACCTGGAGTTGACAACCCTATCTCCCTTCCAGCCAACCATCAACCTACCTTTAGTTTTCCATCTCCTCCCCCTCCCTCCTAGAGAGCAGTTGTAATTTTGAGTGATCTTCAGCCCCCACCTGGAGATTGGCAACAATGGTTCCCCATCAGGGAATGGCTGGATTGGAGGGTGGAGTCTGTGGCATCGTACCTGTCTGAGGTGCCACCCCTCCTCAAACCTCACCCTCTCCAGGCTCCATCCCTCAAATCTCCAGGAATTGCACACCTGGAGTTGGCAACCTGATCAGGACTGGGCCCAATGAGTTTTCTCCCAAAGGCCAACATAGGTGTGGAAAGGGCCTTTTACTGACAGAGGAGAAAGTACAGGTGCCAACTCTGATTAGGGAAATACCTGGAGATTTGGGGGGGGGTGGATCCTGTGGAGGGCAGCATTTGGGGTGTGTGCGGAAGGACTCAGCAGGGTATAATGCCATAGAGTCTACCCTCCACAGCAACCATTTTCTCCCGGGGAACTGATCTCTGTCATCTGGAGGCCAATTATAACAGTGGGAGATCTCCAGGTCCCACCTGGAGATTGGCAACCATGGGGCAAGGCAGCTGCACAGCGGGGAGTTGAAGAAAATGGTCTGATGGTTGCTGGCCCATCTCGTTAGCCAGCCAGCCATGCTGAAGCTGAGCAGGAGAAAGAGCCTTTTTCCATTTATTCTGACAGGAAAGTGGCCGTTGGGGAGGGGGTTATGGGTGGGGGAGGGGATTATGCTGAAAGTCCTTTGTTTTTTTACTCACAGAACCAAGCTTGGCTGCCTACCGACAGCCACTGAGGGGACAGTCCCTCACAGGAGTCAAGAGAACTGTCTTCCTCAGGAGAGAGAGCTGTCTGCCAGGGGAGTGGGTGGGGAAGAGGAGTAGACCCAGCACCCGGCCAATGGCACACGAGTACTCTTGAGTGGCGGCTGATGGGCCAATGGCTGAGGGAGGGCATTTTACAGCCAATGGGAGCACATGGAATCCTGCGAAACCAAAAGATAATTATTTATAAGGAGAGATTATTGGTGGTGGTGTTATTTTAAAATTGTCTATGCCACTTTTTCATTTAAATAGGATCCCAAGGTGGGGAACATCAAACATTAAAACATTTCAATATTAAAAACATTTAACTTGAAGTATAAATACAATAGTTCAACATAAGCTTTTCTGTAAAAAAAAGCATTTTACTTACTGTACAAAACCTTCACCTTTAGTATAGAAAGAGTTTTTCTCTCTCTTAGGAGAGAATAAGCAGGAGGGAGAAAGTCAGCTGCTGTCCAACTTCATCCAGCAACACTTTAGAAATGCTAACAGCCTTCCTGGCCAGAGATAATGGAATGGTCAGCTCACACTTCAAGCTATAAGTGGAAACCAAACAGGTGACAGAGATAAGGAATCTTTAAGATGCTAAGGAAACTTTCTGAGGATTTCAGGAAAGGCCTTTTGGACCCATGGGGGAGGGAGGAAACAGACATAATAAAACCCTTTGGCATAGTGGAGGAAGATCTCTGGCTGATTTCTCTAGGGAGAAGGAGCTCTCACACCTGGGCTCCTGCTGACGGCTGCCATTGCTATGTGGAAGGCTGCTTGTCTGAACAAAGATTCCAAGGTAATAGAAAGTTCGTAGTTTGATCATGCCAATTCCTCAGGTCATTTTCTTATACCAAAGGTCAACCAGGATATCAATAGGAGAACTGACCATATCAGCAGGAAAATCCCCCTAATGATCTCTGAAAACCAATCATATCCATCAGGCTATGGAAATGGATCATCTTAATCAATCCCGCACTCTGTGTAGTCTTGGTCAGTGTTTTTCAACCACTGTGCCGTGGCACACTAGTGTGCCGTGAGATATTGTCTGGTGTGCCGTGGGAAAAATTCCAATTTCATCCGTAACATATGAACAATTATAAAATAAAGTATTATTATTTCATAATAAAGTAATTATAAAATAATTTCTTTGTGTTTATTTGATTCCTATTCAAGAGAATTACTTTATATATAGTCAATATAGGCACAGAGTTAATTTTTTTTAACATTTTCTAATGGTGGTGTGCCTCGTGATTTTTTTTCATGAAAAAAGTGTGCCTTTGCACAAAAAGGTTGAAAAACACTGGTCTTGGTATCCCTGTAAGTGTAAAGCCGAGCAAGTATCAATCTGTCTATGACAAAGGGGCTCTCTTCAATCACCCCTCACTTTCTTCCTGTCCAGAGCAAAGTGTCAGATCACATGTCATCCTGCACAGTGTGTGGGACCTTTTATATGACAGATATTGTGACATAACAGGGCAGGGTAGGGACAAAAATAGGGCAGTTGGGTTAAGAAGAACTCTCTGTCAGTGGGACCCCAAAAATAGTTGATGTTAATAAAAAGAAATAACAACAGGATACTTGACAAGAAGTCCAATAGCCCAGTTGTGTGTCAATAGTTCAGTTAACAAGTATAAGATTTTGCTACTGCATGTCTAAGGTTTCAGGTCAAGTCCCTGCAATTTGAAATTAAAAACAATTTCCTTAGCAAAGCTGGTAAAAGACTACTGCCTCCAACAGGATATTATTTTAAATGAGCCAGTGATGTGAGACAGTATATAGTAATTTTACAACATGTTTTTGAGCCTTGCACAGTAGCAGCCATAGTTATGTCAGGGCACCTCCTTCAGGGCATCATTGAGTTATTAGTGAACACTGGTTGTTCATAAGTGATTAGGAATGTGATTAATGTAAAGCTTAATTGGTTGATCAGATACAGTGGTATCATATGAAACATTATGTAGAACATTATCATTAAGGAGAACAACATATTTCACTTATCCCTTATTATTACTTATAATGCGTAACCTATGAGGTTACTCTTCTGAGAACAGAACATATCCAAAGATGTGGGTTTACTTTTAGCTGCTAGAACCCCCCGCCCACACAGAGAGAGAGATTTGTAAGTCAAATTGTTGATTATTAGTTTAACAATGCAATCCTTACAACCTTCTAAATCCACTGAAGTTAATGAAGAGTTTAACTCTGTTTAGAATCGCCCTGCAAATGCATCAAGCAGACTTAGCAAAGCGGAAATAAATATTCCCCCTTTTAACAGTGTAGTCCAAACTTGGTAATACCCTTGAAGCAGGGCTCTTTTTGTAGAAAAAGCCCAGCAGGAACTCATTAGCATGACAGGCCACACCCAACAGCAGAAACTCATTAGCATATTAAGCCAGACCCCTGACAGTACAAGACACAAAATTTAAAGTTGCTAATTATTATTATTATTATTATTATTATTATTATTATTATTATTATTATTATTATTATTATTATTATTATTATTATTATTATTATTATTATTAGCAGGCTTTCGGATAGTCTATGATCTGAAAGACCTCCACCTGGCATCCTGAAGAGCTGCTGTCAATCAGAGTAGGAAAGAGACCTCGATAGGCCAAGGGTCTGACTCAGTTTAAAGCAGGTGGTGTGTATTCAACCTGTTATTGGAAGTAGCTGATGTCACTAATTAAAGTACATAAGAATGAGAATGGAAGGGATCTAGGTTCAAATCGTCAACCTGGAATAAAGCTCCCTAGATGGTCTTGAACCAGTCACACAGTTTCATGTTAGACTTAACAACAGTGATGGAGTAAGGATAAAATGGAGAAAGGGAGAAATACGTGCATTGCCCTAAGCTCCTTGAAAGAAGAACGAGACAAAAAAATGTGATAGACAAACAGATTTGCTAAAACATTTGAATGTGTACTCCAGGCATGTACACAGTGTCTGCTCCTAAAAGTCCTTTTGTACACAACACAGCTACAAGATGGGTTTTTACAAGATCTCTGTGGGCAGCCCTCAGCAGTTCTCTAGCTAATTTACCTGTACAATAGTTTGAAAATAGTGTATATATCTGCTCATTAGCTAATGCAAATTGATGCCGCTGCCTGAGTCAGGTAAATTTTGGGATCAGCAAGGACAACCTAGTAGGAAACAACTCTAGTTCCTGAGGCACAATTAAGGGAAAATTCTTCTGCAAGAACCTCGGTCAGAATCCCCTGCAAGAACAAGGCCCTTGACCTCTCCACCTCCATGCACCTCACCTTGGCTTTCCCATCCCCCTAGGAGGTTTCTATGGCACAGTGGGAGAGCAGCACATCCAGGGCCAAATCCAACTGAAAGGATCATGCTCGCAGGAGGTACTGGGAACACCCATTCTCTGCTCTGCCAGGGCAGGTGCAGGGTCTCATTCAGCACCAGGCAGGTGGGGGAGGGGAGCCAAGAAACACCTGGCAAAATCCTCTGGGGGGGCATGCCTTGCAACCAATGCTCCCTCTAAGCTGTGGCATCTTGTGAGCAAATATTCTACTTTGTGAGCTACTGGCATTAAAGTTGTGAGCAAGTAATTTGGCTGTTGCATAAATTAGTTTGCTCTGTAGCCATCCTTCCTGAGTGAAGAAGATCTGTCAGCTGGAGGCTAAAAAACTAACTCAGCTTAGAGGGAACATGCTTGCAACCCCTGAGCAATCCTGAATGCAAGGATCCAACAGGGGTGTCCTTCCCCCTGACTGTGTGTACAGATCCCCTCCAGGCCATCCCAGACACCTCCCTGTTCTTCTCCCCACCAGTGCCCAGTGAACTGCTGGCATCAGAAACAAGCTGGCAGAATAATAGGAGTTACCTCTCTGTCTGTCCGATGTTCCACTCTAAATTCCTCTCATGCAGACTGTACACTGAAAGCACTCTGACCCATGCCTCCCCATGCAGGGATCTATTCATGGCATGGCGGGGAGCCATCTCAATGGGGGGAGCTATTTATAGGGCTGCCTCATCCTCTGTGGGAAAGGTTACTGGGTGTAGCTGCAAAAGGTCCAGCTGTGGGTGAGGGGCAAGCCTGACCAGTGCTGCCCGCAAGCAGGAACATCCTGACTTGGGCAAACCTGCTGAACTTCATGCCTGGCTGGGTGCCAGCAGCCTTGGGAAAGAGGAGAGCCCCCCACCCTCTGGCCAGCCACAAAGCATCCCGAAGGCTGGGGGAGGTGCTGGACTAGGTGACCTTTCTGGTGGCAGTGGTGCCCTTGAGTCCATGAAGGCGGAGTATGACCCTGCTTCAGAGGCCCGGAGAGCCTTGCCTTGTCCACGGCCCTGTGCAGGAGGCTGGTGCCCCCCACTGGATGAGGAGGGGGCACACACCAGGTGTGCCTGGGAGCCAACTGCTTCCCAATGAGGGGAACCTTCTTTCCTTCCTTCCACCTGAAAGGAGAGAGTTCAACAGTGCCTCAGGGAGGCTTGTAGTAGCTGCACAATCTGCTGGGCTGAGAGAGGGGTAAGTGGGCACCCAGGAAAGTTGCTGCAGGTGGAGCGAAGGGGGCACTGTGAGGTGCTGATGCCCAGATATGGCTGTGGACTGAGGGGCGGGGTCTGTTCCTCCACAAGGGGGTTCATCAGCAGGCAGGCCAGCACCCCCTGGGAGGCAGCACTCATGGGTTCCCCCTTTGGGTACTTGAGCTGAGCGGGAGAGTGGTGCCCGGATTGGCTGCCGGGTTGGACGGTGGTGATGCACCTGCTGCCACCGCTGCTTGCTGAAGAGAGCTGCTCATTCCTGCTGCCAAAGCCAGAGCTGCCACTGGAGAGAGGGAGAGGGGCGGGCTCAGAAGCCAGCTGAAAAGAGGGCTTTCCGGTTGGTGGCGACTTGCAAACAAATGCATCTGATCAAGCTCCAGTGGGAGCGATTTGGATCGAGGCATCAGGGAGGGGGTTCAGCTGTTAGTGTTATTAAGAAAATTCATCATGTTTACGTAAGTGTGTTTAGGGAGTTTTTATTAAAAAATAATTAAGTAGAACAGTTCGTTTAGACATGGAAATAATTTAGAGAGGTGAAATTATGATTATTAGTAAAACAGTGAAAAGTTTGATTTATAGGTGAATTACAAAGGAGCACTGATTTTTATGTTTTAAATATGGAAACAATTTAGAAGTAAAAATGATAGATTTGGTTCATAGTGAAACTTGAACTTATAAGGGAAAAGATAAGAATTGATTAAGAAAATCTGAAATTTTATAGTAAGAGCCTCTGAACATATATTACAGGGGAAAATTATCAATAGTAGATTGTTTAGATAATGTTAAATGGAAGCATTTACATATTCTTGGTATTTGTAACGGCAATTATTACCATGTTATTAGATAAAGTTTGTGTTGTAAAACTTAAGTGAGACTTAAGCAGAATGTACTTAAAGATATTACTCTCATTCTATTTGTATTTCTGGAAAACCAATAAAAACCTATTATTAAAAAAAAGATCTCTCTCTTGGTCAGTCTCTGCCTGTTCAGACCCCATCAATGTGTATTTATATTTAGGATTTTTGGCTCCAATGTGCATCACTTTGCACTTGGCCACATTGAACCCTATTTGCCACGTTGATGCCCACTTGCCCGTCCTTGACGAATCCCTTTGGAGTGCCTCACAATCCTCCCTGGTTCTCACCACCCTGAACAACTTCGTGTCATCTGCAAATTTTGCCACTTCACTGCTTACTCCCAACTCCAAATAATTAATAAACAAGTTAAAAAGCATTGGACCCAGTACTGAGCCCTGTGGTACCCCACTGCTTACCACCCTCCACTGAGAAAATTGCCCATTCATACTCACTCTCTGTTTCCTATTAATTAGCCAGTTTTGATCCACAAAAGGACTTGTCCTTTTATCCCATGACTATTGAGCTTATTTAGGAGCCTTTGATGAGGAACTTTATCAAAAGCTTTCTGGAAGTCAAGGTAAACAACATCTATTGGGCCCCCCTTGTCCACATGATTGTTCATTCCCTAAAAAAAACACTAACAAGTTAGTGAGACAAGATCTTCCCTTACAGAACCCATGCTGAGTCTGCCTCAATAGTTTTTGTTCATCAATGTGCCTACTAATTCTTTCCTTAATAACAGTTTCCACCAACTTACCCGGTATCGACATCAGACTAACTGGCCTGTAATTTCCTGGATCTCCCCTGGAACCCTTTTAAAAGATGGGAGTGACATTAGCTACCTCAGGAATGGAGGCAGATTTTAATGAAAGATTACATATTTTTGTCAGGAGATCCACAAGTTCACTTTTGAGTTCTTTCAGAACACTCAGATGTATGCCATCTGGCTCTGGTGATTTATCAGTTTTTAAGTTGACTATCAGTCGTAGGACCTCCTCTCTCGTCACCCCAATCTGACTCAGGTTGGTCAACACCCCTCCCAAAATCAGCAGTTCTGGAGTGGGCAAGCACTTCTCATCTTCCACAGTGAAGACAGAGGCAAAAAATGCATTCAGCTTCTCAGCCATTTCCCTATCATCCTTCAATACTCCTTTTGCCCCTTGGTCATCCAAGGGCCCCACTGCCTCCCTGGTTGGTTTCCTACTTCTAATGTATTTGAAGAAAGTTTTATTGTTGGCCTTTATGTTTTTTTGCTATATACTCCTCATATTCCCTTTTTGCCTGCCTGATCACAGACTTGCATTTTATTTGCCACAGCCTGTGTTCCCTTTTATCAGCCTCACTGGGACTAGCTTTCCACCACTTAAAGGAATCCTTCTTACCTTTTACAGCTTCCATTACTTTGTTTGTTAACCATGCAGGCTTTTTTCTATACCTACTTGTGCCTTTCCTAATCTGTGGTATATATTTTTTCTGAGCTTCTAGGATTGTAGTTTTAAATAGTCTCCAAGCTTCCCCAATGGTTTTGATCCTTTCTACTTTTCCTTTCAGTTTCCTCCTCATATGTCCCCTCATATCAGAGAAGTTACCCCTTTTAAAGTTAAAAGTGGTTGTATCACTCTTTTTGGGCAGCTCCCTATTTACACAGTTTCAGTTCAGTTGACCTTTATTGGCATAAACATTTTATACAAATGTTGAACTCAATAACATTATGGTCAATGTCTCCAAGTGGTGCAAACACTTTTACATCTCTCACCAGGTCTTGGGCATTACTTAGGACCAAATCCAGGATCGCCTCTTCCCTGGCATGTTTTGCAACTATGATATGGTTAGACTGCTGGTTGGGGTAGCTACCAGAAGCATGTAACCCTAATACTACAGCCATTATGCTGGCTACTGATCCGCTTCTGAGCCCAACACAAGGTACTGCTTTTGTCCTGTAATGGCCTTCATGGATTGGGACTGGAGTATCTGAAGAGCTGTGTTTTCCCATTTATTGCTGCCCAGCAATTAAGATCACAGGAGAGGAGAAGCCATCCTGACTGTTCCACCAGTCAAATAAGTTCATCTGGCGTACACATGAGAGAGGATCTTTTCAGTGGTGCCCCCAATGATTATGGAACAACCTCCCCAGGGCGGTGTACCTGGCCCCCTCACTTTTGATTTTCAGAAGGCAGTTGAAGACAATTTTCTTTAGAAGTGAATTTGACTTTGTTTTAAAAAAATTATTGGCAACCCTAAGGTTTTAAATTGTGGCCTTTTATGAGTTTCTTATAATGGTTGTTTTATTTACAGCATAAGCCACTTTGAGTTCCACAATACAGAAAGTCAGCTAATGGCTGTCTTAAATAAGTAAATAAATAAATGGAATTACACCTTTCTAAGCCTGTTGACTTCAGCAGACATATAAGGGTATAACACTGCTTAGTATGTTGAACAGTGTAAAGTTCTGTGTGGTGAATACTTCCATACAACATGGACACTACACAAGTGGATTTGGTTTGCTGTAGCTTCAATGCATACTGCTTCTCCCCAAGTTTTATTTTCCCCAATAGTTAAACATTGCTAGTATAAATAATATTCTTGGCAATTATTGCTGATGTAACTCATAATCTTACTGATAAAAGCTAAGTACTTCAGCCCTTCCATTTTTCAACACAGAAAATTACTTTGTTCAGTTATTCCTGTTCTGCTTAGTGCTAGAATGTAAGATGAATTCAAAAAGACAAATTGCTTTTTCCATGCAAAAAAAAAAGTGGAAAGACAGTCATAGTGTGATGCTATGAATGTCTAAGGTTTAAGTTGCACCACTGTCAATAGGGCTTATTTCTAAGTAAACATACCAAAGATTGCATACCTCACTTTCAATGGAATATCAGGACTAGCTTTAACTGGATTGTGGTTCATAAATTGTATAACCCTAATTTACCAATTCCAATAGATGCATAAAGGAAGTGTGTGCATTTGAAATATATAGTATTTTAGAAAAGAGTAAAAGTCCAGTAGCAGCTTAAAGACTAACAATATTTGTGATAGGGTAGGAGCTTTCGTGAGTCACCGCTCACATCTTCAGATACTGGACTCTTACTCTTTTCTACTGCTACAGACTTACTAACATGGCTCCCCATCTTCATATAACATTTCCCCCAACCAAAGCACTCAAATAGCTTCATGTAAAAAGTTTCTGTTCAGACTGGAAAAAAAACTCTTCAGCAGTGGAAGGGAGTCTGTGTTGGTCTTCTTTGAATCAATTTTGTAATTTTGCAAATTAGCCATTTAACTGCTTCTATCTATGAGTAAATTTCAATTTCCCCCCTCCAAAAATCTCTTTCTTTCTTTCCTTCTTTCCTTCTTTCCTTCCTTCTAAAAGCCTTTTCTTACTGATTTAGCCAAGGAATTACCCAGCCAACAGTCAACAATGTGTCAACCAAACCATATTCCACCTTTATTATACCCACCTGGGAAAAAGATGCTGTACACATATGCTAAGAGGGATGGAATGAATATGTTGTCTTTTTGAATCCACCAATGATAACATGATTTTGCTTGCTGCTGGGCTGTGTTACAACACTGGCAAAGCCCCCCGTCCCCTTAGGGAATGAGGGAAAGATTTTCAAAATATACACCTAGACCAACAAGAAAAACATTTTAATAGAGCCAAAACACAACACTGAATAACTCTAATAAACCACAGCCCTTCCTTGGGCGGGGGTATTTTAATTGTGAAAAAGTAAGTATGATGTATATTTGCTTTCACCCTGAATGAACAGGCAGAAATGCTGAAAGCATCATTCACCAAGTGACACTGCCAAGCTTTCTCACCAACATACTGCTTGTCAGTTCCAGCATTTGCCTACTACATTATCTCACCTGAAAGCCATTAAATGGCACAGAGACATCTGTGTTGTCATACAGTTATGGAAGCCCAAGAGGCCTGGCATGTTTTCAAAATCATTACCCTCACTTTCTTTCTCTCCCCCTCCCCTTTCTCTCCCTCTCCACACACACACATACCAGGTAATGATTTTGAAATCCCCAAACAACAATTTGGAAAAAGAAAGAATACTAGCTCAATCTGGTGGACATGTTGACCTTAAAAGCAGTTGAAGCTCATGCTACCAATGGCAGGGTGCCATGAAATATTGCACCACTTGAAATCAGTGAGCAGGAACATGTTAAATTACCCATTCATAATTTACAGGCGACACCCACTACCAGGGCTGTCAGGGACTGAGCCAGCTCTCGAGTTGTGCTTGTTTTTTCCTCCTCAGCTTGTGTGATAATGCAGTGTCCTTCACCTGGCAGATTTCTTCTTCTTTGCTTGAATGAAACTGCCTGTTTGGCTTACAGTGATGAGTGACCCTGAAATATCTCTTGCACTAAGTGGTGCTACCAACATATATGGTGCTTAAATCACACCCTGAGTAAAGGATGCTGGTGTCAGTTCATCACAGCTGCTCAGACCAGGTTCTCCACACTGCCTGCTATTACTGACAATGCGAAATCCTCTGGATGCTTAAAGTTATGGTTACAATTTAGTTATCTACCTGCACTATGCAACTCACTAGCTCATATGATTGTATGATATACCTTGGCCCTGCTTAAACTAATTCCTAGTTCATAGTCCCTTTCACAATAAATCCTAGTTTTTGGCATATAAATATTTCTCCAGAAAAAGTTGGTTCAGCCTCCTGTTTGGAAAATGATGGGTTTATTTTATTTCTTATATAAATACTACCAAATTAACAGCTACATAGAACCTGTTTGAGATATAGCAATACTTAGCCACTGGACAGTCTCAGTCATCAAAGTTATTCTAAGCACATTATAAAATGTATCTAACATATGAATTGCCAACATGTTTAACTTTAAAATATCCATTGATGTGGAATGAATGCCACAAGCTGGTTACATGGTGTGTGTGCACGTGCTTGTGTACATAAAAGGCATAGCAATAAATTACAAATGAAAGTAAAAGCATCATGTTAAGTGGTAGCACTGAATGTATAATACATAAACGTAAGTCATAATCTATGCACAAATATGAAGGAGACAGAAATTATAAATGAGACAACTTCTCAACTCTTTTTAACATTAGCATTTGGAAACTGCTTTATATTTTCAAATGGAAATAAATTCTGCAATAAAAAACACATTCCTTCAGTTTTGCAACTGGAATAAATTATACAAAATCTATACTTTTTCAATACTTAACAAACTAAACTGATCGATACACCTCAGAACAATCCTTTGCCAGATAGTCGCAGGAAAAGAGATGCAGAAGATGATTAATCATAGTGGAGTGAGTGACACCCAGTTAAACTCATGAGTTTAGAAGTGTGTAATTCTCTTTAGGATCACACTACAAATGTACAGAATAAAATCCCATAACATTTGACATAGAAGCCTCAGTTGGTGTATAATAATCAGCAATTACATTGGGATGTTAGCAGTAAAGGTACATCCTATAAAAGAGGAAGAGGACAAAGATAACTTCTCAGGGAATTTTCCCCATAAATAGTTAATAAAAGGAAAGGGAGAGAATATCAGGTTTCAGACAAAGTCAGTTGAGTTGGAAGAAATGCTTTGGTTCCCCCCTCTTCTTTTAAAGCAGGCAATGAACAGAGGAGTTCTGATGAGGATCCAAGAACATTATCTTCCTGACATCCAACATTTCTTTCCACATGGCTATAATCATCAGTCAAGTGACAAAGGCTCTTGCCAAGGACAGGGCAAAACACTACTTGACTCCCGTGATCTCTGTGTATTAGACTTCCAGCCATGTGCTAAACATCCAAATAGGTGGCTATTGAATGTCTTATCCTTTGATATATGGTTGAAAGCCTGCCACATAATAATTTTAAACACCTACTTCAGATCTAAAATGAAGTATAGGAGCTTTCAATATTATCTCACAGCAGCTCTGCTATGGTACTAACAGTACCTGTTCCACAGAGCTTTCCCATGTCTAAACTGAGTTCTACTTCCCTCGCTTATTTATTCTTTATCATTCTGCAACAGAGGCTTGAAACCATTCCATCCAAAAAAGGAAACATTTAGAAACCTCATGAGACAAATGCAAAATGCAGTGGCAAAAGATGGTCTGAATTTGTTCATTATGCTTAGGAAGAATTGGCATTACCAGTGAGCACACATAAAACACCAGACTTCTTTTATCTTGCTTATTTATTTAGATTATTTATAGCTCACCTCCCCTAAGTATCAGGGTCATGGCTGGGACCCTAATTGGTGATCAACCTCTCCTGATGAACCAGTAAGGGCATGCCTAGCAGCAGAAGAGCTACAAGCCATTCCCCCCACCTACCAAGACCTGGCTTGGGTGTTTGAGGAGGAGGAGGAGGTGGATGAATTACCCCCTCACTGTAATACAGATTGTGCAATTGAACTCTTATCCAGACATAAGTTGCCCAGGGGTAAGCTTTACGCTATGAGCCCAACGGAGAAGGAGGAGTTGTGAAGGTTCATTGATAAAAACCTAGCCCGGAGGTTTATACGCCCCACCTCCTCCCCATTTGCTGCTCCAGTGTTGTTCAGGAAAAAGAAAGATGGGGGCCTCTGCCTCTACATGGATTACAGAGGACTTAATGTGGTCTTGACCACCAATGCGTACCCCCTGCCCTCATAAAAGATCTATTGGCAGAGGCAATCAAAGGAAAGATCTTTTCCAAACTGGATTTACGAGACTCATACTTTTGGGTGCGCATCAGGGAGGGGGATGAGTATATGACTGCTTTTAACATCCCCCAGGACAATTCAAGTACAAGGTTATGCCATTTGGCCTCCAGGGGGTGCCTGGAGTTTTCATGAACCTAATCAATGAAGTGTTGCACAAGCACCTGTTTAGGGGGGGCCTTGTTTACTTAGATGATGTCTTGCTGTACTCCCCTGATGAACAGTCCCATGTCCAATTGGTGAGGGAGGTACTTCAGACACTGTACAAACACAAACTGTTTGCCAAGCTATCCAAGTGTGAGTTCCACAAGAAGGAAATAGACTTTTTGGGCTACCACATTTCTCCTCAGGGGTTGGAGATGGACTCTGTGAAGGTGCGGGATGTCCTGGGGTGGGAGGCTTTTGATAAACTTAAAGCATTGTTCACATCTGAACCCATGTTGGCCCACCCAGATGAAAATAAAAAAATTGTGGTGCAAGTTGATGCTTCGGATGAGGCTATGGGGGGAGCTATCCTGCAAGAAGGTGAGGACAGTAAGCTACACCCCCTGGCCTATGTCTCACAGAAATTTAACACTACAGAGCGCAACTGGGCTGTTTGGGACAAGGAGGTTGGAGCCATCCAGCTCACCATATCCACCTGGAGACAGTGGTTAAAGGGGGTGTGGGTACTGTTCAAGGTGTGGACTGATCATAAAAACCTTGAGGTTCTCCACACCACCCGCAATCTTAACTCAAAGCAACTTTGATGGGCTGATTTCTTCTCTAAGTTTCAATTCACTCTGCATCATTTCCCTGGGACAGCAGATTCACTAGCTGATGCCCTCTCATGCCTCCCTCAGCATGACAGCCAGCGAGAGGGAGTGGTTGACTCAATATTCACCCCCTCCCAATTGGGAGGGGCAGTAGTGACAAGCAGTAAAGTGAAAGCAGAAAAGGACACTGGGGGACAGGACTGGACTACTGAATTTGCCTCCACCTTTTCTGACCGCTTGGAGATAGATTCAGATGGGAGTCTCGAACAATGACAGAATGGATGTTGGTATAAAGACCACCATCTGTTCATCCCCAGTTCCCTACGGGGCCAAGTCATGGTGGAGGCCCATGGATCAAAGCCTGCTGGCCATCTGGGTTATTTAAAAATGTTACACCATTTACAACAGCAGTTCTGGTGGGTGGAGATGCGAAAAGACATTTCATTGTATGGTCAATTCTGCCCCACATGCCTCATGTGCAAACCCCATCCTGGAAAGCCCCCAGGACATTTGTAGCCACTTCCTATTCTGGCCTGGCCATGGGAGGTGATTTCTATGGATTTCATCACAGACTTGCCCCTGAGTGCAGGGAAAATCATGATTTGGGTAATTGTGGACATGTTTTCCAAGCAAGCCCGTCTCTTTCCCCTCAGGCAACTTCCTATGGCAAAATGCCTGGCCAAACTCTTTATGCATAATATTGTTAAACTTCATTCTGTTCATAGGAAGGTGGTCTCCAACCGGTGTTCACAATTTGTTGCCAAGTTTTGGGGTGAGCTAACGAAATCCCTGGGCATCGAACATGGTTTGAGTGGCGCCTACCACCCAGAAACTGAACGTCTTGGCACTTGAGCAATTTTTACGTTGTTTTACTAATTTCCAGCAAGACGATTGGGTAGAGCCGCTCCCTTACGCAGAATACTGCTACAACAATGCCGTCCATTCCTCTACGGGGGTCTCCCCATTTCAAGCAGTACACAGTTATGAGGGTTTCCCCCTTCCATGGTTGCCTACAGACTCCCTGGTGGGTGGGGGTGTTGAGTACTGGTGGCTCCACATCAAGGCTGCCTGGCCTCTCCTTCAGCAGATGCTCAATAAGCCAAAGCTGCTTATAAAACACAAGCTGATCCCAAACATCTCCCTGCCTGGGAGGTGCAAGTGGGGGACACTGTTTATGTTTCCACCAAAAACCTCTGTGGCTTGCAACCCAGCCGAAAGTTGGGCTGGAAATTTATCAGCCCCTTCCCTGTTGTTTGTAAGATCAATGACACCAACTGGAGTTGCCAAAGACTTTTAAACATGAACACCCTGCATTTCACTTTTTTTCTCCTCAGGAAGGATCTGGGGCCAAATGTTTGACACCCTGCCTGGGGCCAAGCCCCCCCCCCCGTGATGATGGCTGGTCAACCACATTTTGAAGTGGCACAAATTCTGGACTCTCGCTTGAAACATAATCATTTGTACTATTTGATTGAATGGGTTGATTTTGGGCCTGAATACATAGAATGGGTTAAAGCCTCTGATGTTAATGCTCCCCGTTTGGTCCACCTCTTTCACTCTCACTTCCCTGATAAGCCGGGGGGGGGCTTAGGGGGCGGGATGTCAGGTAGCCCTGCCATGGTTGTTCTATGCAAGGTGGAATGTCCCTTGTAATGCAGCTGTGTTTTTCTGGCTGTTTCTCTTATCTCACTTGTGGCCTTGAGCACTTGGCTTCTCTGGTGCAAAGCTGTTACTGTCTCCCACGCACCTCTAAACTGTTATTCACCTCCCCACATTTTTTAATCTATTGCCTATTGGCTGTCAAGTGTCAGGGGGTCCTGTATGAAACCAGTATAACTATTATAGTCATTTTGTATTTCTCATTCCTGACTCAAAAACGTCTATGATGACTTCACCTTTCTCTGATCAATAAAGCTGAACCTAATTAAGGACCTGCTGTTGAACTAAGTTATTGGAGTAGCTGACACTTAGGAATATGGCAAAGACATTTGCACATAGTACTCCTGCAGTGCACTGAGCTGCACAGGCCAAGTACCAGCAAGATCACCCTGAGGTGCTCAGAACAACACAGTCTCCATATGAGCAAAATAATCCAGGAACACAAGTAGAGAGGCCATCACTTTTGTGGAAGATGGCAGTAGTTGACTTAACAGACGACTGCTGCTTAAATGGACAGTTCTATGTTGCCTGCTCCTGAGTGAGCTGACCAAGCAGCCTGGTGATCCTAGCACCTAAGGGAAGAACCACCACTGTGGTCTAGAGAGAGGTCCTTCAGTAGAGAGAAAAAAAGTACGTATTTCTTCACTTCATTTTCTATACTACAGTCTCCTCCATTAAAATTCCTACAACAAATGTTACATTTCAGACTTCACATCATCAGTATTATAACAGGATTTATGGAACTTAAATACCATAATGAAGCATGGATATCAGACTAGTCTAATATAAATAGATTGTTAGAGCATGAGCTGTTCAGATACATATCAACTGTGGCACAGCTAGTATTTGCAACCAAATGAAAGTCTGAAACCTGACCAAATCTTGAGAACTGAAGAGACAAAACGGAAGAATATGTTGTTGTGGCAAAAACGATGAACTATATAAATAAAAAGCCAATCATCAGATTTGAGAATAAGTGGAAAGCCTTTTATAATTACAAAAGTCAAACTACACAAATTAAAGTTGTTAGAGGAGTTACAAATATAAATTGATTAATACTTAAAATCATATAATCATAATCTCATAGATATATTCATTAATCTTTTATAGTTACATATTTACTAGTTATTATATGACAGTATAAAACTTGTATAAAGAAAAAAAATACTATTTTTTTCCTCTTATATTCCTTACCTATATGCTTTTTTACCTAGCCTATAGATAAGAAATAATGGAAATATACATGGAAATTTATTATGTAGAAATACTGATTACCTTACCATATTTTGACATGTCTTGTTATTTTTTTCATTTTTTTATATTCTTATATTATGCAATATCCTTAAAGTGTGTTTAATAAATAACAACAGCAACAACAACTCACATTCTGGTAGGGCTGACCCACATTGGATGCCACCATTTTCAAGGCAGTGTTTACCCTAGCCTTTTTCAGGGCCTTCTGTAGCAGCGAGCTATTGGCATCATTGTGCCTATATAGTTCTGGTTGAGAGCTATTTCACCAGGACATCACCATCCTTGGTGACGAATTGTGCATGTGCCTCCTGCAGTCCAAGAGCAACTCGCTTGGGTGGGGTTCACATTTTTGCCTGTATTCTGCCTCACCATGCCAGCCCTTCCTGGTCCTCTGCATTTTTAACTATCTACAGATCAGGCCCCCATCGCTGACACTCTCTTTATGCACACTGATGGGTCCCACCTCTCTAGGTTTCAGTTTGTCTCTGTATTGTTGGTATGCCTTGTGACTTTGGGGCTCTTTCCCTCAGACTTCAGTGTGTACTCCTTGCACATTGATGCAGCCACAGTGGCCTCAGAACTAGACTTCCCAGCAGAGCAGATTCATACAATAGACTGATGGCAGTCCTCAGCATAGAGGTCTTACATATGCCCTTTGGGTCAGCTAGGTCATTGTGTCCTTCAGCCCCTGCAGGACAGTGAAAATCAGTGTGGATCATGGACCACAGCATTGTCTATTGTTCTGGGAGGTATGCTGCAATGTCTGAATGGGGAGAAGCCTTGGGTCTCAACAGATGGCTGTGTATTACTTGTTTGGGGTACCAGGGAATGCCTTGGCCCTCTCTTTCCCCTACTGTGTTACTCATCTCTCTTCCCTACCCATGTTGAAGAAGGGAGCTTCTCATACCTTGGTCATACAGTTAGGGGAAAACCATCTGTCGCTCACCATTGCAGTGGACTTAGAAACTCTGTACCTCTGCCTTCCTAATAATAGCCTGCTTTGATTGGGTCTCCTTGAGCATCAAGAGTGGTGTGGAGCTCTTTCACCTGACCATGTGGACCTGGCCAGGAGAAAAACATACAAAGCGGCAGTGCATATAGTAGTATCATTCGGAGGGTACGTCATCAACCACCCAGACATCCGTTTAGGACTTTCTGCCCTGTATAGGGTGGATGGGGTGCACTTGTCCACACAGGACAAAGACATCTGGCTGCATGGAATCTGGGATGGTTTGTTTTGTTGGTTGTGTTGATTTGGGCATGAGATAGATCCTTTTGGTTAGCAAGGCAGTGCCTGCATGCCCACATCCTGGGGACTCCCTTCAGGGGAGTCTTGGGGCAGAGGCAATTTAGTGGCATGCAGGGCTGGCCCCAGGTGTCTGCAGCTGCAGGGCCCCCAGGAAAGCCAGGGAAGGGGCGGGGGTTTTAACCCCCGCCTCTTCCCTTTGAGCTGAATGCCGGCTTGCCTTTGAGTGCCTGCTGGAGTGCTCTTTGCTGCCGGCCGCTGCCCCCACCTTCTCTTCCCCCCAGGGGGGAGGGGGAGAGTGGGCAAGCTCTGCCGCCACCTCCTGAGCCCCACCAGGTGCTCTTCACTGGCTGCGGTGGTGGGGAGGCAGCAGCAGTGGCAGTGGTGGGGGGCTTTTCAAGGGGGGAGGGGGGCCATTTGGTGCCCCACAGGCCTGGCGCCTTAGGCGAGTGCATAGCTCACCTAGTGGGCGAGCTGGCCATGGGCATGCCCAGCTCAAGGGCTGTTAGTGAGGTCTCAACACCTGTTGGCAAGGGAGCCATGCAGCAGCTGGTGCCACTTCAGTTCCCTGAGTGTCCCGTCCCTGCGGTTTCGGGCTGAGCCAGGGCCCGTCATCCACACCCCAGGAACCGCCCTACTCACCGATGGTGCAGCCACACCTGGACTGGTGATGGGAAGGCAAGAGACACTGGGAGCCTGAGGCTACCGCAGGAGCAGAGCTGTCATCGTCCAGACGTGCCCAGCCACACCCCTGGGGACCACGCAGAGGGAAGGATGTGGATGGGCACACTGCCCAGGAGGTTGAGAGTGACTCAAGCCATGAAACAACAGCTGCCCAAATGGTGAGTGCCCTGCACACCCCCGTGTCAAAGCCATTGGATCCAGGAGCGACCACTCAAGACCTAGCCATGCCCAGGATGCCGGGAAAGTGTCAGGGGCTGTTAAGCAAGGGGCGGGGCCAGGAGTGGGGGGAGGAGATCTGGGTTTGGGATTGGTGCTGGGAGCTGGGGTATAATAAAAGGTTGTATGGGAGGTGAGGATGGGAAGGAAGTTGCAAAGCCAAGGTGGAAGGTGGCAAGTCAGGCAGAGGGTAAGTGAGAGAGAGCCAACGCCCACCTGGGGAGAGGCCAATGCTGAGCAGGCAGAGGGACGACTGAGGTGCTGTCTCAACCTCGTCCCCTGTGTTTGAGTCCTCTTACCTCTGGAAGCTCCTTTCTGAACCCCTGGGCTCCCACGACCGCCGAGGGAGCCATGGCCACCGGGACCGGGACCCTTGGGGACATGGAGGGGCCCCACACTGGGCTTTGCCACTCCTTAGTAGCACCCCAGCAGTGTTCCCTCTAAGCTGAGTTGGTGTGAGCTAGCTCAGAGTTTTTAGCCTTCAGCTCACAGATTTTTGTCTTAGCTCAGGAAGAATGGCTCCAGAGCAAACTAATTTATGCAGTAGCCAAATTGCTTGCTTACAACTTTAATGCCAGTAGCTCATGAAGTAGAATTTTTGCTCACAAGACTCCACAGCTTAGAGGCAGCATTGGCTGGGGGTGCAAGGTTCATTGGATGACAAGCAGGTTCCCTAATTCTGGATCTGTCCCTATGCTGAGCCATTGCTCCTGTGGTGTAATCAATGAAAAGCTGTGGCCACTTTATTTCTTCAAATCATTGTATCTGTTTCAGTTCTTCACCTGCACCCCCTCTATGCCCCTGGGACCGCAAGCTCATATTTTCTGAAATATAGAGGTCTGTTGAGGCTTTCTAGTTTGCGCAGGCATGTCTGATTGCTTCCTCCTAGTGTGCTCATGGTGTAAAGAATGCACGTGGTAATATTTTCATGTAAGAACTGACCATATAAACCACAGGAAAATTAGAGAAGGTAGAGAAGGTAAAGAAGTTAAAGCACTTTCACACACATTAAATAATGCACTTTCAATCCACTTACATTGCACTTTGCAACTGAATTTTACTATGTGAAATGGCAAAATCCACTTGCAAATGGTCACTGAAATGCATTGGAACTGCATTATTAAGCATGTGTGAAAGTATCTAATATGTGTGTTTACAAGTGCATACAAGACAGGATTTTAAAAAAAATGCATAGAAAAAAAAGAATGTATCCTGATTCTTTGTGCTTTGACCATTGAACCAGACCTGACCACGCTTCTTGGAACTCGCCTTGCATTGATTCTTGACATTGGTACCTTGAACCCTTGCTTGGAGGCTTGACTATAGTTGAGAATGTCCACCAAACCCAGGCTCCAGGGGCCTTTCTGTGACTTACTGGCACAGGGCTTTTTGCCTTGGCCATGAAACACGTCACCACCCTCTAAAACCTCTCTTATTCAGATTATGGGTTATACAGAGGTCAGAAAATCAAACAAGTCACCTTTCTTGTCTCTTTTAAAATCTACAGAGAGTAATGACCATCTCACAACTCAGGTCCTCTTTCTCACTCCCAGAGACATCCAGAGCTATAGGGGTTGGGGCTCAAACATTGTTTCAATTACTTGCTGTCACCATTCAGTCATATGCTATAATATATGGGTATAGACCAAGGCCCTTACTGCACTCTTCTTTTAATCCATGTTCACTGTGGTGTCCTCCAAGCACTAAAATCGAATTCAACCTTCTTTTTAATCCAGGAATTTTCCCCATTCTGCACTAAAATCAAATTCAACCTTTTTATTCCGGTCCCCACCCCCCCACCCCCGTTCTGCATTACATTACCTCCCTTCAGTGGTCAGCCCAGTTTCAGCCTGCTGTTGCCCCGGGTTATTTGGATGCTGTTTTGCTGTGGACTTAAATTGCCTTGACTCAAACACTGAGAAAATGAGGAATGGCAGCCAAATGCAGAAAGAACCAAGGTATTAAATTGTGTGTGTGTGTGTACTTCTTCCCCTTAGACATGCAGCCCACAGGGTTATTCAAAACAAGAAACTTTTATTTATAAAAACAAAACACTGAGGAAAGTAAAGTCTAAAAAACACTTTCACTTCCATTGAACTTTTGAACTGAGTTCCCATATCTACAAATGGGATACTTTAGTTACAAATTTACTGTTTTCAGCCTATTCCAAGCAGCTCTTCTATACAGTTCCCCACAGTCAGAAAAAAAAATCGTTCCCCATCACAGCTTAAGTTGTCAACTTCTCAGCTACTAACCTCTGTTGTTTTCTAACTACTTTATTTTTTTCAAGTCTCTTTCCCTGAAGTTCTCATTGGCCACTCCTGGGGAGAGGGCTGAACCTAGCCTGTCTATCACAACATATGTTTTACCTTTTTGCGCAACTTTGAATTTATTTAGGTTTGCATAATTTACATCCATTTTCATTATTGTGACCTTTATTATTCCTCTTTATAATTTTGCCAGTATGTCTGACCCAGCTGGAAATTAATGCAGGTATTGGTAACCCAGAGGCACATATGTCTTAAATAAAACTCTTTTCTTCCCATGCTTAAAACATGTGCTTACTTAGCTCCTATTAATGAAGATATCACTTATGTGCATATGCCAAATAATATATTCTGAAATAGTTAAAGGTCAATAGGCAACTTGATTCAAATGTCTTGGAATAAAATTATATTTTATAATGAAAAGCTGTATTTTGCTTAGATGCTCTCATGCTTAAGGAATCTAGACTGTAAATAAAACTGGAAAAGAATTGAACCGAAAATAAAATTAAATGTCATGCACATTAAAATCCATTGACTCACATTTTGTACCTATAAGTGCAAGGAAGATAATAGGCAAAAAAAGGAATAGAATATATGGAAAGTATTTGTAATTCATTTTATGGTTTAAAACTCTTGGCGTTCCCCATACAGATGTAAATATCTGACACAATGTTATTTAGATAGCTACCTATGTGAAGGGGAGTCACACATGGCAGGAATAAAGGAAGGGACCAGAAGGCATCCACATCGAGTCTGAAATTCATATACACTTTCTGTGGAAAGCTTTTGTGAGGGGCAAAAGTTGAAATGGACCCAATTCTGTTATAATTAGAAATCTGATGAAAGCTGGATGCCTTGTTAGAATGAAAAGGCAGTGAGATTAATGTGAAAAGGAAGGCAGATTGAGAGACAGAGCTATATGACATGTAAGGTCTTCAGAACAAGGGCAGAAAGTCTGAGCATGAGAAAGAACACATGATTTATTTGACCATAATGCATTGTTCTTGTTCTCTGTCTCTGTGTGTATGTGATCAAAAGGACAAGATGGCAACAGAAATATGAGAAGTTGTGTGGGCTGTTTTTCTCTTTAAAAATGAAGCAATCAGTGTTCTTTCTAGTTCATCTAAGTCGGATAACCTGGTTGTTGTTGTCATTGTTTCTTACATGGTTTACCAGCATTTTTATTTATGTTGGGAGAAAAATTGTGTTCTGTGCTTTCTACTTCTTAACTAATGAGGAACTCCATCCCACTTGCAAGGTCCTGGTTTCGAAGCACATAGCATCACCACTATTATTGGGATATTTTCAGCCACTGCCTGTAACACTATCATTCTAATGAAAAATTGGCTACTTTCTGCTATGCTAAAGATCTCCAGAAATATAAAAAGGGACGATCATTTAAAAGTGGTTCATGATTTGGTATGTCTTACATTTATTTATTTATGTTTTAGATTTATAGATCGCCCAGTCCCTGAGTTCACATACAACCCTTTTGAAGATGTTATTTTGTCAGTTGAACACAAGTGGCATATAAATGGCATTTATTTATTTTATTTATTTATTATTAGATTTATACCCCGCCCTTCCACATGGGCTCAGGGCGGCGAACAAGAGGCCACAAACCATACATTGCCGACAACACATAGGGCAATGGCATATAAAATACATAAAAACACTAAAATGAACAAACAATAAAACCATTATAACAGCGGCAAACAAAACAAGTAAACTCAATTAAAACCAGTCAACACTCTGGCGGCATGTTACCCCTGCCCCCCCAAAAAAAGTCCCACCAAGTTATAATCTCATCCCAGAGCCAGGATGCAAATACATGCAAAGAAAATGGGCACAATGGAAAGGTTAACACCACCATCATGTGGAAATTTCAAAACAAGTCGTTGACCAAAGACTTCTAAACCAATCTATTAAAGAAAGGTCTACTTTTTCCCCAGTGTTAACAGTAGTTAACAAATAAATGCTAATTGTCTTTATCAACAGTTTATCGGGTTTCCTTAAAATTTTCTGGTGGTGTTTCTTCTAGGCAGCTGTCAGAGTAATTCTGAATTTCTTAACACTGCTGTTTAACCTGACAAACCCTATTTCACTTTCACAGGTAAAAGCAAACCTTGCTTGCCATGTTTTAAAAGATAAAGAAACACTTAATCAGCTGAGAAGTTGATTGTAGAAAATGAATTTTATATATTGAAAAGTGGGAAATCATAAGAAACTTTCAGGGAAGGTACATCCCACCCCCTGCCTTTGCCTCTTTCTACCTCCCCCTTCTGTAACAATCTTCCACCACCTCTTTCACCCCTTTTCTATCTCTGACAATCCCCCTCTTTCTTGTCCCTCTCCTTATCTTCCCCCTGTATTTGCCCCCTCCCCTTCCCAGACAATCCTATTCCCGTTTTTCTTCCACCCCTTCTTCATCAATCTCCTCCTCTCTTTTTGCCCCTCCCCTGATCTGACATTGCCCTATTCCTCTTCCCCACCCCTTCCTTATCTTGACTTCCTCTTGGGCCACTGTTGCTGCCCTTGTTCAGAGAGCCACCATATTTTCAGTGGGTCCCCTGGGGGCTGTCATGTCAGTGGCACAGCCTCAGACAGGAGGCAGGCCTTTTGGGAGTTGCTCCATTGGTGGCAGGGCCCCCAGCAGCTGGCAGGAGCCACTGCATTGATGTCAGGGCCCTCAGGAGCTGCCAGATCATTTGCAGGGCCCTATCAGCCATCAGAGATGGTAGGAGCAGTCTTTCAGTTTCGGCACAGCATGATTGAGGCATGCTGCAGAGCTCTGCTTCAGTAGACACTTGAATTGCATGGTTTGGGGGAGTTTGGGCTATTCAAACTCCTACAGGGGACTCAGGAGAGGGGTTCCTAAAGCAGAGGGTGCAATGAAGAACCAGACACTGGTGGTGGCTTGGATTTGGAGTCTTTTGGTGTAGTGGTTAAGTGTGTGGACTCTGATCTGGGAGAACCGGGTTTGATTCCCCACTCCTCCACTTGCACCTGCTGATGTGACCTTGGGTCAGTCACAAGCTCTGGCACAGCTGTTCTCTCAAGGACAGTTTCTGTCAGAAGTTCTCTCAGCCCCACCTACCTCACAGGGTGTGGGGAGGGGAAGGGAAAGGAGTTTGTAAGCCACTCTGAGACGCCTTTGGGTAGTGAAGGGCAGGGTATAAATCCAATCTCCTCTTCATCTTCTTCTTTGTCTGGCCCAAAACCCCAGCCAAAGCAATTGCAATATTGGCATCAAGCTGTGACTGCCGGACTTGGTGATATCTATATATCTATATAGAATTTTTTAATAAAAAATGTGAAGTTGAATTTAGTAAAAGGTAAAGAGTTCTATTCCCATACTGAAATTTTACAGGAACAATTCTCAGTTATTCTCAGTTATAGAAAATAAAATGCTGGGAATGCAAGAAGGAGGGAAAAAAGGGGGGGGACTATTTAAGGTAGAATGGCTACAGCAGGGCAACTGATATTTTAAATGGAAGTTAAGGAGATTTAATGAGATTTAATGTTATAAAATTTAAGAGAAATTGTGTTCAAAATTAAATATAAAAAGAAATAAGTGTCACAACATGGTTTTTATATGCAACTTTAGGAAAGTTCAAAATCTTAAAATGTGACAAAACAAATATTAATAACAGCTGTATGGAATTTAGTTATTAGGTATGTTTCTCTTTTAGGGTTAATATATAATTTTTAGAATGCTTTGGTTATAGAATGGCTACTCTCATGATATTCTGAGTTATAGCAGATTGCAATAGCTGAAAAATTAACAAGTCAAATTAGAATAATCAAATCCAAAGCCAAAGCTGTAAACTTTTTTGAAACATGGCACGATTTTAGTTCATATACAACTCAGAACAATACTCAAAGTATGTTGTAACAATACATTAATCATGCATGTTTATAGGGGGGAAAGAAAAAGGGAAAAGAATTCCTTCTCTTTGTATTTATGCTGAATGTTGAGCTCTCTACCAATGCCTTAATTTTTTTTTTTTGTTCTTATGTGTACATTGTAGGTTGTTATTCTATATGGGGAGTGGGGTGTGTACTTGATGTTTATGTTTTTTATATTTATATAAAAATATATTTTTCGGAAAAAATAGAATGGCTTGTATAAGTAGCAGGACATTAAGGATCCATAATTATATGAGTAAGGATTGGTTTTGTAACTATAAAATGTTTGAATATGATAATCCATAGATATTAAATTAACACCATTGAAACATGATTATAAAAAAGTACTAAGGTAATAAGATTGTATCAGTATTTGTATGAAAACTTTTATAAGGAATGTGAAGTTGAATTTAATATTAGGTATGTCCTTTTCCCTAAGGGTCAAGATATAATTTTTAGAATGCTTTGGTAATAGAATGGCTATTTATAAGCAGTAGGATATTAAGGATCTATAATTATATGAGTAAAGATGGGTTTTATAGTAAAAGATTAAGAGATTTTAAAAGATTTGACTATGAGAATCTATAGATATGAAATTAATCCAATTGAAACATGATTATAAAAAAGTATTAAGGTAACAAGATGGTATAAACTTCCTGTAAGAAGTTACAGAATGCCTTTGTGATAGAAAGACAATAACTTGGTTTTTTGCAGGTATCTAGAAATGTATGTACTTAAGTGACCAGATTTAACACAAAGAATTACCTAGTGGAATTAGTAATGTAATGTAACAGAGTCTGTAGAAGTAATTGTAAGCACTCTCTCTTTTTAGTTTTGTACCCCCTCCCATTCCCTACTTCCCTTCCTTTTAAAAAAATCAATAAAAAATAATTAAAAAAGAGATGGTGGGAGCTACTGCATCAGCTGCTGAGGCAAGTAATCTATGCTAGCATAGCCAATGTTATTGTCTGGGGGGATTTAATCCCCACTATAATTTTGTAAATTTTTATATTTTTCTACAAACGTGGAAGGTCTCCTAAATTTGAAGAAAAAAAATTCCTTTCTGTCAGTGTGGGCCCAATCCACAGATTTAGATATCTGCAGATTGGCCACACTTACTATTAGATATATAGATTGTTGGAATATTAGACTTTAGGACAATTACCACATTTTCTTTTATGCTACATATTTTTTAAAAAACAAAAAACAAAATTTTATTGGGATAGACTCAACATTTCCAATTACGTTACCAATACAATTTTGAAAAAGAAAAGTTCCCATCCCATCCCCCCACCCCCTAATAGGCTTCCAACACTGCTAATAACAAACAAAGATAATTATAAGGTAATCAAGTTTAGACTTATATGCATCGACCAACCAGGTAACACATTTCAATTATATAAAACCTCTACAATTTCAACATATTTTCAAATAACAGTACATACAGTTCAAAATTCATTTCACTTCTCGTTCAATATCCATACGTATCCAAGTTATATATTTTCCCCTTCATTCTATATTTGGTTTCTAGATACAGTTTCAATCCTTCCCAATCTTTTAAATACTGTTCTGCCATTTGTCCATTTAATTTCTTTGTCATTTTGTCCATTTCCGCTAAAAATAACAATTTTCTCAACCAGTCATGTATATCTGGCACCTTCTCCATTTTCCATTGCTGAGCAAAGGCCATTCTCGCCGATGTAATCATGTACCATAACAATGTCCTTTTTTCTTGTGGAATTTTTTCCATTGTCAAACCAAGGAGAAGAAGTTCTGGCTTTCTCTCAATTGGGATTTTTAATATTTTCTGCATCACACACTGTATATTAGACCAGTATGTTTTCACTTTATCACATGACCACCACATATGGTAAAAAGAACCCTCTATTTTTTTACATTTCCAACATTTGTTACTCAAGTTCTTATCCATACTAATATTGGCAATCTTTTTTGGTGTCATGTACCATCTATACATCATCTTATAACAGTTTTCTTTTACATTAATACAGGTAGACATTTTAAAAGATCTTTTCCACAAAAATTCCCATGATTCCATAGAAATTTCTTTGTTCATATTTATGGCCCACTTTATCATTTGTTCTTTAACAGTTTCATCCAAAGTATATACAGTCAACAAGGTTTTATACATCTTTGATATCATTTTCCGTTCTCCTTTCAACCATATATTTTCAAAATCATCATTCATAGCTCTAAAACCGAACTCTTTACAATCTTTTTTATAAATGTCCCTTATTTGACAATATTGTAGCCAACCATACTCGAATTCTAGTTCATTATTTGGTTTTAAAACATATTTTTTCCCTTCTTTTTGCAACAATTCATGATATTTCAACCAGTCATTACCTTTATGTTCTGAAAACAGATGTATAGCTGCTGCTGGAACAATCCACAGAGGCCTCTCATCTGAGATTTTATCCTTGTATCTGGTCCATGCATCAAACAATGTCCTCCTTACATAATGATGCTTAAACATAGAATCGACTTTATTTTTCCCATACCAAAGATAGGCATGCCAGCCAAATCTGCAATCATGCCCCTCAAGAGCTAAAAGTTTTCTATTTTCCAAATTAACCCACTCAGATAACCAAGACATACATACTGCTTCATGATACAAACGCAAATTCGGGACTTGGAAGCCACCTCTGTCTTTAATATCATACATTATCTTCATTTTAATTCTTGGCTTCTTTCCTGCCCAGATAAACTTAAAGATTTCTCTTTGCCATTTTACCAACACTTTCCCATCTTTCACAATTGGTATCGTCTGAAACAAAAACATTAACCTGGGCAGTACATTCATTTTGACCACGGCAATTTTTCCAAGAAGAGATAATCTTAGTTTTTCCCATTTTTCTAAATCACTCTTTATCGAACCCCACAGTTTTTCATAATTATTCTTAAACAGATCTATATTTTTCATTGTAATTTCAACTCCCAAATACTTAACCTTTTTAACCACTTCACATTCTGTCACATTTTGTAACAATTGTTGCTTTGTACCAATCATATTTTTACACAATATCTTAGATTTGTTCTTGTTAACATAAAACCCTGCGAGATCACCAAACTCTTTCACTTTTTCAAATACCTTAGGCATATTATTGACAGGATCTTCAACAATAAACATAATATCATCCGCAAATGCTCTTAGTTTAAATGAAAAACCTCCAATATTTAAACCTTTTATGTTTTCATCATCTCTAACCATTTGTAGCAAAATCTCCAAAATCCAGATAAATAACAATGGTGACAGGGGACAACCCTGTCTAGTACCTTTTCTTACCCGGAACACTTCTGTTGATTCTGCATTCACAATCACCATAGCTTTTTGTTCTTTATAAATTGATTGGATCATTCTTATAAATTCTACGCCCATCAAGGATTTCTCAAACACTTTAAACATAAATTCCCAATTCAGATTATCAAATGCCTTTTCTGCGTCCAAAAATAAAAAACCAACTTCTTTTTCGGGGTGCTTATCATAATACTCAATTGCGTCTAAAACAACCCTCATATTGTCTTTAATTTGTCTATTTGGTAAAAATCCGGCTTGATCTTCAACAATAGTGTCTTTCAAAAACCTTTTAAGGCGCTCTGCTAATATTTTTGCAAATATCTTATAATCGTTATTCACTAATGAGATAGGCCGATAGTTCTTTACATTTGTTAAATCTTGAGTTTCTTTAGGAATTAAGGTGATTGCAGCTTCATTCCAGGAATCTGGAATCTTCCCTGTCCTTCTAATTTCGTTTAGAAGGATCTCCAACACCGGAACCAGGTCTTCACGAAGTTTTTTATAAAATTTAGCTGAAAAGCCATCCGGGCCTGGAACTTTAGAAATCTTTGCCTCTCCTATTGCTTTACTAATTTCTTCTTTAGTTATTACAGCATTTAAGAATGCTTTCATTTCAGGGCTTGGTTGTATCAAATTAACCTTGGATAGATAGTCTTGCATCTTTTGCAGATCCAGTTGTTTTGCTTGAAAAAGAGTCACATAATATTTGTAAAATTCCCTCCTGATCCCTCCTGGGTCTGAAATCTCTTTATTTCCATCTTTCAAATTAGTAATTGTTTTATTCTCTCTTCTTTTCTTCAATTGCCATGCCAAATATTTGCCAGGTTTATTTGCACCTTCGAATGATTTCTGTTGCAATTTTTTCAAATTCCAGTATACTTCTTTGTTCAACCTCGCCTCATATTGCTCCCTTAAAATCCTCAATTCTCTCAAGATCTTCTTTTTACCAGGCCTTTTCTTAAGTTCCATTTCTTTTTTCCGAATATTTTCCATGATCTCTTTGTCTATTTTCAGTTGTTGTTTCTTTTCATTATTATTAATTGCAATCAGATGTCCTCGCATCACAGCCTTGTAGGCTTCCCATACCGTTTGCGTCTGTACACCCTTATTTAAGTTCAGTTGAAAATATGTTTGGGTTTCTGTCCTTATTCTGTCCACAATATTTTGTTTGTCCAGCAAATCTTCATTAAGTCTCCATCGGAATTTCTTTCTCTTAACATATGCTGACCATTTTACCGGACTATGGTCAGAAAGAATTCTAGGTAACATCTCAATTTTGCGTGTCTGCAAGATCAAATTCTCCGTCATCCACATCATGTCTATCCTTGAAAAGGATTCATGTCTTGATGAATAAAAGGAATACTCTCTATCCCTGGGATTTTTAATTCTCCAAACATCTGCCAAATGTTCATGTTTAGTCAATTGAAAAAAGACTTTCGGAAGTTTGCCCATGGCTTCAATTCTTTTTTTGGATTTTCTATCAACAACATTATCAACAGTACCATTAAAGTCACCCATCAAAATCATTTGCTCATAGGTTAACTGTCGTAGCTGTTCCCACAAATCTTGAAAAAAATTTTCCTTCACACCATTTGGGACATAGAGATTAACAATTAAAGTCTTTTTATTCTGCAGCATGGCTTCTACCGCCAGAAGCCTCCCTTCATTATCTTTAAACACTTCTTTTGGTTCCAATTCCTTTTTGATATATATAACAACTCCTTTTTTCTTTTGGGAGGAGAGGGAGTAAAATTCCTCTCCTAGTCTTTTTTGAATCAAAAATTTGGCATCAGATTTTTTAATATGTGTTTCTTGCAAACAAACAATATCACATTTTTGTTTTTCCAACCAAAGTCTAACATTTTTTCTTTTTTGAGGTAAGTTAAGTCCATTAACATTCCATGATATAATTTGACTCTCCATGTTAATTTTGTGCTTATTTATCAGAGTCTTTAAAGTTATCATTGATTAATCTGGTCATTTGCTCTACTGACTTGATGGTGACTCTCTTCTGTTTGAATGTAAAACTGACACCTTTAGGAATTTCCCATCTGTATCTTATACCCTCTATTTTCAGTTTGTCAATCAGATCTTTGACGAGTCGTCTATCCTGAAGCATTGCTCTGGGTAGTTCCTTTAAGACCATGATTTTCTTGTTGTCAATTGTAAAATCTTCCTGAAATTGTTGCTTAAATAGCTCCTCCTTCAGTTTTTTAGATATAAACTGGACAGTTACATCTCTGGGTAATTTTTTCCTTTGCGCAATCGCAGAATTGACTCTGTACACCACATCAATCTGTGCCGCCACCTTCTCCTCTTCCATTTTTAAAAAATCTGCAACAGCATCCACCATAACAGAATGGATGTTCTCACTCTTGTCTTCAGGGATCCCCCTGAATCTCATGTGGTTAAGCATTGCATTATATTGGACCATCACATTGACTTTTTCTGTTTCTAAAGTAACCTCAGCAACATTGGATGCCACTCTCTTCACTCTTTCATCCGTCTCATCTGCTCTTTTAGTCAACGTCTGTATCTCTTTTGTAATCCCAGACATTTCTTTTTTCAGCTCTGTTACTTCTGTTATAAGGGTTTTTTCCAACTTCTGAATCGCGTCCATCACCCATTTCTCCATAGCTTCCATCATGCCCTGTAGCTTCTTTTCTTCTTTCGCAGCCATTTTCGGGGAGGACCAGGAGTTCGCCCTCTGTCGTTGCCGCAGATCGTAAGCCATTGTTCAATATTTCCCTCCAACCTACATCAAATCAAAGTCCTTCTTATGCCCACCTAAATCGCTCTAATTTCACTTTTTTCTATTAAATCTTTCGTTTAAAATCGAAATTTTTTTTTTGACCTTCTCAAAATGGCGGGCGCAATTTCTCTATGGTAGATGGTTCTTCCGGTTACTCACTTCCTGTCCGGCAGTCTTGATGGTCCCCTTGTCCCTGGTTTCCTCCCTTCTTCCGGCCTCCCTGGACTTCTACATATTTTTAAACAACCTTTAATATTATAGATATTACAGGATTATTTTTTAAAGAACATGTCTCAGGTGCTGTGGACTTATATTCATATTTTTTGTTCTACATTTCTTATTCCTGATTTTATAAAATAAAATAATTAAAAAGACTAACAGCATTTCTCAGGGAATGCTGCACATTGTTAGCAGAGAAAGAGAGGGAAAGTTACCTATCCTTTGGCAGGGCTAGGGATGGTGGCAGACCTCGAGAAAAATATAATTTTCTTTCACTAGAAGCTTGATGTGTGGAAATAACAGTTGAAGATTTTCAAGGCACAGAGGTAAGTAGACTTATCATCATCATCCTATTAAAGGGATAGGTTTTAATCCAGGTCTGCTGGCAACCCAACTCAGGGCACTGCCTACATTTACAGTTCTATGATTTCACAATAGCCAAGTACTTAATATTGCTATCTAGATACATTTATATCACATTTTTTCATTCTATATATAGCATTGTGTTTACTTAAAATATTATGTAGATAGACTGAATGGTATTGCATATGGACCTTTAAGATTTTTTTCCCCTTATGAGCAGCACCACAGCTAGGTAGTTTTCTGTGGGGGAAGCAAAGTTTGGCAGTGGGAAAATTAATTGGATTAGTGATCTGCTTAGTGGCGATCTAATTAAGAGTCAGTGGGGTTGCCAATGCAGCCCCAGGTTGGGATGCCTTCCTTATAAAGACCAACTCCCACACCCTGATGGATGATTTAAAACTATGTTACATTTTAAAAGTAATAAATACTTCTCATCAGAAACACTTGAAACACTGAAAAGCTGATCATTCTTCCATGACTTGCTTGTGAGCATAGTTCCCTCTAAGCTGTGCTAGGGGGTGCTAGTGCACAAAATTTTAACAGGCAGCACAGAGATTTATGTTTCTGCTCACAAGGCATTTCCCCCTTCATTGGAAACAATGAAGGTTAGGGGGCACCTCCTTCTGGGGCCCATAGAATTGGACCCCCAGTCCAATCTTGTTGAAACTTGGGAGGGGGGTTAAGGAGAGGCCCCAGCAGCTATGCTGCAAATCTGGTGTATCTACCTAAAAAAAACAGCCCCCCAGGGCCCCAGATAACCCCAGATCAATTCTCCATTATAGCCTATCGGGTCAATTGACTATAATGGTCCCCATAGGCTACAATGGAACCAGAGAAATGTTTGTTTATTTTTGCACACCCCTATTATGCTTTTCAGTATGCTTTATAATGCTCTGCCTTGAGTCACAGAGAAAAATGGTATATAAATATTTGAATAAATAAGTAGTTTGAGCAGGTTAATAACATTTAAGCAGTTTCTTGTTTGTTAGGTTAGGCAGGATTCTGACAGTAATTGTTCCTCCTGTTATACTTTATTTATTTGACTTGTATCCTGCCCCCCCTGCCAAGGTAGGCTCAGAGTGGCTTACATAAAACATTTTAGAACATTAAAATACAAAATTAGATAAAACCATAACCATGCAATTATAAGCCAACAGCATAAAGTGCTAGTGCCAATCATGGCCAATGGTGGGCAGTAGCAGCATCTAGCATTGACATGTTAATGATGATGGTAATTTGAATTGACATTGGCATGTCAATGATGATTGAAGTTTGGGGCCAAGGTCTCGATTTATTATGGTGGCTCCCTACTTGAAGGCCTGGTGGAAGAGCTCTGCCTTGCGGAACCTGCAGAACTATAAAAGGTACCACAGGGCCCTGATGTCATCCGGGAGCACATTCCACCAGTGTGGAGCCACCACTGAAAAGGCCCTGGCCCTTGTCACAGTCAGCCTGGCTTCTCCAGGACCCAGGAGGATCAGACAATTTTGGGACCCCTGTCATGACCCAACCCTTCTGTCTCAGTGCTGCCACCCACTCTCAGGGCTGACACAGAATATATCTCTTTAAACCAGGGTTGTTCTAACCAGCACAGTAGAAGCAATAAAAGATAGAGGTTTGTGGTTCTTAAACTAATTGGTAGCATAGGCGTGGTGCCTGGGTGTCAGAAGACAGCCATGAGCCTTTTGTTGCCAAGTACACTGTATGCATTGTTTCTTGTATTGTTTCATGCTTCTGCGCTTGTGCTTAGTTGGTCAGCTGCAACTGTGGGAGAACTCCTTTCTGCCGTCTGTTATCGAGATGGCCTTGACAAAGGGGCTATGGAGTGGTTTCTCAGCTTAGGGAAAGTTTCCAGTCCTACATGACTAGGCGGTGGGGGGGGGAGAGTTCTCCCAGTCATTAAGTAACACCCCACCAGGAGTTTTCCCACATGCGCACTAAGAATTCATTCGCTAGTTTGGCTTTGCATTATACTATAATTGCATTTGGCCTGGCCTAGATGGGCATTCCTGACAATAGCGTTATTACTGTGGGCTATATCCTTGTATTCCAATAAAGCTTCTCTTTCTTACGAAAATGCCTGGACATACTTGCTATTGAGCCTGACACTGGGTTAGTGACTCAGTCCAAATTATAAAAACAGATTAAGTTTATTACAAAGGCAATAAAGCAATAAAACACACAGGTAGGGGGAAAGGGAGTGTACAAAGGACAAACAAAGAAACAAAATCTAATTTTCTATCTATAGTACTTAGACCTGAGCTAATAGCTCTCAGCAGCAGTAGTTCTAGGAGCAGAGCTGGTGCCAAGGAATTAGCCATTCCTCCTTCCAGCCCATGGCCGTCTAGCCAAGGTCACTGTTCATCTTACCCAAAGTTCTGCCTCGAAGGGTGTTTGGGAATCCTCCTGCAAAGTTCCTGGCTTCTCACTTCTGAATAGTTCTGAGCAGATGCAGCATTCTTGCCTTGAAAGCTCTCTCTGGCAACAGCATAGTGGCAACTGGCTACCAGTAGCCTTACCTTTTCTGTGCCTGCCTCCCAGCTAAATAGTCCTTCAGCTGTCAAACTAATTGATCAACCAATCACTGATCTATGGTCAGCAATCTAGATCAACAGTTGTCAAAGATCTCTTAGTCAAGCTAAAGTTTTGACAGCTACCAGCTGCATGAAGTTACAGCAGCCAGTGATTATTAGCAGGTGGTTTATGTTGGCTGACCTGCCATCCTAACAACATCCTTACTAAACTTAACTAACTTACTGACTCATGCAATTACTTAGGTCTCTTAAAGGCCTATCTCTTGACAACCCCGATCGTAGTGCTCTCTGGGGAACATGTGGGAAAAGGCAGTCCCTTAGGTATGTAGGTTCCTGACCATATAGGACTTTAAAGGTAAGAACCAGCACCTTGAACTGAATTTGGTATGCTATAGGCAGCCTTGTAATGCTGGTTATCATATTTCACTAAAAAAAACAACAACAAAGTAGACTGCAGGAGTTTTTTCCTCCCTAAGTCCTGGTAAATTTTCTCAGTACAAGGCGATGGTCTGAGGCCAGGTCTACCAATATAGTGGGCTGGGGTGGGTAGACCTGTTCTCTGGAGGCCAGGTCTACCAATAGAGTGGAAAGGCGTGGGTAGACCTGTTCTTTAGAGGCCAGGTCTACCAATATAGTGGACTGGAGTGGGTAGAGCTGTTCTCCAGAGTCCAGGTCCATCGATATAGTGGAAAGTGGTGGGTGAAATTTGACTTGATTCTGTTTTCTCTTACAATGTTAAATTATTCTTAAAATATAGTTTATATATAATTTTAGAAATTATTCTGAGATTTTTACAACTTTATGTAAGTAATCTTCTAAAAACTAATTTACTCCATAGTCAAATGTAGACTTGCTCACAACTTTAATGCTACTAGCTTTTTTTATTGTTATTCACAAGGTAGAATTTCTGCTCAGAACACTGTGGAGTGTAAAGGGAACATTCCCTGAGTAAACCTTCCCAGGATCCGACTGAAGGCTTTTTTCCTTCTGTTGCAGATCTGAAGCCCTCACCCGTTCTCTTGAGTCCCTGGTGATTCAACAGCAAAGCCTCACCTCTTTGGAAGGAAAAGACCTTTTCTTCTCTCCCACCCCCCACTCCTTGCTTGGCCTCTCTAGCATGCAGCTCACTCACCTTAACCCTTTTAGGGCTGCAGATGAACAAGAAATCTTCCTCCCATTTTCGCCATGAGGTGGACAGATGGGATGAACTTCAGCCAGGCTGCCCTCAGTAACAATGCCTATATAGCAGCTCAGAAGCAACTCTGCACAGGGTATCTCAGGCTGTTCAGTCCTCTCAGCAAATTGGGAGGTGGGGTTGAGCACTCATGCTTGGCCTGCACAGATAAAAGGGAGGGTGGCCAGCCTGCAGCCGGCCCTGGTCTGTGGCTCGTGCAGGGAAATCCATCAGGCTTCCACTACTGGTGGCTGGTGGGATGTCCCTAAAGGCCTGTGGCAATTGTGGTGGGGCAGGCAAGCAGTGTGCCAGACTGCCAGGGACAAGAGTATGAATGGCTCATCTTTTCTGGCCTGGAAGCAGTCGGCTTGCTCCATGGGAGGGCTCTTTTCCTGGCTGATGGCAGGGCTTTGGCCACAGTGAAATCAAGGGTCCCTGATATCTGGAGGTCTGGCATCCACTGGGAGGGAGCTTGGCACATTTTGGGGGGCATGCCCCCCCTCATCCCTGGCAGACCTTCTTATGAGTTTTATTAGAAACATATGATCATTAAATTAAGTATATCATGCAAAGTTATCAGGTTAACCCTTACATTATTTAAAAAAAAAACCTGCAAAAAAACCTTACACATACTGTATTTGGGGTATAATTTCTACTATTATCCAGAGTCTGATTTATCTTGGGGTAGAAAATGCCTCACAAACCATTTTTTGTTTGTGTGTGGTTGCATCAATAATTGTTTCATGGTACTAAACTATTCAGACCTTGAATAAACACTTTTTTGTAAATTCACCATTCCCATTGTATACATTGAATGACTCACACAAGTATGATTCCTTTAGAAAGCTACTTGTTTATTTAGATCAACAAAAACTATGGTTTGAACCTAAGATATTAGACAACTAACTATCATGGGCTTCAAAGGATACATTGAAAAACATCTAAAATTAATTGTTCCTAATGTTTTTGATACCTGAGGTGTTTTTTATACCATATGTGTGTGTGTGTGTGTGTATTTATTTGTGGTGAAGTAAATATTCTCCAGGTTGTCAGGAAGGGCTGTATCTAGAACATTTAAAAATCATTCTCTGGATCAGAGTTTTCTTAAGGAACTCCTTTCTACCCCAACATATTCCATGGTTGGGCTGAAAATGGCAAAACAGACTTCTGGGATTCAGTTTTTGCCCGGGGTGCTTTTTGTTTTCAGAAAACAAACTGTAAGAGTTAACTGGCTGTACTTGGAGACATTGTTTAGTACTGTTGTTGTTCAGTTGCACAGTTGAGTCTGACTCTTCGCGACCCCAAGGACCACATCACGCCAGGCCCTCCTGTCTTCCATAGTGCTCTGGAGTTTGCTTAATTTCATGTTTGTTGCCTCAATAACACTAACCATCTCATCCTTTGCCATCCCCTTCTTCTTTGACCTTCAGTCTTTCCCAGCATCAGGGTCTTTTCCAGTGAATGCTCCCTTCTCATTTGGTGGCCAAAGTATTTGAGCTTCATCTTCAGTATCTGGCCTTCCAGGGAACAGTGAGGGTTGATTTCTTTTAGGATTGACTGAATTGATCTCCTTGCAGTCCAAGGGACTCTCAAGAGTCTTCTCCAGCACCATAATTTGAAAGAATCCATTCTTTGGTGCTCGGCCTTCCTTATAGAAGAAGAAGAAGAAGAGATTGGATTTATACCCCGCCCTTCACTTGGAGTCTCAGAGCGGCTTACAAACTCCTTTCCCTTCCCCTCCCCACAACAGACACCCTGTGAGATAGGTGGGGCTGAGAGAGCTCTAACACAAACTACTCTTTCAGGAACAGCTGTGCCAGAGCTTGTGACTGACCCAAGGTCACATCAGCAGATGCAAGTGGAGGAGTGGGGAATCAAACCCAGTTCTCCCAGATTAGAGTCTGCACACTTAACCACTACACCACAATGGCTCTATAGTCCAACTCTCACAGCCATATAGTACTACTGGGAATACCATTGCTTGGACCATATGGACTTTTGTTGACAAGGTGATGTCTCTACTTTCTGTCATGCTGTCTAGGTTTTCCATCGCTTTCCTCCCAAGGAGCAAGTGTCTTTTAATTTCATGGCTACAATCGCCATCTGCAGTGATCTTGGATCCCAAGAGTGTGAAATCTGTCACTGCTTCCACCACTTCTCCTTCCATTTGCCAAGGAGTGATGGGGCTGGATGCCATGATTATAGTTTTTTTGATGTTGAGTTTCAAGCCAACCTTTGTGCTCTTCTCTTTTACCCTCAGCGAGAGGTCCTCTTCACTTTCTGCCATTAGAGTGGTATCATCTGCATATCTGAGGTTGTTGATTTTTCCCCCCAGCAATCTTAATTCCAGCTTCTGAATCATCCAAGCCGGCATTTTGCATGATGTACATTGACAATGTCCTAAAAGGAAAAAGTTCTAGACCCAGTTTTATCTGCATTCTGCCCCCAAAAGGGACATCTAGGGTATGGAACTAACCCACAACAGTGGTTTGAAGGTTAAAGAGCTGGCTGTGTGTACATTTATGCTCCAATTGTTATTTCTCAAATGGTGGGTATCAGCCTTAGTCTTATTGCCACCACAGTCGGAATGAAGAGACGGACACCAGTATGGATTTAACAAGGGCCACTTTATTAATTATTTATAATCAAATAACTGGTGAGGGGCTGCTAAAATCTACTGAGATAGGCTGGGCCATAATGTTCTAAGAAAAATCACCCCTTCCCAGACTTGAGCCACAAAGGCCCGAAAGCCGTTTTGGGAGGACCCTTTAATTCCTTTATAACAATGCCCAGGTGCTCACCAATTTCAACTTCCTGATCATGCTACCCCACCTAACCACAAAGTGACCATCCTATTTAACAAATGATGGGGCCCCCATAGCCAATTTCCAAACATCATCATCATCAGTGCAAAGTAGGCAAAAACACCCCTCCTTCTGAAGCTAAACTGAAAAGGGGATAAAAAATTCCTACCTGGCCCCATTAAAAGACAACTGGTTGAAACCTGCACTGAAATAGGGCAGGAAGGTGAGCCGAGCATGCTGGAGGACTGCTGAGGCAGAGGGCGGGAGCCAAGCCTGAGTAGACTGGCTCTGCCCTCTGCCTGGCACTGTGCTTCTCGCAGTGCCAGTGATGTCTCTTCCTGCCTCATGAGGAGGCAATTCAGCCCCCTCCTGCCAGCGCAAGCTTGGTGGTAGTTGGGGCTCGCATTGCCACCACAGTTGGAATGAAGAGACAGACACCAATATGGATTTAACAAGGGCCACCTTATTAATTATTTATAATCAAACAACTGGCAAGGGGCTGCTAAAATGTACTGAGGAATATGACAGGTGTCAAACTCCTGACCACCTTCATCTCTTTCTGGATGATGCACCTTCCCTGATCTTGAGCCACCCAATGTAGCTCGCAACTAGCGGCTTGGCATATTTAGGAGAACCCCCTGGCCCACCACCCCAGAAACTGCAAGGCCTGCTGAGATAGGCCAGGCCAGATTGTTCTAAGAAAAATCACCCCTTCCTGACCTTGAAACACAAAGGCCCAAAAGCCATTCTTGAAGGACCCTTTAATTCCTTTATAACAATGCCCAGGTGCTCACCAATTTCAACTTCCTAATCACACTACCCCGCCATAGCAAAGCCCAAGCCTCTGCTTAGGCCTTCGCCCCCACCAAGCGATCCAGCACCAACAGCACCCCTCACCTCAAATCTGCCAGAAATATAGCATTGCCCTTGTTAGAGAGGTGCACCCCGTCCCCCCTATACAGGTCTGTTAACTTGACCCGTATATCAGGATGCAACAAGAAGAGGCCCAAGCCACCTTCCATGGCATTTCTGAGCTGCCGATTGGCATTTCGTCTCACACAGCCCAAGCACCTAGGAACCCCTAGGCTACGCCATACCTGGCACAGCCAAATTGCAGACAAGACCAGCTGCACCCCAGGCAACTGGCTGTCTTTACGCCTAGCGGGGTCCCCAAAATTGCACCAACCTGGCAGGGCAGAATAGCCACCAGACTATCTTCATTCCAGGCCACCTTAGTCTTATCATTGAAGGTCAGCCTCTGCTTGTAAGACCTTCACGGTGAGGCAGAAAGCCACCAGCTTATCTGCACTTGGGGCCACCTTGCTCTTATCATCACAAGGCCAGCCTCTGCTTTAATACAAGGCCCTTGTCCTTCATGACAAAGCAGAATAGCTGACCAGACCATCTGCACTCTGGGCCACCTTGTTTGTCACACAAGGGCCTTGTTGGCCAGACTATCTGCACTGTGGGCCATCTTGGTCTTAACTTCACAAGTTCTGCCTCAGCTTGTAACACAAGTGCCTTCTGGGCCAGGGCGTCCTCTTGGCCCAGTGGGTGGCCCAAAAGATCATGCTGTGGCCGCAGACGTTGATTCTTCATCTCGCCCCACAGCCAGCAGCACCTGAAGGAAAACCCTCATTAATAACTTAAGACTTTGCAATTCCATTCTTCAAATGCTAGGCAAAAGCCTGCCACAGTTCACTGATCCACAGTGCCACCCCCCAAAAAGGAGTGCGGTGACCGGAAAAAGGTCCTGATCTGAACAAGGTCCCACTGACACTACCACACAGCAAGGGAACACGCAGCCCAGGGCATCTGCAGTGGAAGCAGCACTGAGCTGAGAAGAATGAGTTCCAAACTTCACCCTGGGAAAGGCCCAACTTGCCCAATGCCCGGGCACTAACCAGCGCAAATTGGTGCCTGGTCAGCAGAGTTCTATCCGCATGCCTAAAGCGGTAACCATCATCCTAATGTGACATGCAGCAATCCCCCAGGTCACAAAAAATGACCCTTTGTCACTGCCAGGGAAATGGGTTGCCTCTGGTCCTCTAGAGCTCCCTTTCCCCAAGACCTTCATAGAATGCTTTAGTAATTCCATTACATTTACACAGCAATGTTTGCATTTGCACAGTCATTGTGATTTGCAAGGCACTGCCCAATGTTCATAGGGCTTATGTTTGCACTGATCAATTAAAATAACTTATTGGGTAACAAAGGAAGCCCCCTCCCTTTAAAGGGATGTTAATTATCCAGTGATGTTATTTACCTCCATGCCATGAAAAACTAGAGCTGTGCATTTCCACGCATTAAGTCTCTATTAAACAGACAAGACTCTTTCCCTTGGATCTTCTGGCAACCCTGCACCCTGAAAGATAGGAAACTGAGGCCTAGAATTGTCACTGGCTAAAGTCTATATCAGAAGAGAGCATCTCTGATATAGTCCCAGATCCCCTGGATTGTCAAACTGTGGAAACAATTCCAGGAGATCTGGATCAATTCTCTCAGTGCCTTGGCATTCTTAAAGAAGTTTCCAATGATTGCAAGCAGACCTGAACAGGGAGGCATCCATTGTTTTTAAAGTCAAGGGACTGCCCCAATAAGGCATTTTGAAATGCTTCCAGGCATTTTGAAATGCTTCTAGGTATTTAATTTATCTAGCTCTTCAATAACTACTAAGAACCATCATAGCCAAACAGTGAGTTCGGCTTTAAAATTGTGATATCGCCAATTTACAGTGTGGTGGCACTTTAAAAACCTGTATAATTTATTTTTGTTTGTTTGTATGTTATTTATTTTTTATTTATTCATTCATTTTAAAACATCTTACCCTGAAGGGTGTACAGTATCTATCATTTCTTTTTTTAAAAAAACCATTTATTATAGAGTATGTTTCACATATTTAAAATTACATCTTATAGATATCACATACCTTTTTCTTTCCTCCCCGCCCTCCCCCGTACAAGGCTTCCCGCAATGCTCTTACCCCCTTATAAACTCTATTATCTAATTACCATTAACAAAATGTCTCACTTCCATTGTCAAATTAGGTAACATTTTAACAATCTTATCATTCTTTTTCTTGTTTTCTTCTTAATAACTATCAAAGCAAATCAATTTGTTTTTAATGTTCCAGTTTTTCTCAAGATAGTCTTTGAAATCTTTCCATTGTTCATAAAACGCTTCGTCTTCTTCATTATTAAGCTTTCTTGTCCTTTTGTCCATTTCTACTATAAAAAGCATCTTCTTAATCCATTCCCATGTTTCAGGTATCTTTTCTTGTTTCCAGAATTGTGCATAAGTCATTCTAGCTGTTGTAACCAAGTACCATAGCAATGTTCTTTTGGTTACATTTAATTCTTCCAGTTTAAGACCTAACAACAAGATTTGTGGATCTTTCTTAAAAGTACATTTCAAAATTTTCTGTATTTCATTATGAATCTCTGACCAGTAACTCATGGCTTTATCACAAGTCCACCACATATGATAAAATGAGCCTTCTTTCTTTCTACATTTCCAACATTTGCTAGACATACTCTCATTTATATTAGCAATTTTCTTTGGAGTCATATACCATCTATACATCATTTTATAACAATTCTCTTTGACATTAACACAAGTTGAAATTTTCATTGACTTTTTCCACAAACATTCCCATGATGCCATAGTTATTTCAGTATTTACATTTACAGCCCATTTTATCATTTGTTTTTTTACAATTTCATCCTCTGTATACCACTTCAATAAAACCTTATACATTTTTGAGATCATTTTTTTCCCCTTTTCCACCCATATAGTTTCAATTTCATTGTTCTTTGCCCTAAAGCCATATTTTCTCTTATCAGTTTTAAACAAATTATAAATCTGTCTATAATTTAACCAATCATAATCAAATTCCACATCATCTCTGTCTCTCATAACAAAGCTTTTCCCTTCAGATTTTAAAAGATTTCTATAAGGTAACCAATCTAATCCTTCGTGTCTCGAATATGGTTTAATCACTTCTGCCGGCACTATCCAAAGTGGTCGTTCTTCATAAACAAATTTTTTATATCTCATCCAGGTCTCGAACAGTGATCGCCTAATAAAGTGATGTTTAAAAAATTTATTGCTTTTTGATTTTTCATATCACAAATACGCATGCCATCCAAACTTGTTATCATGACCTTCTAATGCCAACAGCTTCATATTTTCAAGGTTAATCCATTGTTCTATCCACGTTAAACAGACCACATCGTAATAAAGTCGGAGATTTGGTAGTTGAAGTCCTCCTCTTTCCTTGGCGTCACATAAAATTTTCATTTTAATTCTTGGTTTCCTTCCTGCCCACACAAATTTTGATATTTCTTTCTGCCATCCATCCAATATCTTGCTTTGTCGTAGTATTGGGATAGTCTGAAACAAAAACATTAACCGAGGCAAAATATTCATTTTAACTGTTGCAATCCTTCCCATTAGTGATAAATTCAAAGTGTTCCATTTTTTCATGTCTTGTTGAATCTTATACCAAATTTTTTCATAATTATTTTTGAATAAATCTATATTTTTCATAGTCAATTCAATCCCTAAATACTTTGTCTTTGTAACCACTTCACACTGGATTTTCTCCTGAAGTTCCATTTGCTTCTGTTTCGTCATATTTTTACACATCGCCTTTGTTTTGCTTTTATTAACATAAAAGCCAGCCAAATCTCCGAAATCTTTAATTTTTTGCATCAGTCGTGGTATATTCTCTGTTGGGTCTTGAATCATAAACATTACATCATCCGCAAAAGCTCTATATTTATATGTAAAGCCTCTCGTTGTCAATCCTTTGATGTTCTTGTCCTCTTTTATTTTCCCCAATAATACTTCCAATGTCCAAATAAACAATAGTGGAGATAGGGGGCAACCTTGTCTCGTCCCTTTTCGCACTTTAAAGTATTCCGTTTTCTCTTTGTTAACATTCAATGCCGCTTTTTGGTCTGAATAAATTGCAGTAATCATGTTTAAAAAAGATTGATCTACTTCCATTTTCTCTATCACTTGCAACATAAAGTCCCAATTCAAATTATCAAAAGCTTTTTCTGCATCCAAGAAGAGGAATCCAACTTCCTTTTCAGGGTGTTTATCACAATATTCAATTGCATCTATCACCACTCTTAAATTGTCTCTGATTTGCCTATTCGGTAAAAAGCCAGCTTGTTCTTCTGTTATAACATCTTTCAAATAATTTTTCAGCCTTTCAGAGATTACTTTAGCAAACAGTTTGTAGTCATTATTCAGGAGGGATATTGGTCTATAGTTCTTCACATTAGTTAGGTCCAAACCTTCTTTGGGTATAAGCGAAATATTTGCTTCTTTCCATGATTCTGGAATCCGTTTTGTCTCTCTTATTTCATTTGACAAAAGTACAAGAATTGGGGTTAGCTCATCCTTTAATTTTTTATAAAATTTTGCAGTAAATCCATCTGGACCTGGAGCTTTCCCCAATTTTGCTTCTTCTATCGCACTAACAATTTCTTCATTTTTAATTGGACCATTAAGCACTTCTTTCATTTGTTGTCCCAGTGTTGGTACTTCAGTATTCTCCAAATATTTCTTAAGTTTCTGTGCATCAATACATTTCTTTTGAAACAATTTGGCATAAAAATTGAAAAAGACTCTCTTTAAGCCATTCAAGTCCACAATATCCTTTCCATCTTCTATTATCTTGTTTATAAAATTTCTTTCACGTCTATTTTTTAATTGCCATGCTAAGAACTTTCCAGGTTTATTAGCACCCTCAAACGATTTCTGTTGCAACTTCTTTAAGTTCCAATACAATTCTCGATTTGACAATACATTTAACTGGTCTTGTAGCATATGGATTTCTCTTATAATCTTTTTATTCCCTGGTTTTTTCTTTAACTCTTTTTCTTTCTGTCGGATCTTTTCCTGTAAATCATTTTGTTGTTGCAATCTTTGCTTTCTATCTGTAGTATTTAATGAAATAAGCAGTCCCCTTATAACCGCTTTATATGCATCCCAAACAATTTGTAATTCCGTGCCTTTATTCAAATTTGTTTTTAAAAAGTTCTGTGTTTCCCTACACAACATCTCATTAACTATTTTCCTGTCCAATAAGTCCTCATTAATTTTCCAGTATAATTGTTTAAGTTTTTCTCTCGACATCCAAAGTAAGGGGCTGTGGTCAGAATTATTTTTTGTTAAAATTTCAGTCTTTTGAGTCTTCGATGCTAACTCTTCCGACATCCAAATCATATCAATCCTTGAGAAAGAGTCATGTCTATTGGAGTAAAAAGTATAGTCTTTTGCTTTGGGATTCCATTTTCTCCAAACATCTTCCAGTTTCTCTTGTTTCATCAGTTTAAAGAAAACTTTTGGAAATTTCCCCGCCACAACTCCAACTTTTTTTGAACGTCTGTCCAGTAGATTGTTCACTGTACCATTAAAATCTCCTGCGAAGACAACCTGATCTTAAGTTAATTGTTCCATCTCATTTGTCAAATCTTTAAAAAAAATTTCTTTAGCTCCATTGGGTGCGTACAAGTTTACAATCAAAGTCTTTTTCCTGTGTATCATTATTTCTACTCCAATATACCTCCCATCATTGTCCACAAAAATTTGCTTGGGTTCCAATTCTTTTTTAATATAGATCACTGTTCCTTTATTCTTTTTAGTCGCTAGTGAAAAAAATTCTTCTCCCAATTTCTTGTTTATCAAATATTTATGGTCCTGTTTTCTGATGTGAGTTTCCCGCAAGCAAATTATATTGCTCTTTTGTTTTTCCAGCCAATGATTTACTAATTTTCTTTTGTTAGGTGAATTAAGTCCATTTACATTCCAAGATAGCATTTTGTATTCCATGGTGTCTTGATTTATATATCCAAAAACTCTTCAAAATTATTTTCTTTGAACCTATACAAGTCTCCTTCCAATTTGATCATAGATCTCACTGAGTTGTATGTGAATGACAATCCTTGGGGTATTTCCCATCTAAATCTAATTCCCATTGCCTTTAGTTTGTTGACCAATTTTTTATATTTCTTTCTGTCTTGTAACATGATCCTTGGGATTTCTCTTAATATTATTATCTTTTTGCCATCAATTTCCAACGGTTGTGTAAATTGCTTCTTGAAAATATCCTCTTTCATTTTTCTTGTCACAAACTGCACAATGACATCTCTGGGTAATTTTTTCCTCTGAGCATACGTTGAGTTTACTCTGTAGATTAAGTCAAAATCCGAGTCTAGATCTCCTTGATCCTCACCAATATATGCCATCAATGTTGTTATTACCAACGCACGTATATCTTGGTCTTCTGCCTCCTCAATTCCTCTGAGCCTCAGGTGGTTTTGTGTAGCTCTGTACTCCATCATAGATTATAACCTTGAGTTCTCCTGGAGGGTATTTTTGATTTTTTGTTCTAGCTCCATCGACTTAGCTGCTAAACCTTGGACTTCTTTTTTAACTTCTTCTGTATCTTTTTTAAACTCTGCCACTTCTGCTAGGACCAATTCTTTCATAGCTGCCATATTCTTCTCTTGCATTTGCACTTGTACTTGTTCTATTTGCTCCAATTGTTTTTCCATTTGCTGTTTTATGTGTAATTCCATTTGTTTTGTCTGTAGTTCCATCTGTTTTCCAAGACTCTGTACTGCCTCCATCCTCCTCCTCTCCATAGCCTCTATTGCTGCCTGCCATTCTTTTTTGTCCTTTGCTGCCATCCTGGGACTTGATGTAGAGGCAGCCCTTTGTCTTGGCCTCAAATCCATTTTGAAAACTTTTAAATATCACCAAATCTCTTTTCTTCTAGGTATTCAGTCAAATCACCGCCTTTATATGTTTCTTATCTTTATTTTTATAGTTCAAATTCAATTTTAAAAATTAGTCCTCCTCAAAATGGCGGGCGCAATTTCTCTATGGTTTTTTGGCAAGAGTAGGCTATTTTATAACTTCCGGTTTGATGTCCGTCCCGAAAGTCCAACTTCCTGTGCAGCACACTAACTCTTCCTACTCCTTCCGGTTACTCAGTCTTTTCAAAAGCCTCTCTTGCCTCCAACTCGTCTTTTCTCAGCCGGAACTTGTTTTTAGTAACACAGATTCACATCAGTTTCATTTTTACAGCTTGCCATTAATCTCTGACTAGCCACAGGAATGCAAAACAAAAGTCTCTTTTTCACTATTTTCACGTTCTAGAAAGCTTCTTTCAATTCCAAACAAAACAGATTACATCAGGAAAACTTTTCTGTGCTTAACCACTTGATTCAAATTTCTCTATATCTTCAAATCGGTAAGCAAAAGTTCTTTGTTACCTTGAAGTTCGATCTCGGGGTTTCGCATTGCTTCTTCTTAACTTAAAGTTGACTTTGATGATAAAGAGGTCAGTAGATGACGGGTTTATGCTGAATTGTCAGCCCGATTAGCCCCTGTAGTGTTGCTTCACATCTGCCCGCTTCGTGGGTGGGGATCAAAGCTTAGACAGGCTTCCTCCGAAGCCTGCCCACGCCAATCTCAACCCCCGTTTGGACTTAGCTGCTTGCTTGCCACTCCCCCGCCTGGGGAGTGTTGCGTTGGACCGATAAGAGGCCCAAACTGTCAAAAGGGGCTATCGTTCACCCTGCACAGTTTGCAGAGTGCGTCAACTCGCCATTTTAACTCCGACCGGAAGCCCAGTATCTATCATTTCTTAATAGAAACCAGGTTCCTATTCTAAAGACCAGGACAAGCACACAGAAATGTGCACTGGCTCCTTCTTACAATCCAGTATATGCACATACTTGCAGGCTGTATCCTCACTTGCCATAATGTGAAGATGGCTCCAGTGGCACCTATTTACCATACGCAATGAAGGCTGGGCTGCCAAGTCTAGAAGTAGTTTCATTCCTCCCAAGTGTGTGGGCAGAACAGCTGCCTGGCCTCCCAAGCCACACTGGTCTTCCAATGGGTCCTGCTTAACCCTTGCCCCCACTGGAACCTCCCTGGAAGCCATCTGCCTCACTTCCTGTTGCCGTGGTTGCACCACCGCTTCCCAGACAGCACCTCCCACAGTCTGTGTCCCACAAAGAAATCAGGCAAAGTCAGAGTGGAGATGGTTTCAAAAATAATAATAATCTTTAAGCTGCTGTGCAGCAGGGAAGCTCAAGTCTGAATTAAAAGACCCAGACAAGGAGTTCAGAGATCTTGCGGCTACATACAGCTTTTATGCAATAACATCATTAGCATATGCATGTCCTAATGCCCTATCCTGATCGTGAAAGTCTCTGTCTGTCAGACTTATAATCTAACTCAAATCATCTTTCTCAGGTTATCCTGCCTTTGTTTGTTTTAATTAAATCACACCCCTCTCTCTCCCCATTTTCTTGTTGTGTTAATTCCATACATTGTACATATGTTCTTTACCAAATATGATTATGTGTTACAGTAAAAGCTAGATGCTTTCTGTCGCCAAGTGACCGAGATGTTATCTCCTTTTCTTTTCCTCTTGTGACATGGTAAATGTATACTTTTATAATTTATAGCATTTTATCAGAGTCTGGCCTGGCAAATATCTACCTTCTGATCTATAGAACTCTGCTTTCTGCTTTTAGCCTGTCAATGGACTTTTTTTTAATGGCAGAGTTCACCCTTTTGTGTGTGTCATCTCCTAACAGCAATCTCTAATAATCTTGTCTCTAATACTCTTGTCCTCCTAGTGTCCTGGCCCCATTGCTGGATCTCCTGATGGCACCTGATATTTTTGGCCACTGTGTGACAGAGTGTTGGACTGGATGGACCACTGGCCCGATCCAACATTGGCTTTTCTTATGTTCTTATGAATACTGGGGATGTGTTCCCAAAAGTTCCCTATCAGTTTCTCCCCTTACAGATCCAAGGTCACCCAGCTGGCTGCATGTGGAGGAATGTGGAATCAAACCTGGTTACCCAGCTTAGAGTCCACTGCACTTAATCACTACACTGGAAATGCATCCCTTTGCCTTAGGGCCAAATATTGTAATCTGAAGAACTGGCAACTTATAATATTTTTCTCTGAATAAAACCATGTAAAATGCTTATTAATAGCAATCCCTTTCTACAGTCTCAAATATAAATAAGCCTTGCTGCATTAAGCAGGCAGCTGAATTGAGTATCACCTACTCAGACTGGCAAAGGCTCTCCAGATCATAAGCAGAGGTCTTTCATATCACCTACTGCCAAATCCTTCAACTAAAATTGCTGGAGATTGAACCCAGGACCTTCTGCATGTCAAGCAGATGGTTTCTCACTGAGACGCATCCCTGCCTAAAATGCCCTCCAAGCAGATATTACATAAATTAGTTCCCTTATAAATCTAGTTTAAAAACCATGCCAGCAACAATGGATGGAGAAAGGAAGGAAGGAAAGTGGCTTTGTACCCTGCCCGTCATTCACTGACTAGAGACTTTGAGGCAGCCCTAAATAATTGGACAGGGAGGGGTTTACTGAATAGGGGGAGGGGGAAGGCAGCCCTTTCTGCTGCCATCCCTTATTCACCACTAGGCCTGGAGTCCCCTCACAGATCTACCTACATTGTGCTCCATGTCCCTGTGTTTTGCTTGTTTGTTAAACAAAATGGCGAGGCAATGAGGTGAGGCACCCTGCAGCTGTGAGCCTCCTGGTCCCACAGATTGGACCACAGCCATGCGCCCAGGAATCAGGCTGCTGCTGCAGCCCAGATGCCCTGGGCCAGCAGCCCCCAGGGGCCCCCCGCAGAGGGCCCATAGATGATGAAGAGTGCCGTCGCCGTGCTGCTGCTTTCCAGGCTGAAGGCCTCCTGAAGCCAGCAGCCCAGCCCCCAGATCAGACCGCAGCTGTGGTCCCTAAGACTATGCCGCCAATGCAGCCCCAATGCTCCAGCTGCCACTGCAGGCTGCCGCTGCAGGCCACCATGGGCCACCACCACCCACTGCCATGGCCCACCGCTACTGGCCACTGCTGCGGGCCACTGCCATTGGGCTGCCACAGCAACCTGCCACTTTCCAGGCCCGCTGGAAAGGTCCTACAGAAGGTGAAGAGCACCGCCACGCTGCTGTTTCTCAGGCCAAAGGCCTTTCAAAGCCAGCAGCCCAGTCCTCAAGCTCGCTTCTCTCTGAGCACGCTGGAGGACTGCTGCCTCCCAAGGAGGCAATTCAGCCCCCTCCCACCAGCACAAGCTTGGCGGTAGTTGGGGCTCACATTATGTCAGCAACCAATAAACAAAGTATTCTGTACTTATTATTCACTTTGCTTTTCCTTTCAGAAAGCTACTGTCCCTGAAAGAACAGAGTGTCCTTTCTCAAACCATCCCTTTTACTAGCATGAACATTTTGTTTCAGTAATTTGGTGTCAGGAGATTAACAAGCTTTAGGGAAAAAAGTCCCATCAAAGCATTTTTATCTGAAATCACTGTTCTGGATGGGTTTTCTTTTGGATTTTCAAAAAGAACAGCTGTCTTTTGACCATCTCTAGGTTAACTCACAAATGAATTACTGACAATGAGCCCCATAATGATTCTCTATCAGAAATGACTCGCTTTGCAGTTGGATATGTGGCTGAAATGCAATCTTCAAGATGAAGATCTTTTAAGCTTTTTTCCCCCAAGTCATTTTCACACATCACATAATCAGCCCACTTCAACTACCCCACAACAAAACACAGAGCTGTTCTGAAGACGAGAATTCTGAGAAAGAATTCCCTTGATTAGGGCTGACAATACTGTGATACTAACTACACTATAGAGTAGGATCTCAGACAGATAGGGCCTCTGGCTGTGGTTTAATTAACAGAATTTTTCCAGTGTGGAAAAAAGAATGTGCTGCTGAAGTTGTTCACTGCCCAGCGCTTCTTGAGAAATGTCCACAGCTCAGCTCATGGTGTAGTTTCTTACCCAAAAACTGAAGAATAGTGCCAATTTCAGCAAAGTCTGGGATCCAAGTATGTATAAGGTACAACAAAGAGCAGGGTTTAAATATCTGGAGATTCATTCATTCTTGTTCCCTCAATGATAAATTGGTGAAAACTGGAAACTGTGGGCCAATCTGTATTTAGCATTTGCTCTATTGTTTTACCAAACCCACACTGGAACAGAAAAAGATGCAGTTCAAAACCACATTCAACTATCCCAGGCCAACACTGTAGTGACTCCAGAGTCACCTCCGAATGGCCATAAAATGGCCATAAATCTATGCAGACAGCCACTATAAAACCGGAGATCAAACGAAGTGAAAGCAGCATGCAGTCTGGACACTGCCATAAAATGTGACACTCAATCAAAGTGAAAGTGGCATGCAATGTCGATGGGGATTTCTGTTCCAGTGTGGGTTTGGTAAGACAGCGGAGCAAATGCTAGATGCAAATCGGGCCTGTGTGTTGTTGTGTGTGTGTTTTTAAATGAGCAGCTAGCATATTTGTTCCTCCATGGGGTGCATATCACACATTTTAATTCCTGGGAGGTTTCTTATCCTTGTAATTATGTGTACTAGAATATTGACTATACTGCACATGATTTTAGAAAGGGAGCAAAATGGAATAAACATGCTGGTATTTTCATACATGTGTGTTTTCTGTGATCACTTTCATAGAAGACTGAAGAGTGAGACAGTTGACAGGCAGAAAGGTGGGATCATGGGCTGGATCTACTACCTGAAGAAAGCCAGAGCCCATAGCAAAAGAATGGTAATTTTGCCTAGTGATAGCAGATATCCCCTTAATAGGAATTTCTGTCAGTAAAAAGGTGGGGGAAGGGCCCTTTCCAGGCCTATTTTGGCCTTTCAGGGAGGGACGAAGGGAACCTTGGGTCAGGCCTCACAAGAGTTGCCAGTGCCAGGCTGGGGGATCCCTAGAGATTTTGTGATGAACTCTAAGGAGGGCTGGGTTTGGGAAGGAAGAGGCCTCAGCTGGGTATAATGCCACAGAGTTCACCCTCCAAAGCAGCCATTTTCTGCAGGGAGACAGAACTCTGCTGTCTAGAGTCCAGTTGTAATTCTGGGGGGTCTCCAAGTCCCATTTGGAGGTTGGCAACTCTAGGCCTGGCAGTAGTCTAGGGTTGGCATGTCCCCCCTCATTTGCATGATTCACCTAGCCTTGGCTGCTTGCTACCACTCATCAGCAGCCACCCTATGAAAGCCAGTGAGGTGCAGCAGTTAGAGCTTCAAAGTAGGGACTGCAAGACCCAGGTTCAGATCCCCATCTTGCAGTGGAAGCTGACTGCATGATTTTGGACCAGTCACATATTTCAGCCTGACCAACCTTACAGGGTTGTTGTGCAGATAAAAAGGAACAGGGAATAATGAAAGCTGCTTTGGTCCCCATTGTGGAGAAAGACTGTAATCACGGTTTCATGTCATACTTGGGATGCCTAGGGCAAGTGCTGTTACTCCTTGAGCTAGCAAACTCCGTTCAGCCTTCATGCCAAGACCCTTAAAGGGGTCCCCCAACTCCGGAATTGGCGCGCAGGCTGAATTCTGCCAACGGATCCGGCCCCATGCTGTTACTGCCGAAAGTTGTGACAAAATGTGCAAACAAAAACAATAAGTAAACACTAACAATACCATAACATACAAGGACCCATAAACACCCCTCCTGCATTCATTCAAATTACAAATATCAAACCCTAGCACTATAAGACTCAGGGAGGGATGGGTGGGCAAACAGGGCTCACCTCGTGTTTGAGTGGGGAGGGGGAGCGGCTTCCCTGTTGCTTTTAATGCCTCCCTGCCCTGACAGCCCAGCTGGCCTTCCATTGGCCGGGGATGGGGAGGGAGGCACTTCTTTTTCCGCCACACGCAGGGCCCCTCCCCCACTTCCAGCTGGCTGGCCTCTCCGTCCCTGCCTGGCCCCGCAAATGGCAGGCTCAGCCTACCTGGGCCCTTTCTGCTTTTCCTAGGTAGAGGATGGGGGTTGGAGATGGAAAGCAGAAGACAGAGAGGCAGATAAAGGTAGGTTGGCTGTTGAGTGGGAAAGAAATAGGGTTGCCAACTCCAGGTTGGGAAATCCCTGGACATTTGAGGGGTGAAGCCTGGAGAGGGTGGGATTTGAGGAGGGGGGGAACTTCCAACTGGTGTAATGCCATAGACTCCACCCTCCAGCCATTTCCTCCATGAGAACCACCATTGCCAGCCTCCAGGTGAGGACTGGAGATTACCCAGAATTACAACTGTTATCCAGGTGACAGATATCAGTTCCCCTGGATAAAATGGCTGTTTTGGAGGATTGTGTTTATGACATCATACCCTGCTGAGGCTGCTTGCCTCCCCAAGCCTCACTGTCCCAAGGCTCCATCCCCAAATCTCCAGGAATTTCCCAACCTGGAGCTGGCAGCCCTAAGGTGAATTGATCTCTGTAGCTGGGAGATCCATTGTAATTCCCAGAGTGCTGCCACTGCTGCTGTGGGAGGAGAGGAAGCAGGTGAGTGGCTGAGAGCACTGCCACCACCACTGCTGCTGCTCTGCGGAGTGCGGGAGGAAGCAGGCAGGAGGCTGGGAGAGTGACGGGGTAGAAAGAAAGAAAGAGTGATGAGGTGGGGGGCAGAAAGAGAGTGAAAGAGTGATGAAGTGGGGAGGCAGAAAAACAAAGAGAAAGATGACGGGTCAGAGAAAGAGAGGAAATCACATGCATGGAGGAGAAATAGAGAGTAAGAAAAGGAGGGCAGAGGGGAGAAACAATGTGAGAGAGGTAGGGGGTGAGGAGAGGAAGCAAAGGTGTGACGAATGAGATAACCATCCTGCAAGTTTCTTGCATGTTTCCACTTGTAACCTTCTATTTCTCTGCAGTAACTATTCTTTTAGCCAAACCAAACAAGAAGTCACATAAAATTATTTCAAATTGGGTAAGCCCAGTCCTCCTCTTTCTTTAGCATCTTGCAGGATTTTATATTTAACACATGCCCCCCCCCAAACAAACTTAGATATATCTTTTTGCCATTGTTTAAATGATATGTCAAATGTCAACACTGGTATTATCTGAAACAAAAATAGCATCCTAAGCAAAACATTCAATTTAGTCACAGATATTCTTCCTAACAGTGATAGTTGTGATTTATTCCATCTTAAAAAAAATATTTTTTAACTTCATTCCAAATGTTAACATAATTATCTTGTTCATCGATTTTGTTTGGTCTTGTATTTTCATATTTTTAATTAACATCTTCGCTTTCCGATTATTTATTCTGAACTCTGCTAATCTCCCAAATTATTTCAATTTAGACATTAAAATTTCTATTCCTCCTGAGGATCTTCTAGAATGCATGTGAATATGACATGTTTTAATCCTAAAATAACAATATAAAATATAGGTAATACCTGTTCATTCTCATAAATGGAGATGGATGGTTATCCACAATTATAAATATCTATGGCACTTTACATGGTATTTTTTTCATGTGGGCTTTTTTCTGTGTGGGCTTTTTGGTATATGGGCTTTTTTCCATGTGGACTTTTTTCCATGTGGGCTTTTTTCCTGTGACCATTTATGACCATGGGGGTTTTTCTGTGGGCTTTTTTTCATAGAACCATATAGAGAACACATAACTTCAATCTTGTTCCATCTACACGGACTCTCAATTTGCTATTGATCTATAAAGTCTTATATGGCTTGGAACCGGCATATCTGAAGGACTACTTGCTTCCATATGAATCTACCTGACCAATCCAGTCCTCTTTGGAGGCCCTGCTTTGGGTTCTGCTGCCAGCGGAGATTAGAAAGGTGGTAACTCAAGAAAAGGCCTCAACTGTGGTGCTAAATCTTTGGAACTTCCTCCCCTAGGAGATTTATCTCTCTGTCTCCATCTTTGTGTTCCAGCAGCAGGTGAAGACTCTTCCGTTTTGTTTGGCATTCCCTTGCAAACTATTAGTGGCCCTCTTCCCTGTTTATGTTTTTTTATAGTATGCATATATGGTATATATAAATATAATTATTTAATTGTTTTAAATTATATATATACATATACACACACACACACACAGAAACACATATATAGTATTTGTGTGTGTTTGTGTGTGTGTGTGTATATATATATATATATAGAGAGAGAGAGAGAGAGTGAGAGAGAGAGAGAGAGAGAGAGAGAGAGAGAGAGAGACGTGTGTGTGTATAAACAAATTCAATGTTTTTGAATTGTGTAGAAAGCTTCAGAAAAGTCTTTTAAGTAAACAAGCAAATAAAATATGAATGTTGGAGAAATGTCATTTGAATTAGTTAGCTTTCTATTTAACACTTTGATTGATAATTTAATATTCTGAATGTTCATTCCTAGTAAAAATATTTTATAATCTGGAGTGAGAAAAACAAGTAAAGTCAGAGTAAAAGATCTGTAATTGGATAAGAAACTACGTGTAATGAACATTAAAAACATTAAAAATATATAATGTTGTAATTTAACATTTAGTGTAAGGATGGATCATAGCCAAGCAAAAACACTAAATGGAATAATCGATAGGCAGACCAAAAGGATCACGATGTACTTTAAGCACTAACGTACAATTTATAAAGTAGGTACAAACTTGTACAGTGTAAAACATTTTGTAGTTTAAAGGCCATAGTTAAACAGTAAATCTATCTATTGTTTGGTTGCTTATACATAATATAACAGATGTAAGTCCAACTATGACAAAGAGTCAACAGATTGAAATACAGCGTCTTAATTTATAAAGTACAGGATCTCTGTGTTCCCCCTTATGTACGTTCAGTCAATGCCTGCAGTTTTTTTTTAACTGTTCTTATTTTTCCTAAGTATCAAATAAATTGTCATTGGCTGAGTTCAGACTGGCAGTTTGGCTTGATATAGGCACGTTTCAGAGACATTTCACAAACAGATTAAAGGGCCAGTTCAGATTACATTACAAAAAGCGGCTTACAGCTGCACCTCCACCAGTGGCGGGCCAACAGTGTGAATGCTCCCTTGTGCATCCTCCCCAGTATGCTCCTGCATCAGTTGGTGCAGTGTGACCAGGAAAACCCGGGGGAAAAAATTGTTCCAGGTCTTTTTGCCATGACTCCCTCGAGCTTCAAACTGCCAGTCTGAACTCAGCCATTGTCTCCCTTAGTTGAATTGTTGGGACACTACCCTTATCATAGGACACTAGGTATTTTGTTCATCTCAAGTAAAGGTGGTCTGCATAGCAGCATCAGAGGTCCTTGGTGTTCTCCCATCCAAGTAGTAACTGAAACCAACCCTGTTTAGCATTCAGGTTCTGATGAACTTGGGCTAAAGTATTGTTTCACATCCTGTTTTCTTGCCTTTGCCAGTAATCCCTTTGCCATTTCCTAGTCAGATAGCTATAAGGGACAGAGCTGGTTACAACTTGCAGATGACCTACAAATCAAAATCAATTGGCAGAACACAGCCTTTTTGTCAGGAAACTGCACACTGTGTGCAAACTTGCACACTATGAAGAGCACACACACACTCACACATTCAGAGAAAGAGAGAGAGAATCCATTGATAGTCAATTTCAGCATTACATTTGGGTACTTTGAGTGGAACTCATGTATCCATGAATGGAATGTATGAACTACCCATCTTGAATCTTAGCTGCAGCAGTTCCTACATGGCCCCAGTGATACAAAATGTGCACCAAAGATCACTCAGATTGCTGTAACTGGAAGATCACTTAGATTGCTGTAAACACCATGTTAATTCCTTTTTGGAACATGCAACCCTCACCCATGTGCCAAAAAAATCCAATCCCAACATAACTTGTGAGCATGATTGCAGGTACACAATTTCACCCAGTTATATGTTCAAAAGACTCCTTTATAAGCTGTGAGAAGATTGGCTCATTTTCTGCTCCACTGGCCAGGTATATACCATGTACCTCCATTGAAATGAAGTAGAAGAAATCTTGAATAAAGTTTTGATGGCATGCACCTTTGAATGGCTTTCTTGGTTAGCATGACACTCAGAAACTGAACAGGGGCTAATCAAAAACAGAGGGCTGGCCAATTAGTAAGGGCCATGAGCAAGCTCCAAGGCGCCAGATGAAAATGTAGGACCTGAAGGTCTCTGCCATTGTCTTCAGTGATTGACAGCTTCAGAACAAAAACATGCTATTTCAAAATAAAAGCATATTTTGAATTGAGTTCTCACACTATATTCTTTAATGTCTTTATCTGACCAATTTGCACATTTCTCCCAAAAGCATTGATTTGTTTGCTTTCAACCTTTGCTGGTAGACAGCATTAGGAAAACAATAATTTCTTGGTGTTTGCTATTTTACAGAATACAAAGTGTTTGCTACAAATTTGCAGGAAAGTACTAATCACAGTGAAAGCATTTTAATGTGTCATAATACACAAGGCAGATTGTTTCACTTTGATCCGCTGTGTAGGATGTAAAGTAAAATAAGTGCTTCAGGTCTGTATTAATTATACTAAACAGAGTATTACCAAAAATAAAATAAAACAGCATAGCTCCAATTAAAGGCTTAAAAAGGAGCTTTGGGAAAACACTGAAAAAAGACACTGTAAATAAAATGTCAAATAAAATTGTGCTGAACTAAATAAACATTTTAAAGCCTGGATGGAAAGTGGTTTTTTTTTTAATCATAAGGGAAATATTAGACACATATTATTATCTGTTAAAGATCTTAAATAGACATCCTGAGCACATCCAGTATCCACAGCTATATATATTTAAGTATCACTGAAATACATTAGATTTGTGCATGCATGTAACTGTATATAGGGATGCTGTATACATGAATCAGAAAAAAATGATGCCAATTGGCTGTCTATTGTTAGAGCCTTAAGCAGTAGCTGTTGGTAAGCAATTTACAGTGCAATTTTAAACAGGGTTACAGTCCTCTAAACCCATTGACTTCATTGGACTTAGACGAATGCAAGTCTATTTAGGATTGCATTGCACTAGTTAGTAGAACACTTGGATCTTGTCTTTTTATTAAATAAAATAGTGTCCATAGCGACTTTCAAAACATTAAACAACATGAGAATAATTCATATAAACCGTACAAATATTGATCAAGAAAACAGCACATCATTAAAATAATTTAATTAGATTAGATTAGATATTAGATTAGATTCGGAGTGATTTCACATTAAGACCATTCTCCACAAACATGTTGTTTTGCCATTAGCTGCATGCAGAATTATAATAGAGGATCAACATGTTGACTTTTGAAGTAATTTACTTCCTGTATTTTCCATGTAAACAGAGGATTCTCTTGTATTATGATCATGAATTTTCTTCCATGTCATTTAATTGATGTTGGTGAAGATATACCACCACATTTTTTTCCAGTTTTGAGCTGATTAGCACTATTATGTCATAGCATGAGGAATATTGTTTATTGGAAACAAAAGAACTGTTGACTATTATCAGTGATAGGAATTAAGTAGTGGTAAAACATTTTTAAAATGCTGGCCACGACAAGCAATTCAGAAGCTAACAACTGGAGCTCTGTTCTACTGCCACACCACCAAACCACAGGCCAAAAGCATGGCAAAATAGTAGAACAAAGACTGTCTACACACCAAGCAGACTGGGTTTATATTCCAAATGAAAGCAACAATAAGTACAACTAATCTGTTCCTAGGAAGAATGGAAAAGAATTGGAGAACAGCAGATGGATGACAATATTTGTTAGAAATGATCATAAATGAGCTGTTTGTCTGACATCGAATCACCCTCACTTACCAGCCAATGGCTTCAAAATGCATGTCTTAATGGGATGAACAATGATTGGATAAGTACACTAAGGAAGTGCTTTCTGCAGTCTGGATGCAGTCACTGAAAGGCCTGTCCTGCATATTGGCTCATGGAGCAGTGTCTTCTAATTCACTGCTCGTTGCTTTGTGTTTGAATCCAGCCATGGCAGACATGTCTGTTCCCACTGAAATCCATTTCACTGGGACATGAAGTGTAATCTTATGAATTCTTAGAAGTCCCACTGCATTCAGTGGAACATACACCATAGTAGTAGTAATATTATTTCCCCCTGTAGTAATTGCTGAGTGCAATAACCCTCTCCCTTCCACGTTCAACGGGACTAATATCTATTTCATTTTTAAACATATTGGGTTGAATTCCATTAAAGACTTCTGCAGATGGAAGAGGAGTGATCTTTGCTGATTCCACCTCCCACAGCAGACCTCCGGTTCCCTCCATCTGTATAAAATGGAGCTTGGGAGATTCCTAGAAATTCCTAGTGCATCCATTTTGCTTCTGGAACAAAAGCAGGTAATTTGGATAAGGAGATAGCAATAATAAGGCACAACTTGCATGGTTCTTATAAGGATTACAGAGAAACTATATATGAATCACTTTGAAAAAGTACTACATTAATATGAAGCATTATTATAATAAGAACTAATGTTTTTTGCTGCACTTAGATGCATTAAATATGGGCAAAGTATCAGTGTTCTTTCTTTATTTCAGAGAGTTCTTCAGCCAACTCAAAAGGGATTTGTTTACTGTTTTAAGAAAATAACTTTTCTTAATTTAGAAAAGGAACATCTTTGCTCAAGTATCTCTTGCCCAGCTGATGTGTAACACTGGATCATTGTCACAAAAACCTGGATATAATTTAGTATACTGTTCTTGATTTGTTAAATGCAGTTTAATTTAAGGAAAAAAGAAAAAAAGAAGATCCTCCTGATGTGCCTTTCAGCGTTCAAAGCTTTAATGATGCCTTGCACAGCAATGTAATTAACAGTACCAGTGATATATAGCAAAATGTTGGTTTCCAGTGGTAGAAACAGAAGGCTGATGCCAGATTGCTTGTTAAAGGTATACCCGGTTGCAAAGTACACCAGATGAGACAATCCCCCAGTAACCACATAATGAGGTAAAGACATCTGTAAGATTATTTTAGAACTCTGAATGTGAAGATTTAAAGTCTCCGGCTATGGTGCAGATGGAATTATTGTTATCCCTACAGACACTGTCACTGGAAACAGATCAGTCCTCCAATCAGACTTGACTGCTAATAGCTCAAACCATATTTTCCCTTAACAGAGTTAGCACATGGCATTTTCCCTGTTATTGGAAGCACTACTTCCCAGAGTTAATATGGGGGGTGGGGAATCAAACAAAACTTTCTCTTGCAGTGTTCCACATCTTAAGGAAGTGGTGGTCAAAAGTATTTTCAAAGATGGAGGGAAAGGAAGGAGAGGAACATTGTATGAGTACATAATCTAGGAAAGCAATTAAAACTGTTTATTTTAAATGTTTAAAATTTTGTTTCTACATACACAATATGATGAAGAGATGGAGGCAATTGAAACATCTCTTGGTGTGCTAATAAGAAACTGTACCATCACTTTGTTAGCATCCTGGATACAAACATGTTAGAGGACATTGTAGAGTTGGAGGGATTATGTTCCAATCACATACCAACACAATCACTGGACCTAACAGCACCAGCCATACCATCTCAGGTTCATTCACTTGTTCATCTTCCAAAATTATATAAATCATTAAGTGTCAGCAGTGCCCTTCTGCTTTGCTACATCAGACAAACAGACCAGTCTCTATGCAAAAGAATAAATTGGCCTAAATCTGGCATAAAAAATCACAGTGCACAGAAACCACTGGGAGAACATTTTAATCTTCCAGGACATTCCATTGCTGACCAGAGAAGGTTTAAAGGAAGATTACAATGTGAAATTGCTGAACTAGAATTTAACACAATGGAACCCCAGGGCTGAACAGTGACATAGATTCTTTTTGCATTACCAGTGCATTTTTCTGCACCTCTATGTATACATGCTTGGGCTAATCAAGGTGATTCTATTTTGCATCATATTTCTGTATCCTCACACCATCAGGCCTTTCTTTGTAATACCCAGGGCCTTTTCTGTAGCAGGAACTCCTTTGCTTATTAGTCCTGGTGTCTTGAAATGTAGCAACAATATCACAAGGATATTTTCTTTTCTTTCTTATAATTGTTTTTTATTTTATAGGACCAAACAAATAAACAAACATAGCACACACAAACTTACATAATAGGGTAACTCTTTTACATCATTATTTCATCTATTTAAGTACCTCATACATATCTAGTTATCTATCCTATTTTAACCTTATAACAAGCTATACTCTTTGCATATTTATGAGTATATAGTTCCTAATATCAAGTATTTTAACTATTATCTGAACTTTTTGTTAGAATCTTCAGTCAAAAATATTTAAATGTTTGAGTATATCATTCATAATTTCTTCTGATTTAAGCTTTTTTATCTCAACAATACAAAGATTCTACTCAGTTATACAGACTCAAAAAAATTAGCACTTATACAGAACAGAACCTTTATTAGCATATATAAAATCAATAAGATAAAACTTCGTCAACGTAAAATTACATCTGTAGGTCTTAAAATACCAATATTAAGAATAGTTCCTTGCTACCAAAATCTTAGCCAAAAAATCAGCAATCTGTACAGTAACTTCTGGTGACTTATCAGCTAATAGAAACCTAATTGCATTATCAGAATTGATCTTGGGCACTAAAGGCTTAATCAAAAGTAGTTGGAAATGTGAGTGGAGGGGGCAGTGTAGCAGAATATGGTCTAAAGTGTCAGGCTCTCTGAGTGAGCAATTACAAATTCTGTCACATTTCGGGATACCTCTGTATCTGCCTGAGACCCAAGATGAGGGGAAAACATTAAATCTGGCTAGCATAAAGGCTCTGCATTGCAGCAGGATCACCAAATAAGAGAAATATTGTGCCACACTGTTTGGTACATATCTGAGGCCAAAGGAAAGGGGAGAACAAGTGCCCCCGGCACCAGCCTGAATTGTTTGGGCTTCAGTGTCCCAAATTCTTCTGCAAATTGTCCAGTATAAAAAGGTCTCATATTGGTTTTCTAAGATGTCCAGGTTGATGCCAATTGAGTATATTTTAGAAATTATAGCCTGTACCCCCTTGGATACATATGAGTCCATAGTCAAGTGTACAATAAGGCTATTCTGAGGGGTACTAAAACGGATGTAAAGCCAATATTTAATAGTGGTGATCCATGCCCGTGAGTCTAGAAGGTGGAGGCCCAGTTCAGCACAGAGAGAATAATAGGTAACAGAGTTAGGTAATCCAAGAATGTGTCGCAAGAAAATTGCACAAATTCGGTCAATCTCTTTATTAAAGCTCTGGATCTATACAGGGATTCCATATAGTAGGTGAGAGACTACTGTGGCCTGGGAAATTCAAAGAGCGACTGGGACAAACTGATTTCCTTGTTGGTAATAAAAATGAGTGACAGCGGAAATTCTGTTTTTAGCCAATAGGAGCACTTGGTTCTGATAGAAGGACCATTTTAAATTATAATGAAACAAAACACCCAGATACCTAAAGGATCTGACTTGCTCAATTTCCTTCCCATCAATTTCCCACAAGTTGCATTCCCACACTTTAGAGAAAACTAGGGTTTTTGTTTTCCCATAGTTAATTATAACAGAGTTCTGCTTATAATAGGAGGAAACCATTGCTAAGTCATTTTTGAATCCTATTCTAGTGGTAGAAAGAACTATGGCATCATCTGCATACAAAAAGATGGGTGTAGATAGAGAATTCAGTTTATTTATTTATTTAATTAATTTGTACCCCTCACTCCCCGGAAACAGGCTCAGGGTGGCTTACATTGATTGTTACATAAATATTCAATAAAATACATATAAAACATTTGAACATTTCAGTTATAAATAAACTCTAAAATCCTAAAAACATAAAGTGCTATTGATGCAAGATGTGTAGGGAGGTCAGATTAAAAACGGTTCAACAGAGCTGGAGCTAATACACATCCCTGTTTCATGCCCTTTGATACAGGTATTTTATGGGTTAAAAGGCCCTTCTTGCCTTACCTAAATTGGCAAGTATTTGATTGGTGGAGTTTACGTATTAAAAAGAGTAGTCAGTATTCTATAGTCATCCTACCTAATTTATCCCATAAGATTTGTCTATCAACAGAGTCAAAGGCCTTTTGGAGATTGATAAAGGCAGCCTTTAGGGAAACGGAGATATTTCTCTGCTAAATGGGATAGTACTGTGCAATGACCAAGAGTAGAGTGGTTAGTTACAAAACCAATCTGCTCTCTTCCAGGGAGGTTGCAGGATGTCCTCCAGCTCAGAAGTTTTGAAAGAAGGTGTTTGGCATAGAGTTTCAAGGACCAAAGGAGGGGTCACAGTGATAGACAATATATCAAAACAAAGAAGCACTGTGATGAAATTGAACATTTAATGACAATTATGTTTATCTATAAAAAACTTTAGAAATTCTAACAAATTCAAGACAAAACTTTGGAAATTTAAACATATTCAAAACAACATCCAATATTCTCAATGAGCTCCCGGTTATACACTCATTTCAATAGTCTTCCTCAGGAGTAATACTCTAAAGTAGCAGGGTGTCAGCCTTTTGATACATTTTAACATGGCAGTATTAAACACTCATTTCAATAGTCTTCCTCAGGAGTAATCCTCTTAAATATCAAGGTGTCAGCCTTTTAATACATTTTAACATTGCAGCATTAACTTCTTTTTCTACTTTCTTCAGACCATAACTGTTTGACTTCTTCTTCAACTTCTCCTAAAACAAACATGATTATTAAACATTGAAAGAAACATGAAGCTGAATGGAAACTAGTTCTAATTTTTAATTTTAAAAATATATATATATTAATTTTTGACTTTAATAAATATAAACTTACTCAGTTTCATTTCCAGTAGTTGTATAAGGAGCAAGCCAGTTAAATCATTTCTTAATAGTAGCAACCAGTCCTTTTATTTTTTTATCTGGCTAGAAGTCTTCTTTCAAATAGGCTGGCCAATGCTCTCTATATTCCATGTAGCTGGCTCTATTGCTCTCCAGTAAATTTTAGGAGTAACATTGCAGTCTTGTTTTCTATCTGGCTGGAAGCCTTCTTTTAAATTAAGCTGACAAATGCTCTCCACCTCTCAAACTGGAACTGAAACTCTCAAAAAACTATTCTAACTGATTCCATGCAGCTGCATATTAAATATTTCATTCTTAAAGGTATAGACCATTAACAAGATTGCTGAAGGCTGACCTCCTATAAATAATACATACATTTATAATTTTGTGGGTAATCTTACAATGAGCTGAGCTCTAGATATTTTGATAAGTTATGTTTCAATATCCCCAATAAATGTTGCAAGGACCAAAGGAGGGGTCACAGTGATAGACAATATATCAAAACAAAGAAGCACTGTGATGAAATTGAACATTTAATGACAATTATGTTTATCTATAAAAAACTTTAGAAATTCTAACAAATTCAAGACAAAACTTTGGAAATTTAAACATATTCAAAACAACATCCAATATTCTCAATGAGCTCCCGGTTATACACTCATTTCAATAGTCTTCCTCAGGAGTAATACTCTAAAGTAGCAGGGTGTCAGCCTTTTGATACATTTTAACATGGCAGTATTAAACACTCATTTCAATAGTCTTCCTCAGGAGTAATCCTCTTAAATATCAAGGTGTCAGCCTTTTAATACATTTTAACATTGCAGCATTAACTTCTTTTTCTACTTTCTTCAGACCATAACTGTTTGACTTCTTCTTCAACTTCTCCTAAAACAAACATGATTATTAAACATTGAAAGAAACATGAAGCTGAATGGAAACTAGTTCTAATTTTTAATTTAAAAAATATATATATATTAATTTTTGACTTTAATAAATATAAACTTACTCAGTTTCATTTCCAGTAGTTGTATAAGGAGCAAGCCAGTTAAATCATTTCTTAATAGTAGCAACCAGTCCTTTTATTTTTTTTATCTGGCTAGAAGTCTTCTTTCAAATAGGCTGGCCAATGCTCTCTATATTCCATGTAGCTGGCTCTATTGCTCTCCAGTAAATTTTAGGAGTAACATTGCAGTCTTGTTTTCTATCTGGCTGGAAGCCTTCTTTTAAATTAAGCTGACAAATGCTCTCCACCTCTCAAACTGGAACTGAAACTCTCAAAAAACTATTCTAACTGATTCCATGCAGCTGCATATTAAATATTTCATTCTTAAAGGTATAGACCATTAACAAGATTGCTGAAGGCTGACCTCCTATAAATAATACATACATTTATAATTTTGTGGGTAATCTTACAATGAGCTGAGCTCTAGATATTTTGATAAGTTATGTTTCAATATCCCCAATAAATGTTGCAAGGACCAAAGGAGGGGTCACAGTGATAGACAATATATCAAAACAAAGAAGCACTGTGATGAAATTGAACATTTAATGACAATTATGTTTATCTATAAAAAACTTTAGAAATTCTAACAAATTCAAGACAAAACTTTGGAAATTTAAACATATTCAAAACAACATCCAATATTCTCAATGAGCTCCCGGTTATACACTCATTTCAATAGTCTTCCTCAGGAGTAATACTCTAAAGTAGCAGGGTGTCAGCCTTTTGATACATTTTAACATGGCAGCATTAAACACTCATTTCAATAGTCTTCCTCAGGAGTAATCCTCTTAAATATCAAGGTGTCAGCCTTTTAATACATTTTAACATTGCAGCATTAACTTCTTTTTCTACTTTCTTCAGACCATAACTGTTTGACTTCTTCTTCAACTTCTCCTAAAACAAACATGATTATTAAACATTGAAAGAAACATGAAGCTGAATGGAAAATAGTTCAACTAGTTTTTTGAGAGTTTCAGTTCCAGTTTGAGAAATGATTTAACTGGCTTGCTCCTTATACAACTACTGGAAATGAAACTGAGTAGGTTTATATTTATTAAAGTCAAAAATTAATATATATATATTTTTAAAAAATTAAAAATTAGAACTAGTTTCCATTCAGCTTCATGTTTCTTTCAATGTTTAATAATCATGTTTGTTTTAGGAGAAGTTGAAGAAGAAGTCAAACAGTTATGGTCTGAAGAAAGTAGAAAAAGAAGTTAATGCTGCAATGTTAAAATGTATTAAAAGGCTGGCACCTTGATATTTAAGAGGATTACTCCTGAGGAAGACTATTGAAATGAGTGTTTAATGCTGCCATGTTAAAATGTATCAAAAGGCTGACACCCTGCTATTTTAGAGTATTACTCCTGAGGAAGACTATTGAAATGAGTGTATAACTGGGAGCTCATTGAGAATATTGGATGTTGTTTTGAATATGTTTAAATTTCCAAAGTTTTGTCTTGAATTTGTTAGAATTTCTAAAGTTTTTTATAGATAAACATAATTGTCATTAAATGTTCAATTTCATCACAGTGCTTCTTTGTTTTGATATATTGTCATAGAGTTTCCCCAGGGTAGACAGTAAGCAAATAGATCTATAATTTTCAGTGCTGTTGGGGCTACCTTTTTTAAAAAAATTGGGACAATTATGGAGTTCAGCCAAATGCTAGGCAGAATTCCAAATTTATCAATGAGCGTCAATAAGTGGGCAAGGGCTTGTGACCACCGATCAATATCAAAGAGTTCAATAGGCAGGGTATCAGGCCCTGGGGCTTTGCCAGATTTAAAGGAATTAATGAGATCAAAAACTTCATCATAGGAGACAGGTGGCCAATCTGACAGATCAGCAGGCATTGGTCCGTTACTTCCTAGCTCTGGCAAGATGGATCATTAAAAAGATCTGAATAGTAAGTTGTCCAATTTTGTGCAGTAATTTTGGGGGATGTCCTTGGTCCAAATAGATTTTTTGAGCCAGAGATCAGTGCCCAAAACGTTTTATGGTCACTATACTTGATTGCTCTAAATAGTTGTGACTATTTCTCCATGGCAAAAGTGTGCTTCTTTTGAGTAATCAGCCTTTGGCAATCCTTCTTCAATACTCTATATTTATGGAAGGACCGAATCAAAAGCTTTTCTGATGTCAAGTGAGAGCTTAATGGATCAAGAATGGAACCTTCTATGGAAGGACCAAGAATAAGTGCCAAAGCACCATTGTTTGAAAGCATATCTCAGGTGTCTTTTGGCTTCAAAGCATTCAGCATGAAACTAAGAGTGGGAAGGTGGCTCTGAAAGTCTAGTTGGTTGTGCATATGAGGCCAAGGACTCTATAATAAGTTTAAAGATTGGCAATGCCTCAATTGGACAATTGAACAATCATAGGGTTTCCCTAACCAATGTCATTTATAGAATTTCATCCTCTTCTTCCTTTTCCGTTTTTTTCTCTTCAGTAAAGTCTTAGTTCTATGTCTTTTCCTCTTGTATGTAGAAAAACTTTCTTTTGAAGGTATCCATCTGTATTCCATACTTGAAGTAGTTGAAGATTCCATTAACTCTTTTGTTTCTTCCCTCTGAGATGTTGCGTCTTTTATGGCTTTCACAGCATTGGAAATTTAATTATTCATTGCTTTTTCAGTACTTCTTATATGTACTTTTTTGGGTATTTTATCTCTTTTTAGGTGCAAAATTCATTCTGTGGGTCAAGTCAATTTAGTTGTGATATCTTCAATTTGCTCTTGAATTTCCTTCATCTTGATTGTAGTTTCTAATGGCAATATCTCCCTGTTATTTTGCATTGGATCTACAGTTTCTTTCATTATCAGTTTAACAGTGGGAATAAATGTATCATAAATTATAAGTTTCAGATCCTTCCAAGTAAACTGTGTTACATTAATGTCTGCTGGACCCCCCACCCATGGCTGAAAATGCAGCCCCTGGCACCTTTTCAACTCGATCTGTGCCAGCCAACAGTATCTTAAAACAGAGAATCACCAAAATTATTTTTTCCAAGAACTGAAAGACAGGTCTCCTCTAAAATTTACAAAACAATAGCTGTTGTAGTCATATTAAAAGGAAACCAAGAAGTTTACAACAGTAAGTTATGGATCTTATCAGTTGTTTACCTTATGGTACAATACAGTTGGAATATAGTGTACTTTATAGTTTCAGCAAATAAAGCAAAATATGTTGTAAGGAAGTGGAAGGAGGAAAGCAAGTTCAAAATAAAGTTCATTTTTTTCTTTCTCTTAAAAGGGAAACAATTTATAATCCTTTTAATGAGATGTAATTATTTATATTCTGTATTTGGATTAATTATTTGTAGTCTTTTAAAAAGTCTTTGTATAATTCCAGATAGTTTGGTTATCGTCCAAAAAAAAATACAGATGTATTCCTGCTTCGATGCTGTTTAAGATCAAACAAATAAATTTATTTCAAAGTTTATATTCTAGAAAGTATTATTATAAACTCAGACAATAGCTTTTCTTTTCTTCTTTGCCCTGGAGAGTGTTTAAAGATGGTTTTTCACTAATCTCTTTTCCTAGCTGTCTGAAGAGGGAAGGAGAGGGGGAGATTTTCCACTGCTCCTTTCCTTGTCCTTTTTAAAATTTAAAGGGGCTTGCTCGAAAAATTGACAGAGTCTTTAATATTGTTGCTTGACTGTACTCACGGTGGTGTTCATCACCAGTATTATGAGGTTCTTTCTTCTTCTCCTCTGCCTAGGTGTTCACAGCTTTGCACTCATGGCTGCCATGAATGCGCTTGCTTTAGTCTTGCCTTCTAGGGCGATCCTGGACCTTTGCCCACTTGCTGCCACAAGTGGAGGGCCCAGATCAAGCCCCCTGCTTGAGCTCCCCTTTGAAGAGACCCAATGGAGCCTGGGATCCCCTGGGACCCCGCTATAGACCCGACAATATGGCCGCTTCACGGGAGCTCATCTCAGAGCTGACCATTGCTGCTGTGCTGCAACCCAGAAAAACAATATCATGAGGATATTTTCTGTCAGGTTAGAAGCTGATCCCATTCTATAGGCTCTGGTAATGATTGGTAATACATTTTCTTCAAGTTGAAGAATCGAAACCAGCCAATATTATTTTCTGCTTTCTCTTGAAAGCCTCTGAATTTAAGATTTTGAGAGTGGGAGTCTAGTTCAATTAGAAGCAACTGCGATCTTATTTCTTCCTCAAGGCACAGATCTCTTCTCTCACAGTCTGTGCGAGTAGTTGAGCCGAGCCAGCTTTTTGGTGTACTTCTTGTAGTGATTTTTGAAAGATCTCAATTTGATCTCTCAATTTGATCTCAATTTGAATGTGGAGAGGATCAAATAAAGATTTCATAGTGTCCAGGATCTGGTTCTCCATAGAATTCATGGCAAAGAAGATACCTTGTTTAAGTGAAGCTTCTTCAAAGAATGGCGCACTGACAGGATTTTCAGCCATTTTGTCTTCAGAAGCACAGGATGTCCCTGGTTTTTCAGAGGATTTTTTTTTCAGTTGGAAAGTCCTTCACAGATTTTAGAGTCTCTTGTTTTGACTGTAGATGCTTTTTAGAGGATTTGCCCATTAGAAAAAATAATAACAAAAATTGGATGTAGAGTTATTGAAGTACATACAGGGGTGGAGGGAGCAGAGCTTCAGTTTTAGCCAGCCATCTTCAACCACACCCTGAGATTGGATTTATACCCCGCCCTTCACTCGGAGTCTCAGAGTGGCTTACAAACTCCTTTCCCTCCCCCTCCCCACAACAGTGTGGTAGGTGGGGCTGAGAGAGCTCTCTCCAGAACTGTCCTTGAGAGAACAGCTCTGACATAACTATGGCTTGGCCAGGGTCATCTAGCAGCTGCAAGTGGAGAAGCAGGGAATCAAACCTGGTTCTCCCAGATTAGAGTCCATGCATTTAACCACTACACCAAACTGGCTCTGTTAAGTTACCCCCACATCTGAGAGGAGACGGATGGTGATTCTCAGTTTACTTCCCACAGTTAGAAAATATGCCTTTTCACATTTATCCCCTATTTTGACATATTTATTACTTTGCTGTCTTTTCACCCCTTAATTAAATCAAAACGACTGTTGACCTTATAACCTTAGCTTGTTATTTAGTTTTGTCTTTGCATTTCTTAAAGGATCTGCATCATGTTACATGATAATTTGCTGTTCAGCCTCTGACTCTAAGTTATATACAAAGCATTTCACAGATCAGTCATAGTCTTTATTACAAAGGAGAATTAATGAATTCATAGCAAAAAATAAAACCTATCCAATAACTAAAGGAAGTGAGATAAGCTGCAAACTACAAATCAAGCTGTAACAGAGAAGTCAAAACACATGCCTAGCATTCATGGACAAACATATGGTATAGATAAATATCTTCTTTCCCTTTTTCATACATGCACAAAGACAAAAAAAAATGCATCCACAGAGGAGAAAAAAAACCCTCTCTTACATTTTTCATAGTCATAGATATATATACAAATGTACACACAACTTGTGTCCATTTGCTATTGGCTGTCTCCTCTTCTGCATCACACAGCACTCAGATTTCCTTTGGTACCAGCCATACTGCTTAGTCATCTTTGCTTCTTGCCTTGTGGGAGCAGATAGTGAGCTAAAGTGGAAGGGGCTGGATTAATGTATGGAAAACCTCAGTTTAGGTTAAGAAATGCCCTCCTATACTATTTAAGCAATGGTGTCAATTTTTCTTTTCATGTTCTAGAATTTTAAGTGTACCAAATAACAATTTATAAACAAGAATAAAAGAGAGTGTCTGATAAAAAAAGTAATTTTCATTTTCAATGAGATGTAAAGTGTGTAAGAAAAGAACATCTAATATGAATTACAAAATAATGTATGAATATTAATTTATTCACTTTTTCAGATAAAAGTTAGATAATCAGAAGGCTGTGTCACCATCCCAGTGAGTGGGGCTTTAGGTAGTCAACTCTTCCTAATCTGCATAAATACAAAAACATATGCTACTCTTTAATATGAGCAACAAATTAATTAACAGTTATAGTGGTAATGAAGAAGAGGAGACATAGACAAATTGAGTCTGATTGGGCCAGGCTCTTCAAATGATTAATTGCAGGAACAGAGCATTAGCAAACAAAGAGTCTTCGAAAGTGGAGTTTCTAATTCTTTGCTGCAGAGAAGACCTTTTAAAAAGGAATTTTAGAGCTGGGAGTATGGCCTCATTAAGAGGTTAAGAAGTGGAGGCCTTTAATGCTTCTCCCCTTAGATATTTCATTAGGGTGAGACAGGAATATTCTCCAAGTAATTCCAAAAGGGTCACAAACACCATGAAAGTGGAAGACCTTGGCCTTGTCATCGGCTGCATTATAATGAAAATAGTTCTGCAGCATAAGACAATTGCATGAAATATCTTCCTAACATTGTTGTACTTCACTTTATTTCATTCAGCTCAAATCTCTCAACAGGATTGTCCTCTTAGAGTGCTTAACAGGTTGGGGGTGATGTCAAATTCATAACATCATGTAACTGTACAGAACATCCATTGGGTTGGATCCTATGCTCCTCTAAATGTCAGTGCTTTCCACCTGTGTGACAGACCTCCTGCTGGCAGGACATGCAAGCCTCTTTGTGCTTCAGGAAGGCTTCACCATTTGCAGAATGGATCATAGGATCCAATCCACTGGGAGGCATAGTTTAATAGGAATAATATTATGTAAAACAAAAAAATTGGAATTTAAGACAATTAAACACATCTCTCTCCTTATAATAATTATATTTTGGTTTCGTAAGATTCCATGTGCTCCCATTGGCTGTAAAATGCCCTCCCTCAGCCATTGGCCCATCAGCCGCCACTCAAGAGTACTCACATGCCATTGACCAGGTGCTGGGTCTGCTCCTCTTCCCCACCCACTCCCCCTTCAGACAGATTTGCATGTCAGATTTACTGGCAGACAGCTCTCTCTCCTGAGGAAGACAGTTCTCTTGACTCCTGTGAGGGACTGTCCCCTCAGTGGCTGTTGGTAGGCAACCAAGCTTGGTTCTGTGAGTAAAGAAACAAAGGACTTTCAGCATAACACCCTTCCCAATGGCCACTTTCCTGTCAGAATAAATGTAAAAAGGCTCTTTCTCCTGCTTAGCTTCAGCATGGCTGGCTGGCTGGCTAACGAAGTGGGCCAGCGACCATCAAACCATTTTCTTCAACTCCCCACTGTGTGTCTGACTTTCCCCTAGGGTTGCCAGGTGGGACCTGGAAATCTCCCACTGTTACAATTGACCTCCAGATGACAGAGATCAGTTCCCCAGGAGAAAATGGTTGCTTTGGAGGGTAGACTCTATGGCATTATACCCTGCTGAGTCCTTCCACCACCACCCCCAAATGCTGCCCTCCACAGGATCCACCCCCCAAATCTCCAGGTATTTCCCTAGTCAGAGTTGGCACCTGTACTTTCTCCTCTGTCAGTAAAAGGCCCTTTCCATACCTATGTTGGCCTTAGGGAGAAAACTCATTGGGCCCAGTCCTGATCAGGTTGCCAACTCCAGGTGGTCAATTCCTGGAGATTTGAGGGATGGAGCCTGGAGAGGGTGAGGTTTGAAGAGGGGTGGCACCTCAGACAGGTACGATGCCATAGACTCCACCCTCCAATCCAGCCATTCCCTGATGGGGAACCATTGTTGCCAATCTCCAGGTGGGGGCTGGAGATCACTCAAAATTACAACTGCTCTCTAGGAGGGAGGGGGGAGGAGATGGAAAACTAAAGGTAAGTTGATGGTTGGCTGGGAGGGAGAAAGGGTTATCAACTCCAGGTTGGGAAATTCCTGGAGATTTGAGGGGTCAAACCTGGAGAGGGTGAGTGTTGAGGAGGGGTGGGACCTCAGACAGGTACAATGCCATAGACTCCACCCTCCAAACCAGCCACTCCCTCCTGGGGAACCACTGTTACCAATCTTGGGGGTGGGCTGGAGATCACTCAAAATTACTACTGCTCTTCAGGTAGCAAAGATCAGTTCCTCCGGAGAAAATGGTGGACTCTGTCATTATACCCTGCTGAGATTGCCACAGCAAATTGTCACTGAGTGCCCAAAGCCGGGGCACTCTCCCAGAGCCTCTTTCTAGAGCCCGTTGTATTTATTTCCACAACGGGCCTTATTCCTAGTACTCATATATAACAAAGTAGCTCATTGCACTGGGTGGTGTTTACCAGTGTTCTAGCAATTTGTTTCATATTAAATTTGGGGAGAATGCCAAAGCTGAAGTACTGGACATAATTGGCTTCCCCAATCCTTGCTGAGCTGTGGTTGGCGGAGGCAGGAGGGAAAAAGCATCACACCTTCTCTTTCTCTGCCTTTGCTATCATTTCCCCCACACTATTTTAGCCTCATAGTCCTACCCCCTAGCAATTTCCTATTTCTTGAAAGCTTCAACCACACATACCACACCATTTACACCTGCTCACCTACTTCTCTTCCACAACCTCAGCAGCCAGTTGCACACACCAGTTGCTTATGGGCCAGATAAGAGCCCTGAATGGGCCAGTTTTGGCCCCTGGGCCATTTGTTTGACACTCCTGCTTTATAACAACTGTAGACTTTAAAGCCAAAGAACCTGCCTTATACTTAGATCCACTGGGGCCTGAACACAAATATACTATAAATATGGCCCAATATCTAAAAAATGTAGAATATCCCCCTCATAGGTGGGCTTTTACCCTTGCTAGATGTGATGTATCAGAAGATCCCATACACTGAAAGGATATGTGCATGTTCCCTCAGTGAGGTGGAAACATTGGAACATATTTTTATTCGTTGTCCCTTTTATAAGGAAGTCAGGGACAAGACAATCCTCCCTATTCCGGAACAGTCCATGCTTATATCGGATAAGATAGCCTTGAAGAAATTACTGCTTGATGAAATACCAGCAGTCACTAGAGTGACAAGTAGGTTCTGTGCCCAGGTGATTAAACAGAAGAATGGTTTAAACAGGAGCTTCGCTTTCTGATTTCGAGGAGCCAATATATTAATGACCATATGTATATAATTTTATTAATCTATATTACTAGGAATAAGGCCCGTTGTGGAAATAAATACAATGAGCTCTAGAAAGAGGCTCTGGGAAAGTGCCAAGGCCTTGGGCACCCAGTGGCAATGTGCTATGGCAACCTCAGCAGGGTATAATGACACAGAATCCACCATTTTCTCCAGAGGAACTGATCTCTGCTACCTAAAGAGCAGTTGTAATTTTCAGTGATCTTCAGCCCTCACCTGGAGATTGGCAACAATTGTTACCCAGGAGGAAATGGTTGGTTTGGAGGGTGGAGTCTATGGCATTGTATCTGTCTGAGGTCCCACCCCTCCTCAAACCTCACCCTCTCCAGGCTCTACCCCTCAAATTCCCAGGAATTTCCCAACCTGGAGTTGGCAACCCTATCTCCTTCCCAGCCAATCATCAACCTACCTTTATTTCCCCCTCTCTCTTCAGCTTTCCATTCCCACACACACACACCTGCAGCCTCTCCCGTGCTCTGAAGCCCTGACTACCAGAGTCCACCATTTTCTGTGCTCTGAAGCCCTGACTGCCACAGAGTCCACCATTTTCTCCAGGGGAACTGATCTCTGCCATCTGGAGAGCAGTTGTAATTCTGAGTGATCTCCAACCCTCACCTGGAAATTGGCAACAGTGGTTTCCCAGGAGGAAAAGTAGCCTTGCTCTGCAATGGGGACCAAAGCAGCTTACATCATTTTCCTCTCCCCCTTTTGAATTGCACAACAACCCTGTGAGGTAGGTTAGGCTGAAAGTCTGTGACCGGTCCAAAATCACCCACTCAGCTTCTACAGCAAGAACCTGGATCTAGCAGACCTTGCTCTGAAGCACTGACTGCTACGCCTAGGGCAGCCAACCTCCAGGTGGAGCCTTTACATTCATTTAGATGGAAGAACACCTATAGAATCGGGTTACATGTATCCGTCATGAACAAAGGAAAATAAGGCAGTTTTGAGACACTGCTGTACAATAAGACAGTTTGGAGGCATTTTTTGCTGAGAAGTTCCTGTGGCTGTGCCTCTCAGGGAGTCCCCGTTTGCAGTCCCAATGAAGGCATCGAAAACTCATTGAATAATCTGGAAGATGAGTTGACTGCAGCCTATTCCTTATTGTTTGTCTCAGGTCTTAAGGACTGGATCTACTTGCTGTTTACAACATACTTTATATTCTTTAATATTGTTTATCTTTAGTCTTAAGAAGTGGATGTACTTACCTTATGGACATTTGAAGACCATTTGTAGTCCATTGAAATTGTGAACTGAAAATCTGTGAAATCTTTCTTTTGGGAGTGTCAAATAGTACATGTTAGATATTGCTTTAAATCTCCAGCCTATTTATTGCAGTTCATGTATTTCATATATTGAATACTGGTGTACATTTGAGAAATATTTGGAGCCTTATGTGATGTTAAGTCATATATGAACCTCCAGGTGGAGCCGGAAGATCACCAGCTGAACTCCAGACAACAGATCTCCCCCCCACCCCCGGAGAAAATAACTGCTTTGGAAGGTGGGCTGTATGGCATTCTATTCAGCTGAGGCCTCTCCCCTCCCCAAACCCTGGCTTCCATAGAGTCTTCCAGAAAATATCCAAGAATCTCCCTACCTGGAGCTGTCAACCCTAGACTCAGGACTGGCCCCAATGAGTTCCTTACAAAGGCCTGCAAAGGGTTTCCTTCCTTTGTCTGAACCAAGCTTGGTTGTCTACCATGGCAAAACGGGCTCCAGTTTACCATTCAGCTGCTTGCCTCCCACCCTCGTCCCGTGCACGTATCTCACTCCTTAAATTTGCTGCCATGACTCACTGAATTGTCACTGCCTTTTTAGAGGGACAGTGAGACCACTCTGGCCGAATCTCCCTATTTGGAGATGAAATCCCCAATCTTTGGGGGATCCTTGGAAAGTTGGCAACCCAAGGGTCTGGCCTTTCCTTGCTTCCCTGGGCTACCTTCTCCCTTTGGTATTGTGCAGAGCAGGGGAGACTATGTGGTCAGAGCACAACACAGGTTATTAGCCCAAATTAAAGAATTTATTTAAGTATTTACACAGTTACGGAGCACACACATACTGTAGGAGTAAGCAACACTATGAACCAACATGGCATAAATCGACAGGGGTTAAACACAATCCTCTTTCCCTACACACAATACTCCCTACCTCAGGATAGGATCTCTCCTTGCACTGGCCACTGGCTGTATTTTAGCCAGTGCCCAAGAGACCAGTGAAACTTCCATTCATTTCCCAGTCCAGCTGACTGTGGAGTGGCTGAATTTCTGCTGTCTCCCAGGGATGAAGACTGCCTTAAGACAGTCCCTGTTTCCCCGCACTTTTTGGCCTTGAGGATGCTGGGAAGTGTAGGCCAGCAGATGAGGAAGTCCCATTCAACCCAGTGAGTAATACTGCAGGCCCCTCTCTGGAACTACAGCTCAATTAAACCTTATGGGGGAACATTTTAAACAAAGAACCACAGCCATCTTACAAACACAGGTAACTGCCATTTTGTGACACCTACCAACAGCCACTGAAGGGACAGTTAGTCCCATACTGGAGGCAAGCAGGAAAAGCGTCTTTGTCAAGAGAGAAAGCAGTTTGTCAGTAATTCTGACAGGACCCAGGGGGCTGAAGCAGGAGTGGGTGGGGAAGAGGAGCAGATCCAGCACCCGGCCAATGGCACGTGAGTACTCTTGAGCAGCGGCTGACAGGCCAATGGCTGAGGGAGTGCATGGAATGTGGCCACTCCAAAACAGGATTATTATATAGAGAGATTGTTGGATTAGTTCAATTATAAACTAGATGTACATTTTAATAGTATATTTATGGCAGATCCGTATTGTCTCTATTTTTGTATCTGTTGTATCCTATTGTATTGTATCATATTTTTTATCTGGTCTATGACTGTTCTAACAATAAAACATACACTGGGGCATGTACAAAGGGAGGGACAGTGGAATTATGTTTTGCTATTTTTTTTTAATTCGTTGCTCAGTCTGTGGCTGTGCGGAGTTGCATAGACCTTGGGCAGCCACTGGTGCTCAAATGTCTCAAGAGGGCATGGTGGAATAGGGCTTGCAGCTCAGAGTGAGTTATTCCACCACAATGGCTAGATGAATCTCCTGTGTTCAGAGACAGTATACCTCTGAAAACTTGGGGGGGGGGCAATAGAAGAAGACTTTGACCACCATGCTCCATTTATAGGCCTTTGAGGGGTATCTGTGAGGAACAGAATGCTGAAACAGATGCACTGTTGGTCTGATCCAGCTGGGCTCTTCTAGTGTTCTTAAGAAAAATGCATTATGCAACTGAAATTAGTTTGGGATGGAGTTGAAATTGTAATGTGCCAGGAGAGTATTTCTCATGTTTCCTTTTCAAGATTATTCATTTTTATGTTTCTGGTTTTTAAACTTTCCTAATCTACCATAAACCTTCAAGAGAAAATGAGATTATACAGCCAAACAAACATGTAACAGTTACTGTTAATAAAATATAAAGTGGATTGCTATTTCCTGCAACAAAAGAATTCAGACAGTTTTTAAAAAACATAATGTAAGGAACGATTTCCAATCATCCATCACACCAAGACCTTTGAAATTGCTTTTGCACTTTAATTCCACCTCAGTTGCATGTAGAAATTAAAAATCCACTTCTAGGCATCCCTGTTATTCTTCAC